>CM042684.1:479578214-480879743 GCA_023614405.1 Avena insularis
CCAACAGCAGGGGCGCACCACGTGACACGCAGCAGGCGTCCTCCTCTCAGCCGGCTAGGGCCCGCGGCGTCCGCAGCCCGCGCCGAGCAACAGGGCCAGCCGCGCCTCCCCCACCAGCCGGAGCACCCAGACCAGCCGGTTCCCGCCTCTCGGGCCGGGTGGGTGCGCCCAACCCGGATTGTCTGGATGCCCGCGACCGCATCGAGCTGCTCGCTCAGGAACGCGTCACGGAGGAGGAAGATTCTACCGGACCAGTTTGTTTCGGACCCCGCATCCGGAACGAGCCGTTTCCGGATAAATTCTCCTGCCAAGGACACCCCCAAATGCACGACAGCATGAAGCCGGAAGACTGGTTGACCGACTACGCCACGGCAGTCGGCATCGCCCACGGGAATAAGCGCACAACCATGCGTTACGTCCCTCTCATGCTAACCGGGTCGGCAAGGACCTGGCTCAATAGCCTCGCGCCCAACAGCATCAACGCATGCCCTGATTTCGAGAAGGTGTTCGTCCGCAACTTCAACGGCACGTACAAGCGCCCAGGGCGCCCGCGCGACCTGGCCTTGTGCGTCCAGGGCGACCGCGAGTACCTCGCCAAGTGGACGGAGCTCCGCAACACTTGCGAGGGCATCCTGGAGAGCCAAGCCATCGGTTTCTTCATCGAAGGATGCCGAGAGGGCACCATGCTTCGCCACACTCATGTGTGACGAGCGAAAACCATGGCGGAGCTCAGCGGTTGTCGATCAAGACGCCACGGATGCCGCCATGAAGAAGCCCCTCCGAGTAAACGCGGAAGGCCGTCCGACTCCCACGGAGCCGGCTCGCGACCGTCCAAGCAATCCGACTGGTGAAGCCGGATCCTCCAGACGCCACGACAACGACAACCGGTTCCACGGGGACCGCCAGGACAGGCAACAGAAGCCTCGCTACCGCAGCGCAGGTCAATGTCGTGAAAGGCGCCCGACGCACCGGCTAACGACACAAGAAGGCAGAATCCCCGGCTCACCTTTGACCAGATGATTGACGGCCCGTGCAAGTGGCATAGCGGTCCCTTCAAACCGGCTACGCACACCACCCGGAACTGCAGCTGGACTCGCCAACTAAAGGACCAGGGCAACCAGCCTCTCCGCCTCCCCACGGGTGGACCCCCACCACCGGCTAGGGGAGCCGGTAATGATGGTAACGGCGGCAACAACAACAACGTCTACCCCAGCCGCACGCCGCTACCACATCTTGAGACGGAGCAGGGGCGACAAGCACAGCGGCGACGCTCCAGGAAGTCAACGCCATCGCTTCTTTGGTCCCCAATACCTGAACTGGTGAAACCCCATCACAGAGCCGGGCAGATCAACTGAGCACCCGCCGACTCCGGGGGCTACGCCATGGTGCTCGACCCTCATCGCTCTCCAACGCGCACCTGCCGATTCTCGCGTCCTCATCGACGAGGAGGCAGCCTCAACCTCCTCTACCAGTCCTCGCTGGAGAAGCTGGCATTCAAGGAAGCGACCTGCGCCCGACTACCACGACGTTCCACGGCGTCTGCCGAGCCAGCCTGCGCTCACTGGGGAAAATCCAGGGCGTCATCTTGGGACCAAGGAGAACTTCCGCCGCGAACCAATCTGGTTCGAGGTGGTAAATTGACGACTCTACCACGCTCTCCTCGGCGCCCGCCCTGCCAAGTTCATGGCCATCCCCACTACGCATACCTCAAGACGAAGATGCGGGACCCACGGCATGATCACCGTCATCGGCTGCTTGAGCGATCGATGGAGTGCGCCTCGGCGGTTCCAAACTAGCAGAGGTCCTCATCGTAGCCGAAGAAAAGCGCGCGATCATGCGCAATGTGGCCATGGCCCAGCAGGACATCCCGGCTAGCAGCAAACCGGCTGGAGAAGGAGCCTTCCAACCGGCAAAGGAGACGAAGAAGATCCTGCTCGACCCCTCCGACCCGACTAAGTTCGTCACCATTGGTGCCGGCTTAGACAGCAAATAGGAAGGCGCGCTCGTCGACTTCCTCCGTGAGAATCGGGACATCTTCGCATGGTCTCCCAAAGACATGCCGGGTGTGCCGAGGGAGTTCGCCGAGCACTCACTTCATGTGCGTCCGGATGCCAAGCCGGTCAAGCAACCTCTGCGTCGGTCGCAGAAGAGAAGAGAAAGATAATCGGTGACGAGATCACCCGGCTCCTCGCAGCCAGGTTCATCATGGAAGTATACCACCCGGACTGGCTGGCGAACCCAGTCTTGGTGTTGAAAAAGAACAAGACCTGGCGCATGTGTATCGACTACACCAGCTTGAACAAGGCGTGCCCAAAAGACCCCTTCGCCTTGCCCCGTATCGATCAAGTCATCGATTCCACGGCCGGCTGTGATTTGTTGTCTTTTCTAGATTGTTATTCCGGATACAATCAGATCCGGCTAAACCTGGCTGATCAGATTAAGACATCATTTATCACCTCACGGGCTTTCTGCTATGTAACCATGCCTTTCGGCCTAAAGAACGCAGGCGCCACCTATCAGCGATGTATGCAGAAATGCTTGCACTCGCAGATAGGCCGAAACTTGCACGCTTACGTGGATGACGTGGTCATCAAGACCAAGGAAAAGCGCACCCTCCTCGAGGACCTGGGAGAAACATTCGGCAACCTCCGCCGGTACCAGATGAAGCTGAACCCGGAAAAATGCGTCTTCGGAGTACCATCCGGCCAGCTGCTCGGTTTCCTCGTATCTCAGCGAGGCATCGAGGCAAATCCGGAGAAGATCGCGGCCATCGAGAGGATGCAACCGCCCAAGAACCTGCTTGGAGTCCAGAAGTTCACCGGATGCCTGGCTTCCCTCAGTCGTTTAAATCGGCCGGTGGAGAAGGCACTTTATACCGGTGATGAAAAGACGGACAAGTTCTCCTGGACTTCGCAGTCGACACGCGTTCACGACCTCAAGCGCATGCGTCCATGCCGATCCCCAGCCATGCCGGCTAGCAAGGAGCCGATGTTGCTCTATATAGCAGCCACCAGCCGGGTCGTCAGCGTCGTCCTGGTGGTGGAGCGCCCCGAGGAAGGCAAGGCTCAGCAGGTTCAGAGACCCGTCTACTACCTCAGCGAGGTTCTCTCCCTCTCCAAGAAGAACTACCCCCACTACCAAAAGATGTGCTACGGCGTGTACCTAGCATGCAAGAAGCTCAAGCACTACTTCCAGGAGCACCCGATCAAGGTCGTAATCGCACCTTTCGAAATCATCGGCAACAAGGACGCCACCGGGTCGCCAAATGGGCCATCGAGCTTGCCTACTCCATCCAAGATCTGAGCCCCGGCTCACGATCAAGTCACAGGCGATGGCGGACTTCCTCGTCGACTGGGCCGAGACCCAGTATCTCCCACCGGTTCCGGATTCGGACCATTGGAGGATGCACTTCGACGGGTCGAAGATGCTCGGGGGCTTGGGAGCCGGCATCGTGCTCACCTCGCCCAAGGGAGACCGGCTGGAGTACGTGTTGTAGATCCACTTCAAGGCCTCCAACAACGTAGCCGAATACGAGGCACTGGCGCACGGGCTCCGGCTGGCCAAGGAAATCGGCGTCAACCGGATCCTGTGCTTCGGCGATTCGGACTTGGTGGTACAACAGGTATCCGGGGAATGGGACGCCAGAGATGCCAACATGGCCCTCTACCGGTTCCACATCCAGAAGCTCAGCTCCTCCTTTGACGGGTGCGAATTTCATCATGTCCACGCATCAACAACGAGGCAGCCGACGCGCTCTCCAAGATAGGGTCCACCAGCAGGCCATCCCACCGTGGGTCTCCCGGAGCACTGCAAAGCCATCCATCAATCCGTCGCGAATCAGATTCCATCATCTGGCGGAAGCGTCCCAAGAAATGGCAGCTGGAGCCGTGGGAGCCACCAAAGAAGAAACCTCGTGCCAACTCCGGCGGTGCCCTCCGGCTCGCGGAGACCGGTGGCTACCGGCTCGCCATACCATTGCGCCGGATATCCCACCCGGACGACCCACCGACACCCGACAGCCGGAGGACAGGAGCGTCCTCATCATCCAGGAAGTGCCATCCTGGGCACGGCCCTTCATGAACTACATCGCCAACAGCAAACTCCCGGACGACGAGGTGGAGGCCAGACAAATCCGACGCCGCGCGCACACATACACCATCATAAACGGCGAGCTATACAAGCGCAGTGTATCCGGTATCTTCCAAAGATGTGTCGACGTAGACACAGGCTACCGGCTACTCAAGGACATCCACCAGGGCGAGTGTGGGCACCACGCTTCGTCAAGGGCGATAGTCGCCAAGGCTTCTATTGGCCCACCGCCCTCGAGGATGTCGGCGCTGGTCCGCGTAATGGGTGCCAACGCTTCGGCAGCAGCACATGCCAACCTCGGTGCTCAAGACCATACCGATCACCTGGCCCTTGCGGTTTGGGGCCTCGACATGGTCGGGCCCTTCAATGAGCTCACGGGAATGACCCACCTGCTGGTAGCGGTGGACAAGTTCACAAAGTGGATCGAGGCCAAGCCTATCCAGAAGCTGGATGGGGCGACGGTTGTTACCTTCTTCACCGACATCATCAACCGCTTCGGCTACCCAAATAGCATCATCACCGACAACGGCACGAACTTCGCCAAGGGGCCTTCGCGATTCTGCAGCAACAAGGGCATCCGGCTAGACCTCGCCTCCGTTGCACATCCACAGTCCAATGGGCAGGTCGAACGAGCAAACGGCTTGGTGCTAGCCGGCATCAAACCACGTCTCATCGAGCCGTTGGAGCGGTCACCCGGATGCTGGATCGAAGAACTTCCGGCTGTGCTGTGGAGCCTCCGCACCACACCGAATAGGTCAACCGGCTACATGCCATTCTTCCTGGTCTACGGATCGGAAGCCGTCCTCTCCGCCGACATCGAATTCGACTTCCCCCGCAAGCTCCTCTATGACGAGCAGGCCAACAAGGAGGCACGGGAGGACGGGGTAGATCTCCTGGAGGAGGCCCGCGAGCTGGCCCTGTCCAGATCTGCTTCAGCAATGACTACGCGCTACCATTCCAGCGGATTCGCCAATCGCATTCCGCGAGGGTGACCTGGTTCTCCGGCTGGTGCAAGACACGAAGGGCATGCACAAGCTATCACCACCCTGGGAGGGCCCCTTCATCATCAGCCGAGCGTTGCCCAACGACTCTTACTACCTCATCGATGCACAACAGCCGCGCAAGAACAAGATGGACAAATCGGACGAGGAGACCGAACGTCCTTGGAACGCGGCCCTGCTGCGCCCGTTTTACACCTAGTCGCCAAACAGTGTATGTATCCCAAAAACCTCATAAATGAAAATGCGGACTCCTACGAGAATCTCGGGGGCTCCTTCTGGAAATGTGTGCGTACCTGTTCTCCGATTAAAAAAATTCCGGCTCCGGCAACCCCTACCCGGGGGGCTTGCCAGCTGGCCTGGCCTGTTAAGCCAACAAACCGGCTAAGTAGTGTGTGATGATGTTAGAGGCCCACTCTTCGTCTCAGCTACAGACCGCAACCCGGCTGTTCGGCTAGGAAGAGCAAAAGCCCGAGGCATCCCACATGAAAAACGGGGCAGAGGCGTGACAGATCGGACGTCCCGGCCCCGCAACTAGCTCAAACCAATCCAGCCGCTAAGCCGCTAGTACCGTGCGTAATGTACTGTCAGCTCACTTCGATTTCGGCTACAGACCGCAACCCGGCTGTCCGGCAAGGACGCAGCGAAAACAGCAGAACACACGAGAAAGTGACTAAGTGCCTAGAAAGGAGCAAGCCAGTTTTTGAAAAATAAGCCGTTTCCCGGCTACGATTTGACAGACTAACCTATTAATCTATGAAGATGTATGTGTATGCATATGTGCGTTCTTGTCCGACTACTTCGAGTCGGAATTCAGGAGAAGGAAAGAAGATTCGAAGCCCTTGCCTTCATCAAGCGCTCTGAATCTCGGGGGCTACACCCACTGGGTGCGCTCGCGTGCCCCTAGTGGAATCTTGTAGTTCCTGGCCGACTAAGGGCGTTTAGCCGGCAGTTCGGAGCCCAGGTGAGGGCGAGGGCGGGAGCAACAAAAGACAGGAAAGATTCGAAGCTTCTGACTACGCCAGCTACTCCGAATCTCGGGGGCTACACCCAGTGGGTGCGCTCGCGTGCCCCCACTGGAATGTTGGTTCTCTCGGCTGAAGGCGTCCAGCCGACGAAAGCAGCCGAGGCGGTCGGATAAAGTTAGAAGAACGGGAAGAACAAGGAAGATTGAAGCACTGCTACGCCTACTCGAATCTGGGGCTACACCCGATGGGTGTAGTTCGTCCGGCTAAAAGTGTGTAGCCGGGCTAGGGCAGCCGAGTGAAGCGAGCCGGCAAAGATATCAAAAGAAAATTCGAGACACAAGTTAAGAAAGACTCAAGAATTCAGCATTAACAGGCAAAAGGGAGACGAAGCTCCCGAGAGTTACCCGGCATCAAAGATAGCCGGTACAGACAGACAAGTTTTACGATAATCTAAAACAAGACAAATACACCCGGCATCCCGGGGCAACAACTAAACGGCAGGGCCTTTGCCGTGGGGGAGTTCTGGCGAATCTTTGAGGCGGGGAGCCGCAGTGCTTGTTCCGGCTCCGGCGCTGGCAGGCGGCGGCACCAAGGGCTCCGTATCCGGAGTGTCGGGAGACTCCGAGTCGGTGAGCACCTCGTCCAGATCCACGTAGTCGGCGATCTTGATGGAGGACCCGTGAAGCTCCGGATGGGCTTGGCGGATGGCAGCAAGATCGGCTCCGGCGCGGAAGCCCTCGTCGATCTTCTCGACGCGAGCATCCTTGTACCAGGAAAGCATCAGCGCCAGGGCCATCTCCGCTCCACCCCGCGCCACCAGATCCCGCAGCCGGTCCACCGCAGCCGGCACCTCTCCCACCTTCGCCGCCAGCTGCGCCATCGTCTCTGGAACCGGAGCCTTCGGCCACATAAAGGAGAAGACGTCCCGTGCTGCCTGACGAAGCTTCGCGGCCTCCTCGCCAAGAAGGACGACGAGCTCCTGAGCCGTCGGCTGCGGTCCCGGCCAGTTCTCCTGCAGCCGATTGTAGGCCAGCAGGTCTATGCCGTAAAAAGGTGTCGAAGAGGAGTCAAATCCGGCTACCGGATCCGGAAAGAAAACAAGACGGAAGAAAAAACTCACCTTTGGCAGTGTGGCCGACTTGCATCAGCTCCTCCACCAGCGCCTTCTCCTTGACCGCTAGCCGCTTTATCTCCTTCTCTTGGTCCTTGTTCTGGGCCTCGAGAAGGGAGAAGGCTTCAGCCCGGCTAGCGAGCTAGGCGTCGTGCTCCTTGACGGTAGCCTCCAAGCCGTCTACTTGCGCATGCCAGTCCGTGTTCTACAAGCGCAGTGTGGAGTTGGACCTGCTCAGCCGGTCGTTCGCTTTCTTCAAGCGATCGATCTCGCGCTGGGCGCACACGAGGACAGCTGCGACGAAGCCGACTAATAAAAAAAAGAGCCAGACGGATAAGGCGAACTTACTCTGGGAGGTCCCGTTGGCAGCAGCAAGCTTCTGCTCCAGCGTCCGATTCCCACCGACTGTGGCCTCAAGCAGCCGGATCTCCTTCACCGCCAGCTCGAGCATGGCGGCAAGATCCGATAGTGAGGCGGCGGAAGAGGCGTCGTCGTCCACGGCGTTGACGGCCAAGGACTCCTTCGCCGCGAGGACCGCTGTCTGCCACTCCTCCCCGAGCGTCTCGTCGGAGTCGTCATCGCCAACCACGACAAGCTCCTTGCCAGTAGCCCCCCGCGCGCCCGCCGAGGAACCTTCCGGCTGGGAGCGATTTGCTTCCGGCTGGGGACCTTCCGGCTAGGAGGGGGCAGCCGGCTCGGCTCGAGGAGGAGAAGGAGGCTGCGCCTCAGAGGAAGGGGAGGCGTCGGTTGGATCGGTCGGGGCATGAGGCAGCGACCCGGCCGGCATCCGAGCCGGGCTCGCGGCGCCGAAAGAAACCAGTGCGCTAAAGGGAAAGAGGAACAGACAAGAGCAAAACAGGCTAAAGTCAGAAAAACAAGGACAAGGAAAAACAAACAGAAAGCACCGAGGGAGGAGAAAACGTTCTCGGCACAATCGGGCGGCCCTTTCTTCCGCCAAGACGGCTTGGCGGCGCTAGTCCAGCCCCTCTTGAGCCGGCTCCTCCGCAGGCGGCGGAGCGGAATGGCCGGAGCCGCTCCGCCTTTGCGCCCGTCCATGCGGGATCGCCCGGCCGCGGTCGGCCCGGCCTCCTCCTCCTCGTGCACCTCCGCTGGCGGGTCGGCGACCGGCTCGTCGTTCCGGATGGGGAAGGCATCATCGTCCCCATCTGATTCCTCGCCAGATCGCCGAGCGCGCGGCTCGAGCAAGTCCAGCGCGAAAACCTCGAGAGGAGCGTCGCCCTCCTCGCGAAGGATGCAGGGGAAGATCTGGCGAATGCAAAAGGTCAGCTAGACAAAACAAGGAGATAACAGAGGGAATAAGAAAAAATTCCGGCTACAAGAACTTATCCGGGGCGCGCGGTTCTCCCGGCTGTAGGGCGCCAGGCTGAACTTCCAGTTCTCCGGCAGCCGCTCCTTGCTGATCGTCCACAACCACTCCTTCAAGTTGTGGTAGCGGGGATCGCGGCGCGATAGCCGGGTCGGGTCCAGCCGACCGGAGTAGAAGCACATCTTGTGCGCCCGCTGCTGGAGCGGCATCATCAGCCGGGACATCTAGCTAAGGGTGATGTCCCGACCGGTTAGCTGGTAGGTGACAAGGGAGCGCATGCGTGCCAGCATCGCGTCCGTCTCCGCCTTGTCGCCGTAGACCTTCAGGTCCTAGTTTTGCCGGATGGACTCGACGTCTTGGAAGGCCGGCAGGTTTATCCAGTCGACGCTGGTGACGTTCTTGACATAAAAATACGACTGCTGCCATAGCCGTACCGTGTCCTGGAGCAAGAACTTCGGGTAGCCAGATTGGGAGCGGGAGTATATGGAGGCGCCGCCACAGACGACTAGCGGGCCCTTCGTGTACTGGACCTGCGGCCGAACTCGGAAGAGCCGGCAGAAGAGCCCGAGATCCGGCTGGATCCCGAGGTATCTCTCGCAGAACGCCATGAAGTGCGCCAGCGTTCGGCGGCGCCGAGGTGGTGGGCGGAGGTCAAGAAGGCCGAAGGTCGAAGAAGGGTGGAGTGGCGCGCAAACCCGCCGGCCAAAAGAGAGGAAGATAACACGCTCCCCCTCCGCCGGATGCGGCAACACTTCCCCCACCGGCGCCAACCGCACCGCCACCTCCTCCGCCGGCGGGAGGACGCGGGTCACGCGATACTTCGCGATCTGATCCTCGGTGACGGAGGAGCCGCACCAGGCTCCACGGTCAGCGGCCATTTCTGGCTGAGGAGAAGGAGCGGCGACGGAGGAGTGACGGTGGCCCGTAACATTGACGGCGGCGAGCGGGCGGCACAGAAGGCAAGAGCACAGGAGCAGCAGCATGCGAGGGAGAAGGAGATTGCAGCGGGGGAGCGAAGAAAAAGAACTGCCTCCCCCGCGGCGTCCCTTTAAAGGACCGGAAGGGCAACCGTCGGCGGGGCCACGTGGCACGCATCCAGGCAACCCACGTCCCAACCGCCGCCCAGATCCCGTGTGCCGGGACAGGATGCGCAGAAGATCCTGGAACGAGAACCGAAGCGCCGGACAAGCAGTTCCCCGAGGCGACGTGCGACGGGACGTTACGCTACCCGCCGTAGAGCAATGATGGCGCTATGCGCGTGGCGGCGTCGGCCAAGACGTCACGGGTAGCGCAACCTCCAGCTCACCGGATCAAAATTGAAGAAGGGAGGGCGCATTTCGCCCAAGGGCGGAATCCACACGCGCTCGGGGGCTAGTGTCAGGGGGATGATCCCCGGATACCCCACCCGAATAAGAAACAGGATAGTCGGATCTCGGCTGGCTGACCAGATGCAGCCGGACAAGGTAAGATGGACCGGCTACCGGCCGGTAGCCGGACCATGAAGAGGTAGCCGGATACGACGACGTAGCCGGATCCAATCAGAGGGACAAGACGACGTGCGTGTCGATTGCACGCAGACGCTCTATACGACGACAAGACGGGCCACCACCCGCCCATACCGAAGACTTGGCGTGGCTGACGCGGGAACAGTGGCCTATGCTGACGACGGGCTCGCACGGCGTCAACTATGCCTACGACAGCCATACCGCTCATACACCGATGTGACATACCATGCCGGGTACTGTAGATGACTAGTCGGCTAGGACCCGCCTGTGGAGCCTGCCAGTCGGACTAGCCAGTGAGATCCTTGCCTCTCTTCCTATATAAGGAGACGAGGGCCCCGAACCTGGGTACTTCTTGCGTCCCGCTACGCTCGCTCGTATCCAATCTCGCCTGCGGACGCCGTCGATAGCTTTCCTGCTAGTCCCCACACCTCTATCTAACCTTTTTAGGTACTGTCGTTCCCAATACAACGACACCATGAGTAGCCCACTATTTCCCTTTTCGATATTGGAGCTTACATTATTTTGAAGCCCGTGATTGCATAATCTTGTAATCACAAAGGCAAGTTCACACTTTCTCATGTCCTTTAGTTACTTTATATCAAGTATTTGCATCCTATTATTGTTATCACTTGCATTTCAAAAAGGATGGCAGAAAACACTATTTTCATATTTAACTTGAACTATTGGTTACTGATCAGGGGTGGTCAGCTAATCTATTATGACTACAATGGAACCACCATTGCAGGGGAATGTATCATTTAGGATTTAATAACCAATATCGTCAGTGATTCTTGCAACGTATAATACGTGTTAACCATGAGATATATATGGCATTGGGGAAGTTAGCTGGATCTTCTTCCTTTCGTATGTCAACGCATGACCTTAACGTGACGCTGAGATTCCTTGTGCGAATTAAGCAAAAAGGGTGAGCACCGTTAGAGCCCCGTGATTTTGGTATCTAGATTATCTATGAGAGGCTGCCGGAGGTAGGTCGGCCATTTTAATGGGTCCTGTAAGGGCACAACTGGCTCACAGAGTTATAACGTCTGTTAGGGCGCTTAACAGAGATGTGGTGGCCTGAGGGACCGTGTTGGCATGTGGGGTCGTGAAGAAGGACAGTGATTGGTTTGGTTCCTTATACCGGGACCCATACCAAGGAAGTATGGACAAGCCCATGACTTGGATGTGCAACATGGATAAGCATCTCGCATGGGTAAACCAACGCACCTCAGCAGAGTGTAAAAAAACGTGACATGTTACTTCCTGTTCCGTGAAGGATCCGCGAACGCTGCGGGAAAGGAACTCCACGAAGTTCTAATCAACCTATGAAGACGGGGGGACATAGCTTTTCAGAATGAAAGCAACCTTTGAAGAAATGTTTACGAAAACATGTATAACCCTATGACCTTTAGTCTATGGTTATAGATAGTGCATCAAATAATCGTTTTTAGTGAACTTGCTGAGTACGCTTGTACTCAACCGTACCTTCTTCACTCTTGCTAGATCTTGGAGAAATCTATGACGAACTCATTAGGAGAACTACCTTGAAGAGTTGAAAATATCCAGTGGAGATCAACAGAGTCGATGGCTACATCAGCGGCAATAAAAGAGAAACTGAAGAGTAGAGTATAGATAAATTTCTAGATACTGGCACCTACTTATGTAGAGTATTTCTATAGAAGCAATCGCAAGTCATAGATATATATTAATAGTATTATTATTTCTAGAATAGATTTTTGAGTTTCTATTTCTGGTTTTCTTCTGTATTATGTTTTCCTCAATGTTAAGAGGAAGTTTTGTGGATGTTCTGTAAAGCTCCAAGTTGTAATCTATAGTCATATGTTGGACCCATGATGTTTTTATTATACCACTCCGAGGGATGTAATACCAGCGGAACGATGTTTCATTGGTGTTACAGCTACAGTATATTAAATTATGCAGTGGTATGTTGGGTCACTACAGAAATCTAGGAAGCTGACACATGCATACATCCAGCACGTTATCAAAAATACAGTTGTGAACATCTCGAGAGGGTAATTGATGGTTTCAACAATGAATTACGCCGAACAGAGTTTATCGAAGAGCTCGGACGCACCAAGACAAAAACAATTTCACACCTCATGGACATCGCCAACCGATGGGCGGAAGGCGAGGACGTAGTAAAAAACAAGGGTTAATTGGATAAATGCCATTGCAATTTCTGCCTATTTAAGAAACGTCATTGTAACTTTCAACTTTTGAGAAACGCCACTCTAATTCTCTCTACAATTCATAGATGCCATTACGCCCATTTTAACACAGATACCACACAATATACATCTGTATTCTTGTATGTATACACGAGGGGCCCACCAGAATCAGCTTGGACAAGGTCCAAAAGAAAGGAGTTGTGACAACATTTGGGATAAAATTGACATGGTAGTCATTGATGTCTACACACTTCTATTCTTGTAGACAGTTGTTGGGCCTCCAAGTGCAGAGGTTTGTAGAACAGCGGCAAGTTTTCCCTTAAGTGGATTACCCAAGGTTTATCGAACTCAGGGAGGAAGTGGTCAAAGGTATCCCTCTCAAGCAACCCTGCAATCAAGACACAAGAGGTCTCTTGTGTCCCCAACACACCCATACACTTGTCAGGTGTATAGGTGCACTAGTTCGGCGAAGAGATAGTGAAGTACAAGTGGTATAGATATTTATAAGTGGTAACGGTGATAGAAGATAGCTTGATGGGGTGGAAAAGACTAAAGGCAAACTGAAATAAAGATGGAAGCAAGCACACATGTAACAGATCTAATTGCAAACGGTGTTTTAATGCTTAGAAACAAGGCCTAGGGGTCATACTTTCACTAGTGAACACTCTCATATAAATATATTATCTTCATGATACTACACTGAACTACTCTCCGGTTGGACACTCTAATCGTTGGTAGGGCTATAACAACACACCTCAAAGTAAGTCTTTCCCATCTAGAAAACCACACACTGTCACCTTGAGTACTAGATGAGTCCAACAAACACCACAATTTCATAAAGACATCCAACTCCAAATATAACTCATAACAAGTATTTGTAATCTCTAGCCTAAGTGCCACCATGGTCTGCACGCTGTCACTTTCACACACATGGGGAGAGCAGAGATCTATTAAAGCACTTGAGTAGCAAGGTAGATCTATAGATTACAAGCTCATGATCACAATATGATCATGCATAGAGAGAGAGATGAACACATAGCTACCGTAGAACCCTTAGCCTCGAGAGAGAACTACTCCCTCCTCATCATGGGAATCAGCAATGGTGATGGAGATGGCGGTGGAGATCGATGGAGATAGCTTCGAGGGCACTTCCTCGTCCCGGCAGGGTGCCGGAACAGAGACTTTCTGTCCCCCGAATCTCCCCTTCGGTGGCGGCGGCGCTGCGGAACTTTTCGTGGATTTCTGATTGACTATCAAGGGTTTTTGCCTCGGGATAGATATATAGGTGAAAGAGGCAAGGTCAGTGGCCGGCCAGGGGGCCCACACCATGCCCTAGCGCGGCCAAGGGGGACCCGCGCCTAGGGGTGGTGTGGCCACCCTATGGCCCCTCTCCGACTCTCTTTCTGGCTCCGAGAGTCTTCCGGTAAAATAGGAACTTTGGCTTTTGTCCCGTCCAATTCTGAGAATATTCATTTTCTGACTTTCCTGGAACCAAAAACAGCAGAAAACAGTAACAATCGCACTCGTGGCATCTTGTTAATAGGTTAGTGCAAGAAATCATATGAAAAGTACTCCAAAGTTGGAACAAAACACAAGAAAGTAGATAAAACCAAGCATGGAACATCAAAAATTATAGATACATTTGCAATGTATCAACATCCCCAAGCTTAATTCCTGCTCGTCCTCGAGTAGGTAAGTGATAAAAAGAAAGAATAATTTTTGAGGAGACATGCACCATCATAAACTTGATCAAAGTATTTGTTTAAAACATTGATAGCTGGGATCATAGTACTTCAATCATAACATGAAAGACAAAGTTCTAGCAATAAGACAAAGAAGCTATGATGCAACATGAAAAGGCACAAACAAAAGATTCATGAATAACAATGCTTTGCAAGACGTTTGTTTGTTTCACATAAAGAAAACATAGCATAATAGTATTCATCTTGTCCCTCATAGAGTAGCAAATATAAATGCATAGGACACATTCAAAGTTCATAAGAGTGACTAGGTACAAATAGTTTAAAACAAGCAATATCAAACAATCAACAAGTCTTGGGACAATGCACATAGAACTAAGAATGGCCACTATGCTCTCAAAGTAGGTGCATAAAGATAGAAGGTGGAGACTCAACATAAAAGTAAAAGAAAGGCATTCATAGAAGGAAGCAGAGATTCAAGTTTCATAAAGAGCTTCCAAAAATTATGGTACTTAATAGCTTTCAGCTCTCATTACCCCTATCATAAGCATCTTGAAGTGATTAAGGTTAAAGTGAACAAACTATGGTGTACATGCTTGACGAAGTATAAGTTAGAAATCTCATGTCCCTTGAATACGAGGGCCGCTCCTCATGCTACTCAAGTTTAGTCACCGGTAAGTTATTGTCATTGTAAGTACATGTGTATCATAGAGAATCGCCAACGGGGTACCCCTTGCCCGATGATACGGAAATATCCCCATATCAAAATGACAAGGCAAGCAGACAACAAGCATCTCAGCCATCTCACAAAATAATAATAAATAAAGATCAGTGAGCTTGTCTCACAAATCCAAAAATAAGAACTAAAAAGTTCTAAGCTGAAAGCACAAGAAAACTAAGGCTAAACACAGTGCTAGCAAAAGAGAACACTCGCAGAACAATAAGAGTGAAAACTGAGTGTTCTAGGCAATGAATAACGAGGTGTGTCTCTCTCCAAAATAAGTATGTTGGGATCCAACCAAATTATTCAAGAAAACTAAGCAAACGAAAACTAAGAACAAAAACTAAGACGTTCCAAGAACAACACAACTGTGCATGAAACAATAAAAATAAAGCGTTTAGAAGGAACCTGGGATTTTTATTGATGAAGAAGGGGATGCCTTGGGCATCCCCAAGCTTTGACGCTTGTACTTATTGGATATTTCTTGGGGTGACACGTGTGGCATCCCCAAGCTTGAGCTTTAGTCCATCCTTCATCTCATTACTCATTCCTTCCATACACCTGAAATTTTTCCTTCATACAAAACTTCACACAATCTGTATTAGCAACATTAGTGCACTCAAGATAATAAGTCTTAAGGTTCAGTTCTAACACCAATAAACTTCCATTATAACACTATCTACTGTAGCACTTTCCTCAAAAAGCTCAGTTCCTCAAAAGAACTCAAAAAGGAATCAACAAGAAGCAAATGCAGAAAATGGCAGAAATCTGTCAAAACAGACCAGCGGGTAAATACGAATTTTTTCGAAGACCTTCTATTGCTCAAATCAAAAAGTGTTGAACTAACGAAAGTTATATAACAACCTGGAGCAGAAGCACAAAAATTCACGCCTCAAAAAGACGTTCAGAGATTTTACACGAATTTTTACGGTAAAACACAAAAATCTGTTTCGGGACAGCAACTTTCCCAATCATTACTTCTATCTCATTAGAGGTTACTCTTGGCACCAAAATCAAATAAAAAGGATAAGGAGCGGTTATTACTGAAGTAATAACTTCCAAGACTCATCTAAAACTTTTGGGTAATCTTTCAATAAGTACTTTTCTTTAACGCCTTTAAGTTAGGCATGATAGTTTGAGAAGATGCTCACATAGGAAATATGAATTGAAGTAAAAGAGAGCATCAAGAAGCAAATTCAAAACACATTTAAGACTAACCCACTTCCTATGCTTAGGAATCTTGTAAAGAAACAAGTCATGAAAGCACAAAGCAACAAGCATAGAAAAGCTAAACAAGTGCAACTTCAAGACTTTCAACATAAAGAGGGGAAACTTAATATTATTGAGATGCATAGAACCATGTTTCCCTGTCTCATAATAACTTTCAGTAGCAACATGAATAAAATTAACAATATAACTATCACATAAAACATTCTTATCATGAGCCACATGCATAAAAAAAATTATACTCCCCACATAAACATAGTCATTCTTGTTAATTATAGTGGGAGCAAATTCAACAAAATAGCTATCATTATTATTCTCATCACCATAATCATCAAATATAGGAGGCATATTGTAATCATAATTAACTTCCTCCTCAATAGTAGGTGGACTGAAAATATCATACTCATCATTTATCATCATATATTGGAGGTATAGTATCATCATAAGCAATAGAATAGTTATCTTCCAAAGTGTGTTCATCATCATTGGAAGGATCATGGATAGCACTAATAGTATAGCAATTATTAATATCATCATTTTAAGAATTGGTACCAAAGAGATTTTCAATATCAAAAGTAGTGTGCTTTTCCCAATCATGATCACTACTATAGGTAACAGGCATAGGAACATCATCGAGTTCAGACTCATCAAAAACTATAATAGGAGCAACATGCTTAGGGGAAAATACCGTTTCCTCTCTCCTTTTACTCCTCCTTTTCTTCTTTTTCTTCTTATCTTTAGGAGGGAGAGGCTTGAAAGGAAGCTTCTCCATATACCCTGGTTTATTGTTAGAGACAATAGAAGAAACTTTGGAGGATTCCTCCTTTTCATTAATAAGACCAAAACACATATTAGTCATGTCATATTCTGGTAAGATCTCGTCTTTTATAATATTTTGTATGTAAGTATTTGTGTGGCAATTATCAACACAATAAAGATGACAACCATGCATGACACTATTCATATCAAAAGCGCCCTTATCTACCAAAGAGGTTTTTCTTGAGAACTCTTCACATCCCAAAAATAATGTAAGTTCATCATGCTGATTAGGAGTGATCATGTCATCACAATACAAACTTGCAGTACTCATTGGATTAGAAGGGCTATTATTATGGCCTGAGCATTGAAAATTGAAATGACCCACTTCAAAGCAAAGTTCACAAATAAAAGGATAAAGGGCACAAACTTTTTTACCAAGATCATTTAAAGTCCTATACCACATTTTAGTTTTTTCATTCCTGTGGGTGAGACAATATTATTCTTCAATTTGATTATTCTCACAAGGTCTATGTATTCCACAAAAATTAACATGCTTATAAGAAATAGTACTTTCAGAGGTTTGAGCATGTTTATTGCTATCATTAACAACAATTTCATTTTCCATGCAAGTGTCTTTAAAAGGCTCATGATACATGTCCCAATTTTCTTTAGGAGCATTAATATGAGAAGCAAAGGTTTTAAAACAATCAATAAGAATTTGAGGATCAAGACCATATTTAGCACTAAGCTCTTGAAAATCAGCAGTTTCAGCAAAAGACTTAATGCAATCATACTCATAGTTTATACCTAGTTCTTTACCTTTGTTGTTATCCCAATCTTCGGTATTGCTTTGAATTGTTTCAAGAAGATCCCACTTAGCTTTGACCTCCTTACTCGTGAAGGATCCCTCTAAACAAGTATCTAGATAGTCCTTGTAATGTCATGAAAGCCTTGCATAGAAATTATTAATAACAATATTCCTGGGGAGCTCATGAATGGGACATTTGAGCATTAGTGACTTCAATATCCCCCATGCTTGGGCAATACTTTCTCCACCATGAGGATGAAAATTATAAATATAATTCCTATCCTTATGAATTTCATGAGGAGGATAAAATTTAGAGTAAAAGAGAGATTCAAGTTCCTTCCACTCCAAATGATGAGGATCATCCAGTAGCTCATACCACTCCCTTGCTTTACCCTTAAGTGATAAAGAGAATAACTTATTCTTGACGTGATCTGTTGTAATGCCTGCACACTTGAACAACCCGCATAATTCGTGTATAAAGAGCAAATGATCACCGGGATGGACAGTTCCATCTCCAAAATAGTAGTTATCCATAACACGATCAATAATTTTTATAGGTATTTTAAAAGGGATGCTTTCAGTATGTGGATTTAAAATATCACAAGTTTCATTATAATTACCACATATGGGAGATAAAGTATCATGAGAGCAAATTTTCTTCCTTAAAACTGGGGAACTAAAGAGATCATTTTCATAAGAACCAACTTCCCCAAGCTTAGATGTTTCCATAGCATTAGTAACAAAGGTGTTCAAAAGATTCATACTAATAACATTGCTATTAGCATGCAAAGAAAGTTCCATGGGTTTTTAATTTTCTTTTACAATTCAAGTTCTAACTTAGGAAAAATACTAAAAAGCTCTCTAATTTTGTTGTTGTTTTCCATTAAGCCTAACTAGTGAAAACAAGAAACAAAAAGACAAAATTGCAGAATCTAAAGGAAATAACTTCGAGCACTCACACCGGAAAAATACTAAAAAGCTCTCTAATTTTGTTGTTGTTTTCCATTAAGCCTAACTAGTGAAAACAAGAAACAAAAAGACAAAATTGCAGAATCTAAAGAAAATAACTTCGAGCACTCACACCGGAGGATGTGAGTACCTTTTACCTTACCTCCCTGGCAACGGCGCCAGAAAATAGGCGTTTGTTGTGTGAGGTTTTTCTTCTTTAATCCTCCGGTGTGAATACCTTTTACCTTACCTCCCCGCAACGGCGCCGGAAAATAGCTTGATGTCTACTCACTTCTATTCTTGTAGACAGTTGTTCGGCCTCCAAGTGCAGAGGTTTGTAGAACAGCAGCAAGTTTTCCCTTAAGTGGATTACTCAAGGTTTATCGAACTCAGGGAGGAAGTGGTCAAAGGTATCCCTCTCAAGCAACCCTGCAATCAAGATACAAGAAGTCTCTTGTGTCTCCAACACACCCAATACACTTGTCAGGTGTATAGGTGCACTAGTTCAGCGAAGAGATAGTGAAGTACAAGTGGCATAGGTATTTATAAGTGGTAACGGTGATAGAAGATAGCTTGACGGGGTGGAAAAGACTAAAGGCAAACTGAAATAAAGATGGAAGCAAGCAAACATGTAACAGATCTAATTGCAAACGGTGTTTCAATGCTTAGAAACAAGGCTTAGGGATCACACTTTCACTAGTGAACACTCTCATATAAATATATTATCTTCATGATACTACGCTGAACTACTCTCCGGTTGGACACTCTAATCGTTGCTAGGGCTATAACAACACACCTCAAAGTAAGCCTTTCCCATCTAGAAAACCCCACACTGTCACCTTGAGTACTAGATGAGTCCAACAAACACCACAATTTCATAAAGACATCCAACTCCAAATATAACACATAACAAGTATTTGTAATCTCTAGCCTAAGTGCCACCATGGTGTGCACGCTGTCACTTTCACACACATGGAGAGAGCAGAGATATATTAAAGCACTTGAGTAGCAAGGTAGATCTATAGACTACAAGCTCATGATCACAATATGATCATGCATAGAGAGAGAGATGAACACATAGCTACCGGTAGAACTCTTAGCCTCGAGAGAGAACTACTCCCTCCTCATCATGGGAATCAGCAATGGTGATGGAGATGGCGGTGGAGATCAATGGAGATGGCTCCGGGGGCACTTCCCCGTCCCGGTAGGATGCCGGAATAGAGACTTTCTGTCTCCCGAATCTCCCCTTCGATGGCGGCGGCGTTGCGGAACTTTTCGTGGATTTCTGATTGACTATCTAGGGTTTTTGCCTCGGGAGAGATATATAGGCGAAAGAGGCAAGGTCGGTGGCCGGCCAAGGGGCCCACACCATGCCCTGGCGCGGCCAAGGGGGACCCGCGCCTAGGGGTGGTGTGGCCACCCTGTGGCCCCACTTCGACTCTCCTTCTGGCTCCAAGAGTCTTCCGGTAAAATAAGAACTTTGGCTTTTGTCCCGTCCAATTCTGAGAATATTCATTTTCTGACTTTCCTGGAACCAAAAACAGCAGAAAACAGGCAACTGGCACTATGGCATCTTGTTAATAAGTTAGTCCAAGAAATCATATGAAAAGTACTCCAAAGTTGGAACAAAACACAAAAAAGTAGATAAAACCAAGCATGGAACATGAAAAATTATAGATACATTTGCAATGTATCAGTCATTAGCTCTAGGTTCACTCCAAAAGAAAGGAGTTGTGACAACATTTGGAATAAAATTGACATGGTAGTTATTAGCTCCAGGTTCACTCCATCCTCCGCCAAGAAAAGAAAATGATACGAGATCCCGTTAGTTACATGTTAACCGCGCTGTCAATAGCCAACAACCAAATACACGCTAAAGTGATCAGGGTGGACGCCACCACCATGTATACGTATGTACCATGTATAGGAGTGTATACTACGTGATATATGTGTTAAAATGGACATCATGACATCTATGAAGGCTAGAGAATTGGAGTTGCGTTTCTCAAAAAGTGAAAGTTATAGTGACGTTTCTCAAATAGTCAGAAATTGTAGTGGCATTTACTCAATTAATTAAAAAACAAGCGAGGTCGCTCATCCGAAGAAGATTGCGAGAAACGCAATAGCGATGCTAGGAGGACGCACGGTCACAATTACGACGATTACGGGGAACCCAGCCAGGTCGCACCCGTTTCACTAATGAGGGCAACGGCAGGAGCGAGTACCGCAGCAGTAGAGACGAAGCCGAAAATAGCAGGACAACCCAACAGTACCAGTCGAGGCCACATCGAGACGGACGCGGTCCACCATCCAGCGACATAGTGCAAGACAAGGGCGTATGGGAGGGTCTGCATGTGGAATCTGGCTCCCGGCCCCTGGTAGGCCCGTCTCTCGAGACATGGGGTTCCGCTACGATGATGAAGGGTATCCTCTTGGACAAGAAATAATTGAAAAGACGTAGATAGCCAAATGAGTCGAGACTTTCGACAAGTCTAATTTACTCTAATTAGTGGTTTGTACTGAAGAACGAAGAAATGAGTAGCTACTGGAAAAGTGTTGTCGCCTCGTGGTAAATCCTAACTCCGGGGATCTCCTCTATCGGCGGTCTCCGCAGAAGTTCCAACATGCATCATCTTAACCTTGAACAGGTTATCCTTGTAATTGCTTCTCCCTTCCCTATTGCAAATAGGAGTATATCCTTTACAATTACATGTACTATAATATTTCCTCTGTTTCAAAGTATAAAATATTTTATTTTTCTGAAACACATGTATCCAGACCCGTCTAGTGTTGATACATGTACTCCCTCCGTTTCAAAATATAAAATGTTTTAGCTCTGTGAAAAAAGTGTATCTAGACATCTTTTTTTTGTGTAGGTTCATCTAGATTTAGAGTGAACCTACACACTAAAATGAGTCTAGGTAAATTTAATTCACAAAGCTAAAACATCTTATTTTTTATTTTTTTGGAGGGAGTAATACTTTAGAAAAGGCTAAAACATCTTGTATTTTGGAAACGGATGGACCTGAGCAGGACAAGTTTCACATTGTTTGAACGAGAACGACGACGCGATGGACATGTGAACGGCATGGACACAGCGTTGTCACGGCACGTTTGCCACTGCGTCTGCCACGGCGACCCCAGCTCCACGCCTCGCCAAAATCTCCAAACGGACGCCGCAAAGGACTCAGCCCGTGTCTCCCCGCTCCGTCAACTAGTCTGCAAGTCGTCGCCGCGGTCGGTGCAAAGCGGAGCAGTGCCGCTTGCGGCACACAGAGCTCCCAGTGACGTGAGCCTATTCAGGCCAGTATCTGCTTTTGCCCATCAGTACAACTGTAGATGGGCTCTCCGTATCATGAATCCAAAACATATGGAACAATAAATTCAAATGTGCAACAGTAGTACATGCATCTGGCTAGTACAGTACTGTCAACGAAAATTGAATGCCGTTTGTTTAATTCGAACAGTTACAGTTTTATTATTTTGGACGTAGTACATGACGCATCCTCGACGATCGGGGCTACTCTTATTTCTTCTGGTTCTTATCCGTGGCTCCGTGCTGCCGCTGACGTACTCCATGGTTTTTACCGTGAACCTTGTTCGTGTACTGATGCCAGTTATCCTCTGTGCCCAATCAAGCACAATTCAGCTCATCAGCGTACAATCAATCCTGCGAGCGCAATCCAACTTAGCGTACGCATTCATGTACGTACCACATCGCTGACAGCTGAAATGTATAGGTGGATATACGATTGCGAAGGCATTATTACTCTCTGAGTAATGCAGTGGCTAGCAAAGTACTCTGAAAGTGGAGAGTGACTGACGAGCGACCATCGCGTCCCTCTCTGCTCCTGCAACCGCAAGCAGGCGCCATCATTCGCGCGGGAAAAATGCTCCCGGCACCTCCCTCCAGAAATGGCGGGAAAGCGAGGCGCGAGGGCGCCAAGCCGCTGCATTTGAGTTTGACCGAGGTCCGAGGACAGCTGGCCCTGCGGCCGCAGCAAAGACGAGCCGCAGCGAACGAGATCGATCGATCGATTCGTACACGACCGCCGTCTGCTCGCCCGTGGCTGGTCTACCTGGCGCTTGCTGACATAAATATCTCCAAATCCCATCCATCATCCTGCGCTGTCACCTCACTTCACTCCACTCACAGGTGCCGTGCCAGCCAGTCGAGCTCTCCTCTGATTTTTCAAACCCACGGTCCCATGCCCTTGTCTGCACCCTGGTCTCTCTCTGTAGCGGCAGTTAAACCAAACACAGAGGGACAAATTGTCCCACGAGAACGCTGCACGATTATTTAACAACAGCGTCCGTTTGACTCCACTAATCTAATGCGACTCCGCGCCCGCCCCAGCCGTCCAGCGGCGCTGCGATGTTCGGCTAGACACCAGAGCATGCGCGTGCAGTGCAGTGTAAACCCTAGGTCACGAGGCGGCAGGCGGCCGGCAGGTCTGCGGCGGCAAGCGATTCATAGCCAAGGCTGGCCGGGTCCGTGGAGGCGTGGAGCGAAGCCCAGAAACAGAAGCTGCCCGTGCCGCGCGCAGCGGGAGCGTGCAGGCCGGCCTGGAGACAAATCGCCAAAACCACCTCGTCCCTCCCTCCCACTCCCACCCCGCTCGAATGTTTTTCAAACCTTGGATGGCCCTGGCGGGGGTCTTTGTTTGCGGTTCCTTTCCCACCTTTCGCTCCCGGTTCTTCGTGGCGACACGGAGAGACAAAACACGGTGGGCGAGAGAGAGGTGTGCGAATGTTCATCCTTTATGAAACCCTGCCCGCCTAAACTGCTCGGCCTGCCGAACAACTCGGGGCCCTACCCTACGTACTCGCGACAACGACGCTAGCTTGCTTGGGCGGTAGCTGCTTTTTCGAAAAGATACCATGTCCCCAACTCATTTCGTTTCGTTTGCACGGCAAAGGGTAAAAGAGCATCCAATGCGTGACGAGTTCCCCCCCCCCGGAAAGAGAGAACCATGGCGCCCATCTCATTTCGTCCTGATGATGATATGATTTACCGATCACATAACCCGCCCGTATTTAATCCTAAATGGAAAGCACGCCGCGCTCGCGGCGACGTCGCTAGAGCAGGAGAGCGCACTAGGGGCGCGTTGGTTGCCTGCCTTGATTTCTTGGCCCGGTCCGTCAGTGTCACAGGCAGCATCGAGGTCCGTCTGATACAGGTATCAGGCCTCTTTTTTAGACCGTTTGGTAGTCTGTATAGGCTACCTAGGTATGGTTCGAGTCCTTTTATCTCTTGTGTTTGGTTGCCTGCATCAGTGACAAATTCAGTTATGCTTACCACCCCTTCAAACACATCCGATCGCACACACCACCCTAGAAGAAGATCAGTTTGACAATCACCATAAGAAGAATGACGATGATGAAATCCTTGAGGCTATCATGTTGGACATACTGTTGTTCTTCAGAACCAGCAATGTGCAGGTGTTGTTCTTCCCCAGCTGCAAGTTGCACATGCCGTGTCTCCATTTGAAGTAAATCCCTACTGCCTCTGAACACTGCATAGTAGTTTCTCTACAAGACAGAAGAGTAAACTGTCAATGTGTAACAGCACAAGAAAATCATATGCATGTATCATCCATAACTAGCATCACAAGTTCATAAGGCAGGCAAGTACGTACTAACAGGTGCGTGCATGATCATACTCAAAAGGGGATCACAGATTCATCCTGCACTACATGGTGTTAAGCTACCACCACATCAAAAGGGGGTGTCGTCCTACCACCGCAATCAGGTTTAGAATCGCATGAGGGGGTAGTACATACCACCTCATCGATTCATACAAGCCATAGAAGTTTTTGGGTCCTAGCTACTGAGGTCGTAAGTTCATCATCACCACCAGCACCACCGCCACCATCATGCACACCACCTCGTACTTTGACAGGAGCTAAAGCTCTAGTCGAAGTACTTCGACAGAAATGTCCTGATCCACAGGATCCTGTGCGAATCACGCATGCCAACGAAGCGGGTGCCCTGCGCCTTGTTATCGATGAGGTGGCTGGGAGCCACCATGAGATGGCACTCCGCAAAGACAACAATGTCCATCACTGCCGCGTAGAGGCCAGGGTGCATGTTAGTGGGCTTGGTGTCCCTGGTGGCCTGCGCAACGTCCTTCACGACATCGGTCATGATGCTGAAGGCGTGGATCTCGTCATCAACAAGCACGCCCCTCTTCCTCTTCCCATTAACGGCAGCAGTAGTAGATCTTGCAGATGTTGCTGCAGCTGCTGCTACAGCTCGAGCATCGATCGACTTCTCCGAGGCATCAGGGTTCATGGTGTCAGACTCTTGGGTATTAGGGTCTTTAGGAGTGCCAAGGGGCTCGCCTGACCCCATGTCATACCTCCTGATGGCAAGGTCTTAGGAGAAGATGGTCTGCATCTGGACATAGTTCTCGATGGGCTTGTTCAGGTACTCTATGTCCCTTGCGTGCGCCTACGAGTTGCAAGAAAGAGTGTGTTAGTGGTGACAATGTTGTTTATGAAGACAGGTCTGCAGTGATCATAGTTGCAAACCTGAACATGTCCCTGGAAGTGCTCAGCGGCACGAAGAATGGTGAAGGTGTCCTCATCCCATTGCGCCCCGCTAAGGTCTCTCGGCTTGTTGATTTCGATTCGACGCACCCTCACTTCCTCAGGTGGCTGTACACCTGAGTGCCTGAGACCTCAGCACCACAATGCTCGAACAAAGTTGTGGTGCACGCATTGAGATGGATCTCCTTGAACCCCTTCTCAGTATGGATGTCACTCTTCACTATGTCGCACATCTTGTTGAGCACGAAGGTGGACATGTAAGGGAGCCATTTCATGGTCCCCTTCATCTGCGCCTTCTTGAGCTTAGCCGCGACCTTAGCCTCGATGGAGGCGACATAGGTCTGGACAGAAGTAGGAGTAGATACGATGCCACCCTCTAGAGTGGGTGACATCGAAGACACTACCTGGTTCTGAGTGATAGGCTGGCTGTCATCCACATAAGAACAGGGGGTCTGGGAGTCCTGAATGGGGATCAAAGCTTGGCTAAACTGGTCACAGAACGAGTCCTACAACAAGGACGCAATAACGACGCACATGAATCAAGGTGCAAAAAGAAGGTGTACATATGGAGGAAACTAGTATGTGAATCAAATTCATGTCAACCTATCGATAGTAATAGTTCATCCACAATATCGAGCCGAACACAACCGAACTATCAGATCCTACCGAAAAAATCCTACAAAGCTGGTTAAAATCTACACCTGCTATTTGCACAACAACCTACCATGTACTTGAATGAAGCTACGAACTACACCTCCTAACCCTAGCAGTTGTGCAGATCTAAGCTAACCCTAGATGGAAATGGAGATGCTTACCATCATCGCAGGAGGTGGCCGATGTAGCTCAACCGTAGACGAGGAGGAGGAGGTGCCTTTCACGCCGCCGTGGCCGCAGTTGCTCACCGGAGAAGAAGAAGCTGCTTACCTTGCGTGGACGAAGCGGGAAATGGAGATCGATCCAGGGAGAGGGGGAAATGGCAGGTGGTTTTTCCCTTCTTGGGCAGGGATGGTAGAAATAGGGGGGTCGGCAGGAGAGATGAGCTTACCTCCCGCGCCAGCTTTTCGATGTAGCTGAAAAGCTCGTGCCATCGCTGTCCTTGGCCGCGCTTGTGCGGGGGAGCGGTTTTGCATCTGCGGGGCGCACGACGAGGGTGGCTTGCTGGAAACGGCCAAATCAACCATAGTCGTTGGGCCTGGCTGCGGGCTGCTTTAATGTTCGCGCTGGCACAACACAACCAGCTCTGCAGGAAACCAAACGCCCCGTTTTATGCTCTGTCGGGCTTGTCTGGGCTTCATGCATGCTATCAAACGCGCCCTAGGCTGCGACACGCACGCATGCACATGCATCACTAGAGGGTAATGTTTTTCTTCGAAATAGATTTTCGCTCGCTTTATAAATATTCCCTCCATTCAGAAATATAAGACATTTTAGCTTTGTGAATTGGGTGTATCTAAACGTATTTTAGTGTATAAGTTCATAGAGGTTCGGAATGAATCTGTACACTAAAAAGCGTCTACATTCATTTCACAAAGCTAAAATGGGATTCCCTGCCTCACTCCACAGGACATACTAAAGTATGGGCCTACTTGCCCATTGATATTGGTAGAAGTATTATCACTCATGACAAAATGCATGATCTAGTAGATCACTCTATCATCAAAACCCCTCTGCTCGAAAACCTGACAAAGGAAGGACAGGTCCAGATGGTCATATGCCTTCTGGAAGTCCGGCTTCAGGAACACGCCCTTCTGGCATCATGCCCTAACCTCATGAATGATCTCATGATGTGCGAGTACCCCTTCACGGATGAGCCAGTCTTTCAAGAAGGCAATTTGGTGGGGGTGGGTCAGCCGCTCCATAACAAACATGATCCTAGTCACGCAAACCTTCAAAAATATCCTCTGGATGACACTCATCATCGTGATCGGTCTAAATTGGTGAGTAACTGTGGCCCCAATAACTTTAGAGATTAGAATGACCACACCAAATTTAAGGCGAGACATGACCAAAGTTCCAGCACAGAATTCCTAGAACATAGGCATAATCATCGCCTGATGCTTCTCCTAGAAAGCCAGGAAGAAGATGTTTGGAATAACATCCGGCCTAGGGGGCAAGTTGGTCTTGATGTCATTAATAGATCTTCCTACCTCCTCAGGCATGAATTAGAGGTCAACCGCTAACACGAGCCCTGATCGGGGTTCTACTAAGAAGATATCCGTGTAGAAGGAGTAAATAAGGGAGGATATATCCTTGGGATCTTCCTAGAGATGATCATCTTCCGAATGGCACGGGATCGAGCAATTCCAACGTCGACCATTTGCAATGGCACCGAAATAGTCCGTATTAGATTCCCCTAAGAGGATCCATTTTGAGCGGCTCCGCTATCGCAAGAATGATTCCCCGCCCTTAAAGATCTTCGCAAGGGAGTTATCAAGCACATATCTATGAGACCATTCCTCAATAGTTTGTATCATTAGATCACATTCATGATCAAGCATATGGATACCACCTAGAGTGCTACCCTTTTATAGCCTAAGGCCAGCCCCAAGATTTAACCCAAGCCCCACATGACCTGGCGAGCTAGTTTAGCTCTATGGTGCCAAACATCCACCGTATCATATACGCGAGGATGGGAGGAGGCAGTGGCTAGCCACTAAGGTTGAACCTCATCCACAAAACCTTGCTCCTGGAGCTATAATTTTTCGAAGTGGAAGCAGTTCAACCTAGGCGGAGACCCCCTCTAGAGGACAGCAAGAGGGGTGTGGTTCGAGCCAATCCTACTAACAACACACCCACTTAATAGATACAAATATCTCATCCAACATGCTACACATAGGACTAGTTGTTTGTTAGTCTAGGTATATCTTGCCCACACACACGTGATCTCTCTAAGAGTGAGGTCTGTGATGCAATTGTTAAACATATGCATCTCAGGGAGGTCCAAGTTTGCTGAGCTCTTGTCATCCAGGGAGAGAATAAGATTGAAATCTCCAAGGACAAAGAATCACTATATCACAATTCGGTAAGTAGTTGAGTGTGTCAAATTCACGAGGAGCTAAAGGTAAGCTATTTAATCTCTAAAGCCCTATAATCCACTTATATGTCTAATCTCTTCTAGTCATGTAAGGTTAGAGCTGATAATAATAGGATATTTGTTAGTAGCATCCAAGAATCTATATTTTAATTATTTCGGTATAAGTTTTAGTTTAGGAAGTGGAGGCCCTCCATCTCCTTTGCTCTTTGGAACTTCATAGGTTTCATTCATGGGAGATTCCACTATAAGAATCGTATCGAGATATTCATTAATTCTTCTTTAGAGGTATCTTCAGGGGTACTATCATCATTTGCCAAGCTTCTTTCTAGTTCATTAGTTGGAGTGTTGTAATATATAGATGCTAGCTCGGCAATAATTTTCCCTACTCTTTTTCCTTATTTTTCCTCCACTTCTTCTTCTTCTTATTCTAATTCTTCTTCTTCTTTTAATGTCTTATAGTTAGGCCTATCCTCAAATTTAGAAAAGTGGAATTGCATTTCCTCTTCCCAAAACTTATGAATAATGGTCTCCCTTTTACAATAAAGCTTTGCCCCTATTGAATTCTAAAAGGGTCTTACAAAAATAATTGGGCAACAATAATTAGTAGGCATATCAACTACTAATAGATCTATAGGGAACTCAAAAGGACCAAATTTTATCGATGCATTTTTTACCATTCCCATCGGAATTCTAAGAGTTTTATCGGCTAGCATGATTGTCATATCTATATCCTCATACTCAACTAGTTATAACTCATGTTTTATTTCTCTGTAGAACTTATGTGGAATGACATTAACAACAGTTCCTACATCACACAAACCATAATGTGAAGTTCCTACAAAAGTACAAGGCAAAATAGGTATACCTATATTTTTAGCTTTTACCTTTCTTTGAATGAAAGTAGAGGCTTCAATATCAAGTTGAATAACATTGCAATGTGCAAACATGGACATCATTTCTTCCTTACTAGCTTATTTTATGAGTGTTGGCAATTTCTTCTTCATGCTTCTTGGATTCCTCCTATATTTCCTTTTGTGCCTCCAAGCGATCAACTTTTTGATGTGCTAGCATGTGCTTCTGTAGAGTCCTTGGAAAGGGAATGGGTTCCATGTATGGTGGCCTTTCCTTCCTTGGCTCTAATGGTTCTTCAATGATAGCATGTACTCTTTCACTGGAGGAGGTACATATTGAATCCAATCCTTTTTAGGTGCTTAGATGTGTTATGTAAAATACTTAAGAACATGCAAAACAACATCCTAATTGAGTTGGAGTTCATTAGCCAAATGATCTACTTGTCCTGTTGTTTGGAAAACATGAATACAATTAAATAAATTTCTATGCCTCCTTTCCCCCAATATTTATAGCCCAAGTTTATCAATTGCGATGAATTATTTCTAATAATGCCCAGGCCTGAGATATTGAACTATCCATAAAAGCTCCTACTAAGGCTCAATCAACTTCAGTTCTATTTTCTTCCTTTAACCCATCATTTAAAACATGTAAAAGGTACCAAGGAGGTAAATCATGACCAGGACAATTATTAAGCAAACCTTGGAACCTTATGTAATCCCCTACTAGACTTTCCCTTGGATAGTTCTTGAAGTTCATAATCATTCGTCTTGCTTCAAAAGATTTTATCTTGGGGTCGAAGCGAGACAAGAATTCTTCATATAGTTTATCCCATGTGGTGATGCTTTCAGCAGGACAAGTTCTATACCAAACAATAAATGTACCGGTTAGAGTTTTGTTAAATAACTTTAACTTTACCTCATCATCAGTAAAAAAATCTGAATGTCTCATAGATATCATTGAAGAAGTCCAAATGTGCATGTGGATCTTCTAGGTCATCATCTCCCATAAATATTCTTTTGTGTAGGAGTGAGATAAAATGAGGACTAACCTCAAATTCAACATTTTCTCTCCAGCTTCTCCTTGCATGAGAAACATTAAACCACTCAAGATATTCAGTAGCATTGAGATCGCTCAAGTGTTCAAACTCAAGCATGGTGTTCACTGAAACAAGTAAACAACTTTAGCACAACACTAGTAATTTAATTACTAAGAATACAGACCAAAAGTGCTTAGATCCCCGGCAATAGCGCTAGAAAATAGCTTGACGACTAAAAGATCACATTGCTAAAGGTATTAATGCCACAGAGAGCTATTGCTAAAGGTATTAATGCCCCTCGCCACTATTTAGGAAAGATCCCCAGCATGGTGTTTGTAGCTAGTTTTGAAATAAGAGTATTGAACCACGAAGAGCTATTACTAAAGGTATTAATGCCCCTCGCCACTATTTACCAAAGAGTGCTTGGAAGTCGTCTTTGATTTCAATTAGGGGGTGTTTAAGTGTGTGTGAACAAAGCAATAAAAAGTAACACAACTAAACAGAGAGAGGTTCACAATTTAAAGTATTGGAATCGCAATAGGGCTAAAACGTTCTCACAAAGTGCTTGATCCACCACTAGCAATTATGTTCAATTATTATTACGATATAGTTATGTTTTCATTCATGTATATGTATATGAGAAGCTCCAAAGTTGGTGATCAAAGATAAGTCATCTTATATTTCACCCCTCATAACCACAAAAGTAATATTAGGCAAGCCACCCGTGATTCCCTACTATTAAGGGTTGACCCCATGGTTATGTATTAATTTGTGAGTCCCCCCTTATCCCCACTTGAGCACATGAGTAATGATCCAATGTAATATGCCACTTAGCACCTTCACACCATCACATGCTCAAGGGTAGTTTCCTCAATTGTCCTGAAGGCAAAATTTATGCGGTTGACTTCACACAACATCTAGAAAGAAAACTAACACATATTGATGAACAAAATTATAGATTATATCTATTTTAATTCATAACCATGCTAGGGGTTCACCATCTCCCCAAGAACCAGGTAAACTACTCACACATGGATGCAATCAACATCATCATAGTAATATGGATGGAATACAAATTAATTGGTAAATACTCGTGCAGATTCACAACAAAGTCTAGGAAATACAATAAGATGAATGTAATTGAGATGAGAGAGTTGATGGTGATGTCACAGTTATAGCGGTTTATGGAGATGATGCCCGAGCCTTCAGGGATATTCGTAGCGGTGAAGATCAAAGTCCCAAAGTGATTTCCCCTCCAGATCCCTTCTGAAGGTGAAGTTTCTGTGAACTGTGGTGTCTCTAAATGTTGGATCTCGGATATGTTTGCACAGGATGGAAGTATTTGACGAAGCGGCTCGGATGTCGTCTCGTACAAACGCGCCATATGGGTTAGTTCTGGCCATACCGATGGTCATTAAAGCCTCTGATTGTGGCTTTACAAGGGAGTTTGCTCCCCCTTCTCCCCAAGTGCGTGGATATTTATTTTGGAGCCTTTTGTAGCCTCCAAATAGGATATTTATATTTATGATTATAATGGACTTCTCCAATTGATTTATTCGTCCACACCTTGAATTCCGGGATGCTGGTTGAAACAAGCATAAAAGAGGTGCGCAAGTGATGTAAAATACCAAAATTCTATCTCTACTATGCAAAAGAGCAAGGTAAATATGTGGCAAAAATGCACTAATAACACTGTTTCACCTATTTATATGGCTTATCTCTAGAAGAAACAATAGACTATATTTATAAAAGTTAGATGTTATGGTTAGGTGTGTTGACGCTAGACACTTTTTATTGAATAACCTATTGTGTACTACTGTCTAGTCATGGGTTTTAATCATCGAGTTGTTTATGCTTCACAATATTTAGTACTTATGCATATAGCTGGTATAAATGTTCTTGACTAATTGTGACAACCACAACGAATGAAATAACAACTTGTCAGAACATTTACTCCCTTGAGTTAATCACTTTTACTTTTACTTGTTTTTACTTTACTTGAAATAGTTTTACTTTCTCTTATTACTTTCAACACTTTACAGTTTTCTAGTTAGAAGTAAGAAGTACCTCACACACTCCAGTTCATTGCTTTGCACGAAAGGACATACAAGTAGGTTATAGGGCTTTAAGAATAGTTAGTTTACCTTCAGCTCTTTGTGGGTTCGACACTCAAATACTTACCCCATTGTGCTATAGTGATTTTCTGCTCTTGGGGATTATGATGCCGTTCACCCACCGTGCAATACGCATGGAGAGGTGAATCTGTCAGGTAAAGGAGGAGTTCCTCGACTATGCACCAATCAAGGTCGTTGGCTCGGGAGAAGTGTCTCGTCTTCCATTTTTTTTGTATCGATGGAGTTTTGGAGCTCCTTAGGAAACTCTTGAGGGCTCAACCGTCAAGTCTTGTGGATCCGCTATCAATAATGATGTGCTTATGTTGTAGTAATATTACATCATCATTCCTTCAACAATTAACTATTAGGAATGATGCCCTAGAGGCTCATATTCCTCCTTATATTTGTAACCCGGAATCTAGCTTAGAGCTAGTTGTATATGTCACTACAATTGTTGTAGGTGTGGAACCACATACTTGTATCTAACTCTAGCCAATTTGTCCTTAGTCGTTTGAGATTGAGAGGGAAACCCACTACCGAGACTAATTTTTAAGTCGAAATATGACAATGTTTCATGTGTCAAGAGCATGGTTATCCGCCTTGCATTGGCTAGTCAGAAGAGGTACGATAGTTGGACCGATCCAAATGTTAGTAGGACATGAGCATACCGTCATACGCTACGACTAACACAATGGAATCCTTAGACCCGAGGGGATCGCACGATTCGAGTTGTGGAAAAGCCGGCTTTGACTCCATCTAACGCTCAAGGTAACTGGGAGCGAGAGCCGCGACTTCCCCAAAGAGGGAAAGGGGTCCTCTCGTGCTAGTGCTGTCATTAGCGTGTTTACTTTCTAGGAACTAGTGGGGTAGATCTATTCGGTAGTATACTATCTATGCATCATACTAGTTAATCTGATCTAGAGACTGAGAGAGAGAGAGAGAGAGACAGAGAGATCCGGGAGAAGGAGGTGTGTACCTTCTCCCTGGCTAGAGGAGGCTGATGAAGTAGCCATGGTCGAGCGACGGTGACGATGAGCGGTGGGCTAGGCGGCGACGTTGCTTCCCACTGCAACTGCGCTAGCCTAGATCGGATAGGAATGTTAGTGGGGAGTGCGGTGGTGACGAAGCTTCCCACTGCAACTACGCTAGCCCACGATCGGCCGCGACCTGCTCTGCGTGCTGCACTGCTTTGCATGTCGGTGCGCACACTGCTTAGTGCTTGCCCGCAACCCAGGAATGGCCCACAGCCCAACACCGTGTGCGCCGCTCAATCACGGCCGTCCATCCCAGCGGAGCTAAATCGGACAGTCGTCCGCGGTTCCAACCCGCAAAATAAAGGTCGCATGTGCAACCCTAGCCCTAGAGCACCACTCCTCTCCCCCGCATCTCTCCCCACGTCTGTCTGTCTCGCGCGCGACAACTGTTGGTGTCCAGCCCTCTCCTTTTTCTGTGAGTGGCTGCGCCGCCCAGCGCGAGGCCGGCGACGAGACCCCCTACCCCTACCTTTTCTTTTGTTCCTTCCACCGTTCCTCTCCCAGACGAAAGCTTCACCGCTACTGCGAGACAGAGAGGCTAGGCGGCGCCCCTCTGCCCCCTTGCAGACGTGCGCGTCCACCCGAGGGTGGGCGCACCGCCGTCAAGCGGCACAACAGCGACGCCCTCTGCCGGTGCGGATGATTTTATTTTCTGTTTGGGAAACTTTTCATTGATTCAGAGATGAACTACATGGACGATTACTGTTTGGATTACTCTGTTTGCTATTTCGTGGAGAACTAGGGTTAGGGCTTATACTATACTGTTTTTGATTCTACCACCATTGTTTACTCTCTAGCATCATGTAGGGTAGATCTATTTGGTAGTATACTGTCTATGTATCATACAAGTTAATCCAATCTAGAGACTGAGAGAGAGAGAGCGGGAAGAGGGAGGTGTATACCTTCTCCCTTGCTAGAGGAGGCCGATGAAGTAGCCATGGTCGAGCGACGGCGACAACGAGCGGTGGGCTAGGCGGCGGCGGAGCTTCCCACTGCAACTGCGCTGGCCTAGATCGGATAGGGATGTTGGTGGAGAGTGCGGCTGCACGGCGAACCTCGTAACGCGAGCCAGTCGGACCCACCTCTTTATTTGTGCAGCGCAACAGGGGTCCACCAACCATGGTACGGTTGGACGTCCTCGATCAAGGCGCAGGATCAAGGGGTGGATGGGCCGTTGAGCCCATTTGGTGTAGAGATCAATCTAACACAGCGGAGACCGGACGGGGCGGCGACCCGGACATGGCAGGGTCAGCGTGCAGTGGCCATGGCGCTCGCAAAGTCGCAGGGTTAAAACACGAGCCTTCGCACACTGTGCTTCTTGATTTTGACGGTGTACAGTTTTTGCAACTTCTGTTGCATCACTAGAGGCGCGCGGATGCAACTCGGTTGGGTAGTACGGGTGAGATGGAGAACACCGAGCGGTGCAATGCGGACGCGCCCGATATGTACACGGTCAAAACTATATACGTCACGTAAAAGCTGCACGCTAGTACGTGGCATATTCTTTTCCTGCCCGACAATGCAAACTATACGGTGGCGATTGGCGAAAGTGAAAAGGCGTATCTACGCGACGCAATCACTCGTACTACTAGCTAGAGATACGATACATTAAACATGAGAGAAAAAGATGCGACTAAACTTGTGCATGGGGTTTTTCTCTTTTTGCCGCCAATTTTTCACGCGGGGATAATCGCAAATCTGCAGGGGAAGAAAGAGAGCGGTCGCTTTCCTGCTGGTACGCACGTCCCCACGTCCACCGCCTGAACACCTCCCACTGGCTCCAGTAAATCCGTCGTGTTCGACATACACAAAGATCAGAGCAAAACCAGTTGAATCCTCGCGTTTTTTTTTTTTGCTGCCCACGAAAAAATTGCCACGCCCGCAGACGATGGGAGTAGTACTGGTAAGCATAGTAGCAAAGTAAGAAATTCCATTTTTTACAGCACAATGTGAAAACTAATTGTGTCATTAATGAAAATGTTTAAAAAATGAGAGGGAGAATTAACCGGATATGATAGCTCCTGGCTGGCGTCCGCGAGGTCCGGGGCCCAGGTAAGGACCCACGCCGTCGGTAGCAGCGGTTGGGTAGGCCCGCCGAACCGGCTAGGGCTCTTGAGGTCAGGGGTGGCCCGCGAGAACGAGGTGGTGGGACCGCGGGAGGGAAGGAAGTCTTTGCGGTGCGGGGATCTCCGGCGTCCGGTTCGCAGAGATTCACAGGATTCCGAGAGCCCCCGCTGGGACGTGGGGTTTACTATCGGTGGCCCCGCCAGGCGAATGACAGGTGGGGTCCGGCGTAGGAAAAACACAGGCCGGTGCCGTACACCGTACTAGTACTACAAGTTTGCTGTTTGCCTCTGCCGCTCCTATCCACATTTCTCAAAGGAGCTCCGACCGTATGGTAGCAGTTTGTGCTTGGACGGACGGTCACCCCTCGCCGACGCGCCGCTTCGACAGCGCACCGGGACATGTTCACTCCGGCGCCGATTCGCCGGGCTGGGTCGCATCGGCTGCCCACTTTACAGCAGGTAACAGGGGCGCGCTGTCCATCGCCACTGCGTGTCGTGTGGTGTGGGCGCGGCATTTTTCAAGTTTTCTACTATTTCTACTCTACTACTTGAACTGTGTACTTGCCCGACATCACGCCATCGGCCCACGCCATTGCCCTTTTCCACTCCGTATACCACACACCCCCGCCTTTAAAGCGCCCGCACACAACCAACTTTAATGCGCTGTAAATATACTTGTAAACTGCAAAAATACCGTCCCAGGTGATGCATTTCTCGTGACGGCATGGCGAAGCCCTCGCCGCTTCTTAACTCCCGCCAACACACCGAATTTAATGACTTAACCTCGTCTGAACTTGAACTCGCACCGGAAACACTCGCTGGCATGCTGCTCTCGCCCCATCTTCATCGCTGGTATTCGGTGGATAAGTGTAGTTGTGAAATCAGTGGTTTAGGTTTATTTTGGGACTGAAAACCAGTGGTTCAGGTTAGTAGTACTAGTGCTCCTCTGCGCGCCAAAATTGTTGGCCGCCGATACGGAGAAAACTTGCTTTTCCCGCTAGTCAGATTTGGTTGCTTGTCCTCGTGGAATCGGTTCAACTGCCGGTTAACGATCTGGTGAAGTAGGTGAAATGCCATTGACATGTACACGCACGGTAGAGGACTCGTACGTCCGGACGTGTACCTACTCAGTGCTCTCCTCCCGATAGTGTGCAAAATACTACTGTATACATAGGTGAAATTGCCTTGACGTGTGTACACACTCTACTCCAACAAAAATGGGAATAATACTGCTTCAGAAAGGTATGTATACAGAGGCCAGGGGCCGGCCCTACGGTTCACAAACTCACCGTCACAGGTCACTCCATGGTTAAGGAAAAAAAAACTCCGAGACGCGGGAAAAAAATTCGTTTCCCACAAATCTCATCGCTGGTCTCTCTTTTATAAACCGAGCGGAGACCGGGCGAGAAGCATTTGGACGCGCCCCGTCTTTGAGAGCCCATCGCCATTCCCCTTCCTCCCTCTCCTTCTCCGTCCCACCTCACACCGCACCTCCTCTTCCCGCTGATAACCACACCTCTCCTGCCTTCTCTCCTTGTACTCTCGGCGCCTTCATTGCTCCTTTGCCGGCCGCGCGTCGCCATAAAGAAGGAAGGAAGAGGACGCATCAAAGTGGAGGAAATGACCATGGAGTGGTCTGACGGCGGCGAGGAGTTTTTGCTGCCCGACGAGTTCTTGGATGACGACTTCTTCTCGGAGGAAGAGAAGGCAGCCGTGGCCGCGAGGAGCGAGAGCGACGAGGAGGACTCCATGGCTGGCCTCTCGCGCCGCCTCGCCGGTCTCCTTGGCGGCGATGGCCTCGCTGTAACACCTCTCAAGGTTCGTTTTCTTGGTTCTTTTCTTCGTTTTATGGTTCAGTTTCTTCATATGGGATGAAGTGTCTGATTGTTCCCTTCTTTTTTCCTGGCAGGAGGAGGTGAGCGGTGGGTCGCCCAAGTCCACTCTGTACGGGCTCCCGAAATCCGGCCAGGAGAGCCCGAACGGCGACGCGTCCCAGGGGAACTCTCCGCCGTCGTCGCCACTGGAGCAGAAGCCGACGGATCCGTGGGACCTCCTCTACGAGGCTGCCGGGGAGGTGGCGCGCATGCGCGTCACCAACAGTAGCATCCCCGTGCCGAGTAACCCGTATGCCTTCCGCGGCCATGGCGGCTACGTGCCGCCAGCACGCAACACTTCGCCGCCGCCGCCGCCGCATCCTCCCGTGGCACCAGTCGGCACGGCCGCTGGCGGCGTGTACTACCACCCGTTCGCGCACTTCATCACGCAGCGCCAGATACAGGCCGCCAGGGTTCGTCCCGGTTGTTTCTCGTTCATACTGCGTGACTGAAGATTTTTCTGTATCTGAGTATTTACGTTTGTTTCTCTCGTGTTGCAGTTTCATCTCCTGAAACAGCAGCAGCTCCTGAAGCAGCAGAGGGAGCGGCACCTGGCCGCCGTCGCCGCATGGGGCGTGCGACGCAACGCGGCAGCCAAAAGAGTCGGCCCCAGTGGCGGCGCCGCTACCATCGACTTGAGCCCAGCGGCGTTTCCGCCTCTCAGGAAGACGCAATTGCAGCAAGCGCCGCCGCCTCCCCCTCATGCCGCCGCCGCCGGCATGCGCGCCGTGTTCCTCACCCCGCCTGGCGCCAAGCGCGAGCGCAACGGCACCGGCGTTTTCCTCCCGCGCCCGGCCGGCGCCCCCGCGGAGCCCAAGAAAAAGCCAAGTGCGTCCTTCGTAACATTCGTTTTGGCCGTTCCGGTTGTTGATTCCACGGTTTTGGGTTTCGTTGGTGGCTAAATATTCTTCTCGTTTGTTGTTTTTTTGGCGTCATTGCAGGCTGTTCGACGGTTCTTGTCCCTGCCCGTGTCGTGCATGCCCTGAATCTTAACCTCGACGACCTCCGCGCCCAGCCGCGCTACCCTGGCGGCTTTGTTCTTGATCATGGTAAACATCTCATGCTGAATGCCTGAAATTAGCTGAAACAATTTCATCTGGATATTGTGTAACGACAGGCTAGCCTAATAGCGATCTCTGGTGTTGCAGATGCCTTGATTAGTCGGAGCAACGCCATGCTCGCAAGCCAGAAGCTTCGAGCTGCCCAGTCATCTTCGCCACCGCAGGCGCTCTGCCACAGTTCGTGAACCCATTCGCGGGTCGGAGCGGTTAAAGAGAGCCATCCATAGAAGAAGGGGCTACATCCTCTTCCATCTGTTCTTGCTTCAGTTTAATAATGTCATAATAAGAATTAGTACCAGTACTTTGTATTAGGTTGTAGTAGTACTAGCAATAGAATTAGGAGGCAGCAGTAGCGTGAGGTTTAGGCGTGTTGTTATTTTGGATTGGTGATACATTGGTTTTTGGGCGGAGCGGTGGAGATGGACGAAGGAGGAAGAAATCCATGTCCTGGTTCGGTTCCTAGATGGTGGTTTGGAAGAAATAATAAGTGGTACTTTTGGAGTTGAGAGAGAAGTTGTAGCTGTTTGTAGTAGCGAGGAAGAAGATGATGAAATGTGTAGTGAGAAATGGGGGACTATCTTGTAGAAGCAAAAATAAAGTGAGGAGACCCAATTTCTCCATCGATCCATGGCCCTTTGGCCTTTGCTGCTTTTCCAAGCAGTGTACCAGCGCACATCCAGCTAAGGTTTCTCTCTATGTTCGCTCCTTTTGCAGCCTTTTACTTGCAACCGAAGCATTGCCGTGGGCTCCATGAGTAAGGTGCTGGTTGCTTATGACAAGGGAGAAATGATAGGTTACTGAATTTTGCTTTACTGGCTAGTACTAGTAGCAGGAGTCGGTAACTTTTGTTTTGTTGGGCTCACATGGAAATTGTTATTGCGAAGATTGTTGGGGTGCTACTTCATTCGTTGAGTGCTTTGCAGCAACAGCCGCAAAGTTGGGCTCGGTATTAAACAATAATGATAGTAATGCTAGTTATAGTATTGTACTTGTTCCTTGGAACTTAATTTAGCTTGAATGGCGTATGTATGATCGATTTTTTCTTCTATTCTAAGCTAATGATGTGTATCATATCATACTCCAAGGCTCTTCCCGCTTTATATGAAATTTTGGCGTACTACATGTGACGAGAACAGTTTTGTCTGGTGCACCCAACCAGCCTGAGAATCTGCCCAGGCCGGCGGTGGGTGGGTCATGGGATCTGCATCTCCATACTCCGTCCGTCCGTCCGCAGCATTCTCCGCCCTGAAAACGACGTCTCTGGCCTCTCCTAAATCTTGGCCTGGCTCGCTCGCTCGCTCGCATGGTCCAGCGTGGAACGGGTGGCTCCTGCCGGCCGGCGCTGGCCCAATCTCTCAACCCATCCGATCGAGCTCTCCGCCATTTAATGGCCCTCTCAGACCCATCCGGACTTTTAAAACGCACGTAAACGCAGGTACATGTCGTATGCCCGATAGCCTGCGTACTCCTATCTGCACCGTCGTTACAAATCTCTGGCATGCGTCCGTCCTCCTCTGCTTGACCGAGCTGAGCCCGGTCAAAGCTCGCTTCGGGTGTGCACTGTGGTGGAGCGGCTTTTGATGTTTTTAAATCTGGGAGGCGCGCATGGGTCGCTGCGCACATATCCATGGGTCGCCGGAGGAAAAGGCGTGTTTCCAAGAGAAAGCGGCCTCCTCGGGTTCCGTCGGCGGGAGCCCCAAAAGTAGCCATCGCCTCGGGCCCTGTTACGATGATCCTGTCGCTTTTCCAGCCGGGGTAAACTGCACGGTACCCGACCCGGAGTATTATACTAATCACTCATCACCGGCGACGCCAGTCTGGATGTGGATGGATGGATCGATCTCAGTGGCTTCCGTTCCGTCCCGCTGTTCTGGCTGGCTTGGCGACGGTGCGTTTGGGTGGTAGGCACGAGGGCGGTGTGCCAACTGCGGGTGTGGTCTGTGGCCGAACAACATACTCCATGCAAGGGTGGGGTTTGCAGGGCCGGGCGGCGCCGGTGGAGTTGGAGTTGGGGCGTCGTGATCGGTGGAAAGGTTGGTGCGCAAGCAACTGGACTGCTGGTTGGAGCAACCCGCGCCCATGTGATTGTCACGTTGGGTCCATGCGGCGGAAGCCAGAAGGGATATGAAGGGCGATGAGTTGCTGTGTGACAGACGGGGGCCACCCTTCCGGCGGATATGGGCCTCGCTCTCAGGCTTGATGGACGGCAGCAGTAGCGCTGCGCTGTGGGTGGGCTACAGCCCAACTCGTCGACTTTCACCGCTTTTAGGTTGAATATCTCATATGAAGCCCAGCCAGGCATCTGGTAGGCTGATTGGATACCCCGCAACCTTTCATGTCGTGTCATCAAAACAGTTAAACTGTCAATTCAACCCTCGTCTCATACTCGTCGGATGCAAAATGCGACGCAGGCTGCACGAGGAGTTGTAATCATGGAGATGACGCGAGCTCGCGCTGTCCGGCGAAAAGTTGGCTGGACGAATTTAGTCACCTCGTGTCGAAACACTCATCCTATATATATCCAATCTCTAACCTGCCAAATTCAAAACCCCATTTCTTTCCTCCAGCTCGATGCCTAGGCTACTACACTCTCTTCCTCCGGCGGGCTGTAAGTAATCTCACCTCCTCATCTCGGTGCATCTTGGTGTTGAAGGTATGCCCAAGAGGTAATAATAAAAGTGGTTATTATTATATCTTTGTATTTATGATAAATGTTTGCATTCCATGCTATAATTGTATTATAAGAAAACACTAATACATGACATAAAAAAGTCCCTAGTAAGCCTCTTGTTGAACTAGCTTATTGGTTAATTGATGATCATAGTTTCCTGATCATAGACATTGGATGTCATTAATAACAAGGTTATATCATTAGAAGAATGATGTGATGGACACACACCCATAGTAAGCATAGCATAGGATCAAGTCATTAAGTTCGTATTGCTACAGGCTTTCAAATGCATAGTAACCTAATCCTTCGACCATGAGGTTATGTTAATCACCATCACCGGATGGGTACTTTAATGACATCAAACACCGCTTCGTAACTGGGTGATTATAAAGATGTCATTGAGTATTCTGAAAGTATGTGTTGAAGCGCATGGACCAAGATTGGGATTTTTCCATCCATATGACGGATAGATATGCTCTGGGCCCTCTCGGTGGAATGTCATCTAGTTAGCTTGCAAGCATGTGACTAGGTCACAGGGGATGACATAACATGAAATGAGTAAAGAGTACTTATCAGTAACGAGGTGGAACTAGGTATGTAGATACCGACGATCAAACCTCGGATAAGTAGAGTATCGCGTGACAAAGGGAATTGGTTTCATATGTTAATGGTTCTATCGATCACGAAGTCATCGTTGAGTATATGGGAGCTATTATGGATCTCCAGATCCCGCTGATGGTTATTGATCGGAGAGGTGTCTTCATCATGTCTGCATATTCACGAACCGTAGGGTGACACACTTAAGGTTCGAAGTTGTTTTAAGTAGATATGGAATGTGTGTTGGAGACCGAATGTTGCTCGGAGTCTCGGATTGGACCCGGGACATCACGAGGAGATCCGGAATTGTCTGGAGAATAAGATTCATATAATGGGGATCATTTTCTAAGTTAGGAAATGTTCCGGAGTGTTTGTATGGGGATTCTAGAAAGTTTCGGAATGTTCCGGAAGGTTCTAGAAGATATTTCGGAGTTTATTTGAAAACCAAGATAAGATAAGGGAAACTTAAGGGATAAGTAAAGGAAACTTGGGGGAGGGAGGACTCTCCCCCAACCCTCCTTGGTGCGCCGGCCCTAAGGGGTGGGCCTAGGGGTGGGAACCCTAGGCCGTACCCCTCCCTCTATATATTGAGGGGTGGAGGCGCCACCCCCCTTGCCCCTTCCCACTCCAAACCCTAGCCGCCTCTCTCCTCCTCCTTCCATCTCGCTCGCTTAGGCGAAGCCTGCAGAATTCTCTACTCCACCACCACCACCACGCCTGTCTTGCTGGGATTCCGTGGAGAAGATCTACTACCTCTGCCGTCACTGAACGGGAGAGGAAGGTCCGCCGACCATACGCAGGATCAGAGTAAAGCGCCGGCAACGCCGAAGGATCGTCTACTCGATCTTGAGATCGGCAAGTGATCGACTACATCAACCACGAGATCCGATCTCGAACAAGGCTTTGGAAACTACAAGGGTTAGTACAGTTCTATCTCGTTGCACATGTCTAATAGATTAGATCTTGGCTTTTATCTAGATTAGATCTAGGTTTTGTTCATTCTTGCGGTAGAATTTTTTTGTTTTCCATGCTACGAACCCATCAGTGGTATCAGAGCCTTGTCTATGCGTAGATCTATTGCACGAGTAGAACACAATGGTTTTGTGGGCGTTGGTGCTCGTGCCGTCTTTTGCTTTGTGTACTTTGCATCTTGCGGTATGGGATGAAGCGGCTAACCTTACATGTCATCGCACATGAGACTTGCTCCACGCTTGACGTGTAACTTGCTTTGCACAAGTGGCTTTGTGGGTGTCTGTCTCTCCCACCATAGTATAGATCCAATCTATACTTTGCACTTGATAGCACTTGTATCAACGTTGTGGTTCAGTTTCGTAGGTAAGATCCGTTCTTATTCGAAAGCCCCAAACCACGTAAAACTTGCAAAGAAAATTAGAGGCGTCTAACTTGTTTTTGCAGGGGTTTTGTGATGTGATATGGCCATCATGTGATTGTGATTATATTTGATGTATGCAATGATCCTTATTGTAATATGGCAACCGCAGAGCCTAATGGTTGTCTTTAATTGCTAAGACCTGTGTGTCTATTCATCTTGTAATAGCTTTATTCCAAGTAGTTGTAATAGTTGCTAGTGATGATGGACAACCATGAAGCGGCCACCTTGACCTTGACGCAATCTTTGGTGATGATGGACATCATGTCCGTGCTTTGGAGATGGAGATCAAAGGCACAAGAAGAAAGGGCCATATCATATCACACTAATTATGAATTGCCTGTGATGTTAATCCTTTATGCATCTTGTATTGCTTAGATCGCGACGGTAGAATTATAAGATGATCCCTCTTACTAAATATCAAGTAATAAAGTGTTCGTCCTTAGTTGGCACCGTTGCTAAGACTCGCTGCTTCAAGCATCTCGTGATGATCGGATGTGATGGATTCTACGTGTGCATACAACGGGTGCAAGCTAGATTTGCACATGCGGAAACTAAGGTTAATCTTGATGAGCCTAGCATGTACAGACATGGTCTCGGAACACGGAATACCGAAAGGTAGAGCATGAGTCATATAAATGATATGATGAACATAAAGATTGTTCGCCGATGAAACTACATCTTCTCTCGTGAAGATCGGACTTGGTGTAGTGAACTTGGTTCGTGTAATCACTAAGACAATGTGAGGGATGTTGTTTTGAGTGGGAGTTCACCTAGTTAATTTAAGAATTAAAATTGAACTCAATTTATCATAAACTTAGTCTAAACTACTTGCAAATTTGTTGTAGATTATGGCGAACCTCTCCATCAATTTCAATGCGTTCCTAGAGAAAGAAAAGCTTAAGAACAATGGAAGCAACTTCACGGACTGGCTCCGTGGACTGAAGATTGTCCTCAGGGCTGGTCAATTGACCTATGTGCTCGAAGCACCGCTAGGTGACCCACCTGCAGAAGATGCCACCGATGACGTAAAGAATGTTTACGCCACTCGGAAGAATCATTACTCCACAGTTCAGGGTGCCATCCTGTACGGTGTAGAAACGGAGCTTCAGAAGCGCTTTGAGCACCACGACCCGTTTGAGATCATTAAGGAGCTCAAGCTCATTTTTGAGACTCACGCGGCCGTGGAGAGCTATGAGGCCTCCGAAAAGTTCTTTAACTGCAAGATGGAAGAGGATAGCTCTGTTAGCGAGCACGTGCTCACCATGTCTGGGCACGCAAACAAGCTCCAAGAGTTGGGGATAACGATTCCTAATGAGTTAGGGATTCACCGTGTCCTCTAATCACTGCCACCAAGTTATAAGAACTTTGTGATGAACTACAATATGCACTACATGAACAAGGCGTTGCCTGAACTATCGTCCATGCTGAAAACTGCGGAAGTGGAGATCAAGAAGGAGCACCAAGTGTTGATGGTCAATAAGACCACCTATTTCAAGAAACAGGGCAAGCCTAAGAACAAGGGCAACTTCAAGAAGGACGGCAAGAAAGCTGCCGCACCTGCTAAGAAGCCCAAGGCTGGTCCTAAAAAAAAGCTCTTCTAAAAAAAGGATAGCGAATGATCGATTCACCATTGATAGCATTAACCCTAAAAGGAGGGATATTGTGATAATAGCGACAGATCAAACAAGAACTTGATGAAAAGCTAACCACAGGTGCAAATAAACCATTTGACTAGCACAGGGAAGTGTCGTCTCACCGTTCGCACTAAGCTCCAAGCCCGCAAGTTAAGTTCTTGGCTTAGCGATTGAGTGCCGGTGGCCTAAACGTGTGTGCGAGTGCGGATGCGCTACTGGTTTGCGGCACTAGGACTTCCACATGGTCTTGAGATCGGTAAGCGAACGACTACATCATCCACAAGTTCCTACTCGTTAACGAAACTTTGTTGTCTTCGAGGGTAACTTCTCCATGGATGTATATCCACCTGTTGCTTGTATCTAGTAGATAGATCTTGGCGTATAGTTCCCATCATAGGATTTTTTTGTTTTCTATGCTTCGAACCCTTCATGTCACATTTAAGGGTAGAGACGCTTAGGTATTGGTCCAAGATCGTAGGAGAAAATAGAGAGAACTCCAGAATTGTTCCAGAGAGATACCGAAAGTGTTTCGGGATATTCGATGATGATCGGAAGGGTTCGAAAGGTGTTTCGAAATGATATATATTAAATAATATGTATTTAATATTAATTAAATGAATTAATATTGAAAATATTATTTACATTGGATTTTTGGGGCAGCCCACCAAATTGGGCCTCACCGGAGGAGGCCAAGAGGGGGACGCGCCCAAGGGAAGGCCGCCGGCCCTAATGGGCCCTCCCACCATGTGGGGCCCATGTAGGGGGGCTAGTCACCATCTCCTCCCACATCCTCCCCTTGATTAGTCTCATCCCAGAACTTTGAGGGACGTGGTGCCTCCCTTCCACCTATATAAAGAGGGGCACCCCTCTCCCCAAATCCTTCCCATGCATTGGATTTGCCTATTCTCTCTCCCCCTCCCTCTCTCTCTCTCCCTTATGTATGGTTCCCAAAGTTTGGAACCGCATGCGGGGATAGGGATTTCTCCACCATACGCACGGCACCGGTCCGGATCAATCTTCTTCCGCTGCTTTGCTGGACTATAACCCGAGAGACGTCTCTACACCATATATGTGTAAGGCCATGAGGCACTGCCACTTGTGGTGCATTTGCTTGGCGCTTGGACATCAGCACGACTATGAGGTCGGCTACGTCGTACAAGGACTAGGGGCCACTTGCGAGGAGCTTCGCGACCTTGAGGGCAGGCGAGTTCAACTACGTTATCCACGTTCCTCGTGGGACGCTAACCGCGTTCGGTCTTCAAAGGTATGAACATTGATTCCCTCTCGTTACTTTACATATGCATATATAGATTTTGGCTAGGTGTGTTCTTTGTAGGAAATATTTTGTTTTCTGCCACAAAACCCCTTCACCAACACATCATCATTGACAAATAAAACTCCGCTCCAAAATTGGTGAGTACTAGATCTAACCCGTCTTATTTTTTGCATAGTTCGATCTTGGTTATTTGGTAGTACCAGATTTTTTTGTTTCACTATGCGAACCGTAACAAATCCCCTCTCTATTCTTCCTCAAAAAAGATCCTAGAGACATTAGAGGTAGGGATATTAAAACCGGAACAAAAGGGAGCTTTCTCACAGCCTAGACGTTTTTTTACGTCCGATCATACGTTTAGTTCACTCCTAACCATTGATTTCGTGAGATGGGCCGGATGTCCCGGGGCAGCTACTCTAGACGTAAAATCGGTGATCTCTGGTGAATCGGGCCTTCATACACAGTAAAGCCCATCAAGAATACCATCCGGCTAACTACCATGTCGTGAGGATTCCGCATCATCAGTTAAAAAAACAAGGAAAGGACATCCTACTGCTCCATTTCACCTTCCTGATGACCGACAGACTCGACATCGCTGACCCCGCCCCACGTCGTTCGTCTGTGCTGGTGGGATCCCGCCTCCCTCCACGAGATAACCCCCTCCCCCTCCGCCACCCTTCCATTTGCAACCTTGAATCTCCACACCTCCAAGACGATGGACTACTTCGAGGTCGCCGCTGCTCCCGACAAGGTCAGCCACTCGGTTGGCCGCCGCTCACTCGGAAGTCCTGCTTGACACCCCTGGGATCCAGTTGCTGGCCCAACAACCTGTTCGTCGGCGCCCTCGCGGCCTCCACGTAGCCGAATACTGACCCAACTCATCTTTTTTATCTGTCCATCTTTAGCAACATGAACATGTATTTTTGTTTACTCAGGTTCAGACATTGCAAAACTGAACTTAAGAATTTTGCAACTTATGAAAGTTCATGCACTAACGGCTAGATGTCTACACGGTTTAGAAAGATTTTATGCCCATATCTGGAAGAAATGGTTGCATGGACGTGACATAGATTTCGTATTGAGAGTTGTTCTAAGAAAGCTAGCGACATTTCCTTCCCAGATCTACATAATTGTTTCATAGCAGTTCAGTTCTGCCCTATTTAAAGTCTGAACCTGCATGCACTATTGTACGGAGTAAAAAATAAATTGTAGAGAACTATTAGATGGAGTAGTTGAATTTAGACTTTAAATCCGATGTATATATTTTTCTGTTATTAAGAAATATATGCCACCATAATAGTTAAACACTGTCATCTAAGCTTCATATATTTGCAAAATTTCAGCACTGCACACCATTTCCATATCTATCTAAATATTCCACTGGGAGCTAATTATTGTAGCCACCATATAATATTAAGTTTTTGCATGGTTGTCACCAAGGGCCTTCCAAGCTTACTTAGCCAAATCATTACCATCAAAACATTATTATTGGCAGTTAACTCTGGTGAAGAGTCTGTTTCAGAATTGTAGATAATATTATTGTCCTGAGTTATATTTTTTCCATTTATATATAGTTTCAATTCACATGCTTATTTTTATTTCTATTTTAGATATGAGGGTTGACTATATTAACCTTGTTTTTCATCTATGCAAGTCCGATATAACCTTGTTTTATTTAGTTTTCTGTGTTCTTACTCGATTCTTCTCCAAACACGACTGTTTGGAAAAAAGTTGCATATAACAAGGTTTCTACCGTGTGTATTATCGAGAAATAAGGCTTCTATTGATTAAAAGATGTCTAAAATGAGGCCGGGTTACTATTTCTGTAGGAATGGGTCCGTGACATGCAACCTACTTGCTTCTGGATACTTTTCTTGACTGATATCTTGAATCATGGTTCATGGATAATTTTTGATTTTCAAAACTTTGGGTATGTAAAAAATGGTAATAAAGTTATGTGAGTTCAGGTCCAATATTTTTCCATCAATACCTAACAATCTATAGTCCTAATAGGCAGACGCGGCAACACGCGCCATCATGATCTAGTAGAGAGGTAGGACAAGCTCTTGGATGTTAACAATGGAGAAAAGAGAATAGAAGAGTCAGCCCAGGCTTGAGGAAGAAGGAGACTTTAAAAGGGATTCTCCAACATCCAAGTATAAACGTGCATGACCGATACTGACGTGGGGTCTCTACGGCAATGCCCATGATTGATCAACTTGGGTTCAGAGGAAGAGGGGTGTACTGGTGATTCGTCGACTGACAAAAAAAAAGGGCACAATTCACTCCGGTTTTATCCGTTTTCGCTCTATTTTCATCCACTATTACTCCGGTGCGATGTATGCTTTCAGTTTTCCTAATATGCACCACTCGCTTTCGTTCATCGATCACGTGCGGATGTATATATATTGAACTGTTTCCGACTACGCAACAGTATATACGTTTGATGAGCCGACTGATTGCCAATTGCAAGTTGGGCTTTCATTACCCGGAGGTTCTCTGCTTCATGTGACGTCACGTGACCATGTGCAACGCTCCGAATTCTTAAATCGGCGGCGGCCGTGAACTTTGCCCGATGCGAGCAGCAAAAGTCTGATAAAAATCATGGATGGAGCGCAAGTGGGAGCAGGCGAGCTGGCGAGGTAGAGTGTTCAGCTCGCGTTCTTGATCTCGTCCCGCCAAATAGTATTCTTTTTATTATAGCTTGTTAAATCCCCAATTCATCGGACGGCCTGGACCCAGCAACCTTTGCCACCGATCGCGCCCACTTGAAGGAACTCGATCGCCTCAGCACGCACTTCACTTGCGACCGGCCGACGTTTTCCGTTGCCGATTAATCACAACAAGGGTTTCGTCTGCCGACGGTGACATTCTCAGCTTTTTTTTTTGTTAGCACGTAGCTCTTGCGCCCGCTGTTCGTTTCAATAATCTGCCAACATCAGGGTGGTGCCTGCCGCGCGCTGAAAGCTCCGTGGAATCAGCTGCCGTTTGGCAACATATCATACAAGTACACCCAACGCCAGCGAGATCGCACAACCACCTGGCAAGTGTCGCTCCGACATGCTTTGTTCCCGAGCGCGTCGGTCCAATCCGGCGGCAACCGATTCTCCAGCGGCATACTGTATTAAGCAGAGCCTAAAACAAACGTCTCGCTCACCGACGGGCGGCCGTCAATCGCCTTCAGTACACAATCATCTCCCCGAGCTTAACCTACTAGTAGTAGTAACTTGGCCATGATACAGTTAAGTAGTAGTATAATCTTGGGTGGCGATGGGTGTAGCGGGGACAGATGTGTATGGCACCAGGGTAGGCGCCGACAAAGCGAAAAGAGAGGTTTGGTTCCTAGGTATCTGTCTGGCTGTGCCTGGATCTCGGCTTGCTTTGGCATGACAGTTCACACACCAGTGCCAAGCTGGTGCTAGCTTTTGGACCAGCCAGTGGCCATTTTTCTTCTCAAAGACGACCAGCCGAACCTGGGGGACCGTACCGAGACGAGGTAGTACTAGGAGGAGATCCAACAGCTGGGGGATCTAGTAAGACAACCGGTTAATTAACACTGCTGCCTTCCACTTGATCGAGGGCCCCCACCTAGCACGATGGCCATGGGCATGGGGGGTAAATCTTGTGCTGCTCTATTTGGAGTAAGCTCTCCATACAAGTGCATGCTGTTAAGGGGACAGCTAGCTGTGCGTACTGGGATTGTTTTGTTTATGTCTTGGATGGATGGATGGATGATGGCCATTTACTTTTGACAAAGTACTAGTAGTATTAGCAGCAGGACACATAGTGATTAACAAAGTAGTACTACGTACTGTACTGTGCTAGCAAAGGACATGGGCATGTGTGAGAACGATTTTTTATGTTTCTTTTTGCGCGCTGTAATTTCTCCTCGATGGTGATCATCGACAGGCTGGAAATTCCTCGAGGTCAAACTATCGGGGGCCAGAATAACGTCAAAACCTGCTAGTGCTAGCGCTGCTGTACATGTACGTTTGGTCGTGTCGTTAAGTGGAGATTTTGATTGCTGTGGTTGGAACATGGCGGCCAGCCGCGCCGACAATTTGGTCTCGACCGATCGTTGAGACGGGTGCTGTTTTGCCAGCAAGATCGAGCTGCCGTCGGTTAACATATTTGCTGCAAGGTGGCTCGTACTATTTAGAGACCATGGAGCACCGACGGATGGTAGATGGGATCCAGTCCAGTAATCTTCTGCGTGATGACGTACTCCGCAACTGGACCAACAAACGTCACCATTACACATACACAGGCGAGGAAACCGTGCCGTGCTTCCCATAACACGCTCGCCCCACACCCCACCATGCACGGCTACCCGCCATGGACGGATCCGGAACGCCGTCGCCGCACTCCACAGGTCTCGCGGCCTCGACCGATCGAACTACAGTACAAACCAAAACCGCACGGCCGTTGGCGCGCCGACGGCATCAATGTCCGGCCTATTATGAAATGGAATTTTGGAGATCATCACTCGCTAGTACTAGTAGTAGGAGAGACAGTGGGAAGGAAACGCGCGTCGCGTGTGTGTCGCCTCGGTCTCGGCCTCTCAGGCGTGCGTGCACGGGAGGGAGCGAGGAACGCGTCTGCTTCACGCATCGGCTATCTATCTCGTCGGACGTCGGAGCGCATGCATCCTCGTTACTTGATTGATGATTCATTTGGGGGGTGTCGTGCACGGCGCCTTTTGTGAGTGGCCAGTGCTGTGATTGCCGCCGTGGCCATGATTCCATGAACGCAGCGAGCGGCTTGACGTTGAAGGGACGACGCGTCGGTGCGCAGGTGGCGCCGCATTGGCAAGATGCTATTGTGCGCTAGAAAGTTGTTAGCTAGCGTTGCGCGCTCGCTGCCTGTGTTTAGAAGCGGTGCACGTGCTCGTGTTAGGTTACAACTTCTCTTTTTTTTTTTTTCTTGGGCGGGGCAAGACCGCAAGACGGCAAGTTGCAACTGGGTGACCATGAGCCAGGGCCAAGCCTGCCAGAAATAGGCCGGTTTCTCCTTTTGCTAATTAGAAAGCCCAGTATGAATTGCAGTTTAGGAACCGCTCGTCTGATTCGGGTGTAGCGTGGACCAGTCTCGTGAGCATCGAGCATCACGGACGTGCTCACTGCTCTGAGTGAGAGCCCGGACCTCTTCAGCACTCTCTTGTCTGTTTCTCCAAGTGTGTGCGCGTATACGTCGGTAAGCTCAAAGAAGAAATCCTAAACTGAAAGCAACAAAACGTACTAGTAGATCTGGAATAAACCAAGGCATTTCGCCCGGGGCTACACGATCATGGGCTGCGAGAGCACGCGAAGGGCATGCATGACTCTCGTTAGTTTGGTCCGTCATCCCGCACGGGCACGCCGCGGTGTGCTTCTCTGCCAACTGCAGGCTGGTTTGGACAAGGTGACCCCGCACGGACGCAGCACCCACAAACCCCGCAGGACGACTTTTTCCTTTCTCCCGATAATCCTCCATGGTTTCATCTCGTCGCCCCTTCTCCCCGCCGGCGGTAGTCCGGCCATCCCCTCCGCCAGCCAGTGCACCATCCCCTGTCACTAGCAAGCACGCTACCATGGCGCACTCTTGGGTAGATTGCCTTTGCTTGAACAGATGCCTTGCGAGACTTCAGAAATGTGTTCTCTAGCGGCCAACGTCGGGAGCTGCTATTTCACGCCTGACGGTGCGTCGAGGAGACATCGCCTGGAGGGGGATCCCGGATGGGCCGGCCCAGTTTGTCCTTCGCTCGTCTTTTCTCGTTCCCGCTCGCTCTGGTAAGTTTGTTTCTTCAGCCTGATTTTTTTTTTGTAATTCTAAAATATTTGTTGAAAGTAAAACATGATCAGATTTTATAAATGTTCAAGTTTAAAAATTGTTCACGTTTGAAAGATGTTCAAGTTTAAAAATTGTTCACGTTTGAAAAATGTTCAAGTTTAAAATTTATTCATGTTTAAATAATTGTTCACATGTGAAAATTGTTCAAAATTAAAAATTATTCAAATCTAAAAAATGTTCAAACATGGAAAAAAGTTCAAATTCGGATTAAGTTCCAGAAAACCGGAGTGCAACAAAAAAAACGTATGAAAAAACACAAAAACCTGAAGAAAACAAGGAAAAAACTGAAGAAAACCGGGAAACACTCCTGCTAAACGGGCCGGCCCACCTCCAGAGCCCGCATGGGCGGAGCCTGTTAGCGCGTGCAGTAAGCGATAAATAGCAATTGCCGCCAACGTCGATGCAAATTTTAATTGTGCATAAAAGCACGTAGCTGTGGCGGAGCTTGGCCCAGTTTCCAGGAGGGATACATGGGGCTGGGCTGAAAAGATTAAACTTTTGGACCCTTTTTTCCTGGATATGGCCAAATATTTTTTGGGGGGCGTGCATACATGTATTCATGGGCTGAATACCCATAATTTTAGGCAAAATCCTTGGATAATAAAGTCATTATTTATGGACGTCCTTGTTGAGGATAACCATGAGCACAAGGTGGTGTAGTTGGCTAGAACCAATGGAATTACAGGTTATGATACCCTTCACTTAATTTTTGTGGATTTTTTACAAACATCTTTATTTCGAACACCTATTGTCAAAAGCCTGGGCTTGCCGCTAAGAGGTGGCTAGGATAGCCCTAGGTCCTAGCCCCTAGGAAAGGTCCGCCGCCGGATTATGCTGGTCATAGTGGGAGTATCATATTAGTGCTATCACGGATATGATAGCAGTGTATGATATTATCTATACAGTGTGTGGTATCATCTTGTAGTATCATAATCTCATTGTATTTAATTATTTGTAAAATCTCAATGCAAACTTGTGTACACGATGTATATCATTAAAATTTATAGTTTTGTATGCTATGATCGGTATCATATTACGATTCCACTACCACTTCTCTCTTACTTAAATTATGTGTCATATCAGCTTTTTACGTGCATGTTATGCATGATACCACCTATAATACTTTCACTATGGCTAGCCTGAGGTATTTCTTACAGAATTTTTTAGCTTAGCCTAGTTTGTATGGCCACATCAGCTTTTGCATGCATGTCCTTTTTAGCTTAGCCTAGTTTTTACAAACTTCTGAGGTATTTTTTAGATAACATCAAGGTGCAAATATCGAAGCTAAAGAGTATCGGTTGTGATGAATTCTCTATAACCTTTGTTTTTCTATCGGTGGTTGTCCCTGTCCGTGTTTGTTTGGCAATGCATGTCAATCATCAACCATGCATCAGAACCTACACGCCTAAAACAACACCACCATCAATATCTAGATTCGGTGAGATCATGACATCAGCACACACTTGCTCTACTTATATGGCATCATAGAAAATTACTCCCGTCGGTCCATGTTATTGTTCTCAACTTTGTATAGATTCGGATGCATCCGAATCTAGACGAAGTTGAGAACGTTAATATGGATCGGAGGGGGTAACAAATTGGACGGCGAGGCTTTGTCACGGAAGAGCATACCTTTGACGGATTGTCACGGGACTGGATAAGGCCTGTCTTATGCAGGGCAGCAGATGTTCAGATGGTTTCGTCAGTTAACTCAGTTATGTTTATCTTTCTTTTCTGAAAAGATAATACTCCTAGCATTAATTTTCTTATACTTGGCGTCCGATACTCCATCTAGACATAAGAGAACAGACGTCGGATGCTCTAAAGGGAGACGTCGACGTCTTCTTAATGCTTATTCAGTCGTCTTCCTGCTTTCTTCACTTTGTAAGCAAGTCTGAATAACAATTCGAGTAGGCATGATGCTCTTCTAGAGGTTTGACTTCAAAGGCCAATCATCTGGATTCTTTACGAAGACACGCTGCACAAATTCGTTATTGCTGGAGTAGTTTGCAACGTGAATTTTTTCCAAGTTGACCGTTCTTGCACGCGGGAGTAGCTGTTGGGATCGGTAGGTGCCAAGAGCAGACTTTTTGCCGCGCCACCACCAAGACATGTCAAATGTACCACATGCTCAACTGGCTGCCGTTTGTAGTTGACCAAAACCTCTGCCGTCATGCCTACCGAAGATGGTCTCCAAGAGCTGAAGCCACAACAGATGAAACAACTCGATGGTCTCCGAGAGCTGCCAGGCGCCAGCAACGAAGCAATTCGACCGAGCCACAGTTCCCCGACAAAGGCCCTCTTGGGTGATCGCATCACATGGGGAAGATAAGGTCCTATTAGAGCACCCACACCCAGCCATGCTCCCCTCCCCCCCCTGCGCGGCCCCGTCCCAATAGAATGTAAATCAGCTAAATCTTAAACTAAAACCCTAAATCACCCGTGCTCATCCAGACCCTCTTCCCCCCGGCGCTCCTGCGTAGGCGACCCAAACCCCAAACCCTAGCCTAGGTCCCCTTCCCCCCAACGTCCCCTCCCTCGCCGTCGTCGTCGGCGGCCGCCAACTGGCCAGCGGTGGCGGCGGGGCTCCCCCTAGTCCTCCCTCTCCAACCCTGCCCCTCCTCTCCCCTCCTTGACCCTGAGCAGCACCGACCCTTCTCCCCGATGGTGGTTTTTGTGAGGCGTTCTCCGGCAGCCGGAGCGGTGGGCGGGGAGATCCTGCCTTGGGAGAGCTCCAACAAGGCTCGGGTGCCGGTGGCTGGTGCTCTCCGGCGGCGTCCCCGCTCACAGGTCCAGATCGAGGGCCATGCCCGCTCCAGATATGCGAACGCTTGGGCGGCCTCGGGCCGTTCGAGGGCGAGTTTCACCGGTCGGTGGGCTGCCTCCTGTGTCTCCTTTGGCGTGCGGTGGGGAGCAGCTAGGTGGTGTCGGCTACGGGAGGATGAGGTGGGCAGGTGGCCGTGGAGTGGTGCTCTCTACGGTGGCTGGGGTGGCCGGTCTCGTACGAGCTTCCCGTCTTCTTCGTTGATGGGTGAGGGAGGGATCTCCTTGGATGTCGGGGTGGCAGCCCTAGATGGTGGGAGTCGTGGCGCTGCGGCGGTGGTCGTGGCTCGAGTGCTGCCTGGTGTTTTCGGTCACGCGGGCGGTGTGATCACTAGGGACTGGCTCCCAGTGGGTGTGGCTCAGCAGTTCTGCTGGTCACTGGCTGGAGTGGATTCGGACCTTTGGCCGGGGTGAAAATCTGACATGCGTGTCCGGGGCCGGCGATGGCGACGCTCATGGGCGCCGCTTTCTTGCTGAAGACGTCGTCGCGGCTTGCTCCCTTTCCCTCCTGTTCCTCTAGGTGAAAACCTAGATCCCCTCGGATCGGGCGGTGGTGGTACTTTTCGGTGCCGCACCCTTCCTGAAGGCACCGCCTTGGAGCCCACGGTGTGTCTCTCTATCAGTGGTGGTCTGTTGGCGATGGTAATGAAGCGCCTTGGAGGCGATGTCTACAATGGTGGTGTCCTCGTCTTGGTAGGGCGCATTGTCTGTTGGTGCGTAGGCTTGAGCTCTAGGGAGAGCTCTGGTCTGCCGATGATGGCATCTCCCGTTTACCTAGGGATAGGGTTCCCTTCGATGATAGAGACTGAAGGCGGAACGACATTGCTCCTGCAACCAGCGTGGTACTCATCTTCTCCGGCGTAGCTCTCCCTAGGGGTTTAATTTTCTTGATGTTGGGCACCTCCATTGACCCGGTTTACTGCCTTTGCCTAGCTCACCTTGTGCTCCTAGCTTATCTTTGTGTGTGTTGGTTGGAGGTTATAATCTGGATAAGCACTCTTGTATCTTCCGCCAATTTGGCGTTATTAATTTAACGCTAGGCCTCGGCCTACAATTTAAAGAAATCTGCTCGTACTCGCTGTCAGTCGGTCCGCGAGAGGGACCGGTCTCGTAGTTGTTCTTCGCATTCCTGTCCTTCGCCCGTGTACGCCTCTCTGCCTATATGCTCATGCGTGACTCAGTATACCACTGCATGATGTAGTACACAATAATTGTTTATATAACATCAATAAAATACCGTTCACTAGTATTACATCACTCAAAATGGCACAACAGAAATATCACAGGTCCAAAGCATGTCTTTAGATTACATATATCACATTACAAAAGATTTAAAAAACCTCCTCGACACAACGAGGATTAACCAGAAATAGAAACCCGAAGCCTCTACTAAAGGTACTACTACTACAATATAGGACTAGGGCTTACATCTGCTACTAACATAATGCTCTACATAAGTAGGTTCTGGTTTCTAGAGATTAATTATACGCTACACTCCAGCTTGACTTCCATAGTTTCTGATGTAGTCATCGTCTCCATTGATCTCCTCTAGATTCCTTGAACTTTCCAAAGTATTTCACCTCCTAGGCTCGCCATGGGTTGCTCTGGAATCTAGCAAGGATTAAGAAGATACGGTTGAGTACGAGCGTACTCAGCAAGTTCACTAAAAAGGAGTGTTTGATGCACTGGCTATAACCATAGACCAAAGGTCGTAGGTTATGCAGGTTTTCTTAAATATTTTTTAAAGGTTATATTTATTCTGAAAAGCTATGTCCGTCAGTCTTCACAGATTGATTAGAACTTCGTGGAGTTCCTTTACTGCAGTGTTCGTAGCTCCTTTCCAGAATAGAAAGTAACATGTCACACTTTTTTACTCTACAGAAGTGTGTTGCTTTACCTATGAGAGATTCTTATCCATGTTGCACATCTAGGCATACTTTTTCGTCCACACTTCCTTTGGTGTGAGGCCCAGTATAAGAACCCAAGACGATCACTGCCCTTCTCCACGACCCCACATGCCAATACGATCCTTTAAGCCGTCACATCTTTGTTAAGCCCCCTAAACCAAACATATATTTTTGCAATTCCAGGCACAAAATACTAAAACATTATAGTGGCAGCATCATGTACTGACCTAAACCAAAACCACATAGAAAACAACCATGCCCATGGACCTGAACATTCAGTTCTCATGCTTTGGCAGAGATAACCCTGTACAAACAACATAGATAAAAGTTTTTTCAAAGGAAAAAATGCATGCATGTTTCAAGCAATAAAAAATTATCTCCGGGAAGTATAACCAGCAAAACTAAATAAATATTTTGAAAATAGCTAAACGCTGGAATAAGATAACTTAGCTAAACTACAAAAAAGAAAGTAAAACATCAATATAAAAACAGGTATAAGCCTATCTAAAATCACCAATTTATCAGATAACTTATATGATTTATCACTATCCATAACAGAAGAACCCAATCATCTAACTAAATGCTTGTTGGCTAGTCATGCTGTAACACCCCGTCCACTCCTGGGCCCGGGGGGTGTTACTTCTGGCAGCTTAATAGGATTTCTAGACTGACCCTACAGACCAACACTAATCTTTTTCGCAAGACTTTGTCCTCACTGCGCACTTGCATTTCCATTTCCCTGTCGGTCACCCATCCTATAATTGCTCTAGGCCAAACACGCTTAACCTTAGAGTTCTTTTCGAATGAGCTTCCGGAAAAGAAGTTGCAACTTGTTGGTATGAGTATTCTATCAATCTTATTAAGCCATGTGCCTGGTCTCACATACACCCACCCTTTAGAAGATCGATGCCCTCATCGATCAAGCACACCCCAGGAATGTTCCCTCTTGGCACGCTGCGTCTGTGGTCAGGCCTTAAGCACATGTGCCATGCCGTGTCCACTCCGGGCCACACGCGCCATGCTCCACATGTCCCGCCACTAACCCGCACACACCCGTTTAACCGTGAGGTCGGCTCTGATACCACTTTGTAACACCCCGTCCACTTCTGGGCCCGGGGGGTGTCACTCCTGGCAGCTTAATAGGATATCTAGACCAATTCTACGCATCAACACTAATCTTTTATGCACACTTTGTCCTCACTGCTGCACCTTGCTACCCATTTCCCGGTCACCCATCCTAGAATTGCTCTAGGCCAAGCACGCTTAACCTTAGAGTTCTTTTCGAATGAGCTTCCGGAAAAGAAGTTGCAACTTGTTGGTATGAGTATTCTATCAATCTTATTAAGCCATGTGCCTGGTCTCACACATGCAATTTGCACATATGTTTTAAGTTTTAACAACATAGCTAGGGAACAACAGTAACACAATGCATCTAAAAGGTTAGCACACTTAGGGTTTCAAGAAGGTATAATTTATCAAACTGATTGTTACTACGCCTAACAAAAAGGAATGCCGAGCAATTTAGTAATAATATGTCCTTCCTAAGGAAGGAAGAAAAAGGGGCGTGCCCTTACCTTCGACCAGTTTGCTTGTGCATGGAATTTATTTATTGATGTCATAACAACTTCTGAAACTAATTAATGACCACGAGGTTATGTTATTTGATTTTTATATGAAAATAACCGGTGACAATGAAGGATAACCAAAATGAACAGCCTCCAAGATACATATTGCATCTTTTTCCTATTACCAATGGAGTTGTGATCTTAATCATTATTTTCTGCTTGAGACCTTGGCTTAGGGGCCTATTGAACCTATGCAAGCACACATACTATTTGCTAGTTTCATCACAAATTAAATAGTAAGTACTTTAAAAACACAAAATATCATGTTATGCACTCATCTCAACCCTGAATTAACATAACAAGTACTTGAATATGCCAAAGTAAAATTCTAATTTTGCATACCTTTCCCTCAAGAATTTGGAAACATACCGTAGATAACCCAACTACCAAATCAATAATGAGAGTATGCTCAATTTTACCACTATAGCAAAGAGATGGCAATTGAATATTTTAGGATTTTTGCAGGGATTTAAACCTTGTGTGACAATGTGTACGGTAGTGTCAACCGTGAAAACACTCACATGAGCCACTTGGTTGCTTCAAATCAACATGCTTACATATTAATGGCTGGTAAAACTTTCCAAACTCGAACCTCTCCCAATTAAGCACATAGGGGCTACACAGTCGTGTTTCATATTTTGTCTCACTTGCACTTCATCAAAATCTGGGAGTATGTACAACTCTCGGACTTAGTTTGTTGACTTAAGCGTGGTGCTTAGGTTGATGAAACGATTCAGTGAGACTTGTATTTTTTATCACTTTTGAGCTAATCCTCGTGCCTTCAAAAATACAGTGTTTTATTTTCTTCTTAGTTTCCAAGCAGGTTCTCAAGGAAGGAAGCCACCAGGCTATATCAAGAAATATATGTTAAATCAAAGGTTATTTGTCCATCAAAAGAGAGGTTACTTGTACCTCAACGGTAAAGTGTGTCACCCTTGTTTTTAACTAAGCTTAGGGAGGTAACCACTTATCACACTGTCTTTTGGAAATTGTATTTTCTCTTTTCTTTTGGTGATATACTCAAGTTTGATTCTTGCAAAGTTCTAACCTTGGGGAGGTTACTTCTACATGTGTAGAGTCTTGTGCAATGTTCGTATTCGATGAAGGTTTAATGCAATCATGTATCATGCTGTTTTTAAATGCTTGTTTAAGTGAGTCTAGTTATGTATTCATATGGGAATACACTTGCTCATGATAGGCACCATAGGAGTTGACTTAGAGCTTGTATGCATCTTGCCAAATTGTTTATCAAGCTTGTGACACTATTTGTGATCCTCTAGAAAACATTGCCACAATCTCTACACTTGGAAAGAATGAATACTTGATCAAGATCTTTTGAAATTTGTTGGTTGTCACTAAATAGCTTTTTCTTAAATGAATAGGTTATGCTCGACCCGATAATGTCAAAACAATAGACTTGATAGTTTTCTTACGGAAGGAGTTGTCAATTGGAAATGATATTTTGAAGTTTTGAGTTCTATACTAAATAAGGTGTTGTTTAATTGTCTTAAGAGTTTAGCCTTAAAGATACTCAACACCATAGATGTGATGATCGAGTTGATAGTACTCTTTGAAAGGATTTGTTTGAAGAAACTAATATCTAGCGGTAATTGAGATGCATGCCAAATCTTGACATGTTGATTAAAGTATGATATTGCTTTATGCGTGTCTGCACCACTGTCGCACAACATGGGATGCTAACAACTCCGCTGGCCTTTGAACAGTCCAAAAAGAGGAAACTCTTGGAGTTTGGCTATGAGTTGCCCAACATATGTAGCAGAAATGCTATATTTGGGTATGCATTGGTATTCTCATGGGCTTGCGTTCAAAGCAAAAGAGGGAATACTCCTCTGACTGTTATGAGAAATCATTATACCGAAAAGGGAAACCTTGGTAATGGTCATGAGTATCCATTCTTAGCCTGCACAGTTTGATTAAACACACTAAGTTTTGGCATGATCTCATTACTGATGAACTAAAGTTTTAGAAAGACAAAGAATAGAAAATGAGTGTTTGATAGCCATGATTCATTGATGTGGATGACCAAATGATACACTCTAATGCTATGCTTCTTTTGACATGTTCTCGCATTCTCTTTTGGCATAAATCTCGTTACTAAGAGATAAACTTTCTAAAAGCTCAATAACTGATGTTTGCACTTGAGAGCCTTAAGTAGATGACATGATTGGGTAGAATCGATAAACGTTATTCCTATTTATGCTTGACATCTATTTGTGACTAAGTTTTACCTCATAAAAAATAATGATATGAAAAGTTATACAAAAGGTGCAATAATAGGTTCACAAGTTTGTCTGCAAGTTAGATTCACTGTTGACATGGAGTATATAAGTTTTAATGAATATTTAGTGGACTTTATAACTGATCTTTTGTTGCCTTGTATGAATACATGTTTTCTCTCTTCGAGCTTGTAGAATAAATAAGGATGCAAGGCATTGATTTCCAATGATAAGCTATTTCACAACCATTAATTTATTATCGACCCTTCCTGCTCGAGGACGAGCAAGGTCTAGCTTGGGGAAGTTGATGGCTATGAAATACCACCTCTTTTAGGCATATAAAATAAGCCATTTATCTCTCATATCATGTTTCTTCCAGCTATAGTTATGCCTTATATGCATGAGTTCTAGTTCTCATTTACTTTCATATGAGCTTTGCACATTTAGTAGTTTAGGTAGAATTTTATCACTTTCCTTGTCTACAACATGTGTGTAGGTGTTGATGATGATTATGGATAAAACAAAGGCAAAAGGAATAGAGAGAGCATAGTATGGAGGAGCTGCAGGGACCAGACTTAGCCATTTGGGTGTCGAAAAAGTGAATTTTCCAACCTCCCAAAATAAATATCCAAGACTACTGGATTGTAGCCCTCGTTGATACGAATCCAACGAGCCCAAGAAATCCCAAATTAGAGTTCGTATGAAGAAACGACGGCTAAAACACTGCGGGACCCGTAGGTTTGACGAGCAACTATATGGCGGGAAGCATTTTTCCGGCCATATAGTTCCCGCTGTATAGTTGCAAAAAAGGTCGCAAACGATGGGATTTTGCCCCAGAGAAGCTACAGAACCTTCCCTAAGTCATATGGCGGTATTGGGGGAACCCTAGGGCACCCCTAAGGCCTATTTAAAGGAGGAAGGACCCAAGAGAGAGCCACCAAGCCATATCCTCCACCACGGCGGAGCCCTGCCGCTGTGCCACCACCATAGCCGCATACAATCAGATCTACACCATCACCATCACACAAGAGAAGAAGGGACTAGGATCTTGAAGGCCTCCACATCGATCTACATCGTCATCTTCATCAACAACGTCTCCATCACCGATCCCCTTTGGTTACTTGTTGTAATTCTAGATTGAATCTTGGATTTGCACTTGTCTTCAATTGTATCATCATACTTCATCCATATTCTATCCATGATGTTGATTGCCTTCATGTGTGAGTAGTTTCCTTTGTTCTTGGGGAGATGCAGAAACCCTAGTATGAGATTGAATTGAGATAAAGATTATTATGTGATATTGTTCATTATGTGTCTGTGTTAGATTTCCTTCATCTTGATGTTGGGTGAAGTGCGCAACTCAATATTTGCCTCACTGAGGACTAGATGGAGGGAACTACTTGTTGATAGACAGAGGGATGATAGCACTTACGGTGACTATAAAGTTGTTGTCATTCCTTATGTATCAACTTGGGAACCAAGGAGAACTCAGGGAACATTGTCCATGCCATGGGATACATCCTACGGGGTAAAGTCCCTTAATAGCGCAGTAATTTGATTGATGTCAATTTCTGTCTGTTGTGGTTATGACGGATGATGTGTGCAGTGGTTGTTGCCTATTCGTCCATATATGGAGCTCCTCCCACACATATCATAAATGGTCCTATTCATTATAATAATTTTGATCACTCTTTCTAATTACTAGCGGTGGATCCACTACTCCCTGAGAACTCTTTCCATTATCTTGCAGACTTTCGTAATCATACTTGCATGCTCTTGTTTACTTACAACTTTAGTTTACTTATTGTTCTCTTATTTGAAAAACCAAAACTATCTTTTACACAAAACTCGCATTTTATCTTGTTACTTAGTGAAGGGAATATGCCCGAGAGGCAATAATAAAGTGGTTATTATCTTATTCCTTGTTTATGATAAATGTTTATTTTGCATGCTATAATTGTATTAATTTGGAAACGTTAATACATGTGTGTTTAATAAACAAAAGGAAAGTTCCTAGTTATGCCTCTCTTATAAACTAGCTCGTTGATTAACAAGATGATCAAGGTTTCCTGATCATGGAGATTGGATGTTGTTAATAACGAGGTCACAACATTAGTGGAATGATGTGATGAACATTCATCTAAAGTATAGCATTACGATCAAAGTCATTGTGTTTATATAGCTATAACATCATACGAAGTAATCCTAGTCCTTAGACCATGAGATCATGTCAATCACTAACACTTGAAGAGTGTCTTGATAACATCAAATGTCACACCGTGAAAGGGTGATTATAAAGGTGGGTTTAGTGCTACGAAAGTGTTATGTAGAGGCTCATGGATCAGGAGTGGGATTTGTCCATCCCGATGACGAATAGATATACTCTGGGCCCTCTAGGTGATATCACATTGGTTAGCTTGCAAGCAAGTGATGAGATCACTAGAATGTTATATCACGGGAACGAGAAAATAGTGCATGTCGGTAACGAGATCAAACTAGGTATGGAGATACCGATGATCGAATCTCGGACATGTAATATATCACGAGACAAATGGATTTAGTTACTAGCATTAAAGGCTCTCACGATCACAGAAGTCATCGTTGAATGTGTAGGAGTCGGTATGGATCTCCAGGTCCCGCTTCTGATTATTGATCTGAGAGGGGTCTCGATCATGTCTGCATTATTCGCGAACCATAGGGTAACACACTTAAGGGATACCGACACGATTTGGAGAAAATATGTTTTAGATAAAGATTTAAGAAAGCGCTGCAATTATTTCAATAGACACCGAAACTGTTTCAGGTGAAATTGATGAAATTGGTTCTTCATGTAATATTGAAATGTTGCAGGGGGTTTTATGTGAATGTTTTTTAATTAAAGTAATTAACAAAATTCTGAATAAAATTAATAAAAGAGTTTCTATTAAATGAGAGAGCATTAAATTTGGAGAAATTTTATGCATTTAAAGTGGAGACTTTAAAAGAGAATGTGAAGGGGCATTTTAATGTGGAGGGGGTTACCACCACATGAATGGGGTAGGTGAAGGGTCACCCCCATGGGGCACCGACCATTGGTAGGGGTACCCCCTCCTCCTATAAAAGGCCACCCCTCTCAACCTTCTTCCTCACACATCCTCGTGAAGGATCTCTCTCCCCTCTAGTATTTCCCCCCCCATGGTCTCGGATTAGCGAGATACATGTTCCTGGTGGCTTTATCTGGAAAGGAGTTGCTGCTTCCGCTGCTTCGCTGGAGCGAGGGATGGAGGTTGTCGGGGTACCGGACATGTATGCGATCACTGTTTGGGGGATACCCCCGGGTAGGGCAACACCAGGGTATAAAGGCCGAGTTACCGAAGTACGACGGGGTCAAAGCGAATGCTGGCCGGGTCACCTCAAGTCAGGCCAAACCACGGAGTAATCCGGCCCGCGGAGCATCTCCTCAGCCGTAGCCCATCCGACATAAAACATATGTCGGCCATGTTTGTCTGTTTATTATGCAGGTACCTTCGTAGCCGGATTAGCCACGTGCTAGATGGACTATCATATGGCTTCCAAGAGAAGGAAGGAATCCCCCGCTGGTCAAAAGGTGGCTTTATTAGCTATAGCATGAGAGAAGCAAAGCAAAGCGGAGGACCAGCAGGTCAGGGGCGACCAAGGTGACATGGGAAGTGTCGGCTGACGCAGCCCGTGTCTAGTGACGCTTAAAGACAAGGATTACGTTGCGGGTTACGTCCAAAGCCCGGACAAGCCGTTAAAGAGAATAAAGAAGCATCTAGCTTTAGTCGAGGGGCATATTCGGAGAATATGCTGCCACGTGTGCCCTAACATTGTAACCCGGGCTCCCCTATATAAGGAGCACCGGGGCCTCCATAGAAGGGGATCGATCATTTTCTCTGCCTAAGATAGAACTCTAGAGCTAGCTTGTGGGGAGTAAGAGACATAGTCTCCTTATCACCAATAGCTTGAAGAGCACTTGTAAACACCATTGATAGAGAGAATACAAGAACATCTGTGCGTGGAATTACCACGTTCTCCCTCCCTGGATTCCCCTAGCACACATTGTCCCCATCTTTAGCCTATCCATGGCATCTGCCGTGCCACCACCACGATAGTTGGCGCCCACCTTGGGGCTAGCGGTGCTAGCAGGGGTGAAATTCTAGACAGGAAGCTTCTCCAACACCAGCGAGCGCGTTGTCTCCGGCCTAGTTTAGCGCTTTGGAGCACTGGACTACGTCAGCGACAACGCAGGGAGCTTCGGCAGGCACCCCCCTCCGCACAACAACGTCTACATCAAGCTTGGCGCGCATAAGATCTACGTCGGCATGGACGAATCCTGCGTTCACCCACGGCATATCGTCGAAGGAGGCGAACCATCTCTCAGCGTAGCTCGTGGCGTGCATATCACTCGCCCCACCAGCAGCGTTGAGGTCCTGATGACCGCGCCAGACGCGGAAGCAAGCAAGGGCCCGACGCCAGAGCCGGAAGTCATGCCGAAGCAGACCAGGTCGAGGTTCCCACCACTAGAGAGGCTGGAGAATGTGCTCTAGTTGGCAATAGATAGCCTAGCAACACCAATAGCACCTATGGTAGATCCGGCTCAGGCGCAAGCTAAGTTAGAAGAAACTAGGCGGAAAATGTTAGCTGGGCAAAGAAGGTAGCGGAGATGCAGCAGTCCTTGAACATTACTTTGAGAGAATATGCAAAGGCAAACCACATAGATGGAGTGAAGATCCAAGGTAGAAACCTGATCACTGAGATTGACAAGGAATACGAACCTAGGCTGGGTCAGACAGCCACGATAGTAACAGGAGGGCTGGAGAGGTACAATACCCGGCAAAGAACCTCAGGGCAGCAAACGCAGCTGCATCCGAGTTAGAGGGTCTAACCGGAGAGGCCCGACAAAGGCAACAAGAGAGGGTGAACCACTTGCTGAGGGTCGCTTGCCAACAAAATGAAGAAATGAATAAGGCAAACCCGGTACCAGCGGGGGCATAACACGTGGTTCATTCGGCTAGGAATAACCCGACAAGATCCGGGGGAGTAGCATCATCTCCAGGTCACAATCCCAGGAGAGAGGAGGTGGTAAACTCTGGGAGAAGGGACAAACAGATGGTTCCCTACGATCCAGTGAGGGCCAGAAAAGGCAAAGCAGTGCAAGTTGATGAAGATCGCCACAGTACCAGCCGAGGTGTGGCTGGCCGAGGCAACAACGACCAAGGCAATGCCGGTCAAAGGAATGCAGCCAACGGCAATGCCGAACAGCGTGATCCCGTGGGAACGGGGCAAAATGTATCTCGGCAGCAGCAGCATGCACCTCGGCAAGAGGGAAGTGCGGGACAAGCAGCACAACAACAGAATGCTCGTCCGGATCAGGAAAGATACAATGATCGTTATTCGGCTATGATCAACGATGGATATCCCAGACCGGATCACCACATAATTGGGTCAAGGCTGGGAAGCAGGAACTTGCAGCCAGACGATGTGAGGCTGAAACTGGATAGAATTTACAGGTCGAAGCTAATTGAGGTACAAGGTCCTCCTGGTCCGGCATGCTTTGGGCCTCGGATCATGAAGGAGCCACAAGTGCCGAACTTTCAAAAGGCCAGAGGAACCAGAACCTACGATGGTAGTACTAGGCTAGAGGATTGGCTGATTGATTATGCGACGACGGTCAAGATCGCAACTGGAAATTTGAGATGGGCAGTGAGGTATGTGCCACAAATGTTAGAACGACCAACGAGAGTTTGGCTGAACAATTTGCCACCGGGAAGTGTTAACTGTTGGGTGGATTTTGAGGAGTTGTTCGTTAGCAACTTTTCGAGCACCTATAAGAGGCCCAACAGGCCACAGACTCTGGTGTTATGCCGACAAAGACCGAATGAGCCAGACCGGGATTTCTTGACCCGGTGGTGCAACGTGCGTAACTCATGCGAGGGAGTAATTGAATCACAAGCTATTGCGTGGTTCGCCTAGGGATGAAGATATGGAAGTATGTTGTGGAAGAGGCTGCAGCGAGATATGCCAACTACTTTGGCTGAGACAATCCGGATCGCAGATTCGTATGCCTTGGGAGATCCAACGCAACCCTAGTTAATGTCAAGCGAGGCAAATGAGGAATATTACAACCGAGATGGCTCTGGGTCATCGAGGAGAAATGATTTTCGAGGAAAGAGAAGGGACGAGCATCCAGATTACAGATATAACTCGCAGCAGGTGGTAGCGGTAGACCGGGACCAACCCAATGCCGGCGCCAGCCAGCGCCAGAAAATTGGAGGGCAAAACTGGCAACAGAAAAACAAAGGGAAAAAGCCTTGGACCCCGGAGCAGAAAAAGCAATGGCAAGAGCGGAAAGATAGACCTAGGTATACATTCGAGTCTATGTTGGATCAACCTTGCAAGTTCCATACACCAAGTCCGAATAGTCCGGCAAATCACATGATCCGGAAATGTGAGTGGATGAGGAAGTTAGAGCAGGGCAGTTCGGGGAATGCTCAGGCACCGCGAAACGAAGCACCTAGGAATGAGGCACCACGACAACCATTGCTAACAGGGGGAAATGGACAGCAACTAATGTTGCCTCCACCTCCGCCGAGGTACGAAAATCAGGAAAGAAGGGATGCGGTATATCAAGTAGACAATAATCAGCAACAAGGTCAAGGTTACCACGTGAATGAGGGACGAAACGAGTACATGTAGCATCATCAAAGTTACTGTGTGTTTACCATGGAAGAAAATGACCGGAAAAGCTTGCAGTGCCGACATATGGAGGTAAACGCGATAATGTAGGCAGTAGTGAGATATATGCCCTGGGTGGATCAGGAAGTTACATGGAGCATTAAGGATCACCCAAAGATCATGCCTAGCCCTGGGACCTATGCACTGGTTCTGGATCCAACGTTCATCAGGCCGAATCTCAATGTGAGGTTTTCCAAAGTACTGATTGACAATGGCAGTAGCATCAACATTATGTACAAAGATACCATGCACAAGTTGGGAATAACAGAGAACATGTTGCAAGCAACGAGGACCACCTTTCATGGCATTGTGCCAGGTATTTCCTGTGAGCCAATTGGTAAGGTCCGGGTTGATGTGTTATTCGGCATGAGAGATAATTGCCGGACTAAAAACTTGGAGTTCGAAGTGGTGAATCTGGAGAGCGCTTATCACGCGTTACTCGACAGGCCCGCGCTAAACAAGTTCATGGCAAGTACTCACATCAGCTACCTTAAGGTGAAACTGCCTAGACCAAGAGGTGTGATAACTGTATCAGGGGACTTTCGACGTTCGATCGAGTGCGCCTCAGCCGGATCTAACTTAGCTGAGTCGCTCATGATAGCTCAGGAAAAAAGGAAGATACTAGAAGTAGCGGCATTGGCTCAATCCGCGCAGCAGCATATGCCGGCTCTGACCAACCCACATGGGAGCGTGTCATTCCAAGCAACCAAGGATACAAAGAAAGTGCCAATCGATGATCAGTTCCCAGAGCGTACCGTCACCATTGGTACCGGGTTAAGCAGCAAATAGGAAAGCGAGCTCGTCAACTTCCTCCGTGAGAATCGGGATATCTTTGCTTGGTCCACTCAGGATCTGCAAGGTGTGCCGAGGGAGTTGGCTGAGCACTCATTGAACGTAAGACCCGGGGCTAAGCCGGTAAAGCAGCCTCTCCGGCGTTTCCCTAAAGACAGAAGGAACTTCATTGGGGATGAGATAACTAGGCTCCTAGCAGCCGGGTTTATCATGGAAGTACTCTACCCGGATTGCCTCTCTAATCTGGTGCTGGTGGAAAAGAAGAAGGATGATCCGAACGTGGCCGTGGTATGGCGCATGTGCATTGACTACACGAACCTGAATAAGGCGTGTCCCAAAGATCCATTTCCACTCCCTAGAATAGATCAAGTCATAGACTCAATAGCCGGATGTGAACTATTGTAATTCATTGATGTGTATTCTGGTTTCCATCAGATACCCCTAAATCTGGATGATCAAATAAAGACTACGTTTATTACCCCGTACGGGTCTTATTGCTATCGCACTATGCCGTTTGGACTACGTAATGCAGGAGCAACATACAAACGATGCATGCAAAAATGCTTACACGACCAAATAGGTTGGAACGTGCAAGTTTATGTGGATGATGTGGTGATAAAGACTAAGGAAAGGAATACGCTCCTTGATGACATCCGGCAGACATTCGCCAACTTAAGAAGGTTCCAGATGAAGCTTAACCTGGAGAAGTACACCTTTGGTGTGCCCGCAGGAAAGTTGCTCGGTTTTCTAGTGTCTAGCCGAGGTATCGAAGCTAACCCGACGAAAATCCGGGCCATAGAGAGAATGGAACTGCCAAAATGCTTGAACGATGTGCAGAAGTTCACTGGTGTCGTGGTATTGACCACGGCAGATGCTACAGGGTAGCTTACATAGAGGAAAGGGCGAGACGATGTAGGAGAATCCGGGAGCAAGATTGGCACGCGATGTACCCAGGTTCACGTCCCCTCGATGGAGGATCGCTACGTCCTGCTATCAATCTAGTATATGATCATAGATTGGTTTACAACAGGGTCGTCGTAGGCAGAGGGAGAGACTAGATCTAATCTGATGTGAGAGAGAGCCCTCAAAGGGGCACACCCCTGGTGTCTTTATATATGTAGCCAGTTAGGGTTTACAAGTGCTAATGGGCCTTTTATTAGAGTCGACGTCTTGGGCCTCCAGTCGGCGAGGCATCTAGGTCCAGTATGCGCCAGTCGCCGTATTTGGCGAGTCGATTCGCCTAGGGTTAGGCTTCAGTCGGGTCGCTCCTGCTAGCGACTCCACTTCGTGGGCATACCCCGATTGGTATTCCCCCGTCAGTAGTCCCCAAGCGCGTTAGGGACTCGACGATGAGTTCAAGCCGCCGAATCGGTGCAGGTGATTCCAGGGTGGAGTCGATGGTGAGTCGTTGGCAAGCTCTTGAAACAGAGAAATAGCTCATGAAGTAGCCCAATCGCCAAGGCGAATCAACGCGTCGTCGAGTCGTCATTAGATGGAGTCGCCCCTTGGAGAAGTTTGGGCGGCGCCTTGTCAACTTGCTGTCGTAGAGGACGTGGAGGCCACCAAATCATTGATGGTGAAGTCGACAAGTCGGTGTAGGGGAATACGCGAGACGAGTCCGCAAGGGCGAGTCCACAGCGTGTTAGTCTGGGCGAGTCCATGATGGCGAGTCCCCGAGCATGGCGAAATGCGTGGCGAGTCCATGGTGGTGAGTCCCTAAGCATGGTGAGTAAGCGAGGGCGAGTCCGCGGTGGCGAGTCCCAGAGCGTGGCAATCTGTGAGGAGTCATGCGGTGGCGAGTCCTCGAGTGTGTTGAGTCTGTGAGGCGAGTCCACGGTGGCGAGTCCTCGAGCGTGGCCGAATCTGTGAAGCGAAGTCGCGATGGCGAGAGTCCGCGTGAAGGGAATATGCCCGAGAGGCAATAATAAAGTGGTTATTATCTTATTCCATGTTTATGATAAATGTTTATTTTGCATGCTATAATTGTATTAATTGGAAACGTTAATACATGTGTGTTTAATAAACAAAATACAAAGTTTCTAGTAATGCCTCTCATATAAACTAGCTCGTTGATTAACAAGATGATCAAGGTTTCCTGATCATGGACATTGGATGTTGTTAATAACGAGGTCACAACATTGGTGGAATGATGTGATGAACATTCATCCGAAGTATAGCATTACGATCAGAGTCATTATGTTTATATTTCTATAACATCATACGAAGTAATCTTAGTCCTTAGACCATGAGATCATGTTAATTGCTAACACCAGAAGAGTATCTTGATAACATCAAACGTCACACCGTAATAGGGTGACTATAAAGGTGGGTTCAGTGCTACAAAGGTGTTATGTTGAGGCTCATGGATCAAGAGTGGGATTTGTCCATCCGGATGACGGATAGATATACTCTAGGCCCTCTCGGTGATATCACATTGGTTAGCTTGCAAGCAAGTGATGTGATCACTAGAATGTTATATCACGGGAACGAGAAAAGAGTACATGTCGGTAACGAGATCAAACTAGGTATGGAGATATCGATGATCGAATCTCGAACTGTAATATATCGCAAGACAAAGGGATTTAGTTACTAGCGTTAAAGGTTCTCACGATCACATAAGTCATTGTTGAATGTGTGGGAGTCAGTACAGATCTCTAGGTCCCGCTGTTGATTATTGATTGGAGAGGGGTCTCGATCATGTCTGCATTATTCACGAATCGTAGGGTGACACACTTAAGGGATACTGACACCATTTGGAGCAAACATGTTTCAGATAAATATTTAAGAAAGTGCTGGAATTATTTCAATAGACACCGAAACTGTTTCGGGTGAAATTGTTGAAATTGGTTCTGCATGTAATATTGAAATGTTACTGGGGGTTTTATGTGAATGTTTGTTAATTAAAGTAATTAACAAAATTCTGAATAAAATTAATAAAATAGTTTTATTAAATGAGAGAGCGTTAAATTTGGAGAAATTTAATGCATTTAAAGTGGAGACTTTAAAAGAGAATGTGAAGGGGCAAATTTATGTGGAGGGAGTTACCACCACATGAATGAGGAGGTGAGGGGTCACCCCTTGGGGCGCCGGCCATGGGGAGGGGTACCCTCCCCTCCTCCTATAAAAGGCCCCCCTCACACCTTCACACTCATACCTCCTCGTGAAGGATCTCTCTCCCCCTCTAGTATTTTTCCCCCATGGTCTCGGATTAGGGAGATACATGTTCCCGGTGGCTTTATCTGGAAAGGAGTTGCTGCTTCCACTGCTTCGCTAGAGCGAGGGACGGAGGTTATCGGGGTACCGGATGTGTGTGCGATCACGGATGCACCGCTGCTTTGTGGTGCTGGACTTGGTGGTGCTGGACTTGCTGGAGCTGGATCTGAAGGACGTGCTAGAGCCGGACCTGCTGGACTTCATCATGATCTTGAGATTGGCAAGTGTACGACTACATCATCCACGAGTTCCATCTCGTTAACAAAGCTTTGTTGTCTTCGAGGGTAAGTTCTCCATGGATGTATATCCACCCGTTGCTTGTATCTAGTAGATAGATATTGGCGTATAGTTCCCATTGTAGGAATTTTTTTGTTTTCTATGCTGCGAACCCAACAGTGGTATCAGAGCCAGTTTTATGCGTAGGTGCTTTGCACGGGTAGTACACATATGTTTATATGTGGGCGATGATGATCATGTTATTGCATCTTTCATGTTTTTTGGATATTGGTGGCATAGTGGGATGAAGCGGCCCGGACCAATCTTACATGTCATCGCACATGAGACCGGTTCCACGACTGACATGCAACTAGTTTTGCATAAGTGGCTGGCGGGTGTCTATCTCTCCTACTATAGTCAATATCTGATTTACAACGAGTTGCTCATAACTTGGTTATCCTCGTTGTGGTTCCATGTTCGTAGGTAAGACCGGTTCTATCTCCGAAAGCCCTAAGCCACGTAAAACTTGCAATGGATAAATTAGAGGCGTCTAGTTTAGATCGTTGCTGGGCTAGTGTCATGATATGGTAATGTTGTAAGTAGATGTATGATAAATACTCTTACAACACACCTAACGTGTAAGTTCCATAGACCTTGGCCTTACACACAAAGGAATGATAGAGATTATACCACGATGCATATGATGGTGATCAAATGCATGGACCATATCATCCCACTTTACACATATGATGTTCACATCTTATATTGCTAGTTTGGCGTTTTTAGTAGCATTGTAAGATGATCCCTCATTTAAATATCAAGATAAAATGTGTTCTTCCTTAAGTTTGCACCGTTCTATGGATCATGTTTCGAGACATCACGTGATGATCGGGTGTACTCGACTCTACGCTTTCATACAACGGGTGTAAGACGGTTTTACACACGCGAATACTAATGTTCTTACTTGGCGAGCCTAGCATGTACAGACATGGCCTCGGAACACGGACCGAAAGGTTAAGCATGAGTCATATAGTTGATGTGATGACCATATTGATGCTCGCCTTTGAAGCTACACCGACTCACGTGATGATCGGACTTGGTTTAGTGGATTTGGTTCATGTAATCACCAAAAAGGCACGAGGGATGTCATTTTTGAGTGGGAGTTCATTTCTAATTTGGATTAGTTGAACTCAATTTGTCATAAACTAAATCGAAGTGAATTTGCATAATTGTTGTAGTCATTGACATCTGTTCACTACCTTATACTTAGTTTTAATTAAGATAATAGAACTATAGAATTCTAGATATTTACTTTACAAACTGGTATCGTATTGTTTTGAATGTCAATTTAAAGTTTATAAGTCCTATTGCAAACTTTTAGCAAACTCTATTTACTCCATGAAGTTTAATAAGTAGTATTAAATCAAGAGTAAGAATTCCAATGTTAGTATCTAAAGTATCATGTTTGCCTCCATGATTATTGATATTCAAAAGTTGTTTTAATATCAAGATTATCTAGGAGCTGAAAAATTGTTTCAGGAACCATCATGTGTGGAAGATATTGTGATATCTGAAACAATGTTTTTGGTTGCATTATGATAGAGTATAATTTAGCAAAATACGTGTTCTCATATTGTATGAGAATTTGTGAAGGATGGAGATGCTAGGCATCCGGATCTCCCAAAAAGGTGTTGGGAACTAACATTATACTCGCGATTCTTCCTTATAGGCTATAGTAGCTTGATCATGAAAATTATCATGATAAGGATGAATAGAAGATGTAAGTAAAATGTTTACTACACTAATAGATTACTAAAGAATGGATTTTTGAAAGAACACCAAACATTTGATGATGGTGATCCACTTCAAAGTGCAAGTCCAAAGGTATTAGTAATTGACTATACACACTTTGTACTACGTGTCATGTGAATGATACCACTATTGATGTTGATAGATTCTTTTAAAAGAAAAGGAATTGTTGAAAGAGAATCTATAAAATATTTGGCAGAAAAGAAAAGGTTGGAGATGTCCAACTTAGGTATATAGAAGATATACATGTTATGGATATATTCCTTGCTTGTTAAACAATGTGGTTCTGAGGTATTGGATACCAGTATTGGATACCGAATTGGTTGGTGTGAAGTGTCATAAAGAACAACACAATTCATGAACTTCAACGGCCTAAGTAACTGGCAAGAGAATAAGTGATGATGTTCATCAAAAACAAATAAAGTGTTATTGTGTTTTTCGTTGTCGTCAAATCTAGCCTTCAAGATTTTTTTTAATAATTGTTATTTTGTTCCGATATTACGAGAACAATGGTTGTTCAAATACTTACCGTATTCCATAAAGGATGGATGAACTTTTACAAGTCTAGTTGGAGAAATCACATCCATAAAAATTATTGCTAAAATGTCGTAAGAAAAATGATTGGAAGATCACTTATGAAGTGACATTGCTGTTTGAATTATATTGGAAAGTAAACATGAAGAAACTCCATGTTGATGGATTTTTGGAGTCTTTCGATTTTGATCAATTGACGCTTGTGAAACTTTCCTCGAGATAATTGAAACTCTGTCCATAGGCCAAAGAGGAACGGATGACTAATTTATTGGATATTATGCATGTTGATGTATATAGTCCATTATGTGTAGCCATATGCGATGGATATTTTGTCTTCATATGCTTTCTCCAGAAATTTGAGTGAATATATCTATATATTTACTTAATAAGGAAGAAGTATGAAACATTTGAAAATTGTTCAAAGACTTTCAAGATGAAGTGAAAAATCATTGTAACAAGAAAATTAAAGAGTTTATGATTTGATCATAAAGGAAGATATTTGAGTTACAACTTTAGCAAAACACCTAATATTTCAGGAATTGTTCCATGAATTTGCATTTCCCGATAAACCACAGGAGTATGGTATGTTCGAGAGATCAAATCAAACCTTGTTTGACATGGTAAGATCAAAGGTGTCATTTATAAAATTGCCATTATGTTTTAAGGATTAAAGCTTAAGAAACTACCGCTTTTACACTGAAAAGAGCACCATTGTGATACATTGAAATGACACCATATGAGTTATCGTTTGGGATAAAACCTGAATTGTCTTTTCTTAAATTTTGGTATGCTATGCATAAGTAAAATGTTTACAACCAAAGTCGGATAAACACGTCTTTGTAGGTTATCCCAAAGAATTTGTTGGGAATTCCTCCATAACACCGAGGATAAAAGAGTTTGTTGCTTGGAACGTCAAGTTTCTTGAGAAGGAATTTTTCGTGAAAAGTTAAGTGGGAGGACAATAGAACTTTGATAAGATTGTTAAACCTTAGCTATATGTGCTAAGTAGCGCAGTGCCGGAAAGTGTCCCGGTGGCGGCCACATTGCTCATGGCTCCCGTGATTACAAAGGGTGTGATCTTGGAGATTAGAGTTCCTATTGAACCATGTGGGTCGGTAAGAATCAAATAGTAAGATTTGAAACATAAGTCATTATTGTTTTGACAATGATGAACCGACTGCATGCAAAGAAGCGATGATGGGCCCTGACTCCATAAAATGACTAGAAGTCATAGAATCCGTGATAGTATCCATACATGAGAAATCAAGTTTCTGAACTTGGAGGACCCTCCGGAAAGGCATGAAGCCTATCGGTTGTGTTTGGATCTATAAAGAAATAGACATGGATGTTTAACATCTATGAAATAGTCGACATGTCGGAAAGAAGTTTATGGCAATGTTCAAGGAGTTGACTATGACAAGATTTGATCTTTCATAGCGATATTTAGTCTTGACGGATTGATGTAGCAACCACTACATATAATTTGGTAGATGGTAGTTGAATAAACAAAACAAGGTTTGATACATTGCAAATGTATCTATAATTTTTGATGTTCCATGCTTAGTTTTATCTACTTTCTTGTGTTTTGTTCCAACTTTGGAGTAGTTTTCATATGATTTCTTAGACTAACCTATTAACAAGATGCCACAGTGCCAGTTGCCTGTTTTCTGCTGTTTTTGGTTCCAGGAAGTCAGAAAATGAATATTCTCGGAATTGGACGGGACAAAAGCCAAAGTTACTATTTTCCTGGAAGACTCACGGAGCCCGAAGCAGAGACGGAGGAGGGCTAGGGCCTGGCCACACCATATGGGTGGTGCAGGCTAGCCCTGGCCGCGCCACCAGGTGGCGTGGGCCCCCTGGCACTCCACCGACCTTGCCTCTTCGCCTATAAGAAGCCTCCCGATGCATAAACCCTAGGGGATCAATCAGAAATCAACGAAAAGTTCCACAGCACCGCCGCCACCGAAGGGGAGATTCGGGGACAAAAAGTCTCTGTTCCGGCACCCTGCCGGGACGGGGAAGTGCCCCCGGAGCCATCTCCATCGATCTCCACCACCATCTCCATCACCATTGCTGATTCCCATGATGAGGAGGGAGTAGTTCTCTCTCGAGGCTAAGGGTTCTATCGGTAGCTATGTGTTCATCTCTCTCTCTCTATGCATGATCTTATTGAGATCATGAACTTGTAATCTATAGATCTACCTTGCTACTCAAGTGCTTTAATAGATCTCTGCTCTCCCCATGTGTGTGAAAGTGACAGCACGCTCACCATGGTGGCACTTAGGCTAGAGATTACAAATACTTGTTATGAGTTATATTTGGAGTTGGATGTCTTTATGAAATTGTGGTGTTTGTTGGACTCATCTAGTACTCAAGGCAACAGTGTGGGGTTTTCTAGATGGGAAAGATTTACTTTGAGGTGTGCTGTTATAGCCCTACCGTTGATTAGAGTGTCCAACCGGAGAGTAGTTCAGCGTAGTATCATGAAGATGATATATTTATATGAGAGAGTGTTCACTAGTGAAAGTATGATCCCTAGGCCTTGTTTCTTAGCATTGAAACACCGTTTGCAATTAGATCTGTTACATGTTTGCTTGCTTCCGTCTTTATTTCAGTTTGCCTTTAGTCTCTTCCACACCATCAAGCTATTTTATAGCACCGTTACCACTTATAATTACCATACCACTTGTATTTCACTATCTCTTCGCCGAACTAGTGCACCTATACACCTGACAAGTGTATTGGGTGTGTTGGGGACACAAGAGACTTCTTGTATCTTGATTGCAGGGTTGCTTGAGAGGGGATACCTTTGACCACTTCCTCCCTGAGTTTGATAAACCTTGGGTGATCCACTTAAGGGAAAACTTGCTGCTGTTCTACAAATCTCTACACTTGGAGGCCCAACAACTGTCTACAAGAATACAAGTGTGTAGACATCAAGGTTCTTCTAATAGAATGGTTACCTAGGACGTGTACATGACATGGTCCGAAGGGTTTTGTTAATTCAAAGGGTGGTAAAAGGGCATGCAAACTTCAATAGTTGAAGTGAGCATAGCGGAGTTGGAATCTTCACCATGATGAAAATGTTAAAAGAGTTTGATTTCATCGGAGATGATGAAGATGCTTGCATTTTCAAGAAATTATGTGGGAGCGCTGAGACATATTTCTAATACATTATGTAGAGGACATGGTGTTGATTGGAAATGATGTATCTTGTATTGACATAAGTTAAGAATTTCTTTAAAATAGGATTTTGATGAAAGACTTGGGCAAAACCGGAATATTTGGCATCAATGTCTATATGGATAGATTGAGGCGCTAATATGGTTATGCAATACGTACATATATGAGATATTGAAAGGGTTCAATATGAAAACAATAAGAAAGGTTATTGCTGCATGGAAAGGATTGTATCAAGATTCAAGTGTTTAAACACTTAGTAAGTAAAATCGAATGAATATTTTGATCGATTATACCGTGACATGTATATATCCAGATATGTCCTATGCTCTAAATGTTATGAGCACATACCAGAATGATTCATAAGATGATTATTGGACGATAGTAAAGATATTCTTATGAGCTTTGGAAGAACTAAGAATATATCATGTATAAGTGACAAATAGTTAAAGGTAGTTCATTGTAAAGTGTTACATTCATACTAGTTTTGTCACAAGATACAGATTACATTTATCTCAATTTAGACTATGGGTGGCACAATGTAATGAAAGGATGTTCCATGATGGATTTGGATCAGTTCCAAAGTTGAAACATTATGACGGATACTACAACAAAAGGCTAAGTATATGACTGCTATAGTAGCAGCATATGAGGGCATTTGTGTTATGTAGTTTGTTATCAAACTAGGTGTCGTTCAAAGTGGGATAATACTATGAAGATATATTGTATGACAATAATATCAACATATTTTAACCCGAACGAACTAAAGGTCTCACCAAAGGACCAAATTTATATAATGCCATCTCATTTGAGAATGAGTGATGCGTAGAGACGCAAAGACATGCAAATACACACGGACCTGAAACTGTCAGATCCGGAGATTATGTTAACCACTAGCAATCGCGTATATGCAACACCAGAAAGCCATAGGTGTTCAATACGCAAAGTTTTACAAACTAGATTATTGACTCTAGTGCAAGTGGGAGACTGAAGGGAATATGCCAAAGAGGCAATAATAAAGTGGTTATTATCTTATTCCATGTTTATGATAAATGTTTATTTTGCATGCTATAATTGTATTAATTGGAAACGTTAATACATGTGTGTTTAATAAACAAAATACAAAGTTCCTAGTAATGCCTCTCATATAAACTAGCTCGTTGATTAACAGGATGATCAAGGTTTCCTGATCATGGACATTGGATGTTGTTAATAACGAGGTCACAACATTGGTGGAATGATATGATGAACATTCATCCGAAGTATAGTATTACGATCAGAGTCATTATGTTTATATTGCTATAACATCATACGAAGTAATCTTAGTCCTTAGACCATGAGATCATGTTAATTGCTAACACCGGAAGAGTATCTTGATAACATCAAACATCACACCGTAACAGGGTGAATATAAAGGTGGGTTCAGTGCTACAAATGTGTTATGTTGAGGCTCATGTATCAAGAGTGGGATTTGTCCATCCCGGTGACGGATAGGTATACCCTGGGTCCTCTCGGTGATATCACATTGGTTAGCTTGCAAACAAGTGATGTGATCACTAGAATGTTATATCACGGGAACGAGAAAAGAGTACATGTCGGTAACGAGATCAAACTAGGTATGGAGATACCGATGATCGAATCTCGGACATGTAATATATCGCGAGATAAAGGGATTTAGTTACTAGCGTTAAAGGTTCTCACAATCACATAAGTCATCGTTGAATGTATGGGAGTCAGTACGGATCTCCAGGTCCCGCTGCTGATTATTGATCGGAGAGGGATCTCGATCATGTATGCACTATTCACGAACCGTAGGGTGACACACTTAAGGGATACCGACACCATTTGGAGCAAACATGTTTCAGATAAAGATTTAAGAAAGCGCTGGAATTATTTCAATAGACACAAAAACTATTTCGGGTGAAATTGCTGAAATTGGTTCTGCATGTAATATTGAAATGTTGTAGGGGATTTATGTAAATGTTTGTTAATTAAAGTAATTAACAAAATTCTGAATAAAATTAATAAAATAGTTTTATTAAATGAGAGAGCATTAAATTTGGAGAAATTTAATGCATTTAAAGTGGAGACTTTAAAAGAGAATGTGAAGGGGCAAATTTATGTGGAGGGAGTTACCACCACATGAATGAGGAGGTGAGGGTCACCCTTGGGCGCTGCCATGGGGCGGGGGACCCTCCCCTCCTCCTATAAAAGGCCCCCCTCTCACACCTTCACACTCACACCTCCTCGTGAAGGATCTCTCTCCCCCTCTAGTATTTTTCCCCCATGGTCTCGGATTAGCGAGATACATGTTCCCGATGGCTTTATCTGGAAAGGAGTGGATGCTTCCGCTGCTTCGCTGGAGCGAGGGACGGAGGTTGTCGGGGTACCGGATGTGTGTCCAATCACGGATGCACTGCTGCTTTGCGGTGCTGGACTTGGTGGTGCTGGACTTGCTGGAGCTGGATCTGAAGGACGTGCTGGAGCCGGACCTGTTGGACTTCATCACGATCTTGAGATCGGCAAGTGTACGACTACATCATCCACGAGTTCCATCTCGTTAACAAAGCTTTGTTGTCTTTGAGGGTAAGTTCTCCATGGATGTATATCCACCCGTTGCTTGTATCTAGTAGATAGATCTTGGCGTATAGTTCCCATCGTAGGAAATTTTTTGTTTTCTATGCTGCGAACCCAACAAAGCGGTGGCGAGTCCCTGAGCGTGGCGAGTACGTGAGGGCGAGTCCACGGTGGCGAGTCCCTAAGCGTGTTGAGTACGCGAGGGCGAGTCCGCGGTGGTGATTCCCTGAGCGTGGCGAGTACGCGAGGGCGAGTCCGCGGTGGCGAGTCCCTGAGCGTGGCGAGTACGCGAGGGAGAGTCCACGGTGGAGAGTCCCTGAGCGTGGCGAGTACGCGAGGGCGAGTCCACGGTGGCGAGTCCTTGAGCATGGCGAGTACGCGAGGGAGAGTTCGCGGTGGCGAGTCCCTGAGCATAGCGAGCCGCAGTCGTGGAACCACGCACACACGCAGTATGCCTAGGAGTAGTCCCTGAGGCTCGAGTTGGCTTGTAGAGGCGGCTTGAGGCTCTTTAGAGATGCATATTATGGAAATAGTAGTGGTTGTTTCCGATCATGGCGAGTCCGTGTGTGGAGAGTTCGTGGAGAACGAGTCCACAAGGGGAGAGTCCCCGACTATGGCGAGTCCGCGAGGGGAGAGTCCTCGAGTGTGGCGAGTCCGCGATGATTGCGAGTTCGCAAGGGGAGAGTCCCCGAGTGTGGCGAGTCCATGATGATTGCGAGTCCGCGAGGGGAGAGTCCCCGAGTGTGGCGAGTCCGTGATGATTGCGAGTCCGCGAGGGGAGAGTCCCCGAGTGTGGCGAGTCCACGATGATTGCGAGTCTGCGATGACGTTGATTGTGCTGTTTTTGTTAGCGAGTCTCTCATCTTGGCCCGAGGGGCCAGTCGCTTGGCGACTCCAAAGATGGCTCTCGGCTTGGCGTTCTTCCTAGACGATTCGAGGCTCGGTTTGCGAGTCCCCGTCCGCAGTACTTAGCCGTGCGAGTCATACTGTCTAAGGTTGAGGAGGACATGGTGCTTTATGTGTAGCACTGCCATTTGTCTTGACTCGGAAGGCCAGTCGAGCAAGGCGACCCTGATGGCTCTCGGTTAGCGTTTTTCGTGGATGACCCGAGGCTCGGTTTGCGAGTCCTCGTCCGCACTACTTGGCCATTGCGAGTCGCTCTTTCAAAGGTTGACAAAGGCTTGATTTTTCCCGGAGGGAAGAGACGCCTAGTGGTGAGTCCATGCAGCTTGGCATGCGACCCTCTCTGGCGACTCGGACGATGAAGGTCCCTTAGTAGGCGCGGCGTACGCATTCGACGTAGCGGAAGTATAGGCGCACTTTGGCGGAGTCGACGTGGCGGACAGAGGTCGCGCTATGGCGATATCGATGCGGCGGACACGGGGTCAACGCGGCAAATGGGGGTCGCGCTATGGTGAAGTCGACGCGGCGGACACGGGGTCGACGCGGCGGACGGAGGTCGTGCTATGAAGAAATCGACGCGGTGGACACGGGGTCGACGTGGCGGACGGAGGTCGCGCTATGGCGAAATCGACGCGGCGGACATATGTCGCGCTAGGGCAAAGTCGATGCCACGAACACGGGGTCGACGCGACCGATGGAGGTCGCGCTATGGCGAAATCGACGTGGAGAACACGGGGTCGACACGGCGGACATAGGTCGCGCTAGGGCGAAGTCGACACGGCGGACATGGAGTCGACGCGGCAGAGTCGTACGGCGTTTAGCCGGTAGCATGGCGAGTAGTGGTAGCGAGTCCGATCGGACCATTGGTCAGACGGGGTCACGTGGCGGAGTTGCTTTGGTGGGGACGTTGGGTAGCCGGTAGCATGGAGATCCGCTGGACGTGGTGAGTCCGTGGCGGGAGGATCCACGAGCACGGCGAGTCCTCATCGGGTGAGTCCCCGAGCGTGGCGAGTCCGCGGCATATGACGCGGCGGATATCGTCGGGTTGGCGTGGCGCACGCATCCCGGCCACGAGGGCGAGTCTGGTTGTTCCTCGCACATACACATCAACATGCATTCAGTAACAAGATTATCAATGTACAAATAAATATTTGAAATAATATATGAAATCATTGGCCATAGTCGAGTCGTAGCCGGCGAAGCTGTATGCAGCCGTGGCGGCAAAGAGTCGAAACAGTTTGCGGTAGCGCGGTCGATCAAGCCTTCCGACGAGGTCTCGGCTCCGATCGGACCTTCGTAGGGCGGAGTCGCGGTGTACACGTGCGCCACGTAAGTCGCCAAGCCTTGGTACTGGCCGCCGACGTGCAGCGATCGATTTGGCACTCCAGCGCTCAAAACAATGAATCAATCGATCATGCATTAGTTGTAAATTAGGATTAGTATCCATGATTAACTAAAACAGTCCAACCAATGAAAAGATACGTGTACTAGAGTATTTTTCACTTGCGATCGATCTAGCACTATGCGATTGATTAAATAATGGAAAAAACATGTTACCGATCGGTTTTGGGAGCTGAGTTAGCTTAGCTTGGTCCTGGTCGTTGCAGCACCGAGTCGCACGAGGCAAAGCACCGCCGCTCATATTGGATCAGCGTGCTGATGGATGGTTTCCGATTAAAATATATTTTCTTGCATGACGGAGCTTCATCAACATGACTCCGCGTCCGACGGTGGTAGGCTGGAAGGAGTGGACGCGGCGGACTAGGCCACACGACAGCGTCAGCCGGATTTTTGTCAGAGTCGACACACAACGAAGTTATCACAGCGAAGTCATGCGGCCGAGTCGGCCGGAATTTTGTCGATGCTGTTGTGAGCGAAAACCACGAGTGCACTGATAAATCTGCACACAAAAGCAGTACAAACCAGACAAAAATATTGTGTGGATTCAAGTTTGTAGAGTACGATAAATAATTAAGAAAATATCACCTGATTGACAGATGGCCAGGCTAGCTAGCTTTGGTCCAACTCCGTTTCTTTCTTCTTGTGACCTTTGAGCTTGGTCGATTGGTACGATCTTACATGGGTATTTTTTTATTTTCTTTGGCTCCATTGAATATATTTGAGAAGAACGGCAGACTACACGAAGCCGCGTGGGTCCAGGTCGACCATGTAGTCGCACCATGACAGAGTTAGGCAGCGGTGCTGCTACCGATAAAGTATGCCTAAACTAAAGACACATGGTGCGAAGGAATAAATAAGTAGTACCAATAAACACTACTCAGATCCAATCGGGCAATCAACATGCATGTACTACTTAGATTCAATCGGGCAATCAACATGCATGTAATATTAGATCTAGATAAAATAATCAATCGGCATAGTGAAAACTGAGAGAATCAGAGATTAAATAAAAAAACTTATCAGAAATATGGAGCGAATTTTGCGTGCCCAGAAATTGTCAAATTCCTTGCATCTGTGCATATGCATACGCCATGATTAGCCGGCCGGTTGCCGAACCGATCGATCGGCTTTCTCATATAGCAGCCGAGATGCGATGAGCCGCCGGTGATGGTGAGGGATCCCGCCCGGATTATTACCTCCAAGCACCGTTTGCCCCACGGTGGACGCCAACTGTCGTTGTATTGACCATGGCAGATGCTACAGGGTAGCTTACGTAGAGGAAAAGGTAAGACGACGTAGGAGAATCCGGAAGCGAGATTGGCACGCGATGTACCTAGGTTCATGTCCCCTCGATGGAGGATCGCTACGTCCTGCTATCAATCCAGTATATGATCATAGATTGGTTTACAACAGGGTCACCGTAGGCGGAGGGAGAGACTAGATCTAATCTGATGTGAGAGAGAGCCTCCAAAGGGGCACACCCCTGGTGGCTTTATATATGCAGCCAGTTAGGATTTATAAGTGCTAATGGGCCTTTTATTAGAGTCGCCGTCTTGGGCCTCTAGTCGGCGAGGCATCTAGGTCCAGTATGCGCCAGTCGCCGTATTTGGCGAGTCGATTCGCCTAGGGTTAGGCTTCAGTCGCTCGCTCCAGCTGGCGACTCCGCTTCGTGGGCATACCCCGATTGGTATTCCTCCGTCAACTGGTTACCTGGCATCGTTAAGCCGGTTCGTATGTCGGTTGGGAGAGAAGGCCTTGCCCCTCTACCAGTTAATGAAAAAGGCATACAAATTCACATGGATGCCACAAGAAGACATTGCGTTTCAAGAATTGAAAAAGATTTTATCTACTGCACCGATCCTAGCAGCACCGCTACCAAGGAGCCAATGTTGCTCTACGTAGCCGCAACCAACTGAGTCGTAAGTGCAGTAATTATAGTAGAGCGCGAGGAAGAAGGAAAGTCGGTGCAAAGACCGGTGTATTATCTGAGCGAGGTATTATCTGCTTCAAAACAGAATTACCCACACTATCAAAAGATGGCGTATGGCGTGTATATGTCGGCCAAGAAACTCAAACACTATTTTGAGAAACATCCCATCAAAGTGATATGTGAGGCACCCATATTAGAGATTATGAGTAACAAAGATGCAAGTGGCCGGATAGCAAAATGGGCAATTGAGTTAGCCCCATATGCACCACAGTTTGATAGAAGAGATGCGATAAAATCGCAAGCTGTGGCGGATTTCTTTGTGGACTGGACTGAGGTGCAGTACGCGCCACCTCTGCCGGACTCCAATTATTGGCGGATGCACTTCGATGGATCAAAACTGAAAGATGGGTTGGGCACCGGAGTAGTGCTTACCTCGCCCAAGAAAGATCAACTGAAATATGTCCTTCAAATCCACTTTAGTGCCTCGAATAATGTTGCGGAATAAGAAGCGTTGGTACATGGTCTCAAGGTAGCAAAAGAAGTGGGGATACGCCGGATATAATGCTTTGGAGATTCGGATTTGGTGGTGCAACAGGTGTCTGGAAATTGGGATGCCTTGGATGCTAACATGGCCCTATACAGATTCCATGTTCAAAAGATAAGTGGATTTTTTGAAGGGTGTGAATTCCATCACATACCTCAGATTGAAAACGAGACGGCTGATACGCTGTCCAAGTTAGGCTCATCCCGGCAGCCAATCCCGCCAAATGTTGCTTTAGAGCACTTGAGAAAACCATCCATCACACCATCACCTGAATCAGACTCAATTTATATCCCGACACTCCCCGGATCAGGAGCTGGACCTATGGAGATAGATTGGGGAGGCACCTCAGCAAACCCAGGGATTGCTTCGACAAACCCGGGGACTGCCTCAGCAAACCCAGGGACTGCTTCGGCAAACCCGAGGACTGCCTCAGCAAACCCGGGGGTAGATCAGCCAGATCCGGCAGGAGTTATGTCGGTGGGTGCGATGGAAATTGACGAAGAACCATTTCCCGTCCGGGCTATACCCGCTTGGGCCAAGCCAATATATGATTTTCTGAAAGGAGGAGTTTTGCCGGACGATGAGATATTCTCAAGGCAGATCCAAAGGAGAGCAAAGGCCTATACAATTATCAACACCGAATTATATAAAAGCAGTATGACAACAGTACTGCAGCGGTGTGTTGACCCGGAGGAAGGACTTGACATACTCCGAGATATTCACCAAGGGGAATGTGGCCACCATGCCTCCTCAAGAGCATTAGTGGCGAAAGCTTTCCGGCATGGATTTTATTGGCCAAGTGCTTTGGAGCAAGCAGAGGATTTGGTGAGAAAATGCAATGGCTGTCAGAGATACGCCACGAAAACTCATTTACCAATGTCGGAACTCAAAACTACCCCCATTACTTGGCCATTTGTTGTATGGTGCCTAGACATGGTAGGGCCATTTAAGCCGGCTAAAGGAGGAATGACCCATATCCTAGTTATGGTCGACAAGTTCACCAAGTGAATTGAAGTGAAGCCAATTAAGAAATGTGATGAGGCAACAATAGTTAGATTCCTCAAGGATATAATCCTGAGGTATGGCTATCCCCATAGCATCATAACTGATAGTGGCACAAATTTCGCTAAAGGAGCATTTGCAAGGTTTTGCTGAGAAAAGAAGATCCGGCTAGATGTCACCTCAGTCGCTCATCCCGCATCCAACGGGCAAGTGGAAAGATCCAACATACTAGTTCTGTCCGGGATAAAACCCCGGCTCATAGAGCCGCTGCAAAGATCAACGGGGTGATGGATAGAAGAACTACCGGTAGTACTGTGAAGTTTAAGAACAACTCTGAATCGATCAACAGACTATATGCCATTCTTTCTGGTATATGGGGCAGAAGCTGTATTACCAGCCGACATAGAGCATGATTCACCAATAGTCACCCAATACACAAAAGCCGAAGTGCGTGAAGCCCGGCAAAATGATGTTGATCTGCTGGAAGAAGCGAGAGAACTGGCCTTATCCAGATCAGCCATATATCAGCAAAATCTCCGATGCTACCATAGCCGGAAAGTAAACCCCCGAGTCTTCCGGGAAGGTGACCTGGTACTCCGGTTGATACAGCGCACTACTAGCATGCATAAGTTATCCCCTCCATGGGAAGGACCTTTCATTGTAAGCAAAGCCATGCACAATGATTCCTACTATCTTATTGATGCACAACCACAGGAAAAGAACAAGGCGGACAGGTCCGGAGAGGAATCTAAGCGACTGTGGAATGTAGCACTACTTCGTCCTTTTTACACCTGACAAAGAGGTGAATGTATCCAAGCTACTCATATGTCGATATGTATGTCAGCAATGAGCTTATTAATGAAACTTTGGCATCCCAAGCAGAGACTCGAGGACTGCCATAATAATTGTCTTTCTCGTTTTTGTATTTTCATGTCGGCGGGGTTAAGTCGCTTATATCTTAGTCGGATTAGTAATGTGTGAGCACCAAAAACCCAACTCTTCGACTTTGCTATTGTCCAACAAGAATTGGCTTCATGGCAAGCAAGAGAACAAGTTTGGAATGGCAAAGCACATGAAAAATGACAAAGGAAAAGAACTTAAGCGGGCCAACATTTGTTATTTGGACTAACCCTTTGTTTACTGTATTTATCTAACACAGGATTATTTTGAGCTAATCTCAAAGTTTCAAGTATTGTTAAGTCAAAATTTTGAACCTCGGACTCGTAAGTCAAAAAACCGAATCAAGGTAGACGCGAGCCGAGTCAAAAATTGGGGGAACAAGAAAACAAAACCCGGGGACTTTGCCCACGATAATCCAGCATTAAGAACTTAGTTTCAAACAATGAATTGTAGCAGAACCAAACCTAAGTACTTAGATACATTTCCGCTCGGCATTCTGGGGATCTAATAAATACGATCAAATGTTTTTAAGGAGCAGGGGCAGCAGCCGAATCGTCAGCCGAAGAAGGAGGTACTTCGGAATTTGGGGGAGGGGCGCTGGCCTCGGCTTCATCCTCAGGGTTGGCCTCGCCGTCCTCTGGGTCTTTGACCTCGTCGCCAAGCTCGAAGGCTTCACCCTCACTTCCTTCATCTTCTTCATCTCTAGAGGCAACTTCATCATCGAAAATATCGAGGTAGCTCGGCCCATCATTCCAAGTGTGGCAGAAGGAATACTGAATAGGTTTGTTAGCACTGGCTTTGGGCGCGCAACCCATGCCGGATCTTCGTTCCACTTGGATCCGGTGCGCATGCGGGTAAGAAGCCCCAAGTCTATTCCTTCGTACCACGAGAGGATGAACTGCAAGGCAATGTCAGCCCCGGCTCGTGCAGCCGACTCACACCATAGATGCAGCTGCGAATCGCACTCCATAAGTTTGGAAATGAGAGCGGCATTTCCCTTTGGAGTGGGATCGCCAGTCCAGAGAGAGCTCAACATCCGCATCACGGCAGGCATGATATCAACACCATAATTCTTTACCAGCTCCAGGTGAGCAGCGAGGCTAACAAGCAGATCCTGTGTCGTGTAAGGGACTGACCCGGATCCAGGGCCCATGGGAATACCACGTTGCTCGCGAGACCGGGCTACAGCAGCACCAGCAAGAGTATCACCTTCTGGAAACTTGCCTGAGAACAAAGCAGAGGAAGCAATGAGCAAACGCATTAATCCGGAAAAAATAAAATTGAACAAGAGAAAGAAACTCATAGGAAATCTGGAAGAATAGACGCTGAAGCTCCGCATCAACATTGGCACTGCTGGCCTGAAGTTTCTCATATTCGGAGGTTACCAACGTAAGTTTTACGTCGGCTTCCTCCAATAGATCCTTATCCTTGGAAATTTGAGTCGTCAAACACTCTTTTTCCTCGGCAAACTCCTGGTCCGCCTTGTCCTGCTCGGTTTTGTGGAGGTCTTTGAGCCTCTAGATTTCGGCATTCAGCCGGACAATCTCCAAGTCCTAGAGCCGAAGCCGAGCTATCTCATCATCCTTTTTCTTCAGTTCAGCCTCATGTTTCCCTATTTGTTCGAGGAAATGGGTCATCATATCAGGCACAGGAACACTATCTTCAAGAGCAACTACAACAGTGGATTAATCCGGCCGAGCCAGAGTGTAAATATCCACTAGATGAAGAAAAGAACGCACAATGATGGGGTGAACGAGATAAAATACCTTTGATCTCAACCAGATTCTTCCGCATGATGATATTCTCAGCTTCAACCTCGGCTACATATTTCGGATAACAAATTAATACGGATCACAGATAACTCGAACAAACGACAATGGAAGAAGGAAAAGTCTAAGTAAAAAACATTACCCTTCTTCTGATGCTCCTCTAGGAGTTTGCCATAACACGCGTGAATGTCTTTATAGGAGTCCAGCAGGCGCTGGAACTCGGCAGATCGGCGGTTAGTGGTAATCTGAAACAAGTAAGACAATGTCAAGATCAAAGGCAAAGTAAAAAGTAATTCGAAGACTACAAGATCCGGGCCAAGTGGAACTTAACCCAGCTCTAGGTGTGTGGATATTCGAAGTCTACAAGATCCGGGCCGAGTGGAACTTAACCCGGCTCTAGGCGTGTGGATATTCGAAGTCTACAAGATCTGGGCCAAGCGGAACTTAACTCGGCTCTAGGCGTGTGGATATTCGAAGTCTACAAGATCCGGGCCAAGTGGAACTTAACCCGGCTCTAGGTGTGTGGATATTCGAAATCTACAAGATCTGGGCCAAGTGGAACTTAACCCGGCTCTAGGTGTGTGGATATTCGAAATATACAAGATCCAGGCTAAGTGGAACTTAACCCGGCTCTAGGTGTGTGGATATTCGAAGTCTACAAGATCCAGGCCAAGTGGAACTTAACCCGGCTCTAGGTGTGTGGATATTCAAAGTCTACAAGATCCATGCCATGTGGAACTTAACACGACTCTAGGTGTGTGTGTGGATATTTCAAGTGTCCAAGATCCGGGCCAAGGGAACTTAACCCGGCTCCATGTAAATATTTGAAATTGCTAAGGACAGAAACCAAATTCTCTAGGAGCATCCGACCAAGTAACAAGTTACTCCCTCGGAGACTCGAGGACTAGGGGATATATCTACAAGCGCTCATCTATACAAAGTACCACAGCGGAGGAAAAGAGTTACCTCCATCATCTGGCCAGCCAAAGAGATGGCCTTGGTGGCGGAGTTCATCTGCATGCTGAACTCGGCTGGGCCGAACTTCTCTGGCAGATCATCCCTTGGATTGATGAATTCAGTATTGTTCCAGTTTTTCACATACTCTAGGAGCAGTGGACTGTAACTTTCGCCGCTGGGAGAGTAGTTCGCCACCAGGCCTTTGACGTGGCTTCTCGCTTGGCAGATTGAGCTGCAGCGGGGCTGGTATGCAGGACCAACTACCGGCTACCCTCTGATCCAGCAGGGGGGACCCTAAGATGATGCCCTTGGCTGATCCGGCAGCTTTCTTGAGCTTGCCGGATGACGGAGGCCACTGATCCAGATGAAGCTTAAGGATCTAGTTGGAAGATATCTGCGATCGACATAGTTGATCCGTAGGGAGTTGATGGAGCTTTCCTCTTTGGGGCCTTGGTCGAAGCTGTGGATGCTGAGGCTGCTGCTGGTGATGCTGCTGATGCTGTTGGTGCTGCTGGTGCTGTTTGTGCTGTTGGTGCTTGGGACGCTGGTGCTACTGGTTTTGAAGACACTTGAACGGGAGAAGAACTTGATTGGGGCGGTGGCAATGAAACTGGCACCTCAACACTTGGCACTAGGGCCGGAGAGGAACTGGGAAGATCCGGCATGGCCGTATCCTGAGATGCCCCACCACCCCCCGCGCTGACATTGCCCTCCTCATGGTGAGGTGGGCTCTGATCAGGCGCAGCCGCGGAGCCCTCTTGGATAGGGCTGAGCGGGCGAGTGTCGTCATCGCGGGGGGAGAAGGGCTGCTCCGGATTGGAGATGCTATGCCAAAGCCGCTCTAGGGAACGACCCTAGGAGCTCTGAAAAGCAGAAAAGCACCAAGTCAAAAAGAGAAAAAAGAACCGACAAGAGACAAAGGTAAACACAGAAAGGAAAAAACCCCAAGTGCAAATGCAAAGAGACTTACTCGTCCGAGGTTGGGGGAGCCTGAGGTTTGGGCATCCTCCGGACCGTGCTCTTGGCGGCCGGCTTAGTCGAGGCTTTCACCCTAGACTTTTTCTGCCTCTTCTTGGGCGGCGGCGCCTCCGAAGCTGCGGCCGAGGCAGCCGCGCGCTTTTGGGAAGAAGCAGGGACCACACCACCAGTGGCAAGGGGGGTGGGACCTCGTGGACCTGACCGGCCGGGTTAGCTGAAGATTCGAACATAACCAGATATGCGTAAGAGATGAGAACCGGGTCAAGTACCTCTAGGACCTCAACGTCCGAGTCGTCGTCATCCGGCCAATCCCTTAGAGAAGAGGCCTTACCAGAGCCGCGTTTGCAGGAAGGTCTCCGGATCAGGCTCCTCCTCGTCCTCCTCGGCGCGGTCCGGTACCCACTTGCTCGCCAGCACCTCGCCATCTTCCAGTGGCTGCTGGAGGAATCACTGAGAACAAGACAACAATTGCTAAGTTATGAAAATAATCCGACATGCAGAGAAGATCCGGAAAATAGAAAGAAGGAAGTTTACCTTTGGAGGAGGGTTGTTCCGGGTGAAGGGCTCGAGCCCCCATTCCATCTTCGGAGAATTCCTTCTCCACATTGAAAATGGCCTTAACCCGACGGTAAACCGCCGAGTTATCGAGCTCAAAAGATGAAGCCCGGTGGGGGTCGAGGGGGGCGCTCAAGTAGCAGATCTTGTGGGCATGCTTCTGAAGGGGGGAGACCCGGCTACGGACAAAGGTGATCATAATGTCCTCCCCCGAAGCCTCTCCTTGAGCAGCTCCTTGATCCGGCGCTCCACCTGGTTCGCCAAGGCTGTGGGTCGCTTGGGGATGCTCTCCCAAAGAGAGGTATCTGGAGGTCCGAGTTTGAAGGGGAGGAGCCGGATCAGATCTTCCTCGGTGGTGTTCTGGACATAGAAGAAAGTCCAGGCCCAGCCTTTGCAGGACTCGAGCCCGGTGACCCGGGGAAATACGGAGCCCTTGCGGGGAGATATGGAGGCTCCGCCGCACTGAGTCGGGTGCTTCTCCTCTGGAGTAAGCTCCTTAGCCGAAACCACGTTCCTCTGGAGACCGAAGAACTTGATCCACAGCTCCTTAGATGGCCAAAGGCCAACATATCCCTCAATGCCAGAGGCGAAAGAGGATAGAGAAGTGATGGCATTGGCAGGAAGATGGTGTGTTTGCACTTGATACGTGGAGATGAAATAAAAAAAGAAATCTGAGGTAGGAAGGCCGAAGCCATGCTAAAAATGAGAAAGAAAAACAACATACTCTCCAGGATTGGGAGAGGGGGAAATCTCATCGGCAGCGAGGCGATAGGCAACACCGGCAGGGATGCGGCGCGTGGCACGGAGCTAGTCTAGATCATCCTCACAGACGAACGCGCCATCCCAGCAGCCGCGCTCATGGCCTTCTCCTTCCTCCTCCTGCTGTGCCACCACGGCTGCTTCCTCCTCAGTCATGGTGAACTTGAGGTCTTCGAGAAGGAAATATGAGCAGAGATAACCGGTGGCGGGGAACCGGGAAGCGCATGGCCCCGTGGTGAAACCCTTGAGCGGGAGCGGCGGCACAGGTGCAAGGCACTGCCCGAGAACGGTCACGGCAGCGCAATTGCGACGAAGAAGCAGCAGCGGCGGTGAAGTTGCACTGAGAGAGAAAGGAGGCTGGGAAGCGCAAAGGAAATGGGGAACTTCCCCAAAGATTGCCCCAGGCCCCCTACTTAACCGCACGAGAGGGCGTGTAGTGGGATCCTTTGCGGTTGCCATGCCACACGCAATGAGCATGTACGCAGCCGAGTCAGCCAATCAAAACATGGCCACAGGGAGCAGAAGATCCCATGACGCGATGTAATGTTACAGTTAATGAGGCGCTACAGTGAGGGGACACGCGCATCAGTTATTCCTGACATTGCAACAGTAACTGGCGCATTAAATGCGCGTAGCCCTTAAAATGAGGCGAAATGATGATTACCCTCCATGTAGGACGTGGGGAAGCGTACAAGAGAAGGAACGGTAACCCGGATGAGCAGGCAAAAGACCTGGCCAACAAGGAATAACTCGGAATGAGCCAAAGGATCGCAAGAGGAAAAACCCTGGGTTACGGGATAACTCGGCCAAAGAGGCAGACATCCGGATATGGGAACCTGCTGTGGCCTTAACAACTAAAAGTTGCTAAGATTGCACCAGCTTCGGGGACTAATGTTGGGGGGATACCCCTTAGTAGGGCAACACCGGGGTATAAAGGCCAAGTTAGCCGAGGTACGACGCGGTTAAAGCGAATGCTGGCCGGGTCACCTCAAGGCAGGCTGGACCACGGAGTAATCCAGCCCACAGAGCATCTCCTCAGCCGTAGCCCGGACGACATAAAACATATGCCAGCCATGTTTGTATGTCTATTATGCATGTACCTTCGTAGCCGAATTAGCCATGTGCTAGCCGGACTATCATATGGCTTCCAAGAGAAGGAAGGAATCCCCCGCTGGTTAAAAGGTGGCTTTATTAGCTGTAGCATGAGAGAAGCAAAGCAAAGAGGAGTACCAGTGGGTCAGGGGCGACCAAGGTGACATGGGCAGTGTCGGCTGACATAGCCCGTGTCTAGTGACGCTTAAAGACAAGGATTATGTTGCAGGTTATGTCCAAAGCCTGGACGAGCCGTTAAAGAGAATAAAGAAGCATCTAGTAGTCGAGGGGAATATTTGGAGAATATGCTACCACGTGTGCCCTAACATTGTAACCCGGGCTCCCCTATATAAGGAGCATCGGGGCCTCCATAGAAGGGGATCGATCATTTTCTCTGTCTAATATAGAACTCTAGAGCTAGCTTATGGGGAGTAAGCGACATAGTCTCCTTCTCACCAATAGCTTGAAGAGCACTTGTAAACACCATTGATAGAGAGAATACAAGAACATCTGTGTGTGGAATCACCACGTTCTCCCTCCCTGGATTCCCCTAGCACACATTGGCCCCATCTTTAGCATATCCATGGCATCTGCCGTGCCACCAACACGACAATCACGGATGCACCACTGCTTTACGGTGCTGGACTTGGTGGTGCTGGACTTGATGGAGCTGGATCTGATGGACGTGCTGGAGCTGGACCTGCTAGACCTGCTAGACTTCATCATGATATTGAGATCGGCAAGTGTATGACTACATCATCCACGAGTTCCATCTCGTTAACAAAGCTTTGTTGTCTTTGAGGGTATGTTCTCTATGGATGTATATCCACCCGTTGCTTGTATCTAATAGATAGATCTTGGCGTATAATAGTTCCCATCGTAGGAATTTTTTGTTTTCTATGCTGCGAACCCTTCAGTGGTATCAGAGCCTGATCTATGCGTAGGTGCTTTGCACGGGTAGTACACATATGTTTATATGTGGGCGATGATGATATGTTATTGCTTCTTTCATGTATTTTGGATATTGGTGGCATAGTGGGATGAAGCGGCCCAGACCAACTTTACATGTCATCGCACATGAGACTGGTTCCACGACTGACATGCAACTAGTTTTGCATAAGTGGCTGGCGGGTGTCTATCTCTCCTACTATAGTCAATATCTGATTTACAACGAGTTGCTAATAACTTAGTTATCATCGTTGTGGTTCCATGTTCGTAGGTAAGACCGGTTCTATCTCCGAAAGCCCTAAGCCACGTAAAACTTGCAATGGATAAATTAGAGGCGTCTAGTTTAGATTTTTGCTGGGCTTGTGACATGATATGGAAATGTTGTAAGTTGATGTATAGTTGATACCCTTACAACACACTTAACGTGTAAGTTCCATAGACCTTGGCCTTACACACAAAGGAATGATAGAGATCATACCACGATGCATATGATAGTGATCAAATGCAAGAACCATATCATTTCACTTTACACATATGATGTTCGCATCTTATATTGCTAGTTTGGAGTTTTTAGTAGCGTTATAAGATGATCCCTCATTTAAATATCAAGATAAAAATGTCATTGGATGTGTGTTCTTCACACAAACCACACATGGATCCACCAGTGTCATTGCATGTGTGTTCTTTTCATGAACCACACATGGATCCACCCAGTGTGATTGCATGTCTGTTCTTTTCACAAACCACATATGGATCCACCAGTGTCATTGCATGTCTGTTCTTTTCATGAACCACACCCAGTGTCATTGCATTTCTGTTCCTCTCATAAACCACACATGAATCCACCAGTGTCATTGCATGTGTGTTCTTCTCATGAACCACATCTAGAGTCATTGCATGTATGTTCTTCTCAGAAACCACATAAGGATCCACCACTGTCATTGGATGTGTATTCTTTTCATGAACCACAGCTAGAGTCATTGCATGTCTATTCTTCTCACAAACCACACAAGGATGCACCGGTGTCATTGCATGTCTGTTCTTTTCATGAACCACATCTAGTGTCATTGCATGTGTGTTTTTCTCACAAACCACACATGGATCCACCAATGTCATTGCATGTCTACTCTTTTCAATAACCACAGTTAGAGTCATTGCATGTGTAGTTTGATTGCATGTTTATTCTTTTCACAAACCACATATGGATCCACCAGTGTCATTGCATGTGTGTTCTTCTCATGAACCACACCTAGTGTCATTGCATGTCTGTTCCTCTCATAAACCACACATGGATCCACCAATGTCATTGCAAGTGTGTTCTTCTCATGGACCACATCTATAGTCATTGCATGTCTGTTCCTCTCACAAACCACATAAGGATCCACTAATGTCATTGGATGTGTGTTCTTTTCATGAGCCACACCTAGTGTCATTGCATGTGTCTTCTTCACATAGACCACACATGGATCCACCAGTGTCATTGCATGTGTGTTCTTCTCATGAACCACATCTAGAGTCATTGCATGTCTGTTCTTCTCACAAATCACACAAGGATCCATCGGTGTCATTGCATGTGTGTTCTTTTCATGAACCACAACCAGTGTCATTGCATGTGTGTTCTTCTCACAAACCACACATGGATCCACCAGTGTCATTGCATGTTTGCTCTTTTCATTAACCACAGTTAGAGTCATTGCATGTGTCTTCTTTTCATGAACCACACATGGATCCACCCAGTGTGATTTCATGTCTGTTCTTTTCACAAACCACATATGGATCCATCCGTGTCATTGCATGTCTGTTCTTTTCATGAACCACACCCAGTGTTATTGCATGTCTGTTCCTCTCACAAACCACACATGGATCCACCAGTGTCATTGCATGTGTGTTCTTCTCATGAACCACAACTATAGTCATTGCATGTGTGTTCTTTTCACAAACCACATCTAGAGTCATTGCATGTGTGTTCTTCTCACAAACCACATAAGGATACCAGTGCCATTCCATGTGTATTCTTCTCATAAACCACATCTAGAGTCATTGCATGTCTGTTATTCTCACAAACCACATAAGGATACACCAGTGTCATTGCATGTGTGCTCTTTTCATGAACCACACCCAACGTCATTGGATGTGTGTTGTTCTCACAAACCACACATTGATCCACCAGTGTCATTGCATGTGTGTTATTCTCATGAACCACACATGGATCCACCCAGTGTCATTGCATGTCTGTTCTTTTCACAAACCACATATGGATCCACCAGTGTCTCTGCATGTCTGTTCTTTTCATGGACCACACCCAGTGTCATTGCATTTCTATTCCTCTCATTAACGACATATGGATCCACCAGTGTCATTGCATGTGTGTTCTTCTCATGAACCACATCTAGAGTCATTGCAAGTTTGTTATTCTCACGAACCACATAAGGATCCACCAGTGTTATTGCATGTGTGTTCTTTTCATGAACCACACCCAGTGCCATTGCATGTGTGTTCCTCTCACAGACCACACATGGATCCACCAGTGTCATTACATGTGCGTTCTTCTCATGAACCACATCTACAGTCATTGCATGCGTGTTCTTCTCACAAACCACATAAGGATCCACCAGTGTCATTGGATGTGTGTTCTTTTCATGAACCACACCTAGTGTCATTGCATGTATGTTCCTCTCACATACCACACTTGGATCCACCCGTGTCATTGCATGTGTGTTCTTCTCATGAACCACAGCTAGAGTCATTGCATGTGTGTTATTTTCACAAACCACAGCTATAGTGATTCCATGTGTGTTCTTCTCATGAACCACATCTAGAGTCATAGCATGTCTGTTATTCTCACAAACCACATAAGGATACACCAGTGTCATTGCATGTGTGTTCTTTTCATGAACCACACCTAGTGTCATTGGATGTGTGTTCTTCTCACAAACCACATGGATCCACCAGTGTCATTGCATGTGTGTTCTTCTCATGAACCACACATGGATCCACCCAGTGTGATTGCATGTCATTCTTTTCACAAACCACATATGGATCCACCAGTGTCATTATGTGTCATATTTTCATGAACCACACCCAGTGTCAATGCATTTATGTTCCTCTCATAAACCACATGGATCCACCAGTGTCATTGCATGTGTGCTCTTCTCATGAACCACATGTAGAGTCACTGCAAGTCATTATTCTCACAAACCACATAAGGATCCAAAGTGTCATTGGATGTGTGTTCTTTTCATGAACCACACCCAGTGTCATTGCATGTGTGTTCCTCTCACAGACGACATGAGGATACACCCGTGTCATTGCATGTGTGTTCTTCTCATGAACCACATCTAGAGTCATTGCATGTCTGTTCTTCTCACAAACCACATAAGGATCCACCAGTGTCGTTGGATGTGTATTCTTTTTATGAACCACAGATAGACTCATTGCATGTCTGTTCTTCTCACAAACCACACAAGGATCCACTGGTGTCATTGCATGTCTATTCTTTTCATGAACCATAGCCAGTGTCATTGCATGTGTGTTCTTCTCACAAACCACACATGGATCCACTAGTGTCATTGCATGTCTGCTCTTTTCATTAACCATAGTTAGAGTCATTGCATGTGTGTTCTTTTCATGAACCACACATGGATCCACCCAGTGTGATTGCATTTCTGTTCTTTTCACAAACCACATATGGATCCACCAGTGTCATTGCATGTCTTTTCTTTTTATGAACCACACCCAGTGTCATTGCATGTTTGTTCCTCTCACAAAGCACACATGGATCCACCAGTATCATTGCATGTGTGTTCTTCTCATGAACCACATCTAGAGTCATTGCATGTCTTTTCTTTTCACAAACCACATCTAGAGTCATTGCATGTGTGTTCTTCTCACAAACCACATAAGGGTACACCAGTGTCATTGCATGTGTGTTCTTCTCATGAACCACATCTAGAGTCATTGCATGTCTGTTATTCTCACAAACCACATAAGGATACACCAGTGTCATTGCATGTGTGTCCTTTTCATGAACCACACCTAGTGTCATTGGATGTGTGTTCTTCTCACAAACCACACATGGATCCACCAGTGTCATTGCATGTGTGTTCTTGTCATGAACCACGCATGGATCCACCCAGTGTGATTGCATGTCTGTTCTTTTCACAAACCCCATATGGATCCACCAGTGTCATTGCATGTCTGTTCTTTTCATGAACAACACCCAGTGTCATTGCATTTCTATTCCTCTTTATAAACCAGACATGGATCCACCAATGTCATTGCATGTCTGTTCTTTTCATGAACCACAACTAGTGTCATTGCATGTGTGTTGTTCTCACAAACCACATATGGATCCACCAGTGTCATTGCATGTGTGTTCTTCTCATGAACCACATCTAGAGTCATTGCAAGTTTGTTATTCTCACGAACCACATAAGGATCCACCAGTGTTATTGCATGTGTGTTCTTTTCATGAACCACACCCAGTGCCATTGCATGTGTGTTCCTCTCACAGACCACACATGGATCCACCAGTGTCATTACATGTGCGTTCTTCTCATGAACCACATCTACAGTCATTGCATGCGTGTTCTTCTCACAAACCACATAAGGATCCACCAGTGTCATTGGATGTGTGTTCTTTTCATGAACCACACCTAGTGTCATTGCATGTATGTTCCTCTCACATACCACACTTGGATCCACCCGTGTCATTGCATGTGTGTTCTTCTCATGAACCACAGCTAGAGTCATTGCATGTGTGTTATTTTCACAAACCACAGCAATAGTGATTCCATGTGTGTTCTTCTCATGAACCACATCTAGAGTCATAGCATGTCTGTTATTCTCACAAACCACATAAGGATACACCAGTGTCATTGCATGTGTGTTCTTTTCATGAACCACACCTAGTGTCATTGGATGTGTGTTCTTCTCACAAACCACACATGGATCCACCAGTGTCATTGCATGTGTGTTCTTCTCATGAACCACACATGGATCCACCCAGTGTGATTGCATGTCTGTTCTTTTCACAAACCACATATGGATCCACCAGTGTCATTGCGTGTCTGTTATTTTCATGAACCACACCCAGTGTCAATGCATTTATGTTCCTCTCATAAACCACACATGGATCCACCAGTGTCATTGCATGTGTGCTCTTCTCATGAACCACATGTAGAGTCACTGCAAGTCTGTTATTCTCACAAACCACATAAGGATCCAGCAGTGTCATTGCATGTGTGTTCTTTTCATGAACCACACCCAGTGTCATTGCATGTGTGTTCCTCTCACAGACCACACATGGATCCACCAGTGTCATGGCATGTGTGTTCTTCTCATGAACCACATCTAGAGTCATTGCATGTCTGTTCTTCTCACAAACCACATAAGGATCCACCAGTGTCGTTGGATGTGTATTCTTTTTATGAACCACAGATAGACTCATTGCATGTCTGTTCTTCTCACAAACCACACAAGGATCCACTGGTGTCATTGCATGTCTATTCTTTTCATGAACCATAGCCAGTGTCATTGCATGTGTGTTCTTCTCACAAACCACACATGGATCCACTAGTGTCATTGCATGTCTGCTCTTTTCATTAACCACAGTTAGAGTCATTGCATGTGTGTTCTTTTCATGAACAACACATGGATCCACCCAGTGTGATTGCATTTCTGTTCTTTTCACAAACCACATATGGATCCACCAGTGTCATTGCATGTCTTTTCTTTTTATGAACCACACCCAGTGTCATTGCATGTTTGTTCCTCTCACAAAGCACACATGGATCCACCAGTATCATTGCATGTGTGTTCTTCTCATGAACCACATCTAGAGTCATTGCATGTCTTTTCTTTTCACAAACCACAGCTAGAGTCATTGCATGTGTGTTCTTCTCACAAACCACATAAGGGTACACCAGTGTCATTGCATGTGTGTTCTTCTCATGAACCACATCTAGAGTCATTGCATGTCTGTTATTCTCACAAACCACATAAGGATACACCAGTGTCATTGCATGTGTGTTCTTTTCATGAACCACACCTAGTGTCATTGGATGTGTGTTCTTCTCACAAACCACACATGGATCCACCAGTGTCATTGCATGTGTGTTCTTGTCATGAACCACGCATGGATCCACCCAGTGTGATTGCATGTATGTTCTTTTCACAAACCCCATATGGATCCACCAGTGTCATTGCATGTCTGTTCTTTTCATGAACAACACCCAGTGTCATTGCATTTCTATTCCTCTCATAAACCAGACATGGATCCACCAATGTCATTGCATGTCTGTTCTTTTCATGAACCACAACTAGTGTCATTGCATGTGTGTTGTTCTCACAAACCACATATGGATCCACCAGTGTCATTGCATGTCTGCTCTTTTCATTAATCACAGTTAGAGTCATTGCATTTGTGTTCTTTTCATGAACCACACATGGATCCACCTAGTGTGATTGCATGTGTGTTGTTTTCACAAACCACATATGGATCCACCAGTGTCATTGCATGTCTGTTCTTTTCATGAACCACACCCAGTGTCATTGCATGTCTGTTCCTCTCACAAACCACACATGGATCCACCAGTATCATTGCATGTGTGTTCTTCTCATGAACCACAGCTAGAGTCATTGTATGTGTGTTCTTTCCACAAACCACAGCTAGAGTCATTGCATGTGTGTTCTTCTCACAAACCACATAAGGATACATCAGTGTCATTCCATGTGTGTTCATCTCATAAACCACATCTAGAGTCATTGCATGTCTGTTATTCTCACAAACCACTTAAGGATACACCAGTGTCATTGCATGTGTGTTCTTTTCATGAACCACACCTAGTGTCATTGGATGTGTGTTCTTCTCACAAACCACACATTGATCCACCAGTGTCATTGCATGTGCGTTCTTCTCATGAACCACACATGGATCCACCCAGTGTCATTGCATGTCTGTTCTTTTCACAAGCCACATATGGATCCACCAGAGTCATTGCATGTCTGTTATTTTCATGAACCACACCCAGTGTGATTGCATTTCTATTCCTCTCATAAACCACACATGGATCCACCCGTGTCATTGCATGTGTGTTCTTCTCATGAACCACATCTAGAGTCATTGCAAGTGTGTTATTCTCACAAACCACATAAGGATCCACCAGTGGCATTGCATGTGTGTTCTTTTCATGAACCACACCTAGTGTCATTGCATGTTTGTTCCTCTCACAGACCACACATGGATCCATGGGTGTCATTGCATGTTTGTTCTTCTCATGAACCACATCTAGAGTCATTGCATGTATGTTCTTCTCAGAAACCACATAAGGATCCACCAGTGTCCTTGGATGTGTATTCTTTTCATGAACCACAACTAGAGTCATTGCATGTCTGTTCTTCTCACAAACCACACAAGGATCCACCGGTGTCATTGCATGTCTTTTCTTTTCATGAACCACAACCAGTGTCATTGCATGTGTGGTTTTCTCACAAACCACACATGGATCCACCAGTGTCATTGCATGTCTGCTCTTTTCATTAACCACAGTTAGAGTCATTGCATGTGTAGTGTGATTGCATGTTTATTCTTTTCACAAACCACATATGGATCCACCAGTGTCATTGCATGTGTGTTCTTCTCATGAACCACACCCAGTGTCATTGCATGTCTGTTCCTCTTGTAAACCACACATGGATCCACCAGTGTCATTGCATGTGTGTTCTTCTCATGAACCACATCTAGAGTCATTGCATGTCTGTTCCTCTCACAAACCACATAAGGATCCACTAGTGTCATTGCATGTGTGTTCTTTTCATGAGCCACACCTAGTGTCATTGCATGTGTGTTCTTCGCACAGACCACACATGGATCCACTAGTGTCATTGCATGTGTGTTCTTCTCATGAACCACATCTAGAGTCATTGCATGTCTGTTCTTCTCACAAACCACACAAGGATCCACTGGTGTCATTGCATGTCTATTCTTTTCATGAACCACAGCTAGTGTCATTGCATGTGTGTTCTTCTCATAAACCACACATGGATCCACCAGTGTCATTGCATGTCTGCTCTTTTCATTAACCACAGTTAGAGTCATTGCATGTGTGTTCTTTTCATGAACCACACACGGATCCACCAAGTGTGATTGCATGTTGATGACCCACAAGTATAGGGGGTGTATCGCAGTATTTTCGAGGGAAGTGAAACCCAATTTATTGATTCGACACAAGGGGAGCTAAAGAATATTTATCAGCCTTAACAACTGAGTTGTCAATTCAGCTACACCTGGAAACAATCTTGCTCACAGCAGTTTATCAGTAGCAATAGTTTTGTAGTAGGAATAGTAAAGCAACAACAGTAGCAAAGCAAAGACAGTAGTAACAAAAGCAGTAAACAGTGGTATTCGAGTGCGGTAGGCATAGGGATGGATGGACGGGCGTTGCATGGACAAGACAATTCACATAGCAATCAGAACATAGGGCAATTGCAGATAAATAAGATAAAGCATCCAAGTACTAGACAATCCTAGGCATGTGTTCAATATATAGTCATACGTGCTCGCAATGAGAACTTGCACAACATCTTTGTCACCCACCCGTTTGCAGCGAGGCCTCTAGGGAACTACTGGCAATTAAGGTGCTCCTTTTAATAAAGCACCGGAGCAAAGCATTAACACTCCGAGAACACATGTGATCCTCACATCAAAGCCATTCCCTTCCGGTTATCCCGATTTCTGTCACTTCGGGGCCATAGGTTCCGGACAACGATGTGTGTAAACAACTTGTAGATAAGACCAAGAACAATACTATCATAATGAATCAATAATAAGTTCAGATCTGAAATCATGGCACTCGGGCCCTAGTGACAAGCATTAAGCACAACAAAGTTGCAACAAAGTCATAAAGCACTAATAAAAGATACTAGGCACTAACAATCTGATGCCATTACATGAACAATCTCATCCAATCCCTACCATCCCCATGGCCTACAGCGGGGGATTACTCACTCATAGATGGGGGAAACATGGATGATCGATGGAGAAGCGATGGTGATGATGATGGCGATGATCTCCTCCAATTCCCCGTCCCGGCAGGGTGCCAGAACGGAGTTTCTTGTGCTGTTTCGTGGAATCTGGTGGTGGCGATGGAGCGGAACTCCTTCTAGAAAAACATCGAACCCCCCGAAGTTTTTAGGTCAGAAGGCTCCTTATAGGCGAAGAGAGAGGCCGAGGGGTGCTGGGGCCACCACCTGGGCGCGGCCTGGCTCAGCTCACAGGTGTGTGGCCACCCGTGGCTCTTCTCCGTCTCATATTCTGGCTCCTGGAGTCTTCGGGTGAAATAGGATTTTTGGCATATTTTCCGGGATTTTTCCTGATAGTTGATTTTCTGCACAAAAAGTAGACACCAAGGCAATTCTGCTGAAAACAGCGTCAGTTCGCATTAGTTGCATCCAAATCACACAAGTATAGAGGAGAAACAATAGCAAAAGTGTTCAAGAAAGTAGATACGTTTTGGACGTATCAACTCCCCCCAAGCTTAGCTTATTGCTTGTCCTCAAGCAATTCAGTTGAAAACTGAGTGCGATAAAAGAACTTTCACGAACACATTTGCTTCATATGATGTAAATATGCTCAGCAATGTGATCAACTACCTAGACAATTCATAATAAAGAGTATGCAACTGAGTCTACTTAATAGTCATTGCAAGCTATGAAGAGATTTCAACTCAAGAATAATAAGTAGCATGAAGCACAAACATAAGCAACATTACAATGCTCATAGAAAGGCATGATAGAGTGGTATCTCGCTTGCCTTTGATTATGAATGCCAAGGCACCTCTGAGGTTCAAGTGATGACTAGAAGTAAAGATATCAAAGATACAAGCATCAAAGTCATAACACAAATAATCAAGTATTGTAACAAACACAAAGGATGACAACTATGCTCTCAAGAAGGTGCTCAAAGAATAAGTGGAGACTCAACAAGTAGAAGAAAAGGTTTTGAATAATTTGAACGGCTTCCAAATGCTGAAAGTATGGTACTCGTTATCTTTGAGCTCTCATTGCCCCTATCATAATTATCTTTAATGTGGTTAAGGTGAAAGTGACACAACTAAGAGGATATGCTTGACAAGTTATAAACCGAAATCTCATGCCCCTTACTTACGAAGACCGATCCTCATGCTACTCAACTTCAGTCACGAGTAAGCTCTTGTCATTGTAAGTATATGTGTATCATTAAGAACCGCCACCGGGGTACCCCTTGCACATGATACGGGAGCTTTCCCATAATCAAAATGACAAGGCAAGCAGACAATGAGCATCTCAGCGATCTTTTTATTAGCTATTTACATAGGTTTTTATTGAGGATGCTTCATAGAGTGCTCATTATGGTGATGCTGCAAGTTTCCACCATGATTAAGCATGGCTTAGGCTAGCGGCCTAGGCGTTTCTCTAACACACATACAAACTCCATGATCTTACAAGTTCCACTTTTATTTCACACTGCCGGGATCCGTAAGCAAAAGAACATGATATCAACGGGGTACAAAGTACAAGTGCAATGTTGAAAGCGTTCCCCATGAAACATGGTTCTGCTAATTTCAACTTATAAAGCGCAAGCATATACGCAACAAAGAAGGACCCAATGGTTCAAGTTTAGAGGCAATAAAGTAAAGTGTGCCATCAAGTTCATGAGAGATTTACTAACTAACATTTCTCATAACAAGCAAACATTTTATTCGGAAGAAAACAAGGCATATTGAATATGCACGGAAGTAGCAAATGATGCTAATGGGTAGGTATGATGGACACTTTGGAAATATTTGGTTTAGGGAGTTGGAAACTTGAGTAAAACACTCAGTGGAAGTGAAGGCTAGCAATAGTAAGGGAGCGACAAACGAGAGAGCAATAGCTGTCATTATCATGATTGCAACAAAACAAGACTACTCATGGCATGAAAGTGATTCAAGATCCTCAAGGCAAAATAATTTATCGAGGCTCAACTGATTATTATAGTCATGTGCATGCGTGAGAATGTGCCAAGTCAATTCAAATGAAACATTCAGAGGAGGATACCATGGTGTCATACCAATTTATGAATAGAGTAATGCAAGCAAACACTCATGAGACATGCTACAAACTATTAGCAAGCTGGAGCTAATCATAAGAAAGCAAGAACTACTAAGCATCCAAAGAAAACATACACTCTACATAAACGGACTAAGCATGCCCACAGTGATGAGTATATGTACAAAAATGAAAACAAATAGAGTTCTTTACTAGCCTCTTACCACGCCTCAAGTTGTCATTGATCCTCATTATTGCTCTTCACTTGTGTGGCTTGAATAATAATATGAAACCAATATCCACTGAGAACTGCCGAACCCTGAAGCAAACTCGCAAAAACCAAAGAAGAACGATAAATATTTTTGGTGTTTTTGATTTTTAAACAAGAACCAAAAGAGAAAAACAAGCAAAGCAAAATCTTTTTGGGTTTTTTGAATAGTTCAAACAAAGCAAAAAGGAAAAAGCAAACCAAGGCAAAAAGAAGAAGCAAGCCAAAGAGAAACAACAAAAATATTTTTGGTCTTTTTGTGTTTTTAGAAAGCAAAAGCAAAGAGGAACGAAAACTAAATAGAGAACGAAAACATGAATATACAAAGTACCGACGCAACATGATATGGAGATGAGTGCGGTGTCGGCGTACCTCCCCCCAAGCTTAGGCTTTTGGCCTAAGTGGGTAAACATCCCAAGTTGGCCAGGATGAAGTATCACCGGGGTACGACGAGGAGGTACCCTCGTCCTGGTGCGAGCCCGAGTACGCCCCTCCGACACAAATAGGTGAATCTATTCCATAGACATATGAGCAATATAATCATACCACCGAGGTAGAAGAGAGCCATCCTTGAAATAGCCTCAATTATCAACGTGATAACCAATATAAGCGCCTTCCTTGATAAAGATTTCCAGCATAATAGGATATGAATAGATGAATCCATAAGCATAATCCATGATATAAATCCAGACAACCACTGACATAGAGTCTCAAACAAACCACAAATTTAAAGTTCAACGCTAAATGGGCATAAGCGAGAAAACGACGAATAGAAAAATGCAAGTGCTTATGCCCGACCCATGCAAATCCTCGAAGATCCTAATAGAACTACTTCTCCCCCTTTGGCATCGAGACACCAAAAAGGAAGAACAGCGATGCTAGCGCCCCAAGGGATCACTCGTAGTCCTCATCCTCGTCTTCATTCTCGTCCTCATCATCAAGCTCCTCGGTGTCACCATCCTCATCATCAGCAGCGGCCGTACAGGGGAACAAGTGACGCTTTAGATATCCATAGTTCAGCCCGGAAGAAGAGTTCCACCGAGCATATGGTGTGGGAGGTGTAGGAGCCGGGGGTCACCAGAAGCACCGGACACATGGTGAAGGATGAGCTGCTGAGAGTGAGCCAACTCATGGCGCTGCTTGTATGCCTCGTACTGACTCTCTTGCGCGTGTCCACTCCCATGCAAAGGATGTGCCGCTGGAACCAGTTCAGCTGCTTGATCTCACGGGCAACAGGAGGCACTGGGGGCCTGCGAGCATCCCTCATGAGACCCTCAGGAGTAGAGGAGGGGTGAGAGGTCTTCCGAACCTTGGTATAAATCTTCTTGGCCTTATCACAGAATCAATGTTGAACTCTTCAGAAGGAAGCAGGTGCCTTATGAGCATCATAATGTAGGGTGCATAGGGGATGGACAGACGGTTGAACATTGCATCAGTCAATTCATGGTAGATGAAGTCCATGACATCCAGCCTGTACTGCACAGACTCGTCCTTGCACGAGGCAACCTCATGATAAAATTGAAGGAGTTGGACAAGGTGACCACAGATGTTGTCATTGTTGCCCCCACTCGAAGTGATGGAGTCACGCAAGAGGCCAACTAAGGCAGCATAGATAGGAGCAAGACCAGCCAGAGTGCCCACAATGCCATTGTCCACTGTGCAAGGAGAGAGAGCTACATATTTGTTGGGCTTCAGCTAGGTGATGATGCGGTGGCCACTGGCTCTGTCCCTACTGCGGAAAGAGTATCCAAGAACCTCAGAAAACACATGGAAATCAGCAGACATAGGCCTGTCATGAGTCATCCACTTCATAGTGCGATGCTCATCTCCACAAATAACCAAAGTGGAAAAGAACTGCTTCACCACCTCAGAGTCATAAGAGCACTGGAGAGACATGAGATGGTGCAGCCCCATCCTCTCAGCCACATACATTGCATCCACAAGGTGGGCCTTCTCCAAAGCCTCAGCAAGAACTAGCGGGTGCATAGGCCTAATGTTCAGCCTGGCATACACATCTTCATAGATACCTTTCTATTCAGCACACCAAAAACGAGCATCCCCCAGCTCATCATCATGAGGCAACTCAGCAAACAAATCACTGTGAAGGATGGATGAATAGGTGACTATATCCAAAGCCTTGTAGTTGATCTTAGGCTCCTTGCCCTTCCTTTTGGACACACCCTTCCTAGTTCTCTTTGCTTGTTCAGCCATTCGCTTCTCTTCGTTCTTTCTCCTCCTCAACTCAACCTCGTCCACTAAGTTACCTTGTCCGTCGTCCCGGAACTATTTACCGCAAGGGCGGCGCTTGTAGGTCTTCGGAACACTGGAACCACCTATGAGGAGAACAAGGGTGATAGCATGGGGATAAGCATACACACAAGTCCAGGAGAGAGCATGGAAAAAGTAGTCAAAAAGTTCATAGGACAAATCTACTCCATGCATACTCCATGGTGGCGAACGAGTTGAATCTTAGGCGGATTATCCGGCTGGCAGCGGATTATCCGGCCCTGGCAGAAAATTTCGATTTCACCTAGATTGAATGCAAAAAAGTAGATCGGGCCTAGAAACTGCAAGACTACGATTTCTATGCGAAATAACATCCTTCTAGACAACGTTCCACCCAACAAGTAACACATCTAGCCAAAGATGCGGAGATAGGGAGTTACCCTCACTCATTGGAGGAAGAACACGGAGGAGAAGGTACCCGGAGGCGCGGAGAAGAAGATCCGGGGAGGCCCGGAAAATCCGGTGGCCGGAGAGGCTCCAAGGAGGGTGAGGGACGGTAGGCGGCGGCTGAGGAGGAGGAGAGGGTTAGGGGAGAAGTGTTGCTCGTTATGAGCCCTTCCCCCCGATCCCTATCCTTTAAGACGAAATCCGCCAGGGCCGGATTATCCGGCCTACACTGGGGCCGGATTATCCGGCCTCCACTCTGAATTTCTGTTGAACACAGATTCAGGCCCGCGCGTCCCCAAACAACACCCCCACAAGGTGTACAAGGGACTTGTGTGCAAGAATAGATGGCTTAGGGGTAGGGAAAGGCTTAGGATTAAGAGAACCAAACTGAGATGGTACTAGACACTCAAAATTGCAAGATCCAAATCAAATAAGAGCCAAGATTGAGTGTGATTCCCATAAGAACATGAGAGAGCAAAAACAACCAAAAAGATCCATAATAAACCAATTCTCCTCATGGGAGAGGGCGGTGGCCGAAGCCACCTTGTTGGAGTGTATGGTGTGACACCGCGAAGATATATCTTGGGTTCATGACCAATAGTCATCAATAAGCTCACATATCACAAAATGTATTAAGAAAAATGATTTATCTTGCTTTTGGCATTATGGGGGGAGGGTTAGCCCAATGAATTAGGACCACACCCCCCCTATATCCATGCCCACACCTAGACCAAATAGGACTGAGATGTACGAGTGAGTGCATGGGTAATCAAGACAAACTCCTGGAATCAATGATATTTAGCTCATTCCTCAAGTAGCAGAATCTTGCTTCATCAAGAGGCTTCGTAAAAATGTCCGCAAGTTAGTTTCTTCGTGCTCACAAAATATAGATCAATATCGCCTCGAGCAACATGGTCTCGAATAAAATGATTCTGAATCTCAATATGCTTTGTCCTTGTGTCTTTGTGCGGATTATGCATAATTTTGATTGCACTTTCATTATCACATAAAGAGGCACTTTGTCACAATTGACACCGTATTCCTTTAAAGTTTGCCTCATCCACAATAACTAAGTGCAATAGCGTGACAACATATTCAGCTTCGGCGGTGGAGAGAGATATACAATTCTGCTTTTTAGATGACCAACACACAAGAGATCTTCCCAAGAATTGACAAGCTCCAGAAGTGGATTTCCGATCATCCTTATCACTAGCCCAATCTGAATCATTATAACCACATAGAGAGAAATTAGAGCCCTTGGGATACCAGAGACCAAAGTTAGGGGAATGAACCAAATATCGAAAGATCCTCTTGACCGCCACCAAGTCGCTTTCTTTAGGAGCTGCTTGATACCTTGCACACACACCCACACTCAACACAATATCGGGTCTAGATGCGCAGAGGTAAAGAAGAGAGCCGATCATGGACCGGTATACCTTTTGGTCCACATCTTTACCATGTGGGTTAAGTTCAAGATGACATTTTGTTTGCATTGGAGTGGCGACACCATTAAGATCCGTCATCTTGAATCTCTTGAGCATGTCTTGGATGTACTTTGCTTGATTGATGAAGGTTCATTCTCTAAGTTGCTTGATCTCGAATCCAAGAAAGAACCGTAACTCCCCCATCATAGACATCTCAAACCTTGTTGCGCTCGAAATTATTCAATTCTTCACGCATAGCAACAACCCAGTCCGGATCTTCAAGAGCTTCAAAGACCTTCTTGGGTTCCACCATTGAGATGTGAGCCTGATGCTCACCAAAACTGGCCAATTCCCTTCTTGTAGAAACCCTTCGTCGAAGATCACCAACAACCTTATCGAGGGTGTGACCCCTTAACTCAAGGTTCCTATCAGCCCGAGCCTTGCGACGAAGTTCAATAAGTTTGTTGTCTCTTGGTGGAGTAGTTTCGTCACTTGAATCTTCATTGGAATCATTTGCTCGACCTTGATCAGAATCTGGGATAACAGTAGTAGGTGGTTATGAAGCATGCCCTTGAGATGAGTCAGCAGCCGTAACAAGAGACTGCTGAACAACAGGTGAGTCAGGGCTGGATAATCTGGCTGATGGGGTGGCCAGATAATCCGGCCTGGGAGTATTTGTAGAAGCTTCATCAGGCTGCCTGGAGCTTGCTTGAACTGGCGAGGGGCCGGATAATCCGGGGCTAGCCGGAAAATCCGGCCTGGAGCTTGCATCGATATCTTCAGCACCAGGAGCAATATGGTCATCAGGAGCGAGGTGGCCGGATAATCCGGTGTCCACCAGATAATCCGTCCTGGAGCTTTCTAGAACAACATGACCTTTAGCAGTTGATGGAGATGGTGTAGAAGTTGCTCCCATGGTTGGAACATGTTGATAATGTGTAGATGAGGGCTCTTCATGAGTAGAGCATTGTCCTTCTCGATCCGCCACAAGGGGTTCCTCAATGGGGCGGAAAAATCCCACGCCCATTCTTCTTATGGCATCTTGGGGTATTTCAACATCCGCATCACAAACACCAACTTGCTCCGCACGGGAACCGTCATTTTCTTCGAACACCACACTACAAGATTCTAGAACAGTTCTTGAGAGCTTATTGTAGACTCTATAAGTGTGGGATTCGGCACCATAACCAACAAAAAATACCTTCTAGAGCCTTAGATTCAAACTTAGATAAACGAACTCCCTTGATGAGAAAGAAACACTTACACCCGAATACTTGAAAGTATGAGATGTTTGGCTTGTTACCGGTAAGTATTTCATACAGAGTCTTGTCCAAGATCTTACAGAGGTATAAGCGGTAGAGATTGCTTCAGCCCAGAAGTTATATGGAGACTTGAATTCGGCTAGCATTGATCTTGCCATATCCATTAGAGTCCGATTCTTCCCCTCGGCTACACCATTTTGTTGAGGGGTGTACGCAGCGGAATATTGATGTCTTATCCCCTCTTCACTTAGGAACTCATTTAAGGTGTAGTTCTTAAAATCAGAGCCGTTATCACTTCTTATAGACAATATAGGGACGTTGTGTTAACGTTGAACCTCGTTGGCGAAGTCGATGACAGTTTGTTGAGTTTCACTCTTCAACTTGAAGAAATAAACCCAAGTGTATCTTGAGTAATCATCAACAATCACTAGACAATATTTCTTCCCACCGAGGCTTGCATGAGATGGAGGTCCGAAGAGGTCCACATGAAGGAGCTCTAAGATCCTTTTTGACGAGATAATAGTCTTCCTTCGATGAGGAGAGTCATGCATTTTCCCTTTAACACACGCCCTGCAAACACGATCTTTGGCAAAGGAGACATTTTATTTTAGTCCAAGGATGTGGCCACCCGTGTGGAGACTTTGCAAAGTTCTCATATTGACGTGGGCTAGTCGGCGATGCCATAGCCAACCCGCTTCAGCCTTTCCGAAAAGAAACATCGGGCCTGTAGTGGTTTTCCCCGAAAAGTCCACCATGTACAGGTCATTTTCGACATATCCCACGAAAGCGACTTTTAGAGACTTGCTCCACAAGAGTACCACCAAATCAGCATCAATATAAACTGCATAGCCCATCTTACCAAGGGCGCGAACTAAAAGTAAGTTGTACTCGAGGGTCTCAACAAGCATGACGTCCACGAGAGAGATATCGTGAGCCACCACAACTTTGTCGAGACCCAATACCTCAGATTTTGAGTTGTCACCATAGGAGACGGTTATATGATCATGATTTGGCCGCATCTCCGTGATGATCTCCTTGCTTCCGGTCATATGACTCGTGCAACCGCTATCGTGTACCCATTTAGAACCACCGGAAGCATAACCCTGCAAGAAAGTTACTTCTTGGTTTTAGGTACCCATTTTTCAACGGGTCCTCTCATGTTAGTGACAAGGGTCTTGGGGACCCAAATAGACCAAGGAATGTAACAATCATAAGGGCCTACATAACTAGCATAAACATCACTATAATAATCGCAATATAATTCAAAGTTAGGATTGTTAGCCCCTACAAAACAATGATAATTAGTCTTGTCATTGGTAATGTTGCTAGTCTTTGGTTGAGCAGTCTTGCTCTTCTTCTTCTTCTTCTTCTTCTTCTTCTTCTTCTTGTTTTCTTGCTCTTTGTCTTAGGAATGTAACCAAGACCTTCTTTTCTATTGTTTGTCCTTTGCTTGCTTAGTATCTCATCAATAACCTCTTTACCTTTGTGTTGAGAACCTCTTGCAAGATCTTCTTTTCCATAAGATGATGTGGAGGTACTTGGCACATCATACCATTTCAATTGAGTTTGGAGCTGGTCATGAGACTCATTTAAAGTAGAATGATCACTCTTCAATGCCTTGTGAGTACTTTCAAGATTATCAAACTTTTCCAATAGTCTAGCATGAACAGCCCCAAATTCAATCTTTTCTTTCTTTAGTTTCTTTACCTTGGCAAGAGCATGGTCACGTTCTTTGATGAGCTGAGCCACAGCTTCTTCATGTGACTCCTCAATGGATTCGAGTCTCTCTTCCAAAGATATTCGAGTTTCCTCTTCTTCTTCCAAGGCATTCTTCAAAGAAGCTATCTCCAAGGCATCTTCTCTTTCGATTCTGCCCTTTTCTTCAAGAAGATATTCGGCTTGAGCAAGTTGACTCATAAGAGCATCAAAATGGAGTTTGTGCTCACCTTGTAGGTTAGTGAAAAAGGTGTCCAAAGAAATAACTTCTTCTTTCATTTTAAGACTGTCATGATCATCCATATCCAAAATTATGTTAGTCTTAGGAAATGAAGAGCTAGGACTTGATACCTCGGACCCTCTTGCCATTAGGCAAGTAGCGTTGTTGTTGATGACGTTCTTGTTTGGCGAGTCGAAGAGAGATGATGGAGTCGATGTGGTGGTATAGCAGCCACCTCGCGAGAACTATCTTCATCCTCTTCATCTTCACTTGTAGAGGAGTATTCTTCTTGTGCCACTAAGACGATCTTGGATTGCTTCTTGTAGGGGCCATTCTTCTTAATAAATGGCTTCTTCTTAGGTGCTTTGGATTTTTCTTTAAGAATGAGCCTGCCACCATTGTCTTCTCTATTTTGATACGGACACTCGGCTACAAAGTGCATCCTATCTCCACAGTTGTAGCAAGTTCTCAGTTTTGGGCCACTTTCTCTTCTTCCACTTGACCCGTTCTTGCGCTCGAGTTCCGACTTGGCCTTGGGAGGATCCTTCGAAAAGTTCCTTGCATAAAACGCCATGTACTCACCATGAGCATGTTTGACTTCAACGGGGCAGTCCATGGAGGCCCCATCAAACGCTCTTTCATCCTCCTCTTGCTCAACAACATTGGCTTTTAGAGCAACATTGACACCCTTTTGCATTCCAATGGCCTGAGCACGGGCATCTTCAGCATTCTTTGCCGCCACTTTGAATGATGCCATTTCTTGCATGACCTCATTGGATGTCATTTGATGGTAGTTATGTCTACCTTGCAGGCTCTTCAAGTCCATTGGCTCGAAAGGCATTAAGGCACTCACATATTTCCTTTTTATCCACGCATCATCATTATGAGTGGCTCCATGCTTTCTAAATGTTGTTGCGATGCCCTTGAGTCTTCTATACATGTATTCATGGTTTTCACCATCCAACATGTAGAATTCCTCAGCTTCATTACTAAGGGCATCATACCTATTCCTTCTCATACTTTCATTCCCAACAAAGAGATCGGTAAGGGCATCCCAAGCTTCTTTAGCTGTGTTGAGATGTTCAATGTGTGGCATGTCCTTGGGACCCACACCGAGCTGTATCATGTGGAGAGCAGTGGCATTCAATTGGCTGTCCACGACTTCTCTTCTTGTCAGGTTGGTTTGATCTCCAATATGAAGACCCTCTTCAATAATCCTCCAAAGTTCAATAGAGGAGCTGCAAACATGAGACTTCATTAAGAATTGTCATTGATTAAAAGAGGATGCAGTGAGCTTGGGTGGATCACCCCTATTGTTTATATGAGGATGAGAGATAGGTGGGTCGGGGGAATATACATGACGAACCTCACTATATTCCTCCTTACCACTTCCCTTCTTGGAGGTGGAACCATTAAGTTTTTCACCGTCCGCATCATCATCCTTGGATCCGGTGTTAGCCTTTTCCTTAGATGATGGTGTGGCTGCCTCAGAGGAGGATGGAGATGGGGCTATGGATGATGTGAGGCGAGCAATCATTTGATTCATCTCCTCCATCTTGGCCTCAAAGGATTTCAACAAGGTTGTTTCCAACGTCTTGAGGGCATCCATTATGACCTTATCCACAGCCTCATTCCCATCACCCTTGGTACCCATACTACTCTTAGGCGGTTAAGCCCGAATTAAGAGCCGGGGCTCTGATACCAATTGAAATGGATCATATGGGCACCTAGAGGGGGGGTGAATAGGTGCTACTTCAAATTTTAATGCTTTTTCAATTTTAGGCTTAGCACGAAGGGTAAATTCTCTAGATAAACTATTAGGTGGAATTTCCCTATATGCAAACCTATCTACTAGCGAGTAAAGAGCGAGTGGAAGAGGAACGGGTAAACCATAGTGAAGCACGCGGAGACACGGGATTTGTTTAACCGCAGTTCCTCCCTTGTTAAGGGAAGTATGTTTGCGTTGGAGGGGTGGGCGGTACTAAGACCACCACGCCACAATAGGCCTCACCTTGTTCTCCGATGGATCCCGCCACCACAGGCCTGATCCACCTTTCCACTATAGGGACCCTTCGAGGCGGGTACCAGCGCCTTTACACAACTAGCGGGGCACAACTCCACAATCAACTTGGAGGCTCCCGAAATGACAACAAGCTGCCACAAGAACAATGTTATCAAATACAATGAACAAGATCTAGATATTGACAAGAATACTAGATCAGGGATTTCTCCAAATGAATGGAGAGGAGTTGATGCGCTTGATTCATGATGACGATGATGATCCTCTCCTCCTTCAATTCCCCTAAAGATCAAAGCCTTTGGGTGGTTGAAGTGGGAGATCTAGAATGGGAGCTCTTGCACAATGTCTGGATAATTTCGAATGAATCAAGAGTTCTGAACATTGGGGAAGAAGGAGTATTTATACCCCGTTCCAAAACCAGCCGTTGGAGACTTTGGGGGCCGGATTATCCGGCCCAAGTGAGGGCCGGATTATCTGGCCTGGGGAAAACTCCGCCCCAGACTCGGAATATCCAGCAGATAGTCCGCCCCCTTTCTGAGTGTCGCGCAGAGCTTGCACTTGATCCCCATGTGAAGGCCGGATTATCCGACCCCATGTGAAGGCCGGATTATCCGGCCTGGGGAGGAAGAACCACCCTAGTTTGGATTTTTCGGGAGAAAATCCGACCGGACTCCGAGCGACGTGCCTTGGCATGCTTTGCTCAAAATCTGGGGGCCGGATTATCCGGCCCATGCGACAGCCGGATTATCCGGCCTGGGGAATAAAAACCGCCCCAGTTCGGATTTTCCGGAAGAAAATCCGACCAGACTCCGAGCGACGCGCCTTGGCTTCCTTTGAGCAATGAGGTAGGTCGGATTATCCAGCCCTTGGTGGGGCGGATAATCCGGACCCCCTCAAAGCTTCCAGCACACTTAGCACACATGAATAATCTCCACGGTATTAATATCTAACACGCAAAGCACATGAAAACATGAAATGTTCTTTCAACGTGATGATCGGACTTGGTGTAGTGGATTTGGTTCATGTAATCACCAAAAGGGCACGAGGGATGTTGTTTTTGAGTGGGAGTTCATTTCTAATTTGGATTAGTCGAACCAAATTTGTCATAAACTAAATCAAAGTGAATTTGCATAATTTGTTGTAGTCATTGGTATCTGTTTACTACCTTATGCTTAGTTGTAATTGAGATAATGGAACTATAGAATTCTGGATTACTTTACGAACTGGTATCGTATTGTTTTGAATGTCAATTTAAAGTTTAGATGTCCTATTGCAAACTTTCAGCAAATTCTGTTTACTCCATGAAGTTTAATAATTATTATTAAATCAAGAGTAAGAATTCCAATGTTAGTATCTAAAGTATCATGTTTTGCCTCCATGATTCTTGATATTCAAAAGTTGTTTTAATATCGAGGTTATCTAGGAGCTGAAATAATTATTTCAGAAACCATCATGTGTGAAAGATATTGTGATATCTGAAACAATGTTTATGGTTGCAATATGATAGAGTATAATTTAACAAAATACACGTTCTCATATTGTATGACAATTTGTGAAGGTTGGAGACGCTAGGCATCCTAATCTAGCAAAAAGGTTTTGGGAACTGATATTATACTCACGATTCATCCTTATAGGCTATAGTAGCTTGATCATGAAGTTGTCATGATAAGGATGAATAAAAGATGTAAGTAAAATGTTCACTACACTAATAGATTACTAAAGAATGGATTTTTGAAAGAATACCAAACATTTGATGATGGTGATCCACTTCAAAGTGCAAGTCCAAAGGTATTAGTATTTGACTATATACACTTTGTACTATGTGTCATGTGAATGACACCACTATTGATGTTGATAGATTATTTTAAAAGCAATTGTTAAAAGAGAATCTACACAATATTTGGCAGAAAAGAAAAGGTTGGAGATGTCCAGCTTAGGTATATAGAAGATATACATGTTATGGTTGTATTCCTTGCTTGTTAAACAATGTGGTTCTTAGGTATTGGATACCGGTATTGGATACCGAATTGGTTGGTGTGAAGTGCCATATAGAACAACACAATTCATGAACTACAACGGCCAAAGTAACTAGCAAGAGAATAAGTGATGATGTTCATCGAAAACAAATAAAGTGTTATTGTGTTTTTCGTTGTCGTCAAATCTAGCCTTCAAGATTTGTTTTAATAATTGTTATTTTGTTTTGGTATTACGAGAACAATGGTTATTCAAATAATTACCATATTCCATAAAGGATGGATGAACTTTTACAAGTCTAGTTGGAGAAATCACATCCATAAACATTATTGCTAAAATTTTGTAAGACAAACGATTGGAAAATCACTTATGAAGTGACATCGCTATTTGAATTATATTGGAAAGTAAACATGAAGAAACTCCATGTTGATGGATTTTTTGAGTCTTTTGATTTTGATCAACTGACGCTTGTGAAACTTTCCTCGAGATAATTGAAACTCCATTCATAGGCCAAAGAGGAACGGGTGACTAGCTTATTGGAAATTGTGCATGCTGATGTGCATAGTCCATTATGTGTAGCCATATGCGATGGATCTTTTTTGCTTCATATGCTTTCTCCAGAAATTTGAGTGAATATATCTATATATTTACTTAATAAGGAAGAAGTATGAAACATTTGAAAATTGTTCAAAGACATTCAAGATGAAGTGGAAAATCATTGTAACAAGAAAATAAAGAGTTTATGATTCGATCATAAAGGAAGATATTTGAGTTACATGTTTAGCAAAACACCTAAGATTTGAGGAATTGTTCCATGATTTGTGTTTCCTGATAAACCATAGGAGTATGGTATGTTCGAGAGATCAAATCAAACCTTGTTTTACATGGTAAGATCAAAGGTGTCATTTATAAAACTGCCATTATGTTTTAAGAATTAAAGCTTTAGAGACTACCGCTTTTACACTGAAAAGAGCACCATCGTGATCCGTTGAAATGACACCATATGAGTTATGGTTTGGGATAAAACCCGAATTGTCTTTTCTTAATTTTTGGTATGCTATGCATAAGTAAAATGTTTACAACCAAAGTCGGATAAACACATCTTTGTAGGTTATCCCAAAGAATTTGTTGGGCATTCCTCCATAACACCGAGGACAAAAGAGTTTGTCACTGGGAACGTCAAGTTTCTTGAGAAGAAATTTTCGTGAAAAGTTAAGTGGGAGGACAACAGAACTTTGATAAGGTTGTTGAACCTTAGCTATATGTGCTATATAGCGCAGCACCGGAAAGTGTCTCGGTGGCGGCCACAATGCTCATGGCTCCTGTGATTACAAAGGGTATGATCTTGGAGATTAGAGTTCCTATTAAACCGTGTGGGTCAGTAACAATCAAATAGTGAGATTTGATACACAAGTCATTATTGTTTTGACAATGATGAACCGACTACATGCAAAGAAGCGATGATGGGCCCTAACTCCATAAAATGACTAGAAGTCATAGAATCCGTGATAGTATCCATACACGAGAAATCAAGTTTCTAAACTTGGAAGACCCTCTGGAAAGGCGTGAAGCCTATCGGTCATGTTTGGATCTATAAAGAAATAGACGTGGATGTTTAACATCTATGGAATAGTCGACATGTCGGAAAGAAGTTTATGGCAATGTTCAAGGAGTTGACTATGACAAGATTTGATCTTTCATAGCGATATTTAGTCTTGGCGGATTAATGTAGCAACCACTACATATAATTTGGTGTATGGTAGTTGAACAAACAAAACAATGTTCTTCTAATAGAATGGTTACCTAGGACGTGTACAAGACACGGTTCAAAGGGTTTTGTTAAATCAAAGGATGCTAAAAGGGCATGCAAACTTCAATGGTTGAAGTAAGCATAGCGGAGTTGGAATCTTCACCGTGATGAAACTGTTAAAAGAGTTTAAATTCATCGGAGACGATGAAGATGCTTGCATTTGCAAGAAATTAAGTGGGAGCGCTGAGACAAATTTCCAATACATTATGCAAAGTACATATTGTTGATTGGAAATGATGTATCTTTTATTGACACAAGTTAAGAATTTCATTAAAATAGGATTTCGATGAAAGACTTGGGCAAAACGGGAATATTTGGCATCAATATCTATATGGATAGATTGAGGCGCTAATATGGTTGTGCCATACGTACATATATGAGATATTGAAAGGGTTCAATATGGAAACAACAAGAAAGGTTCTTGCTGCATGGAAAGGATTGTATCAAGATTCAAGTGTTTTAACACTTGGTGAGTAAAATCATATGAAGATTTTGATCGATTATACCGTGATATGTATATATCCAAATATGTCCTATGCTCTAAATGTTATGAGCACATACCAGAATGATTCATAAGATGATCATTGGACGATAGTAAAGATATTCTTATGAGATTTGGAAGAACTAAGAATATATCATGTTTAATGGATAAATAGTTAAAGGTAGTTCATTGTAAAGTGTTATATTCATACTAGTTTTGTCACAAGATACACATTAAAATTTATCTCAATTTAGACTACGGGTGACACAATGTAATGGAAAGGATGTTCCATGATGGATTTGGATGAGTTCCAAAGTTGAGACATTGTGACGGATATTACAACAAAAGGCTAAGTATATGACTGCTATAGTAGCATCAAAGGAGGGTATTTGTGTTAAGTAGTTTGTTATCAAACTAGGTGTGTTTCAAAGTGGGCTAATACTATGAATATATATTGTATGACAATACTATCAACATATTTTAACCCAAACAAACTAAAGGTCTCACCAAAGGACCAAATTTATACAATGCCATCTCATTTGAGAATGAGTGATGCGTAGAGACGCAAAGACATGCAAATACACACAGACCTGAAACTGTTAGATCCGGAGATTACGTTAACCACTAGCAATCGCGTATATGCAACACCAGAAAGCCATAGGTGTTCAATACGCAAAGTTTTTCAAACTAGATTATTGACTCTAGTGCAAGTGGGAGACTGAAGGGAATATGCCCGAGAGGCAATAATAAAGTGGTTATTATCTTATTCCTTGTTTATGATAAATGTTTATTTTGCATGCTATAATTGTATTGGAAACGTTAATATATGTGTGTTTAATAAACAAGAGGAAAGTTCCTAGTTATGCCTCTCTTATAAACTAGCTCGTTGATTAACAAGATGATCAAGGTTTCCTGATCATGGACATTGGATGTTGTTAATAACAAGGTCACAAGATTAGTGGAATGATGTGATGAACATTCATCCGAAGTATAGCATTATGATTGTCGTTGTATTGGGAACGACAGTATCTAAGCAGGTAAGATTCAAGGTGTAAGATACTAGCGGGGAAGCTATCGGCCGTCATGCAGTGGATTGGATACAAGCAAGTGTAGCTGGACACAGGAAGTACCCGGGTTCGGAGCCCTCGTGATGAGGTAAAGCTCCTACTCCTACCGATCTGACTATGAGTGGTATACGGGCTACAATCGCTCCTTGAGCTGTATTCTCTAGCTATTGCCTTAAATACACTGAGACCAACCCCTTCTACTAGGACCTTGCCTCTCCTTATATAGGTAGAGAGGCAACGGTCTTCTTGGATCCGTCAAGGGCCCCACCGGGTGGTCATATCTGATTTGGTACACTTACATCCCATCAGGGTACAAGCGGTAAGGTCGTCGTGGGTACAGTGAACACCGTGCGAGCCCGTCGTCAGCATCTGACCACTATTCCTGCGTCACCCCGCAAAGTCTTCGGTAAGGTCGGGTAGTTGTGGGTCTTATCGTCGTACCAGGGCGTTCCGTGCACTATGCGGCACGTCGCACTGTCCTCTTGATTGAGTCCGGCTACGCTGATGTAGCCGGCTGCTCCTCGCCATTCCGGCTACCGTGAGGTAGCTGGCTCGACTTGCTCCTGTCCGACTGCGCTCAGCCAGCCGGACGCGATCCGACTGCCGTGATTCTTGTCTAGTTGGGGTATCCGGAGGTCATCCCCCCGACACTAGCCCTCGAGCGCGTGTAGATTTTGCCCTTGGGTGAAATGTGCGCGCGCTCCTCTTTCATTTTGAATTTTCTGGCTGGCTACGCCTGGCGATTGCGCTACCCGTGACGTCAGTGCTGACGCCGGCCACGCGTGCACGCGCCATCATTACACTATGGCGGGTAGCGTAACGTCCCGTCGCAAGTCGCCTCGAATCGCCATCCGCTTCGATTTACGCTCGGTATCATCTGCGCATCCTGCATGCGCAGCGATCTCCGCCTGGGAGAGCGGGGTGCGACCGGGTGGTCGCCACATGGCACCACGGACGGTTCCGCTTCCGGGTTTTTAAAGGGCCGTCCAGGGAGAGCGGTTCATCCCTCAGTTCGCTGCTTCCCCAATCTTCTCCTGCGCCCTTGCCTTCCTCGCATTGCCTCGCTCGCTTCTGCTGCTACCGTAGTCCGCGTGCCACCCGTTTAGCATCATCGATGGTACGGGACATCGCCACTCTTCAACCGGAGCGCCTCCCCATGAGCCGGAGATGGCCGCCGAACACGGAGCCTGGTGCGGCTCCTCCGTGATGGAGGAGCACATCCAGAAGTACCGCGCCACCCGCATGCTGCCGCTGGACACGGAGGTGGAGGTGTGGCTGGCGCTAGAGGGAGAGGAATCACCGCACCCGGCAGAGGGGGAGCGGGTGATTTTTCTGTCGCATCTTGCCCGTGGCTTCGTGCTGTTGGTGCATCCTTTCTTCCTCACTTTTCTTGCTTTCTTCGATCTTCTCCTCTACCACCTAGGCGCCAATGCCATCGGGACACTGGCGCACTTTGTGGCCTTCTGCGAGAGCTAGCTCGGGGTCCAGCCGGATCTCGGGCTCTTTTGCCGGCTCTTTCGAGTCTGGCTGTAGGTCAAATTCACCAAGGGGCCGCTGGTGACGTGCGGCGGCGCCTCCATCTACTCCCGCATGCAGACTGCCTACCCCAAGTGCTGGCTGCAGGACACGGTGCGACTGTGGCAACAGTCGTACTTCTACGTCCGCAACCTCACCGCCGAGGACCGGATCAACCTGACGGCTTTCCAGGACGTGGAATCTAGCCGGCAGCAGTGGGATCTGAAGATCTACTGTGAGAAGGCAGAGTCGGATGCGATGCTGCAACGCATGCGCGCCCTCGTCACCACCAGCTTGACCGGCCTGGACATCACCCTCAGCTGGATGTCCAGGTTGATTATGCCACTATAGCAGCACACGTACAAGATGTGCTTCTACTCCGGTCGGCTGGACCCGACCAGGCTGTCCCGCCGCGATCCCCGCTACCACAACCTGAAGGAGTGGGTGTGTATGATCACGAAGGAGCGGCTGCCGGAAGGCTGGAAGTTCGGGCTGGTCCCTTACAGCCATGACAACCGTGCGCCCCGGGTAACTCTCGCCAGCCAGATTTTCTTTCTTGCGATTTTTTGCCGTCCGGCTAATCTCTTGTGCTTCTTTTTCCTTGGCAGATGTTCCCCTGCGTCCTCCAGGAGGAGGGCGAGACCACTCTCCAGAACTTCACGCCTGACCTGCCCGAGCCACGCGCTTGCCGGTCCGGCGAGGAGTCAGATGGGGATGGCGACGTCTTCCCCAGCCGGAATGACGAGCTGGTTGCCGACCCCCACGCGGAGGTTGACGAGGAGGAGGAGGCCGTGCTGGCTCCCGAGTCAACTCGGCACCGAGCGACGGATGGCGATTCTAGCCGGTCTGGCGCCGGTGGGAGTAGCTCCAGCTGGTCTGGTGCCGGCGGGAGTGGCTCCGTCCGGTCCAGCGGAGGAGGTGGCAGGGGCAGCCGGCCCACCGTGGAGGAGCTGGCCCCCAAGAGGAGCCGGACCGGCACCCTTCCGCCTAGCCGTCTTGGTCGTAAGAAGGGGCCGCCCCCCGTGGTGCCAGGGTAAGCTAACTACTGGCCTTTTTGCATTTTCCACTTTTCCTCGTGCGATTTTTATTTCGTCTTTTGCTTATATGCTTCTATTTCTCTGTTGCTTTCCGTTGCCCAGCATGCTGGTCTCTTTTGGTGCCGTGAGCCTGGCGCGGGCGCCCACTGGCTCGTCGCCCCGGGCGCCGGACACCGCGCCGCCCGCATCTGCCTCCGCTCCCCCTCCTTCGTCCAGGGCGCCGTCTCCGCCCCTGCCTCAAGCTGATCCAGCTGCCACAATGGAGCGAGACTGACAGGTGGTGCAATGGACGGCTGCGCCCTCTTCACAAAGTGGAGGTAGTTCTCCTGCGGCGGCATGATGGGCCTCCGCCGGCAAGGAGCTCGTGGTTGTCACCGACGACAACTCCGATGACGAACCGGGGGAGGAGTGGCAGACGGCGGTGGCCGAGGCAAAGGAGTCGCTGGTTGCCAACACCGTCAACGACGATGCCTCCTCCGCCGCTTCGCTGGCGGACCTTGCCGCCACCCTTGAGTTGGCGGTGAAGGAGATCCGGCTGCTCGAGGCTGCGGCCGGCGGCAACTGGACCTTAGAGCAGAAGCTTGCGGCTGCTAATGGGACCTTGCAGAGTAAGTCCTCTCAGCCGGATACTTTGATCTTTTCTTTTCTTCATTTTTTATAGTCGTCTTTTTGCAGCCATCATGGTGTGCGCTCAGCGGGAAATCGATCGCCTGAAGAAGGCGAACGACCTACTGAGCAAGTCCAGTTCTACGCTTCGGCTGTAGAATAAGGACTGGCACGCCAAGCTGGACGTCCTAGAAGCCACTGTCAAGGAGCACGACGCCACCCTCGCCAGCCGGGCCCAGGCATTTGACCTCCTCGAGGCCCAAAAGAAGGACCAAGAGAAAGAGGTCAAACGGCTGACGGTTCGGGAGAAGGCTCTGGTGGAGGAGCTAATGCAGGTCAGGCACACGACGAAGGGTAAGTTTTCTCTCCAACTCCCTTTGTCTTTCCGGATCTGATAGCCGGATCTGACGTTCTTTTTTCTGACAGCCTTTTATCCCCGCGTAGACCTGTTGGCATATAACTGGCTGCAAGAGAACTGGCCGGGGAAGCAGCCGACCGCCCAGGAGTTGGTCGTCCTTCTTGGCGAGGAGGCCGCCAAGCTTCGCCAGGCGGCTCAGGCCATCTTCACGTTTTTGTGGCCGGATGCTCCGGTTCCGAAAACGATGGCGCAGCTGGCGGCCAAGGTGGCGGAGGTGCTAGCTACTGTCGACCGCCTGAAGGATCTGGCGGCACGAGCCGGGGCGGAAATGGCCCTGGCCCTGATGCTTTCTTGGTACAAGGACGTTCACGTCGAGAAGATCGACGGGGGTTTCCGTGCCGGTGCCGACCTTGCCGCCATCCGCCAGGTCCATCCGTAGCTCCGGACCTCCGCCATCAAGATTGCCGACTAAGCGAACGTCGATGAGGTCCTTACCGACTCGGAGTCTGCCGACCCTCTAGATGCGGAAGCTTCGTCACAGACGACCAGTGGGGACGCTGGAGCTGAATTAGCCAACACGCCTCCTCCTTCTCCCGAGACTGCTACCAGCCAGGATCCTTCGCACGGCAAAGGCCCTTCTGCCTAGATATGATCCCCGGGATGCCGGGTGTACTTATTATTTTTTATTTTTCTGCTTGAACCTTATTGTCTGTGCCGGCTGTCTCTGACGCCGGGTGAACTCATGGCAGCTTCGTCTCCCCACTTTTTTATCCAACTGAACTACTTGGCTTGCTTCCTAACTTATGATTTTCGTGTGCTCTGAAGTTTTGATATTTCGCTGATTGAATTTATCTGGCTGACTTCACTCGGCTGAACGCCTTTAGCCGGGGGAACTCCAACTCCAGTGGGGGAGCGCCAGCGCACCCAATGCGTGTAGCCCCCGAGATTCGGAGTAGCTGGTGTAGCTAGGTGCTTCGAATCTTCTTCTTTTCATTTTGCCCTTGCCCTCACCTGGGCTCCAAATATCCGGCTAACTCCTTTAGCCCGTTGGAAACTACAAGATTCCACTAGGGGCGCACGAGCACACCCAGTGGGTGTAGCCCCCGAGATTCGGAGCGCTTGATGGAGGCAAGGACTTCAAATCTTCTTCTTTTCTTCCTGCCCTTGCCCTCACCTAGGCTCCAAATATCTAGCTAACTCCTTTAGCCGGTCGGAAACTACAAGATTCCACTGGGGGCACGCGAGCGCACCCAGTGGGTGTAGCCCCCGAGATTCGGAGAGCTTGATGGAGGCAAGGACTTCAAATCTTCTTCTTTTCTTCCTGCCCTTGCCCTCACCTGGGCTCCAAATATCCGGCTAACTCCTTTAGCCGGTCAAACTAAGATTCTCATTGAGGCGCCAGCACCGAAGGTGTAGCCCGAGATTCAGAGCGCTTGATGAAGGCAAGGACTTTGAATCTTCCTTCTTCCTGAATTCCGACTCGATGCAGTCATACAAAAACAAACATACATACATTCCCACCCGTCAATAGGTTAGTCGGTTAAGGTAGCGCCTTTTAGCCGGAAGGCAGATTTGTTTTTTGAAAACTAGCTTGTGCCTCTCTAGACACTTAGCCACTTTCCCGTGTGCTTTGATGTTTATGCTGCGTCCTTGCTGGGCAGCCGGGTTACGGTCTGCAGCCGGAATCGAAGGGAGCTGACAATACATTGTGCACGGTACTGACGGGTTGGTAGCCGTATTGTCTCAAGCTAGTTCCAAGGCCGGGACGCTCGATCTGTCGCATCTCCTCCCCGTTTTTCGTGTGGGATGCTTCGGGCTTTTTCTCTTGCTAGCCGGACAGCCGGGTTGCGGTCTGTAGCTGAGACAAAGAGTGGGCCTCTGACATTATCGCACACTACTCAACCGGTTTGTTGATTTAGCAGGTCAGGCCAGCCGGCGAGCCCCCGGGTAGGGGTTGCCGGAGCCGGAAAAACGGATCCGGAAAAAAGTACCCCCCCAATTTCTAGAAAGGAGCCCCCGAGCATCTCGTAGGGGTCCGCATTTTCATTCATAGGGTTTGCGGGATATATACACTGTCTGGTGACTAGGTGTAAAACGAGCGGAGTAGGGCCACGTTCCAGGGGCACTCTGTCTCCTCATCCGACTTGTCCATCTTGTTCCTGCGCGGCTGCTACGTGTCGATGAGGTAGTAGGAATCGTTGGGCAATGCCCGACTGATGATGAAGGGACCCTCCCAGGGTGGCGATAGCTTGTGCATGCCTTTCATGTCTTGCACCAACCGGAGAACCAGGTCGCCCTCGCGAAATGCGATGGGGCAGATTCGGCTTGAATGGTAGTGGCGTAAGCGCTGCTGGTACAGGGTCGATCTAGACAATGCCAGCTCGCGGGCCTCCTCGAGGAGGTCCACGCCATCCTCCCGCGCCTCCTGGTTGGCCTTTTCATCGTAGAGGAGCTTGCACGGTGAGTCGAACTCGATGTCCATGGAGAGGACAGCTTCCGAGTCGTAGACGAGGAAGAACGGGGTGAAGCCGGTTGACCTATCTGGCATGGTGCGGAGGCTTCATAGCACAGCCGAAAGTTCTTTGATCCAGCATCCGGGCGACCACTCCAAGGGCTCGATGAGGCGTGGCTGGATGCCGGCTAGCACTAGGCCATTTTCCCTTTCGACTTGCCCGTTGGATTGCGGGTGCACAACGGAAGAGAGGTCCAGCCGGATGCCCTTGTTGCTGCATAACCGGGCGAAGGCCCCCTTGGCGAAATTTGTGCCCTTATCGGTGATGATGCTATTGGGGTAGCCGAACCGGTTGGTGATGTCGGTGAAGAAGATGACGACTGTCACCCCATCCAGCTTTCGGATAGGCTTGGCCTCTATCCACTTCGTAAACTTGTCCACTGCCACCAGCAGATGGGTCATGCCTACGCGCGCCCGCTTGAAAGGGCCGACCATGTCGAGGCCCTAGACAACGAAGGGCCAGGTGATCAGTATGGTCTTGAGTACCGAAGCTGGCATGAGTCTGAGCTGCCTGAAGCGTTGGCACCTGTTGCACACGTGGACTAGCTACTCGGCATCCTCGAGGGCGGTGGGCCAATAGAAGCCGTGGCAGAATGCCTTGGCGACTATTGCCCTGGATGAAGCGTGATGCCCACACTCGCCCTGGTGGATGTCCTTGAGCAGCCGGTAGCCTGTGTCTACATCAACACACCTTTGGAAGATGCCGGATACGCTGCGCTTATACAGTTCCTTGTTGATGATGGTGTACGTGTGCACGCGGAGCCGGATTTGCCTATCCTCCACCTCGTCATCCGGAAGCTCTCCATTGGCGATGTAATCCATGAAGGGCTACGCCCAGTATGGTATCTCCCAGATAGCGAGGATGCTCCCGCTCTCCGATTGATGGTCGTCGGGGGATCGTCCAGATGAGGTACCCGGAACGGCAGCTTTCGAGCCGCTTGATGAGTTGGCAACCCCCGGGTCTTGCGAGCCGGAGGGTACAGACTTGCCAGAGTTGCTGCGGGCCTTCTTTTTTGCCGGTTCTGCCGGCTCCACGTCTGCTGTGCCGTCAACCGGAGCGCTCCCTACCTAGATAATGGATTCCGACTTGGGGGACGGGTTGGTGGAGGGCTTGCGCAGGTGCTCCAAGGAGACCCCTGGTGGGATCGCCTGCCTGGTGGATCCGATTCACGCGAGCGAATCGGCTGCCTCGTTGTTGACGCGAGGGACATGATGAAACTCACATCCGTTGAAGCAGGCGTTGAGCTTCTGTATGTGGAACCGGTAGAGGGCCATGTTTGCATCGTGGGCATCCCACTCTTCAGATACCTGCTGCACCACCGGATCCGAATCGCCAAAGCAAAGGATCCGGTTGACACCAATCTCCTTGGCTAGCCGGAGGCCATGTGCCAGCGCTTCGTATTCGGCAACATTGTTGGAGGCCTTGAAGTGGATCTGGAGGACGTACTCCAGCCGGTCTCCTTTGGTCGAGGTGAGCACGATGGCGGCTCCCAAGCCCCCGAACATCTTCGAGCCATCAAAGTGCATCCTCCAATGGTCCGAATTAGGAACCGGTGCGAGGTACTGGGTCTCAGCCCATTCGACGAGGAAGTCCACCAGAGCTTGCGACTTGATCGTGAGCCGAGGCTCGTACTGGATGGAGTAGGCGGCGAGCTTGATGGCCCATTTGGCGACTCGGCCGGTGGCATCCTTGTTGCCGATGATTTCTGAAAGGGGTGTGGTGCACACGACCTTAATCATATGCTCTTGAAAGTAGTGCTTGAGCTCCTTGCACGCTAGGTACACGCCATAACACATATTCTGGCAGTGGGGGTAGTTCTGCTTGGAGAGGGAGAGAACCTCGCTGAGGTAGTAGACAGGTCTCTGAACCGGCTGAGCCTTGCCTTCCTCGGGGCGCTCCACCACCAGGACGACACTGACGACCTGGCTGATGTCTGCTATATAGAGCAACATCGGCTCCTTGCTAGCCGGCGTGGCTAGAACCGACGCTGTGGATAGCATGCGCTTAAGGTCGTGAAATGCGGCGTCAGCCTGCGAGGTCTAGGAGAACTTATCCGTCTTCTTCATCAGCTGGTACAACGAAAGTGCCTTCTCCCCCAACCGACTGACAAAACGGATGAGGGAGGCCAGGCATCTGGTGAACTTCTGGACTCCAAGCAAGCTCCTGGGCGGTTGCATCCTCTCGATGGCCGCAATCTTCTCCAGATTCGCCTCGATTCCTCGTTGTGAGACGAGAAAACCGAGTAGCTGCCTGGATGGGACTCCGAGGACACACTTCTCTGGGTTCAGCTTCATTTGGTACTGTTGGAGGTTGCCGAATGTCTCTCCCAAGTCCTCGAGGAGGGTACGCTTCTCTATGGTCTTGATGACCACATCGTCCACATAGGCATGCACGTTCCGACCGATCTGTGAGTGCAAGCATTTCTGCATACAGCGCTGATAGGTAGCGCCTGCATTTTTCAGACCGAAAGGCATGGTTACATAACAGAAAGCCCCGTATGGGGTGATAAACGATGTCTTTATCTGGTCAGCGGATTTAGCCTGTTCTGATTGTAACCGGAGTAACAATCCATGAAGGATAACAAATCACAGCCAGCTGTGGAATTGATGACTTGATCGATATAGGGCAAGGCGAAGGGGTCCTTCGGGCACGCCTTGTTCAGGCTGGTGTAGTCGATACACATGCGCCAAGTCTTGTTCTTCTTCAACACCGGGACTGGGTTGGCCAGCCAGTCCGGGTGGTACACCTCCATGATGAACCCGGCTGCAAGGAGCCAGGTAATCTCATCACCAATAATCTTTATTTTCTCCTCTGCGAACCGACATAGAGGCTGCTTGACCGGCTTGGCATCCGGCCGCACATGAAGTGAGTGCTCGGTGAACTCCCTCGACTCACCTGGCATGTCCTTGGGTGACCATGCGAAGATGTCCCAATTCTCACAGAGGAAGTCGACAAGCGTGCCTTCCTATTTGCTATCCAAGTTGGCACCAATGGTGACGAACTTGGTCGGGTTGGAGGGGTCGAGCAGGATCCTCTTCGTCTCCTTTGCCGGCTAGAAAGCTGCTTCTCCAGCCGGCTTGCTGCTAGCCGGCATTTCTTGCTAGGCCATGGACACATTACGCATGATCACATGCTTTTCTTTGGCTATGATGAGGGCCTCTGCCAGCTTGGAGCCGGCTGAGGCGCACTCCATCGACCGACTGAAGCAGCCGGAGACGGTGATCACGCTGTTTGGTCCCGGCATCTTTGTCTTGAGATACGCGTAGTAGGGGACGGCCATGAACTTGGCGAGGGCGGGGCGCCCGAGGAGGGCGGAAGTTCTCCCCGGTCCCGAAGATGACGTCCAGCTAGATTTTACCTAGCGGGGCGCAAGCCGGTCCTGGCAGTACGCCATGGAACATTGTGGTAGTCGGGCGGAGGTCGCACTCACGGATGCCCAGCTTCTCCAACGAAGACTGGTAGAGAAGGTTGATGATGCTGCCTCCATCGATGAGGATGCGTGAGAAGCGGCAGGTGTGCTTGTTGGAGACGATGAGGGGGTCAAGCACCATGGCGTAGCCCTCGGGAATCAGAAGCTATTCCGGCTGATCCTCCCGGCTCTAGGTGATGGGAGTCTCCGACCAGTTCAGGTACTGGGGGACTAGGGAGACGATGGCATTGACCACCTTAGAGCGTTGCCTGCAGCTGTGCTTGTCATCCAGCTCCGTCTCGAAGATGTGGTAGGCAGCGTGCGGCTGGGGGTAGCCGTTGTTGTTGCCACCACCGTTACCATCATTACCGGTTCCCCTAGCTGGTGGTGGTGGTCCACCAGGAGGGGGCGAGAGAAGACGTTGTTGGTTGCCCTGGTCCTTTAGCTGGCGGGTCCAGCTGCAGTTCCGGGTGGTGTGCATAGCCGGCTTGAAGGGACCGCTATGCCACTTGCACGGGCCGTCAAGCATCTGGTTGAAGGTGAGCCGCGGCTTCTGCCTTCTTGCATTGTTAGCTGGCGCATCAGGCGCGCCCTCCACAGCATTGACGTGCCGCGCGTGGTAGCGGGGCTTCTATTGTCCGGCTTGGTGGTCCCCATGGAACCGATTGTCGTTGCCGTGGCGCCTAGAGGATCCGGCTTCTCCAGCCGGATTGCTTGGACGGTCGCGAGTCGGCTCCGTCGGAGTCGAACGCCCATCAGCACTTACTCAGAGGGGTTTCTTCATGGTAGCATCTGCCATAGCGTACTGGTCCACAACCGTCATGAGCTCCACCATGGTTTTTAGCTCATCACACAGTAGCCGGTGGCGAAGCATGGTGCTTTCTCGGCATCCCTCGATGAAGAAGGCGATGCCCTGGCTCTCTAGGATGCCCTCGCAGGTGTTGCGCAACTCCGTCCACTTGGCGAGGTACTCGCGGTCGCCCTGGACGCATAGGGCCAGGTCGCGCGGGCGGCCCGGACGCTTGTACGTGCCGTTGAAGTTGCGGACAAACACCTTTTCAAAGTCTGGCCAGGCATTGATGCTGTTGGGCGTGAGGCTGTTGAGCCATGTCCTCGCTGACCCGGTTAGCATAAGGGGGACGTGTCGCACAACTGTGCGCTTGTTCCCATGGGCGATGCCGACTGCCGTGGCATAGTCGGTCACCCAATCTTCCGGCTTCATGTTGTTGTCGTACTTAGGGGTGTCCCTGGACAGGGTGAACTTATCCGGAAACGGCTCATTCCGGATGCAGGGTCCGAAACAAACTAGTCTGGTGGAGTCTTCCTCTTTCGTGATACGCGCTTGAGCAAGGAGCTCGATGCGGTCACGGGAATCCGGAGATCCGGGTTGGACGCTCCTACCCGGCCCGAGAGACGGGAACCGGCAGGTCTTGGCACCCCGGTTGGTGGAGGGGGAGGCGGTGGGTTGTTGTTCACCGTTTGCTCCTAACACGGCTGGCCCTTGCGGCTAGAACCGCGATGCTTGCTGTGGGCCTCGGCCGGAGGATAGGACACCTGCTGGGTGTCGCGGGGCGCACCCTTACTGTTGGCGGGCAGCTTGCTTCCTTTGGAGCGGCTGGGGTCCTCCTACATCTGCCCGTTGGCATCAGCCTGCTCGTCCATGATCCGGAGGAGCTCCTGCACCCGAGCGTGATGTCGGGCTCGCTCCTCGCCCTCTAGGTTGGGCAGTTCGTCTGCTGCGGCTCGTGCCACACGAAGGTCTTGATGGGCGTGCTGTAGGTGGGCCGGATGAGAGCGGGTGCCGGATCCGGCTTGTCGTCCTTCTCCATCCTATCGCCTAGCTCGCCGCCTCGGCGTCGCACTTGCCCACACCGGCTCGGCTCCACGGTAGCCGGAGTGAAGCCGTGCGCGCGGTCGTACTCGCGCTGGGTGATCTCGATCTGCTTGCGGGTCACAGCCAGCTCCATGGCCTCCTGGAGGAGAAGCTGTCTCTCAATGGCGAAGTTGGACTCTGCCTCCTCCAGGATATCCCCAAGGTTAACCGGCGTGAGGATCCGGTCGATGGCCTCCTCCACCGGGTTCCGAGACTGTGGCAGCGCAGAAGTTCTACCCTCGTCCGCGCCTCGCTCTCGCAGCTGGCGGGGGTGAGAGCTAGAGTCGGCCATCATTACCTCGACGCCACGAGGGGCGACGGAGGCGCTGCTACCCAGATGCGGCAGCTCCACGATGGAAACGATCTCCCTAGGGAAGCGCTCCGGCATGGTGGCGACGTAGACGGGGAGGTCGTCGAAAAGCAGGATAGAACCGTTTGCCAGAAACAAGGTTCCGGCGAAGCAGGAAGCGTTGTCGATGACGCAATCAAACTTGCCAAGCGTGAGCACCAGGCCGGAGGCCACGCGCTCACCGGCTGAAGTGCGGGGTCCCGTGCGAAACGTGACTTCGGTGGAAGCCATCTTGCCCCATGGTGGGCGCCAACTGTCGTTGTATTGGGAACAACAGTACTAAGCAGGTTAGATAGAGGTGTGGGGACTAGCAGGGAAGCTATCGACAGTGTCCGCAGGAGGGATTGGATACGAGCAAGTGTAGCTAGACACAGGAAGTACCCAGGTTTGGATCTCTTGTGATGAGGTAAAGCTCCTACTCTTGCCGATCTGACTATGAGTGGTATACGGGCTACAATCGCTCCTTGAACTGTATTCTCTAGCTATTGCCTTAAATGCACTGAAACCAACCCGTTCTATTGGGACCTTGCCTCTCCTTATATAGGCAGAGAGGAAACGGTCTTACTGGCCAGTCTGGCTAGCGGGCCCCATAGGCGAGCCCTAGCCAGCTGGTCATCTACAGTACTCGGTACACTTACATCCCATCAGGGTACAAGCGGTAAGGTCATCGTGGGTGCAGTGAACGCCGTGTGAGCCCGTCGTCAGCATTTGGCCATTGTTCCCGCATCACCCCGCAAAGTCTCCGGTAAGGTCGGGTAGTTGTGGGTCTTATCGTCGTACCAGGGCATATCGTGCACTGCGCAGCACGTTGCACTGTCCTCTTGATTGAGTCCGGCTACGCTGATGTAGCCAGTGGCTCCTCGCCGTTCCAGCTACCGTGAGGTAGCCAGCTCGACTTGCTCCTGTCCGGCTGTGCTCAGCCAGCCGGACATGATCCGACTGCCGTGACTCTTGTCTAGTTGGGGTATCCGGAGGTCATCCCCCCGACAACAATCAAAGTCATTGTGTTTATATTGCTATAACATCATACGAAGTAATCCTAGTCCTTAGACCATGAGATCATGTCAATCACTAACACTGGAAGAGTATCTTGATAACATCAAACGTCACACCGTGAAAGGGTGATTATAAAGGTGGGTTCAGTGCTATTAAAGTGTTATGTAGAGGCTCATGGATCAACAGTGGGATTTGTCCATCTCGATGACGGATAGATATACTCTGGTCCCTCTCGGTGATATCACATTGGTTAGCTTGCAAGCAAGTGATGAGATCACTAGAATGTTATATCACGGGAACGAGAAAACAGTGCATGTCGGTAACGAGATCAAACTAGGTATGGAGATACCGATGATCGAATCTCGGACATGTAATATATCGCGAGACAAAGGGATTTAGTTACTAGCATTAAAGGCTCTCACAATCACAGAAGTCATCGTTGAATGTGTAGGAGTCAGTATGGATCTCCAGGCCCTGCTTCTGATTATTGATCTGAGAGGGGTCTCGATCATGTCTACATTATTCGTGAACCGTAGGGTGACACACTTAAAGGATACCGACACTATTTGGAGCAAATATGTTTCAGATAAAGATTTAAGAAAGTGCTATAATTATTTCAATAGACACCAAAACTGTTTTGGGTGAAATTGCTGAAATTGGTTCTGCGTGTAATATTGAAATTTTGCAGGGGGTTTCATGTGAATGTTTGTTAATTAAAGTAATTAACAAAATTCTGAATAAAATTAATAAAAGAGTTTTATTAAATGAGAGAGCATTAAATTTGGAGAAATTTAATGCATTTAATGTGGAGACTTTAAAAGAGAATGTGAAGGGGCATTTTAATGTGGAGGGGGTTACCACCACATGAATGGGGGAGGTGAGGGGTCATCCCCCATGGGGTGCCGGCCATGGGGAGGGGTACCCCCCTCCTCCTATAAAAGGCCACCCCTCTCACCCTTCTTCCTCACACCTCCTTGTGAAGGATCTCTCTCCCCCTCTAGTATTTTTCCCCCATGGTCTCGGATTAGCGAGATACATGTTCCGGTGGCTTTATCTGGAAAGGAGTTCATGCTTCCGCTACTTCGCTAGAGTGAGCGACGGAGGTTTTTGGGGTACCGGACGTGTGTGCAATCACGGATGCACCGCTGCTTTGCGGTGCTAGACTTGCTGGAGCTGGATCTGATGGACGTGCTGGAGCTGAACCTGCTGGACCTGCTAGACTTCATCACGATCTTGAGATCAGCAAGTGTACGAATACATCATCCACGAGTTCCATCTCGTTAACAAAGCTTTGTTGTCTTCGAGGGTATGTTCTCTATGGATGTATATCCACCCGTTGCTTGTATCTAATAGATAGATCTTGGCGTATAATAGTTCCCATCGTAGGAAACTTTTTGTTTTCTATGCTGCGAACCCTTCACTTAGAACGCTATTTAGCATTACTATTTCAGTATTTTGTTCAAAGAGATATTAGACTTCAGACTCCTGCTCCCCGTGGGATCAATATATTTATTTCGAAACTAGCTACAAACGATCTGTGCACTTGCAATCATCAGCCGCCCTAGGGACGCGACTTGGGTTCGGAGCTAGACCGTGCTACTAAATCACGAGTCTGCGCGGCGCGGCCAGTTTACAGTATGACGGCCAAGAACATGTGGGCCACGGAAGCTACCGCCATGGAGCTTAGCCACCTGGAGCGCGATGAGTTGCACCGTCAACAGGCGCGTGTCTAGCTCCTCGTCGCTATGAACAACTAGCAACAAGGCAAGGTAGGCGCAAGCCTCGGAGGAAATAGCAAGAGCCAACAGCCTCGCTGGGTGGGTGATCCGGCTGCAGGCGGGAGCAAGGCCTCCTCTCCAAACTTTACAAGGCAGAACGGCCGTCCGCGTGGTGGATCAGCCGGCTGTGGGAAAAACCCACGCGAAGCCACTAGCAGGAACTGCGATCTGGCTGACGAAGCCAGAAGAACCAACGTGCCACCCAAGTCCTGCCTTTTAGGACGGCATGGACCGCATGAGCCGGAGGATCCGCGGGACGCACGCGCGTGCATCGACCTATTGGTCTAGTCACGTGTTCTAGAAGAGGAAAGCCCATCTGGCCCGATATGTTTTGGACCATGTATCCGGAACGAACCGTTTCCAAAGGGATTTTCGCTCCCAAGGGACACGCCAAAGTACAATGGCACGGTCAAGCCGGAGGAATGGCTGGTGGATTACACCACCACGGTGGGCATCGTGAACGGCAACCGCCGGGTGGTTGTGCGCTACATCCTGCGCATGCTCCTCGATTCAGCCAGGACGTGGCTCAATAGTCTCCCCAACAATAGCATCAACGCTTGGATTGATTTCGAGCAGGCATTTGTTCCCAACTTCACCGACACCTACAAGCGCCCGGGTCGCCCTGACGAACTTGCCCTGTGCGTCCAAGGCAAGGACGAGACCGACCGCTCCTACATCACCCGGTGGACAAGCATGCACAACTCCTGCAAAGGGGTACGCGAGCACCAAGCGATTGATTTATTCATCAACGACTGCAGAGACGGCACCATGCTAAAGCATAAGCTTCACCGGGTGGAGCCCGATACCATGGACAAGACCATGGAGATCACGGACAAGTACGCCACCGTGGACGCGGCGATGAAGATCATTGTGGAGGCCTCCACGGACCAGCACCAACAATCACCACTCTAGGCAGCACGACAATCACCATAGCAAGAGGAAGGACGATCAGCCGGATAACCAGTATGGTTCTAGGCAGGTGGCAGCTGTCCAAGAGGACCCGACTGCAGGTGGCAGCCGGAGACAGAAGCCTGACGATCAGCCACCTCGGCTCAAGTACACCATCAAATCAATGCTTGATAGCCCCTGCAAGTTCCACAGTGGTGGCAACAAGCCAGCTACGCACACAACCCGCCAGTGCACCTGGACAAAGAAGATGGCCGAGGTTTGTGGTTTACCACTGCCACCCCCGCCTCCACCAGCCGGTGGCCAGCAGGATAATCACGAGCGCCAGAACTGCCAGGATGAATACGGAGGAGACTACCCTCGCCGGGTAGGAAACTACCACATCTTCACCACCGAGTCGGAAACCAAGCATAGCAAAAGGAGTCGCGAGGCGGAGGTGAACGCAATCGTTCCCCCATGCCCCAGTTCCTAGACTAGTCGAAGCAAGAGGTCAAGTGGAGCCAGAAGGACCGGCCGGATGTGCTACCTCACCTGGGCACATATGCTATGGTTCTGGACCCCATCATCATCTCCAAGAAACACTCGTGCAGGTTCTTCCGTGTCTTGGTGGACGGAGGGAGCAACATCAACCTCCTATACCGTAGCTCACTAGACCGGCTCAACATCAGTGAGTCCCAGTTGGACCCATCGAGCACCCCCTTCCATGCAGCTGTTCCAGGTCCATCGCACTCGCCCATCGGCAGGATCAAGCTAGATGTCATCTTCGGCACAGAGGACAACTTCCATCGTGAGCCTATCTGGTTCGAGGTGGTCAACCTTTGCAGTGCTTACCATGCCATCTTGGGACGCCCCACGCTCACCAAGTTCATGGAGGTGCCCTACTACGCGTACCTCAAGATGAAGCTCCAAGGACCAAAGGGGGTAATCACCATCGAGGGTGACTACAAGTGGTTGGTGGAATGCGCCACTGATGGCTCCAAGATCACCGAGGCCATCATCATCGTGGAGGAGAAACGCATCATCATGCAGAACGTAGCGGCCCTGCAAGCAGACATGCTGGCAGGCGAGCCGAAGCCAGCTAGAGAGGCGCAATTTAAGCCATCCAAGGGCACTAAGAAGATCCTGCTGAACGAGGCCGATACGGACAAGCTCGTCTTGGTCGGAGATGGCCTTTACAACAAATAGGAAAGCGCGCTCGTCGACTTCCTCTGTGAGAACTGGGATATCTTTGCATGGTCCCGAAAGGACATGCCTGGTGTTCCAAGGGAGCTCGCCGAGCACTCTTTACATGTCAGGCCGAATGCAAAGCCGATAAAACAATCACTATGCCACTTCGCAGAAGAGAAGAGAAGAACCATTGGTGAAGAAATCACCTGGCTGCTCGCAGCCGGATTCATCATGGAGGTTTTTCACCCAGAATGGCTGGCAAACCCAGTGTTGGTGTTGAAAAAGAATAATACCTGGCGCATGTGTGTTGATTACACCAGCCTCAACAAGGCATGCCCCAAAGATCCATTTGCCCTGCCAAGGATGGACCAAGTGATCGATTCCACAGCCGGCTGCGAACTACTGTTGTTTCTAGACACGTATTCTGGCTACCACCAGATCCGGCTGAACCCCGCTGATCAAATAAAGACAACATTCATCACCCTGTACAGGGCATACTGCTACACCACCATGCCATTTGGACTAAAAAATGCAGGTGCCACATACCAGCGCTGCAAATTGGCATAAACATGCATGCCTATGTTGATGATGTGGTGGTAAAGACAAAGGAGAAGAAAACACTCCTTGAAGACCTGAAGGATACATTCACCAACCTTTGCCGGTTCCAGATGAAGCTGAACCTAGAGAAGGGCGTGTTCAATGTCCCAGCCGGTCAGCTCCTCGGTTTCCTCGTCTCAGAATGTGGAATCGAGACCAACCCAGGAAATATCGGCGCAATCGAGGGCGTGTAGCCGCTGCAAAATCTACGCGACGTGCAGAAGTTCACCGGGTTCCTGGCCTCCCTCAGCCGATTTGTCATCCGTCTGGGCGAAAAAGCACTTCCCCTATACCAACTCATGAAGAAGACGGACAAGTTTGTTTGGACGACGCAGGCGGACGAGGCCTTCCACGACCTCAAGCGCATGTTATCCTCTCCACCGATACTGGCGGCCCCCACCGAAAAGGAACCAATGTTGATGTACATTGCCGCTACCAACCAGGTCGTCAGCGTCGTGCTGGTCGTGGAGAGACCAGAAGAAGGAAAGGCCCAGCCAGTTCAACGCCCAGTGTACTACCTGAGTGAGGTGCTCTCACTGTCAAAGAAGAACTACCCTCACTATCAGAAGCTGGTGTATGGCGTGTACATGGCCACCAAGAAACGGAAGCACTACTTCCAAGAGCACTCCATCCGGGTAGTGGCGTTAGCCCCCCTAGCGGAGATCATAAGCAACAAGGACGCCATAGGCCAGGTGGCGAAATGGGCAATAGAGCTCGCCACACACTACATCCAGTACGATCCAAGAATGGCGATCAAGTCTCAAGCCCTGGGATTTCATCGTTGATTGGGCAGAGACAGTACCTGCCTCCATGCCCCGACTCCACGCATTGGAAGCTACACTTCGACGGCTCCAAGATATACGGGGGGCTCCCCAAAGGGAGACCAGCTAGAGTACATCTTGCAGATCCACTTCCGCACGTCTAACAACGTCACCGAGTACGAAGCGCTCGTCCATGGGCTCAAAATGGCCAAGGAGATCGGCATCAGGCGCATCCTCTGCTTTGGCAACTCAGACTTGGTGGTGCAGCATGTGTCAGGCGATTGGGACGCCAAGGACGCAAACATGGCGCTATACCGCTTCTTCGTACAGCAGCTCTGCGCCTGCTTTGAAGGATGCGAGTTTCATCACGTGCCTCGGGTAAACAATGAAGCTACGGACACACTCACTCACGTCGGGTGAACAAGGGCAGCAATTCCGCCTGAGGTTACCCTCGAGCACTTGTGCAGGCCCTCCATCACACCCTCTCTGGAGTCTGACTCCATCATGCTCGACACGGACCCGGGGACTGCCGGCTCCAAGCAACTCGAAGTTGTGACCGAGGTAGCGGGGACTACCGCGTCGCACCTAAGGACTGGCATGCCGCACTCAAGGACTGTCATGCCGCACCCGGGGACTGCCATGCCGCACCCGGGGACTGCTGCCTCCGCCTTAGGGACTGCTGGGCCGAAGGTCGCGACACCCCCAACCGGCTCCAGCAGCCTGGGGACCGCCGGCTCTAGCCTCCCACCCGGCAGACCGCCTAACGAGCCCGAGCCGGCCAAGAGCGAGGAAGTCAAGTTGATCATGAAAACCGTCAGCACCATCCGGGAAACACCTCCATGGGGCAAGCCATTCATGGACTTTCTAGCCAAAGGGGAACTGCCGGATGGAGAGGTTAAGGCAAGACAAGTGAAGCAAAGGGCAAGCGCATACACCATCATCAACAATGAGCTCTACAAGCACAGTGTGGGAGAAATATACCAGTGTTGCGTAAGCCAATAGGAGGGAATCCGACTGCTGGTGGACATTCACCAAGGTGAATGCGGTCACCACGCATCGTCAAGAGCAATAGTGGCAAAGGCATTCCACCATGGGTTCTACTGGCCCACGGTGTTGGAGGACGCCGAGCAGCTGGTGAAGACATGCAATGGGTGCCAACAATTCGCCTAGCAGAAACACACTCCATCTTCAGTGCTTAAGACAATCCCTATCACCTGGCCATTTGTCGTCAGGGGCTTGGACATGGTAGGCCCCTTCAAAACAGCGTGATCTGGCATGACACACCTGCTGGTAGCCGTGGACAAGTTCACCAAGTGGATCGAGGCAAAGCCAATCAAGAAACTGGACGGACCAATAGTGGTCAAATTCTTCACCAACATGATCATGCGTTTCGGCTACCCCAACAGCATCATCACCGACAATGGCATGAATTTCGCCAAAGGGGCCTTCATACGGTTCTGCAGCGACAAGGGCATCCGCCTGGACTTGGCCTCTATCACGCACCCCCAATCCAATGGCAGTGCGAGCGATCAAATGGTCTTGTCCTAGCCAGAATCAAGCCAAGGCTGATCAAGACGCTCATGAGGACTCTCGGATGCTGGATAGAGGATCTACCGGTTGTGTTGTGGAGCCTACGCACAACGCCAAATTTCTCCACCGGCTATATGCCATTCTTCCTCATCTACGGAGCAGAAGCAGTCCTGCCGAATAACATCGAGTTCGACACACCACACAAGCTGTTATACAATGAGCAGCAGGCCAAGGAAGCATGGGAAGACATTATCGATCTCCTTGAAGAAGCACGAGAGCTGGCCTTGTCCAGGTCCCCTATCTACCAGTAGAACTTGTGTCGCTACCACGCGAGCCGGATTCGCAACGTCTCGTTCCGAGAGGGCGACCTAGTCCTGCGGCTGGTACAAGACACCAAGGGAATGCACAAGCTAGCTCCACCTTGGGAGGGTCCATTCATCATCAGCTAGGCATTGCACAACAACTCCTACTATCTGATTGATGCCCGCCAACTAGTGAAGAACAAGATGGACCGCTCCGACGAAGAAACCGAATGCCTGTGGAACGCGAACCTGCTTCGCCCATTCTACACCTGAGTAAAGGGCAAATGTATCTTACCTTTGTGTAATGAACAAGCTGAGGAGCCTTGACATAGTCTCGAGGACTCCGTAATAATTTGGCATTTCCTGCTGCATAACTTGAAGTTTTTTGTTGCATTATATTTTAACCCCGGACCCGATAGTCTCCCTCGGGAACTCTCCGGCTAGCTCAGACGATCGAACATTCTAGAGGAAGAAATACTGTATGCGTCTCCAAGAGATCCCTCTTCGATTCCGGCTGTAGACCGCAAGTTGGCTAACAGACACGGCAAGAGCAGCAAACTCAAAGACCCATACAGGAAAAATCCTAAGGAAAGCAAGACATCTGGGCGCTCCGGTCGCGCTTGCTCACTCGAAGCCGATAGCCAAACCCAAAGTATTGCACAGTACGCTAACTAAGCAAACCCTTGTTTCTGGCTAAACACCGGCAAGGAACAACTTCCATGGCTAATGCTCGCTAAGAAAAGGACCAAGCTATCAGTTTCACACAAAACAACAAAGTTTTCAACCAAACGAGCAACTAAAGACTATGTTTATCCTACACATGACTAACGCACAATTTACTGCTTATGTTTCATTTCTGCATGAGCCAAAGTGCCAGAGCCGGAGGTCATCCCCTAGATGGCAAAGGAGTAAAACAAAGAGCTTCGGCCCGCTTGGATTCTCCGGCCGGCCCGAACCTCGGGGACTACAACCTACGGATGCGCTCGCCTGCCCTGATACAAGTAAACTTGCATCAAGCAACAATGCAATGGAGATTCGGACCGCCTAGCTACTCTAGTTGGCCCGAACCTCGGGGACTACACCCTGTGGGTGCGCTCGTGCGCCCCCACACAATAAACCTGTAGTAAGTAATAGCATAAAGGAGCCTCGACCCGGTTGTATTCTCCAGCCGGCCCGAGCCTCGGGGACTACACCCTGTGGGTGCGCTCGTGCGCCCCCACACAGAAGAAAGCATACAACAAGTGCAATGCAAAAAGAGCACAAGTCAACATCACAAAAGGGAGCCAGAGCTCCAAACAGAATTCACCGTGTTAGGACAAATTGTTCAGGTAGGCAAACAAACAAGTTTTCAAAATAGATACAAATACTCCCAGCATTCTAGGGATCAGTCTTGGGGGTCATTGGAAGGGCTAGAGGTGTCGGCTGGAGCATGGCTGCAGGAGGTGAAGTCGGTGGAGGCAGGGCCTATCGCAGCCGGAGCATCGTACTAGGCTGAAGCCGCCAGAGGGTTGTAGTGGAACCCCTCCGAGCCGGCTGGGTCGCTGAAGTCCTGGTCCAGCTGGACGAAGCTTCCAATCTTGACACGGCAGGAGCGGATGTCAGGAACTTCGGCCCGAAGCTGATCGTAGCTGGTCCCCTAGCAGAACCCTCTAGAGAGACTCCACAGGTCCACATCGGGGTACCAAGACTTCAGCAGCGCTAAGACCATCTCCGCGCCACCACGAGCCGCCCAATCCCACGCCATGTCCATCAGCTCAAGAGCGGCAATAAGCTTCTTCGCCAAGTCTGCCATCATAGCCAGCGGAGTGGAGTCGGGCTAGAAGTACTCGTAGATGTCGAGGGCAGCATCCTTCAGTTGCTTTCCCTCTTCGCAAGTGACAGCCACCAGCTCCTCCGGACAGAGGTCACGCCTAGCGTCTGCATCCACTACGCGGGCCAGAGCTTGATCGGTCACCCCATGGTACTGGGCTGCACCAGGAGAGAATAGGCTGTCAAAACCGGCTGCAGAACAAGACAAGGAAGATAGCTAAGGGAAGATCCACTTACTGACTATGAATTTAGCAATCTGGCACAGCTCTGCCAACACTGCTTTCTCCTTGGCCTGGGCGGACTTGGGTGTCTCCTCCTGCTGGGCGTGAAGCTTCTTGAGGTTCTTCAGCGCCTCGGTCTAGATGTCGGTACTCTTCTTTGCCTGGCCAGCCTTGATCTCCATCTGCTGTTGATGTTGCAGCAGCTGGTCGACCTAGGCCTAGCGCGCCCGATTAGACTCCTCCATCTGGGCGACCTCCGCCTTCAGCCTCTCCGCCTCCTGCTCCCTATCCGCTAACAGAGTTGCAGGGGGTACCCAATGGTTAACAAGAAGCGCAAACACTTACATAGCCGGGAAAATAAAGCAGAGCAAGCAATCTTATGCCCTAGGTCCTACGAGGTCTTGGTGTCTTCGGTGAAAGCTCTCTGCAGGGAAGGTGCGATCGAAAAAGAGAACAAAAAGACCAACGGAAAAAAGGGCAACAAGAACGATGGAGGAGATATTTACCTCAGGAGACGCCCCCAACGCTCTGGCTTTGCCAAGCCCCGGCTTCATCACCTCCACCAGGTGGCGGGCCTGGCCAAGGGCAACAGGCGCCGACTCGAAAAGCTGGGCCAAGACGGAGTCCTGCAGCGGCACAGCCAGAGCCTCCCGGATGCCGGTAATCTGGAGCTCGTCATCATTGTCGGAGGCCACACATGACTCCTCTAGAGCCGCGACCTCAGATCCGGAAGCCACTGCTTCACCACCGTCTTAGATCACCGGCCGCGCGGGATCCTCCCTCGTCACCTCCACGGGCTCCTCCACCTGGTAGGCGGCGGAACCCATCTGAGCCTGGCCTAGAGCAAGGAACAAGTTGGTGGCCCTGGAGGCGGCCGAAGACCGATGCAGGACAATGGGTCCAGCCGGCACCACCGTCTCCGCCTCGTCCATCGCCACAATCGTCTCTGCCGCATCCGCAGCAGCTCCGTCCGGCTTGGCAGCGGAGGCTACAACCTCGGTTGGCTTAGCAGCAGAGGCTGCAGTAGGCACAGCGGGCACCTCAACTCCAACCAGGGGAGGGTCGGACGCGGTGGCGATGGTCGCGGAGCTGGTCAAGGACATCGTGTCGCTGAAACAAGGGCAAGCAGAGCATAGTAAGTAAGGCAAAGATCAACAAACACGCCGAGAAAGGACAGCAAGGGCACGTACTCGGCGATGCTTGGCGTGGCGGCATCGGCCCTTGGTCGGCGAACCCTCTTCGAGCCCCTGCCGACTAGGGCAACGCTGGTCGAGGCGGCCCGCTTCCCCCTAGCCCGAGAGGCGACAGACTCAGCCAGGTCCACGTCCTCACCGTGGGCAGCTATACCAATGCAGGCGCCACATCGGCGTACGACAAAAGAAGAACAAGAAAAATACATGCCAGAAAAGCCGCTCACCAGGTGGGAATTCGCAGCCTTCGTCAGCCCGGGTGGGGAACCATTCTAGCTCCATTGGATACTTTGACGGTTTATGGTCGGCGGTGAAGGCGGGAAGCTCGTCATCCCCCATGTCGTCCTCCGCTAGCTGCACCGTAAAAAGCTACTCAACAAGGAACATAAGAAACAAGGAGTAACTCCCTCGGTAAAAGTTCAACCGGAGAAGAAGAGGAGGGCCAAACCTTCGGGGGCAACCGCCCGTGATGGGACGGCCGGTAGGAGAAAGCCCAGTCCTCCATCAGCCTCTCCTTCGAGATGGTGTCAAGCCACTCCTGAAGGGCCACAAAGGGCACGCCTTGCCGGGACACCGGGTGGGATAGCAAGCTAGACAGATGGCACATGTTGTGCGACCACTGCTGTAGTAGAAGCACGTGATTAGTCATCTAGGACAGCAGGATGTCCCGGGTGGTGAGCCGCTCCTTCTCCACCAGCACTGTTGCGCGGGCGGCCATCCGCTCCATATCCACCTGCCCAAGTTCTGGATGGTCCAGGCCTTTTGGGTGGAGGGGACGTTGGCAAACAGCGATGCCTTAATCCAGTCAACGTCGGTGGCGTTGCGCATGTAGAAGTACAACTGCTGCCACAAGTTGATGGTGTCAGGCATCACTAGCCACGGCACCGGCGATGATGTCCTCGGTTAGACGGCGTAGCAGCCGGTCTCCGTCAGAGGGCCGCCCTTCCCCACCACCCGAACCTTGAAGTAGAAGAACTTCAAAAAATTCACCGCGTCCGGGTGAACCCTCAGGTAGGCCTCACAGCAGGCCTCATGGTGCACCAGCTGCGTAATGCATTGGCGCCGAGGTGGTGGAGCTGAAGGTCGAAGGAGACTATAAACTCCAAGATGAACCTGCTCATAGGTAGGCCAAGCCCACGGGCGAAGTGGGTGAGGAATACGACGGCCTCCCTGGACCTGGGGTTAGGTACCCACTCCCCCTCCGGCGCCAGGCGATGCTTCACCAGGAGCTCCAACGGGATGAGTTTCCCCCGCCGGTACTTCTGCACGAGCTCGTCGGTGACGTACGAGCCGCACCATCCACCCAATTGATCAGGCAACATATTGGCAGGAGTGGTGGCCGTGTTTGAGAAGAGGAGTCCCGTCGTAGTGGTAGAGAGGCAACGCCGACAACCAAAGAGCGCCGACGCAAGGAAATAGCAAGGAGGCAAACTGCAAATGGCAGTGGATGCAGGCAGAAGAAAAAGTGAGGAAGGATCCCTCCCTGGTGCCCCTATTTATCGAGGCAGAGCAACCGCGCCTCCTATGCTCCCCGTCACCACGTGGTGCGGAACTGCTCCACTACCCCCACGCCGTTTCGGTTCTGGATCGTATGCGCTAGAGCAACTACCACAGAAGATCCCGCAGGCGTTATCGCGAAGGGAAAGCGCGTGCACGGTCCCCAAGAAACCGCTATGATGAAGGCGTGTGCGTAGTTACCAAAACTGCAGTGGCAGGCCAAGAGGTCAATATGATGCGATGTGCGCCAAAAGTGGCAGGCGCGACTAACACCAGCATTAACATCATCGACTGTGCGATTCACCTCTCCTGCCCGGTGCAGCAGCCGGGAGATGCAATCACTGCTCACACCCTATGGGTGGGCCAACGGACCCATAGCCGGAAAAACTCCAGCCGAGGACAAAGAGCATCTCGAGCCGGAAAACAATAAGCACTACAAGTTAAGCACTACAAGACAGATTATGATGTGGTCTTCACCAGCAATCATTTCAAGGACAACCAATAAGCACGCAGGAACTTCTCCACAAGACGAAGTCCCAACGCACTCGGGGACTAGTGTTGGGGGATGACCCCCGGGTAGGCCAAGCCAGGCTCAAGTTGGCCGGCTCCAGGAAGATCTGGCCTGATGGCCGCAAGACAAAGAGTCACCACCGGGTGGAATTCTCCACCCGGCCCGCTGATGACCCACAAGTATAGGGGGGTATCGCAGTATTTTCGATAAGTAAGAGTGTCGAACCAAACAAGGAGCAGAAGGTGCTGGCGAATGGCTAGGAGCAGGAATTCTCTGTAAATACTTAGCAAACGTATTTTTAGGGTTTTTTGATAATGCAGGTAAATAAAGTACGAGTAAATAAAAGACAATAAGAATAAATGCAGCAAGTGACCCAATCCTTTCTTTAGCAAAGGACAAGCCGGTTGTATTACTTAAGATGCCCAAACGTTCTCGAGGACACATGGGAATACCGTCAAGTGCTTTCGCTTCATATAGTTGATTAATCTTCTTTAGTTTGCTAAGTGTTGTGTGGGTGAACCTGTGCTAATGTACCGACCTTCCTAGGACTAATACATACTTGTGATTATACCCCTTGCAAGCATCCGCAAGTACAAGAAATAATTAAGGTAGAAACCTAACCACGGCTTTAAACTCTAACAACCTGACGTCCCCTGTGCAAAGGTTTCCTAACGGGGGTTCAGGTTTCTGTCACTCCGGCAACCCCTACGATTAGTAGCCAAATACACAATGCATTCCCCTAGGCCCATATAGGTGAAGTGTCATGTAGTCGACGATCACATGACACCACTAGAAGAAATACACCACAACTTAAATAAGTCATCAACCATGCAAAAACACATGAAATAACATAAGTATTATCTCTTAATATGAATTATATCAATGAATAACAGTAAATTATGATATAGAATAGTGATGCAAAATGGACGTATCAACTCCCCCAAGCTTAGACTTTGCTTGTCTCCAAGCGAAAACTGAGCTCAATAAACATGACCTCAGGTTTATGGAGTGAAGAGTCGATAAAAGAATACGGACAAGAAGCATCACATTTTCATCAATACATAAATAATAATATAAGACAACTCACTATTATATAACTTAACTTGCAATAAGTAAAGGAAACACAATAATGATACACAAAGTAAATCAGAATTGGTAATGGCAAACTTAGCTCTTGGTCGAAGAATAGTTGATAATTTGCAGGAGTTCACACATAAAGGGTTTTCAATGATAGCTTTCAAAGTAGTAAACACTAAGATAAGAGAAAATATGCAAAACAAGGAACATAAGAGACATGGCTGAATAAATCATCATATGAATGAGTGAAACACAACAACTCAAAATGTTTGCTGAGATAGAAGGGAATAGGTTTACTGCCTCAACTAAAAAGTAAAAGATAGGCCCTTCATAGAGGGAAGCATGGATTTCAAGTTTCATAAAGAGCTTCCAAAAATTATGGTAATTATTAGCTTTGAGCTCTCATTGCCCTATCATAGGCATCTTTAGGTGATTAAGGTTAAAGTGATCAAATATGAGGATATGCTTGACAAGTTGTAAGTTGAAAATCTCATATCCCTTGAATACGAGGGTCGCTCCTCATGCTACTTAAGTTTAGTTACCGGTAAGTTCTTGTCATAGTAAGTACATGTGTATCATAGAGAACCGCCAACGGGGTACCCCTTGCCCGATGATACGGAAGAATCCCCATATCAAAATGACAAGGCAAGCAGACAACGAGCATCTCAGCAATCTTCTTATTTACCATGGGAAAATGGTGCTTTTTCTCTCTTTCCTCTTTTCTCGGTTCCTTTTTTTTCTCTTTTCTCAATCTCTATCTCTTTTTTATAAGAACAATGCTTCATAGATTGCTCATTATGGTTACGCTGTAGGTTTTGTTGGGGGGATACCCCCGGGTAGGGTCGCGCCGGGGTATAAAGGCCGAGTTATCCGAGGGTCGGCAAGGCTAAAGCGGATGCTGGCCGGGTCACCTCAAGGCAGGCCGAATCACGGGGTAACCCGAACCAGGGGAGTCCACCTAACTAGGTCTCAACCGACTTAAGCCGTAAGTCGGAATGGCATATTTAACTTGTATGCAGGAACGGGTGTGGCCTGATCAATTATGATCCCGGTCATATCTAGCTTCTAGGAGAAGGAAGGAAGCTCGCTGGTCAAAAGAAGCCCCGGTACGCACTGCGTGAGCGAAGCAAAAGAGGGCAGGACCACCGAGGCGTGGCCGACAGAGGTGACGACGCCCGTGTTGGCTGACGCAGGCGCCACAGAGGCTCACGTAGCCTCTGCATGGGTGACGCGGGGGAAAAGTACCCCGTCGGTTTGCTATTTTGGCAGGAGGCATATTCCCTGGAATATTCCTCCACGTATGCCCTAAGTGGAGACCTAGCCACTCCTATATAAGGAGGGCTAGGGCCTCTATAGAAGGGGTTCTTCTATTCTAAAAGGTTCTAAGGGTCTTGTACGGGTTAACTGTGGGTGAGAGTAAGAGAGCTCCTTCTTCCTCCTCTCGCCAATACAGCTCTAGGAGCACTTGTAATCTGTGAACTGAATCGAATACAAAGCTTCTATGTGGGGAATCACCTCACTATCCCTCCCTGGATTCCCCTAGTGCTATTAGTCCCCACCTTTAGCCTATCCATGGCATCTGCCGTGACACCACCACGACAGTTGGTGCCCACCGTGGGGCTACCGGCGCTTTGGAGCGCTGGACTTTGTTAGCGACAACGATGGCTGCTTCGGCACGCGCCCACTTCCGCGCAATGGCCTCTTTGTCAAGTTGGGTGCGCACAAGGTCTACGTTGTTGTGGACGTATCATGCGTTCATCTGCGGCACGTCGTCGAGGCAGGGGAGCCACCCCTTAGCGTGGTTCACGGGGCGCGTATCACTTGCTCCCCGGACCGTGCTGAGGTGATGATGACTGCGCCAGGTGCAGGCGCAAGCAAGGATCCAGCACCGTATCCGGAGATAACACCTAAGGCACCGAGGAAAGGTAGAGGACCTCCACTAGAGAGGCCTAAGAATGTACTGAGAGAATCTATGGATAGATTGGCAAACCCGGTAGCAGCAGTGGTAGATCCGGCTCAGGCACATGCCGAGATAGAGGAAACTAGGCAGAAAATTCTAGAGGGAGCAAAAAAGATTGCTGCGGCTCAGCAGTCGTTGAACATGACGCTACGTGAGTACGCAAAGGCAAATAAAGTAGATGCTGTAAAAGTGAAGGGGAGAAATCTCATGAGTGAAATGAACAAAGAAGGTGATACTTGGATTGAGGAGTCAGAAAACAGTTTGTCCATGGGGTTACCAAAGTACAGTACCCCGGCGAAAAACCTCAGAGCAGCGGATGCAGCTGCATACGAGCTAGAGGGTCTGACGGGTGAAGCCCGTCAGAGATAGCAAGATCGGGTCAATGAGTTGGTTCAGATCGCGAACAGGAAAAATGAGGAACTGCTCAGGGCAAACCCGGAGAGAGCTGGGGCCTCCAAGATCGTCCATTCGGTAGTGGGTAATCCGGAGAAATCCACTGGAGCCGCATCGTCTCCTCATGGTGGTCCTAGGAGAGAAGAGGTAGTAACCTCGGCCAGGAGAAACAAGCAAATTGTTCCGTATGACCCGACAAGGGCCGGAAAGGCAAAAGAGGTACAAAGAAACGACGATCGATGGAGTGTAAGCCAAGGTGAAGCTGGCCGAGGTAACCGTGACCAAGGCAATGCCGGTCAAGTGAACGCTGTTAACGGCAATGCCGGACAACGCAACTCTGCAGGACAACCGCAGCAGCGGAATATACCAAGGCAAGAGCAAAGTGTCGGCCGAGGTATGCAATAGAGAGATGCGCCACGAGAGAGAGACCGGTATAACGATGGAGATTCGGAAATTGTGAATGCAGGATACCCAAGGCCGGACTATCATGTGATAGGGTCGAGATTGGGAAGCAGGGATTTGATGCCGGATGATGCCAGATTGAAACTGGATCGACTGTATAGGTCGGAGCAGATTGAAAGTCAAGGTCCTACGGGTCCTGCGTGTTTTGGACCCTGGATCATGAAAGAGCCACCGGTACCTAACTTCCAGTTACCCAGAGGCACGAAGACGTATGACGGCAGCACTAAGCCGGAGGATTGGTTGATAAATTATGCTACGGATGTGAAAATTGCCACAGGTAACTTGCGATGGGCTGTGAGATATGTACCCCAGATGTTGGAGGGGCCAGCAAGGGTATGGTTGAACAATTTGCCGCCTGGAAGTATTAACTGCTGGATAGATTTTGAGGAAATGTTCATCAGCAATTTCTCGAGTACGTATCAGAGGCCAAATAGACCACAGACCCTAGCTATGTGCAAGCAAAGACTGAATGAGACAGACCGAGAGTTTTTGACCCAGTGGTGTACCGTGAGAAACTCGTGTGAGGGCGTGATAGAGTCACAGGCCATAGCGTGGTTTGCGCAAGGATGCAGATATGCAAGCGAGCTGTGGCAAAACTTGCAAAGGAAAATGCCAACTACGTTGGCAGAGATGATCCAGATTGCTGATTCATATGCTTTGGGTGATCCGACTCAACCTAGGCTCGTGTCCAACGAGTCGAATGAGGAGTACTACCAGAGAGATGGAGCCGGATCATCCCAGAGGAATGATTACAGATGTAAAGGAGATGATAGACGGATCACGGCAGTTCACAACAAGTTGCGGTATGAGTCAAGATCAGCCAGAACGAGGAGCAATCAGCGTCCGAAAGCGGGAGGCGACAATGGACACCAAGGAATGATGGCAAGAAAACATGGACGCCGTAATGGAAGAAAGCGGGCAAGAAAAGAAGGACCGTCCGAGGTATACTTACGAGTCGATGTTGGATCAGCCGTGTAAGTTTCACACGCCAAATCCGAGTAACCCAGCGGGTCATACAACGAGGCAATGTGAGTGGATGCGTAAGATAGAACAATGTGGTTCGGGGAATGCTCAGGCACCCCGAAATGATCAACCTCGGCAGGAGTTACCCCGGCAGCAATTGCTTTCTGGAGCAAACACACAACAGCTAATGTTGCCTCCCCCTCCGCCGAGGTATGATAACCATGAGAGAAGGGATGAAGTGCATCAAGTAGAAAACCAGCATCAGCCGGATCAGAGGTACCCCGGAAATGAGGGAGGAATGAGTACAGGGAGCATCATCAGAGTTACTGTGTATTTACCACCGAGGAAACAGATAGGAAGAGCTTGCAACACCGACATATGGAGGTCAGTGCGGTAATGCCAGCGGTGACGAGGTATATGCCTTGGTCGGACCAAGAAATTACTTGGAACATCAAAGATCATCGCAAGCTTATGTCGAGTCCTGATTCGTATGCATTAGTGCTGGACCCGACATTCATTGGGCCTAACATCAATGTCAGGTTCTCCAAGGTACTGATTAACAATGGCAGTAGCAATAACATCATGTATGCGGATACAATGCGCAAGTTGGGTATCTCAGAGAACATGCTCCAGGCTACAAGGACAACTTTCTATGGTATTGTACCAGGCATTTCTTGTGAGCCCATAGGCAAAGTCCGGGTTGACGTGTTATTCGGCAAGAGAGATAATTGCCGAACTGAGAATCTGGAGTTCAAAGTGGTGAACTTGGAAAGTGCGTATCACGCATTACTCGGAAGACCAGCATTGAACAAGTTCATGGCAAGCTGCCACATCAATTATTTGAAGATGAAGTTGCCCGGGCCAAATGGAGTGATTACCATTGCTGGAGATTTCCGACGTTCCATTGAGTGTGCCTCAGCCGGGTCTAACCTAGCCGAGTCACTCGTGATTGCGCAAGAGAAAAGAAAAGTCCAAGAGGTGGCGGCATTAGCTCAGTCCGTGCAGCAGTATATGCCGGTGTTGAGTAACCCGCATGGTAGCATTTCGTTCCAAGCCGCAAAGGATACTAAGAAAGTGCCTGTTAATGATATGTTCTCAGAGCGCACTTAAACAATTGGTGCCGGGTTGAATGATAAATAGGAAAGCGAGCTCGTCAACTTCCTCCGTGAGAATCAGGATATTTTTGCTTGGTCTACACAGGACTTGCAAGGTGTTCCGAGGGAGTTGGCCGAGCACTCTTTGAACGTGAGACCAGGAGCAAGGCCGGTGAAGCAACCTCTCTGCCGCTTCGCCGAGGATAGGAGAAAAGTCATTGGAGACGAGATAGCTCGGTTGCTAGCAGCAGGATTTATCATGGAAGTACTCTATCCGGATTGGCTCTCTAATCCGGTGCTGGTGGAGAAGAAGAAGGATGACCCGAACGTGGCAGTGGTTTGGCGTATGTGTATCGATTACACGAACCTGAACAAGGCGTGTCCAAAAGATCCATTTCCACTGCCGAGGATAGATCAGGTCATAGACTCAACCGCGGGATGTGAACTGTTGTCATTCATTGATGCATATTCTGGTTTCCACCAGATACCTCTGAATCCGGATGATCAAATAAAGACCGCATTTATCACCCCGTATGGGGCTTATTGCTATCGCACCATGCCGTTTGGTTTACGTAATGCAGGTGCAATGTACCAAAGATGTATACAAAAATGTTTGCACGACCAAATAGGTCAAAATGTACAAGTGTATGTGGATGATGTGCTTATCAAGACCAAGGAAAGCAAAACGCTCCTTGACGATATCAGACAGACATTCGCGAACTTAAGAAGGTTCCGGATGAAGCTTAACCCAGAAAAATGTACCTTTGGTGTCCCGGCTGGAAAATTACTCGGATTTCTCGTCTCCGGTAGGTATCAGATTAATCCAACTAAGATCTAGGCCATTGAACGAATGGAGCTGCCGAAGTGTCTTAACGATGTCCAGAAGTTCACTGGGTACCTAGCATCGTTAAGTCGGTTTGTATGTCGGTTGGGAGAAAAGGAATTGCCTCTCTACCAACTCATGAAAAAGTTGGATAAGTTCGTTTGGACACCACAGGCCGATGAAGCCTTTGCCCACTTAAAGAAGATTTTAGCCACTGCACCAGTGTTAGCCTCTCCACTATCAAAGGAGCCAATGTTGCTCTACATAGCCGCAACCAACCGAGTTGTAAGTGCAGTGATTGTGGTAGAGCGCGACGAAGAGGGTAAGTCGGTGCAGAGGCCAGTGTATTACTTGAGCGAGGTATTATCTGCCTCAAAGCAGAACTACCCACACTTTCAAAAGGTGGCGTATGGTGTCTATATGACAGCTAAGAAGTTAAAGCATTACTTGGAGGAGCACCCCATCAAAGTAATATGTGAAGCTCCCATATCCGAGATAATGAGTAACAAGGATGCAAGTGGTCGAATCGCAAAATGGGCAATCGAACTAGCTCCTTATGCGCCAGAATATGACAGAAGAGAAGCAATCAAGTCTCAAGCTGTAGCGGACTTTTTTGTGGATTGGGCCGAGGTACAGTACGAACCACGGCCACCAGATCCGAACTACTGGAGGATGCATTTTGACGGGTCAAAAACAAAAAATGGGCTAGGCGCCAGAGTTGTGCTTACCTCGCCAAAAAAGGACCAGCTGAAATATGTGCTGCAAATCCATTTCGCGGCATCGAACAATGTCGCTGAGTATGAAGCACTTGTGCATGAGCTCAAAGTGGCAAAAGAGATTGGGATACGTCGGATATTATGCTTTGGCGACTCGGATTTGGTAATACAGCAAGTGTCGGGGTTGTGGGACGCCCTTGATCCAAACATGGCTCTGTACAGATTTCATGTGCAGAAGATATCTGGTTACTTTGAGGGGTGTGAATTTCACCATGTACCCCGGGTGGAAAATGAGGCCGACATCTTTGTCGAGCTCGGATCAACCGACAAGCAATTCCACGGGTGTAGCATTGGAACACCTCGAAAACCATCTATCGTGCCGTCCTCAGAACCGACTCAATCTATGTCCCGGAAGATACTGAATCCGGAGCTGAGCCCATGGACATTGACATGGGAGGTGGTGAAACCAGGGACTGCATCAAGAAACCCGCAAACACAGGGACTTCTCAGCGTGATCCGGTTGAAGTTATGCCGGTGGATCAGATGGAAATTGATGAGGATGTGTTCCCTGTGCGAGCAATACCAGCTTGGGCACTGCCTATATTTCAATTCCTGAAAGATGGAACGTTACCCACTGAGGAGGTGTTATCCAGCCAAACTCAGAGGAGAGCAAAGGCATACACAATTATCAATTCCGAGCTGTACAAACGAGTGTGAAGAATGTCCTCCAGTGATGCGTTGACCCGGAAGAAGGGCTTCACATCCTCCGAGATATACATCAAGGGGAGTGCGGGCATCATGCCTCGTCCCGAGCCTTGGTGGCAAAAGCGTTTCGGCATGGATTTCTACTGGCCAAGTGCCTTAGAACAAGCAGAAGATCTGGTGAGAAAATGCAATGGTTGTCAGAGGTATGCTACCAAGAAGCATATGCCAATGTCGAAACTCAAGACCATACGAATTACATGGCCATTTGCCGTATGGTGCTTGGATATGGTTGGCCCGTTTAAACCAGCAAGGGGAAATATGACTCACATTTTGGTCATGGTGGATAAATTTACAAAATGGATTGAAGTGAAGCCTATAAGAAAGTGTGATGGAGCTACGGCCGTAACATTTCTCAAAGACATTATCTTGAGATACGGTTATCCTCACAGTATCATAACTGATAATGGCACAAATTTTGCTGAAGGAGCATTTGCGCAATTCTGCTGGGATAAGAAGATCCGGCTGGACGTTGCCTCGGTAGCCCACCCCGCATCGAACGGACAGGTGGAAAGATCCAACGGATTAGTGTTATCCGGGATAAAAACCCGGCTCATTGAGCCGCTGCAAAGATCAGCGGGGTGCTGGATAGAAGAACTACCAGCGGTACTGTGGAGTTTAAGAACAACTCCGAATCGATCAACAAGCTATACGCCGTTTTTTCTGGTATATGGGGCAGAAGCTGTATTACCAGCCGACATAGCGCATGATTCGCCTAGGGTCACCCAATACACAGAAGCCGAAGTGCAAGAAGCCCGGAAAAATGATGTTGATCTGCTGGAAGAAGCGAGAGAATTGGCATTGTCCAGATCCGCCATATATCAGCAAAATCTCCGACGCTATCATAGCCGTAAAGTAAGCCCCCGAGTCTTTCGGGAAGGCGATCTGGTGCTCCGATTGGTACAACGTACTGCTGGCATGCATAAATTATCCCCCCCCCATGGGAAGGGCCATTCATTGTGAGCAAAGCATTGCACAATGATTCTTATTATCTTATCGATGCAAAGCCATAGGAAAAGAACAAGGCGGACAGGTCTGGCGAGGAATCTAAGCGTCCATGGAACGTAGCCCTACTTCGTCCTTTCTACACATAGCAGAGAAGTGTATGTATCCGAGTCTTCTCATATGTCGGTATGTATGCCGGCAATGAGCTTATCAATGAAATGTTGGCACCTCGGGCAGTAACTCGGGGACTGCCTTAATAATATTTGTTGTCTTTTATTATTTATACGTCAGCTGGATTAAGTTGTTCTACTTAACTCGGATTAGTAATGTGTGAGCACCAAAAACCCAACTCTTCGGCTTGCTCCTGTCCAACAAGAATTGGCTTCATGGCAAGCAAGAGAACAAGTTTGGAATTGCGTGGCACATGAAAAAAGACTAAGGAAAAGAACTTAATTGAGCCGACGTTTGTTTTTCGGACTAACCTTGTATTCACTTTCAAATTATTATGCTGAATTATTTTGAGCTAAGCCTAAAAGTTTCTAAGTATTGTTAAAACAATTTTGAAGCTCGGATTTGTTAGTCGTAAAACTGAATCAAGGTAGACACGAACTGAGCCAGAAGATTGGACAAAGAAGAAAATGAAACTCGGGGACTACGCCCAAGTTAATCCGGCATAAAAACTTAGTAGCAAAATATCACATGAGTACGGGATACAATTCCACCCGGCATACCGGGGATCTGATAAGTTTTCAAGTATTTTTACTTAAGGAGCAGCAGAAGGAGGAAGTTCAGCGTCATCTTCGCCTTCTTCGATATCCGAGGCATCGTCCTCTCCATCCTCGTCTGAACCATCTTCAACATTTTCAACCTCTTCGCCATGGTATCCAGCCGCTTCGGACCCTCAGTCCATTCATGAATGGGAGCATATTCAATGAGGCTATGGGTGCAAGCCTGGCGTCGAGCTACCCATTCCGGGTCATTGGTCCACTTGGATCCGGTGCGCAGGCGCGTCAGGAGGCTGAGATCGATCTTCTCATACCACATGAGTATGTGGTGAAGAACGGTCTCAGCTGCAGCACGACCAGCGGACTCTCTCCAAAGGTCGAGCTGGGTCTCGATCTCCGTCAGCTTTTCAGCAAGGATTGCGATTCTCTCTAGAGTGTCCTCGCCAGGCCAGAACATGTTGAAGACTCGGACTGAAACATCGAGCAGATCCTTGCTGTAGTTCTTGATGATTTCCATGCGAGATGACAGGCTGACCAACAGGTCCTCCATGTCATAGGGAATGTCCTCACCGTAGGAGCGACGGGAGTACCCCTCTCTCGGTGGAAATTGGCAATAGCGGTGCTCGCAATGGGAGTACCCTCTGGAAATTTGCCTAAAAACGGAACAAGAGAAGCAAGTAATGAAAAGACATGTGAGGTAACCCGGAGAAGTATGCCGGATAAGGAAAAGGAACTTACGTAAAATGTGGTTGTGGATCCGAGTCAATTCATTGATGCAATTATCGCGTCTTTGGCGGAGCTGCACCAGTTCAGCGTTCGCCGACTCGAGTTTGACGTCGGCCTCCTGGAGAAGTTCGTGGTCCTTAGCAATTTGGAGATTGAGGCGCTCGCGCTCTTCGGTGAAGTCCTGGCCAGCCTTTTCAAGCTCGGTTTGGTGCTGCGCCTTCATCTTCTTCATTTCTGCCTTTAACTTGGCAATCTCGTCGTTCTTGATTCGGAGGAGGGCAAGCTCATCGTCTTTCTTTTTGAGCTCGGCCTGATGCTGCCCTGCTTGTTCGAGAAAATGCAGCATCATGTCAGGCACGGGCACACTATCTTCAAGAGATGCTGAAATAGCGTGTTGACACGGCAGAGCCGAGGTATGAATGTTTGCCGAGCCAAGAAGAAAAGGAGATGGAAAGCAAAGCAAGGTCGGACAAAAGTAGCTTACCCTTAATCTGATCCAGATTCTTCCTCATGAGCTTGTTCTCAGCCTCCACCCCAGCTGCGAAAATCGAATGACAGGTTAGTTCTGCAGAAAAAGATGAAGGAAAATAGAAAAATGTGAAGAAGAGAACTTACCCCTTTTCTCATGCTCAGCGAGATGTGCATTGTGCTTTGCGAGCAGCATCTTGTGGGTATCCAGGAGACGCTGGAACTCAGCGCTCCGGCAGTTGGTGGTCACCTGAAAAGAGTACAAAAACTTGGCTTAAGCATGGTGCATCTTTGAAGTGTACAAGATCCGGGCCAAGTGGAACTTAACCCGGCTCTAGGTGTGTGCATATTCGAAGTGTACAAGATCCGGGCCAAGTGGAACTTAACCCGGCTCTAGGTGTGTGCATATTCGAAGTGTACAAGATCCGGGCCAAGTGGAACTTAACCCGGCTCTAGGTGTGTGCATATTCGAAGTGTACAAGATCCGGGCCAAGTGGAACTTAACCGGCTCGAGGGGTGTGCATATTAAAAGTGTACAAGATACGGGCAAAGTGGAACTTAACCCGGCTCTAGGTGTGTGCATATTCGAAGTGTACAAGATCCGGGCCAAGTGGAACTTAACCCGGCTCTAGGTGTGTGCATATTTGAAGTGTACAAGATCCGGGCCAAGTGGAACTTAACCCGGCCCTAGGTGTGTGCATATTCGAAGTGTACAAGATCCGTGCCAAGTGGAACTTAACCCGGCTCTAGGTGTGTGCATATTTGAAGTGTACAAGATCTGGGCCAAGTGGAACTTAACCCAGCTCTAGGTGTGTGCATATTCGAAGTGTACAAGATCCGGGCCAAGTGTAACTTAACCCGGCTCTAGGTGTGTGCATATTTGAAGTTGTTAAGGAGCTACGTTAGTTTTCTAAGGAGCATCCGGCCGAGTAACAAGTTACTCCCCCGGAGGCTCGAGGACTAATGGATATATCGCTAGTGCATGCTAAGGAAAAGGTGAAGTAACGTACCTCCATCATCCGGCCCGCGAGGTTAATTGCTTTAGAGGTTGTGTTCATCTGAGCAGCAAATTCGGCGGGACCGAACTTCTCCGGGAGATCGTCGTTATAGACGAACTCCGCCTTGTTCTAGTTGTTCATAAACTCGATCAAGGTCGGAGGATATCGCTCACCACTGAGCATGTGGGGCGCCACCAAGCCCTTCGCATGTGCCTCTCTCCTCTCAACCTGAGCAAGGGCCGGACTAGTGTGCAGAACAAGTTGTTGTGCACTAGTTGGCTCGGTAGGGGCGTCCTTCGGTGCTAGAGCCTTCTAGGCAAGCATGGACGCGAGGGTGCGCTGTCCAGACCCGGTGGACGCTGCCCTGGTGACGTCAGGGGCTTTCTTGCCTTTGGCTTGCTGAGAGGAGGAAGTGGTTGCGGCAGATTTCCCCTTAGGAGCTGCCTGGGTACTTCCTCGCCGAGACTGAGAAGACTTGGACGAGGCGGAGGAGCTTGGCGCTGGTGCCCTTGTTGCTATAGCTGGTGCTGCTGCTGATGTCCTTGCTACCGGAGTTGGTGCTGGTGCCGGAGTTGATGCTGGTGCTGGTGCTGGTGTGGAGGTAGTCTCGGTAGTTGCTGGTTGTGGCGGAGCCGAAGTGGTGGATGTCGCTGCCTTGGCTGGGTCCGTCTCCCCCGCTCCGGGGTTGCCCCCCTCTTGACGAGGTGAGCTGGAACCCAGAGCAGCCGCAGAACCCTCTGGAATAGGGCTCAGCGGGCATGACTCGTCGTCACGGGGGGGAGAAGGGCTAGGTCGGAGCGGTGAAGAGATGCTAGATCCACTTTGGGGAACATCCTCCATAGCACTGCCAAATCAAATAATGTCAAAAGAGAAACTAAAACAATGCAAGGAAGAATAAGTTGCAGAGGGAAAAGAGGCTTACGCATCCGAGGTCAGGGGCTCCTTGGGTTTCCGAGCCCTTCGTGCTGGGGCCTTGCCTACTGGCTTGGAAGCAGTTTTGTCTCTGGACTTCTTTCGCCTTTTGGAGGGCTGAGAAGGTCCGGAGGAGGAACTTGATGCAGCTTCACGCCTCTTCTTCGACGCTGCCAGAATAGGTTCACCCGTGGCAAGGGGAGGGTCCTCGTGGATCTACCCACTGGGGTTAGCTGATGCTGGAAAAGCATAAGAAAGGGGGACAGCGTCAACAGCTTCCATCACCTCAATATCCGAGTCATCCTCATCGTCGGGCCAATCTCTAATAGAAGAGAGTTTATCGGTGGGTCGCTTGGTCGCGTCAGACATTGGGAGGAACATCTCCTGGTCCGGTTCTTCCTCATCCGAGCTCTCCTGGTCAGGCGCGCATTTGAGGGTAGGGTCGGTGCCATCCTCAATGGTCTGCTGAAGGAATTGCTAAAGGAGAAAAAAGACAATGGAGTTAAAAATAAGACAGCAACCGACATAAGATCTAATCCGAAGAGAGTTGGTGGCACGAAGCTTACCACGGGAGGAAGCCTATCCCGGCAATAATGCTCAATTCCCCACGTCCACTCAGAGGAGAAGTCCTTGTGGGTGGTGAAGAGCGCATTGACCCGGTGGTAGATTTCTATGTTGCTAAGCTCGAAGGACGAGGTCCGGTTGGGGTCGCGACCCCAGCTCATGTGGCACACCTTATGAGTGCGCTTCTAGAGAGGGGAGATCCGGTTGCGGACAAATGTGATCATGGCGTCCTCATTGCGCAACCCGAGATGCTTCAGCTCCTTGAACCTTTTGTTGACCCGGTTGGCCAATACTATGGGCTTCTTGGGGACAACATCCCACAACTCCGGGTTAGGTGGACCCGGAGCATAGGGAAGCAGCCAGATCAAGTCTTCAGTGCCCTCGTTCCGGACATAAAAGAAAGTCCGGGCCCATCCTTTGCAGGAGTCCAGCCCGGTGACTCGGGGGAAAACGGATAGCCTCCAGGGTAAGATGGATGCAGCTTCGAATTGAGTGAGTTGCTTGTCCTCTGGATCGATTTGAATATTCGGAATGACATTGCGACGAAGGCCGAAAAACCGGATCCATAGCTCCTTCGTGGGCCATAATCCGGCATAGCCCTCGATCGTAGAGGCAAACGCAGAAAGGGAAGTGATTGTGTTGGCAGGAAGATGGTGCGGCTGGAGTTCGTATGTGCTTAACCAGTCATGGAAGAAATCGCTGACCGGCAAACCAAACCCCCGTTGGAAGTGAGACAAGAACACAATGTACTCACCCGGATTGGGTGAGGGGGCGAGTTCGGCGGAGGCGAGGCGCGCGATGACTCCGGCAGGAATGCGTCTGGTGCGGTAGAGCCAGTCCAGGTCGTCTTGGCAGACCCAGGACCCGTCCCACGCACCGCGGTCCGCCATGGCGGTGTCTTCCTCCATTTCTTGCTCGGCGATGGCGAGCTCCTCCTCTATCATCTCTAGTTCGTTGCCCTCGCTGTCGTTAGCAGCAGTTGGGGGCAGCGGCCTAGATTGGCAACGACCCGTGGCGGAGGCGTGGCATGGCGGTGACGTGAGGCGCTGAGGAAGCGGCGGCGGCGCTGCTACTTGGAAGCAGTGGCGGCGGCGCTGTCGCGGGGAAGACGAAGAAGAAGAAGTGCTAGAGGCAGAGGGGCGCGGAAGGGGGAAAAGACCTAAGGGTGCGCCCCTCCCCTATTTAACCACTCCCTCGAGGGGGTAGTGGGATCGTGTCAAACGGGTACGCCGCACGGTGTGGCCGTGTATTGCCCGCGTCGACCAATCAGCAGCAAGCCACACGGAGGGCCACAGGGTGTAACAGATCCCGTGACGTGACGCACTGATGCGGTTAACGAGGAGGCAGGCCAGACGTGACGTGCGCTACAGTGATAACTGACAAATTACTGCAGCAGTTACTGTGGCTGGCCCTTAAAATGAGGCAATCTAATGATTAGCCTCCACGTGGGCTAGCGTACGAGAGAAGGAAAGAAGACCCGGATGAGACCGTGGTAACCCGGCCAGCAAGTGAAAACTTGGAATGTGCCACGGGAAAGTAAAACCATGAGGTCTGAGTTAGGGTGGTAACCCGGCCAGCAAGTGAGAGCTTGGAACGTGCCAAGGGAAAGGAAATCCAGAGAATCTGAGACAAGGAGGAAACCCAGAGAAGGAGCACAAAGCTCGGTGGAATTGAACCTGTTGTGGCCTTAGTGGCTAAGGCAGCTAAGACCGCACCAGCTTCGGGGACTAATGTTGGGGGATACCCCCGGGTAGGGTCGCGCCGGGGTATAAAGGCCGAGTTAGCCGAGGGTTGGCAAGGCTAAAGCAGATGATGGCCGGGTCACCTCAAGGCAGGCCGAATCACGGGGTAACCTGGACCAGGGGGCGTTCACCTAACTAGGTCTCAACCGACTTAAGCCGTAAGTCGGAATGGCGTATTTAACTTGTATGCAGGAACGGGTGTGGCCGGATCAATTATGATCCGGGTCATATCTAGCTTCTAGGAGAAGGAAGGAATATCGCTGGTCAAAAGAAGCCCTAGTACGCACTGCGTGAGCGAAGCAAAAGAGGGCAGGACCACCAAGGCGTGGCCGACAGAGGTGACGACGCCCGTGTTGGCTGACACAGGCGCCGCAGAGGCTCACGTAGCCTATGCATGGGTGACGCGGGGGAAAAGTACCCCGGTCGGTTTGCTATTTTGGGAGGAGGCATATTCCCTGGAATATGCCTCCACGTATGCCCTAAGTGGAGACCTAGCCACTCCTATATAAGGAGGGCTAGGGCCTCTGTAGAAGGGGTTCCTCTATTCTAAAAGGTTCTAAGGGTCCTGTACGGGTTAACTGTGGGTGAGAGTAAGAGAGGTCCTTCTTCCTCCTCTCGCCAATACAGCTCTAGGAGCACTTGTAATCTGTGAACTGAATCGAATACAAAGCTTCTGTGTGGGGAATCACCTCACTATCCCTCCCTCGATTCCCCTAGTGCTATTAGTCCCCACCTTTAGCCTATCCATGGCATCTGCCGTGACACCACCACGACAGGTTTCCACCATGATTAGGCATGGATTAGACCGGTAGCCCAGGCGTTTCTCTAACACACATACATAACTCCATGGACTTACAAGCTCCCCTTTCATTTCACACTGACGACATCCATAAACAAAATAGCATGATATCAACTAGGTAAAATGTACAAGTGCAATGTTGAAAGCGTTCCCCATGACAGCATGGTTCTGCTAATTCACAACCTACAAAGCGCAAGCATGTACGCAACATAGATGGGCACAATGGTTCAAGTTTATTAAGTGCAAGAAAGTAAAGTGTGCCATCAAGTTCGTGAGAGCTTTAATCACTAATTTTCACATAACAAGTTTAATTCGGAAGGTAGATAAAAACATGAATTTACTTGGAATAGCAATAGTGCTAGTAGGTAGGTATGGTGGACACAAATGGCATAGGTTTTGGTTTTAAGGTTTGGATGCACGAGAAGCATTCCCTCTTAGTACAGGTTTTTAAGGTAGCAAGGCTGGGTAGCAAGCATAAGAGTTGAAGGAAACAAACAAACATACAAGTGATAAAAATAAACATGCAATCTTCCTTGGAAGCACAAAAGATCTTAACTAGAGAATACGAAGCTTATGAGAAAATCAAGAAAGAAAGATGACAAAATTATATTTCTTTAAGAGTACTTTTATCTTTTTCATTCAATTCTCAAAATAGTGTTGCTACTGACCGAGCCAGGTTTGCCAAAACCAACTAAATTTACTCAACAATCCCAAAGTTGTACCAATACTAACAACAAGATCAATCATATAACATGAATTGAAAACTAATATAAGATATGCAAAAGAGTAAATGATAAAACTTCTCATTAATATTCCATAACGGCAAATCACACCAACGGATACATAGATATCTAACGAGAGGGGGGACACTTCCATAATGCAAACCATCCTACATGATAACTTCTCTATTCATGATATGACTCTACTAAAAAGGTAAAAAGATAGAAGATAGTGATGTGATACCGCGGCACTCCCCCAAGCTTGGAACAAACCAAGGGGATGCCAAAACCTTATGACGAATTACTCCTTCGGTGATGGTGGTGTTCTCTCGATGAGCTTTTCGAACAATTTCCTCAAGTCCTCAATCTCGAAGGTGAGAGTACGAATCAACTATGAGTTTTGCTCAATGCGGCTCATGATCATGTCGGGTTGCGAATCCCAGCTCTTGTGATTATTTCCCCACTCTTCCTCCTTGAAGTCTTCTTTTCCTGCACGGTTAGAACGAGGCATATCCAATTGGAGGGTAGTTTCTCCTTGGGCATATTCTGGAATTGATGATCATGGATAAGGGTATGGAAGGGATTCTTGGTGCGTGGAGAAGATGACCGTGGAGCCAAACAGTGACGCGGAGGCTTCCCTCTAGTTGACATTCGTGTAGTCCTTCTGATCTTGGCAGGGTTTTCCAACACTCCAATGCTTGCAATGGTAGTGTCGGTGTGCGGATGCTAGCTTTTCTTTGCCTCCTCTTCATCGATCTCATTCTCATGCCCGGGATCTTGGGGATCCTCCTCCGCAGGCTCCTTTCCCTTATCCTTGGTGGAGACTATTGTGCTTCTAAACTTTAAGAATAGTTCCTGGCAGAAACAGATCGAAAAGAATACATGACGAGATCATGATATACAAACCTCGGGGGATTCGGGGGATTATATATTACGAATTTTTACAACAAAAGGAAGGTACTGGGAGAAAACGGGTCGGAGACAGAGTCCGAGGTGGCCACACCACCTGCTGGCACGGCCAGGGGGTCGCGCCATGGGGTGGTGTGAGCCACCCTGGCTCTGTTTCCGTCCCTCTTTCGCTTTATTGCTTTCCTTGTTGGATAAAAACTCCAAAAATATAACTGGACTGAATTTTCGCGGAACTTTTCTTACCAGAACTGTTACCTATTCGAAAATGGACTCTGCAGGTCTCTGAACTTGGTATTTAGTAGATTCTTCCGTAGTCACTGCTTGAATAACATCAATATCTTCATCTTCATACACATATTGCTTGAGTCATGAAACCTTTCACTATCTTATTACACCATTTCCTCCAATAACCTGGAAATTTCTTTCACACAATTCTTATTTAGCAACATTAGTGTAAGCGAGGTAATAAATCTTTTAAGTCCAATTTCAACTGAAATCCCTCAAAACATAAGCTACTGTAGCAACTCCTTACAAAAAGCCAAAAAGAATTCAAAAAGGAAATCGATTTAAGACGCAAATGCAAGAGTGGCAAAAATCTGTCAGAACAGACCAGTAGGTAAAGATCAATTTTTTCGAAAATCTTCTGTTGCTCAAATCAAAAAGTGCAAAACTAACAAAAGTTAAATAACAACCTGGGGAAGAAGCACAGAAAGTTACAGCTCCATCCTACATACAAAGATTTTTCAAGAATTTTTACAGTGAAGCACAAAAATCTGTTTCGGGACAGCAACTTCCCCAAATCTTACTTCTCTCGCATTAGAGGTTGATCTTGACACAAAAACCAAACAAAAAGGATAAGGCGAGGTTAGTGCCGAAACAATAACTTCCAAGACTCAAATAAACAAAAACTTAAAGCACAAATATATTGGGTTGTCTCCCAAAAAGCTCTTTCTTTATAGCCATTAAGATGGGCATGATAATTTCAATGATGCTCACATAAGAATATGAATTAAAGTAAAAGAGAGCATGAAGAAGCAAGGTAATAAGGGAATATTGTAAGAAAATAAATTGTTGAAACCAGGGACTGCTAGCATGGGAAGGCAAAACTAGTGTAACATAAAAACTTTCAGCCTAAAACGAGGAAACTTGATATTATTGAGATGCATAAGAACTGTCTTCCCTCTGTCATAATAACTTTCAGTATCATGCATACATTTAATGATATAACTATCACATGAACCATTGTAGCAATGATCACTTATTCTAACAGAAAACATAGGGACACTAGCTCTCATAACACTACTTTGTGAAACAATATTAGGGATATCCTTACAGAGGATAGTGTGTCCATCTTCTACATATTTACTGATAAAATCTTTCACATTTGCTACTACAGGTTCAACATCCACTTGTTCATCAGGTTCAACAGCTTTATTCGTACTTTCATTAACCATACTAGCTATCATAGAATGTTCCTTTATCTTAATTGGGAAAGGCATTTTCTCAATGTAAGGTTCAGGTAAAACATGATTAGCAGTATAAACTTCAGTATTTCTTCTAGGAACACTACTAACAATGTCTTTATAAGGTGCATGATACTTATTCCACTTCTTTTTAGGGACTTCAATATAGGAAGCAAAAGCCTTAAAATAAGTTGCAATAGCTTGAGAGTCTAAACCATAAGCATTTTTAATATTTTGAAAGTCATCAGTTCCCATAAAAGATTCAATGCATTCATAATCATAATTTATACCTGACTTTCTTCCTTTATCATTCTCCCATGCTTCAGCATTGTCTTGAATATGGTCTAGAAGATCCCATTTAGCTTCTTCTTCCATGCGTGTAAATGATCCAGCACAAGAGGTATCCAATAAATCCTTATAATGAAGAGAAAGCCTTGCATAAAAGTTATTGATAATAATATTGTTGGGGAGCTCATGAATAGGACATTTGAGCATTAGTAACTTCAATCTCCACCAAGCTTGAGTTGTACTCTCTCCATCAAGAGGCCAAAAGTTGTATATTGATTCAGATCTTTATGAATCTCACTAGGAGGATAAAATTTAGAATAAAAGAGAGGTACTACATCCTCCCATTCAAGAGCTTGACCATTCTTCAACAGCTTATACCATTCCTCAGCTCTTCCTTTCGGTGATAATGAGAATAACTTCTTCTTGACTTGATCTATTGTAATACGTGCACACTTGAACAACCCGCATAATTCATGTATAAAGAGCAAATGATCATCGGGATGGACGGTTCCATCTCCAACATAATAGTTATCCATAACACGATCAATAATTCTTGTAGGTATTTTAAAAGTATCATTCTCAGCAGGTGGTGGTTCATCTACTACCTTAGCAGTGGTAGTAGCATTACAAAATAATAAACTAAGTGAATTATCCATATTGAAATAAAGTAACTAACAGAAGTAAACAATATTCACAGTAGAAGTTTCCTTTACCAGTTCCACTCTCCAATAGTGCTTCACTCCCTCGCAACGGCACCAGAAAATAGTCTTGATGACCCACAAGTATAGGGGGTGTATCGCAGTATTTTCGATAAGTAAGAGTGTCGAACCCAACGAGGAGCAGAAGGTGTTAGCAAATGGCTTGGAGCGGGAATTCTCTATAAATACTTAGCAAACGGATTTTTAGGGGGTTTTGATAATGCAGGTAAATAAAGTACGAGTAAATAAAAGACAATAATAATAAATGCAGAAAGTGGCCCAATCCTTTCTTTAGCAAAGGACAAGCCGGTTGTATTACTTAAGATGACCAAACATTCTCGAGGGCACATGGGAATATCATCAAGTGCTTTCGCTTCATATAGTTGATTAATCTTCTTTAGTTTGCTAAGTGTTGTGTGGGTGAACTTGTGCTAATGTACCGACCTTCCTAGGACTAATACATACTTGTTATTATACCCCTTGCAAGCATCTGCAAGTACAAGAAAGTAATTAAGGTAGAAACCTAACCACATCTTTAAACTCTAAGACCCTGACGTCCCGTGTGCAAAGGTTTCCTAACGGGGGTTCAGGTTTCTGTCACTCCGGCAACCCCTACGATTAGTAGCCAAATACACAATGCATTCCCCTAGGCCCATATAGGTGAAGTGTCATGTAGTCGACGATCACATGACACCACTAGAAGAAATACGCCACAACTTAAATATCAAACTACTAAATCTTTCTCAACACAATTCCACTACTAACAACATGACTTCTCCCATGTCCTCAAGAACTAAACGAACTACTCACAAGACATCATATGGATCAAGATCAGAGATGATATAATGATATGTAACAATCTGAATATAAATGATAATTCAATGGTTCACTCAATAGCATCAACTACAAGGAGTAATCAACACCGGGAAAGTTTCCCCAAGAACTATGCAAGATTCAACCCAATTGTTATAGCGGTATGAAGTGGTGATGATGGTGATGGCGGATATGATGATGGTGATGATCCCGATGAAGTCCAGCTTAATGGTGGTGTTGATGGTGATGATCTCCCCTCTTCAAGAAGGAATTCCCCCGGTAGAATTCTGTCTGCCGGAGAGATCTTTCTCTCTCTATAGTTTTCCACCCTGTAGAGGCGGCAGAATCTTTTTGTGGTCCCTCCCTAGGTATTAGGGTTTCGAGGGGATAATATACGCGAGATGGGAGAGCCTGGAGTGGGCCAGGGTGGCCACACCACCTGCTGGCGTGGCCTAGGGCTGCCCGCGCCAGGGGGTGGTGTGGGCCTCTTGTGGCCCATCTCCACTCCCCCTTCTGGCAATCTTTATCTTCTGGAAAAAATAAAATTTTCCATGTATTTTCCCGGATTTTCTGGTCTTCGCGAATTTTGCCTCCAAACAACACCTTTTCCATCAGAATCCTAACTACAGCGGTCCATGCTCCAAAAGTCATCAACCATGCAAAAACAGATGAAATAACATAAGTATCATCTCTTAATATGAAATATATCAATGAATAACAGTAAATTATGATATAGAATAGTGATGCAAAATGGACGTATCACCTGCCCCAAGATTCCCCAGCTAGCCCGTCTAGCCGGGGGCCGGGAGGGCCGGCTGGGTGACCACCTCTACCCGGCCGCCTCGGATCTGTTGGCCATTGGTACGGGGGAGGGTGATGCTCCTTGCTGAGCGCACCCTTGATCGGACAGTCTGGCGCGCCGCCCGGATGGCGCTACCGGACGAGGATGCCAAAGCACCAAGGCTGAAGGATGACGAGTAAAGCACCGGCTGACGGATAAAGCTCTAGCTGACACCCGAGCGGTGGCGCTGGAGCCGAGGCACCGACCCCCAAGATCGAGGCGTGGGTCCTAGAACCATTTGGACCCGCAGCCACCCGCTTTAAGCTCGATGGCTCTGTATGGCGCCAGAAAAAGTGCTGGTGCATGGTTGATGTAGAGCTCATTGGGAACCCCAAGAGGAAGGTATGATGAGCACAACAGCAAGTTTCCTCGATTAAAAAACCAAGGTTTAATCGAACCAAGAGGAGCAAGGAACACCCCAAAGGTGTTACTAAATCGAGCTTAAGCACTATCGTGCTAGTAGCAACGTGGAGACACACAACACAAAACTTTGTCCCCTTGCGATGAGGTTGTCAATCTCACCGTGTTTTATGGAAAACAAAGGATTAAACATATCGAATGGAAAGAAGTAAAAGTTTGCGAAAGTAAACACAAAGCAAAAGCAGTTTATATAGATTGTATGTAAAAGACAAGGACCGGGATCCATAGTTCACTAGAGGTGGCTCTCCTTAGATAGATAACATGTTGGGTGAACAAATTACAGCGGGGCAATTGACAAACATCGAGAAAGCAATACATGCATATACTAATCATCTTGACTCCTTTGTAACTAGATTGGGCATTACAACATTATACATAGACCGCCATCCAACTGCATCTATGACTAATAATCCACCTTCAGGTTATCATCCGAACCCCCTCCAGTATTAAGTTGTAAGCAACAGATTATTGCTTTACGAACTGCGTGTAAAGTAAACAATACGATTGTTCTATGAACAAAGGATTGTTGTTTTCTCCCTAGTAGCAAAAGCACATCTAGTACCTTAGAGATTTATGTCACTTCCCCAGATTACCAGAGGCATGAACCCACTATCAAGCATAAATACTAACTCTTGGAGTTGCTAGCATCTACTTGGCCAAGATAGCTACTAACAACGGAAAGCATGCAAGATCACAAATAACAAAGACATGATAGAATCAATAATCAATCTGAAATAGCATCTCAATATCCATCGGATCCCCGCAAACACAACATGTAGAATTACAAATAGATAATCATGATCATAAACCAGCCATCTAGCTACTACATGGATTCGTAGTCCAAGGATAAACTACTCACACATCACACCGGAGGCTTGCATGGTGATGAAGAAGGCCTCCAGGGTGAATTCCCTCCCGATCTAGGGATGGAGATGACGGTGGCTACAGACTCTTTCGTGGATTTTTGATCGGGCCCTTTAGGGTTTTCGTCCCGAGGGCAATATATAGGTGGAAGGAGAGGCCGAGGGGGTGCCAGGAGCGGCCACACCACCCCCTGGCACGGGCCAGGCCTGGCCACGTGGCCAGGTGGTGTGGTGGCCCCCTGGCCCCTCTCTATCTCGTATTCTGGCACTTGATGTCTTCCGGAAAAATAGGCACTTTGGCTTTTGTCCTGTCCAATTCCGAGAATATTCATTTTCTGACTTTTCTGGAACCAAAAACAGCAGAAAACAGGCAGCTGGCACTGTGGCTCTTGTTAATAGGTTAGTACAAGAAATCATATGAAAAGTACTCCAAAATGTGAACAAAATACAAGAAAGTGGATATAAACAAGCATGGAACATCAAAAATTATAGATACATTTGCAATGTATCAACATCCCCAAGCCCAAAACATTAAACCCTAGAACCCACATTGTAACCTACCCTTCCACTAGTGTATAAGGAGGGGTAGTGCTAGGGTTCTAGATAAGGGATTACAAGTTAGAAGTTAGCCAGAATCACTAAGTCAAGTAGTTCATCTTCCTCTAGCTCTCGATAGCAGCTAGGGAAACAGCTCAAGGAGCACATGTACTGAGTATCGACTCCCCATATAGTAGATCCTTGCAGGAGTAGGAGCGTTACCTCGACAAGAGGGCTCCGAACCTGGGTACATCGTTGTGTCTGCAGTATTTGTGCCCAACCCGTTGCGAGTAGCCACCGATAGCATCCGGATTGTCCCTTCTCATGCCATCACTGATGGCACTGTCGTGTTCCACACCACAACAACTACACTGCCCCCAATCTTCATGGTTGGTGATATAGTTGCAAAGGTGGATGCCGAAACGTCGATCACATCATTCATGCGACTCATGCTCAATCTTTCGACCATCCGTGTTCCAGGGCCATGTCTACACATGCTAGACTCGCCAACTTAACCTTAATGTATTTGTTGTGCAACATGGCTTACACCCACCGTATGCGAAGGCAGATATGTCTAAAACCCGATCATCATGCCCTGCCTCATAACGAAGAACTTTCTTGGTGGTGCACATTAAGGGGAATTGTTGGTATTTTGTTTAGGGATCATCTTATTAGGCTACCGTCGAGTATATAATACCAACACACAATAAGATGTACAAACAATCAACATTGCATGTAAATGTGATGCGATATGGTTCTTCACGCTGTGATCTCCATCCCGGTCTCCGGATCCGGCGCTAGGGTGATACATTGCAAATGTATCTATAATTTTTGATGTTCCATGCTTGGTTTTATCCACTTTCTTGTGTTTTGTTCCAACTTTGGAGTACTTTTCATATGATTTCTTGGACTAACCTATTAACAAGAGCCACGCTGCCGCCTATTTTCTCATGTTTTTGGTTCCAGGAAAGTCAGAAAATGAATATTCTCGAATTGACGGACAAAGCCAAAGTGCCTATTTTTCCGAAGGATCAAGTGCCGAATCACGAGACGGAGAAGGGCCAGGCTAGCCACCACCACTGGCCGCGGCGGCTGGGCCTGCTGGGGTGGTGATGGCTCCGGCACCCCCTCGGCCTCCTTCCGCCTATATATTGCCTCGGACGAAACCCTAAGTACCCAATCAAAATCCACGAAAGAGTCTATAGTCATCATCTCCATCCCTAGATCGGAGGATCTGAAGCTCTTCCCAAGACGAGAGGGAATTCACCCTAGAGGCCTTCTTCATCACCATGCAAGCCTCAGTGTGATGCGTGAGTAGTTCATCCTGACTACGGATCCATGTAGTAGCTAGATGGCTGGTTTCTCCTCCTTGTGCTTTCATGTTTAGATCTTGTGAGTCTGCTCATGATCAAGATCATCTATTTGTAATTCATACATGTTGTGTTTGCGGGGATCCGATGGATATTGAGATTCTATTTTAGATTGATTATTGATTCTATCATGTCTTTGTTATTTGAGATCTTGCATGCTTTCCGTTGTCAGTAGCTATCTTGGCCAAGTAGATGCTAGCAACTCCAAGAGTTAGTATTTATGCTCGATAGTGGGTTCATGCCTCCGTAACTGGGAAGTGATGTAGATCTCTAAGGTACTAGTGTGTTGTTGCTACTAGGAGAAAAACAATCCTTTGTTCATAGAACAATCGTATTGTTTACTTTACACGCAGTTCAGAAGCAATAACTGCTGCTTGCAACTTAATCTTGGAGGGGTTCGGATGATAACCTGAAGGTGGATTATTAGTCATAGATGCAGTTGGATGGCGGTCTATGTATTATGTTGTAATGCCCAATCAAGTCTCAAAGGAGTCAAGATGATTAGTATATGCATGTATTGCTTTCTCGGTGTTTGTCAATTGCCCCGCTATAATTTGTTCACCCAGCATGTTATCTATCTAAGGAGAGCCACCTCTAGTGAACTATGGATCCCGGTCCTTTTTCTTTACATACAATCTATAAATTGTTTACTTCTTTGTGTTTACTTTCTGCAAACTTCTACTTCTTTCCATTCGATACGTTTAATCCTTTGTTTTCCGCAAAACACGGTGAGATTGACAACCTCATCACAAGTTGGGGACATAGTTATGTGGTTGTGTTGTGCAGGTCTCCACGTTGCTACTAGCACCGGTAGTGCGCCCTGCCAAAGCTCAGCTAGCAACACCTTTGGGGTGTTTCCTTGCTCCTACTGGTTCGATTAAACCTTGGTTTCATAACTGAGGGAAAACTTGCTGTTGTGTTCATCATACCTTGCTCTTGGGGTTCCCAACAAGCTCTACGTCGAAAGTCGAGCGCATCAAGACATTTTCTAGCGCCGTTGCCGGGGAGTCAAGGACATCTTCACAAGGGAAGTCCCTCATAACCAATCTCTTTACTTTGTTGTTTTTGTTTTGCTTAGTTTTATTTTTGCTTTGTTTGCTTGTTTTGTTCTTCAAAAAACACAAAAAAATTAGTTTTACTTGTTTGCTTTCTTATTTGAAAACCCAAAAAAATGACTACTCTTGAAAACACTAAGTTGTGTGACTTCACTAGCACCAACAACAATGATTTTATGAGCACACCTATTGCTCCACCTGTGGCTGAAAATACTTTCTTTGAGATAAAACCTACTTTGCTCAATCTTGTTATGAGAGAATAATTTTATGGTATTGGTAATGAAGATGCTGCTTCCCATCTAAATAACTTTGTTGAACTTTGTGAGATGCAAAAGCATAGGGATATAGATGGTGATATTATTAAACTGAAATTGTTTCCTTTCTCTTTGAGAGGAAAAGCTAAAGAATGGTTGAATTCCTTAACTAGGAATAGTATTGATTCTTGGACTAAGTGCAAAGATGCTTTTATTGGAAAATACTATCCTCCTGCTAAGATTATATCCATGAGAAGTGAAATAATGAAGTTTAAACAACTTGACAATGAGCATGTTGCTCAAGCTTGGGAAAGAATGAAATCTTTGGTAAAGAATTGTCCCACTCATGGACTGACTACTTGGATGATCATCCAAACTTTTTATGTAGGATTGAACTATTCTTCAAGGAACCTATTGGATTCTGCTGTTGGAGGTACCTTTATAACCATCACTTTGGGTTCTGCAACAAAACTTTTGACAATATGATGGTTAATTATTCTGAATGGCATACTGAGAGAGCTCCACAAGGTAAGAAGGTAAATTCTGTTGAGGAAACCTCCTCCTTGAGTGATAAGATTGATATTATTATGTCTATGCTTGTTAATGGGAAAGCCCATATTGATCCAAATAATGTTCCTCTAGCTTCTTTGGTTGCTCAAGAAGAGCAAGTTGATGTGAACTTCATAAGAAATAACAACTTTGGCAACAATGCTTACGGTAATAATGCTTATAGGAACAATTTTGGAAACAACAATTATAAGCCATATCCTCCCAACAATGGTAATGATTATGGAAATTCTTACAACAATAATAAGAGTGCTCCCTCTGAACTTGAAGTTATGCTTAAAGAGTTTATTAGTAAACAAACTGCTTTCAATAAAACTATTGAGAAAAACTCTCTAATGCTGAAAGAAATATAGCATCTTTGGCTGAAGCTCAATCTACTTTGAATAAAATGGCTGCTAAACCTGAAACTAATGATAATCCCTTTGCAGCTACTAATGCTATACAAGTAAGAATTGATGAAAATGTTAGACTAGTAGCTGAATTACATGCTAAGTGGGAAAGAGAAGATGAAATTGCTAGAAACATTAGTGTTTCTACTATCACCACTACTAGTGTTGAGGCTAGTTCTACTACTTTGGATGATAAAGTTGATTTTGATCTTGATGGTTGCAATATTTCTGAAGTTATTAAGTTCCTACAAAAGCTTGCTAAAAGTCCTAATGCTAGTGCTATGAACATGGCCTTTACAAAACACATTACTGATGCTCTCATAAAGATTAAAGAAGAAAAGATGAAACATAAAGGTTCTATTCCTATAAAACAAGAGGATGGTTGGGAACCCATCAGTAATATGAAAGTGAATGACTTTGATTTCAAAGCTTTGTGTGATCTTGATAGCAGTGTTTCTATTATGCCTAGAAGGATTTATGATATGCTTGATTTGCCTCCTCTTGAAGATTGCTATTTGAATGTCCCACTTGATGATAATGCTAAAATGAAACTCATGGGGAGTCTTAATGATGTTCTTATTATGGTTAACGATTCCTATGTCCCCGTTGATTTCTACGTTTTGGATGTTGAATACAATGCTTCTTGTCCTATTACTTTGGGAAGACCTTTTCTTAGAACTGTTGGTGCCATCATTGATATGAAAGAAGGCACCATTAAATATCATCTCCCACTCAAGAAAGGTATAGAACACTTCCCTAAAAATAGAGAAAAGATTTCTTTTGCTTCTCCTATGAAAACAAATTTTGGTCTTAATGCTTCTTCATTTGAGAACACTTGATTCTTTCTTTGCTTCTTATGCCTAACTTAAAGGCATTAAAGAAAAGTACTTATTGGGAGATAACCCAAAAGTTTTAGATGAGTCTTGGAAGTTATTACCTCTGTAATAACCTCTCCTTATACTTTTTATTTGCTTTTTGTGCCAAGAGTAACATCTAATGAGAGTGAAGTAATGATTGGTAAAGTTGCTGTCCCGAAACAGATTTTTGTCCTTCACCATAAAAATTCCTGAGAGAGCTCTGTATGTCGGATTGAGATGTAATGTTTTGTGCTTCTGCCCCAGGATGTTATCTAACTTTAGTTAGTTCAACACTTTTTTATTTGAGCAACATAAGGTCTTCGAAAAAATTCGTCTTTACCCGTTGGTCTGTTTTGACAGATTTCTGCCATTTTCTGCATTCGCTTCTTGTTGGTTCCTTCTTGAGTTCTTTTGGGGAATTGAGCTTTTTGAGGGAAGTGCTACAGTAGCTAGTGTTATAATGGAAGTTTATTTGGTGTTAGAACTGAAACTTGAGATTTATTTATCTTAAGTGCACTAATGTTGCTAATGAGATTGTGTGAAGTTTTGTATGAAGGAAAAATTTCAGGTGTATGGAAGGAATGAGTAATGAGATGAAGGATGGACTAAATCTCAAGCTTGGGGATGCCACGCGTGTCACCCCAAGAAATATCCAAGAAGTACAAGTGTCAAAGCTTGGGGATGCCCAAGGCATCCCCTTCTTCATCAATAAAAATTCCAGGTTTCTTCCAAACGCTTCATTTTTATTGTTTCATGCACAGTTGTGTTTTTCTTGGAGCGTCTTCTTTTTCATTTTCGTTTTGGTTTTCATTTGCTTTGGTTTGCTTAGTTTTCTGAATAAATTGGTTGTACCCCCTCTTTCATACATTGGTTTGCAATTAGTTTGGTTTGGTTTGGAAAAGAGTAGGAAAGTTCATGCTTATGTGGTAAAAAGAGCTTGTTTTTTACTATGGCTATGCTTTGTCATGCCATGCTTGATATTGTTTTGGATTTATGCTTAGTATTCTTTTATGTAGCATGACTTGTTATAAACAGTTGAGATTGCTTAATGTGCCTTGGATGAATCATGTGTTGTTTTAGCATATTAAAGCATAGTATAGTGGTTTTCTCCTTTGATGTTTTATTTGGGTTGACTTGGCACATGCTCACACCATGTTATGACTATCTCAAGTCACCATAGCCTTTATGATCCTTTAGTTTTCAACTTGTAGTATCACTTTATGCTTTGATCAATGATGTTTTGTCTCTCTGCATGATTATGGCCATTATTGCTCTCTTAGTTTGTTGCTCCCAGTCTTTTGCTAGCCTCCACCACCAAGTATGAGTTCCACTCATGCATCCAACTCCCTAAACCAAGTTATTCCAAAGATTCCACCATACCTACCTACTAGCTTATGCTATTCCAAGTATATTCATGCTTTTGTTTACCTTCTACTTGTTATGAGAAAACTAGTGATTAAAGCTCTCACGAACTTGAAGGCACACTTTACTTTACTTGCCCTTAATAAACTTGAACCATTGTGTCTTCTATGTTGTATATGCTTGCACTTATTTGTTGGGAATTAGCAGAACCATGCTTTCATGGGGAACGCTTTCAACATTGCACTTGGTACTTGTACCTAGTTGATATCATGCTCTTTTGTATATGGATGTCGTCGGTGTGAAATGAAAGGGGAGCTCGTAAGTCCATGGAGTTATGTATATGTGTTAGAGAAACGCCTGGGCCGCTGGTCTAATCCATGCTGACATGGTGGAAACCTGCAGCGTAACCATAATGAGCTGTCTATGAAGCATTATGCTTATAAAAAAGAGTCCTTTTGAGAAAAAAAGAGAGAAAAGAAAAAAAAGATACTATGAAAAGAGGAAAGAGAGAAAAAAGCACCATATTCCCATGGTAAATAAGAAGAATGCTGAGATGCTCATTGTCTGCTTGCCTTGTCATTTTGATATGGGGATTCTTCCGTATCATCGGCAAGGGTACCCGTTGGTTCTCTATGATACACATGTACTTACAATGACAAGAACTTACCGGTGACTAAACTTGAGTAGCATGAGGAGCGGCCCTCATATACAAGGGACATGAGATTTCTGACTTATACTTTGTCAAGCATGTACACCATAGTTTGTTCACTTTAACCTTAATCACTTCAAGATGCTTATGATAGGGGCAATGAGAGCTGAAAGCTATAAGTACCATAATTTTTGGAAGCTCTTTATGAGACTTGAATCCCTACTTCCTTTTACAAAGGCCTTTCTTCCACCAATGTATTGAGTCTCCACCTTCTATCTTTATGCACTTACTTTGAGAGCATAGTGGCCATTCTTAGTTCTATGTGCATTGTCCCAAGACTAGTTGATTGATGCATAACTTGATATTTCTTGTTTTAAACTTTTGTATCTAGTCACTCTTATGAACTTATGTATCTAGTCACTCTTATGAGTAGTCCTATGCATTTATGTTTGCTACTCTATGAGGGACAAGCTGAATGCCACTATGCTATGTTTTCTTTATGTGAAACAAACAAACATCTTGCAAAGCATTGTTATTCATGAATCTTTTGTTTGTGCCTTTTCATGTTGCATCATAGTTTCTTTGCTTATTGCTAGAACTTTGTCTTTCATGTTATGATAGAAGTACTATGATCCCAGCTTTGAATGTTTTGCAAATACTTTGATCAAGTCTTTGATGGTGCATGCCACCTCAAAAATTATTTCTTTTTATCACTTACCTACTCGAGGACGAGCAGGAGTTAAGCTTGGGGATGTTGATACATTGCAAATGTATCTATAATTTTTGATGTTTCATGCTTGGTTTTATCCACTTTCTTGTGTTTTGTTCCAACTTTGGAATACTTTTCATATGATTTCTTGCACGACTAAACTATTAACAAGAGCCACAGTGCCAGCTGCCTATTTTCTGCTGTTTTTGGTTCCAGGAAAGTCAGAAAATGAGTATTCTCGGAATTGGACGGGACAAAAGCCAAAGTGCCTATTTTTCCGGAAGGGATCAAGTGCCAGAATACGAGACAGAGAAGGGCCAGGTGCCGGCCACACCACCTAGCCGCGTGGCCAGGATGGGCCCGTGCCAGGGGGTGGTGTGGTGGCTCCCGGGACCCCCTCGGCCTCTCCTTCTGCCTATATATTGCCCTCGGGACGAAAACCCTAACTACCCGATCAAAAATCCACGAAAGAGTCTGTAGCCGCCGTCATATCCATCCCTAGATCGGGAGGGATCTGAAGCTCTTCCCGGCACCCTACCGGAGAGGGGAATTCACCCTAGAGGCCTTCTTCATCACCATGCAAGCCTTCGGTTAGATGCGTGAGTAGTTCATCCTTGGACTACGGATCCATGTAGTAGCTAGATGGCTGGTTTCTCCTCCTTTGTGCTTTCATGTTTAGATCTTGTGAGATCTGTTCATGATCTAGATCATCTATTTGTAATTCATACATGTTGTGTTTGCGGGGATCCGATGGATATTGAGATGCTATTTCAGATTGATTATTGATTCTATCATGTCTTTGTTTTTTGAGATATTGCATGCTTTCCGTTGTTAGTAGCTATCTTGTCCAAGTAGATGCTAGCAACTCCAAGAGTTAGTATTTATGCTTGATAGTGGGTTCATGCCTATGGTAATCTGGGGAAGTGACAGAAATCTCTAAGGTACTAGATGTGTTGTTGCTACTAGGGAGAAAACAACAATCCTTTGTTCATAGAACAATCATATTGTTTACTTTACACGCAGTTCGTAAAGCAATAATCTGTTGCTTGCAACTTAATACTGGAGGGGGTTCGGATGATAACCTGAAGGTGGATTATTAGTCATAGATGCAGTTGGATGGCGGTCTATGTATTATGTTGTAATGCCCAATCAAGTCTTAGAGGAGTCAAGATGATTAGTATATGCATGTATTGCTTTCTCGGTGTTTGTCAATTGCCCCGCTGTAATTTGTTTACCTAGCATGTTATCTATCTAAGGAGAGCCACCTCTAGTGAACTATGGATCCCGGTCCTTTTTCTTTACATACAATCTATAAACTGTTTCTGCTTTGTGTTTCTTTCTGCAAACTATTACTTCTTTCCATTCGATACGTTTAATCCTTTGTTTTCCACAAAACACGGTGAGATTGACAACCTCATCGCAAGTTGGGGACAAAGTTCTATGGTTGTGTTGTGCAGGTATCCACGTTGCTACTAGCACCGGTAGTGCGCCCTGCCAAAGCTCAGCTAGCAACATCTTTGGGGTGTTTCCTTGCTCCTACTGGTTCGATTAAACCTTGGTTTCATAACTGAGGGAAAACTTGCTATTGTGCTCATCATACCATCCTCTTGGGGTTCCCAACGAGCTCTACGTCGAAAGTCGAACGCATCAGGGGCCACTTCATCAAGCATTACTGCAGTAAACACAAGTACATGTGGGAGGGTAACAACTAAAATATCAATGCCCACATGCTACAACTCGTGTGTTCTACCCGTACTAGCAATACTACACATAGATCTAGCTCTGATACCACTGTAGGGGTTCGTGCATGAAAACAATAATTTTTTCCTACGCTAAGAACCCTAATGCCAGGATCTATATATTAGTAATGTAGTAACGGGAGGGGCTTTTCGCACCCTTGAAGACCAAAAAGCATTGTCAACGCTTGGGAGAGGGTGGTTGACATAGTCGCTCCAACACTGACCTCGAGGTCATGTTGAAGTCCTATGGCTCCGATGACTTCTAGTGCCCCAAGTGTTGCACCTCCGAGGAATTTACACACGTCCGGTGCCTAACGATGACTCCCGCTCCTCCGATCCAGCAGCAGTTGTGGAAGTAGACCTTCTAGATCCGAATCCCGCAGCGCGATGGTGCTCCGCGGTGAAGAACACTCCTGGTCACGCAGTCCAGACTTGGGACCATGGTCATGGGAGAAAGAGAGAGAGAATCAATTGGAGGTCTCCCCAAAAGAGAGGGAACATTTTATTGATTATTGGCGTATTTATTTTGTCAAAATACCTGTCAATATATAGGGGACCCCCCCCCCACACACACACATGGCTAATTGGCTTAGCCATGTGGGACTAATAAAGGAGAGGATAGGATGAGGGGCTGGCCACTGCCGGCCTTGGCCCAAGTGGGCCCCACATAGGATACCTTGGCCCAACCGGCCTTGGCCCAAGTGGGCCCCACATAGGGTACCTTGGCCCAGCCGGCCATCCCCTCTCTTTTCTCCTTTGGTCTTTCCCCATGGGCCTTTTCCCTATGGAATTAGGCCCAATTAGGTATTTGACCTTTCAATTTATTTTTCTTTTATTAAAATAATTAAAATGAACTTCCCTCATGGGTCCCTCATGGGCCTTTTCCTCATGGGCCTATTCTAATTATCGTAACTTGAACTTCGTGACATGATCAGGTCACGATGCTCAGGTTGGGTATAGCTCATCATCTCATTCTCGTAATGAGGTGACTCCATTGTCAGCTAGCATAAATGACACATGATCACGAAACCTTGATCATTTGTTGATCGATGAACCCGTGACTAGAGATTCACCAGGAACTCCTGGTTGTTTATATATCACGTGTGTATTGACGTTTCCTTTCAATACAATTATAGCACGATACAAAACTTAATCATAAACTTTATGAAATATGATAATAATCCATATTATTTGTCTCTAGGGCATATTTCCAACATTTCTATGCTAGAAACTTTTGGAAGAATCCCGCTAAGGCAAAGTTGGAGCTAAATCATAAGAACAACTCAAGTGGAAGAAAGGATGGTGGTACAAAAGCTAGATCATGCTACAATTGTGGTGACCGCTTTCACTTTATTGCCGAGTGCCCGTATGAGAAGAGAGAAGATCATGGTGGAAGACTCATTCTCAAGGACAAGTCAAAGGCTCCTCCTCGCAAGACGCCTTTCAACAAGAAGAATTCCACCTACAAGAAGTCCCTAGAGATTGTTTTGGTTACTCATGAGGAGTACTCTTCTGGGAGTGAGGAAGAAGAAGAAGAGTCCACAAGTGAAGTGGCGGCCATTGCCACCACCTATATACCCACCTACTCCCTATTTGACTCTCCAAATGAGAATCTCCCCAACAAGAATGTAAATTGCCTCTTTGCAAGGGCATCTGAGGTATCATCTATCCCCTTCCCTCATATAATCTTGAATGATGATAGGGATGACCTTGCTAGTCTTAAAGTTAAGGAGGAAATGGTATCTTTGGATCATTATGTGACTAACTTTCAAGGTGAACACAAGAAGCACTTTGAGGCCCTGATGCGTCAACTTGTCCATATGGAAGGGCTTCTTGAGGAGAAAGGTAAAATTGAAATAGATGACGCTATTGAACTAGCATCCTTGAAAATGCTCTTGAGGAAGAGGAAGAGCTTCGAGCTTCTGTTAAAGAGAGGCTTGAAGGTATTGATGAGTCACATAATTTAGCTACCTCTAAACTAATTAAAGAGTGCGACCATGCTCTTGCTAAGGCCAAGGTTCTTAAGAAATAAAAGGTTGAGTTTGGTGTTGTTCAAGCTAGACTAACCAATGAGTTAGAGAAACTTGAAAAGTCTCACAAGACCTTGGATGGTGAACACTCTATCCTCATCAAGTCTCTTGAACAACTTCAAACTTGACTAGCTAAATTAGATGCTCCTAGCACCTCTACTACTACTTGTGATCATACAAAAATTATTGAAGAAAATGCTAGGTTGAAGGTTGTGCTTGCAAAGTCCTCCCCACCCAAAGGTTATGGTGTCCTAGATAACCTTTTGAGTAATCAAAGGTCTAACAAAGGAAGGGAGGGTCTTGGCTATGTCTCCAAGACAAAGAAGAACAACAACAACAACAACAAAAAAGAAGGCCAAGACCGCTCAAGCAATGAAGAGCAACATTGTGGGTACTGATGCCAAAGGCAAAACTTCTCATGATGACTTTTCTGTTGGGCCACGCAGAGAAAAAACTTTTTCCTACGCGGTGATCCCAAGATCTAGCTGAGGTAGTAGGCCACGAGAATTACCACTAGACGCGCGGTTGCGGAATCGATGAAGCACGTCACTTGATGCAGTGCAGTCCTCACGATCCGTTCCGATCCACGATCGTCGAAGTGCTGAACGCAAAGACCTCCGCCAAGATCCACACGCACGAGGAGGAGCGCCCGATGGACTGCTAGGTCCGCACGCGGCGACAGGACTGGACTAGGGCTAGGGTTTCCAACACATGGAGTGACCTAACCGTGTGCTCTAAGCACCTGCGCCCCAGCTTATATAGGGAGTGAAAGTGGGCTCCACTCACTTGTGGCCTATTCACTAAAAGGCCTATATTAGTCACTGTGAGTCCAACTCACTGACTCTGTCTGTTTCCTTTTTGGGTCCAACCCAAATATGCTCATGCTCTTAAGTGTGTGACCCGACAGGCTCATGGTGACCCGGACACGATCCGAGTCTCACTCATGACCGATCAGTTGGTAGCGACTCCTAGCAGAACGTGCCAACTCCCAAGTACCAAAGAGTCATGACGACATACCTTCCAATGCGACTTTCGTCTGAGTCCCTTTTGTCTCACGATATACCTTGTCGAACTATAGGCAAATAATTGTCATCCCTTAAATAGTTCGACTCTCTTTCTCGATCCGAGATAAGTAATTCATCCGACTAACTCTTAGTCGGTCGCCTCGGTTAACACTTAACAGATTCACGCATGGCCATGCTTTCCGAATCATATCTTCTGAGAGGGCCCAGAGAATATCTCTCCAGATGAAGGGGCAAAATCCCATCTCGGTTATTCACATCATGCAGCTTGATTCTCAGTCGACCCGAACTCTGCCTTTATAACTGCCTAGTGACGGAACAACATTTGACAGAACCTAAGTCGGTGATCCTCAACTCGAACTATGCATAACCTCAGGTCTAAGGATTACATTGATTGAGACATGCAAATGACGACTTGATCGTTGCATCTCAATATGGGTTAGTCCGACTCGCTAAACTCTTTAGCCAAATCTGTGTAAGTCGGAATAGCATCTCTATGCCCATGACAAGTGGAACCGGGTCATCAGCCGACTTTCAATTAGTCTAAGTTGTGTGTCCAGCACAACCTCAACGACCAAGGACAATCACTATAAACAACATGAATATATAGTTCCACAATCGAATCACATATTCAATGATATATATCGGTAGTTCATACATGGACAACAACTTTATGAATACATTGGAAATAATATCATACATGATTGCCTCTAGGGCATATTCCCAACATTTTCGGGAATTGCTAACTCTCACTATGTTCTATCTCGTGATTATTATGGTGATGTTTATGCAAAATGTGTTGGGCCTAATGATGGTTTTGTTGCTTCGTCTATTTGGGTTCAAAAGACCCTTGTTGCAAACAAAAGAGGACCCATTGAAAAATGGGTACCTAAAACCAAGTCTTGATTCTTTGTATGACTATGTTTCCAATGGTTCTATATGGGTGCTTGATAGTGGATGCACAAGTCATATGACCAGGAGCAAAGCAATCATGCCTGAGATAAGGCCAAATGTCAACAATATAACCATCTCCTATGGTGATAAATCAAAATATAAGGTATTGGGCCTTCGTAAGGTGGTAGTCGCACATGATATATCCCTTGTGAATGTCATGATTATTGAGACCCTTGGTTATAATTTACTTTCCATTTGTGCACTTGGAAATATGAGTTTTTTCGTATTAATTGATGATGATACTGTGGTACTCTTGTGGAGCAAGACTCTAAAGGTCGCTTTCATTGGGTATGTTGAGAATGACTTGTATTTGGTGGACTTTTCAGGGAATACCACTACAAGCTCAATGTGCTTATTCGGAAAGGCCGATGTGGGTCAGTTATGGCATCGCCGACTAGCCTGTGTCTAGATGAGAACTTTGCAAAGTCTTCACAAGGGTGGCCATATTGTCGAACTAAAAGACAATGTTTGTTTTGCCAAAGATCGTGTTTGCAGGGCATGTGTTGAAGGAAAGATGCATGATTCTCCCCATCAAAAGACTACCAAGATCAAGTCCAAGAGGATCCTCGAGGTCCTTCATGTGGATCTCTTTGGTCCTTGATGTCTACGCACTTCTATTCTTGTAGACAGTTGTTGGGCCTCCAAGTGCAGAGGTTTGTAGAACAACAACAAGTTTTCCCTTAAGTGGATCACCCAAGGTTTATCGAACTCAGGGAGGAAGTGGTCAAAGGTATCCCCTCTCAAGCAACCCTTCAATCAAGATACAAGAAGTCTCTTGTGTCCCCAACACACCCAATACACTTGTCGGGTGTATAGGTGCACTAGTTCAGTGAAGAGATAGTGAAATACAAGTGGTATAGATAATTATAAGTGGTAACGGTGCCAGAAAATAGCTTGATGGCATGGAAAAGACTAAAGGAAAAAAGATGGAAGCAAGCAAACATGTAACAGATCTAGTTGCAAACGGTGTTTCAATATTTAGAAACAAGGCCTAGGTGTGGCATCCTGCTAAAACCACTACTAGAAAATCGCTGTGTTTTTGTGCATTGCATCACCATGACCGCATGCTCATGTCATCATGCCACCTTGCATTTGAGCATCGTCATCTTCACGCATCTGTTTGTCTGAAACTATTTTCAAAAAGGCTAGTTTTGTTTTCTAGATACCCCGTCTTTATTCAAATACAAAACCCAAATCTCCGGAATATTTTATTTCGTCTCAAACGAATTGCAAAAGCCTTGTTTTAATAAATAAAATATTTAAATTATATTTTTAGGAGGCAGCTAGCCAGGCCCAAAAGCCCAGCCGGCCACCTCCAAAATAAGCCCTATCTGTCTAAACCCATCTAACCAAACCCTAATTCTACCCACCACCAAACCAACCCACACCCAGCCGACCCCCCTCCTCCCTCTTTTTCCCTTCCCCAGCCGCCAACTCTCTCCCCTCCTCTCGTTTTCCCGCTCAACCCCCATCGCCACCTACCCCGCCCGACAACCCAGCACGGACACGCAGGCCACACCGCCCCTGGCCCCGCGTCCCCACACCACCCTAGGTTTCCCTAACCCCACCCGAACACGTTCCCCCACACCACCTGGTCCCTCCCCCTGACAGCATCCGACCCCACCTCGTCCTGTCGCTCTCCCCGTGTCCGTCCTCGACCATCTTTCCATTGCCCGCTCGCCCCATGTTTTTCTCTCTCTCCGACCCCGTCTCGCCACCAACCCCAGCCCCACGGCCTTCCTTCCCACCAAGCGCCGCCGCCCTTTGTCGCTGAGCCGCGACGCCCTCCTCTTCCCGCCTCCCTGCTCCCGGCTTGCCTCGAGGCAAACTCTCCCCGCTGTGGCGCCTCTCCCCTTGCTGCAAGCCACCGACGCCGCCATCCCGCCGTCCTCTTCTATCGCTGGCCGCCTCCCTGGTCCATGCAGCGAGCCCCTCCACCAGCGAGACCGTCCAGTTCTAACCTCCCCTCCTCCCCCCCTCCGGCCCTTCGCGCGCGCCGAGCAAAGCCACCCACGCCCACCAACCCGCCCGCCGTCATCCCTTCCTGCTGCCTCGCGAGGCTGCCCCTCTCCTCGGCCCTGCACCTCTAGGTCCCGCGCTGCCGCCTGGCCCTCCCCTCCTCCTCGCCGTCCTCTGCATGTCGTTGTCGTCGCCATGACCCCGCCCGCCTCTGCAGCCGCCTCAAGCCCGGCCACGACTGCGGCTACAGCCTTGGCTGCCCTGCCAAAGAAGACCTGCCGCCGGCCTCCCCGTCTCCTCTGCCGCACGTGCTCGTCGCCGCCGCCCTCGCCCCGAGTCCTGCACAGCATCAAGTTCCTCCGGCCGCCATGCGTGACGACCTCGCTGGGGCCTCGCGGTCCTCTGCCGACGTCCGTCTGCGCCGCCTTTCTCCGGCCACAGCCGCACGCCTCCTCTGGCCGTCCTTCGCACCGGAAACGCTAGTGCCCCTGCGTGCGCCGCATCTTCGGCTATCGCCAAGTTGCACGTGCGCACATCGTCTGGTCACCGCCCCTCTCGTCATTGGTGTCTCCCCTACCAGTGCTTGTGGTATGGGACTGCCGTTCTTGTGCTTGTGGATACTGTTGCATCACTTGATGATGTCCTGAGACTTGTCAATATCGACGTGCTGGTGTGGTTTGTGACAGATAGGTCACTACAGGGATGGTTGTATGCCTCTGGACACATGTGTCGTAGTCAAGATCCTCACAGGGACATCCCCGGTGTCTACTTCTCTGGTGTTGCCAAAGACATACACCAAGATCTACCGGCACCGAGAACCGAGTCTGACACCGACAATTGAAGCCGACAACCCCAAGTTCTCCTTGTCAAACGACAAGTTCGTCGATACGGAGTCCAAGACCAAACCGGAACACCAAGACCTCCTTCCCGGCGTCACGCCAAGTTCCCCTCCCGGAGCCGAAGGCATCGAGATCCCTAAGACCGGACCCCGAACCACATCGAACCCCAAGATCTTCGACCCCTAAAGTGTGATCCCTTTTTTCCGAGACCCCTATTTTTATAATATGACATATACCTGTCGCATCATTAAATAATCATGCTTGCATACATGTCATCTGGTGGGTTGAGTTAAATAGTCGATTCACCTAAATTAAATATGGAGTCTATATGCGGGTTATTCTAGTCTTATTCCGGACTCCATTTAAATTTGTGTAACCGATGCCATGTTTTGCCTTGTTAAACAACATTTAAATTGCGGGGTATCTAAATAACTTGAACCGCCTAATTAATTGTCAGGACCCGGGTTCCGCTTAATATTTCCTAGTTGCACCGCATCTATGACATGCCATGCATCATATCATAATCATGCCGGATCTTCTGCCGTAGTATTAAATATTGCATATGGTGTTTCTTCTAGTGTTTGCTTCTTCGCGGATTAGGCCGATGAGTTGATGCGAGTATCGACAAGTTCTCCGGATATGAACCTTCGGCAGTGTTTCCCAGGCGAGCATCTCTTCCCCTTCTACGTATTTTGCATTTATAGTCTTTATTTCCTCCTGTTGATCTATTGCTATCTGTGTCGCGATGCTTTAGTTTCCGTACCCCAGTTAAATCCCGTGCAGCCTCTATATTTCCTTGGACACCTCCTATTACCTGTGTTTGGTAGATAGCTGGCCTTGCGAGTCGTAGTTCCTTACCCAGGTGCGATCTTGTGTTGTCGAGTACCACAGTTGTTGGAATGCTGGCAGATGTTTATTGGTGGAGATGCTTATTGGTGGAGATGATCATGACTTTAATTACAACCATTAAAATGCTAGATATAACTAATGCAGAGGCATCGGTGGGCAATAGATGTTATTTGGTTCTTCCACGCCCACTTGTGTCCCGTAGGACCCCGAGTACTTGATACTTGTTCCTTGATTTTTCGCACTATCCACATCCGAGAGGCCGTGGACCCCCCTGAGCTAGAGCTTGATTCATTTCTATTTCTTGGGGCCACAAACTAATTTGGGGTTTTATTTACTATCTTGTACTTATGCCATGTTTACTGCTTTATTTAAGATTGTGCGTGGAGCACCTGTACTTTTTGGATTGCGGAGTGTTTTCGCGGTATCGACAAGCCCAGTCACACTTTCGGTTTCCCAGTCGTTTACAGCCATTAACGCAAACCCTGGGTCCGTTCCGGAGCCGGCCAACTTCGTTGCGGGTAGCTTAGTGGGGTGGCCCCCTGAAATATTTTATAAATCCTATGATCGCTTTGTCGTGAATGTCTTGTTGGGTTTTGAGTTGGTTTTTCCGAGGTTGATCGAGTGTGTGTTGCTATTTGTGCACCCCTGCAGGGTAAAACTTTCTGAAAGCCGTGTCCGCGGTTATGGACGACTTGGAGCACAGTATCTAGATCATAGACAAGCATAACTAAAGTAGTGTTATAAATTTGACTCAATATGTGACTAGTAATCAGCTCAATTATAACGGAATGGATATTAAAAATGCCAACAACTGGTGGATCTTGGTCGTAGCGTGTTCTGCTATACCTGCCTAGTAAGTATTACAACTCCAATGGAATGTGATAAAAGTGCCAACAACTGCTTGGTTTTGGGATTCCTCAGGACAATTATATCTGACTAGTAAATGTTCCAACCACAACGGAATGGTGATTAAAACTGCCCACTACTTATGCTTCAGGATAACTCATGCTATCTATATCTGATTAGTAAGTGCTGCAACTATAACAGAATGAGTAAAATTGCCAACTGTGTGAGTTCCTCGGTCCGACTTCCTCGTTTGGTCTCGAGGGGGAAATACCAGGATGGGTTTGTCTGGTGTTAGCTTCAGGTTGGATCCGGATAGGTCTTTCTTATCCCTCTCTGATAACCGCCGCTTGTCCGAGTCTCTATATGTTGTTTAGTGCCTTTCTTGCTGCCGCTTGATCCACCATACCTATGTGGCGAGAGCCAATTCTAACCTCGCCGTGTCTTGGCCTCGATCTTGACGCTCCTCTTTTTCCTTCGCCCTTTGTCGGCACCCCCTTTTGTTTTAGCAGGTTTGAGATCGACGTTGTTAGCAGGGTTACCCTTCCGTCTTGGCCTGGGCAGGGTTATGGACGCCATTGGTTATTCTTCAGGGCTCTTAGCCCAATTTTCTTCTTGTCTGTACTCAGACGTTGTATCGATTTCAAGGTGATTTGGATCTTTGTATTGTATATCTGTATTCTTGACTCATGGAGTCGTTGTTGTATATATCTGTTCTGTGGGTCCCATCGAGGACTGATGTGTAATGGTATTACCTTGTTTTCCACCCGCACGAAAGTGCCTGGTGGGCGTCCTTGAATCGTTTCTATGCGGGTTTGGCGAAAAGGGCTAAAACTTGCATAGGGCCGATTCGAGGGTGTTACAGAGTGGTATCAGAGCTCAGCAGTTGTGATACCCCACAAGTCCAGCCTGTAGGATAACCTAGCTAACGGCCGAAGTAGAGTGTCAAAAGTATTTTTGCAAAAATCGGTTGGATAGATCTGATTAGGTCTGATTTTACTCCTTATCCCTCTACTGTTCTCCTCTTACCTTTGTGTGTTTTGAGTCTGCTCTCTTATCTTTTCTTCCAGTCCAGGAATTCTCGTGGTTGGGTTTCCGTCGTACCTTCAGGGTTTCGCTTCCTCTTTTGGTAACGGTGCTTCTACATCCGGTCGTCATGCTATCTGAGGAATCCGTCTGCTGTGGTACCATTCTTTGTTCCTTGTTTGTGCCTTCCGGTGCTTTCGCGACGACCCCATCTACGCCAGATCCGATGCAGAGTCTGCATCACTCTTTTATTTTTGAACCTCGCTTGTCGAGATCTTCAGTCTGATTTCGAGAATGGTTGCACGCTATTCTACTGAATGTGCAGAGTAATAGTTTGGGTGCGTGATGGATTGGCCCCCATGCCGACTACTCAATCTATTTGCTCTCGTACATTGTAGTGGATCAGAATGCATCGTTTCTCTCCTTCTGTCGAGGTTAAAGGTGGCCTTATCTCTTGATACCTTTACCTTCGTCCTTCGTTCCCGGAGTGTTTTCTCGACGACCATGGACGACGACCCCTTGTTGGTGGTGTCGCCAATTCAAGACGAAGAAGGAACCTTTGTTAGTGGTGTCGTGAGGATCTACACGAAGCGAGAAGATTCAGATCGCCGACCTTCTTCCAGGTACCATGAGGTGGATCTCGAGGGCGAGATCCCTTGTTAGTGGTGTCGAATTATGGCATCCCGCTAAAACCACTACTAGAAAATCGCTGTGTTTTTGTGCATTGCATCACCATGACCGCGTGCTCATGTCATCATGCCACCTTGCATTTGAGCATCGTCATCTTCCCGCATCTGTTTGTCAGAAACTATTTTCGAAAAGGCTAGTTTTGTTTTCTAGATACCCCGTCTTTATTCAAATACAAAACCCGAATCTCCGGAATATTTTATTTCGTCTTCAAACGAATTGCAAAAGCCTTGTTTTAATAAATAAAATATTTAAATTATTTTTTTAGGAAGCAGCCAGCCAGGCCCAAAAGCCCAGCCAGCCACCTCCAAAATAAGCCCTATCTGTCTAAACCCATCTAACCAAACCCTAATTCTACCCACCACCAAACCAACCCACACCCAGCCGACCCCCCTCCTCCCTCTTATTCCCTTCCCCAGCCGCCAACTCTCTCACCTCCTCTCGTTTTCCTGCTCAACCCCCATCGCCACCTACCCCGTACGAAAACCCAGCACGGACACGCACGCCACACCGCCCCTGGCCCCGCGTCCCCACACCACCCTGGGTTTCCCCAGCCCCACCCGAACACGTTCCCCCACACCACCTGGTCCTTCCCCCCGATAGCATCCGGCCCCACCTCGTCCTGTCGCTCTCCCCGCGTCCGTCCTCGACCATCTTTCCATCGCCCGCTCGCCCCATGTTTTTCTCTCTCTCCGACCCCGTCTCGCCACCAACCCCAGCCCCGCGGCCTTCCTTCCCACCAAGCGCCACCGCCCTTTGTCGCTGAGCTGCGACGCCCTCCTCTTCCCGCCTCCCCGCTCTCGGCTCGCCTCGAGGCGAACTCTCCCCGCTGTGGCGCCTCTCCCCTTGCTGCAAGCCACCGACGCCGCCATCCCGCCGTCCTCTCCTATCGTCGGCCGCCTCCCTGGTCCCTGCAGCGAGCCCCTTCACCAGCGAGACCGTCCAGGCCCCAACCTCCCCTCGCGGCCTCCTCTGCGGGCGCCGTCGCCGCTCGAGCAAGCCACCTCGCCGACCCGAGCCGGCCGCATCCGTCCTCGCTGCCGCCACGTGCGAGGCTGCCCCTCTCCTCGGCCCTGCACCTCCAGGTCCCCCGCTGCCGCCTGGCCCTCCCCTCCTCCTTGTCGTCCTCTGCACGTCGTCGCCGTTGCCACGACCCCGCCCGCCTCTCTGCGTCGCCTCCCCCCAAGCCCAACCACGACCCCGAGCCCGGCCACGACCCTGTCGCCCGCGCGCCCTAGCGCCGGCCCCGCCAACAAGACCTGCCGCCGGCCTTCCCTTCTCCTCCGTCGCCCGTGCTCGTTGCCGCCGCCCTCGCCCCGAGTCCTGCACCGCATCAAGTTCCTCCGGCCGCCACGCGTGACGACCTCGCCGGGGCCTCGCGGTCCTCTGCCAACGTTCGTCCGTGCCGCCTTGCTCCGGCCACAGCCGCGCGCCTCCTCTGGCCACCCTTCACACCGGCAATGCCAGACATCGTCTGGTCACCGCCCCTCTCGTCATTGGTGTCTCCCCTGCCAGTGCTTGTGGTATGGGACGGCCGTTCTTGTGCTTGTGGATACTGTTGCGTCACTTGATGATGTCCTGAGACTTGTCAATATCGACATGTTGGTGTGGTATGTGACAGATAGGTCACTACAGGGATGGTTGTATGCCTCTGGACACATGTGTCGTAGTCAAGATCCTCACAGGGACATCCCCGATGTCTACTTCCCCGGTGTTGCCAAAGACATACACCAAGATCTACCGGCACCGAGAACCGAGTCTGACACCGACAATTGAAGCCGACAACCCCAAGTTCTCCTTCTCAAACGACAAGTTCGTCGATACGGAGTCCAAGACCGAACCGGAACACCAAGACCTCCTTCCCGGCGTCATGCCAAGTTCCCCTCCCGGAGCCGAAGGCGTCGAGATCCCTAAGACCGGACCTCGAACCACATCGAACCCCAAGATCTTCGACCCCTAAAGTGTGATCTCTTTTTTCCGAGACCCCTATTTTTATAATATGACATATACCTATCGCATCATTAAATCATCATGCTTGCATACATGTCATCTGGTGGGTTGAGTTAAATAGTCGATTCACCTAAATTAAATATGCAGTCTATATGCGGGCTATTCTAGTCTTATTCCGGACTCCATTTAAATTTGTGTAGTGAACCGATGCCATGTTTTGCCTTGTTAAACAACATTTAAATTGCGGGGTATCTAAATAACTTGAACCGCCTAATTAATTGTCGGGACCCCGGTTCCGCTTAATATTTCCTAGTTGCACCGCATCTGTGCCATGCCATGCATCATATCATAATCATGCTGGATCTTCTACCGTAGTATTAAATATTGCATCCGGTGTTTCTTCTAGTGTTTGCTTCTTCACGGATTAGGCCGATGAGTTGATGCGAGTATCGACAAGTTCTCTGGATATGAACCTTCGGCAGTGTTTCCCAGGCGAGCATCTCTTCCCCTTCTACCTATTTTGCATTTATAGTCTTTATTTCCTCCTGTTGATCTATTGCTATCCGTGTCGTGATGCTTTAGTTTCCGCACCCCAGTTAAATCCCGTGTAGCCTCTATATTGCCTTGGACACCTCCTATTACCTGTGTTTGGTAGATAGCTAGCCTTGCGAGTCGTAGTTGCTTACTCAGGTGCGATCTTGTGTTGTCGAGTACCACAGTTGTTGGAATGCTGGCAGATGTTTATTGGTGGAGATGCTTATTGGTGGAGATGATCATGACTTTAATTACAACCATTAAAATGCTAGATATAACTAATGCAGAGGCATCGGTGGGCAATAGATGTTATTTGGTTCTTCCACGCCCACTTGTGTCCCGTAGGACCCCGAGTACTTGATACATGTTCCTTGATTTTTCGCACTATCCACATCCGAGAGGCCGTGGACCCCCCTGAGCCAGAGCTTGATTCATTTCTATTTCTTGGGGCCACCAACGAGTTTGGGGTTTTATTTACTATCCTGTATTTATGCCATGTTTACTGCTTTATTTAAGATTGTGCGTGGAGCACCTGTACTGTTTAGGATTGCGGAGTGTTTTCGCGGTATCGACAAGCCCAGTCACACTTTCGGTTTCCCAGTCGTTTACAGCCATTGACGCAAACCCTGGGTCCGTTCTAGAGCCGGCCAACTTCGTTGCGGGTAGCTTAGTGGGGTGGCCCCCTGAAATATTTTATGAATCCTGTGATCGCTTTGTCGTGAATGCCTCGTTGGGTTTTGAGTTGGTTTTTCCAAGGTTGATCGAGTGTGTGTTGCTATTTGTGCACCCCTGCAGGGTAAAACTTTCTGAAAGCCGTGTCCGCGGTTATGGACGACTTGGAGCACAGTATCTCGATCATAGACAAGCATAACTAAAGTAGTGCTATAAATTTGACTTAATATGTGACTAGTAATCAGCTCCATTATAAAGGAATGGATAGTAAAATGCCAACAACTAGTGGATCTTGGTCGTAGCGTGTTCTGCTATACCTGCCTAGTAAGTATTACAACTCAAACGGAATGTGATAAAAGTGCCAACAACTGCTAGGTTTTGGGATTCCTCAGGACAATTATATCTGACTAGTAAATGTTCCAACCACAACGGAATGGTGATTAAAACTACCCACTCCTTATGCTTCAGGATAACTCATGCTATCTATATCTGATTAGTAAGTGCTGCAACTATAACAGAATGAGTAAAATTGCCAACTGTGTGAGTTCCTCGGTCCGACTTCCTCGTTTGGTCTCGAGGGGGGAAATACCAGGATGGGTTTGTCTGGTGTTAGCTTCAGGTTGGATCCAGATAGGTCTTTCTTATCCCTCTCTGATAACCGCCAGTTGTACTGAGTCTCTATAGGTTGTTTAGTGCTGATGCGCTGCCGCTTCAGTCCACCATACCTATGTAGGCGAGAGCCGCTAAATTCTACCCTCGCCGTGTACTGGCCTCAGTACTGACGCTCCTCTTTTTCCATCGCCCTTTGTCGGCACCCCCTTTTGTTTTAGCAGGTTTGAGATCGACGTCATTAGCAGGGTTACCCTTCCGGCTTGGCCTGGGCAGGGTTATGGACGCCATTGGTTATACTTCAGGGCTCTTAGCCCAATTTGCTTCTTGTCCATACTCGGACGTTGTATCGATTTCAAGGTGAGTTGGATCTTTGTATTGTATATCTGTATTCTTGACTCATGGAGTTGTTGTTGTATATATCTGTTCTGTGGGTCCCATCGAGGACTGATGTGTAATGGTATTACTTTGTTTTCCACCTGCACGAAAGTGCCTCGTGGGCGTCCTTGAATCGTTTCTATGCGGGTTTGGCGAAAAGGGCTAAAACTTGCATAGGGCCGATTCGAGGGTGTTACACTAGGGATCATACTTTCGCTAGTGAACACTCTCATATAAATATCTTCTCTCTATGATACTACCCTGAACTACTCTCCGGTTGGACACTCTAATCCATGGTAGGGTTATAACAGCACTCCTCAAAGTCCGCTTTCCGCATCTAGATAACCCCACATTGTCACCTTGAGCTCTAGATGGTTCCAACAAACACCACAATTTCATAGAAACATCCAACTCCAAATATAACTCATAACAAGTAATTGTAATCTCTAGCCTAAGTGCCACCATGGTGTGCACGCTGTCACTTTCACACACATGGGGAGAGTAGAGATCTATTAAAGCACTTGAGTAGCAAGGTAGATCTACTTGATTACAAAGCTCATGATCACAATATGATCATGCATAGAGAGAGAGATTAACACATATCTACCGGTAGAGCCCTTAGCCTTGAGAGAGAACTACTCCCTCCTCATCTTGGGAATCAGCAAGGGCGATTGAGATGGTGCTGGAGATTGATGGAGATGGCTCCGGGGGCACTTTCCTATCCCGACAGGGTGCCGAAACAGAGACTTTCTGTCCCCCAAATCTCCCCTTTGGTGGTGGCGGCGCTGCGGAACTTTTCGTGGCTGGACGCTGGACTATTTAGGGTTTTCTCATCGGGAGGCTTCTTATAGGTGAAGGGGCGATGTCAGAGGGTGGACCAGGGGCCCACACCACCTGGTGGCGCAGCCAGGGGGACCCGCGCCACCACATGGTGTGGCCAGCCCCTAGCCCCTCTCCGTCTCGTCTTCTGGCTTCGTGAGTCTTCCGGTAAAATATCGACTTTGGCTTTTGTCCGGTCCAATTCCGAGAATATTCATTTTCTGACTTTTCTGGAACCAAAAACAGCAGAAAATAGGCAAATGGCACTGTGGCATCTTGTTAATAGGTTAGTCCCAGAAAGTGTATAAAAATACTCCAAAGTATGGACAAAACATAAGAAAGTAGATATAAAACAAGCATGGAACATCAAAAATTATAGATACGTTTGCAACTTATCAACATCCCCAAGCTTAACTCCTGCTCGTCCTCGAGTAGGTAAGTGATAAAAAGAAAGAATAATTTTTGAGGTGACATGCACCATCACAAACTTGATCAAAGTATTTGTAAAACATTGATAACTGGGATCATAGTACTTTAACATAGCATGAAAGATATAGTTCTAATAATAAGACATAGCAACTATGTTGTAGCATGAAAAGGTATAAACAAAAGATTCATGAATAACAATGCTTTGCAAGACGTTTGTTTCTTTCACATATAGAAAACATAATGAGAATGGTATTCAGCTTGTCCCTCATAGTGTAGAAAAACATAAATGCATAGGACACCTTCAAAGTTTATAAGGGTGACTAGATACAAATAGTTTAAGAACAAGCAATATCAAAGTTATGAATTAATCAACAAGTTTTGGGACAATGCAAATTAAACTAAGAATGACCACTATGCTCTCTCAATAGGTGCATAAAGATAGAAGATGGATACTCAATATAAAAGTAAAAGAAAGGCCTTCATAGAAGGAAGCAGGGATTCAAGTCTCATAAAGATCTTCCAAAAATTATGGTACTTATTAGCTTTCAGCTCTCATTGACCTATCATAAGCATCTTGAAGTGATTAAGGTTAAAGTGAACAAACTAAGGAGTATATGCTTGACAAAGTATAAGTTGGCAATCTCAAGACCCTTGAATACGAGGGTCGCTCCTCATGCTACTCAAGTTTAGTTACCAGTAAGTTCTTGTCATAGTAAGTACATGTGTATCATAGAGAACTGCCAACGGGGTACCCCTTGCCCGATGATACGGAAGAATCCCATATCAAAATGACAAGGAAACCAAACAATAAGCATCTCAACATCTTCTATTTACCATGGGAAAATGGTGCTTTTTTCTCTCTTTCCTCTTTTCTCATCTTTTTTTCTTTCTTTTTTCTCAATCTCTATCTCTTTTTTATAAGAAGAATGCTTCATAGATTGCTCATTATGGTTACGCTGCAGGTTTCCACGATGATTAGGCATGGATTAAACCAGCCGCCCAGGCGTTTCTCTAACACACATACATAACTCCATGGACTTACAAGATCCCCTTTCATTTCACACCGACGACATCCATAAACAAAAGAGCATGATATCAACTGGGTATAATGTACAAGTGCAATGTTGAAAGCGTTCCCCGTGATAGCATGGTTCTGCTAATCCAACGTATAAGTGCAAGCATATACAACATAGATGACACAATGGTTCAAGTTTATTAGGGGCAAGAAAAGTAAAGTGTGCCATCAAGTTCGTGAGAGCTTTAATCACTAATTTTCACATAACAAGTTTAATTCAGAAGGTAGATAAAATCATGAATATACTTGGAATAGTAAATGCTAATAGGTAGGTATGGTGGACTCTTTGGAATAACTTGGTTTTATTTGGAGTTGGATGCATGAGTGGAACTCATACTTGGATATGGAGGCTAGCAAAAGACTGGGAGCGACCAACTAAGAGAGCAATAATGGCCATAATCATGCAAAGCGACAAAACATCATTAATTAAAGCATGGTGATATTACAAGTCAAAAACTAAATGATCATAGAGGCTATGGTGACTTGGTATAGTCTTAACATGGTGTGAGCATGCACCAAGTCAACACAAATAAAGCATCAAAGGAGAATACCACAATACTATGCTTTAATATGCTAAAACAACGCATGATTCTTTCAAGGCACATTAAGCAATCTCAATTGTTTATAACATGTCATGCTACAGCAAAAATCACTAAGCATAAATCCAAAACAATATCAATCATGACATGACAAAGCATAGGCCACTGTCTAAAACAAGCTCCTTTCTTACCACTTAAGCATAAACTTTTCCTACTATTTTCCAATCCAAACCAACTTATTTGAAAACTAATGTATGAATGAGGGGGGTCCAACCAATTTATTCAAGCAAACTAAGCAAACAAAAACCAAAAACAAAAACGAAGACGCTCCAAGAACAACACAACTGTGCATGAAACAATAAAAATGAAGTGTTTGGAAGAAACCTGAAATTTTTATTGATGAAGAAGGGGATGCCTTGGGCATCCCCAAGCTTTTACGCTTGTAATTCTTGGATATTTCTTGGAGTGACACGGGTGGCATCCCCAAGCTTGAGCTTTTGTCCATACTTCATCTTATCACATTACTCTTCCCTACACTTAAATTTTTTCCTTCATACAAAACTTCACACAATCTTCATTAGCAACATTAGTGTACTCAAGATAATAAGTCTTTTGGTTCAGTTACAACACAATTAAAACTTCCATTAAAACAAAATCTACTGTATCACTTCCTTCAAAAAGTTCAAATGATCAAAGAGAACTCAAAGAGAAAGAGATTAAGAGGCAAATGCAAATAAAAGCAGAAATCTGTCAAAACAGACTAGCAGGTATAAACCAATTTTTTCGAAGACCTTATGTTTCTCAAATCGAAAAGTGTTGAAATAACTAAAGTTGGATAACAACCTAGGGCAGAAGCACAAACCATTACATCTCAAACCGACATACAGAGATTTTTCACGAATTTTTATAGCGAAGCACAAAAATCTGTTTCGTGACAGCACTTCCCCAAATCTTACTTCCCTCTCATTAGAGGTTATTCTTGGCACAAAAATCAAATAAAAAGGATAAGGAGAGGTTATTATAGAAGTAATAACTTCCAAGACTCAAGAAAACTATTGGGTTATCTCCCAAGAAGTACTTTTCTTTAACGCCTTTAAGGTAGCATGATAGTTTGAGAAGATGCTCACATAAGAAATATGAATTAAAGTAAAAGAGAGCATCAAGAAGCAAATTCAAAGCACATTTAAGTCTAACCCACTTCCTATGCATAGTAATCTTGTAAAGAAACAATTCATGGAAGCACAAAGAAACAAGCATAGTAAAGCAAATGTTGGGGGGATACCCCCGGGTAGGGTCATGCCGGGGTATAAAGGCCGAGTTAGCCGAGGTACGGCAAGGTCAAAGCGAATGCTGGCCGAGTCACCTCAAGGCAGGCCGAATCTAGGGGTAACCCGGACTAGGGGATGTCCACCTAATTGGGTCTCAACCGACTTAAGCCGTAAGTCGGATAGATGAATCTAACTTGTATGCAGGAACAGGTGTGGCCGGATCAACTACGATCCGGGTCATATCAAGCTTCTAGGAGAAGGACGGTATCTCGCTGGTCAAAGGTAACTTGCACGCGGCATGGCGAAGCAGACGAGGCAGGACCACCGAGGCATGGCCAACAAAGGTGGCGACGCCAATGTCGGCGCCATGGAGGCTCACGTAGCCTCTGCATGGATGACGAGGGGAAGCGACCAGTCGGCTTACTATTTTGGGAGGAGGCATATTCCCTGGAATATGCCTCCACGTATGCCCTAATTGGAGACCTAGCCACCCCTATATAAGGGGAGCTAGGGCCTCTGTAGAAAGGGTTGATCTCTATTGGCAGATTTTACTTGGTTCCTGAGGGCTAGCTAGTGGTGAGAGTAAGAGAGTTCCTTCTTCCTCCTCTCTCCAATACAGCTCGAGGAGCACTTGTAAACCTTGGAAGTGAATCAAATACAAAGCTACTGTGTGTGGAATCACCACACTATCCCTCCCTGGATTCCCCTAGTGCATTTAGTCCCCACCTTTAGCCAATCCATGGCATCTGCCATGACACCACCACGACAGTTGGCGCCCACTGTGGGGCTAGCGGCGCTAGCAGGGGTCAAGATCTGGACAGGAAACCTCATCGGCACCCGACGCGCCTCTCGGGCTCGTTGGTGCTTTGGGCTGGACTTTGTCGGCGACAATGCTGGCTGCTGGCATCGCCCACTTCAGCATAACGGCCTCTTCGTCAAGCTCGGCATGCACAAGGTCTACGTTCTTTGTCGATGTCGTATGCGTTCATCCATGACGCGTCGTTGAGGCAGGGGAGCCACCCCTTAGCGTGGTTCACGGGGCGCGTATCACTCGCTCCTCAGACCGTGCTGAGGTGATGATGACTGCGCCTGGTGCAGGAGCAAGCAAGGATCCGGCACCAGATCCGGAGGTAACGCCTATGGCACCGAGGAAAGGTAGAGGTCTTCCACTAGAGAGGCCTGAGAATGTGCTACGGGAAGCGATGGATAGCTTGGCAAACCCGGTAGCAGCAGTGGTAGATCCGGCTCAGGCATAGGCCGAGTTAGAGGAAACTAGGCAAAAAATTCTAGAGGGAGCGAAAAAGATAGCCGTGGCTTAGCAGTCGTTGAACATGACGCTGCGTGAGTACACAAAGGCAAATAAAGTAGATGTTGTAAAAGTGAAGGGGAGAAATCTCATGAGTGAAATGAACAAAGAGGGTGATACTAGGATTGAGGAGTCAGAGAACTGTTTATCTGTGGGGCTTCCGAAGTATAGTACCCCGGCGAAAAACCTCAGAGCAGCGGATGCAGCTGCGTCCGAGTTAGAGGGTCTAACAGGTGAAGCCCGTTAGAGACAGCAAGATAGGGTCAATGAGTTGGTTCGGATTGCGAACAGGCAAAATGAGGAATTGCTCAGGACTAACCCGGAGAGGGCTGGGGCCTCCAAGATCGTTCATTCGGCGATGGGTAACCCGGAGAAATCCGTTGGAGCTACATCGTCTCCTCATGGTGGTCCTAGGAGAGAAGAGGTAGTAACCTCGGCCAGGAGAAACAAACAGATCGTCCCGTATGACCCGACAAGGGTAGCGAAAGCAAAAGAAGTACAGAGAAATGATGATCGACGAAGTGTGAGCCGAGGTGAAGCTGGCTGAGGTAACCGTGACCAAGGCAATGCCGGTCAAGGAAACGCTGTCAATGGCAATGCCGAACAGCGCAACTCGGCAGGACAACCGCAGCAGCGGAATATACCAAGGCAAGAGCAAAGTGTCGGCCAAGGTATGCAACAGAGAGGTGCTCCACGAGAGCAAGATCGGTATAACGATGGAGATTCAGAAATGGTGAACGCAAGATACCTAAGGCCGGACTATCATGTGATAAGGTCAAGATTGGGAAGCAGGGATTTGATGCCTGATGATGCCAGGTTAAAACTAGATCGGCTGTATAGGTCGGAGCAGATTGAATGTCAAGGTCCCCCGGGTCCTGCGTGTTTTGGACCCTGGATCATGAAGGAGCTTCCGGTACCCAACTTCCAGTTACCTAGAGGCACAAAGACGTATGACGGCAGTACTAAGCCGGAATATTGGTTAATAAACTATGCTATAGCTGTGAAAATTGCTACAGTCAACTTGAGATGGGTTGTGAGATACGTACCCTAGATGTTGGAGGGGCCAGCAAGGGTATGGCTAAACAATTTTCCACCCGGAAGTATTAACTGCTGGATCGATTTTGAGGAAATGTTTATCAGCAATTTCTATGCGTGTCGAGGCCGAATAGGCCACATACCCTAGCTATGTGTAAGCAGAGACCGAACGAGACGGACCGAGAGTTTTTAACCCGGTGGTGTACCGTGAGAAACTCGTGTGAGGGTGTGATAGAGTCACAGGCCCTAGCATGATTTGTGCAAGGATGCAGATATGCGAGCATGTTGTGGCAAAGATTGCAAAGGGATATGCCAACTACATTGGCAGAGACGATTCAGATTGCAGATTCGTATGCCTTGGGTGATCCGACTCAACCTAGGCTCGTGTCAAACGAGTCAAATGAGGAGTGTTACCAGAGAGATGGAGCCGGGTCATCCCGGAGGAATGACTACCGAGGTAAAAGAAGAGATGACAGACCAGATTACCGATATAATTCGCAACAAGTTGCTGCTGTAAATCAAGATCAGCCCGGAGCAGGGGGAAATCAACGTCGAGCGGGGGCCAACGGTGGACCTAGAAAGCGATGGCAAGAAAACTTGGACGCCAGAGCAAAAGAAACAGTGGCAGGAAAAGAAGGACCGTCGGAGGTATACTTATGAGTCAATGTTGGATCAGCCGTGTAAATTTCACACGCCAAATCCGAGTAACTCAGCGGGTCATACAACGAGGCAATGTGAGTGGATGCATAATATAAAACAAGGGGGTTCGGGGAATGCTCAGGCACCTCGGAACGATCAACCTCGACAGGAGTTACGCCGACAGCAATTGCTCTCCGGAGCGAACACGCAACAGCTAATGTTGCCTCCCCCTCCGCCGAGGTATGATAACCATGAGAGAAGGGATGCAGTGCATCAAGTGGAAGACCAGCATCAGCCGGATCAGTGGTACCCCAGAAATGAGGGGAGGAATGAGTACAGGGAGCATCATCAGAGTTACTGTGTGTTTACCACTAAGGAAACAGATAGAAAGAGCTTTCAGCGCCGACATATGGAGGTCAATGCGGTAATGCCTTGGTCGGACCAGGAAATTACCTAGAGCATCAAAGATCATCCCAAGCTTATGCCAAGTCCTGGTTCGTATGCGCTAGTGCTGGATCCGACATTCATTGGGCCTAACATCAATGTAAGGTTCTCCAAGGTACTGATTGACAATGGTAGTAGCATTAACATCATGTATGCGGATACAATGCGCAAGTTGGGTATCTCGGAGAACATACTCCAAGCTACAAGGACAACTTTCCATGGCATTGTGCCAGGTATTTCTTGTGAGCCAATAGGCAAAGTCCGGGTTGACGTATTGTTCGGCACGAGAGATAACTGCCGAACTGAGAATTTGGAGTTTGAAGTGGTGAATTTGGAAAGTGCGTATCACGCATTACTCGGAAGACCAGCACTGAACAAGTTCATGGCAAGCTGCCACATCAGTTATCTGAAGATGAAGTTGCCCGGGCCAAATGGAGTGATTACCATTGCTGGAGATTTCCGACGTTCCATTGAGTGTGCGTCAGCCGGGTCTAACCTAGCCGAGTCACTCGTGATTGCGCAAGAGAAAAGAAAAATCCAGGAGGTGGCAGCGTTGGCTTAGTCCGCGCAGCGATATATGCCGGTGTTGAGTAATCCGCATGGTAGCGTTTCGTTCCAAGCCACAAAGGATACCAAGAAAGTGCTTGTTGATGATATGTTCCCAGAGAGCACCATAACAATTGGTGTCGGGTTAAATGATAAATAGGAAAGCGAGCTCGTCAACTTCCTCTGTGAGAATCGGGATATTTTTGCTTGGTCCACACAGGACTTGCAAGGTGTTCCGAGGGAGTTGGCCGAGCACTCTTTGAATGTGAGACCCAGAGCAAGGCCGGTGAAGCAACCTGTCCACCGCTTCGCCGAGGATAGGAGAAAAGTCATTGGAGATGAGATAGCTCGGTTACTAGCAGTAGGATTTATCATGGAAGTTCTTTACCTGGATTGGCTATCTAATCCGGTGCTAGTAGAGAAGAAGAAGGATGATCCGAATGTGGTAGTGGTTTGGCGTATGTGTATCGATTACACGAACCTGAACAAGGCATGTCCAAAAGATCCGTTTCCACTGCCAAGGATAGATCAGGTCATAGACTCAACTGCTGGATGTGAACTGTTGTCATTCATTGATGCATATTCTGGTTTCCACCAGATACCTCTGAACCCGGATGATAAAAAAACTGCATTTATCACCCCGTATGGGGCTTATTGCTATCGCACCATGCCGTTTGGTTTACGTAATGCAGGGGCAACGTACCAAAGATGTATGCAGAAATATTTGCACGACCAAATTGGTCAAAATGTACAAGTATATGTGGATGATGTGGTTATCAAGACCAAGGAAAGCAAAACGCTCCTTGACGATATCAGGCAGACGTTCGCGAACCTAAGAAGGTTCCGGATGAAGCTTAACCCGAAAAAATGTACCTTCGGTGTCCCGGCTGGAAAATTACTCGGATTTCTTTTCTCCAGCCGAGGTATCGAAGTTAATCCAACTAAAATCCGGGCCATTGAATGAATGGAACTGCCGAAGTGTCTTAACGATGTCCAGAAGTTCACTGGTTGCCTGGCATCGTTAAGCCGGTTTGTATGTCGGTTGGGAGAAAAGGCATTGCCTCTCTATCAACTAATGAAAAAGTCAGACAAGTTCATTTGGACGCTGCGGGCCAATGAAGCCTTTATACAATTAAAGAAAATGTTAGCCACTGCACCAGTGTTAGCCTCTCCACTATCAAAGGAGCCAATGTTGCTCTATATATCCGCAACCAACCGAGTTGTAAGTGCAGTAATTGTGGTAGAGCGCGACAAAGAGGGTAAGTCAGTGCAAAGGCCAGTGTATTATCTGAGCGAGGTATTGTCAGCATCAAAGTAAAATTATCCGCACTATCAGAAAGTGGCGTATGGTGTGTATATGTCGGCAAAGAAGCTAAAACATTATTTTGAGGAGCACGCCATCAAAGTAATATGTAAAGCTCCCATATCCGAGATAATGAGTAACAAAGATGCAAGTGGCAGGATTGCAAAATGGGCAATTGAACTGGCTCCCTATGCGCCACAATATGATAGAAGAGAAGCAATCAAGTCTCAGGCTGTGGCCGACTTTTTTGTGGACTGGGCCGAGGTACAATATGAACCGCCATTACCAGATCCAAACTACTGGAGGATGCACTTTGACGGGTCAAAAACAAAAACCGGGTTAGGCGCCGGAGTTGTGCTTACCTCGCCAAAGAATGACCAGTTGAAGTATGTGCTACAGATCCATTTCGCAGCATCGAACAATGTCGCTGAATATGAAGCACTTGTGCATAGGCTCAAAGTGGCAAAAGAAATTGGGATACGTCGGCTCCAATGCTTTGGTGACTCGGATTTGGTAATTCAGCAAGTGTCGGGGTTGTGGGACACTCTTGATCCAAACATGGCATTATACAGATTCCATGTGCAGAAAATATCTGGTTATTTTGAGGGATGCGAATTTCGCCATGTAACCCGGGTGGAGAATGAGGCTGCCGACGTATTGTCGAAGCTCGGATCAACCCGACAAGCAATTCCACTAGGTGTAGCATTAGAGCACCTCAAAAAACCATCTATCAGACCGTCCCCAGAAACCGACTCAATCTATGTCCCGGAAGATCCGGAGTCCGAAGCTGTGCCCATGGACATTGACATGGGAGGTGGTGCGCGAGACCCGGGGACTGCCTCAGCGAACCCAGGGACTGCCTCGTAGGACCCGGGGACTGCTCAGCGTGATCTGGTTGAAGTTATGCCGGTGGATCAGATGGAAATTGATGAGGATGTGTTCCCTGTGCGAGCAATACCAGCTTGGGCACTGCCTATATTTCGATTCCTGAAAGATGGAACGTTACCCACTGAGGAGGTGCTATCCAGGCAAACTCAGAGGAGAGCAAAGGCATACACAATCATCAATTTCGAGCTATACAAAAGGAGTGTGACCAATGTCCTCCAGCGATGTGTTGACCCGGAAGAAGGGCTTGACATCCTCCGAGATATACATCAAGGGGAGTGCGGGCATCATGCCTCGTCCCGAGCCTTGGTAGCAAAGGCTTTCCGGCAAGGATTCTACTGGCCAAGTGCCATAGAACAAGCAGAGGATTTGGTAAGAAAATGCAATGGTTGTCAGAGGTACGCTACCAAGACACATATGCCAATGTCAGAAGTCAAGACCATACCAATCACATGGCCATTCGCCGTATGGTGTTTGGACATGGTTGGCCCATTCAAACTAGCAAAGGGAAATATGACTCACATTTTGGTCATGGTGGATAATTTTACAAAATGTATTGAAGTAAAGCCAATAAGAAAATGTGATGGAGATACAGCCGTGACATTTCTCAAAGACATCATCTTGAGATACGGTTATCCTCACAGTATCATAACTAATAATGGCACAAATTTTGCTGAAGGAGCATTTGCACGATTCTGCCGGGATAAGAAGATCCAATTTGGACATTGCCTCGTAGCCCACCCGCATCAAACGGACAAGTGGAAAGATCCAACGGATTAGTATTATCCGGATAAAACCCGGCTCATTGAGCATTGCAAGATCAGCGGGGTGCTAGATAGAAGAACTACCAGCGGTATTGTGGAGTTTAAGAACAACTCTGAATCGATCAACAGGCTATACGCCATTCTTTCTAGTATATGGGGCAGAAGCTGTATTACCAGCCGACATAGAGCATGACTCGCCTAGGGTCACCTAATACACAGAAGCTGAAGTGCAAGAAGCCCGGAAAAATGATGTTGATCTGCTGGAAGAAGCGAGAGAATTGGCATTGTCCAGATCCGCCATATATCAGCAAAATCTCCGATGCTATCATAGCCGGAAAGTAAGCCCTCGAGTTTTCCGGGAAGGCGATCTGGTACTCCGGTTGGTACAACGTACTGCTGGCATGCACAAGTTATCCCCCCATGAGAAGGGCCATTCATTGTGAGCAAAGCATTGCACAATGATTTTTATTATCTTATCGATGCCAAGCCACAGGAAAAGAACAAGGCGGACAGGTCCGGCGAGGAATCTAAGCGTCCATGAAATGTAGCTCTACTTCGTCCTTTCTACACTTAGCAAAGAAGTGTATGTATCCGAGTCTTCTCATATGTCGGTATGTATGCCGGCAATGAGCTTATCAATGAAGTGTTGGCGCCTCAAGCAGTAACTCGAGGACTGCCTTAATAATGATTATCATCTTCTGTATTTGTTATTTATACATCGGCTGACGTAAGTTGTTCTACTTAGGCCGAATTAGTAATGTGTGAGCACCAAGAACCCAACTCTTCGACTTGCTGCTGTCCAACAAGAATTGGCTTCATGGCAAGAAAGAGAACAAGTTTGGAATTGCGTAGCACATGAAAAACGACTAAGGGAAAGAACTTAATCGAGCTGACGTTAGTTTTTCGACCTAACCTTGTATGTACTTTAAATTTATTATGCTGAATTATTTTGAGCTAATCCTAAAGTTTCCAAGTATTGTTAAGACAATTTTTGAAACTCGGACTCGTAAGTCATAAAACCGAACCAAGGTAGACGTGAGCCGAGCCAAAAGATTGGAAGAACGAGAAAACGAAACTCGGGGACTATGCCCAAGTCAATCCAGCATAGAAACTTAGTAGCAAAATATCACTTGTGCACTTGATACAACTGCACCCGGCATACCGGGGATCTGATGAAATTTAAAAGTTTTTTCGATCAAGGGGCAGCAGGAGGAAGTTCGACGTCATCTTCGCCCTCCTCAACGTCCGAAGCCTCGTCATCTTCGTCTTCATCCGAGCCATCTTCGACGTTTTTAGCATTCTCATCATCGGCAGCATCTAGAAAGCTCGGTCCTTCGTTCCACTGGTGAACGGGGGCGTATTGGATAAAGCTGTGAGCGCAAGCCTTGCGCCGAGCCACCCAATCCGGGTCAGTAGACCACTTTGATCTAGTCCACATGCGTGCGAGGAGGTTGAGGTCGATCTTCTTGTACCACGTGAGCACATAGTGGAGAACTATCTCAGCTCCGGCGCGCCCAGCAGATTCTCTCTAGAGATCGAGCTGAGTCTCGCAGTCCATAAGCCGGGTAAAGAGAACAGACAGATTCTCCGGAGTATCTTCTTCAGGCCAAAAGGCATTGAAGATCCGGATTACCACGTCCATAACATCCTTGCCATAGTTCCTCACAGTCTTAATTTGGGAAGACAAGCTGACTATCAGATAGGTCAAGAGGGATGGAGCCAGGACCATACGGAGTACCCCTCTGTTGCCGGAACTTGGTAATACCCTTGGAGGCAATAGCATCGCTCTCTGGGAACTTATCTGAAAAAATAGCACAGGTGGAATGAGTAAAGGAAGCAGACCCGGAAAGGTCAACGTCGGTTGAAGGAAAAGAACTTACTAGAGATATGGCTGTGAACCCGGGACAGCTCATGGATGCAGTTGTCACGCCTCTCCCGGAGTTGCACAAGCTTAGCATTTGCCGACTCAAGCTTGATGTCGGCCTCCTTGAGTAAATTCTGGCCCTTGGCGATCTGGAGATTGAGGCGCTCGTTCTCTTCAGTATAGTCCTGGCCAGCTTTCTGGAGTTCGATTTGGTGCTCTGCTTTCAATTTCTTCATTTCTGCCTTTAGCTTGGCAATCTCATCATCCTTGGTCCAGAGGAGGGCAAGCTCATCATCTTTCTTTTTGAGCTCAGTCTGATGTTGTCATGCTTGTTCGAGAAAATGCAGCATCATATCAGGCACGAGCACACTATCTTCAAGAGATGCTGAAATAGTTTATTGACCCAGCAGAGCCGAGGTATGAATGTTTGCCGAGCCAAGGAGGAAAGGAGATGGAAAGCATAGCAAGGTCGTAGAAAAGTAACTTACCCTTGATCTGGTCCAAGCTCCTCCTCATGAGGGTATTCTCAGCCTCCACCCCAGTCGTGGAAACCGAATGATGGGTTAGCTCAGCAGAAAAAGATGAGGAAAAACGGAGAAATGTCAAGGAAGAAATTTACCCCTTTTCTCGTGTTCAGCGAGAAGTGCATTATGTTTTGCACGCAGCATCTTATGAGTGTCCAGGAGACGCTGAAACTCAGTGCTCCGGCGGTTGGTGATCACCTGAAAAGAGTACAAAAATACAACTTAGCCTTGTGCATATTCAAAGTGTACAAAATCCGAGCCAAGTGGAACTTAACCCGGCTCTAGGTGTGTGCATATTCAAAGTGTACAAAATTCGGGCCAAGTGGAACTTAACCCGGCTCTAGGTGTGTGCATATTCGAAGTGTACAAAATCTGGGCCAAGTGGAACTTAACCCGGCTCTAGGTGTGTGCATATTCGAAGTGTACAAAATCCGGGCCAAGTGGAACTTAACCCGGCTCTAGGTGTGTGCATATTTGAAGTGTACAAAATCCGGGCCAAGTGGAACTTAACCCGGCTCTAGTGTGTGCATATTCGAAGTGTACAAAATCCGGGCCAAGTGGAACTTAACCCGGCTCTAGGTGTTCGCATATTCGAAGTGTACAAAATCCAGGCCAAGTGGAACTTAACCCGGCTCTAGGTGTTTGCATATTCGAAGTGTACAAAATCCGGGCCAAGTGGAACTTAACCCGGCTCTAGGTGTGTGCATATTCGAAGTGTACAAAATCCGGGCCTAGTGGAACTTAACCCGACTCTAGGTGTGTGCATATTCAAAGTGTACAAGATCCAGGCCAAGTGGAACTTAACCCGGATCTAGGTGTGTGCATATTTGAAGTTATCAAGGAGCTACGTCAGTTCTCTAAGGAGCATCCGGCCGAGTAACAAGTTACTCCCCCGGAGGCTCGGGGACTAATGGTTATATCACTAATATCTACAACATGCTAAGGAAAAGGGGAAGTAACGTACCTCCATCATCCGACCCGCGAGGTTAATTGCCTTAACGGCTGTGTTCATTTGAGCAGAAAATTCAGCGGGATCGAACTTCTCCGGGAGATCGTCGTTGTGGATGAACTCTGCCTTGTTCCAATTATTGACAAATTCAATCAGGGTCGGAGGGTATCGCTTGCCGCTGAGCATATGGGGCGCCACTAAACCCTTCGCATGCGCCTCCCTCCTCTCAACCAGGGCAAGGGCCGGGCTGGTGTGCAAAACAAGTTGCTGCGCATCAGCTGGCTCGGCAAGGGCGTCCTTCGGTGTTGGAGGCTTCTGGAAAGCATGGACGCGAGAGTGAGTTGTCCAGCCTCGACGGACGCTGCCCGGGTGGCGTCAGGGGCCTTTTTGCCCTTGGGCTGCTGAGAGGAGGAAGTGGTTGCAGCAGATTTACCCTTGGGAGCTGCCTGGGTACTTTCTCGCCGAGACTGAGAAGTCTCGGTCGAGGCGGAGGGGCTTGGCGCTGCTGCTGTTGCCCTTGCTGCTGGAGTTGGTGCTGGTGCTGGAGTTGGTACTGGTGCTGGTGTTGTTTTCTTCTTCAGTGGAGGTGCTGAGGTAGTCTCGGTATTAGCTGGTTGCGGCGGAGCTGAAGTAGTGGATGCCGCTGCCTCGGTTGGGCCAGTCTCCCCCACTCCAAGGTTGCCCCCCTCTTGACGAGGTGGAGTGGAACCCGGAGCAACCGCAGAACCCTCCGGAATAGGACTCAGCGGGCGTGAATCGTCGCCACGACAGGGAGAAGGGTTGTGTTGGAGCGGCGAAGCAATGCTAGATCCACTCTGGGGGACCTCCACCGTGGCCCTGCCGAATCAAGCAGTGTCGGATGAAAAACTATAATAATGCAATAACAAGTAAGTGGCAGAGGGAAAAGAGGCTTACGCATCCGAGGTCAGGGGCTCCTTGGGCTTCCGAGCCCTTTGTGCTGGGGCCTTGGTTGCAGGCTTGGAGGCAGTTTTGTCCCCGGACTTCTTTCGCCTTTTGGCTGGCTGAGAAGGTCCGGAGGAAGAAGTTGATGCAGCTCCCCGCTTCTTCTTCAGTGCAACCGGAACAGGGTCACCCACGGCAAGGGGAGGGTCCTCATGGATCTTCCCACCGGGGTTAGCTGATGCCGGAAAAGCATAAGAAAGGGGGCAGCGTCAAAATCTTCCATCACCTCAACATCCGAGTCATCTTCATCGTCGGGCCAATCTCTAATGGAAGAGAGTTTACCGGTGGGTCGCTTGGTCGCGTCCATCATTGGAAGGAACATCTCCTGATCTGGTTCTTCCTCGTCCGAGGTCTCCCGGTCAGGCAGCCATTTGAGGGTGGGATCGGTGCCATCCTCGATAGTTTGCTGAAGGAATTGCTAAGGGAGAGAAAAGACGACAGAGTTAAAAATACAATAGCGACCGACATAAGATTTAATTCAGAGAAAGTTTGTGGCACGAAGCTTACCACGGGAGGAAGCCTATCTCGTCAATAGTGCTCAATTCCCCACGTCCACTCAGAGGAGAAGTCCTTGTGGGTGGTGAAGAGGGCCTTGACCCGACGATAGATCTCTGTGTTGCTCAACTCGAAAGACGAGGTCCGGTTGGGGTCATGGCCCCAGCTCATATGGCACACTTTATGAGTGCGTTTCTGGAGAGGGGAGATCTGGTTGCGGACGAATGTGATCATGGCGTCCTCGTTGCGCAACCCGAGCTCCTTCAGCTCCGCGAACCTTTTGTTGACCTGGTTGGCCAAGACTGTGGGCTTCTTGGGGATAACGTCCCACAACTCCAGGTTAGGAGGACCCGGAGTATAGGGGCGAAGCCGGATCAGGTCTTCGGTGTCGTCGTTCCGAACATAAAAGAAAGTCCGGGCCCATCCCTTGCACGAGTCCAGCCCGGTAACCCGGGGAAAGACGGAGAACCTCCGGGGAGAAATGGACGTAGCGCCAAACTGTGTAAGTTGTTTGTTCTCCCGCTCTAGATCAACATTCAGAATTACATTCCGACAAAGGCCAAAGAACCCGATCCATAGCTCCTTTGTGGGCCATAATCCGGCATAGCCTTCGCTCGTGGAGGCGAAAGCAGAGAGAGATGTGATGGCATTGGCAGGAAGGTGGTGCGGCTGGAGTTCGTAGGTGTTCAACCAGTCATGGAAAAAATCGCTAATCGGTAAAACCGAATCCCACTGAAATGTGACAGGAACACCACATACTCACCCGGGTTCGGTGAGGGGGCAAGTTCGGCAGAGGCGAGGCGTGCGGTGAAGCCTGCGGGGATGCGCCTGGTGCGGTAGAGCCAATCCAGGTCATCCTGGCAGACCCAGGATCCATCCCACGCACCGCGGTCCGCCGTCGCGGCGTCTTCTTCCATCTCCTGCTCGGCGATGATGAGCTCTTCTTCTGTCATCTCGAGGTCGCTGCCCTCACTGGCGCTAGCGGCGGAGGGTGGCAGCGGCCTGGACAGACGAGGACCCGTGGCGGAGGAGGTGCGCAGCGGCGGCGGCGACGCAGATGCGTGTGGAAGCAGTGCGGCGGCGGCGCTGCTACTCAGACGCGGTGGCGGCGGCGCTGTCGCGGGAGAAGACGAGGAAGAAGAAAGGGCAGAGGGGCGCGGAAATGGGGAAAGGACCCAAGGGGCGCACCCCTCCCCTATTTAACCGCTCCCTCAGCAAGGTAGTGGGATCGCGTTTGCGGGCGGGCCACATTGTGTGGCTGTGTACAAACCAGATTGACCAATCAGCATCAAGCCACACGGAAGGCCATAGGGCCCAGCGGATCCCATGACGTGACGTTATGATGCAGTTAACGAGGAGGCAGGCACGATGTGACGTGCGCTACAGTGATAACTGACAATTACTGTGGCGGTTACTGTGGCTGACCCTTAAAATGAGGCGATGTGATGATTGGCCTACATGTGGGGAAGCGTACGAGAGAAGGAAGAATGACCCGGATGAGAATGTAGTAACCCGGCCAGCAAGTGAAAACTTGGAATGTGCCAAGGGAAAGTAAATCCATGGAATCCGAGATGAGGAGGTAACTCGGAAATGAAACTCAAAGCTCGGTGAAATTGAACCTGTTGTGGCCTTAGTGGCTAAGGCAACTAAGACCGCACCAGCTTCGGGGACTAATGTTGGGGGGATACCCCCGGGTAGGGTCACGCCGGGGTATAAAGGCCGAGTTAGCCGAGGTACGGCAAGGTCAAAGAGAATGCTAGCCGAGTCACCTCAAGGCAGGCCGAATCTCGGGGTAACCCAGACCAGGGGATGTCCACCTAACTGGGTCTCAACCAACTTAAGCCGTAAGTCGGATAGATGAATCTAACTTGTATGCAGGAACAAGTGTGGCCGGATCAACTACGATCCGGGTCATATCAAGCTTCTAGGAGAAGGACGGTATCTCGCTGGTCAAAGGTAACCCTGGTACGCACGGCATGAGCGAAGCGGACAGAGTCAGGACCACCGAGGCGTGGTCGACAAAGGTGACGACGCCAATGTCGGCTGACGCAGGCGCCGCAGAGGCTCACGTAGCCTTTGCATGGATGACGCGGGGGAAAAGCGACCCGGTCGGCTTACTATTTTGGGAGGAGGCATATTCCCTGGAATATGCCTCCACGTATGCCCTAATTGGAGACCTAGCCACCCCTATATAAGGGGGGCTAGGGCCTCTGTAGAAAGGGTTGATCTCTATTGGCTAGATTTTACTTGGTTCCTCAGGGCTAGCTAGTGGTGAGAATAAGAGAGTTCCTTCTTCCTCCTCTCTCCAATACAGCTCGAGGAGCACTTGTAAACCATGGAAGTGAATCAAATACAAAGCTACTGTGTGTGGAATCACCACACTATCCCTCCCTGGATTCCCCTAGTGCATTTAGTCCCCACCTTTAGCCTATCCATGGCATCTGCCGTGACACCACCACGACAGCAAAACAAATGCAACTTCAAAATTTTCAACATAAAGAGGGGAAACTTAATATTGTTGAGATACATAAAACCATGTTTCCCTCTCTCATAATAACTTTCAGTAGCATCACGAATAAAATTAACAATATAACTATCACATAAAACATTCTTACCATGAGCCACATGCATAAAAGAATTAATACTCTCCACATAAACGTAGTCATTCTTATTAATTGTAGTGGGAGAAAATTCAACAAAATAGCTATCATTATTATTCTCGTCACCATAATCATCAAATATAGGAGGCATATTGTAATCATAATTAATTTTCTCCTCAATAGTAGGTGGACTGAAAATATCATACTCATCATTGCAATCATCATATATCAGAGGTATAGTATCATCAAAGTAAATTTTCTCCTCCGTGCTTGGGGGACTAAAAATATCATGCTCATCAAAACCAGCTTCCGCAAGCTTAGACTTTTCCATAGCATTAGCAAAATTGGTGTTCAAAGAATTCATACTAATAACATTGTTATTACCATGCAAATAAAGTTCAATAGGTTTTTAAATTTTCTCTTCAAACACTTCATGTCCTAACTCAAGATAAATACTATAAAGCTCTCTAATTTTGTTGTTGTTTTCCATTAAGCCTAACTAGTGAAAATAAAAACAAGAAATAAAAAGATATAATTGCAGAATCTAAAGGAAATAACTTCGAGCACTCACACACCAGCAACAGTACTAGAATATAGCTTAGTTGCCAGAAGATGTGAGTACCTTTTACCTTACCTCCTCGGCAACGACGCCAAAAAATAGCTTGATGTCTATGCACTTCTATTCTTGTAGACTGTTGTTGGGCCTCCAAGTGCAGAGGTTTGTAGAACAGCAGCAAGTTTTCCCTTAAGTGGATCACCCAAGGTTTATCGAACTCAGGGAGGAAGTGGTCAAAGGTATCCCCTCTCAAGCAACCCTGCAATCAAGATACAAGAAGTCTCTTGTGTCCCCAACACACCCAATACACTTGTCAGGTATATAGGTGCACTAGTTCAGCGAAAAGATAGTGAAATACAAGTAGTATAGATAGTTATAAGTGGTAACGGTGCCAGAGAATAGCTTGATGGCGTGGAAAAGACTAAAGGCAAAGATATGGAAGCAAGCAAACATGTAACAGATCTAGTTGCAAACGGTGTTTCAATGTTTAGAAACAAGACCTAGGGATCATACTTTCGCTAGTGAACACTCTCATATAAATATCTTCTCTCTATGATACTACCCTGAACTACTCTCCGGTTGGACACTCTAATCCATGGTAGGGCTATAACAACACTCCTCAAAGTCCGCTTTCCCCATCTAGATAACCCCACATTGTCACCTTGAGCTCTAGATGGTTCCAACAAACACCACAATTTCATAGAAACATCCAACTCCAAATATAACTCATAATAAGTAATTGTAATCTCTAGCCTAAGTGCCATCATGGTGTGCACGCTGTCACTTTCACACACATGGGAGAGCGGAGATCTATTAAAGCACTTGAGTAGCAAGGTAGATCTACTTGATTACAAAGCTCATGATCACAATATGATCATGCATAGAGAGAGATGAACACATAGCTACCGATAGAGCCCATAGCCTCGAGAAAGAACTACTCCCTCCTCATCATGGGAATCAACAACGGCGATGGAGATGGTGGTGGAGATCGATGGAGATGGCTCCGGGGGCACTTCCCCATCCCTGCAGGGTGCCGAAACAGAGACTTTCTATCCCCTGAATCTCCCCTTCAGTGGTGGCGGCGCTGCGGAACTTTTCATGGCTGGAGGCTGGACTATTTAGGGTTTTCTCATCGGGAGGCTTCTTATAGGCGAAGGGGCGATGTCAGAGGGTGGACCATGGGCCCACACCACCTGGTGGCGCAGCCAGGGGTCCCACGCCACCACATGGTGTGGCCAGCCCCTGGCCCCTCTCTGTCTCGTCTTCTGGCTTCGTGAGTCTTCCGGTAAAATATCGACTTTGGCTTTTGTCTGGTCCAATTCCAAGAATATTCATTTTCTGACTTTTCTGGAACCAAAAACAGCAGAAAACGGGCAACTGGCACTGTGGCATCTTGTTAATAGGTTAGTCCCAGAAAGTGTATAAAAATACTCCAAAGTATGGACAAAACATAAGAAAGTAGATATAAAACAAGCATGGAACATCAACAATTATAGATACGTTTGCAACATATCAGTCCTCCGTCTCATTCAAGTCTTGGTGGGAAGAAATATTGCTTGGTGATTGTTGGTGACTATTCAAGATATACATGGGTTTATTTCTTCAAGTGGAAGAGTGAAATTCAACAAACCGTCTTCGACTTTGCCAACCTTGTTCAATGTCAACACAATGTTCCCATTTTAGTAATAAGAAGTTACAACGGCTCCAAGTTCAAGAACTACACATTGAATGAGTTTCTTAGTGAAGAGAGGATTCAACATCAATATTCCACTACATCCACCCCCTCAACAAAATGGTGTTGCCAAGAGGAAGATACTTTGATGGATATGGCTAGGTCCATGTTGGCAGATTTTAAGTCTCCATACAACTTTTGGGCCGAATCCATCTCCACCGCTTCTCACTCATACAACCAGCTCTACCTCCACAAGTTCTTGAACAAGACTCCATATGAAATTCTTACCGATAACAAGCCTAATATCTCCTACTTCCGAGTGTTCTGTTGTAAGTGTTTCTATCTCATAAAAGGAGTTCATTTGTCTAAATTTGAGTCCAAAGCAATTGAGGGCATATTTGTTGGTTACGGTGTCGAATCCCACACTTATAGAATCTATAACAAAACCACTCGATGCGTTATAGAATCTAGTAGTGTGGTATTCGAAGAAAATGATGGCTCCCAAGTGGGACAAGTTGGTGTTTGTGATGTAGATGATGAAATGCCTCAAGACGTCATAAGAAGAATGGGTGTGTGATTCTTCTGCCCCATTGAGGAACCCCCTGTGGTGGCTCGAGAAGAACTATGCTCTACTCAAGTAGAGCCCTCACCTTCATAAGATCAACAAGCTCCATCACATGAAGCAAATGTTGCACATAACCAAGAACAATATGAAGACCCTCCTCATGGTGATCAAGCTAAAAATGTGGTTCAAGAAATATCAAGTGAAATCAGCCTTGATCATGACCAAGATCATCAAGAGTCCCATGTTCAAGAAGATACATCCGGTGGTGATCAAGGTCAAGTTGAAGGTCAAGATGGGGACCAAAATGATCATGATGATCAAGATCCTCCTCCAAGGAACAACAAGGAGATCGAGGCCCGTCGTGAAGCTAGAATGGAAAGAAATATGAGATTAAGAGAACACGCTCTGGATAAGGTTATTGGTGATGTAAGAAGGAGAGTGTCCCCTAGAAGAGAATTGGCTAATTTTAGTGATCATCAATCTCACATCTCTTTTGTGGAACATCAGAAGAGTGTTTGATGCTCTTGAAGATCCAGATTGGTTGGAAGCCATGCATGAAGTACTCAACAACTTCAAGCACAACAAGGCTTGGAAGTTAGTAGAGAAGCCCAAAGAGTGTCGCAATGTTATAGGCACTAAATGGATATTTAAGAACAAGCAAGACAAGGATGGCATTATTGTGAGGAACAAGGCAATATTGGTAGCTTAAGGATTATCCCAAGTTGAAGGCATTGATTTTGGTGAACCTATGCTCCCGTGGCTTGCCTTGAGTCCATCTGTATCCTTCTTACATATGCATCTCATCATAATTTTAAATTGCAACAAATGGATGTAAAAAGTGCTTTTCTTAATGGTACTTTGCATGAGTTGGTTTATGTTAAGCAACCCCCAGGTTCTGAGGACCCCAACTTCCCTAACCATGTCTATAAACTCGATAAGGCGCTCTATGGTCTTAAACAATCACCTCGTTCATGGTATGAGCACCTTAGAGAGTTGTTGTTAGACTGTGGGTTTGAGGTTGGGCAAATCGGTCCCACTCTTTTTACTAAGAAGGTTAACGGGGATCTTTTCATTTGCCAACTTTATGTGACATTATCTTTGGGTCTACTAACAAATCTTTTAATGATGATTTTTTAAAGCTTATGACCAATAGGTTTGAGATGTCTATGATGGGAGAGATGAGGTTCTTTCTTGGTTTTGAGATCAAGCAATTATTTGGAGGAACCTTCATCAACCAAGACAAATATATCCAAGATATGCTCAAGAGGTTCAAGATAAAGGACCTCAATGGGGTTTCTACACTTATGCAAACCAAATGTCATCTTGAGCTAAATCCCAATGGTAAATGTGGATCAAAAGGTATATCGGTCCATAATTGGTTCTTTGCTTTACCTTTGTGCATCTAGACCCGATATTGTTTTGAGTGTATGAGTGTGTGCAAGGTATCACGTGGCTCCTAAAGAAAGCCACTTGATGGTGGTCAAGAGAATCTTTCGATATTTAGTTCATACCCCAAACTATGGTTTGTGGTATCCAAAAGGCTCAAGTTTCTCTCTTTGTGGGTACACGGACTCGGATTAGGCTGGTGATAAGGATGATAGGAAATCAACCTCTAGTGCATGCCAATTCCTTGGCAGGTCCTCGTTGTGTTGGTCTTCTAAAAAGCAAAATTGTGTATCTCTCTCCACCACCGAAGCTGAGTACACGGCAGCTGCAACAATTATTATAGATGAGGCAAACTTTAAAGGAATACGATGTCATTTATGACAAAGTGCCTCTTTTTTGCAATAATAAAAGTGCTATCAAGATTGCCAACAACCCGGTGCAACATACAAGAACCAAGCATATTGAGATTCAGAAGCACTTCATCAGATATCATGTTGCCTGTGGAAATATTGATCTACTATATGTAGGCACCAAGGATCAACTCGCAGATATATTCATGAAGCCTCTTGATGAAGCAAGATTTTCCTATTTGAGGAATGATCTAAATATCATAGATTCAAGGAGCTTGACTTGCCACTTTGCATACTCACCTATATCTTGGTACTTTATTTGGTTTAGGTGTGGGCATGGAGATAGGGGACTGCGGTCATAATCAATTGGGCTATCCCTCCCCCATAATGCCAACATCAAGTAATTCAATTCTCTTTATATCATTTAGTGATATGTGAGAATTATTGATGAGTAGTGGCTATGAACCCAAGATACATCTTCACGGTGTCATGCCACACACTCTTACACGGTGGCCTCGGCCACCACCCTCTTCTTTTTGGAGAGTTGGTTGTTAAAATCTTGTTGGGGTTCATTTGGCATTTATTCGGATTTGCCTTATTTTTGAGTCTATCCTTAGTAGTTTCTCCATCCCAGACATGTTCCCATCAAAAAACCTGCTCATCTTGCCACACATTTGTCCAACAAACTTGTCCTGGTGTTTTTGGTCGAAGGGGCCGGACAGTCCACCGTGTACAAACCAGAGTATCCGGCTCACCCGGACTCTCCGTTGTGCACACCCCGGACTATCCGGCCTAAGCGGTTTCAAACTCAGGATTTAGGATCTGGGGAGAAGAGAACGGTTTAGTACTTCTTCCTCCCCCTGACTCCCTCTTCCTCCCAACCCGCTACCCCTCCTCCAAGGATGCCACCAGGAAGGCCCCTTCGGCTCGGATCCAGCCGCTGCCACCAGCCATTTCCTTCCCTCCGCCGCTGGGCCCTCTTCCCCACCGGTAGAGCTCACCATGGATGCTGGTACTTTCCTCCCCCTCTCTCCTTCTCTAGGGAAACCCTAGATGATTTGTAGAGGGCTAGTCTATGCTAGAATCCATGCACCTATCCCCCTAGCGTGCAATGTGTTCCCTTGCAGTCATCGTAGCAACGCCAATCTATTCCGATTGATCTTCCTCGCACTATCCAGGAAACACTAAGGATCCAGCCGGAGTCTCTGGCGTGTACGCGTCGGACATTCTGGTCCAGCCAGAATATCCGGTGTTCACACACCGAAATGGCCGGTGCCAACGGAGTCTCCAGGGTGTTTTTCTCGGTCGGTCCATGCGAAGATCTTTCAGCTCAGTTCTATTTTCCTTCGATTTTCGTTATTTATTTGGCAACTCCTAGACAAATGTGCTTACCCCCTATGCTACCCCCTCCTATGATTTCATAGGTGGTTCTCGTCCTCGCCGGTCTCGGGCAAGTCAAAATGCTTGTCCTCACGTGTTCTGTTATGATGAAGAGCATGACATTCATGTTGATCCAGCTATCGTCAGGCAGTCAGCTCGAGAGCGTGCAGCGGCAAAGCAAGAAAAGATCATGCGACTGAAAAGGGATGAAGCCAAGAACATCAAGTTTGAATCTTTGAATGCCTTGAAAGGGATGAGAACTGAGGAGTTTGTGGAGATACGGATTCAACCATTGTATGCTCAGCCTCACACCTCCCATGATGATCATTTCTAGAGGAATGAGCAATTGCTTCTTTATACCGATGTGATGAGTACCTTCAAGACACTCTTGTGGTTCCCATGAAGTGGTTGGACCTAGATAAGATGCAGGCCTTCTCTTATTTTGAAGATGATCTATGGGTAACCGAGAAGATGGGGATGCACACCATATTTCAAGCATAGTAAGACTACAACACTGACTTGGTCTAGCAATATTATGCCATAGTGGTGTTTGGTGATTCAGTGGACATTCCTCTTGAGTGGATGTCAGGCAACACAAGGTGTCGTTCCAGCGTGATGCAATTTGCAGGTATCCTTGGTTTGCCTTTCAACCCCAATGCTCCCAGTGGTGTGAGGATGCATGTTCATGGTCAGGCATATGACAAGAAAAGGTTGGCTCCTATTTATTCACAGAATGGTGTGGTTGGCCAAACCACCAACATCAAGCTCCTCTACAACATTCTACTTTGCATGTTCCGTCACACTTTTACTCCCAAGACGGGCAATAAGGATGAAATGAGAGGAGCTAAAATCAACCTCATGGCTCATGCTCACTTGGTTTATGCTCTTGGTCCAAACCATGAAGATGGAGCTATTGATGCCATGGATTTCATCTACCAGGATATGTACAAGTGCATTATGGACAAGAAGTGTCCTCTCTATGCCCCTATGTGATGAAGCTCATCCCTGCTCAAGCTCCTCCAACTACTTTGCTCCACTCCGACCTTGTGAGGCACAATCATGTCAAGCTTTAGAGAAAGGAGGCTCCTTCCTCCAAGGCACCCCATGGCTATCCATCATCCCACGGTATCTTTGAGCATGAGGACGAATATGATGATGATAGTGGCGATGAGTCTAAGAAAGTGCAGGAAGTTGTGACACGTGGCCCTCGCATGAAGCATGCTAGCAATGCATACCGTTTTTACACCACTCAAGCAGAAGTGCATCATAAGGTGAAGAAAGCTTCTTGGTGGAAGAAGCTACTCCTCCATCAGATAATCGACATCCTTCATGGTCAGTATGATGCCTACAAGGCCAATAGAAATGTCATGAAGGAGCTCAAGAATATCAACTAGCCCATGGACATTGACTCCTCTCAGCAGGTTTCAGATGGTACACACTCTTATGGTCACTGGAGCCAGAGCCGTGTGGATTGGTCTTTGTTTGAGGATGTGTCATCCTCTTCTCGCCCTCACGGCAATGAGATTGCTCTAGACGATGCTGAGGATGAGGATGAGGATGAGGACGATGATGAGGATGAGGATGGCGACAAGGACGATGAGGATCATGGGGACTTCAGTGGCTAGAGTTAGTTTGGGATGCTTTAGTGTTGCTCTTTCCCCTTTTTGGTGTCTTGATGCCAAGGGGGAGAAGTAGTCCCATATTAGGTTGCTACCGGGGATTTGCATGGGTACACAAGTTTCTCGTTCATTCGATTTGCCTCTTTGAAGCTTGTGTCTTTATTTGATCTATATGTGAACTATGTCGTGTTGAACTCCTTTGTGTGTGGTAAGACATGCGTGTCCGGTATCTTTATCTTGTTAAAGACTATGTTATGCCTATGATGTTTTAGTCTAGTCTTTATCCTAATATCTTGTCTTACCTCATAAATTTATAAACTCTAGAGTGGGTGTTGATCCTAGTTGGTGTGATCTTGTATTCAAATGCAAACTTAAAATGGTCACACATCTAGGGGAGCCTCTCTATTGTTTGTAAACTAATTGTTGCTATGCTTATTGCTTATCATCTATGCAAATCCTTGGGTTGTCATCAAACACCAAAAAGGAGGAGATTGGAAGGGCATTTTTTGCCCTTCATATGTTTTGATGTTTGTTGAAAACACTAGGAAAGTTTAATCATGTGCTAAAGTGTTTCAAGGCATAATTATCTTGTCAGCATACTATTATATTATTGCTCCCTCAAAGGGAAAAGAAGGTTCTAGGTGAATTGTTTTAAAGAGGATTCCAGGATTTCTATGTGTGCGAAACTGAGTTTTTGCCGGACTATCTGACTGATTTTGGCCAGAGTATCTGGCCCAGCCAGAATGTCCGGTTGGTGCTAGCCGGAGTGTCTAGCCTTGGATTTCCTCGAGTTTTCGCCATGAGGCTGTTTCCATTCAGTAGGCCATATCGGAGTCTGCCCGGACTCCAGCCGGATTCTTTAAAGATACTATGCAGGCCGAAATATCCCGGGTGGCGTGGCTGGAGTTTCCGTCCCAGGCAGAATGTCCGGTGGGTTTCAATCGAACATTCCGGGTTAAGTGACTCCAACGACTATATTTCCTGGGGCCCTATATAAGAGCCCCTTCTTCTACCTTGGATAGCTGCTCGTCCCCAACCTCAAGAACCCTATAAGCTGAGCCACCAAATCTTCAAGATCTCCTCACTCAACCATCCAAAGTCGTTAATCTTTGGAGAATCGAAGGAGGAGACACCGATCTACATCTTCACCAAATTGATTTGCATTTCTCCCTCATTCACTTGAGGGACCCCTTGTTCTAGTGTTTCTTAGGAAACCCTAGGTGGTGTTTTTAGTTCTAACTTGCTTTTTGTCATTGTGGCAGTTAGCCTTGTATTTGGAAGCCTTCGTTCCTTTGTGGAAGCTGCTCCAAGCTTGTTGTAAAGGTGCCGGTTCCCACCTTGAAGGGTACCTATAGTGGAAAAGTGGACTAGGCCATTTGTGGCGTAAGTTCACCGTAGAATAGGGTGAGGCCTTTGTGGCATGGTATTCTTAGTACCGCTCACCCCTCCAACGCAGACGTACTTCCCCTAAAAAGGAAGGAACTATGGTGAATCAAATCCCGTGTCCCTGTGTGCTTCACTCTCGGTTACCTCTTTCCTCTTATCGTTCCTTTACTTGTGTTGTGCTAGTTGCTAGGTTGTCATATAGGTAAATTTACCTTAGTTGCATATCTAGAGAATTTACCTTTGTGTCAAGCCTAAATTGAAAAAGAAGTAAAATCCATTTCAATAGTCACCGTCCATTGCACCGGCTCAATCCCATGATACAATCCTCTGCTCTACAAGGTAAAAAAATAACTCTAAATGAAAAATAGAGGATTGACGATGAGGTCATCGAGCAGCCCGTCTTGGCCACGTCTACCACCATCCTGTCATGTTCCTCACCCTCCTCCTGACAAACCTTCATTGCGTTTCAGCAAGATGTGGCGATCTGGAAGCCGGAGGGCCGATGAGGAGCATTGAGGGAGGAGCCACAGCGATGGCAAACGAGATCGGGAGGAAGAGTAGGAGCCGGAAGCCTCCAAAGGAGTCCCATGGCAACAGGGGCCGTGATGGAGGTAGACAGAGAAACGAAACCGGGAGGGGAGGCAGTGGCGAGGGGAAACTGAGGAGGAGCTTGGCATCACGGGAGAGAAGAGAGGATATGGGATGGGGAGTCGATGGGCATGCCGAGACGGGGGAGAGGGGCACGCCAAGGCGACACGACAGAAGAGGATTGGTTCACGGGAGAGGAAGTGGATTTGAGTCCCCGGATCTAGGTTTTCACCTCCAGCGATATTTCGAGACTGAGAAAATTCGAGGGAAGTGGTTGGCGAGCGAGACCAGGAGCATCACTAGCCTAAATGCCATCGGGACAATTGCACAGCCAAGGAGTGAACGAGGAACGACACACATCTAACGGCGGTAAACTCACGTGGAGTTAACCCAAGGTACGGTTCGCGGGATCGAACGATTTAGAATCGTGGGCGCGCGAGGAGTGCCCTAGAGGGCGGGCAGTCCACCAGGTTTTATTGGAGTAATTTGCGCGTTGGTTCTATAATATGCTCATGGCAATCGAGGCGAATAGGTGGCGGGAACTATTAACTTGCAAGACCTTTGAGCTCTATGGCGGGCTTAATTTCTATTTTTTAAACTCATGTGTTTGAGATGGCGATTAGAACAGGCGACTGGGAACAGGTGTGCGCCAAACACGGCAGGTCGCGACGACATTCCCCAAACGAAGACCGATCCGTTTATCTAGAGAAGCGACTATAACACTGTGTCGGCAATGTGGCACGGACTTAGTAGTGTGGCATGACACCGTCGCTTTATTTTATTTTTTGAGCGAAGCATGGTACAGTACAGTACTACAGTTGCTCACTTGGGTCGGCATCAGCGACAGAGACAGCCCAGGGGCAGGGTGGTCGGCATCTACAATGCCCCCTGGCTGGGTCCCGACCAACTGCCAGCTCCACTGAGTCCAGGGAGGTTTGCGTCTGAATCATCCCTAAACTGCAATATTGTACATTGGGTTTTCTTTCTCTTTCTCTAGCTTATCACACGGGTGGCCTGTTCTTGGGAAGATCGAACGGAAGCTTGGTCTTCATTTGCTACGCGGAGTGTACGCGGAAGGACCGGATTCCCTTATTTAAGTATCAGAGTTTTGTTGCAAAAGGTGCCACTTGGAGCAAAGCAATAGTGCTGAAGTTTGGACTGTTGATTTTTCTTGCTGTAGAAACTTCTCGGCGGGGACATTTGGGTCAGAGGGAAGGACATGTTCCATGCGAATTTTGGGACAAAACTAACTTCGGCTCCTGCCTCGTGTTCTCTCTTGTTCCTTGATGAATTACTGTACTTTGCTTTCCTATGTGTTGTCGGAACAAGTCGAATGGAAAAAATAAAACACATTTTAAGTTCATGTCGCAATTATTTTCTTTGTGGGATACAATTCTCTTTATTTATTATATAGGTACTTATTAGGTGCTACAAAATTTACGCAGACCCAATTATCTGCAGAAAAGCTTTGTTACTTTATTCAGAGTCTCGGAGACTCTTTCAATCACAAAAATGCATAGCACTTGAGTAGTAAAAAACAAAATATGACATCTACACATGCGCAAAACATATACGAGTAATAAGTTATTCCGGCATGTTCATCTGCTTTAGTAAGACACGCTTCTTACCTTATTTTCAATGCACCACTTTTTTTTTGCGAAATTTCACCGATCTATTAAAAATCATCAACATAACAAAGTATATATATTCAACATGTATAAATGGTGAGGTTGCTTGTGAGAAATATGTTTATGTCATATGTATGTGTACTACTTAGTAGACATATATAAGTGAAAAGCATAGGAAGCTATGCATAGTTAATCGGAAAAAAAATCAAATTTGTCTTACTTTTTTATTAGACAGACATAGTAGGAATGTAATATGCAAAAAAAAAAACCCAAACTAGACTGAGCAGGATAGCTAAATTTGTAATGCAGTACTATTTTTGCGGGCAGCTAAATTTATAATATAACTAGTCAAAATAAATTATTTTTAACAAGGAAACACAGGCTAAAGTTAATTCTAATCCCTAGGGCCCTAGTCAATAGCGGTATTTTTTTTCAAAGCACCACCATTTCGAAAAGGCCTTAGATATTACTTGATAAAAAGTGGAACAAAGGTGTATATTGCATATTACAATACATCCATAATTTTTGTACCAGAAGATGTTTGCAACATTAGAAATGTACTACACTGTAATAGATAATACTGATATCTATATGTTACTTTTGCTATATTTTCCTAGAGGTTATGTCTTGGCTCTCGCGAGCATGCTTGATGAACATTAAGCTGTCTAAACAATTTAATCATTCAAAAGAAAAATCTGTTTTCTAACTATACATGTTCATTTTACGTGCATGTAAATTTTTAGAAAAAGTGACATTATCCACGCAGTTAGCAAAAAACTCTGTTTTCTACAAAAACATTTTCTGACCGATCAAATTTGTTTTTTTTTTGCACATGCGCATACACATGTACATTTAGACTAATGACATGGAATGTACATGTGTAACTTTCTCCCATTTTTTTTAACATTAGTGGCATCATTTGTTTCACCGGAGCATATGCTTGTGAAGCAGATTTGAAAACCCATAAATATACATAATGTCTCAGTTTCATGGCCTGTTTGGCAACATAGTTTTTCCTCTATATTTCAAACATACCACAATTTCTTAAAATATTACATTTGCAATACTTTGAGTTGTTTAGCTACAATGAAATAACAAAGTGTTGAAATCGTACTATTCCAAAAACCGAGTTATTTCACACTATAATAGAAAGAGGTCTGGACCTCCTTTATAAAAACTGTGGTTTTGTGAAAACATTGATGCCCAGGCGCTGAAATACCATGTTTTCCTAGTTCTTTGGTTTTACAAAAATCAAGGTGCCAAACAAAGCATCATGTTTTTAGTTCTAACAGGGGATTCTTATGTCTTTATTGGAATATATTCCTACAGTATATCAAAACTATCACTACAATATATACACTTCCAACAATATAGGTGGGCAACAACTCTAGAGTTTCTGACTAGCTAATGCCAAATATGAAATTAGAATCCGTACAAATACAAATTATATATCGTGATTAAAAAATATGTAATAAGTTAGTAACCATAGTAATTTAGTTACATAATTTTAGACTTATAAATTTATAAAACGAGAAAAATTGAGATGAGAAAATAGAGAAACATTCACACTGTGTTTGGATGTCGGAATTTTAGCTCGGAATTGAATTGGACTGGAAATTCCAAATCCAAGATGGAAAGGAAATGACCTCTATTTTCTATTCCGTTGTTTGGATGCGTATGGAATTTGCTGTTAGAATCAAAGTGCACGATCCAATTCTGAATCCTGTTTGGATCTACAAATCATTGGAATTGAATGTTTTTTAAGTTTTGAAAATATAAATTTGTCTACATGTATGCAAAATAACATGTGTATATCTCATGTGTATATATTATTTTTCACAAATAACAGAGAGTAGCAACACAGATTAATCCAATGACCTTACTGTTCACAAACAACATAGATTAGAAACAACACATTATTTTTGGGTTGGACTCGGCTACTAATTCTCTAGGGACCTGTAGTTCAGAAACAACAAAATTAGCAATAGAACATTTTCAGAACATTAGCAATCGGGAGAGGCATCGGGAGAAGGAGCACAGGTCGTGCAATGGGAAGTGAAGGGCCATGGAAGAGTTCAAATTGGGGAGGCCAGGGAGAGGCTGCTGGTCCCCTATTACCGCCGGTTACCCCTCACACCGCCGTCCCCCTCCAGCCTGGTCACATCGAGGGTTAGGACGACCTCATGGGACGGACGAGTTTGGCCCGGAGGAGGTTGGGCTGAGGATAGAAAGGCGGGAGGGAAGAGGAAGATGAGGGCAAGGAGGGGATCGCCGGTTGCGCCGCCGCCGGGTACCTCCAGGTCGCATGTCATCTTCCATCGGCGGGAGCTCAGGTGCGAGGACTTTTCTGTTTTCCTCGCAACGAAGGGGTACGCGGGGCGCGGTGGTCGTTCCACTCGTTTCCAAGCGATTCCGTGGTTCCGACCTCGGAAACTATCGACGCGGGGGGTAGGCATGCGGGGGCCGAGCGTGGAATTTGTGTGCTTTTCCATCAACTGTTTCCATGCGCAGTCCAAACAATCAAATCGGTGCCTCTAATTGCAAACAGGCGATTCCAAAACTCATTTCCGACATCCAAACACAACGATCAAAGAAAATTGCGGGTAGAGAAACGTTCAAACTGTGTAGTAGAAAACCCATGTCACTCTCTCTCTCTCTTCAAGTACTGTAATAAAATAGGAAAAGAACTCCAGCTCAAAAAAAAAATTGGGAAAAGAACGATGGCAGGCCAAATCACGTGCCGTCGCCATTTTTAACTAGACCGTGCCAAAAGGCGGTTGGAAAACCCCACGAGACCACGACCTTCATCCATCCCCCACCTCCTGCACTTTTCACATAAACCACCTCCACTTCCCCACGTTTTTCCAAAACATCGCCTCTCGTTTCCTTTGATCTCCCGAGTTCTCTGAACTCCCGTGTCGACTCCCAACTCCCCAGGTCCCAGGTCTCACGCCGCCGGCCGCCGCCCTCCGCCGCGTTGCTCCTCGCTGACCGCCTCAGCTGCCCGCGAGATCCCCAGGGTACCGCCTTCTAGCCTCCCACCTCTCCCTCGCTCGAGGAGCGGAGCCAAATTGGTGGTCCTGTTCCGTGTTCCTCGTTCGCACCGTTCTCCCTTCTCTGCTCCGGGCAAGTAGCGATCCCGCTCGGGGATGCGGCAGACCTACGCGTGATGTGCGGATCGGAGCATGGACGTGATCGCGTCGCCCAGTAGAAGCTGCAGCGGTCGGTTAGGGAGAAGGGGTTTGCGCGTTCTGCGGTCATGACGATGTACATAGCTCGGGAGGCGTCCAAGGTCTCGCCTCAACTTGATTCGGCGATGCCTTCTACTACCACTGCTACTGCGTGACCTTTTTTGTGTATATCTCTGAGGATTTATGATCCTTTTCGGGCTCTGCAGGTATGGCGGAAGGTCACCGCGGAGATAACGGCCGAGCTGCCTCTCCTTCGAGAGAAGTGGCTGCTCCTCCTCGCCGGATTGGTGTTTCAGGTATGACCCCTGGTTCAGTATCCCTGTCTCCAGTCATGTGCGTGGAGCTATTAATTTCGTGAGTGCTCTGGTAATGTTGGTGACGCGCGTTTCAGTATTTAATGACATGTTAATATGGCTACTTACCATATCAAACTCCCCCCATTTGGTAACTTTCCTTGCATTATTAATGCTGCTTCTGTATTTATGTTTTTTTCCTGGAACTCTGAGATTAGCCACCTTGGGTTTGCAGGTTATTAAGTATGTGTGGTAGTGTTTCCTGCTGTAGATTGTACTGCATTCTGTTAGCATCATTGCTGGTCAGCAGAGCATAAGAGAGGGAATTTTGCAGTGGAAACTGTTCTGTACCCTTTCAAAGATAGATGCCTTGGAAAAAGTCCCTTTTTACTGTGTAGTTTGAATTGGTAATAGATTGCTAGGATCTGGTACAACCCTGAGAACTAGTCGCTTGTGGCTCTTGAATAATTGATCGTCACCTTAAACTTGTATGTTGAGAGCGGGTAAGCATCTCGTTCAAATGTTGGCCAAGCTGGAGCAGCACTGTTAGTTTGCCAACTTGTAGAGATTAATTATCACCTTGTGTGCTAATTTATTGTATCTGTTGACCTATTTCCATTGCTGGACAACAAATATATCCTCGTTATCTTCAGTTACAAAATTAATGTAGATTTGTTTTGCTTTTAGAAAGCCTAGCACAATGCCCACCAAGTTGCCTATAGAAAATCATTCTTTTTGTGTGTTGTAAATGCTCCATTGGCCTTTATTTTCTTCCCTGTGATCCCAAATAACCCTTTAGTGTCGTTAAGTTTTGCTAGTGTGTTGACAAACGGCATTGGTTTGTGTGCCATAATCAGAATCTTATCTAACCTGCTTTGAACATTCTTGAACTAACATCTATGCAAATATCAAGGCAATCCTCTTTCTCTATGTCAACTGTGATATACCTCCGAAAAGGTACTTAATAATCTTTTTAAATAGCATAGCAAACACCAACATGCCTTTATTGGCACAATAAACTTGATCTGGCATCATGAATTTTCACTCTTGATAGTCTTTGTACCGCGTCTTATGTGATGCATCTACTCGCTGCTCCAATCTTTGATGACTATACATACCTTCACATTAGTTGTCTGGGATAAATATACACTGCCTCCCTCACAAACTATTTACCAGAATATTCCAGACATTCAAGCATGTTTGTGACTTCTGCTCATTCAAAATCGAGTGATTGTCTCATTGACAATCAAAGTCTGACATCATGAATTTTTACTCTTGATAGTCTTTGTACTTCCTTTTATGTGGTGCATGTACTCGCTGCTCCAAGCTTTGATGACTATACAAGTATACATACCTTCATGTTAGTTGTCTGGGATAAATAATCTGCCTCTCTCACGGAGGTTTTACCAGAATATTCCGGACAGTCGAGCATTTTATATTTGTGTCTTTTGCTCATTCAAAATCGAGTGATATTTATTCCAGACAGTCAAGCATTTTAAGTCAAAAAGTCATGCATTGTTATAAGGGATAATTCTTTTATTCTATTCCGAGGTCACTACTATCATAAGCACAGAACACTGTTCTCATTGGTTAATATTACTTTTTCCCCTACAACCCTTCTATAAAACTATGGTACGCCTTGGCGTACTCTCGGAAAAAAAACAATGTATGCTCTTCTGTTCAGTGTGATGGAAGTTTCCTGATTGTTCACTTCAAAAGTTTCTGTCTTCATTTAGTTATCTACTAGTATCACTTATTCTGTTATGCTTTTCAGCTGATTAATGTATTACTCGGACATTCATTAACCAGTTTTACTTTATAATTAGTATATTCATGGGTTGGCTGCTCGAGGAGTGCATTACTTGCATCGGCCTGGACCACTGCTCCAGGATCTGGGATTCATGGCCCTTCCAGTACGTGGATTTCTTATCTTCATAGTGCACACCACTATGCCTATAAAGTTGCTATAATTTGAGCCTATTGGTATCTTTGAATTTTTAGGAGCTTGGGCAAGACAAAAGTTATCTTAGTGAGTGCACATTTGTGTTCATCTTCTTCTCCTTTTTTCTGGTAGGTAACTTCTATACTCTGCTACTTGTTTTGACTAGCTTCATGCTCTATATTTTACCATGTGTTTTTTCTTTATGTATGTTTAGCTAATAGTCGAAACAATTGACACGACCTGAAAAACTCTAGACTAGCATGCTATCTCTTGAGTATTACATCTAGCATACCAACAAAAGGTAAACGTTTGATGCTGGTTATCATTATTTCCAAAAGCAAAAGGTGGTCAATATCCTTCTTGATCATGCCATTAATAGTTGTTCCTTTCTTTCAGGCATATTATCACCTTATTTTATGATGCTAATATCGTGCTAAGAATGGTGACATTGTCTTTCTATGCAGTGGACCTTTCATCCTTTTATTTGTCATAGCAAACGGTTCTACACCATCCTAATCTGGCGCAGGGTGCTCGCTTTCTTAGTTGTGAGTGCATCCTTCGTAACCATGTATAATATTGTGCATGCCCTGAGTAGTAACTGGATATTGCTTCTCCAGGCTTCACAGGTTTTAAGGATTATTACATTCTATTCAACCCAGCTTCCGGGTCCAAACTATCACTGTCGTGAGGTAGCCCTTGTTTCGTCTTAGCCATGTTTTTCTTTTTGCGTGTGCTCTTCCTGTCATTTAGTCAGATATACTGGAGTCATCTATAGCTTTGTATTTCTACTAGGGCTCAAGTATGGCCACTCTTCCACCGCCCAATAATGTGCTTGAAGTGCTCCTGATTAATTGTAAGTCTCTTCCTATCGGTTTGACGATTTGTGTGAAGATATGTTCCGACTGACCATCCAAAGCTTTGCGTTATTAATGGCAGTTCCTCGTGGAGTAAACCTTGGCTGTGGCGATCTGATATTTTCATCCCACATGATTTTCACTCTTGTTTTCGTTCGAACGTATCACAAATATGGCACGAAAAGGTTATCGCCGTACCCCATGTTTGCCCTGAAATTTGCAAAGCTTGGCCTGGTAAAATTCCCCGTGGGTATGCCTGAATCAGAACTGAACTGGCCCACCTTGCAATTGCAGGTTTATTAAGCTTCTGTCCTGGTTGATGGCTATAGTTCAGAGTCTTCTTATTATTGTCGCCCGCAAGCACTACACTGTGGATGTTGTTGTCGCTTGGTATGGTAGCTTTCCATTTCACCTTGATATCAGTTATTTGGCTGCTGCTGCCTGGTGTTTAACAGAGTCATTTCCTTGCAGGTATACCGTTAATTTAGTTGTGTACTTCGTGGACAACAAGCTCCCAGGTACTGTTCTGGTGTCAAGTTTATATGATTTGTAGGTGACAGTGTGATTTTCTGTAGCGGGCACTTTGTAACAGTCTCTGCGGACATTTTTCTGCAGAAATGCCGGATCGTACGAATGGATTGCCTCTGCTTCCGTTGAGTACCAAAGAAAAAGATGGCAGACTGAAGGACGAGAAAGACAGCAGACTGAAGGACGAGTTCCACAAGCTGTTGAATGGGAACCATGGGGATCCTACTGATCGGGTATGGCAGTGGCGAACACTCTAGAACTGCGACCTGTTAATTATCTGTATCTTAATTTCGATCCTCCTTGAAATCTGTTACTATGTGAAGCCTCCTTGTATAGAAGTATATGCGAAACACGCAGCCAAACTAACCGGTGTTGCTCTGCCCACTAGTTTTTCTTGACCTGACGCTTCTGTCTCTGAACCGTTTCAGCGGCAGCGGGTGCAGATGAACGGGCGGCACGACGACGCCACCGCCAACGGCGTGCTCTCGGACGCCACCGCCAACGGCGCATGAGCCGTTCTCCACCGGGTGTTTTGTCCTCGCGGGCGCCCAGGGAGAATCCTGTGGGCGATGGATGGCGGAGCAAAACTGCCCATGGCTCCAGCAGCATTTGGACCCTTCATAATGCGATGGCCTTCCCTTCCTTGATCAGACAGGCAGCAAAAACATTGAATATGATTTGGGTGTAATGTGTATATATATCGATGATCGTCAGCTTATATAATCTTGTTATTGACGCAATCGTGGCTGATGGGTCTTGTTTTGCGCGTCGTCTGTCTCCTTGCGTGGGGGTGGTGGTGGTGCCAAACTGTCGTTGGCGAGGCGCACGTGATGCCTACTATTCTGTTGCCAGTGTGTTGTAGAGGCGAAAGCCGCGATGCGCGTGCACCGTTCGAATGCCATCGAGTGCGCCGCGTGCATTGGGACCGGATCATCCGTCTTGCGTGTGACATTCCCACTTGCCTTGGGACCAATATCTCGCTACCGTCCTGCACTAAAACTTACGCTCACACGCTGCTGTTTCTCAGGAATGGGAAGAGTAGCTACGACTACCCATTTCTACCCAATTACTCCGGCGACCGCCCGCCGGCGGAGGCTCCGGCTACGGAGAGGCATCAAACACATGCAAAGGGTATTCTGAACCTGCACTCGTTTCAAAAACAAAATCGGCACCCCCATTCAATTTGCATTTATAGCTGGCCCTACTCACAGCACAGCCCGTTCAAAACAAAAACTCACAGCACAGTAGTACTACTACCACATCTTCAAGTAGTACAGTACGCTCCAGATATCGTTGCGATTTATTGCACGCTCCACGGAATTCCGCAGTCTCGTCGTCTCGCCAGATCCCTGTCGCATGCCTGCACACCCACGATGCGAGAGCCTGGACATCTTACCACAACAGGCCCTCTGACCGCACTTTACACCTGACCGATCTATAGCAGTAGTGATAGTACTCACATCATTTGCGTATCCAAGCATGACTAGCAACGAAACATATGAAGAAAACACAATTCCGTTACTAGCACTACTACTATTTTCACAACATCTGCTTTATTTAATCGGATTCCTGCAACATTCTTCAGATCTGACCTGGAAGCAGGTTTCTCCTGCTAAGGAGAATCGCCACCTCATCCTGTCCTGCTTATCAGGATCATAAACATCCTAGGCATAAAGAAAGGAAAATCTGCAAACGATCACAACAAAGCAGCATACAAATGGCAAGAAAGAAAAAACTAATCCTAACACAAACCCCTGTTCTTCAAACCACGATGACAACAAGGAGCGTGGAAAACAGCGGATCTTCTACCCTTCGCTCTTATCTCCACCCAAATCTTCAAATCCTCATCAGTCAGGGTTTCCATTCGCCACTCTGAATCCTGATCCTCCCACACCACAGGCAAACTTAAGGCCATCACGCCGCCACCATATACATCTCCGTGTACCTCAACATAACTTAACAACTCCACCTAAAGCCTGTTCTTCAGATTTGCTGAATCTAACCCACATAAACACATGTCTGGGGAAACGGCGCCAGGGCTTTTATTGAGGTCCCCTTGGGCGCGCAGCTCACCCCGGGACGTTGAAGTGAAAGAGCCACGAGATGACGAAGGCAAATACCATGCAAGCGAGGAGGAAGTTGAGGAACCGGTGCCCTTGCCAAAATCTCTGCGTTTCGCTTGGTAGTGCTTGCACAGCTGTTGCGCTGTTTGACTCGCTCCATTGCTCGGTGACCTCCGAATCGCCGAAACCTACCACGTTGCATGCGGTTGAGCTGCAGATCTCACAGGTCCTAGGCAAAGAAAAGGAGAGACGGTTAGTTCAGGTTGATCATCCGCATTTCAGTTATTTGTTTCAGCATAGGGTAACATGTAGATGATGATGATATAGCATGCGACAGAAGATGCTAGGAACCATAAGAAACCTTAGGCACATATCGAGTAAGACCTCTATTAAGCTAAACCATTCCAGCTGCACAAACAAGTACTCTAATCGAAGCAATCATGATAATTATAGAGAGAAAAGCCTATATGATCCATATTCAAGCTTGTGTTGCTTAGAAAGGCTAGGTATTTTGCAGAATTTATGTTAAATTCCGGATGTTTTCCAAATCACAAATAGCATTGAGACCCACCGAACTACAAAATACCGTTGTGCAAGGATGCAAAATAAACACATGATACATCATCGAGTCTGGTCCTCTTATTTTCTTAACACGTGAGCAACATATTAGCTCCTTTAGTGTATTACATGAGCTGAAGTTCTGAACATTGGAATGGAAAAAATCATCAACCTAATGAGTTTTGATGTAGTTCAAATCACATAATTAAATAATTTGCATCATAAGAAAATTCTTCCATTGTGATCTTTGCCTTTACAAACTCGGTTGTGAACGATGTTTTTCCCTGTTCTTTTTGTGGAAGAACTGGGGAGTGAATCTGTGTTGTGATGGATTATGTAGCCGTGGTTTCCTTAAATATCAGGGGAAACCCTTTTCTCTATTAAAAAACTATAACAAAATGAATTCAAAATTTGCCAGCTCATACTGAAAAGTGTACTAGAAAAAAAACTAAAATGATGAAATGTTAGCTTCATTGAGTGACAGCAGCATTCAAGAAGTATGGGGGAAATGTGCTGCTATGTTATACACTATATGCCAATATGCTCCGCAGCAGGTTTCTCCAACCTCTTTTGTTAATGCTAATGTAATTAAGAATCCACTAGTAATGTTCATATCGCCAGTTGCCACTTTTGGTTCTCATTGATGGTCTAACTAACTTCAGTAGAACACTGTACAGTGTGAACTTAAACAACATAAACTGCATTGTCCATCGATAAACTACATTTTCCAGAATAGTTTGTAATGCTAGGTGCCTTTCTTTTCTCTTCAAACGGCCAGATCCTACGACAAACAAGCACCAACCATTCAATAAATCATTTTTCGCAATAGTTTGTATTGCCCAGTGCCTTCTACACTCTGACCTGTAACTGATTTAGTAATTCCTGAGCTAACAAAAGCCTTGTTTTTCTAGAACCATCCTCCCTTTATACCCCATTCCTGAACTGGAAGCTCATATCACCAAGGCTCGGCTCAACACATTATGATTCTTGACTACAATTCCATTAAAAGAAACACTTCAGTAGTGGGAAGTGACAGAATGGCACCCCTCTTACACTACCAAACAGAACGCATCACTCACAGACTCGTACCAGAGTATCAGACCAAGTCAATCTATCAAGAAACAAACATGGCAACAAAGCAATGCAAAATAGCATAGAGATGATGCGGAGGTTTTGTGAGAAAGACAGCCTGAATGAACGAATCCTAACTTTATCGCCCTCCAACTCCAATGATCTCCACCTACAACCCTATACCCTTACTAATTAATCCACTACTGCTTTACCCATCTGCCCCTTTGAACTTTACCCATCTAAAGAATGCAAGAACTAAAGAAAACACCACCATAAGATTCCTTAACCATGTGTTCATCCACCCAAATATCTTTCAGAAAAGCCTATATCTGAAAGAGATCTTGAGTTTTTCACCGATACACTGGATACATAAATCCCTGAAAACCCTGCAACGTGTTCGAGCGTTGTGCCTAATCCAATTAACTGAAGTGAAGTGAATTGGCAATTTATTCGAGTTAACGCGCTGATTTGACACATTTGTGCCTAATCGCATACTGTTCGGAATGAATTGGACCAAAAGAGTTAACTGAGTAAGAACTTACTTATTGCCTCTGATCTTGAACCAGGTCTCGGCGCACTGCTTGTGGGAGTAGGACAGGTCGCCCTTGCAGGAGCAGCCTAGCGTGATGCCGAGGCCGGAGTCCGCCGCGGCGCTCTCGAGGCCCAGGTGACAAATGCGGCAGTTCCTCTCGGCCTTCTCGGGGGTGCCCCTGATGATCTCGGCTAGCCCGGACTCCAGGTCCACCTCATCCAGCGAGCACTCCGACACGCACGACGACTTTCTGCAGTGCTCGCCGCCGCCGGCCTCGATGTCCTCGTCGCTGTCGCTGCCGCCGCCGCCGCAGGAGCTCGCGCGGGCGGACGCGCACCGCGAGATGCAGTCCTCGTAGGCGGCGGCGGACTCGTGGCGCGAGTGCGAGGGCCATGATCGGTCCTCCGCATCCGTGAAGTACTGGCTGTCCTCCCCGTCGTCGTCCTCCACGAACTCGTCCGCGCGCCGCCGCTCGCCGCACTCGATGTCCTCGGCCTCGGCGGCGACTGCCGACTGCACGCCGACGCCCGCCATTGCTCCTTCTCCTGGAAATATCTACCGCTAGATAACCATCAACCTAACAAAAAACAAAATCCCAAGAAACGGGGAAACCATTTCAGCCAATCCCACCAAACTAGAAAATAAACAGAAAATCCTTTCTGGAAAAAAATGATGCCACTCCGAATCATACCTCCAATAATGCAACGGAAATCCGCGCCGAAGATCAGAGGCGCATGCAATGCGATCGCGAGAAACGATCCGGATAGGACTGACTGAGCCCCCCTCTACTACAGACGGCTGAAGCGGCGGGGTTCTCGTGAGGTTTCTTGATCCATAACCGCAGGACACGCAAGAAGACAAGGGCAGTCGGAGGGGAGGGAATAAAGAGAACGGATTGTACTGCCAAGCGACCACACACACAGTGAGGTGAGGGAAAAGAGGAAGGGGGAAGAAAAGAAAAGAAGAGTTCTGTGCTTGTCGGGAGGAATGAGGAGGAGAGAGAGTGTGGAGGGGTTGGGCACTCTTATGGCCATGGATGATGGGTCTCATGGTCATGGAGAAGAGTGTACCTCAAGATTGCTTGCTCTGAATCTGTGGTGTACCGCGGTGGCAGGGTGCACTGGAGTTAGTGCGTAATTCAGGAGAATTTAATACTCCCGTACAAGATATTTTAGAAGGTTCAATCTTTAGCTATTTTTTCTACTCCCTCCGTCTCAAAATAAGTGATTTTGATTTATCCAGATTCGTATGTATCTAGACTTGTTTTAGTATGAGATACATCCAAATCTAGACAAATGCAAGTCACTTATTTTGGGACGGAGGAAGTATAAAACTTTCTAAGGTACTCCCTCCTTCAGAAATATAAGCCATTTTAGCTTTGTGAAATGAATGTATTTAGACGTCTTTTAATGTATAGTTTCATTCTAAACCTCTACGAATCTATGCACTAAAAGATGTCTAGATATATTCGATTCAAATTAATGTATCTAGAAGCTTTTTAGCGTATAGATTCACTCCAAACCTCTATAAACATATACTCTAAAAGACGACTAGATACATTCAATTCACAAAAATAAAACGTCTTACTTCCTTTGTTTTCATCGCCAAAACATATTATAATTGGGAGCAGAGGGGGTCCTTTGATGTAATTTCAAATGAAATTTCTCATTGAGTTAAAGCCTTATCTATTTTTTCTTTGTTTATATGATAATTATGTCATGCATTATATCTTTTAGAAAGTTTTGTGTTCTTGGTTACATATTTCTGCACTTTTAGTTCGTGATTGACTCAACATGGAATGACATCTCAATTCTACGTTTTACCTATTCATGTGCTTCTAAAATCCCGCGAGCCGAATAAATCATTAGCTAGAAAGCGGTAGTTTTTTCCTTCCATTTTTCTCTTGAGGAAAACTCGTAGTCTCATGTCACCTTGTCATACTATATCTCTATATGCACAAAAAAGTTTGATATTGCCGAGTAATGTGGACTTATTACTACATAATACTCATGACGTGCCATAATAAAAGATTGTATTACAACCAATGTATTCAATATTAGTTATATTGGTTATAATAACATCTTATATTATGGAACAAACAAAGTATTTTCTTACTCCCTCTATTTCAAAATATAAGAATCATAAGAATTAGTTAAAAGTCAATCTTACTAATTTTGACCAAATATTTAGAAAAAAATATCTACATCTATGATTTTAAATGGACACATTAAGAAAATGCACATTATGATAAATCTATTGATATCGATTCAGTATTGTAAATGTTGATATTTTTATATATAATCTTGGTCAAAGTTAGAAAATGTTGATCTTTTACTAATCCTTATGCGCCTTATATTTTGGAATAGAGGGAGTACTATTTATTACTACATCCTATTGTTAGTGTGCATCTTGGGAATGATACTAATGATAAGTATTTGTGACATCAAAATCTATTATTTAACTAGACCATCTTTTGACAAGGTGAAGAAAATAAGGGACATTGCATATTCTAATATCTTGAACTTGGCAGTTAAACACCTCTTATTTGAACGACATTTGACACATCTTACTTAGATGTGACCTTATATTGATTTCAGTTTTTCTACACCTCATAATTTCTCACATGTTTGATTATTGGCTTACAATGCTACAAAATGAACATGTGAACCTTGGTCATCTTTTTTTGGCTATTTTTTAAATAATATATTATTTTAATCAATTATAATACACAAAATTTGTATTTCGAAATTTAGCGCGGCTGCAGCACACGGTATACCAACAGGGACCTATCGACATACGAAGAGCCGACAGGACCTCATACCATGGGATGATTGGTGACATCGTTTGCTTGATGTCACCTCATACCGCAGCCGCGCTATATTCCGAAATTCTAAATTCATGTATTATTTTAGAAATTTATTAAAAAATATATTATTTAAAAATAACATATGTTTTGTATCGGGTGGTTGTAATCCTGCAATATGGTACAGAGAGAGAGTGTGTGTGGAAGAAAGCAAGACATTGGAAATTATTGCTAAGAAATTTGTAATGCCCCCACATGTGTGCCAATCAAGTAATTAGTTATGTATTTTTTTCCAGTGATTTATAGCATGTCATTTTAGTATTTTGTTTTGCTTAAGAGAATCGAACTACGAAATAATTTTTTGGCCGTGTTCATTCTTTTTTTGCGAATAAGACTATGGCATTAAAAGAAACATCGAATAGTACAAAGCAGCTCATCAAAAACGAAAATTACATCAAAATCCTTGAGAAGCCCTCCATCTTCAACCTCCAGACCATGTTGATGGTTCCACCGCTGCCGCTCCTTCCTGAGCCGGCGAAACGTTGTTGATTGCAGATGGAAAGCCATCGAACGGGTCAAAAAGACCACATCCGTTCCGGAGACGAAGAAAAAGAATAAACTGCCAACGAAACTCCTTGACGATTTGAAGATCCCACAACCATAAGAAGTCCTCGAGAACACACCACTCCCACAATCTCCTCGATGTTGCCGTCGAGATGGGACTGAAGTCGGGAAGACCTTATTGGAAGAGACACCGCCGCCACCACCTGAGCGCCGCCTCACCAAACTTGAACCCTAGAAACAGGAAAACAGAGCCCTCCCGCCGTCGGGAGCCTAGATCCGCCCCACCTCCATGACCCAAAGGCTACAAAAGCGAGATAGATCGCCGGCGTCGCCAACGGGAGGCGACGAAACCCTAGCCGCCTTGGAAGGAGGGAGGGGAACGGTTCATGTCTCTGTGTTTATTTTTGTTGATCCTATGTCCATTGATGATGCGGAGGTTGTGGGTGCTCCCGTTTTCTATTATCGAAGTAGAAGTTGAAATGTACTGTCGAAAGGTGAAACGCGACAAATAAATTCATGAATTGTCATGTTTTCTTCACATGTTCTCATGAGAACTAAACATACAAGGAAGCATAAATCATACTAGTACTATTGCTCGGGTGTCACTCATGATATTTTGATGAATCCTTTGAGCAAGTCCGACCCATTCTCCGTACAGCACACACTCTCTAATCTCACTCACCAAATTTCAGGCACCTATATTTGATTTTCCATGTCGACGAGTGGGAAGGAGTAGAGAGTAAGTTGCTATTTGGTGACTCTTGAAGGGGGTGTTTGGATTTTTGCCTCATTTAACCGTGAATGGGCTGGAACACACGATTTTGGTAAAAAACATTAGGCTTCTTTGTTTCAAAGAAATTCCATACAATTTTTGGATGATTTTGATTATTAGGAGTTCCTTCCTATGAGGTCATTTGATTCCTAGGATTAAAAACCTTTGAAAAAAATTATAAGGATTCTATTGCACTATGCATGGAAGGAATAGTTTCATCCAATCACGCATTTCTTTACAATTCATTTGTGCTTCCTGGTATGGCAAACATTTTTTGTGTGTAAATTCTTTTAGCTTTGTAATCATGTAAGAGTCAATAGGACATAACACTATATATAACCATGCGTTTTCCTATTCTTCTGATTTGGAAGTCCCGCAAATCCATTTGTTGTTTCCTTCTGTTGCAAACGAATCATCTCCTGTTGTGCAAACTGCCAAGGATAAAGTGGAATCGGCACGACAGAGACTAGTTAAATATAACACGTTAAAGAAAGATATCATCCTTCGTGTCGTGGTCTCCCAGATTACCAATGATTCACCAATGTTAGTACTAGCAAATGTTGAGTATCGACTACTCTACTTTCGATTACCTATAGTGGTGTATTGGCTACTCCACGCTAGATTACCAATGATTCGTCGATGTTAGGAGCAAGTTTAGTGTTTACGTATCTGTTGACTCGAGGTGGGGTGGGTACGTTTGGGAGGCCGAAGCTGCGCACGCCGAAGACGGGGCCGGCGGACTAGGCGTTGGCCGTCGACGAGGTCGAGTTCCTCTTGAAGATGGCGATTGAGGCGTTTCTCAACGTGCCGCTGATGTAGGCCCCCGACGCTTGCGTCTGGTCCAGGACGGACTGGGAGCGCGAGAAGGCCGAGCGCATCTGGCGTCTGCACGAGCAGGCCGAGCGTCAGGCCGCACACAGCGCTCGCCGGCAGCGCGCCGCTCATTGTCCTCGACGACGATGATGAAGATGAGGTTGGGCCCTCATCGCAGCCGCAGCGCTGCAGCGACGCCGACCAGGGCAACTCCCGGCCATCGCGGCCGCCGAGCGACGACGACGGGACTCAAGACGCCGACCACATCTCCTTCTAGCGCAACTTCGGCATATAGTTAGCACGTGGGTCGGCATCGACTAGTTTTGTATGTTTTCGATGTTTTTTAAAGTTTTTATTTAGCCTATTGCAGTCAAAATTCAGGTATACGTCCGAATTTGATATAATATGTATGAACTCGTCTATATTTTAATGCAATCGCTTGAAATCGTCTAAATTTCGCCGGTCTAGGATAGCGACAGAGAGTTCAGTCATTCTAGGCCGATCCGTCCGGCGCTAATTTGGGTCCGGAAACGCGAGATGTTATTAGGAGTAAGTTTAGCTTTTACGTATCTGTTGACTTGAGGTGGGGCGGGTATGCACTGGACTAATTAATTGTACCGAGTACTACATTGCAGGACTGAGGTGAGGTCTACGATCGTCGTGTCAGAGTATAGTCTGACGATGCGCTTGTACACCGGGAAATGATCATGGAAAATAAAGGAGCTGTGCTGTGCTGTTGCATGAGCGAATGAATGGGAAGTCCCCCATGATTTGTTTCCGGAAGTGCCGTTTCATGATCTGAGCGAGGCACGCTCCGTCTGCGCTCGCTCACTGGGCAAGCAACCTCAAAGTAGCTCGACAGCTGCTCGTTTTGGAATAAGGCACTGAAACCATCGCCTGCCTTGCCTACTGACACGGTGTCCCATTTGGGATAGAGGAATCTGCATCAGCTCGTGACGGATCTTACCGTCGACCTAAGTTTGCTACTGCTGCTATGTATGGTATGGAGGTCGTGCGTTTTATTCCCTGCGGAACCGCTGGAGCACCAGAACGCAGCAGCGACGATTTGCCATGACCTGTTCCCTTGGCATGCCTGAATCATGCAAGATGGCATTGTCTATAATTTCAGTTCTCGATTTTATCCTTTTTTTTTTCTATCGGACTGGACGGCTGGGAGAGAGTGCCGAGATGCAGCTCGACCCGACCACATATCGATGCGATGCGATGCCCCCCCCCCCCCCCCCCCTCGCTCGCTCGGTTCGCTAGGGCCGGAGCCCAGAGAAGGTGTCAACACGGGGGCAGTTCCGGAGGGGAAGACGTGCGTGGGCATCATCATTTCACTCGATCTCGGGGCGCATGGATCATTGTGTCCCCCCTAGACTCACGTCAAGGAACAATAGGCGGACGTGGAAAAGGCAGGCCGCCATGATTCACCTGCTACGTTCGCGTCGCACGGAAAGATGGCGTAACCGGACGTGGCGTAGTACCCTGTTAGCTTTTGCTTGTCTCGTAGTAGCTGTAGTTCCTGTGCGTGTACGTGAGTGAGTATTGTAACCGACGTTTTGCTGGGTGTGGCGTGTTGCCATCGACATCGAGCGAGAACGCCAGAGTGGCGTCTTTGGCGGGGCTGTGTGTGATCCGAGTTCTACTTGTGGAAGGAGACATGGCACATGCGCGTGTGCTCTTTGGGAACTTTGCTTTTGTGGTCTTTATCGTACTGTACATCAATCAGGTGATCAGGGCACAAAGAGTTTCGGGTAGAGGAGTCCAAGATTCTACGGACAAGTGCTTTTCGGGGTCGATCTCGCCTTCACGGGTCGGTTTAAATTAAGGGGCGGTGCTGATCGTCCTGTGGAGATATGGAACCTCTGATCCCCTGCCTCGTTCCCAGCTTTTTTTTAATAACGAGTATATGTTAATATCGTGAAGATATCGAAACCCTAATGAATATATGGATGCACACGAGCCAGAAAAAGAACAAGAATTATAAAAATAGAAATCCCGCTACAATGATCTAATACTTGTGGCAGCGAACCTAAGAGCATTCCCACTCGTTAGGCGTTCCTAAGATTTTTATCGCCAGACGGATGTAACTTTAGGCCTGAGAACGCCCAGATTTCCACTCGCGTTCGGCTCGGCCTAGTTTGGCCTAGTTGGGAATAGTTCGGTGAGTTCTCTCAAATTTGGCCTAATTTGACCTAGTTCGACATAGTTTGGCCTGTTTCGGCCTAGTTTGGACTGGTTCGCCCAATTTTTTTTTTTGAGAAACACAGTACAAACGCAGACGCTCACAATGCGTACATACAGTCATCCCTATGAACACACGCACGCACACCCTCCCCTATGAGCACCTCCGAGAGACTGAGCCGGCGAGTCTTGAAATTGACGAAGTCACCACAGGCGCCTCGCTATCGACGGGAACGTCGCCTCCCACTGAAAGAATATTCCGCCTTTATGAGACACCAAAGCGTCAAACCTGGGGTTTGAACTCTGGTGGGCTAAGGGTACCACTGCCCTCCTAACCATCCAACCACGGGTTGGTTCTCTAGTTCGCCCTATTTTGGTCTAGTTCGCCTAAATTTTGCTCAAATTCGGCCTAGTTTGGCCTAGTTCGTCCAAATTCGGCTCAAATTCGCCCTAGTTTGGCCTAGTTCGGCATAGTTCGCCCAAAATGGCGGTGAGGGGTAGAAAAAGGCGGGAGCTCGGCCTTGTCTCGCCGATAGGGTTGGCCCACCTGTTTTTTTGCTGCATCCGGCGTTCCCAGGCGGTTCCCAGCATCCTGGGTTTGGCCTGGGAATGCCGGATGAAAGTTGGGCCAAATCCGGCGGAATTCGGCATCCTGGGAACACGACTGGGCGAATTTTCGCCGTGCGGATGTGAAAATCAGCCCGTGAACGCCTTCCTGAGAACGCGAGTGGAGATGCTCTAACACCATCAAGACATCATCAAAAATCCAGCTTCTCCAAAAAGACGTCTCCAAGAAGAGAGCGGTGCACAAACGTCGTCGTCGTCCTGATCATAGATCATAAGTTTTCACTCCGGAGAAAGTCCACACTCACAAAATAATGCCTTTAACAAGGACATTGCCAGGCACAACAAATTAAGACCAGACCTTATATTTTCACTCTGAAAGATTGAACTCTAAATTTCTCATGTGTTGTCGCCCACACTTTCTGATGTCGCTGCTCCAAGTCACGAATCACCAAGAAAAAACCTCATCGCCACCAGGATTAAAACAAACATTGCTAATCTCTAGACCTCGGCTTTAATGCCCTTCTCCATGATTGACTTCACCATAGGACTAAATACATGTCCCACGATGGCAACAGCCTGCGGAGCTTCACAACACTCCCTCTGAAACCATATGGTCAGAAAAAACATGGTTGTGCGCGATCGAAATCCCTCTGATCCGGCAAAACCCAGGCATATTTTCCATTGGAATTCGCTAGCTGAGCCTTCCGGAACACAACTGTCTGTATAGATTGATGAAGATGGGCGACAGGTAGATCATCATCTTGGTGAGAGAGGGATCATAGGACCAAGCCTCCTTTATTCAAAACCAGACCAGCAGCCCCCATACTACCGACCTTCACCGGCCACTAGACCCGCCGGATCTAGGTCAACAGATCGAGGGTGACCCCGGCCGCCGCCCGCGAGCACCACGAGGGGCGGCACTTTGGTGGAGAATGTTGCAAGGACGGCGTCACAGCAACACCGCCACCATGCCCCGCCTCCCCACCTCCAGTCCATCCCGCCGCCGCACCCTTGTAGACGGCATGCCGAGCCGTGTGCACCCCGCCTCACCGTCTCTCTGCGTGATGCCTTGGGATAGAGGTGCGCCCACTTTTCCCCGTCGCCTTCACCAACAGGGCGTCGCCACCACCGCCGCCGCCGATGGCGGCTATCAGGAACGCGAGGCTAGGTTTTTTGGGAGTGGGGATCGCCCCGGAATCAATCGCGCTAGCGACCCGAGGGCATCGTTCGGTTCGGTTAGTATTTTAAAATTGGGGGATAATTTCACTTCCCCGTCCTCTACACCAACTAAGGATGCACACAACCTCTTAAGCATGAGTACCATGATTTTTAAACTGAAGGAGATATACCCTAGAGGGCTAATAATAAAGATTTTTTATTGTTATATCTCATTAGTTTATAATAGTTTTATACCATGCTATAACTGTATCAATCGGAAACTTTGGTTGGTATGCAAACAAATCAAGTCCCTAGTATCCTCTAGAAGACTAGCTCGTTGGACAATTGATGGTCGAGGTTTCCCAATAATGGTACATTTATGTCAATTGACAACGAGATCACTTCATTAGATAAATGATGTGATGGACACACACCCAACTGTAGTATTGCAATGTGATCCAGTCACAAAGTTCAATATTGAAATAACTAGTAAAGCGTGGTAACTCAGTCCTTTGATCGTGAGATCATGTTTAATCACTACCATCCGAGGCTGCTTTGATTGCATCAACCGTCACACCACAATAGGGTGATCATAAAGGTGTATATTGAGTATTCCAGAGGGGTACATTGAGGCGTATACATCAAGATCGGGATTTTCCCATCCGAGTGACAAATAGTTACCCTAGGCCACTTGGTGATATTATATCTACAAGTTTGCAAACATGTGACTAGGTCACGAGGATATAATATCACGAGAATGAGTAAACGTGTGTGTCAGTAACAAGATTAAACTAGTTATAGAGATACCAAATATTAAGTCTTGGACAAACCAGATATCGTAGATCAAAAGGAATGAGACTCGAGGTTCAAGCGATCAAGTTATTCGCGGAATGCATGGGGGCCACCATGAGTTTCCAGACACCGGTGTTGGTCATTGACCGGAGAGTGTCTCGATCATGTCTGTGTATTCCCGAACCATAGTTTGTCATGCTTAAGGGTAGATGATGCTTATGGATTTATTCGTCATAGTAGGAGAAAAGAGAGAGAACTCCGGAATAGTTTTGGGGTGGTACCGGAATGGTTCCTAGGACATCTGATGATGATCTGAGGGATCTGAAAGGTGTTTCGGGGTATGAGGTATTAAATAATATGTATTTAATATTAATTAAATGAATTAATATTAAAAATAAATAAATAATTGCTTTTTTGTGGTAGCTCTCCTAAATGGGCCTTCGGGTGAGGCCTAAGAGGGGGTCACACGCCCCAAGGAGAGCGACGGCCACAAGTGGGCCACACCCCATGTGGGGCCCATGTGGGGGGTGGCAGGTGGTGGGAATAGTCACACCCCGCCCCCTCCCACGTTGTGGTGCCTCCCTTCCACCTATAAATAGAGGGGCACCACACCCCTCTCCCTCAGATCATCCCTTTAATCGCTTTTGCATGTTCTCTCTCCCTCTCCCTCACATGTGGTTCCCAAGTAGAAACAAGCATACGAGGATAGAAGTTTCTCTACCATACGCACACCGTCGTGCTGCTGGATTCTAGGTCCGGATCAATCTTCTTCCGCTGCTTAGCTGGACCTGAACCCGAGGACGTCTCTACACCAGATGCGTGTAAAGCCACTGAGACACTGCTAGTTGTGGTGGTTGGAGCTTGGACGTCTACACGACCTTGAGGTTGGCTACATCTTACAACTCCATCATCCATATTTCTCGTGAAACATTAACCGCTTTCGATTTTTAAAGGTATGAACATCGAATTTCTCTTGTTACTTTATATCTATATAGATAGATCTTGGCAATGGTGTTCTCGTCGTTGGAAAAACTTTTTTTTCTCCTACAGAACCCTTCATAAACTTGATAAATACCAAGCATGGTTCCTAGGATAAATTGCATGAGTATAAGGAGAGTATGTTCCTTAAGTATAAATAGGAACCTTAATTCACGTCCATGAGGATTTGAACTAAGGTGTTGGGTTTGTACAATCACTCCCCAAACCAGTTGAGCTAGACTCACTTCCCTTAACACGTGTCCTAATTAAGAGAAAAAATCCAACCACCTACACACCCATCCACCCACACAGGGAGCACCGACAGCGCCTGCTTGCAACTCCGTCGGAGCATCGGCCCCCGGTCCTTGTTGCACAAAATCTTTGGTAGCCTTCTTTGTAGCATCGATGGCTAGTCTTTGTAGCATCGACGACCAAAATTTGTAGCATCAACGGATAACCTTTGTAGTAGCATCGCCATACCATTGTAGCAACACCGTTGTGCTATGGTAGCACCATGGCTCAACGTTTGTAGAAAATAGTATCCTCCGCCACCCCTCCTTTGAAGCATCGATAGCCACCCTCGTTGGTAGCAGCTCTGGCGGCCACCACTCACAACACCATCTGGGATCATATCCTTCGCCCACCGTATGGGAGCGAGTTGAGGTGGGAGAATGTGGAAGAGGAGAGGAACATGGATGAGAACTGTGGCGGTACCATAGACAGAGTGGTGGCTCTTGTGCAGGACGGTGGTAGCACGTGCACGGGATGGAGAAGGAAAGGGAGAAAACCGAGTAGAGGAAAGGGACGGGTGAGAGGATAAGGTGGACGTGGGCCCTGCAACTCTGATCGCTTCTGGTTTTTCAGCCACGTATACGGACGCGTGTCAAGCATAGGACGCGTGAACGATCCCTCAGTTGAAACACAGTGTTTTCCTTTAATTAAGCCGGGGTAAATAGCAATGACCTACATTGATAAAACATCTATTTTTCGTTTCACAGCGGTTAGGGCAAATAGGCAACGTTTACATACATGTTTTTCCATCTTTATTTTTAAACATCACAAATCTTTTATTTATCTAAAACCAGAGTTACATCATCTAGTAATAAATGTAAAATAAAATCTGATGGATCATCAATCCGCTCACTTGATCCATGGCTACCATTGCTAATTCGTGTTATAAATGTGAAAAGAAAAACGAAGAACAAAAATAAGAACACATATAGGGGACACAAGATTTTAACTTGGAAAAACCTTCCCAATAAAGAGAGTAAAAAAAATTACGGGCATCAACCAGCGAAACTTCGTTGTAGAAAAAGTATTTACACAACGTTGGGTATCTCAGATACGACTTATCCCAACTGGCAGATTACAAGAGGTATAATAATGGTAAAGTTCAAGTTCATCAATGACGATCCACTTGGCCCAAGCCTCCGACAATGGGCATCGCTCCGTTCATCAGAAGTTAGTCTACTTAATAATTTGGATCAAAGTTCAACAAAGTCCAACTTGAGACAAATTCCATCTTATAGCAAAGTTTAAACTTAGCAAGAGTAACAAACTTTGTCATCATAACAATAAAATTATCATGAATGCTTATCTTGGATACCTTAAATTTACCTTGAGCAACAATGTCTAGAATAAAATAGTACTTAACATCAGTGTGCTTTGTTATCTCATGGAATATCTGATCCTTTTAAGGTATATGGCACTTTGACTATCAGGAAACAAACTAATGCAAGAATCATCTCAACAAAGCTCACCAAACAAACCTTTCAACCTAACAAATTATTTACAACCTTAAAAAATAGCCATGTATTCAGCTACAGTGGTGGATTGGGCAATAACAACCTGGAACTTTGTCTTCCATGTAACAATACTCCACCAACATTAAACACATAGCATGTGAGGTCCTTCCCTCACCGGTCATGTCAAACTTCAAAGGTATATAAAAACTCAATGAACGTTCGTTTAAATATTTTTTTGCTAGGATTAGCCATGTATCTACTTATAAAACTTATAACATATGATAAATTAAGACGAGGACAAACCATGACATACATCAAGGAACCAACAATACTAGAATATGAAACATTTGACATGTACTCAAACTCTTCATCAATACTAGGACATTGAAAGCTGGCAATTTAAAGCGAGGAGCAATAGGAGTACCATTGAATTTGCACCATGCATATTAAAACGATGAATAACTTTCTCAATGTAACTGCGTTGACTAAGAAAGTAACAAAATAGATATTCTATCTCAAGTAATCTTCATACCGTAGCAATATCAAGATCCTTCATCTCGAACTCACTACTTAGGTATGTCTTAGCAATATCAAGATCCTTCATCCCGGTAGCAATTAACATATCATCAACTTATAACAACAAGTATATACATTTGGTTTCACTCGGGTTCTCCTATTGATAGGAAGTGCTCGGTTCGGATAACTTCAGTTTCCGTACCGGGATCATCAGGAGGGGAATTGGAGGTTTTTGGTCCTCTGCGAAACCAGTCCGCCAACTTGCTCCTTTCGTGCATGACGTGTGCTCATTCTTTTGAATGGTGGTTTCCACTAACCTTTTTTTACCCGGGAATTGGTGTAATCCATCACCAAAATTTATATAGACACAACTTTCATATTGTGACCTCTTAAAATCATGCGAGATCATAAGTGAATTAGACCTTTTGTACCACTATCTTGGAGATTGCTTCAAACCATAAAACAACATCTTCAACTTGCACACAAAATCCTCCTTACTAGACACTATGAATCCTTTAGGTCGGTTCATGTATATTTCCTCCTCAAGTTATTCATATAGAAAAGTAGTCTTTACATCTAACTGCTCAAACTCAAGATCATGCATAGCCACAATACTAAAGAATGTACAAATGAAACTATCCTTTATAACTGGAGAGAACACATTATTATAATCAATACATGGGATCGGATTGTAGCCATTAGCTACTAACCTTATGTTGTACCCCGAGGACTCATTAGAAGACAAACCTTTATTTCTCTTGAAGATCCATTTGCAGTGGATTGCCTTTTGTTGTTTAGGAAAGCATACACTTTTTTCTCAAGTGATTACATCTCCTCTTGTATAGCAGATATCCACTCCTCGTGGTCAACGGATGCAACATGTCAACTTGACCCAAGCCTCCGGCGATGGGTCTCGCGCCGCTCGTCAGAAGTTAGACTTTTAAAAAAATTGGATCAAACTTCAACAATCTATGAGCCAAAGCGTTTGCTTCACGATAAGAATGTCAAAACACCATCTTCGGAAATTATGTAGCTAAATGGTAACAGTCATCAAACACGGACGATGTAGTGCCTAGGGAGTTCTCGTCCGCTCTAGAATCGTTTGACATCGACTTGAATTTGGACCCCTCCTCCTAGTAACAAAAAGATAGACCACCACTGATTACTTGATCTAAATAGACAGTTAGCTAAGAATATGTGCCCAACAACCCTCCCAATAGGGTTACTGGGACGTCAACCACGAAATGGGCTCCCAACGGTGCACGCAATAAACTATCAGTTCCTGCCACAGCCCAAAACTATGTATGGCACTACCGCACTACCAAATTGCCAGTATGGGGGCACAAACGTTGGAACGACAACTAGGTTAGCTCTGGCGGTGACAGTTAAGGCCGGCCAACTTAATTTGTTGCGCGACACCCACCTCGCCGGTTCCCACGGCGAGAAGTGGCACTTCCTCATGCAGCGTCATCGGGTCCTTCAAATATGGCGGTGGCTCGCCTCCGAACACCCTTGTTATTGTCGCCACCGACCCGTCCACCTACCGCGTCGGCCATATAAACCCCCCTCGTGGCGCATGGTTTTTGTAGACCGCCTCTTCCTCCATCGCATCACCTCTCCCCTTCGGCTTTCTTGAACACCAAGTCTCCATGGCGCACAACATCAGCGTGGGCAACAGTAGGACCAGTGGCTCCATGCCACACAACCTTACCATTGATAGGGCCACCATTCTCGCCAAGAACGGCATGTCGGTTCCACCGGAAACATGGCTCCTGAGCATGGTGATCGATCTGCAGGCGCAAGCGGTACTTCGCAACCCCACCTATTCCGAGAATGAGCATGCGTTAATCCTCCAACATCGCGTCGGTGACACCCCAGGATTTGCGTTGGCTTGGCCAGCGTGTGACAATGGAAAAATCGTCGACCTCACAACCCACAATGAGAAGGGGGAGTCCAGTGGCCTCTTAGCCTTCAACGGGGGGTCAGGAGCGGTAGCGAGTACAATGCCTTGGACGACTACCGGTGCGAGTAGATATAGATTTTAGTTTAGATTTTAAATCATTTTTTTTCAAATTGTAAGATACCCTAAAGTTAAATGAAATCCATTGTTTTCGTTTAAATTGTACTTTAATTTCTTTCCACAGCAAAAACCTACATGGTAAGCAACCGCTCCAACGCACCGGCAGACTGTACCGGCGTCCCCGATAGCACTTGTCTCCGTGGAGACGCCCTAAGCACAACTGCCCAAGCGCCTATTATTAAAAAACAAAAGTAGTACGGAATCTAGGGAAATAATGTTAGCTACTTAACCACCGCAAAGCACCACCAACTCTGCTAATATGTCAGCCCCAAAATGCGCTGTATTTTAAGCTGCTTCCTCTTGTTTCCACTCGGTCCATCCATGCCCCATGGTCCCTGGAGGAGCACATAGACATCTACAAAGTCTGGAAATTTCCTATATTATCAACACCCACGGTTGGGTCCATGGACATAGGCCCTACATAGACACATGTCCCACCGGTCATTGGCCCTAAGCAATGCATCATCAACTCATAGTTACCGACGAATCGGTAGTACTACCTACGTTTCCAGTTTATTAGGCTAATACATACTTCAATAAATAGTTTATATATATTATATTTAACATAGAATTGTTCCATTAGGTTCATACTCAAAATACGGTTTCAATGGTACAATTGTTGTGACATATGATCCATATATCGAAGTACGTATTAGTCTAATAATCCGGAATGAAGGTAGTAAGAGTGTGTGACATGTTGTGAAACTAAAGCATGATGCTAGCATACCCATGAAAGAAATTATGATAGAGGATTAGGTGTCAGCCCTCCCAATCTGATACTAACAAAGTAGCAGGGCACATACTGTACTGGTATGCTAGCATCAATTAATCCATGTAGTCTTTGAGCAAGTGCTTAAACTTTTCTTTCCGACAAAGTACTTTAGGAGGCTTGAGACCTATTCTTCAGCCTGGCTAGCTGCAACCATGTTCAGTTGTACTATAACTGAAGGTGTAACTACTCTCCCCCGCAAAAAAAAGGTGTAACTACTCTGACCAGTACCATCACAGAAGCATGTAGTGAGTGGGTGAGCGAACTGGTTATAAGAATAATCTACTAAGAAATTTTACAGCTGATGGTGTATCTTAAGTTGTATAAACCGACGAAAAAATAGAGAGATGACTCACATACCAGCCTCAGCCTTGGCAGGTTTTGGGTGGGAAAAGAAAACATGGCAGTTTCCAAAACCCTGCAGCAGTGTGGCACGCGTAAGCTGGACACTCCTAGACTGATGAAATCCATGGCACCATGACAGAGAGCCAAGAGGTTCGCATAACTAATGACAATTGGCAAAGAAACAGAGGTGTCATCATGTAGCTCAGTGTGTGTTATATTGCTCAGGACCGTGCGATCTGTCATCCATGAAGTCAGATCAATGCATGGCCAGGAGAGAAGAAAGCAATAGAACGAAGAACTCCTGCATTTCCATAAATTCAGACAGCAGCCACTGGACCAGGCCAATTAACAAAAAAAGATGATGCAGTGTAGTGTACCATAGCAGTGCATCTCGGTCTATAATGGCTAGAGATTTGCCTGTACCCAAGATTGTAGTAGTACTAGTGTAGTAGTATTAAGCATTCTGCAGGTCGATCTTGAATTTAGAGCAAATCACGATGAAATGGTACCGGTGGTACTAAGTATACTGCTCCGGGTTTAATGTTCGGTGTCAGGTAATCGATGAACAGGATACGGTGTCGAGGGTGCAGAGTCGGTGATCGTATGGCAGTGAGCAGTGACAGTAACGAGGGGCGAGGAGGAGACAGTAGAATCGCAGGCAGGATTAGGCTGGCTCGTACCACGATTTCGACGCAGGCTACGAGGTGAGGATAAGGCAGCACTGCAGACGCTATGGAGGAGAGACTAGCTGCCCCGGGACCAACATAAACATAAACTGTACTGACGGCGTATCCGTAGCTTGCAGGTGCCATGAAATGAAGCCAGTCCCGTCTGTTTATGGGACACACTTGATTTCTGAAGGTTATCTTCATCCTCGAGGGTACACGATGCAAATCATGCATCCCCGACCTCGAGGTGTCACGCAAAGTAACATGTGTAGTGGACTGGAGAAAGCAGTACCGCATCGCTTAGTAGCTTACGTTTTTGGGACAAGGCAAGATCATTCACTCCTCTTTTCAGAATCAGTTCAGTTACTGTTCATTGTTTACAGCCGTGCACATGTCTGTACGAAAACTACGCGACAGGGCAGGGCAGGCCAGTCTTGTACAGCTCCCACAGTTATACTCCCTCCGTTCGGAAATATAAGACATTCTAGCTTTGTGAAACGAATGTATCTAGACACCTTTTAGGGTATAGGTTCACTCCGAACCTCTACGAACCTATCTGGCTAAAAGGCGTCAGATACATTCGATTCAAACTAAAAATCTTATATTTCCGAACGAAAAATCTTAGTTGCTGCGATACTGACTGTTTTTTTCTTCCGGCATCTGTTCAAGATGTCAGGGCACCATTGACCTGCATATTCTGCAGACGCGACATCAATCCCTGTGTGTAAAATTGCTCCACAGTCAGCTAAGCATAAACATAAATGTGGTTGTAGAATACGTAGAAAATATGAGCATTAACATGCTACCAGCAAGAGTTTAAAGGGAACACCATCGCAAGTTTCTGTGAGACAACTAAATCACAGATTCATATCAATGTGGTGATTGAGGAATAAAAAAACGCCGTTGCCGGGGATCGAACCGGGTCACCCGCGTGACAGGCGGGAATACTTACCACTATACTACAACGACTTGATTGATCAAGTCCTTAATTAGCTCTTATTTGATTAGTTATTCAGAAAACCCAGAACACCCGCACAGGCCGTACCAGCCCAGCAGGCTCAGCGGCCCACGGCAAGTAAACAACGTCTGAGGTGAACATGATACGGCGTCGAGGTGGCAGACTAGCAGATCTCGTGGCAGTGACATTAACCAAGAACTGAAACAAGGGGCGAGGAGACAGCAGAATCGCGGGCAGGATTAGGCTGCTTCGTACCATGGCAGCTTACGAAGCGATAAATGACTTCTGAGGGCGCTATCGAGAAGAAACTAGCTAGCCACGGCACCAACACTGAAACTGTACTGACGGCGCATCCATAGCTTGCAGGTTCTATTTAGGCAATCTTCTTGCTTTGGGCCTCTCTAGAAAACATGATTTCTTCAGGAATTTTAACATAGAGCAGCGATCTAAGGGATCTACTTACTGTACTGTACTAATTTTTCGTTGGATCTACTAATTAAATCGCCTTAAAAAAATAGAAATGACACTCCCTTACCATGCATGATACGTTGATTTCTGGAGGTCCCACGTTTAGTGATGCTGTATGGATTTTTTTGAGCATCAGTTCAAAAATGCTCAATTACCGTGCAGTATTTCTTAAAAATGTTAGCAGAAGAGCTGCTAAATACATTAATAAGAAAAGAGTGTTACAAAATAGGCTACAACGGCTTAGGCCAAACCCAAAGACGGAAAAATGAGCCTCCCAAACCAACACTCAACCCAGATCAAAGGGTATCTTGCTCCTGCCATGCTCCAAAGGCTTGCCTTTTCCCATATTCTTTGAACCAATGTGTGTGTCGTCAATTCCTCGTGTTGGATATGCGTTTGTTAAAAAATTTCCATGCCGTAAGTAAGAGTAGAGATCTCATCCCCTTCCGCCGGTCAGGTGGTGTGGGACGTTGGAGTAGTCGTAGCCATTGTACAATGTCAGTTTGCTCCGTCCAAGACACCAGGGAGAGGGATGACAATTTTGCGTGATCCGCTACTGTCTCCCAAATCCTTAAAACATAGGGGCAAGTGCAATGGCGTTTACAAGTTTCTCATGCAAAAGGGGCACAAATAGTTATTCACCCAGCCTCGTCGAAGAAGGGTATCAACCGCTAGAATTTTGCCAAGTGCAGCCGTCCATAGGAAGAATTTGCATTTGCCTGGTGCCCATCCTTTTCCAGATGGTATCCACAAAAATCGGCGTTGGAGCACCAATGAACTGTATGAGGTAGGCCGAGTTGGTTGTATAGTCTCCTAATGTCGAGAAATGCCATTGAATGGAGTCAGGTGTCTCAACATGTAGCGCAACTCGATCGGTAAGCCAGGCCAGCTGTAAAAATCCAGGCATCATCTCGGGAAGAAGGTCACGCACCAGGTCTTGCAACTAGCGGTTGTTTTGTAGGGCTTGTTTAATAGTGTGTTTCTTCCTACATGCAATGGCGTATAGGGAAGGTGTGATTTCTTTGGGTGCAGCGCCATTTAGCCACCTAGCATGCCAGAAATCTGCGATCTTCCTGTTGCCAAGGGTGATCTGGGTTGCAGTGGAATAAAATGCCTATCCTTCTCATCACAAGGTATTGGTGAGACAACCCATGGCCGATCGTGGAATATCCAAGCGAACCAAAGCAAACGAAGGCAAAGAGCACGTCCAAATTTATATACATCATGCACGCCGAGGCCGCCAAGGCATTCTGGGCGACAGACTAGCAACATTGGACTCTACCGTGTCCACTATTGCATGTTGCCTCCCCTCGCCATGACCACGCACGACAACCACTCGATTCTTTAAATTACCCAAACATGAAACTTGTGCATCGTCATCATGTAGATCACCACCGAGGAGAGCACGTTTTTCAGTAGCACACGTTGGCACTCCCTTTCGCATGATCCTTTCCAAGCGGCCAACGGTGCGTCAATTTTATCAAGAAGGGTCTAGAGATCGATTTTGTGCAGCGTTCTGAGTTAGGGGCATGTCCAAATAGATGCAAGGGAAGGGTTTAGTGGGGATGCCCAATGGTTGCACATCATGTGATAAGTCGAGACCTCGGCAGCAGATCAACATGGACGGACTTTTTGAGAAATTGGTATTTTGTCCTGGCGAAGCATTCAAGAATTCTGCTGATCATAGCGGCGTCTGGTCTCGCAGGTTTGATGAAAATTGCAACATCTCTGCATGTAGTGAGGCTCGTGCGATGATTTTTCCGGCCAGGAAGTTTGGATAGGAGGCCTTCATCGGTGGCCAAGTCAAGAAGGCGTTGCAGTGGATCCATAGTTAGGATGAAAAGGAAGGGGGATAATGGATCCCCTGCCTAAGAGCATCTCTAACTGATCCCCTAAAGTTTAGAGGAGTAAACGGATGAGTAAAACTTAGAGGAGTAAAAATACTCCTCTAAAGGTAGGTGGTTCCTAACTAAACCCCTATATTTAGAGGAGTAATTTTTTTGTCCCATTTCTTTCTAGCACTCCACGTATGCACTCATACATCTCAAATAGATTTCATACAAGCAACTAAAACATATGGAGAATTCAAAATAAAACATGCATAGAGTTCATCTAAAATTAGACTCCATCACCACATCGATCAAGGTCACCCAAAAATAAGCACATCGACCTTGTTTGATCCAACAAAAACAACATATCACCTCATATGTTGTGGACCATCTCCGAAGAGCTCAAAGACAATCTCTAAAGAACTCATATCCACCTCTGAAGAACTCATCTCCACCTCCTCCAAGACCAACACCATCGCCACCACCATCATGAAGGGAATATGCCCGAGAGGCAATAATAAAGTGGTTATATCATATTCCATGTTTATAATAAATGTTTATTTCTCATGCTATAATTGCGTTAATTGGACACGTTAATACATGTTTGTTTAATAAACAAATAAGAGTTCCTAGTTATGCCTCTCATATAAACTAGCTCATTGATTAACAAGATGATCAAGGTTTCCTGATCATGACATTGGATGTTGTTAATAACAAGGTCACAACATTGGTGGAATGATGTGATAAACATTCACCCAAAGTATAGTAATACGATCAAAGTCATTATGTTTGCATTGCTATCACATCATGCGAAGTAACTTTAGTCCTTAGACCATGAGATCACATCAATCACTAACACCGAAGAGTAACTTGATAACATCAAACATCACACTCTAATAGGGTGACAATAAAGGCGGGTTCAGATACTCTAAAAGTGTTATATAGAGGCTCATGGATCAAGAGTGGGATATGTCCATCCCGATGACAGAGATATATACGCAGGGCCCTCTCGGTGATATCACATTGATATAGCTTGTAAGCAAGTGATAAGATCACTAAGAATGTTATATCACGGGAATAAGAAAAGAGTACTTGTCGGTAACAAGATCAAACTAGGTATGAGGATACGGATGATCGAATCTCAGACATGTAATATATCACGAGACAAAGGGATTTAGTTATGATGTCAAAGGTTCTCATGATCACTAGAGTCATTGGTGAATGTGTGGGAGTCAGTACGGATCTCTAGGTCTCGTTGTTGATTATTGATTGGAGAGGGGTCCCGATCATGTTTGCATTATTCACTAACTGTAGGGTGACACACTTAAGGTATATTGACACCAAATGGAGCAGATATACTACTAGAGAAAGGATTTGAAAGTGCTACGATTATTTCGATGGATACGGGAATTGTTCCAGGTCAAATTGCTGAAAATGGTTTCAGATGTAATATCAAAGTAATGCAAGGGGTTTTATGTAGATGTTTGTTAATTGAAGTAATTAACAAAATTCTAAATAAAATAAATAAAAGTGTTTTATTTAAAGAGAAAAATGCATTTAACCATTTGATGGTTCTTCATTGTCTTGCATAGTTTCTTAGTGTAACGGCCTGAGAGGACTATTGAACAGGTCCAAGAGGAGGCAACTTTCATCTAGAGGAGGCTTGGGTAACCTTGATCCAGTTGAAGAGGAGTTTCCGCTGAAGCAATAACTAAGGACTTTAAGCTAAGAAGGCTTTCAAATATTGGACCAACTCCTAGTTGCTTTCATTTGTCTTTCTGTCGTTATTTTTAGTATGTGTACTTTGTATTTCCTCCAACATGAAATAGCAGTTATAAGTAAAGTTCCGTTTCAGATCTTTTGGAAGAAACTGAACCAACCCAAACTCCGTATCAAAAGCAATCAGCTCCTAACGAGATGACCGAATCTATACACTCATGAGTATTCTCAGCACATTGTTGATAGTTCCTATGCGGCTTATGTTTGACTCATAGATTACAAGTTTGTACATGGTGTGACGATGGAATTAAATTCGTGCAGGTAGCTCAAGCTACACTTTGACAGCCCAGATGCCCCGCAGTCTGAACCAGTAAGCCATCTAGCTGATGGGATGACTACATCACGGGCTGCCCGGCTGTTCTATCAAGCATGTGGTATGAATTTGTTCTAGATTGCCATGATTTTCTATTTGCTTTCCTGGTTATTAACCATTTATAGTTTGCATGAACCATAACTACAAGTGCACGCTTTACAAGATATGCCTGCCTGTTCTCTGATTATGCTGGTTTATAGGATTTTGACAAGTTAACTTGTCTCTTCTCTTAAAAGAAGATAACCGTGCAAATACGTACATGCTTTACAAGCAATGCCTGTGCTTGTTCTCTAGTTATGACTGTTTATAGGATTGTGATGAGTTAACTTCTCTCTGTGATCTAAAATAAGATGCTCCTACTATTTGTGTCATAGCATGAAAACTAGGAACACTGGGTTTGCTTGGTAGCATTGACACTAGAGGGTTAACTCATATAGAATACTCACTACAAATTTCCATTTGACCGTCTTGCTGAGCCTAACCTGTTGTTACTGAGATTTATATGTTGTGCAGTTCTAGCAACTCTAGATCGCATCAAGGTCACGCAGGTGGAACCGTACGGACCCATCCTGATTTCGAGAGGGCCAAACATGTGATCTCTCCTCCTAATGTTAACCCCCGAAAGAATCCAAGCCTCTTGTACATCTAATGTTTTATATATGTATGTAGTATTTTATGTCTGCATAGGAAGTCCTTGGTAATTGTTATGTCTTCTGGTGGGAAGCAAGTGATGGTGATGTGTTAAGATGCTACTAGTTTTGTTCATGTCACATGACAGTTTTGTAAGCGAAGTTATGTTGTACGGAGTGGTTTGAGTGATAGGTGGTGTAGGTCAGTTTGCATACTATGTTTATCAGGGGAATGGGATCACTTGTACTACTGAAGAAGCTGCGTTGGATCATTGTGTCTCACCTGGAATACTATAGCTGCTTTACACCTATTGCGAACATAATGCCATACACGATTCATTCCATTTTTTACATTGCTTGATTGGAATATGTTCTTGGACTAGTGTTTCTTTGTTGTTATGGAAACACACATGTTTCATCTTCATCTGAACTCGTCTAAGACCTGAATGTCTGAGGAAGAAAGTGTGGTACGTTTGTCGACTCAGTGTTGCTTCGGTTCATATGAAAGAAAGTATTTTTTGTTTAATTTTGTTGGAAGGTGCAGCTGCGGTACATGATTGTGTTGATTTCAACACGAGTAGTCGTACATTGTATTTGCAATGTATCGTTGCGAACGAGTCATGAAACCGATTTCGCCTGCCAAGGGAAACAATCATGTTGTTTCTCTATTTTTTTGAAACGAGGCAAAAGTTTTTCCTATGTCATTTAATAAGAAGAGAAATGCATAGCTTATTAACAGAAAACCTGGCGAAAACTGATACAATAGGTCCGAGCCCACATGAACACCACCACTACAGGGGCCACGCCCAAACACCATTCCAAACACCACTCCTAAAGAACAAATAGTCTCCCACCTAAGCTGAAGAGAAAGCACCGTGACTACTATTGGAGGAGCAGACACATGACACTCCAACTAAAATAGATAATCCACCACTCCAGGAGATCAACTATGTTGCAATAGCCTCGGTCACCATCCGCCTTTGACCCTCACCCGCGCCGCCACAACACCGTACCACTACAAGAAAAGTTGGCTTTTACAACAGATGGTTTTCATGGTTGAAGGCCCATTTTTAGATTAAAAAGTCTTCTATGACGAATGACCTTCGTGGTAAAAGCCCCGTCACAAAAGAATCTACCATGGTCTTTTTTCGACCGTGGCGTATCGCACCCTTGTCCATGAAAACCTGTTCCGTTATAGATCTGTTCGCCGGCCGCGTTGACTACTGACATCATGCAAACTTCCACGTGGCAGACATCGTTAATGGTCACATAAACCATGGTAGATGCCTTGCCCGGCCACAACCTGCTAATTATTAAGTGGGCCGGTCCATGAGGAGAGCCCAATAAAATTACGGGTCTCTACTATTTCGTCATGCACTATTCACTTGCACTTTTCAAATTGGGCCTAGTAGTGCAACAAGCCGTGGCCCACAAACTTCTAGACTCGATACTGCTTTGGCCTACACAAGGCCCACATAGGTTGAATACTGTGCGGCTCCTAGCAGCCTACATCAAGTTAGTTCGATACTGTTAAGGCCTACGGTCGTCCCGTTACTGTTCTCACAACTCGTCGTGGGCCGACCACCAACGGCCCTTTTTGAGAAGGTACATTATTGTTCTGGCCTTTTACTGTTCCGACCGTCAACTATTCAAGCCACGGGCGGCCTATTACTATTCTGGCCCGACAATATTGTCGGCCTGTTACTATTCTTGTCTGGTAAAATTTGTCGGCTTGTTACTGTTCTGGCCTTTTATTATTGTGGTCCTTTGCTGTTCTAATATTGTTGCGGTCTGCATTCTCGACATGTTACCGTATTCTTTGGCTCACATTGTTACGGCATGTCACTGCTTTGATCCATTCTTGTTCGCTCATTCTTGCCTTTTCGTATTCGGCTGCTAGTGTTACGGCATATTCTTTGTTATGGCATATTATTGTTACTACTTGCCACTTGTGGGTAGGCCCATTGCGTTTACGGACTTCTATAGTTTCAGCCTTTTTGAAACCCATGTGATTATAATAAAAGGTGTATAATTAGCGAGCATCTTTTACTGTTCATGGTCATCCCAATACAAGACGGGCCAATAAGAAAGCCCGATATTGTTCCCTAATCGTCCTGACTGGTGCAGTTATGGTACCGCCTATGGCCCTGCGTGGATGGCATTAACTAAATGCCTACATGGCCTATGCGAGTTATCTAGATATTACATTAGCTACAAACTTCTTAAAATTATTACATATTAACAACTCAAGGGAAAGAAAATTCAGCATTCCAGTTGACAATCGAGTTGATAGCAGATTCCTCAATTTGCTTTCTCAATCTATCACCTGCATCTCCCTTTGAGTGTGACAGATATATTGGAAAACCACCTTGAGACATGATTTTGCAGCCCCCTCTTTGGTAGCGATAGCAATAATTGCAGTCTAAAACTAAGTAATAACAATTTAATACATAAAACAAGACAAACTACTCATTTGACAGATATGACAGGAGCTATGAACTAGAGTTTACAACTGGTCAATGGTTTAATTATTGACCAACACATCAAACAAATAGTACAAGCAAGCATGCATTAAACAAGTTTGCCTACCGTGAAACGAACAATCAAAAAATATGTGTGTGTGGTTTAGAATTTCAGCAAATATAAACTAGCTAGGTCATTTCAACAAACATATATGGAAGCAGTTGTATACCCTAGAATGCAAGAGACTTTGGGTGACTCGGAATTTGCACTAAGCTACACAATGGCATGCAGTTATTGTCATAGCTAAGAATAAACCAGATAGAAATTATAATCGCATCATACAAGAACTTGTAGAGCAGGAACGCAAACCACAAATGAACTATATATAGTAGAGGACAATTATGTTGTTGCTTAGAATGAACCAGAACCAGATACGAGATATAATGGCGTCGCTCAACAGGACAAACAATCATTAGACAAGTGTGTTGTATATCAACTTCTATAATGTCAGATCAATATCAGTATTATTTCCATGTTACATTTCCTTTCCCTTTGAAGGTCCTTTCCTTATCCTGTCACCACGCGATGTGCTTTACCTGACACATGGGTTTGATGAGGAGGAGGATCCTGGTAGGTGTTGGTTAGCAAGATCTGCCCATGGTTCAAGACTTCTTTTGGTCTATACATATGGTGTCTCATGCAATGCAATTGCTGATGATAATAGTATTGTTCACTATGGTCGCACCATTCACACCTATCCTTCTGGGTTTGAGTGCATGTTGTTCTTGATAGACACAAGCTAGTTAACTACAACTAACCAATGGAAAAGGGTTACTGACCTTGGATCATATTCTCTTTTCCTTGGCATGAACTATCCAATTAATATTGCAGTAGGCGATACAAATGATCCGCCAGGACATCTAACGAGAAGGAACTGTGTTTACACATCACACCAAAAAATTGGCTATGAGTACAAGCCGCATCCTAAAATTTGCCGTTTTAGTCTGAATGGTGACGCGGCTGTTGGTTTCCACACCAACACTCGGTGGATATGGTCGGAGAATCCATTTTGGTTCATCCCAAGCTTCCCAAACGCCTTGGAGTGTAACGATCCTGTTCAAGGATAGCTCATTTGGTCTTGACCTTCTGTTGAACTCTTTCTTTTGGCTGGTTTAGCTGATGTACGAGTACTCAACATTTAGTTTTCCACCCGGTCTGGCTTGTAAAATACTCCTATGACTAAACCCCTTTTGTACACTTGGTAGTTTCTCTAGTATATATGTTTCATCAAGCTCGTAAAAGAACCTTATTAGGAGTACAGTTGTACTCTACTACTACTACATAGTAATTTCTTCCAAAATGTTGTATACTAGTAGTACTATTAGTATTACTCCTAGCAGGTCCGTAGTTTTTTTTCTTTTTCACTGCAGTTTGGGTCCTGTAACAAGCTATTGTAGGTAAGTTGGACGTGTTGGTACTTCGCTCAGAAACTGCATGCGGTGGAAGGAACATGATGTTTCCAGGTTTACTAGTAAAAACATGTCGCTCATCATGGCATCGCTAGTGATTTTACAAGGCAATACTGTACGACGGTGTGCTAGTCTAGTTTTTTTATTCTTCTGAACAAGTAGTACTAGTCTACCTAGTAGTAGTAAGTAGTAAAGGTCTACTAGTACCATAGAACTCGATGAAGCTAGCTGGAGTACTACTGTCAGTAGCTGCCGCAGAAGAGAGAGGAAGGGACTTTTGCACATGCTAATGCACGTGGTAGCGCATTCCTTCCGAGACAAGCTGGATTTAACTCCCTCACCGGCCTCCCCCATGCACACACAACCTCTTTTACTCAGTCCCTTCTTCCCATCCACTACCGCCCCTGGCCACTCACTCCATATTGTTGCCGACCAGCTCCTCGGCTCCATCCTCTACAGGTGGCGACGAGATCGACGCGACAACCTTCTGTAGGAGGGTGGCGCATTCGTCATCCCTGTCCCACAGTAGTAATGGCGGTTTGTGAAATACTATAACACTCATACCTATTCCCTTCATTTCATAATATAAGATGTTTTTAGCTTATGTGAAACGAGTGTATCTATATTCACTCCGAACTTACATGATAGAGTTGATGATGCGGTTAAATTTTTATTATCGATTGCGCAGCATTGTCATGTGTAGAGTAGTTCTTATCTCGGGTATGCATCCTTTTTTGTAGACTAGGATTGCATGGAATCCTATTTTCTGGGATAGATCCCATAACTAAGAACAGTGGGGATCCGTTCAAAGTTGGTAGTTCGACAACACAAACTTTTCAACATTTGCATATATTTGACAATCAACATCATGTAATCAATATTACAACTTACTATAGAAGGAGATGGGGGAAGGAGCAAAAAGAGGATTCTCAATGAAATAGGTTCCAATTATGTGACTTCTGCTATCCCAGATGACAAGGTAAATCAATAGAATGACGTATGTTCTTTTCGTCCCGCGCAAACGCTTTTGCTATAATCTATGTTTATCTTGTAACTGCAGAAGCACAAAGTTGAAGAAGACTCTCAGTTTCCTGATGATGGAGTAGAAAATGGATGTCAGATTGCTACACCTAAGATGCCACCTTGTTTACCTTCTGTGGAGACTGATGCAGTTGTAGCTGCAGCTGGTACTGATGAGCCTCCACCTGCCATCATCGTGCCAGATGATGGAGGTGGTGGATTGGTTTTACCATCGGCGGAGACTTGTGCGGCTGGAGCTGGCAGTGAAGAGACTTTAGAGGAATTGTGGTGCTCGATAGTTCACCTGTTATGGAGACTCATGCTACCGGTGTTGGCGCTGCTGTTGGTGCTACTGATCCTGCTCCCGAAATCATCATGCCACCTAAAGGAGGTGGTGAATTGGGTTTACAATATGTAGAGACTGTTGCACCTGAAGGTGGTGAACTGTGATGCGGAGCTGTCTTTCTTATGATTTGTATGCTTTTCTCTAGAACCTGTATTATGGAGCTACCTTACACATTTCTTACACTTTTGCCTGTTGAACTGTAGTGTGGAACTAGAACTACTCCTAGTATGTAATCATATTCGGATGCTTAAGTATTATCGATGATAAACCAATGCTAGCTGAGATGCATGAGAATTGGCCTCTGCCACTTCTAGGTGTGGTTCCTGGCTCATCTCCTTTTCACAATCACGGTGAAAAGATGGTTTTGTTCCTTTTCCTGTAATGCCATTATGCTTGTGTTATTGATCTGGCAATTTTATGCGGATTTTGTCACCCAATATGCATTTATGTCTCTACATACAAACATATTTATTCACATGACTTGAAAAGAAAACAATATCTTCTTTGCATCAACTAACACAAGGAGACATGCAAATATTTATTTATTTTTGAAACAAGACAGAAGATTTGCCATTTTCATTGATAGAGAGGGACATGCAATTCAATTACATTACGATAACTACTCGTACAAGTCATAGAATGGTAGGGATTGCCATAGGAAATCACCACCTCCAGCATCTTGTTCTACAGAATGCAGTATTACAGACCACAACCTTATTTTTCTTGGGACGACAATGTCAAGTGATGGATTTCGAGTCTAAACGCAATCCAGTGCAGGTTCACCAGGACAACCTCCAGTTGCATCAGTCTTCACAGAAGTTACATCAGCGCTATGGCAGATACTATTGGAAATGCAAGGTGAAGCTGTTGTTATACTCCTATCAGGACCATAGATAAGGGACAGAAATTCAAGCTCCGAAATCTAGCGTTACAAAATAGACAAGAGGTTATCCCATCTCGACAATTCATAGACAATTCACAGTGCAATTTGAGCGTCTTACGTGATCCTTAGATCTTAGTCCATCTGGTCTTTTTATTGGTGGAACGAAATTTGCTGGTACTTTTATTTCTACGAAGAACCTACAAAACATAACCAAGTCAGACATCTGAATATATCTAACTTTTCTACAGTCTATATTATATCTGAAGATATCTTTGCATAACACTCACTTATCAAACTGTCTACGGATATCTTCCCGCTCCTTGGAAATGCGAAGTCGGCTTTCTATCGGGTACATCCATCTATATTGTACTGTACTGTACTGTACCTCTAAGTACTTCCTCGTCAGGTACATCAACAGCCAAATGCTCCATAGTATCAAAGAAGGATGGGGAATATATCAGGTCAAAAGCTTGCACAGGATCTCTGCCAAGTCCTTTTTAAGATGTTTCCCAACTCTTCTATCTGGAGCTTTATTATAGATTTACCTATAGGACGTACCTACCCAAATCTACAAGAACCTTGTAAATCCAGATGGTCACAAGCCTTAACTATTTCTAGGATAGGTGGAGAACAAACCAAAGCCAAGAAGAATGTCCAGTGCCTGAATCTAGCATGTGAAGCGTGGGAATCGCACAGCTAACCGCTGGCCGGGGTGTCTCATGAAGAACGGTGCAGCCAATGGTGGTAGGTCGGTACTGTTGATAGAAAGGCACCGAAAAGTTTTTCTTAAAGCGTTGAGAAGTTTGTGGCTTGGTTCTAATCCGGTGCATCTCCCATAAGAGTGGCACAAAATTTGAAGAGACAGGGGCTGGTTGCTCGACTAAGGGCACGCTTAGAAAAGTTTGGGGTCTCGACGGAAAGTTTTGGTAGGCGTGGGGTGTTTGTCCACAATTTTCACAGAAATATCTGTGAATATTTTATCGGATTTGCCAGTTCTCAGTCACCTCTCTCGCCATTGGATTTACCTCGCGATTCATGCAACATGAAGGTTGCACATTTGTTGCAACTAGGTTGTAACTGGGAATTCAATGAGTTGCAACTACTAGGTTGCAACTGAGAATTAGCGCAATTACTAGGGTGACGTCAGCATCTTAACATAATAAGTTCTCAGACGCCCGAGATCTAGGTGCTCATATTTTATAACTTTTTTCCTTGTTGACGTCTTTGTTTTGAATCCAGCCGAGCCCCAGCATGTACCTTGGGATTTCAACTATCGAGCCTAAGAAATTAGCCCATCCAGCCTCATTATAGCCTAAGACCTTCTAATTCGGCCATGTTTTGGGTCATTCGACCACGCCAAATAACCCAATTAGTTTGGGCGAGAGTCCATGAAAAATAGCCCATGGATAATAGCCCATAAATCCCTGCTTGGGCCATTTTAATTCAATTCGGCCTTTTTTGGGCACTGTCCATCCACCCCTAAAAAACTCCGCCTATCCATGTTTTTTAAGTACTATCTACTATATTATGTATAACATTTTTTAGTTGAGTTACCAACAATCACGCGTAGCAGATGGACAAGCAATTTTTTAAGAAGAAAAATAAATAAGTTATATACGATGTTAGTATACATTTTTACATTTTATAAAAGCATAACAATTTTCTTGTGTAGTGGCAAGGCATGTAGTTTATCTGTAGCAATATTTTTATACTGAGAGCTGACATGGCCGACCCACTTGCCTACAGCTAGCACCCATCAACCTTACCATACAAGAGATTAAGTTTAATGAGAGGGTTTAAAAAGTACTTGTACAACAGTCACGACCGGAAAAAAAAGACCAAGATAGACACGTTTCTTGTCCAGAGAGGCAGACACGTGGGCCCCAGCAGTAAGACCATACACGACTGCCGCATCGAGCAATGTTACCAAGGTCAAACCGGCGGACACGACCAAAAAAATATCCAACATACACACGCTTCCTCTACATGGGAGGCTAACATATGGACCCAGCAGGGAGACATTATACAGGTGTTATATCCAACAATGTTGCCAAGTTCCAAACGGGGAGGCTCGAGAGAACAAAAAAAGTCCAGCATGCACACATTTCGTGCACAAAGGAGGCTGGCATGTGGGGCCCACCAACCTGTATGAACGGCTGAAGCAGCGAGCAACGTTATCAAGTTCGGAACTGGAAGGCGCGATCGAGGGCAAAAAATCCATTATACACACGTTTCTTCTAATGATAGGATGACATGTGGGGCCTAGGAGGTTGATTAAACGGTAGATGCATCGGGCAGCGCTATCAAGTTCGGAACAGGGTAGCGCGAGTGAAGGAAAAATTCCATCATATAAACATTTCTTCTAATGAGAGGATGACATGTGGGTCCGAACAACCTGATTAAACGGTAGATGCATCGGGTAACGCTGTCAACTTCGAAAATGGGTAGCATGAGTGAAGGAAAAAAAATCCATCATACACACGATTCTTCTAATGAGAGGCTGACATGTATGACCCAGCATCCTGACTAAACGACATATGCATCGAGCAACGTTATCGACTTCAAATCAGAGAGGCGTGATCAAAAAGTATGGTCTGCTAGAGACACTGACGTCCAGGATCCACACGCCTCAAAAGACTTTGGCGAGTCAACATCACGCGAGGAAACGAAAATCTTTCTTCTGCCACACGCTGGCCAAGCTCCTCCATGTTTTTAGCAGTTCTGTCATAGTAGAGGGATGCGAAACCGGAAAAAAAAGTTTTCCATCGGCCACGGTCAAGCCGAGAAATTCGTTGCAGAAGACGCGCCTTCTACGACGACCGTCAGGCCAAGTCATTGCGGAAGGAAACATTTCTTATAGTGTACGCCAGCCGCTCCGAACCTCTGCAACACGCACACCAGCCCCGAGACCACACACCTGATGAGTCGACGAATCTGCCACCCAAGTGGCTAGAACCGACACCCTAGAATATTTTTTGGAGGCGCTGCTTTGGCTTCAAGACTGGCCCCAAGGCCACGCAACCTAACGAGCCAAATACCCTGTTGCCCCTAACATCCAAGGTTGCCGCCCAAGCCATGACAAGCCACATTCCTACACCATAGAGCTATTGCCGCACCGCCTCCCGAGGCAGCCGTCCTGGCATCCGCATCCTGCTCGAGGCCGCCACCTTGATATCCACCATCCGCTAGCAACATAGCCATCCTTCCTAGCTTTCGCGAAGCTATTGCACCGGGAGGGCCAAGAACTCCAAGGCGACGCCTCCAACAAGGTAGTAACACATCTGTCACCATTGCCTGCTCTGATGGAGCTTGGGTTTTCACCCAAAAGTCTTGAACCACTCGTGTTGGTCGAGATCGAAAGTACACAAACAACTCCATCAAGAAGGAGAACAACGCCCAAAGGCACCTCCGTCGTCACACCTACCGAAGTCAATGCAAGTCTTACGCCCCGAATATCAACCCAACCGCGAAGCTTAGGGAGCGGCAAAAAGGTAGGCTGACACCATCATCTCCCACCAAGCTACACCACATGATGTAGCTGTCGTGGAACCTCATGCCACAACGATTCCCATGCCAACCACAGCATGCCGCAACCGCCACTCTGGGGCTGCCACCCTACTTCCTCACTCCTAGGGGCACACCAAACCGAAGGAGGAGGAGCAAAAGGCCCCCGACCTCCCCCAGCCAACAACTTGTCAGGGCCTCTGTGACCAAGACATTGTCGCGCTTGAGAGCGAGGAGGGGAATTGGAGCTCTCAGGGCTCAGAGCTACAACTACACGATAAGAGGAACATGACAATAAAAATAATTAGGGTTTTTATTATGCATGCCACCCAGCCACCCACTCTCATCCCTTTATATCGAAAGGATAGGGCCACGCAGTTCATTACAAGATTTTAAACACTAATCTTAATTAGGACGAGATTAATCTGCTAACGAAGACATCCAGCCGTCCATAGTATCTGAAGCGGTAACCCTGAGCCTGCACCGTCCGATGGCTGACGAAGTTAGAGGGCAAGCAGAGAGGACCTGACATTGCTCCCCTTTAACTCAAGACTTCAAGGCTTGAAATCTAGGAAGGTAGCTGTGATGTAGGCAGCATCTTCCCATGTTGCTTCTTTAGGAGTCATATTCTCCCAGTGGATTAACCATTGTGGAACAACAATATCATAATCACCTGCATTATGAGATATTTGGCAACATTGTAGAATTGTCATAGGATAAGCTTTGATTTTACCGTTCGGGGTTACCAAAGGAAGGTGCTAGTTTGGGACCACTCGAGGTCCCAAGTGTTTATTCAGCTGATTGACATGGAACACATCGTGTATTTGAGTGCCCTGAGGGAGTTGGAGTTCATACACACGTTTCCCCACCAGCCTGATGGTTTTGAATGGGCCATACCATTTTGAAGCTAGCTCCAGAGGGTTTCCACTTCCCAGCGCATGTTCCCTATGTGGTTGCATTTTTAGATAGACCATGTCTCCTAGTAGGATGGATCTCTCGGTTCTAGACTTGTCAGCAAACTTCTTCATGGAGCTTTGTGCTTTGTCTAGGTTTTGCTGCAGGGTTTTGTGACATAGTATCCTTTTTAGCTATAGTTGCTTGAGCTTCTGGGGACATATGGTTGGTATCAATAAGGGTACTCAACATAGGAGGAGCATATTCATATAAAGCATGGTATGAAGACATCTTAATTTAGGTGTGGTAACTACAATTATACCACCATTCAGCAACTGCTAACCAGTACACGCATTTCTTGGGTTCACAGAATGCCATGCATCTTAAGTAGTGCTCCAGGCATTGATTACTCTCTCGGTTTGTCCATCTGATTAAGGGTGATAAGCTGTGGAGAAGTGTAATTCAATTTTGAGAGCTGAGAATATTTCCTGCCATAACTTGCTAGTTAAGAATCTGTCTCTATCAGATATGATTACAGATGGAGGACCATGTAATTTCACCATAGTTTCCATGAAGAGATCAACTACTTTCTTCACTGTATAAGGATGTGCCAAGGGGGTGAAGTGGGAGTACTTTGTCAATCTGTCAACCACAACTAGTATGACATTTTTGCCTTTTGAAGTGGGCAATCCTTCCACAAAATCCATGCTGATCTGCCCACTTTGCTTGTGGAATGTTGAGTGGGTTAAGAAGGCTAGGGTAGGGAACCTTTTCGGTTTTGGAAATCTAGCACACTGGGCATTTAGCCACCATGGAGTTGACCAATTCTCTCATTTTTGGCTAGTAGAATACTTGTTTGATTATGTGGTAAGTCACCCTATTACCTAAATGCCCCCCAAATATCGAGGAATGAAAGGTGTTGAAGATTTTGACTTTCAAGTTGGAAGAAGTTCCAATATATAGCCTTCCTTTGTATCTTAAGACACCTGATTATAGACTGTATTTTGGGTTGCAGGTGCTGTCTAGAGTTAACTCTTGGAGGAGTCTTGTACAGTGAGCATCTCCAGCATAAGAGGCCATTATATCATCTGTCCAAGAGGGAACTGCCATAGATGTGGACCAACATTCTTCTTGGGAAGTTACTTTATTTACTGTTTCTTCATCAGATTGAACTTGTCTAGACAGGGCATCTGTTGCTCTGTTTTTCACCCCTTTTTTGTACCCAATTATGAAATCAAACTCCAGTAGCTTGAGAATAAACTTGTGTTGAATGCCTTCTAGCATTTTTTGACTTGATAAAAATTTCAGGCTACACTCGCCAGTTTTGATAATGAGTTTGTTTCCCAAGAAGTAATGCCTTCACTTTTTTAATGCATCCAGGATTGCCATAGCCTCCTTTTCATAGATTGATTTAGTAGCATTGTTGGGACCCAAACATTTGCTAAAGAATGCAATGGGTTTTTCATGTTGCACGAGGATATCACCTAGACTAGAAGCACATGCATCACTTTCCAAGGTGAAGGGCACTAAAAAGTCTGGTAAGCTCAGTAGTGGTGGGGAAGACATAATTTTCCTAAGTTCATCAAATGCTTATTGTTGTAGAGGACCCCACAGGAATGCATTCCTCTTCAGTATGTTGTATAGTGGTTGGCAGATAGAAGCATAGTTCTTGATGAATCTCCTGTAATACCCAGTCAGCCCCAAGAATCCTCTTAACTTTTTGATAGTTTCAGGGGTTGGCCATTTGAGAATGTTCTGTATCTTGGTGGGATCTGTTTAGACTCCTTGCCAGAGATGATGTGCCCCAGGTATTCCACTTGGGATTGAGCAAATGTACATTTGGATAATTTGGCTCTTAGAGCATGGTTCCTAAATATAGTCATGACAACAACCAAATGTAGTCCATGATCTTGAATTTTCTTGTTGTAGACCAAAATATCATCAAACAGTACTAGCACAAATTTCCTTAAGAACTTGGAGAAGAGGTTGTTCATGAGGTCCTGGAATGTAGCTAGTGCATTGCCAAATACTCATAATGACTCATGTGAGTGGAGAAGGCTGTTTTAGGGATATCCTCTAATTTCATTCTAATCTGATGGTACCTAGACCTTAGGTCAAATTTGGAGAATATGGTAGCTCCATGGAGTTCATCTAGCTAATCTTCAATAACTGCAATAGGAAATTTATTTTTGATTGTGAGATCATTTAATCCTCTAAATTCCACACATAATATCCAAGACTTGTCCTTTTTTATGACTAGGATAGAAGGTGATGAAAAAGGCTTTTGCTAGGTCTGATTTCATTGTTCTGAAGCATCTGCTTGATAAGAAGTTCAACTGCATTTTTCTGACTGTGGGACATTCTGTATGGTATGATATTTGGTGGCTTAGCACTAGGTATGAGTGGAATTTGATGATCCTCTTCCCTCTTTGGATTTAGGCCTATGTGTGTCTAAAAGATATCTTGGAATTGTTGAAGAAGGTTGGTGGCAGCATCTGGCACCAGCTGGGGATGAATGTCAGCAGTGGTGGTTGCATCTTCTCGGCTAGTGTTCATCGGCATATATCCCGTAGGTCCTTGTTGTATCAGCTTGCTGCATTTATCTGAGATGTCAATAGGTTGTTTTTTGGAAGGAGATGGTCTTGGAATGTATGTAGTACTCCATTTACTCCAATAGTTAATTGCCTTCCAATAAAGTCAAATGTTACTGGGTTATGTTGTTTGAACCAATTGGCTCTAAGGATTATGTCTGATCCTTGTAACTCCAGAATTCTGAAATCAACCTCAAAGTGATGACCTTGGATTGAGAAGGACAGTTGTATGCTATGGAAGTGGAAGCAAGGATGCCACCTCCTGCTACCTTGACACTTCTTTCTTTGGATGCTGTTAAGGGAATGTTGTTTTGTAGTGCAAATGTCAGGTCCATGAATGTGTTGGTACTGCCAATATCAGCTAGAGCCACTGCTTGACCTTTTGAGACTGTCAATAAGAGAGAAACGGTACTACCACTAGGACAATCATTATATGATGCTGCTGAGATATTCATCAAGGTTTCTTGTGGTATTTCCTCAGGAGCTGTGGGTGGTTGTGTAGGAGGGACTTCTTTGTCAGGAATAGACAAGAAGTGTATTTGTTGGACAATTTCGTCCTCAAGTTCATCATCAGATTGTACTTGCATCTGGATGGTGTTAAGAGCTCTCTGCATGGACTGGCACTTGTGGCACAATGACCAATTCTTAGGGAAATACCAACATTCTTGGGTTCTCTAGGCCTATCATTTATGTGTCTGTTCATGTTCTATTGTGTTGGGATTCTATTATGATGTGGAAATTGTCTGGGAGAAGGTCTAGGAGGTATCACTTTCTTGGTGTTAGACATATGAGTCTTCTTATATTGTCAAGCATACTAATAAGCTCACAGGAGGGATTCTGGTTTTTGGCATTGAACTATGTGTTTGATGCTTTCCTTCAACCCACTGATGAATCTGTCAATGAAGAAGTCCTATGGTAAGTAGGCCCTTTCCCTCTTCATTCGAGTCATCCAAGTTTCATACTGGTCAATATAAGAATTGACATAAGTGATTTGTTTCAGCAACTAGAGCTGGTCCATTGGGTCATTTGTCACTGTATCAGGAAATCTATCCAAGAGTACTTGACTTAGTTCAGCCTAGACCATTATGTTTGGAAAATACCCAGCAATACTGACCCATGTTTTGGCTTGTCTTGTTATGTGTGCCACTCCCCACTGGACTCTATTATTAGTAGGTATTTTGACCAGATCAAAAATATCTTCACATTCTAACAGCCATGCTCTAGGACAGTCACCCATAAATATGGGTAATTCTACATGGGGTGAGCGAATGTGTGGTTCATTTGGATGATTTGGAGCTAGGTTTTGGAACGTTTGTAATTGGTTCTGTGTTTGGGTTGGTTAGGTCGGTTGTGGTGGTGGGAAGTAGGAATTTTGTTGCTCTGGAGGAGGATTGACATAGGTATGATTACCTAGGTTATTGTGATTGGTTACCCTAGGCTTATAGCCCGCAAGGCCCAAGAAGAAACCAAGGAAGGCCCAGGAAGCATCCGACGGAAGACATATCTTGCTAGACAAGGAAAGAGTAGGAACCGACATTGTATTATTGTTGTAATCATAACTTGTAACCTATCCGTATACGGCTTCAGGACCCAACCTATTATATAAAGGCTAGGAGGAGCCAACGGGGAGGTACCAAAAAAGCATTGAGCAATCTATAATGGATTTGTTTCTAAGCAATCAGACGACTTCAACTCCCTTGTTTGTCTGATTAGCCGACAAAATCCTCAGTGTTCTCTTTTCCATGAAACCCTAAGTCCATCACTATGGACATTGCTAAGGTTAACCCTCGTCAATTGGCGCCATCTGTGGGAAATCTAGACGCCGGAATCATGGATTCGGTGTCCCCTCTCCATCAAGCAACAATCCAACATTAGCGGAACCACGCCCGCCCACCCCTATCTTGGTTCCCACCAACTTCAACGATAGATCCGATCTAATCATCAGAAGTTTCCACTTCCAAGTAGAGGAACCCGAGAATTTCTGCCTACCGGCCCCAATATCTTCGGGCCCATTAGTCGTAACAGCAGCGCCTACGGTGATATCCGCATCCTCCATCGGCTCATCAGAATAAGCCATGCCCCAGCTGGCAAACGGTGAAGAAAACTCCAAAAACTCCACAGATCTAGGGGATCTGGCCGATCTATATGATGGTCTCTCCTTCGGGTTAGATGCCCAGTTAATGCCACCACGTGACTCAAGCCCAGCAAACATTGAACCCGAGGAAAGCGACGAAGGCATCGAATTGGGCATCAGGATGGCCGAAATCTATCCAGAGCAGAACCCGCAAGATCTCATGGATAGTGTCTCTTGCAGATCTAATAAAAATAGTAGCAACACGTACCTAAGGCATTACCAACAGTAACCCACTCCTTAACCCTAATGATATTTTATCAGGTGATGATGCAGAAAATCACATAAATGGAGGAGACCCATCCAACAATCGTGTTGTACAAGGAAGGAGCATGCGATGGCGAATGCTTGACCCTTCGATTATCAGCAGAAACATGGCAAAGAGCAAGGGACACAGTCTCGGGTGCAGTCCCCATGACGACAGAAGACACACGCGAGGACCTGATGGCATGCCAGTACCCTCTTCACCATAAAAAGAGGGATTTGCTGAGGATGCAGAGACAACTCAATGAAAGAAAAAGGTTAGCCAACGAATCTAGCATATGGCAGGCACAACTAAGCTCCACCCGCGGATCTGGCAACGTAACCGGAGGCGTACCATGGAGAGGAACCTCGCGTTTCCAGAAGATCCCAGAAGCCGAAACAAACGAGCTGACCCGGGACCTAGACCTGTCCTTCATGTCAGTAGAGCCGGCAGGGCACATCAAAGCAAAGGTAGCGCAAGCCGCAATTGTCGCTGCTCAGACCTACCTACTCACGACTCAACCCGCACCCAACGATCCCCAGGCGGATCTCCATCGCTCCACTCTGATGAACCTCGGCATGGTAGGGGCATCCCTCGCACAGGGAAGATAGGGAAGTTCAAGGCAACTTGATAAATCTCCACGTCGCAACAGCATCCCTCGGCTCGTGGAACACACCCGACGATCGCGGTCGCTGCATCAGGTGTAATTTACAAACTCTAAACCAAGGGACGATGCAATAAACGACATTACACAACGCAGAGTCGATAGGTCAAGGGAAGGGTGCAGCAGTTGAAGGTATTATGATGGCGAAAGCGAGGATGCATATGAACTATGCAGGGCTAGTTGTGTTACCCAGCGGGTTCGCAAAACCCCGGTACCTAAGGACTTCAAACTTTCTCATGATCGCCAAAAGTATGACGGTCTCCAAGAACCAGAGGCTTGGTTGGAAGATTACCTGGCAACCGTAAAACTTCAAGGTGGCTCCAAGACTACCGCAATACAAAATCTGCAGTTACACTTAAGTGACATGCCTGCTCATGGCTCAGGCAGCTACCCGAAGAATCCTTCAGCAGCTGGAACCACCTCGAAGATAAGTTCATCCGAAACTTCACATCGACGTTTAAGAGACCACGTCTTTGGAGCAGCTATGGGCGTGTAAACAGAAACTTGGGGAGCCGATATGAGCATTCATTCAGTGGTGCAACATCATCAAGAATTCAGCCAAAAACATATCTGGCGAAAGGGAAATTGACGCATTCAACGATGGCCTCCGCCGAAGAGAATTCATTGAGGAGCTAGGGTAGGTCAAGCCCAAAACAATCTCCCAATTACTAGACATGGCAAATCGCTTGGCAGATGACGAGGATGCAGTGCAAAACAAGCGAGGGTGCTCACCTAAATAAGATCGGTACAGGCGCAATAATGATAGGATAAGACGTAGCAATGACGGATATGGGCCGAGCTATGTGATTATTGGCTCAACACGTATCGAGCTCGTTGGGGAACCCCAAGAGGAAGGTATGATGAACACAGCAGCAAGTTTTCCCTCAGTTATGAAACCAAGGTTATCAAACCAGTAGGAGCAAGGAAACACCTCCAAGGTGTTGTTTCCAACTTGGAATCCTGCACAACACAACCACAGAACTTTGCCCCCAACTTACAGTCAGGTTGTCAACCTCACCGGTTTTGCTGAAAACAAAGGATTAACGTATTGTGTGGAAGAAAGTAAAAGCTTGTAGAAAGTAAACAGAAAATAGTAAACAGTTGTAGATTGATGGTAAAAGAAAGGACCGGGGTCCATAGTTCACTAGTGGTGGCTCTCCTTAAGATAGATGACATGTTAGGTGAACAAATTACAGCGGGGCAATTGACAAACATCGAGAAAGCATACATGCATATACTAATCATCTTGACTCCTATGAGATTTGATTAGGCATTACAACATTATACATAGACCGTAATCCAACTGCATCTATGACTAATAATCCACCTTCAGGTTATCAATCCGAACCCCCTCTAGTATTAAGTTGCAAGCAACAGATAATTGCATTACGCATTTCGTGTAAAGTAAACAATACGATTGTTCTATGAACAAAGGATTGTTGTTTTCTCCCTAGTAGCAACAACACATCTAATACCTTAGAGATTTCTGTCACTTCCCCAGATTACTAGAGGCATGAACCCACTATCGAGCATAAATACTCCCTCTTGGAGTTGCTAGCATCTACTCGGCCAAGATAGCTACAAACAATGGAGAGCATGCAAGATCACAAATAACAAAGACATGATAGAATCAATAATCAATCTGAAATAGCATCTCAATATCCATCGGATCCCTGCAAACACAACATGTATGGTTACAAATAGATGATATTGATCATGAACGGAGCTCACAAGATCTAAACATGATAGCACAAAGGAGGAGAACTAGCCATCTAGCTACTACATGGACCTGTAGTCCAAGGATGAACTACTCAGGCATCACACCGGAGGCTTGCTTAGTGATGAAGAGGGTCTCCAGGGTGAATTCTCCCCTCCGGCAGGGTGCCGGGAAGAGCTTCAGATCCCTCTCGATCTAGGGATGGAGATGATGGCGTCTATAGACTCTTTCGTGGAATTTTGATTGGGTACTTAGGGTTTCTGTATCGTAGGCATCTTATAGGTGGAAGCGGAGGCCGAGGGGGTGCCCTAGGCGGCCACACCACCCCCTAGCGTGGGCCAGGCCTAGTCGTGCGGCCAGGTGGTGTGGGCGGCCCCTAGACCCTCTCCGTCTCGTATTCTGGCTCCGTGTCCCCCTCAGTGAAATACTGACTTTGGCTTTTGTCCCGTCCAATTCCGAGAATATTCATTTTCTGACTTTCTAGAACCAAAAACAGCAGAAAATAGGCAGCTGGCACTATGGCATCTTGTTAATAGGTTAGTCCAAGAAAGTGTATAAAAAGTACTCCAAAGTGTGGACAAATAAGAAAGTAGATAAAAACCAAGCATGGAACATCAAAAACTATAGATACGTTGCAACGTATCAACATCCCCAAGCTTAACTCCTGCTCGTCCTCAAGTAGGTAAGTGATAAAAAGAAAGAATAACTTTTGAGGTGAACTTGATCAAAGTATTTGTAAAACATTGATAGCTGGGATCATAGTACTTCAACATAGCATGAAAGATAAAGTTCTAACAATAAGACATAGCAACTATGTTGTAACATGAAAAGGCACAAACAAAAGATTCATGAATAACAATGCTTTGCAAGACGTTTGGTTGTTTCACATAAAGAAAACATAGCATAGTGGCATTCAGCTTGTCCCTCATAGAGTAGCAAACATAAATGCATAGGACACCTACAAAGTTTATAACGGTGACTAGATACAAATAGTTTAAGAACAAGCAATATCAAAGTTATGCATCAATCAACAAGTCTTGGGACAATGCACATAGAACTAAGAATGGCCACTATGCTCTCTCAATAGGTGCATAAAGATAGAAGGTGGAGACTCAACATAAAAGTAAAAGAAAGGCCTTCATAGAAGGAAGCAGTGATTCAAGTTTCATAAAGAGCTTCCAAAAATTATGGTACTTATTAGCTTTCAGCTCTCATTACCCCTATCATAAGCATGGATTAGACCGGCGACCCAGGCGTTTCTCTAACACACATACATAACTCCATGGACTTACAAGCTACCCTTTCATTTCACACTGACGACATCCATAGACAAAAGAGCATGATATCAACTAGGTACAAAGTACAAGTGCAATGTTGAAAGCGTTCCCCATGACAACATGGTTCTGCTAATCCCCAAGATATAAGTGCAAGCATACACAACATAGACTACACAATGGTTCAAGTTTATTAGGGGCAAGAAAAGTAAAGTGTGCCATCAAGTTCGTGAGAGCTTTAATCACTAGTTTTCTGATAACAAGTTTAATTTGGAAGGTAGATAAAAACATGAATATACTTGGAATAGCAAATGCTAATAGGTAGGTATGGTGGACTCTTTGGAATAACTTGGTTTTATTTGGAGTTGGATGCATGAGTGGAACTCATACTTGGTTATGGAGGCTAGCAAAAGACTGGGAGCGACCAACTAAGAGTGCAATAATGGCCATAATCATGCAAAGCGACAAAGAATCATTAATTAAAGCATAAAGTGATATTACAAGTAGAAAACTAAAGCATCATAAAGGCTATGGTGACTTGGGATAGTCAAAACATGGTGTGAGCATGTGCCAAGTCAACCCAAATAAAGCATCAAAGGAGAATACCAAAATACTATGCTTTAATATGCTAAAACAACGCATGATTCTTCCAAGGCACATAATCTCAATTGTTTATAACATGTCATGCTACATCAAAGACCACTAAGCATAAATCCAAAACAATATCAAGCATGCCATGACAAAGCATAGGCCACAGTCAAAAACAAGCTCTCTTTACCACTTAAGCATGAACTTTCCTACTCTTTTCCAATCCAAACCAAACTATTTGAAAACTAATGTATGAAAGAGGGGGTCCAACCAATTTATTCAAGCAAACTAAGAAAACCAAGCAAACAAAAACCAAAAACAAAAACAAAGATGCTCCAAGAATAACACAACTGTGCATGAAACAATAAAAATGAAGTGTTTGGAAGAAACCTGGATTTTTGTTGCTGAAGAAGGGGATGCCTTGGGCATCCCCAAGATTTGACGCTTGTACTTCTTGGATATTTCTTGGGGTGACACGCGTGGCATCCCCAAGCTTGAGATTTAGTCCATCCTTCATCTCATTACTCATTCCTTCCATACACCTGAAATTTTTCCTTCATACAAAACTTCACACAATCTTTGTTAGCAACATTAGTGCACTCAAGATAATAGGTCTTTAGGTTCAGTTCCAACACCAATAAAATTTCCATTAAAACACAAGCTACTGTAGCACTTCCCTCAAAAATCTCAATTCCCCAAAAGAACTCTAAAAGGAACCAACAAGAAGCAAATGCAAATAATGGCAGAAATCTGTCAAAACAGACCATCAGGTAAAGACGAATTTTTTCAAAGACCTTCTGTTGCTCAAATCACAAAGTGTTGAACTAACTAAAGTTAGATAACAACCTGGAGCAGAATAACAAAAATTCTTGCCTCAAAAGGACGTATAGAGATTTTACACGAATTTTTACAGTGAAGCACAAAAATCTGTTTCGGGACAACAACTTTCCCAATCATTACTTCTCTCTCATTAGAGGTTACTCTTGGCACAAAAAACAAATAAAAAGGATAAGGAGCGGTTATTACTGTAATAACTTCCAAGACTCATCTAAACATTTTGGGTTATCTCCCAATAAGTACTTTTCTTTAACGCCTTTAAGTTAGGCATAAGAAGCAAGAAAAAGGATCAAGTGTTCTCAAATGATGAAGCATTAAGATCAAAAAAAAATTCATAGGAGAGGCAAAAGAAATCTTCTCTCTCTTCTATGGGAGTTGATATTTAATGGTGCCTTCTTACATATCAATGAAGGCACCAACAGTTCTAAGAAAAGGTCTTCCCAAAGTAATAGGAAAAGAATCATTGCATTCAACATCCAAAACATAGAAATCAACAGGGACGTAGGCATTGTTAACCATAATAAGAACATCATTAATACTCCCCATGAGTTTCTTTTTAGCATTATCATCATGTGGGACATTCAAATAACAATATTCCAATGGTGGTAAATCAAGCATATCATAAATCCTTCTAGGCATAATAGAAACACTACTATCAAGATCACATAAAGCTTTGAAATCAAAATCATTCACTTTCATATTAATGATGGGTTCCCAACCATCTTCTTGTTTTATAGGAATAGAGGCTTTATGTTTCATCTGGTCTTCTTTAATTTTTATGAGAGCATTAGTAATGTGTTTTGTAAAGGCCATATTCATAGCACTAGCATTAGGACTTTTAGCAAGCTTTTGTAGGAACTTAATAACTTCAGAGATGTTGCAACCATCAAGATCAAAATCATAATTATCATCTAAAGTAGTAGAGCTATTACTAGCCTCAACACTAGTGGTAGTGATAGTAGAAACACTAATGTTTCTAGCAATTTCATCTTCTCTTTCCCACTTAGCATGCAATTCAGCTAATAGTCTAACATTTTCATAAATTCTAACTTGTATGGCATTAGTGGCTGCAAAGGGATTATCATTAGTTTTAGGTTTAGCAGTCATTTTATTCAAAGAAGATTGAGCGTCAGCCAATGATGCTATATTTCTTTCAGCATTAGAGAGTTTTTCCTCAATAGTTTTATTGAAACTAGTTTGTTTACTAATAAAGTCTTTAAGCATAACTTCAAGTTCAGAGGGAGCACTCCTATTATTGTTGTAGGAATTTCCATAAGCATTACCATTGTTGGGAGGATATGGCCTATAATTGTTGTTACCAAAATTATTCCTGTAGGCATTATTGCTAAAATTGTTATTTCTTATAAAGTTCACATCAACTTGCCCTTCTTGAGCAACCAAAGAGTCTAAGGGAACATTATTTGGATCAATATGGGCTTTCCCATTAACAAGCATAGACATAATAACATCAATCTTATCACTCAAGGAGGAGGTTTCCTCAATAAAATTTACCTTCTTACTTTATGGAGCTCTCTCAGTATGCCGTTCAGAATAGTTAACCATCATATTATCCAGAAGCTTTGTTGTAGCACCCAAAGTAATGGTCATAAAGGTACCTCCAGCAGCAGAATCTAGTAGATTTCTTGAAGAATAGTTCAATCCTGAATAAAAGGTTTGGATAATCATCCAAGAAGTCAGTCCATGAGTGGGGCAATTCTTTACCAAAGATTTCATTCTTTCCCAAGCTTGAGCAACATGTTCATTATCAGATTGTTTAAACTTCATTATTTCACTTCTCATAGATATAATCTTAGTAGGAGGATAGTATTTTCCAATGAAAGCATCTTTGCATTTAGTCCAAGAATCAATATTATTCCTAGTTAAGGAATTCAACCATTCTTTAGCTTTTCCTCTCAAAGAGAAAGAAACAATTTAAGCTTAATAATATCTCCATCTATTTCCCTATGCTTTTGCATCTCACAAAGTTCAACAAAGTTATTTAGATGAGCAGTAGCATCTTCATTACCAATACAAGAAAATTGTTCTCTCATAGCAAGATTGAGTAAAGCAGGTTTTATTTCAAACAAAGTAGCTTCAGGAATAGATGGAGCAATAGGTGTGCTCATAAAATCATTGTTGTTGGTGCTAGTGAAGTCACACAACTTAGTGTTTTAAAGAGTAGTCATTTTTATGTTTTTAAGAAAGCAAACTAGTAAAACTATTTTTTGTGTGTTTTTGATAAAGAAACAAGTAAACAAAGCAAAAAGTAAACTAAGCAAAACAAAAATAACAAAGTAAAGAGATTGGTTATGAGGGACTCCCCTTGTGAAGATGTCCTTGACTCCGCGGCAATGGCGCCAGAAAATCGGTTGCTAAGCCCAAAATATATCGAGCCCGTTGGGGAACCCCAAGAGGAAGGTATGATGAGCACAGCAGCAAGTTTTCCCTCAGTTATGAAACTAAGGTTATCAATCCAGTAGGAGCAAGGAAACACCTCAAAGGTGTTGCTAGCTAAACTTTGGCAGGTCGCACTACCGGTGCCAGCAGCAACGTGGAAACCTGCACAACACAACCACAAAACTTTGCCCCCAACTTGCGATGAGGTTGTCAATCTCACCGGTTTTGCTGAAAACAAAGGATTAAACGTATCGAGTGGAAGAAAGTAATAGTTTGCAGAAAGTAAACAGAAAGCAGTAAATAGTTGATTGTAGATTGATGGTAAAAGAAAGGACCGGGGTCCATAGTTCACTAGTGGTGGCTCTCCTTAAGATAAATGACATGTTGGGTGAACAAATTACAGCGGGGCAATTGACAAACATCAAGAAAGCAATATGCATATACTACTCATCTTGACTCCTTTGAGACTTGATTGGGCATTACAACATTATACATAGACCGTAATCCAACTGCATCTATGACTAATAATCCACCTTCAGGTTATCATTCGAACCCCTCCAGTATTAAGTTGCAAGCAACGGTTAATTGCATTACGCATTGCGTGTAAAGTAAACAATACCATTGTTCTATGAACAAAGGATCGTTGTTTTCTCCCTAATAGCAACATCACATCTAGTACCTTAGAGATTTCTGTCACTTCCCCAGATTACTAGAGGCATGAACCCACTATCGAGCATAAATACTAACTCTAGGAGTTGCTAGCATCTACTTGGCCAAGATAGCTACTAACAACGGAAAGCATGCAAGATCACAAATAACAAAGACATGATAGAATCAATAATCAATCTGAAATAGCATCTCAATATCCATCGGATCCCCGTAAACACAACATGTATGAATTACAAATGGATGATCTTGATCATGAACGGAGCTCCCAAGATCTAAACATGATAGCACAAAGGAGGAGAACTAGCCATCTAGCTACTACATGGACCCATAGTCCAAGGATGAACTACTCACGCATCACACTTGGAGACTTGCATGGTGATGAAGAAGGCCTCCAGGGTGAATTCCCCTCTCCGGTAGGGTGCTGGCCTCCAGGGATGGAGATGACGGCGGCTACAAACTCTTTCATAGAATTTTGATCGGGTCTTTAGGGTTTCTGTATCAGAGGCATCTTATAGGCGGAAGCGGAGGCCGAGGGGGTGCCTAGGCTAGCCAGACCACCCCCTGGCGCGGGCCAGGCTGGGCCGCGCGGCCAGGTGGTGTGGCGCCCCCCTGACCCCTCTCCGGCTCGTATTCTGGCTCCGGGTGTCCCTCGGTGAAAAACTGATTTTGGCTTTTGTCCCGTCCAATTCCGAGAATATTCATTTTCTGACTTTCCTGGAACCAAAAACAGCAGAAAATAGGCAGCTGGCACTGTGGCTCTTGTTAATAGGTTAGTCCAAGAAAGTGTATAGAAAGTATTCCAAAGTGTGGACAAAACACAAGAAAGTAGATAAAACCAAGCATGGAACATCAAAAATTATGGATACGTTAGCAACGTATCACAAAGCTGCTACCCCAAGGAGACGTCTCCATCGACCAAATTCCGGAAAACCAGGTCTACCGTACAATCCCAAAGGTGACCTATCTGGCCTCCAACATTGGTCCCGCATAGGAAAGCACGCTCGTCGGTTCCCCCGTGAGAATTAGGAGATTATTTCAGAGCCAACCAACATACAGGAAATCCCCAAGGAACCCGACGAGCAACTATTCGAACAACATCCAACCGCCAAAATACGATCCACCTGACATGTCATGGGACCAACAACCGAGTCCATTGGGCAAAATATCCATCGCCTCACCAACTCTTGGTACCTCACAAAAATAACAAGAGCAACGTGGGTAGCCAACCCAGTACTCACCCTGAAGAAAAGCACGGGACAACGCATGTGCATCGACTTCACCACATGAAGAAACAACAAAGTATACATGCCTTTTTATCTGGTCCACGAAGCAGAAGCCGTGCTTCCAGTAGGGAGGCTAGAAAGACCCCCTTGAATCACCACGATCAAAGAGAACACGCGAAGATAGCAAGGAAGCACCTCAAGCTGGGAAGCGCAGATGTTAGACTTTTTTTACTTTTATGCATTTTATATTCAATAAGGCCAATGGCTAGGCGACCATGCCAAAATATGTACCTCCTATGATTCGACTATAAATAAAGATAAATTCTGAAAACTGAGTCTCGGTCCTTTCTATTCACTTTAATAACCCGACACTTGGGGGGCTATATCAATTGACAACCGATCAAAAATATCCACCTGACACTCGGGGGCTTCACCAAATATATAATACCAACATTTTTGGATTCAACAATACACTCTGACATGAATAGCTAACTCGACCCCAGGGTGTCAAGCAAACGAAAGGGTCTCGCGTAATTTACAACTTTCGTATCAGCTATTAAACTTTGGTCAAAACAAAGGCTTCATATATTTATAAACTATTAGAATATAAATATACATAATGTACATGTTTCGTTTTGCAGGAGAACGTTCAGATGGCAAAATTTAGGAAGAAATATTCGTCTTCCTCTAGGCACCTCCGGACAATTCTGATGGCAAGTCTGCGGGCAGCCGCATAATGCGGCTCCATGTTGACCACCCCACTGCCAGGGGGAGGCAACCCCCATGACACAACATCCAAATCTAGTGTAGGATAATGTACATTCACCCACGAAAGAGCGAGCTTAGCACCTGCCACAAGTTGAAGCTTCACAAACTAGTAAATTCTCTCGCCTTGCCGAAACTTTGCCATCAAACCGGCATGACTCTGAGGTTGGGGATCCTGAGGAAACATGGCATTATATACAATGGCCAAGGACCTGCGGCAACACTCAAAATTCTTCTACCTCGGACACATGATCCTGGAGCAAGGACAACGAGTATGCATAGTGATGGTCAGTCCAGAAATCACTACTAGTACCTTCGGAAGCTACCATCAGAGCATTCATTCGGGTCCGTAGACGATGGGTATCTTCCCTCTCGCACAATAGAATGCCTGCAGGAAAAATACGGCCAGCTTCCATAACTGAAAAATTAAAGCTTGGGGGCTCTGCGAGAAACTTACAAAGCATTTTCTCACTCGCCCTATAAATCTCTTTAAAAGATACGACTCACGATCCAACGCCTTGTGCATTTTCAACTGCGACACATCTACCATTTCTTGCACAGTTCGAAGGTTGCCTTCTAGACATCTCAAATGTTCAATCTTTTTGTGTACAACGGCGGATCCACAAGACGAACAACAACAGTCTCGGATGCGCCTGCCCCGGGAAGATGGTTGCGCATCCGAAGCCTAGGCAGACCCATAGGGAGTAGCTGAATCAAGGAATTTCTGGCAAGACAGACGAAAAGTACAAGAATTTCAATAAACCAGACAATTTGCATAATAGCAACAGACACATCATATATACATACAAACTAGTTGTTTCTCGACAAAAGGAATAATTTAGCAAATGAGACCAGGTTCATTACAAGCAAATAAAACAAAAGGGAGGCTTCTACGACTATAAGCCAGCTATGGGGAAGATTTCTCTGTTGACAAGGTAGCACTAGCTAACGGGGCATCATCCAAAGAAGGGATAGCTAGAGCAGTACTCCCAGAAGGAACTCTAGTCAAAGGATGGGCGGCAATTTTTTCTGGACTCGCGCATATACCTAGAAGAAGCCGTGAATACTTCTTGGCCCTCTTAATATAGGGATTAAGTTCAATCAATTTTCCATCATCGATGACTGGAACAAAGGAGCTAACCTTCTTCCAGTCGACCTTCTCCCCATGCGCCATTGCCAAAGCCATAGAAATTCCGGTACCACTCTTGGATTGGACCATACTGTATCCTGTCAGCGGGTTCAGATCAGTGCCGAAGACAACAACATGGTCATTCAAATCCGTCAAAATCTCCTTTGATGGAAAAATTTCAGCATGGAGGCTCTAAAAGCACGACGTGACTAGATTAGGAGATTGCGCCCAAGTACACTATTTGCCTCTAGAGTGCCAACATCATCCGATAAAGGGTTAACCCTCTTGTCCTCATCCCGCATCAGAGACTAGACGGTAAGCTCTGCGATATGGATATTTACCATAGAGAACAAGAACCGAAGAAAAATATAAAAAACAAAGTAAGAAAGACTAGAAAAGAAAACTCACGGATCATAGAAGTGTTGAGGACCTCCAGTCGCTTCCTTTGATCCTCATCTCGTTCAACAAGAGCAGTAGCTTACTTCTACTTTTCCTCGGCATCAGCTTTAGCTTTTTGTCTGGCCTCCTCCAATGCCTCCTCGGTGACCCGCAATTTGTCCTCCAAGTCCTTAGCACGCGTTAATGCTTGATGACCCACAAGTATAGGGGATCGCAACAGTCTTCGAGGGAAGTAAAACCCAATTTATTTATTCGACACAAGGGGAGCCAAAGAATATTTATAAGCCTTAACAACTGAGTTGTCAATTCAGCTGCACCTGGAAACAATCTTGCTCGCAGTAGTTTATCAGTAGCAACAGTTTTGTAATAGCAATAGCAAAGTAATAGCAGTAGTAAAAGTAAAGATAGTAGTAACAATTGCAGTAAACAGTAGGATTAAAGTGCGGTATGCATAGGGATGGACGGACGAGCGTTGCATGGACAAGACAATTCATATAGCAATCAGATATAGGGCTTTTGCAGATAAATAAGATAAAGCATCCAAGTACTAAATAATCATAGGCATGTGTTCCATATATAGTCATACGTGCTCATAATGAGAACTTGCACAACATCTTTTGTCCTGCTAGCCCGTTTGCAGCGGGGCCTCAAGAGAACTACTAGCAATTAAGGTGCTCATTTTAATAGAGCACCGGAGCAAAGCATTAACACTCTGTGAACACACGTGATCCTCATATCACAGCCATTCCTTCCGGTTATCCTAATTATTGTCACTTCAGGGCCTTCGGTTCCGGACAATAATATGTGTATACAACTTGCAGGTAAGATCATAAACAATACTATCATCATGAATCAATAACATGGTCAGATCTAAAATCATGGCACTCAGGCCCTAGTGACAAGCATTAAGCATAACAAGTGGCAACAATGTCAAAAAACACTAAAAATAGATACTAGGCACCATGCCCTAACAATCTGATGCAATTACATGAACGATCTCATCCAATCCCTACCATCCCCATAGCCTACAGCGAGGGATTACTCACTCATAGATGGGGGAATCATGGATGGTTAATGGATAAGCGATGGTGATGATGATGGCGATGATCTCCTCCAATTCCCTGTCCCGGCAGGGTGCCAGAATGGAGTTTCTGGTTCCAAATCGTGGTTTCTGGTGGTGGCGGCGCAGCAGAACTCTATCTGGAAAAACGTCAAACCCCTTGTCTTTTTTAGGTCAGAGGGCTTATATAGGCGAAAGGAGAGGTCGAGGCGGAGTCCGAGGCAGCCACACCACCCCCTGGCGTGGCCTAGCCTGGCCCGCGTGGCCAGGTGGTGTGGGCCCCTCGTGGCCCTTCTTCGTCTTCTCTTCTGGCTCCGTGAGTCTTCTGGTAAAATAGGAATTTTGCGATATTTTCCGGGATTTTTCCTGAAAGTTGATTTCCTGCACAAAAACGAGACATCAAAGCAATTCTGCTGAAAATAGCGTTAGTCTGCATTAGTTGTATCCAAATCACACAAAGTAGAGGAGAAACAATAGCAAAAGTGTTCGGGAAAGTAGATACGTTTTGGACGTATCAACTCCCTTAAATCTTAGCTTATTGCTTGTCCTCAAGCAATTCAGTTGAAAACTGAGTGCGATAAAAGAAACTTTCACGAACACATTTGCTTCATAAGATGTATATATTCTCAGCATATGATCAAATACTTAGGCAATTCATAATAAAGAGTATGCAAATAAGTTTACCTAGTGGTCATGCAAGCTATGAAGAGATTCCAACTCATTAATAATAAGCAACATGACACATAAGCATATGTTAGATTGTAGTGCTCATAATAAGATATGATAAAGTGGTGTCTCACTCGCCTTTCTTTGGAGCAAAACATAAATGCCAAGACACCTCTGAAGTTCAAGTGAAGACTAGAAATAAAATTATCAAAGATACAAGTGTCAAAGTTATGTCATAATTAACCGTGTTTTGGAACAAGCACATTACACTAAGAATGACAGCTATGCTCTCGGGAAGGTGCTCAAACAATAAATGGTGACTCAATGTAAAAGTGAAAGAAAAAGATTTAAAAGTTTGAAAGGCTTCCAAATGCTGAAAGTATGGTACTCATTAGCTTTGAGCTCTCATTACCCCTATCATAAGCATCTTTAGGTGATTAAGATTAAAGTGATCAAATGTGAGGATATGCTCGACAAGTTATAAGCTAAAAATCTCATGCCCCTTACTTACGAGTACCGTTCCTCATGCTACTCAAGTTTAGTCACACGTAAGTTCTTGTCATTGTAAGTACATGTGTATCATAGAGAACCACCAACGGGGTACCCCTTACCCGATGATACGGAAGATTCCCCATATCAAAATGACAAGGTAAGCAGACAATCAGCATCTCAGCAATCCTTTTATTTCCTATTTGCATAGATCTCTTTTTTCTCTCTTTTTTTCTTTTCTTTCTCCTTTTTTTCTTTCCTATTTGCATAGGTTTTTTTATATAAGGGATGCTTCATAGATTGCTCACTATTGTTACGCTGCAGGTTTCCACAATGATTAGGCATGTCTTAGACTAGTCGCCCAGGCGTTTCTCTAACACATATACGAACTCCATGAGCCTTACAAGCTCCCCTTTCATTTCACACCACCGGGATCCATAAGCAAAAGAACATGATATCAACTAAATAAGTTGCAATGTTGAAAGTGTTCCCCATGATAGCATGGTTCTTCTAAATCACAACTTACAAAGCACAAGCATATACGCAACATAGATGGGCACAATGGTATTAAGTGCAAGAAAACTAAAGTGTGCCATCAAGTTCATGAGAGCTTACTAACTAATTTTCACATAACAAGCAAACATATTTATTGGAAGAAAACAGAGCATAATAAATATGCAAGGAATAGCAATAATGCTATTAGGTAGATATGTGATATGTTGTAAACATATCTATAATTTTTGATGTTCCATGCTTGTTTTATATCTACTTTCTTATGTTTTGTCCACACTTTGGAGTATTTTTACACATTTTCTGGAACTAACCTATTAACAAGATGCCACAGTGCCAGTTGCCTGTTTTCTATTGTTTTTTGGTTTCAGAAAAGCTAGAAAAGAAATATTCTCGGAATTGGACCGGACAAAAGCCAAAGTCGATATTTTACCGGAAGACTCACGGAGCCAGAAGATGAGATGGAGAGGGGCCAGGGGCTGGCCACACCATGTGGTGGCGCGGGTCTCCTTGGCCACGCCACCAGGTGGTGTGGGCCCCTGGTCCACCCTCTGACATTGCCCTTTCACCTATAAGAAGCCTCCGATGCAAAAAACCCTAAATAATCCAACCTCCAGCCACGAAAAGTTCCGCAGCGCTGCCGCCACCGAAGGGGAGATTCGGGGGACAGAAAGTCTCTGTTCTGGCACCCTGCCGGGATGGGGAAGTGCCCCTAGAACCATCTCCATCGATCTCCACCACCATCTCCATCACCGTTGCTGATTCCCATGATGATGAGGGAGTAGTTCTTCCTTGAGGCTAAGGGTTCTACCGGTAGCTATGTGTTCATCTCTCTCTCCCTCTATGCATGATCATATTGTGATCATGAGCTTTGTAATATATAGATCTACCTTGCTACTCAAGTGCTTTAATAGATCTCTGCTCTCCCCATGTGTGTAAAAGTGACAGCGTGCACACCATGGTGGCACTTAGGCTAGAGATTACAAATACTTGTTATGAGTTATATTTGGAGTTGGATGTTTCTATGAAATTGTGATGTTTGTTGGAACCATCTAGTTCTCAAGGTGAAAGTGTGGGGTTATCTAGATGAGGAAAGCGGACTTTGAGGTGTGCTGTTATAGCCCTACCATGGATTAGAGTGTCCAACCGGAGAGTAGTTCAGAGTAGTATCATGAAGAGAAGATATTTATATGGGAGTGTTCACTAGCGAAAGTATGATCCCTAGGCCTTGTTTCTAAGCATTGAAACACCGTTTGCAACTAGATCTGTTACATGTTTGCTTGCTTCCATCTTTATTTCAGATTGCCTTTAGTCTCTTCCCACGTCAACCACGCGCCATCAAAGCTATTTTCTGGCACCGTTACCACTTATAATTATCTATACCACTTGTATTTCACTATCTCTTCGCTGAACTAGTGCACCTATTGAAGGAAATATGCCCTGAGAGGCAATAATAAAGTTGTTATTATGTATTCCTTGTATATGATAGATATTTATTTTGCATGCTATAATTGTATTGATAGGAAACATCAATACATGTGTGTTTAATAAACAAAAGGTTTCCTAGTTATGCCTCTCTTATAGACTAGCTTGTTGATTAACAAGATGATCATGGTTTCCTGATCATGGACATTGGATGTTGTTAATAACAAGGTCACAGCATTTGTGAAATGATGTGATGAACATTCATCCGAAGTATAGCATTACAATCAAGTCATTATGTTTATATTGCTATAACATCATACAAAGTAGTCTTAGTCCTTAGACCATGAGATAATGTTAATTGCTAACACTAGAAGAGTCTCTTGATAACATCAAACGTCACACCATAACAGGGTGACCATAAAGGTGGGTTCAGTGCTATGAAGGTGTTATGTTGAGGCTAATGGATCAAGAGTGGAATTTGTCAATCCCGATGATGGATAGATATACTCTGGGCCCTCTTGGTGATATCACATTAAGATAGCTTGCAAACAAGTGATGTGATCACTAGAATGTTATATCACGGGAACGAGAAAAGAGTGCATGTCGGTAACAAGATCAAACTAGGTATTTGGATACCGATGATCGAATCTCGGACATGTATTATATCATGAGACAAAGGAATTAAATTGCTGACGTTAAAGGTTCTCATGATCACAGAAGTCATCATTGAATATGCAGGAGTCAGTATGGATCTCCAGGTCCCGCTTCTGATTATTGATCTGAGAGGAGTCTCAATCATGTCTGCATTATTTACGAAACGTAGGGTGACACACTTAAGGGTTTCCGGACACCATTTAGGAGCACATATGTTCCAGACAAAAGGTTTGCAAAGCGCAGGAAATGTTTCGATAGAAACAGGAATTGTTTCGATAGAAACCGGAATTGTTTCGGGTGAAATTGCAGAAAGTGGTTCTGCATGTGATATTGAAATGTTGCAAGGGGTTTTATGTGAATGTTTGTTAATTAAAGTAATTAACAAAATTCTGAATAAAATAAATAAAAGAGTTTTATTAATTGAGAGTTGCATTTAATTTGGTGGAAATTAAATACATGTGAGTGGGATTTTGGGTGGAGGCCATGTTTATGTGAGTGGAGGTTCACCACATGAATGAAGGAGGAGAGTCCCCCTCATGTGCCCGGCTATGGGAGGAGGGGTCTCCCTCCTCCTATATAAGGCCCCCTCTCCCTCACAAAACACGCCTCCTCGTGAAGGATCTCTCTCCCCTCTAGATATTCCCCCATGGTCTCGGATTAGCGAGATACATGTTCCCGGTGGCCTTGCGTCTGGAAGGAGTTGCTGCTTCCGCTGATTCGCTGGAGCAAGGAGGTGGAGGTTGTCCGGTGGCTTGAACGTGTGTGCGAGGACGGATGCGCTACTGATTTGCGGCGCTCAGACTTCCACACGATCTTGAGATTAACAAGCGTACGACTACATCAACCACGAGTTCCTACTCGTTAACAAAACTCGTTGTCTTTGAGGGTAAGTTCTCCATGGATGTATGTCCACCCGTTGCTCTGTATCTAGTAGATAGATCTTGGCGTGTAGTTCTCATCGTAGGAAAATTTTTGTTTTCTATGCTGCGGACCCAACAGTGGTATCAGAGCCAGATCTATGCGTAGGTGCTTTGCCCGGGTAGTACACATATGTTTATATGTGGGCGATGATGATCATGTTATTGCATCTTCTATGTACTTTGGATATTGGTGGCATAGTGGGATGAAGCGGCCCGGACCAACCTTACATGTCATCGTACATGAGACCGGTTCCACGACTGACATGCAACTAGTTTTGCATAAGTGGCTAGCGGGTGTCTGTCTCTCCTACTATAGTCAATATCTGATTTACAACGAGTTGCTAATAACTTGGTTATCCTCGTTGTGGTTCATGTTTGTAGGTAAGACCGGTTCTATCTCCGAAAGCCCTAAGCCACGTAAAACTTGCAATTGATAAATTAGAGGCGTCTAGTTTAGATCGTTGCTGGGCTAGTGTCTTGATATGGTATTGTTGTAAGTAGATGTATGATAGATACTCTTACAACTCACTTAACGTGTAAGTTCCATAGACCTTGGCCTTACACACAAAGGAATGATAGAGATCATACCACGATGAAAATGATAGAGATCAAATGCATGGACCATATCACCTCACTTCACACATTAGATGTTAGCATCTTATATTGCTAGTTTGGTGCTTTTGGTAGCATTATAAGATGATCCCTCATTTAGATATCAAGATAAAATGTGTTCTTCCTTAAGTATGCACTGTTTTGTGGATCGTGTTTTGAGGCATCACGTGATGATCGGGTGTTCTTGGCTCTAGGCTTTCATTCAACGGGTGTAAGACAGTTTTACACACGCGAATACTAAGGTTCTTACTTGACGAGCCTAGCATGTACAGACATGGCCTCGGAACACGGACTGAAAGGTTAAGCATGAGTCATATAGTTGATATGATGCCCATATAGATGCTTGCCTTTGAAGCTACACCGACTCACGTGATGATCGGACTTGGTGTAGTGGATTTGGTTCATGTAATCACCAAAAGGACACGAGGGATGTCATTTTTGAGTGGGAGTTCATTAGTAATTTGGATTAGTTGAACTCAATCTATCATAAACTTAGTCTAAATATATTTTACAAATTCTGTTGTAGATGGCACCACCTGCTTTTAATTTCAATGTGTTCATGGAGAAAGAGAAACTTGCTGCGAATGGTAGCAACTTCACCAACTGGGCTATGAATTTGAGGATTCTCCTCACTGCTGCACAAAAGCAATATGTGCTAGATGCGCCGCTAGGCCCCCCACCAGCTCTCGATGCCTGACGAGGAAAAGAACGTCTATATAACTCGTCAGGAGGACCACAACTTAGTTCATTGCGGCATACTGTATGGGCTAGAGCCAGAACTTCGAAAACGTTTCGAAAATGGCAATGCCTTTGATACCATGGGAGAATTGAAAATGATTTTCGATACCCATGCTGCCGTAGAGAGTTATAATGCTTCTGAAAAGTTCTTTAGCTACATGATGGAAGAGAACAGCTCCGTTAGTGAGCACGTACTCAAAATGTCTGGGTACGCCGATAAGCTTGTGTCCTTGGGAATAACGATTCCCATTGACTTAGGCATACATCGTGTTCTCCAATCTTTGCAACCTAGCTACAAGAGCTTCGTGATGAACTATAATATGCAGGGCATGAAGAAATCTCTTCCCGAGCTTCTATCAATGCTTAAGACTGCAGAAGTGGAGATTAGGAAAGAACATCAAGTGTTAATGATCAATAAGACCACCGGTTTCAAGAAGGACAAGAAAGGAAAGCAGAAGGGAAAGAAGGGCGGCAAATCTGTTGCCGCGCCTGAAAAGAAACCCCGAGCTAGCCCTAAGTCTGACACCGAGTGCTACCATTACATGGGGACTGGCCATTGGAAGCGCAACTGCCCCAAGTATTTGGCGGACAAGAAGGCCGACAAGGAAAACAAAGGTATATGTGATATACATGTTATTGATGTGTACTTGATTAGTACTCGCAGTAGCACCTGGGTATTTGATACGGGATCGGTTGCTAATATATGTAACTCGGTTCAGGGGCTGCGGAACAAGCGACAACTAGCAAGGGATGAGGTCACAATGCGGGTCGGCAATGGATCAAGAGTTGATGTGATTGCCGTCGGAACGTTGCCTCTCCATATGCCGTCGAGATTAGTTATAAACCTGAATAATTGTTATTTGGTGCCTGCACTAAGCATGAACATTGTATCCGGATCGTGTTTGATGCAAAGTGGTTATTCGTTTAAGTCTGAAACAATGGTTGTTCGATTTATATGAATAATATCTTTTATGGTCATGCACCTGTGTTGAATGGTTTATTTCTGTTGGATCTCGATAGTAGTATTACGCATATTCATAATGTTGATGCTAAAAGGATTAAACTTGATAATGATATATCTGCATATATGTGGCACTGCCGTCTAGGTCATATTGGCGTTAAACGCATGAAGAAACTCCATTCTGATGGACTTTTGGAATCACTTGATTTTGAATCATTTGATACATGTGAGCCATGCCTTATGGGCAAGATGACTAGAACGCTTTTCGGTTCAATGGAGCAGGCGATGATTTATTGGAAATCATACATACTGATGTGTGTGGACCAATGAGTGTGTCGGCGCGAGGTGGATATCGTTATTTTGTTACTTTCACGGATGATTTGAGTAGATACGGTTATATCTATTTGATGAAACATAAGTCTGAAACCTTTGAAAAGTTCAAAGTATTTCAGATTGAAGTGGAAAATCATCGTAACAGAAAGATCAAATTTTTGTGGTCCGACCGTGGAGGAGAGTATCTTAGTTACGAGTTTAGCACACATATGAAAGACTGTGGAATAGTTTCACAACTCACGCTTTCGGAACACCACAACGTAATGGTGTGTCAGAACGTCGTAATCGTACTTTATTGGATATGGTTCGATCTATGATGTCTCTGACTGACTTGCCACTGTCATTTTGGGGTTATGCACTGGAAACCGTTGCATTCACTTTAAATAGGGCACCATCTAATTCCGTTGAAAAGACACCGTATGAATTATGGTTTGGAAACAAACCTAAGCTGTCATTTCTTAAAGTTTGGGGATGCGATGTTTATGTGAAGAAACTTCAACCGGATAAACTCGAACCCAAAGCGGAAAAATGCGTCTTCATAGGATACCCTAAGGAAACGATTGGGTATACCTTCTATCACAGATCCGAGGGCAAGGTCTTTGTTGCCAAGAATGGATCCTTTCTTGAGAAGGAGTTTCTCGCGAAAGGTGTGAGTAGTCGGAAGGTAGAACTCGAAGAGGTTATTGAACCTTCTCTTCATGAAATGGCGAGTAGCGTAGCACCGGAAGTTGTTTCGGAGTTGACTTCACCTAATGAAGAGAGAGCTAATGATATTGATCATGAAACTCTGAAAGAGGACACTACCAAACCTCATAGGTCAAGCAGGACATGTGCAGCTTCTGAACTGTACGGCAATTCTGTTATGAATTTCATGATTGATGAAATAGATGACCCTGCGACATATGAAGAAGAGATGATGAGCCCTGATTCCAACAAATGGCTAGAAGCCATGAGATCCGAGATGGAATCCATGTATGAAAACTAGGTTTGGACCTTGGTGGACTTACCTCACGATCGAAAGGCCGTTGAGAATAAATGGATTTTCAAAAGAAAAACTGATGCTGATGGTAATGTAACCATCTATAAGGCTCGACTTGTCACAAAGGGGTTTCGACAAATTCAAGGAGTTGACTACGATGAGACATTCTCTCCCGTAGCGATGCTTAAGTTAGTTAGGATTATGTTAACAATTGCTGCATATTTCGATTATGAAATATGGCAGATGGATGTCAAAACTGCGTTCCTCAATGGTAATATTGAAGAAGAGTTGTATATGATACAACCTAAGGGTTTTGTCGATCCTAAGGATGCTGATAAGGTGTGCAAACTTCAGCGATCCATCTATGGACTGAAGCAAGCATCCCGGAGTTGGAATCTTCGCTTTGATGAGGTGATCAAAGAGTTTGGATTTGTCCAAACTTATGGAGAGGCTTGTATTTACAAGAAAGTGAGTGGGAGCAATGTGGCATTTCTGATATTATATATGGATGACATATTATTGATTGGAAATGATATAGATCTTTTAAACAGTGTTAAAAGTTATCTAAACAACAAATTTTCGATGAAGGACCTTGGTGAAGCTTCATATATATTAGGCATTAAAATCTATAGAGATAGATCAAGACACCTAATTGGGCTATCGCAGAGTACATACCTTGATAAGATATTAAAGAAGTTTAATATGGACGGAAGTAAGAAGGGGTACTTACCTATGTTGCAAGACAAGACATTGAGTAAGACTCAAAGTCCGGCTACGGCGGAAGAAAGAGAGATAATGGATAAGATCCCCTATGCCTCAGCCATAGGCTCTATAATGTATGCCATGCTATGTACAAGACCGGATGTGGCACATGTTATTAGTTTGACTAGTAGGTACCAATCTGATCCAGGTTCGGAACACTGGATAGCGGTCAAGAATATCCTTAAGTACTTGAGAAGAACTAAGGATATGTTTCTTGTATACGGAGGTGAAGAAGAGCTAGTCGCTAAGTGTTATGTCGATGCTAGCTTTGACACTGATCCGGATGACTCTAAGTCTCAATCCGGATATGTATTTCTCTTGAACGGAGCAGCAGTTAGTTGGAGGAGCTCCAAACAACCTGTGGTGGCTGGATCAACGACGGAGGCGGAATATGTTGCTGCTTCAGAAGCGGCGCAGGAAGCGGTTTGGATGAAGGAGTTCATAACGGAACTAGGTGTGGTTCCTAGTGCGTTGGACCCAATGGTGATCTATTGTGACAATAATGGAGCCATAGCCAACGCCAAGGAACCAAGGTCTCACAAGAATTCCAAGCATATTAAGCGCCGGTTTCACTCCATCCGCGATCATGTCAAGGATGGAGATATAAAGATTTGTAAAGTTCACACGGACCTGAATGTAGCAGATCCGTTGACTAAAGTACTCCCTAGGGCAAAACATGATCAACACCAGAACTCCATGGGTGTTAGATTTATCACTATATAAACTAGATTATTGTCTCTAGTGCAAGTGGGAGACTGAAGGAAATATGCCCTGAAAGGCAATAATAAAGTTGTTATTATGTATTCCTTGTATATGATAGATGTTTATTTTGCATGCTATAATTGTATTGATAGGAAACATCAATACATGTGTGTTTAATAAACAAAAGGGTTCCTAGTTATGCCTCTCTTATAGACTAGCTTGTTGATTAACAAGATGATCAAGGTTTCCTGATCATGGACATTGGATGTTGTTAATAACAAGGTCACAGCATTTGTGAAATGATGTGATGAACATTCATCCGAAGTATAACATTACGATCAAGTCATTATGTTTATATTGCTATAAAATCATACAAAGTAGTCTTAGTCCTTAGACCATGAGATCATGTTAATTGCTAACACCAGAAGAGTATCTTCATAACATCAAACGTCACACCGTAACAGGGTGACCATAAAGGTGGGTTCAGTGCTATGAAGGTGTTATGTTGAGGCTCATGGATCAAGAGTGGAATTTGTCAATCCCGATGACGGATAGATATACTCTGGGCCCTCTCGGTGATATCACATTAAGATAGCTTGCAAGCAAGTGGTGTGATCACTAGAATGTTATATCACGGGAACAAGAAAAGAGTGCATGTCGGTAACGGGATCAAACTAGGTATTTGGATACCGATGATCGAATCTCGGACATGTATTATATCATGAGACAAAGGGATTAAATTTCTGACGTTAAAGGTTCTCATGATCACAGAAGTCATCGTTGAATATGCAGGAGTCAGTATGGATCTCCAGGTCCCGCTTCTGATTATTGATCTGAGAGGAGTCTCAATCATGTCTGCATTATTCGCGAACCGTAGGGTGACACACTTAAGGGTTGTCGGACACCATGTAGCAGCACATATGTTCCAGACAAAAGGTTTGCAAAGCGCAGGAAATGTTTCGATAGAAACAGGAATTGTTTCGATAGAAACTGGAATTGTTTCGGGTGAAATCGCAGAAAGTGGTTATGCATGTGATATTGAAATGTTGCAAGGGGTTTTATGTGAATGTTTGTTAATTAAAGTAATTAACAAAATTCTGAATAAAATAAATAAAAGAGTTTTATTAATTGAGAGTTGCATTTAATTTGGTGGAAATTAAATACATGTGAGTGGGATTTTGGGTGGAGGCCATGTTTATGTGAGTGGAGGTTCACCACATGAATGAAGGAGGGGAGGAGTCCCCCCCCCTCATGTGCTGGCTATGGGAGGGGAGGGGTCTCCCTCCCTCCTATATAAAGCCCCCCTCTCCCCTCTCACAAAACACACCTCCTCATGAAGGATCTCTCCCCCCTCTAGATATTCCCCCATGGTCTCGGATTAGCGAGATACATGTTCCTGGTGGCCTTGCGTCTGGAAGGAGTTGCTGCTTCCACTGATTCGCTGGAGCGAGGAGGTGGAGGTTGTTCGGTGGCTTGAACGTGTGTGCGAGGATGGATGCGCTGCTGATTTGTGGCGCTCGGACTTCCACACGATCTTGAGATCGGCAAGCGTACGACTACATCAACCACGAGTTCCTACTCGTTAACAAAACTCGTTGTCTTCGAGGGTAAGTTCTCCATGGATGTATGTCCACCCGTTGCTCTATATCTAGTAGATAGATCTTGGCGTGTAGTTCTCATCGTAGGAAATTTTTTGTTTTCTATGCTGCGGACCCAACACCTATACACCTGAAAAGTGTATTGGGTGTGTTGGGGACACAAGAGACTTCTTGTATCTTGATTGCAGGGTTGCTTGAGAGGGATCCCTTTGACCACTTCCTCCCTGAGTTCGATAAACCTTGGGTAATCCACTTAAGGGAAACTTGTTGTTGTTCTACAAACCTCTGCACTTGGAGGCCCAACAACTGTCTACAAGAATAGAAGTGCGTAGACGTCAAGCTATTTTCTAGCGCCGTTGCCGGGGAGGTAAGGTAAAATGTACTTACATCCTCCGGTGTGTGTGCTCGAAGTTATTTCCTTTAAATTCTGCAATTTTGTATTTTTGTTTTCTTTTTTCACTAGTTAGGCTTAATGGAAAACAACAACAAAATTAGAGAGCTTTAAAGTATTTATCTTGAGTTAGGACATGAAGTGTTTGAAGAGAAAATTAAAAAACCTATGGAAGTTTACTTGCGTGCTAATAGCAATGTTATTAGTATGAATTCTTTGAACACCATTATTCCTAATGCTATGGAAAAGTCTAAGCTTGGGGAGGCTAGTTTTTATGAAAATGATCTTTTTAGTTCCCCAGCTTTGGAATATAGCTATTCTATTGCTTATGATGATACCAAACCTCCAATATATGATGATTACAATAATGAATATGGTATTTTCAGTCCACCTACTATTGAGGATAAAATTAATTATGATTACAATATGCCTCCTATATTTTATGATTATGGTGATGAGAATAATAATGACAGCTATTTTGTTGAATTTACTCCCACTATAGTTAATAAAAATGACTATGTTTATGTGGGGAGTATTAGTTCTTTATGCATGTGGCTCATGATAAGAATGTTTCATGTGATTGTTATATTGTTAATTTTATTCATGATGCTACTGAAAGTTACTATGAGAGAGAGGGTAACATGGTTTTATGCATCTCAACAATATTAAGTTTCCCCTCTTTATGTTGAAATTTTTGAAGTTGCACTTGTTTTGCTTTCCTATGCTTGTTGCTTTGTGCTTTCATGACTTGTTTCTTTACAAGATTATTTTTCATAGGAAGTGGGTTATACTTAAATTTGTTCTATATTTTCTTCTTGATGCTCTCTTTTACTTTAAATTCATATTTCTTATGTGAGCATCATTGAAATTCTTATGCCTAGCTCAAAGGCGTTAAAGAAAAGCACTTATGGGAGATAACCCAAAAGTTTTAGTTGAGTCTTAGAAGTTATCACCTTTGTAATAACCTATTCTTATCCTTTTTGTTTGATTTTTGTGCCAAGAATAACCTCTAATGAGAGGGAAGTAAGATTTGGGGAAGTGCTGTCCCGAAACAGATTTTTGTGCTTCACTGTAAAAATTCATGAAAAATTTGTTGTATGTCGGCTTGAGCACTAATTTTTTGAATAAATCCCCCAGGTTGTTAGCTAACTTTTGTTAGTTCAGCACTTTTCGATTTGAGCAACAGAAGGTCTTTGAAAAAATCGATTTTCACCTGCTTGTCTGTTTTGACAGATTTCTGCCGTTATTTGCATTTGCCTCTTTATCAATTTCTTTTTGAGTTCTTTTTGGTGAATTAAGCTTTTTGAGGGAATTTCTACAGTAGCTTGTGTTTTTAATGAAAGTTTTCTGTTTTAAAACTAAACCCCAAAGGTTTATTATCTTTTGAATGCAGTAATGTTGCTAATGAAGATTGTGTGAAGTTTTGTATGAAGAAAATTTTCAAGTATAGGGAAAGAATGATGTAATGAGATGAAGAATGGACAAAATCTCAAGCTTGGAGATGCCACTCCGTGTCACCCCAAGAAATATTCAAGAGGTACAAGCGTCAAATCTTGGGGATGCCCAAGGCATCCCCTTCTTCATCAATAAAAATCTTAGGTCTTTCTAAACACTTCATTTTTATTGTTTGATGCACTGTTGTGTTGTTCTTGGAGCGTCTTTGTTTTTGTTTTTAGTTTTCTTTTGCTTAGTTTGCTTGAATAAATTGGTTGGATCCCCTCATTCATGCATTAGTTTTCAAATAAAGTTGATTTGGATTGGAAAAGAGTAGGAAAGTTCATGCTTAAGTGGTATAAAAGGAGCTTCTTTTTGATTGTGACTTAGACTTTATCATGTCATGCTTGATATTGTTTTGACTTTATGCTTAGTTATTATTGTTGTAGCATGACTTGTTATAAACAATTGAGATTGCTTAATGTGCCTTGAAAGAATCATGCGTTGTTTTAGCATATTAAAAGCATAATATTGTGGTATTCTCCTTTAAATGCTTTATTTGGGTTGACTTGGCACATGCTCACACCATGTTAAGACTATCCCAAGTCACCATAGCCTCTTGTAATATCACTTTATGCTTTAATTAATAATGTTTTGTTGCTTTGCATGATTATGGCCATTATTTCTCTCTTAGTTGGCCGCTCCCAGTCTTTTGCTAGCCTCCATACCAAGTATGAGTTCCACTCATGCATCCAACTCCAAATAAAACCAAGTTATTCCAAAAGAGTCCACCATACCTACCTATTAGCATTTGCTATTCCAAGTATATTCATATTTTTTATCTACCTTCTGAATTAAACTTGTTATGTGAAAATTAGTGATTAAAGCTCTCACGAACTTGATGGCACACTTTACTTTTCTTGCCCCTAATAAAATTGAACCATTATGGCATCTATGTTGTATATGCTTACACTTATACGTTGGGGATTATCAGAACCATGCTGTCATGGGGAACGCTTTCAACATTGCACTTGTACATTTTACCTAGTTGATATCATGCTGTTTTGTTTATGGATATCATCAGTGTGAAATGAAAGGGCATCTTGTAAGTCCATGGAGTTATGTATGTGTGTTAGAGAAACGCCTGGGCCGCTAGCCTAAGCCATGCCTAATCATGGTGGAAACTTGCAACATCACCATAGTGAGCAATCTATGAAGAATTCTTCTTATAAAAAAGGGATAGAGATTGAGAAAAAGAAAAAAAAGATGAGAAAAGAGGAAAGGGAGAAAAAGGCACCATTTACCCATGGTAAATAAGAAGATTGCTGAGATGCTCATTGTCTGCTTACCTTGTCATTTTGATTATGGGATAGCTCCTGTATCATGTGCAAGGGGTACCCCGTTGGCGGTTCTCTATGATACACATGTACTTACTATGACAAGAACTTACCGGTAACTAAACTTGAGTAGCATGAGGAGCAACCCTCGTATTCAAGGGACATGTGATTGCCAACTTATACTTTGTCAAGCATATACTCCATAGTTTGTTCACTTTAACCTTAATCACTTCAAGATGCTTATGATAGGGGCAATGAGAGCTGGAAGCTAATAAGTACCATAATTTTTGGAAGCTCTTTACGAGACTTGAATCCCTGCTTCCTTCTATGAAGGCCTTTCTTTTACTTTTATGTTGAGTCTCCATCTTCTATCTTTATGCACCTATTGAGAGAGCATAGTGGACATTCTTAGTTTAATGTGCATTGTCCCAAGACTTGTTGATTGATTCATAACTTTGATATTGCTTGTTCTTGAACTATTTGTATCTAGTCACCCTTATGAACTTTGAAGGTGTCCTATGTATTTATGTTTTGCTACTCCATGAGGGACAAGCTGAATGCCACTATGCTATATTTTCTATATGTGAAACAAACAAACGTCTTTCAATGCATTGTTATTCATGATCTTTGTTTGTATCCTTTCATGTTACATGCATAGTTACTATATCTTATTGTTAGAACCTCATCTTTCATGCTCATGTTTAGAGTACTTTGATCACAGCTTTCAATGTTTTACAAATACCTTGATCAAGATCATGATGGTGCATGTCACCTCACAAATTATTCTTTTTTATTGCTTACCTACTCAAGGACGAGCATGAGTTAAGCTTGGGGATGTTGATACGTTGTAAACGTATCTATAATTTTTGATGTTCCATGCTTGTTTTATATCTACTTTCTTATGTTTTGTCCACACTTTGGAGTATTTATACACATTTTCTGGAACTAACCTATTAACAAGATGCCACAGTGCCAGTTGCATGTTTTCTGCTGTTTTTGGTTTTAGAAAATCTGGAAAAGAAATATTCTCAAAATTGGACCGGACAAAAGCCAAAGTCGATATTTTACCGGAAGACTCACGGAGCCAGAAGATGAGATGGAGAGGGGCTAGGGGCTGGCCACACCATGTGGTGGCGCGAGTCCCCCTGGCCGCTCCACCAGGTGGTGTGGGCCCCTGGTCCACCCTCTGGCATCTCCCTTTCGCCTAGAAGAAGCCTCTGATGGAGAAACCCTAAATAATCCAGCCTCCAGCCACGAAAAGTTCCGCAGTGCCGCCTCCACCGAAGGGGAGATTCGAGGGATAGAAAGTCTCTGTTCCGACACCCTGCCGGGACATGGAAGTGCCCCCGGAGCCATCTCCATCAATCTCCACCACCATCTCCATCGCTGTTGCTGATTCCCATGATGATGAGGGAGTAGTTCTTCCTCGAGGCTAAGGGTTCTACCGGTATCTATGTGTTCATCTCTCTCTCTATGCATGATCATATTGTGATCATGAGCTTTGTAATCTATAGATCTAGTGTAACTACCTCGGTGAATTACGCTCCTAGTTACAAGCCTGGATGAACGGAAATGGTTGAAATAGTACGGTGGGGCCCAAATGCCGCTCACAGGTAGACCTTTCGGCCGTCCCAACCATTTCCAAACATCGGGACAAGAACGGGCGGCGTAATCGGCAGGCGAAGGGATCAACTACATACACAAATGAGTATGTATGCAAGCCACCATACAACAGTACATCAGAGCCATTCCATCTAAAAAGAAAGGAAATATAGCAACGCCATACGGCAAGATCCAAATATCCTAGATAGATATAATAGTTTAGGATATCTCCTCATACATCAAACAACAGAGTATCAAGCGGAAGACAAAATCATGCGGATAAGAAGCAAATCGGCATAAGATGCCCCATAAATAAGCAGATCCCGCCTACAGATCTCACGGGTCCCGTTCCGAATCTCTACACCGAATGATCGTTGCCACATCGTCTGCCTCTTCCACCCAAAGTATCCATCTTGCGAGGGTACTGTTCATCCGAACCAATAATTTATCGTGAGACCCTAGGGTACTCAAGAAGTCTTTATGCCTCTAAAGGGACACAACTGGGGTGACGCAATTGCAGCAAAAGATAAACCCTAACAATTCTATAGATACTACTAACCATCCGCCTAACCAGAGATAGCGGATGTCCGTGAATTAATAACAACAATTATAATGGTAATATTAGATCCATCCTCCTCCTCGCCATCGACGAGGAAGCGGACGAACAACCCCCCCATCCGTTGGCAGTTTTATTATCCGTTCCATGGGTGTTGTACTATTTACTAGTCAGGTACCTAGTCTAGTCAAATTAAAAGCGGTACTTTAGTTGTGCTTGTCTATGATCGAGAACTGTGCTCCAAGTCGCCCATAACCATGACACGGCCAGAAAGTTTTACCTAGGGTGCACAAATAGCAACACACACTCGATCAACCTCGGAAAACCAAATCAAAACAAACGAAGGCCACGACAAAGCGATCACAGGATTCAGAAATATTTCAGGGGCCACCCCATTAAGCTACCAGCGACGGTTGGCCACTCGAGACGGACTCAAGGTTTGGGTGGACGGTCAGAACGACGGGAACCCGAAGTGTGACTGGCTTGTCCATACCATGAAAAATCGTCCCGCCTAAACAGACAGTGCAAGACTGCACAATTTAAATAAAGCAGTAAAGCATGGCATAAGTACAAGATAGTAAATAAAACCTCAAACTAGTTTGTGGCCCCAAGAAATAAGAATGAATCAAGCTCTGGCTCAGGGGGGTTCATAAGCCTCCCGGATGTGGATAGCGCGAATATTCAAGGAACAGGAATCAAGTACTCGGGGTCCTACGGGACACAAGTGAGCCTGAAAAACCAGATAGCGAATATGGCTCACCGATGCCACTTTCATTAGTTATCCCATTACTACTCAGGTTAAGTTGTATAGGTACCTCGTTATCCATCAGACACTCACATACCCTACACATCCTGTATTAATGGCTCATGGGATGGAGGAACAAGCTTCGGTGGGGTTTAAAAGTAAAGGCTATGCAATACTTGGGATTCAGTTTAATGCAATCGCGACTCAATGATGCAAGAATAAGAAAGAGGCAATAGGTACTATATGTATGCAAGCATGTGGTAGTGCTTGCCTAGCAGCTCAGTTGAAGCAATGGATGGATCTGGGTAGTGCTCCTGGGTATCTTGATATATCCCCTGCTCAGCGTCTATTCGGAGAAGAACCAAACAAACAAGGGCCAACATAAATAAAGTGCGCAAGCATATGAATAAAATGCGACAAGCAAACAATCATGCCATGATGAATGATGCACAATTTGCATGGAAATAAGGTAGCATGGCATGGGTGAGGTGTGAGATACAAGATTAAATCATTTTATTGAGTTTTGGCCCCATTTTGTTCTCATATTAGTTGCTGTATACATTATATTTACATGATGCATGCTTCAAAACATACCATGGAATGCATAAACAGAAAGGTCTCGTCAAGCTAATCATTTTAGACATATCATTTGTTGAATTTGGATTTATAAAACAAAAGTTATTAATTATTAAGTCAAAAGGGTAATTTATTGTAATTTTAATTAACTTGGAAAATAAAGTGTCCAAAATATATTTTGAAGGCCATATATGAATTCCTCATATTTTTCTGCTTTGAAAACATATATTATTTGTATTAATTGGGTTTGTATTTTAAAAGTTATTTAAAAATAGAATTAAATTTGAATTTGAAATAATTTGAAAAAGATTTGAATTTAAACAGATATGCAGAAAATACTTTTTCTACTCAGGTTTATCTAGCCACAGACACTGTCAGGTGGGGCCTCCGGCTGACTGGACCAAACGCGCACAGGGAAGGTTTTCCTCACCGCGAGCTAATCCAGCCCAGCGAATGACAGGTGGGGTCAGGGCCACAGGGGACCACGCGACAGAGACGAGCGGGCCAGGAACTGACAGGTGGGACTAGACTGGAGCACGGGTTAAGGGTTACAAAAAGCCAGGGGGTTTTCTGGGAGATGGCCACGGTGGCTGACTGGTGGGCCAAAAGGAGCGCGGGTTAAGCCGAAAGAAGCTGCAGGGGGTTATCAGCAAAAGGGCACCGTACTGTGGATCTTCTCCGCGTCGCGAGGACAGATCGGCGCTGGCCCAACGCAGCGCAGCGCTGGAATCGATCTCGGACCTGGCGTGCGCGCTGAGGCGGCAGTCTGATAGGTGGGGGTTCGGGAGGAGGTGGCGAGGACTAGATAGGTGCTATGCGGGTGGAAGCGAGCACGTAAAAGAAGCCAAGCGCGGAGGGCGTTCGACGTAAGGGCCGGCGGTTCTAGGGCTTCACGGCGAAGGGGACCATGTCCGGGAGGTTGCATGGCTCACCGAGGTTGTGTCGGTGTGGTCGGGCTCGGCCAGTGAGGGCGACAGCAGACGGACCGAGGACTAGGGTTTCGCGTCGTGTCGGTGGTGGTCCAGCGCTCACAGGGCTCCTCCTCCTTGGCGAAATGCCGGACGATCTGGGGACCTTCCTCGATCTTCCAGCCACTTCAGACGTCGGCTCGACCGGACCAACGGAACAGAGTAGAGGCCGGTGGCGGCTACTATGGGGTAGCTGGTGGCGGTGGAGAAGAAGGGAGGAGAGGGGCCGGCTTGGGGCGGATCTGGCGAAGCAGAGGCGAGGCAGAGAGGTGGGAGAGGATAGGAACGGAGAGAGGGAGTGGGTAGATGGCGTGGTGGAGGGGAAAGGTGGCTCGGGCACCTTTTTCCTCCTCTCCTACTCACGTGCTCGGGCAGGGGCAGGAGCAGGGCGAGGTAGGGGACGTCCAGGTGGGGTAGGGTGCGGCCAGAGAGGTGGTAGGCTCGGTGGAGGGGCCCCATGCAGAGAGAGAGCTGAGAGAGAGGGGGTGGCTCGGCTAGGTGCTAGGGTCGGGTTAGGGTTAGGTTTGGCTCGGGTGTAGCTAGGGTTTGGGGTGGGGTAGCAGCTAGGTGGGGCCAGGAAGAGAGGGGGCCAGGTGGGGCCAGCTGGGAGAGGCTCGGCATAGATGGAAAAGAGGGAGTGGGGTAGGTTTAGGGTTTAGCTAGGATGGGGTAAGGGGTATGGTGATGAACTAGGGCTTAGAGAGAAACCTAGATAGAGAAAAGAGAGAGATGGATTGGTTCTTTTTGACTAGATCAAGGATGATCAACCAAGCTCAAGCAAGGTAGCCAAAGAGAGAAAAGGAGAAAAGGGGATGATGGCATAGATGGATATGGTGATGGGGTTTTAAACAAGATCAACATAGATCAAGCCAAAAGAAAAGATAGAGGTAGAGAGAGAGGGATGATCCACTCAAAAATCAAATAAAAAATCCAAATGACAAGCTAAAGGGGTACTTGCATGGCCCATGCAAAATATTTATTGCCATGTGGGTTCTTGTGAAAACAATATTATTACATGGCATTAATATTATGCATTCCCAAAATTGGAATAAAAGCCAAGCAAAAAGAATTAAAAGGATGCCCCTGTGGAGTAGTTGGAGATGGCCATGTTTGAAATAAAATGGGACATGCTAGTGTGTATGTTCCACTAGATGATTACTAGTCCCAAAAAATATTCCCACATGAGCATAAATCCATAATAATCCATATGGAAGCTAGGAAAAAGGGTTCCACTCACAAGGCATGCAAAGGTGGCCAAGTGACTCTCATACATCAATAATGTGAAGACAACATGATGCTAAGATGAGAGCATGTGGAAAAGAATTGGATCCATCCCAACCCACATGAGCTAGAGGTAAACTCAAATAAAGTGCAAAGCTCATATTTAGTTGGATGGTGGAATTATAAGGTGGTGAAAGAAAAGGTGGTGGAGTTAATAAAAGATATGCCCCCAACTCAACTTGGGCATTAAACAAGATATCAAGAACCAAATACAATATCAAGAGGCAAATACAATTTACCATGCATATGAGATAAGAACCAAAACAAAAAGGGTTTTATATGATGCTCAAATGCAAGGTGGCATGATGACATGAGCATGATATAATGATGATGCAATAATTATATGTTTGAAGTAGCCATATATCTAGACTAGGCTAGTAGCATTGCAATTGTTAGACAATTGGGATGCTACAACTCTCCCCCACTAAACAAGAATCTCGCCCCGAGATTCCTAGGAAAAAGAAAACAACACAAGGAGAGGCGGGTGTTCGGAACGAAGGTGACCCTCACGTTCCGAAGTTGATGAACCACGGAATGGTGCGATCACTACACCTTGCAAAACTTGCTAGACTTGTTACGAGTCTTGCGTTTTGCTAGAGAAACAACGGGTTAGAAGAGTTGAAGGATTGTCGTGAGACAAGAAGGATAGGATGGACATAGCTCCGGTTTTCCCAAGAAACATGATAAAAGGATAGAACCACTTGTGAAAGGAAGGAGAAGGTGATGTATCATGGATAAAGAAAGACACACTGTTAAGATTAAAGATTTACCGATACTAGAGATGATGAAAACTTTGTCTCCCCGGGAGAAAAAGAGCTAGATTGGAGAGGTTTGAACCACTATGACAATAGCATCGTATCTTCTCTCGGATTTGAGGAATGAAGCACGGAAACAATATTGCCTTCAAACAATAGAGTCCCTTGATATCAACAGAAAGATTTAGTTAGACATCGTCGGATTAGATTCTTGTTGCGCCAGTAAGACCAAAGGATCACGCAATTGAGGTGCGCGGATATAACTTCCAGAGACGGATGTGAAGCTAGATCATGGTGGAATCCTGAGAAGCAAAGAATATGAAGGATCTGGAGTTTATTGTAGAGATACTTATTGCTTTCTTTAGCCTTGAGGCTAACGCAATAGATTTGCGGCTGATGGCATCAACCATAATTGGCTTTACCCCAGAAAAAGAATTGATGAAACAAAGAGAGAGATAGTTTCCTTTCATCTTGTTTGGGGATGTCGAGCATCGGTAGAATGACGAGGACAGAAAATAGTTTGCGTCTGTTTCCACCAGATAATTGAAGATTTTGCTCCGTGTCGAAAGGGCGAGATCACCAACAAGAGATTATTGATTACTTTCTTCGAGAGAGCACTCCGGAAAAACAAAGACGGAAGTAAAAGTATCAAGGGATAAAGGCCACTTCTAACTTCCGTGGAATGAGTGAAATCACAATAATTCACCAATTCAATGTACAAGAGCGAATGATAAGAGTAGTGGTATGGTAGCTACTCCATCCCGCACTCAAAGCATTACTCCGCACATGAATAAGAAAATCATGCAACCCAACTACCGAAACAGACTGAAGGTATTGATAAGAAGAGCTCATGGAACTCCATTAGAAAACAAGGATAGATACAACCGATTCACCGGATCCAAGATAGATAATGGTGATGATGTTGTCGTCATGTCGAAAGTACCAAGCCACCGGAAAGATATGAAGGAAGATTACGGATAAGAACAACTACAAGATTCCACAGACAAAGAAAAAAAAGATAGCACCACTTGAACAGAAGGAATACAAGATCTGGAAGGTCTTCATGGCCTCTGGTGGATTGAGCATAGATGATAGAATGAGAGGGTTTGAAAAGATCACTTGACGAGACTTAGGTGAAAGAACTCCATGTTCTTCTTGAAATGATTGAGGGAGATTTAGCAGTCTTGAGGAAATCTTCGGCGGAACGACGATGATAACTTGCCAACAAGGAACAACTCCGGATTGGTTGAAGATGGAGGATGGAATTAACAATGGATTGCCAATTCCAGAATTGAAGTGATGTATTTAGCAGAAGGACGTGGCCGAGATAGGTGACTCCAAAAAGTCAGAATTCACGCTTTGAGAACTTTGCACACAGGCAGTGTTCTCGAAGCTTGAGAGAAAGAGACATAGATGATCTTCCATGTTCTTCCATTGATATCGAATAGGCAAGCATATTATCAACATATACCACCATGGATTAACAAGATATTCCCAGAATATCAAGTTCAAAAGGCGAGAGAAACGAACAAATGCTCGAACACTTCCTGAGCTCAACGCTCTTAGAAAGATCAATATTAAGAGCACGGGTTCGTGTTGACGAAGATGCACTGGAAGAATAGATTATGTGGTCCTTCGAAATAAAAAGAGATGTCACCTGGTTCACATTGTCGATTGGATCGCCGGTTACAAAGATAAAGAGATCTTGGATAAGAACCGATGATAGCTCATACCTTAAGCAAAGCTATCAGAAGCGAAAAGATGCAATTCCCTCGTATCCAGGAGAATCGTGCTGATATGGGGTTGAAAAAGAGGTGCAGCATGATGGACAGATGATAGACCGCCGTAGTGCCTTGAGAAACTCTGGGTTTGCCAAAGATGCTTGAATATGCATAGATATGATCACGGTGCACTCAAAATCACAGGAGATAACCTTATCCTCCAGATGGTGACGGTTGCTAGCATTTTTCCATATTCCAATCGACACTTATCATGAGTGGAATATAGCTATGCCGAGAGCCAAATTACAATCATCAGCATTGGATCGACACATGTTATGTAATTAGCCCAAGAGATAAGGAGATGAAGAGAAACTCTAGGATTAAGCGCCGGTGACAAAAGAATGAGTTAGCATGGACATACTGATAAAAGGGAGATAGATAATGTTTCACACACGACTGAAAAGGAGTGTGGAAACACAGATGTATCAAAGAAAAATTTTCCGCATTTTTCGGCATTAAAATACCAATAGATGCGCAAAATCACTTATCAGGTAGAGATTAGCAACAGATGATTTCACAGAATGTGGAGTTGCTAGAAGGAAGGACACCCTTAAGAAGATGGCACCGGTCAACAAGGAGTCAGATAGATCATGCCGGTTTTCAAAAGCCTGTCAATATGGAATGTACCAACAGTTGATAACCAAAAGGCAGATAGAGATAACATGTTGGATGCAACAGATAGACAAGGAATTACACACGCACACACACTTTCTATGGTACTACGGAAAACCAGAACACGTGAATCCTAGTTTGAATTTTAAGAAGAGGGTTGAAAACATTACACTTCCTTACCAGAAAAGGGTGGTGGTTGGGTAAGAAGAAAAATGGAAGCAGTCCTACTCTCGCGTTTTGTTTTTCCCTAGTATACATAGCTACCAAAAATATTTGCTAGACAGACAACGACCATTTGGCTGAGACCCTGAAGGGTGGGATGGCTCTGATACCAATTGTAACTACCTCGGTGAATTACGCTCCTAGTTACAAGCCTGGATGAACGGAAATGGTTGAAATAGTACGGTGGGGCCCAAATGCCGCTCACAGGTAGACCTTTCGGCCATCCCAACCATTTCCAAACATCGGGACAAGAACGGGCGCGAATCGGCGAAGGATCAACTACATACACAAATGAGTATGTATGCAAGCCACCATACAACAGTACATCAGAGCCATTCCATCTAAAAAGAAAGGAAATATAGCAACGCCATACGGCAAGATCCAAATATCCTAGATAGATATAATAGTTTAGGATATCTCCTCATACATCAAACAACAGAGTATCAGGCGGAAGCGGAAGACAAAATCCGAGTACGGATAAGAAGCAAATCGGCATAAGATGCCCCATAAATAAGCAGATCCCGCCCACAGATCTCACGGATCCCGTTCCGGAATCTCTACACGAATGATCGTTGCCCACATCGTCTGTCTCTTCCACCCAAAGTATCCATCTTGCGAGGGTACTGTTCATCCGAACCAATAATTTATCGTGGTGAGACCCTAGGGGTAATCAGAAAGTCTTTATTACTCTAATGGGTACACAACCTTGTGTGACGCAATTGCAGAAAAAGATAAACCCTAACAATTCTATAGATATCGCTAACCATCCGCCTAACCAGAGATAGCGGATGTACGTGAATTAACAACAATTATAATGGTAATATTAAGATCCATCCTCCTCCTCGCCATCGACGAGGAAGCGATTTAACAACCCCCCCATCCGTTGGCAGTTTTATTATCCGTTCCATGGGTGTTGTACTATTTACTAGTCAGGTACCTAGTCTAGTCAAATTAAAAGCGGTACTTTAGTTGTGCTTGTCTATGATCGAGAAACTGTGCTCCAAGTCGTCCATAACCGCGGACACGGCTTTCAGAGAGTTTTACCTCATAGGGTGCACAAATAGCAACACACACTCGATCAACCTCGAAAACCAAATCAAAACCAACGAGGCCACGACAAAGCGATCACAGGATTCAGAAATATTTCAGGGGCCACCCCATTAAGCTACCCGCGACGAAGCCGACTCTGAGAGACGGACTCAAGGTTTGGGTGGACGGTCAGAAACGATCGGGAACCCGAAAGTGTGACTGGGCTTGTCCATACCGCGAAATCGTGTCCCGGCCCTAAACAGTACAGGTGCCGTACCTCGCACAATTTAAATAAAGCAGTAAAGCATGGCATAAGTACAAGATAGTAAATAAAACCTCAAACTAGTTTGTGGCCCCAAGAAATAAGAATGAATCAAGCTCACAGGGGGTTCATAAGCCTCCCGGATGTGGATAGCGAATATTCAAGGAACAGGAATCAAGTACTCGGGGGTCCCACGGACACAAGTGAGCCTGAAAAACTAGATAGCGAATATGGCTCACCGATGCCACTTTCATTAGTTATCCCATTACTACTCAGGTTAAGTTGTATAGGTACCTCGTTATCCATCAGACACTCACATACCCTACACATGCTGTTCTACGACTCGCATGGCTCAAACAACTCCTGTATTAATGGCTCATGGGATGGAGGAACAAGCTTCGGTGGGGTTTAAAAGTAAAGGCTATGCAATACTTGGGATTCAGTTTAATGCAATCGCGACTCAATGATGCAAGAATAAGAAAGAGGCAATAGGTACTATATGTATGCAAGCATGTGGTAGTGCTTGCCTAGCAGCTCAGTTGAAGCAATGGATGGATCTGGGTAGTGCTCCTGGGTATCTTGATATATCCCACCTTTCATACTATTCGGAGAAGAACCAAACAAACAAGGGCCAACATAAATAAAGTGCGCAAGCATATGAATAAAATGCGACAAGCAAACAATCATGCCATGATGAATGATGCACAATTTGCATGGCAATAAGGTAGCATGGCATGGGTGAGGTGTGAGATACAAGATTAAATCATTTTATTGAGTTTTGGCCCCATTTTATTCTCATATTAGTTGCTGTATACATTATATTTACATGATGCATGCTTCAAAACAGACCATGGAATGCATAAACAGAAAGGTCTCGTCGAGCTAATCATTTTAGACATATCATTTGTTGAATTTGGATTTATAAAACAAAAGTTATTAATTATTAAGTCAAAAGGGCAATTTATTGTAATTTTAATTAACTTGGAAAATAAAGTGTCCAAAATATATTTTGAAGGCCATATATGAATTCCTCATATTTTTCTGCTTTGAAAACATATATTATTTGTATTAATTGGGTTTGTATTTTAAAAGTTATTTAAAAACAGAATTAAATTTGAATTAGAAATAATTTGAAAAAGATTTGAATTTAAACAGATATGCAGAAAATACTTTTTCTACTCAGGTTTATCTAGCCAGACCTTTGTCGTGTGGGCTCCTCTGACTGGACCAAACGCACAGGGGAGTTTTTCCTCACATGAGCTAATCCACCAATGAATGATAGCGGGTCGGGCCAGGGGACCACGCGACAGAGACGAGCGGCCAGAACGACAGTGGGACTAGACTGGAGCGCGGGTTAAGGGTTACAAAAAGCCAGGGGGTTTTCTGGGAGATGGCCACGGTGGCTGACTGGTGGGCCAAAAGGAGCGCGGGTTAAGCCGAAAGAAGCTGCAGGGGGTTATCAGCAAAAGGGCACCGTACTGTGGATCTTCTCCGCGTCGCGAGGACAGATCGGTGCGTGTCCGACGCAGGCGCGGCGCGGGGAATCGATCCTCGGACCTGGCGTCTTGGCGTGAGGCGGCGGCACAGTAGGTGGGGGTTCTTGCCTGGGAGGTGGGCGAGGGCTAGATAGGGTCTATGCGCGCGGAAGCGAGCACACGTAAACGAAGCGGGGCGTGAGGGCGTTCGACTTAAGGGCCGGCGGTTCTAGGGCTTCACGGCGAAGGGGACCATGTCCGGGAGGTTGCGTGGCTCACCGAGGTTGTGTCGGTGTGGTCGGATCGGCTCGACGCGCAGGGGAGCAGCGACGACGCAGACGGACCGAGGACTAGGGTTTCGCGTCGGGTCGGTGGTGGTCCAGCGCTCCTGGGGCTCCTCCTCCTCGACGGCGAGTACCGGACGATGCAGGGGACCTTCCTCGATCTTCCAGGCCACTTCACAGACGCGCGGCTCGACTAGACCAACGGAACGGAGTAGAGGCCGGTGCTGACTATGGGGTAGTGGCGGTGGAGAAGAAGGGAGGGGCCGGCTTGGGGCGGATCTGGCGAAGCAGAGGCGAGGCAGAGAGGTGGGAGAGGATAGGAACGGAGAGAGGGAGTGGGTAGATGGCGTGGTAGAGGGGAAAGGTGGCTCGGGCACCTTTTTCCTCCTCTCCTACTCACGTGCTCGGCAAGGGGCAGTGAGGGCAGGTAGGGGCCCTGTGGGGTAGGTGCCAGAGAGGTGGTAGGCTCGGTGGAGGGGCCCCATGCAGAGAGAGAGAGAGAGAGGTGGCTCGCTAGGTGCTAGGGTGGGGTTAGGGTTAGGTTTGGCTCGGGTGTAGCTAGGGTTTGGGGTGGGGTAGCAGCTAGGTGGGGCCAGGAAGAGAGGGGGCCAGGTGGGGCCAGCTGGGAGAGGCTCGGCATAGATGGAAAAGAGGGAGTGGGGTAGGTTTAGGGTTTAGCTAGGATGGGGTAAGGGGTATGGTGATGAACTAGGGCTTAGAGAGAAACCTAGATAGAGAAAAGAGAGAGATGGATTGGTTCTTTTTGACTAGATCAAGGATGATCAACCAAGCTCAAGCAAGGTAGCCAAAGAGAGAAAAGGAGAAAAGGGGATGATGGCATAGATGGATATGGTGATGGGGTTTTAAACAAGATCAACATAGATCAAGCCAAAAGAAAAGATAGAGGTAGAGAGAGAGGGATGATCCACTCAAAAATCAAATAAAAAATCCAAATGACAAGCTAAAGGGGTACTTGCATGGCCCATGCAAAATATTTATTGCCATGTGGGTTCTTGTGAAAACAATATTATTACATGGCATTAATATTATGCATTCCCAAAATTGTAATAAAAGCGAAGCAAAAAGAATTAAAAGGATGCCCCTGTGGAGTAGTTGGAGATGGCCATGTTTGAAATAAAATGGGACATGCTAGTGTGTATGTTCCACTAGATGATTACTAGTCCCAAAAAATATTCCCACATGAGCATAAATCCATAATAATCCATATGGAAGCTAGGAAAAAGGGTTCCACTCACAAGGCATGCAAAGGTGGCCAAGTGACTCTCATACATCAATAATGTGAAGACAACATGATGCTAAGATGAGAGCATGTGGAAAAGAATTGGATCCATCCCAACCCACATGAGCTAGTGGTAAACCCAAATAAAGTGCAAAGCTCATATTTAGTTGGATGGTGGAATTATAAGGTGGTGAAAGAAAAGGTGGTGGAGTTAATAAAAGATATGCCCCCAACTCAACTTGGGCATTAAACAATATATCAAGAACCAAATACAATATCAAGAGGCAAATACAATTTACCATGCATATGAGATAAGAACCAAAACAAAAAGGGTTTTATATGATGCTCAAATGCAAGGTGGCATGATGACATGAGCATGATATAATGATGATGCAACAATTATATGTTTGAAGTAGCCATATATCTAGACTAGGCTAGTAGCATTGCAATTGTTAGACAATTGGGATGCTACATCTAGCTTGCTACTCAAGTGCTTTAATAGATCTCTGCTCTCCCCATGTGTGTGAAAGTGACAGCATGCACACCATGGTGGCACTTAGGCTAGAGATTACAAATACTTGTTATGAGTTGTATTTGGAGTTGGATGTTTCTATGAAATTGTGGTGTTTGTTGGAACCATCTAGTGCTCAAGGTGATAGTGTGGGGTTATCTAGATGGGGAAAGCAGACTTTGAGGTGTGCTGTTATAGGCCTACCATGGATTAGAGTGTCCAACCAGAGAGTAGTTCAGAGTAGTATCGTGAACATAAGATATTTATATGAGAGTGTTCACTAGCGAAAGTATGATCCCTAGGCCTTGTTTCTAAGCATTGAAACACCGTTTGCAACTAGATATGTTACATGTTTGTTTGCTTCCATCTTTATTTCAGATTGCCTTTAGTCTCTTCCCACGTCAACCACGCGCCATCAAAGCTATTTTCTAGCACCGTTACCACTTATAATTATCTATACCACTTGTATTTCACTATCTCTTCGCCGAACTAGTGCACCTATACACCTGACAAGTGTATTGGGTGTGTTGGGGACGCAAGAGACTTCTTGTATCTTGATTGCAGGGTTGCTTGAGAGGGATACCTCTGACCACTTCCTTCCTGAGTTCGATAAACCTTGGGTAATCCACTTAAGGGAAACTTGATGTTGTTCTACAAACCTCTCCACTTGGAGGCCCAACAACTGTCTACAAGAATAGAAGTGCGTAGACATCAATATGGTGGACTCTTTTTAACAACTTTGGTTTTAGGGAGTTGGATGCACGAGTAAAGTGTCCAGCACAAGTGAAGGCTAGCAATAGAAAGGGAGCGACAATCAAGAGAGCAGTAACTGTCATAATCATGCTTGCAACAAAACAAAATTAATAGTGGCATAAAAGTGACACAAGAACTCCGAGGTAGAATAAATCATCAAGGCTTAACTGACTTTTTGTTTAGTCATATGCATGCATGAGCATGTGCCAAGTCGATTCAAATAAAACATTCAGAGGAGGACACCACAATGTCATACCAAGTTATGAATAGAACAATGCAAGCAAACAGTTATATGACCTGTTACGAACTAATAATGGATTGGAACTGATCATAAGCAGGCAAGGACCACTAAGTATCCATTAAATAACATACACCTTACATAAACAGACTAAGCATGCTTACAATGATGAGTATATGTACAAAAATGAAAACAAATAGAGTTCATACCAGCCTCTTACCACACCTCGAGTTGTCATAAATCATTATTGCCTTTCACTTGTGTGACTTGAATAATAAGATAAATCAATCTCCAAGGGGTCACTGAGGACCACTGAACCCTGCAACAAACTTTACAAAACCAGAGAAGAACAACAAATATTTTTGGGTTTTCGATTTTTAAAGGCAAGAACCAAAAGGAATAACAAGCAAAGCAAAATCTTTTTGGGTATTTCGAATAATCAAAAGAAAGCTAAAAGGAAGAAGCAAACCAAGGCTAAAAATATAAAGAAGCAAACAAAGGGAAATAACAAAAATATTTTTGGTCTTTTTTGTGTTTTGGAAAGCAGAAATAAGGCAAGAACAAAAACTAAAAAGAAAACGAAACATGGATATACAAAGTACCGACTGAACATGATATGTAGATGAGTGTGATGTCGGTATACCTCCCCCCAAGCTTAGGCTTTTGGCCTAAGTGGGTATCAATCCCAAGCTGGCCAAGATGGAGCGCCTCCATAATACGGCGAAGAAGTGCCTTCGTCCTGATACGAACTCGAGGACGCCCCAGCATAGTGCGTGGAGTACTCGTAATAGGGCACATCCCCCTGTCGTTGCCCGTGGAAACCAAGCAAGCGGAGCTGCTCGTCCACCTCCTCCTTGGAACGCAACCATGGCATCCTGCAAATATTGAACAAAGTGGACTATGGCAAAGGAATTTCCCTCTTGTCTCCATCAGTAAACAACATCTTGTAAACTAGATTTTCGGTACTAGAGTCAGTAGTAACAATGTGATGTGTTTTCATAGCAGCAAGATCGAGCCTTTGTGGTGTCAACACAGTGTCATTAGGATCAACAGAAAGTTCTAAGGCAGCAACCATGCATGTGGCAATAATACCCCCATAAATGGGTCCTCTAGCAGCTAAGCGACGGGCAATGAGAGAACCAAGATTATACTTGGTATCATTATTAAGTGCAGCAGCAAGAAAGGCTAAATTATAATTATAAATATTACTAGTGTTCTCTCTACCAAGAATTCTAGTGGCAAGATAATAAGTAAAATATCTAAGAGGTGGGAGTTGAATGTTCCTTATCTTCCCGCGCTGAGCTATGCGGTCATTGTCATTTGTCACACTTCGGTAGAGCTCCAGCAAATCAGCAGGTCGACCTTGGATCTTCTTCACTGTCCCAGACATGCCTATGCCTATAATGCTGCAAAATCTTTCCAATGGCATGGTAATAGGCATATTATAAATTTTGAACGAAACAGTTGACTGATAAGGGGTTTTAGTGAAAACAAAACTTTCAACAAAAGTTTTGGTAAGCACGGCATATTGCTCACTCTCATCTTCCATGTAAGTGGTCAGACCAACCCTATGAACAAGGAGTAAGAAATCATCGAGGATCCTTGCTGCTTGCAAAAAGGCAAAACAAGGGAAGGTAGATGGGTGAGCATCTCCTTCATTGCCAAAGCGTGGTGCAATAAGATCTTAATTATATGATGGCCTAAATTTAGAAGATGATCTCGAAGGCCTTGCCCTCCTGGGTGTGTCCCTCTCAAATACTTCTCCAAAAGCGTGGTTGTTCATCTCCGCTATTCTGAAATTTAAACATCCATCATACAAGTGATTGCAAAGTGATCACATAATGAAAGGAACTACTTATAGGGACTTGTAAGAGGCCTAAACATGCATCAAAACAATTTATGTAAGCATTAAACAAGCCTACAAGATCACATAACCTGTCACCTATAGTAGCAAAATACTCAAGATATAATCCACTAATCACAAATCTACTTGGACAAGCGGAGGAGTCACATACCGGAGATCAAATGCTCCAAATCTCAGCAGCAAAGATGGGTTAAGCAAAGAGATCGAAAATCGCAAGCAAGAATAGCAAGAACACGGGTTTGAGCAATGAACTAGTGTTTTCTCGGGAGAGAGAAAGGAGTAGCAGGAGGGAGAATAAGTGGAGGGCCAGGGGTGGCCCACACCATGGCCAGGCGCGCCCCTGGTGTGGCCGTGCCACCAGGTGGTGTGCCTGCCTGGTGGCCCCCCTAGGTCACTCCAGGTACTTCTCTGCCCCTCTTTTCACGTAAAAAATTAATATGAATTTTTTGGAATTTTTCGTGACACTTTATTTTTTAGAAATTTTCAGGTATTGATGAATAATTTTCTGGCAGAAAGATAATTTTGGAATTATGCAATAACAAAAAAAAACTAAAACTTTAGAAGTTCTAAGGCACCCTAATATGCAAGCAACTAGCAGTATAAAAGTAAACTAAGTGAAAGCAAAAATTAAAATGGATAAACTAAAAGTAAGCAAAGATAATCATGGTGAAAGCATTGTTTTGTTCATTAAAATCCCTTCGTTAACAAGGTTGATCAGATCTTGTTACCAAAACAATTTTATATGAAACAAAACTTTTCATTTCACTAAATGATTATGTTACCTCAACCTTGATAGCAATGGTCCCAATCATAATAGTTTCATATTTTTCTCATGGTATGCGACAATATATTTCTCCAACTTCGATGCCCTCAATATTTTCAATTGAATTTAAGCCATAATTCTTATCAATCTTCTTGGGGAAATAGATAGTATGCTCCTTGTCATTAACATTAAAAGTTACCCTTCCTTGATTGCAATTAATAACAGCTCCTGCAGTATTAAGAAAAGGTCTCCCAAGAATAATAGACATATTATCATGTTCAGGCATTTCAAGCACAACCAAGTCAGTTAATATCAAGCAATTATGGGCCACTTGAATAGGAACATCCTCACATATACCAACAGGAATAGTGGTAGATTTATCAGCCATTTTTAAATATATATCAGTTGGTATTAGTTTCTCCAATTGAAGTCTTTTGTAGAGAGAAAAAGGCATAACACTAACTCCTGCTCCCAAATCACACAAAGTAGTTCTAACATAATTATTTTTAACAGAGCATGGAATAGTTGGAATCCCTAGGTATCCAAGTTTCTTTGGAACCTTACCATTAAAGGAATAATTAGCAAGTAAAGTAGAAATTTCCTCATTAGGGATCTTCCTGTTATTAGAGACAATATACTTCATATACTTTGAATAAGGAGGCAGTTTAATAGCATCAGTTAAAGGAATTTGCAAAAATAAAGGGTTCATCCACTCACAAAACTTATTATAGTGTTCGTCTTCCTTTGACTTGTGTTTCTTATCAGGGAAAGGCATTGGTTTTTGATCCCAGGGCTCTCTTTCACTACCATGTTTATTAGCAACAAAATCGTCTTTAGTGTACTTAGCATTCTTAGTGTTCCTTTCAGGTTCTTCTTCAATTTCTTCTTTATCAGGAGCGTTATTTTTCTCATTACCACTCTCGGGTTCAGCATTAGAGACAGATATACTATTAGGATCTTTAGCAGGTTTAGAAGATTCTACAATTGTTTTATGTTTCTTTTCTTTATCTTAAAAGAAGTACCTCTATTTTCAGTTTGTTGAGAATCCTACTCAATATTTTAGGATGACCCTCAAGATATAGAGGATCCTGGGTGGCAGCACCACTTCTAGTTCTAATTTCATAAGCATGTTTTTCTTTAGAAGCATTAACTAGCAAATCTTTTTGTACTTTAATAAGCTGATCAATTTGAGTTTGAACCATTTGGAAATGTTTAACAAGCATTTTAACATCATTAGAGGTTCTTTCCACAATATCCCTTAACTCAATAATAGCTCTAGAGTTTTCCATCAAATGATTCTGCACTCTTTTATTAAAATTATCTTGCTTAACAATAAAAATATCAAATTCTTCTAAGCATTGATCAGGAGGTTTAGAATAAGGAATATCACCTTCATCAAAATGTTGGAGAGAGTGTACCTCAATAGTGGATGAGTGGGAGATTGGCTTACATAATTCTTCAATAGGAGGTAAATTCTTCACGTCTTTAGCTTTAATACCCTTCTCCTTAAGACATTTCTTAGCTTCCTTCATCACTTCATCATTTAGTTTAATCACTCCCCTCTTCTTTGATGTTAGTGTTGGCTCAAGCACAACTAACTCAGGTGGAGTTGACTCAGGTGAAGTCCAGCCATCATAATTCTTGCTTATTTTAGCCATTAATTCCTCAGCTTCTTTTGGAGTTCTCTTCGTGAAAACACAATCAGCATAACTATCTAGGTATGTCCTAGATTCTTCAGTTAGTCCATTATAATATATATCAAGAAGCTCATTTTTAGGTAATGGACATCTAGGCTGTGCATGAATCAAAGCTCAAAACCTTACCCATGATTCAGGTAATATCTTTTTTTCTCCCTGTTTAAAATCAAAAAGTTCCTGCAAAATGGCATGTCTAGCACTAGGAGGGAAATATTTATGAAAGAAAGTACTAATCAAGCAATCAGGGCTATCAATAGATCCAGGAGGTAAATTATTAAACCAAGCCTTAGCTTCTCCTTTCAGTGAAAAAGGGAAAATTTTAGCAACAAAGTAGGTGCGCATCTTAATATCATCAGAAAATAGGCCACTCATGGTAGAAAGCTCAGTCATATGTGCTACAACACTTTCATTCTTAGTCCCACAAAAAGGTTCATTCTCAACAATGGTTATGTAAGATAAATCAAGGGAGAAATCATAATCCTTATCTTTAATGTTTATGGGTGATGTAGCACACTTATCTTTAGGAGATAATTTGGGTTTTATAGTACGCCTCTCAAGGAGACTCTTAATAGCACTTTTACCATGAGTATTTTGACATTCTTTAATAAATTCATCAGTCATTTCTATATATCCGTCTTCAATATCATAGCTCTCTATAGACTCAGGTGAACTGACAGGTGTAGTAGTGTCTTCATTAGGAGTTTTAGTATTTCCAGCTATAGTTCTAGCAATCGTAGCATCTAGGAAAGGGCCTAATGAACCACTCTTATCAAGCACAGTAGAAGTGGCATCATAAGTATCAGAAGTTTCAGATTCAGCGGAAGTAGCAATATGTGTAGCATGTGTATGTGGTGGTGGTCTGAGGAGCTTACTCATCACAGATGGTGAATCAAGAGCAACAGAGGTGTTCAGAACTATACCTCTCCTTGTAGTGGATGGTAATATAGGAACTTTTCCATCAGGAGACTTACCCATGATGAATGGATATCAGCGAACAATAGTGATTCCAAGTGAACTTGATAAATAGAGCTATGCTCCCCAACAATGGTGCTAGAAAATAGTCTTGATGACCCACAAGTATAGGGGATCGCAACAGTCTTCGAGGGAAGTAAAACCCAATTTATTGATTCGACACAAGGGGACCGAAGAATATTTATAAGCCTTAACAACTGAGTTGTCAATTCAGCTGCACCTGGAAACAATCTTGCTTGCAGTAGTTTATCAGTAGCAACATTTTGTAATAGAAATAGCAAAGTAATAGCAGTAGTAAAAGTAAAGACAGTAGTAACAATTGCAGTAAACAGTAGGATTAAAGCGCGGTAGGCATAGGGATGGACAGATGATACATCCATTTTGAATCACTATTCTATATCATAATTTACTTTTATTCATTGATATATTTCATATTAAGAGATGATACTTATGTTATTTCATCTGTTTTTGCATGGTTGATGACTTTTGGAGCATGGACCGCATCAGTCAGGATTATGATGGAAAAGGTGATGTTTGGAGGCGAAATTCGCGAAGATCAGAAAATCCGGGAAAATACATGGAAAATTCTATTTTTCCAGAAGACGAAGATTGCCAGAAGGGGAAGTGGAGATGGGCCACTATAACATCCCAAAACTTTAATCCAAGCTTATCAAGATCCAAATCATCAAAAATTAAGGTTAACAAAAACTTTTCCAAATTAAAAATGAAAGCATTCATGTGTATGTGCATTTAATTTAGGATTTGATTTGAATTGCCATGGTTTTGTGATCCATTGCTTGTAAATGTTTCGTTGGTGAAATAAACATCATCTAAGTCATTCCCAAACTTTTCCCAAAGAAAAATAACTCAAAATGAATATTTGAAGTGAATGGTCATTTTGGCCAAATTAACTCTCATGCCTACTTTGGCTATTCCTAGTTTTCAAAACTTAACAGAAACATGTGTGGATCCTTACACCCCTTGCTAGTACACATAATGAGGTACCAAGGCCCACTTTGTGATCTGCAAAAATCTTTCAAATGCTAATTTTAAATGACAGTTCAAAATTGAATCTATTTCATATGGGAAGATCCCACTATTTCAAAAACCACTCAAACAAGCTCAATTTTCAAAACCCAAGCACCCACAGAGTCCCAAGCTTCTATCTAGCAAACCCACCAAAAATCTTTTCAAAATTCAAAAGTTTAGTTCATGTGGCCATTTCATCAAACACTTGGCAGGCATGAATTACACCCTAATCATAGCTCACTGTTTTGAACAGGGTTTTGCCCCCATTTGATCCCCATTTAATCCCTCTGTCCCCTCTTGATCTAACCAGGCCCTTAGCACCCCTCTCCCTTGTTCCTAGAAACCATGCCATGCCAACCCGAGCACCTAGTCGCCAGCCAAACCTTGCCCCGCTGCAGCATACCACTTCCCCCTCTCTCGCCATGTCTAGGAGGTAGCCAGGAGCTCACCGCCACCCCTCATGCCGAGCACGCCAGCACCGCGCCAGAGCCAACGCATGCATACCGCCTCGGCCGCAGCCGCCACCGCGCTCCGCCATGACCCAGGGAACACGACGGACACGCCCGTTCGCCGCCCAACGCACCACAGCCACTGTTCGCCGTGGACATTGCCGCTTCTGCCGCTCAGAGTGCCAGCTTGCCCCGACCGCATACCACCGCCCCTAAGCCCGCATTCACTTCCTAGAGCACCGACAGGAGACCGCCTATCGATCGCCACCCTCAGCCATGCCTCTAGCCGGCCGTAGCCATGTCGCCACCGTCCCCTACCCATCCCGCTCGGTCTCACCGTCGGGCCTATAAAAGGAGGCCACCCCCAGCCGTTTGAAGCACACCACTCCACTCCCCTCACCTTACTAAACGTCCCACACCTCTAGCCGGAGCAAGGGGAGCAGCATCTCGCCGAAATTTCACCGGAGCAGGCCACCTCTGGAGGAGAAGGGCGCCTGCAATTTAGGGCACCCCAAGCTCCGCCGCAACCGCGCCTCGCCTCGCCATCAACCACCAGTTCGTTTGCTTGCCTCGCTGACCTTGCTGGAGCCCTGGTACGTCCTCGATAGACCCCCACCGAGCCGCTAGGGTTCGAGCTCAATGGCGACATTGTTCGATTGATGATGATCCCCATTGTAGATCAGTTCTAATCCTCACGCCCACAACGCTGCCGTTTCGCATGTTAAGCGCCACTGACAAGCGGGACCCCCCTGTTAGCTGTGCCCCGCGCCGCGGAGCGCCACTGGGCCGGCCCATGTTCGTTCCCGCGCTAGCCCAGCCATTCAAAATTGGATTTTTTTCTTTTTAGTTTAATCTAGTTTCTGTCCCCTAGTTTGAAAACCAATTCAGAGAGTTTTATAAATCCAAATTGCATGAAACTAATTTTGTCTGAAAGGTATGAAAATGATCTATCCAAGCCCATTGAATTTAATTCAATTAGAGTTATTGATCTCTCCTAATAAAAAATAACAAAACAGAAGTGTTTGCAACTTGCAACATTTTTATAAAATCAACCAAGTTAGCTTTTGAGTTGATTCCAACTCTCAAAAATCACAATTCATCATATATATCTAAATATGTAATAATATTAAGGTTTACATGCAGTGACTTTGGACTAGTACCAAAATAATGCTATATAGGCATTTCTAGTCACTTTAAATCATTAAATAATGAACTTAAACCAAAGCAATTATGATCCAACCTTTAATATCATTCCCATATGTTAGAATATGTGGTGATGACATGTGTCAACATGATCCCATATTTTAAGTGGTGAATATTAAAGCTTAGTTAATTTTTCCATGAGTAGAAATTACTTTTCTAAAATAAAAAGAATGAAACTAGTGAATTAAACTTGTGATGCTTATGATGATAATAGATCATCAAATGTGTGTCTTAGAATGCTAATTAGATTAGTTAAGTATTGTTTGGTGATTGTGTGTTCCATATGTATTTATAGACGATAGTACCAACCAAGTCTACGAGGAGGAGGAGTTCTACCAAGAAGAAGAAGAAAACTTCAAGCACTGCACCAACCAAGGAAAGCCACCATTAACAGTGCAAGCTGTTGTAGCAAGCTAGAATTAAGTTAGTTAACTGGATCCAAGATGCTTTAGGCATGCTTGAGTTATACCACCTTGACTAATATTTCATCCAAGTCTTATTTTCAAGCTTTACTTCCCTTACTTTACCCAAAGCTCTTTACTTGTTTGAAGGTAACATAAAGAGTATAAAACTTGACCTATTTAGAAACCTTTAGATGTCATTCTATGGCATGAGATTGAACCCATCTTCTCCACCTTAGTGAACACTCGTAACTTAGTAGCTTAGAGTAGATCAAAAACTTGAGTCACTTTAGATGGGAACACTTGGTGAAAATGAATTGTGAAAACCTTGGAATGATGAGTCATTCTATTGAGATGTTTTGACATGTGTTGAGAAACACAAATGTTTGATGAAAATGATGAGGCATGATCCTTAACCCCCTTTATAAAACTGATGGTTGGATTCGGATGCGATACCATTCCAAATTTACCGTACAACCACACTACCTGAATTGGGTAAGGCTTAGCTGGAAATTTATATGCATTAGTAATAGTTCCCTTGCGGGAGAGGTTTGAGCTAAGGCTACCTCTCATGATGTCCACCTATGCAGTGCCCAAGATGACTGATGGTCATGGTTGGGAGGCCATGCTCATAGGAGAGGTGCTTATACTAGGGTGTGTAAAGGGAAGGTTATGTTTGATTATATGCATACTAAGTATGATGATTCAGGGTTATCCACAGCGGATGTATCGAATCTTGTGGTGAAAGTGTACCACCTCTGCAGTGTCAAACTATTGAATAGCAGCGTCATGATTATAGACAGTTGGAATGGCCATACTGTTTCGTTGTCAGATGTTTTCCAAATAACTTGAAATGAATGATGAACCTTGACTTGACCACAACAGGGTTGTGATTATGATACTAGCTTCCCAACTTAAGTTATTCTAGAAATGTATTTTATCTTTCTTTGCTTCAGAACTCAGCTTAGTTTTCAAACTTAACTTTATAGTTAAACATGGAGTTAGTACTTGACATAGAGCTATATTACTTGTTATAGGTAGTTTGCGAGTACTTAAAGAGTACTCATGGCTTTTGTCCTTGGCTATTCTCATGGCTAGACTATGAAGGAGACTATCAAGATGATGGCCAGCTGGACGGCTATGATAACTAGGACTATCTGCCTTCGTCAACATTGCCTGTGCCCCTGAAGATGGACCCCACCGCTACACTTATCTTTTATTCTGCTGCTTGTTGTATTAAAGACTGGATCATGAGATCCCTATTTGTGTAGGACCTTATGTATGGTTTGTAATGGATGATGTACTGTCATATCCAATCCGTTATGTCTCGCAAAAATGGTAATCCTGGGATTGCGAGGTATGGCATAACGGGCATCTGGGATTAAAAATTCGGGTGTTGACAAGTTGGTATCAGAGCCATCCTGACCATAGGAGACCCTAGTTAGAATGGACGTCCAAACAAAAATTTAGTTTCAAAACCAAAGTGAGTATTTATGAAAAACTATTTCCTCTCTTATCCTTGTGAACTCATTCTTTCTCAAAATTTCATGTTCCTCAAATTTCTTACATTACTACTTAAAATTTGACACACTTGATCACTTCACTAATTTCCTCATCCTTAATTCTTGTAGATGGAGACTCAGTTCAGCAAGTTTTACCTGTTGGGAAACGGAGGTCAGCTGATCTTCGAGAGGGATCTGGATTCACTGTCGGAATTACTGGGACGCCCACATCCGGAGTTTCTTGGAGCTCAACTTAAAGGACCCCTAGGAGGAGACCTATAGTGGCTAGTCACCGCAGATCTTAGAGGAAGCATTGAAGCACCAACTTCCGGGAGAATTCAGTTCTCCGTGAGAGAGAACAACTGGCTAGATGGATTAGCCAGGGCAATGCATGAAGCTCTCGCACGTCTATGTGCCCTCAGCGTCAACAAGATCCAAGGAACCCGTTTTTCCCACTATGCAAGACGTGACTTCATGGGAATGCCGATGGAGATGCCAAGTCACCCAGAGTTGAGGCGTCAAGTGGAGAATCTTGACTTCTTGCTACATGACAGACAGCAGGAACTGGACAATGCCAGGGAGTTAGCCAACCAGAACTGTGCCATTGCCGACCAGAAGGCCTAGACTTTCGCACTGCTCGTCCAGGACCACCAGTCTATTTGCCGCCAGCGTGCAAAGAAGGATCGCACCACCGCCCGTCTTCGCAAGAAGGTGGCCGACCTCGAGAAGACCATCAAGGAGCAAGAAGCTCAGCTTGCCGCCAAGGAAGAAGAAGATGAGGGTGAAGACATCCAGGGAGACATGGATTCTTACCTCAGCAACGATGATGACTTTCTAGAGGAGGATGCTATGGACTTCTACACTGATGATGAGGACTCCGACTTCATCGACAATGAGTAGATGCACTAGAGCACTGTCGTAGCATGAGTTGTATCGGTCCCACTGTATCGTAGCTTATAGAATGGTTCTTCAAACCATCTGTTTTCCTTTGATTGTTGTGGTGTGTGTTGTATCGTGTGCTTGTTTGCATGAATGAAAATGAAGTTAGTTGAAAAACCTGAGTCTAACTCAAAGTTTTAGCTTTGAAAACCCCAAAACCATGAACCTTAGAATTTCCCTCTTACCCCTATATCTATCTCAATCTTCAGATGACTCGTGGAAACCAAGGAGGGAGCAGCTCGTCGCAAGACCCAATGTTGCAGATCTTGCAGAATCTCATTGCAGACCATGAAGCAAGCAGGGCCGAGCGCCAAGCCAACTTAGCAACATTGCAGCAGATCGCCCAAATGGCTCTCAACAATCAAGGGCATGGAAATCAGGATCACCATGGATCCAAACTAAAAAAAATTCAGAATACCAATCCCCCAATCTTCAACCAATCTGAAAACCCATTAGATGCTGACGACTGGTTACAGACCATGGAAAACAACCTCGAAGTTGCAGGAGTTGATGAAAATGAGAAAGTTCTCTTTGCCACCCACTATATGGCGGGAGATGCAAGAGCTTGGTGGAATAGTATCCGCAATATGAACCATGGTCAAGTGATGACATGAGAAGCTTTCAAAGTCAAGTTCAGCCGCACTCACGTGCCGCAAGGTCTAGTCAACAGGATGAGAGATGAATTCTGCGAATTGAAGCAAGGAAGAATGATTGTGGTGGAGTACCATGACAGATTCCTGTCACTTGTCAGATATGCACCTGATGAGATCAACACGGAGGCCAAGAAGAAGGAGAGATTCTTGAACGGACTACATGATGAGATGCAGACTATCCTCGTCAACATCCGTTTTCAGGATCTTGAAGAGCTAGTCGACTCTGCCATTCAGATGGAAGGGAAGATTAATCAGGCAAACAACAACCGCAAACATCGTATGATGCAGCAATTAGGATCCAGCAGTCACCAGAAGTACCGTCCCAACCCTTCACCAGGATATGCACCAAGGAACAACCGACCCCCAATGTCTCGCCCAAGCTACCCCAACCGTAGCGGAGGCAATGTGAAGTCCGAAGGAAACAATCACAACTCTGGCAATGCCAACCATTTCAACCGTGCACCTCCCAAGAGCAGCAACAACAACAACAACAACAATACTGCACCCAGAACTGGCAGCAATGTTGTGCCCGTCGCAGTCAAGGACAAGTCCCATATCACTTGTTTGAGTGTGGAGTGAAGGGTCACTACTCAAATGAGTGTCCCAAGAAGACTGCAGCCAATGCCACTGTGAATGCTCTAGCTCAGCAACAGCGTCGTGTTCAACCAGGAAGAAGATTTGCCCCAGGGAAGCCGCATAACCGCAACGGCCGTCTCTTCCACATGAACGCAGAAGAAGCCCAAGAAGCGCCAAATGTAGTGCTGGGTATGTTTTCTGTCAACTCAGTTTTAGCAAGAGTATTGTTTGATTCGGGAGCATCGCATTCATTTGTCAGCGAAGAATTTGCATGCACTAGTAAGATTCACCCAACCAACCTGAAGCATGTCATGATAGTTCAAATCCCCGGTTCAACAACTAAAGCTAGAAAAATTTGCAAAGCTGTGCCTATCAGAATACATGGGATAGATTTTTATGCCAACCTAATTGTACTTGGAACCAAAGGATTGGAAGTAGTACTAGGTATGGACTGGATGTCAAGGCATAAAGGACTGATAGACTGTGCTAAGAAAGCCATCACCATGACCAGTAGTTCTAGAGTAACAGTAGAGCATATCTCTGAAACCTTACACCGTCAATTCAAGTGCAACAAGAGTATAGCCCTGCCCACCATAGACCAAGTCAGAGTAGTCTGTGAATACCCCGACGTATTCCCAGATGAATTGGCAGGTATGCCCCCGGATAGGGATATTGAGTTCATTATCAAACTAATCCCCGGAACCGGACCCATAGCCCAGAGACCCTATAACATGAACCCCTCAGAGTTAGTGGAACTGAAGAAGCAGTTGGATGCCATGTTAGAGAAAGGCTTGATTCAACCAAGCGCATCACCATGGAGATCACCAGTGTTATTCGTCGACAAGAAAGATGGAGGTATCGTCTGTGTACGGATTACAGAAAGTTGAATGACGTCACCATCAAGAACAAGTACCCCTTGCCAAAGATAGAGGATCTATTTGATCAGTTGACTGGAGCTCAGGTATTCTGAAAGATTGATCTTAGGACTGGTTATCACCAACTTAAGATTCGTGCAACGGATATTCCGAAGACCGCCTTTACTACTCGTTATGGTTTATACGCGTATACGATTATGTCTTTTGGATTAACCAATGCCCCTGCTTATTTCATGAATCTCATGAATAAGATCTTTATGAATTTCCTAGATAAGTTTGTAGTTGTGTTTATCGACGACATCCTTATCTACTCCAAGTCAGAAGAAGAGCATGAGCAACATCTGAGAGTTATCCTAGAAACCCTGAGAGAGCATCAGTTATATGCCAAGTTCAGCAAGTGTGAGTTTTGGCTGAAAGAAGTAGGATTCCTAGGACATATTGTGTCTGCCGGAGGAGTCTCTGTTGATCCTGCCAAGATCAAAGATGTCGAAGAATGGGAAGCCCCAACCACTCAAACCCAAGTCTGTGCATTTCTCGGATTAGCGGGGTACTACCGCAAGTTCGTAGAAGGATTCTCGAGTATCACCTGACCCATGACCCAATTGTTGAAGAAGGACAAGAAGTTTGAATGGACTGACAAGTGTGAAGCTAGTTTTCAGGAGCTGAAGAAGAGGTTGATATCAGCCCCAATTTTGGTCATGCCAGACATCAAGAAGCCGTTTGATGTGTATTGTGACGCATCCAAGATTGGTCTCGGATGTGTATTGATGCAAGAAGGCAAAGTCATCACGTATCTGTCTCGACAACTGAAGCAGCATGAGCAGAACTATCCGACCCATGATCTTGAGCTAGCAGCTGTGGTTCTAGCATTGAAGACATGGCATCATTATCTGATGGGTAATCGCTGTGAGATTTACTCAGATCACAAGAGCTTGAAGTATATCTTCACTCAGAAGGAGCTGAATATGAGACAAAGGATATGGATAGAGTTAATCAAGGATTATGACCTTAACATTCACTATCACCCCGGCAAAGCCAATGTGGTAGCGGATGCTCTTAGCAGATTGCCGTGTAGTCTAAACACCATAATCAAGGACAAGAAACCAAGTTTGTATGAAGAGTTGGAGCAATTCAGAACTGAATTAGTTAGCAAAGGGTTCTTAGCTAGCATTGAACTTCAACCCACTCTGATTAGCCAAATCAAGGAAGCCCAAAAGGGGAATGAAAGTATCGACGGAATCAAACATCGTATTGGTACAGGAAAGGTACCTGGATTCACTGAAGATGAAGAAGGAGTACTGTGGTACAAAGGACGTATTTGTGTGCCAGCAGATTCGGAGCTAAAGGAAATTATCATGAAGGAAGCTCATGATACTCTTTATTCTATCCACCCCGGAGGAACAAAGATGTATCAGGATTTGAAAGAGCAATTTTGGCGGCACAAGATGAAGAGAGAAATCGGAAGCTACATCGCCAAGTGTGACATTTGTCAGAGAGTCAAAGCAGAGCATCAGAGACCTGCAGGACTGTTACAACCATTGCAGATTCCGGAATGGAAATGGGATTCCGTAGGAATGGACTTTATCACCGGTTTACCTACTTCCAGTAGGGGAAATGACTCAATCTAGGTCATAGTTGGTAGACTGTCCAAGGTAGCTCACTTCATACCTGTCAAGACAACCTACCAGAGTGCAAAGTTAGCAGAGCGATATATTGCCAGGATTGTTAGTCTGCATGGAACCCCCAAGACCATCGTATCAGATCGAGGAACCCAGTTTACCTCGAGATTTTGGCAGAAAGTTCAGGAAGGATTATGAACCAAGTTGAATTTCAGCATCGTGTATCACCCGCAAACAGATGGACAGACTGAGAGAGTCAACCAGACCCTAGAGGATATGCTTAGAGATTGTGTGTTGGAATACGGATCAAAATGGGAAGACTGCGTGCCTTTCTGAGAATTCTCATATAACAACAGTTATCAAGCTAGTTTGCAGATGGCACCATTTGAATTCCTATACGGAAGAAAGTGTCGTACCCCTTTGAATTGGTTGCAAGTAGGAGAGAGTCAGATCTTTTGACCCGACATTCTCCGAGAAGCCGAAGAGAAGGTTCACAAAGTCCGTGAGCACCTCAAGACCGCTCAATCCAGACAGAAGAGTTATGCTGACAAGAGAAGGAGAGACCTGACTTTCAATGTCGGAGATTTTGTATATCTCAAGGTTTCACCATTGAAGGGAACTCAACACTTTAGTCTAAAGGGAAAATTAGCCCCCAGATATATCGGACCTTTCAAGATTCTGAACCGTCGAGGAGAAGTATCGTATCAACTAGAACTGCCTGAAGAGATGTCAGCCATCCACAATGTATTCCATATCTCGTTACTTCGCAAATGCTTGGAAGTGCCTGAGAAGACTGAAGTTTTCAAGAACATCGATCACAGAGCTGTGGAAATCAACAATGACCTGACCTATAGGGAAGTACCCATCCGTATCTTAGAAAAAGCCTACAGAACCACCCGGACCAGGAGCATCAAGTTTCTCAAGATTTAGTGGAGCAACCATACCGAGGAGGAAGCCACTTGGGAGCGTGAAGATTACATTAGGACAGAGTTCCCAGATCTCTTTAGTTCCTAGTTTTCTTTGTAAATCTCGGGACGAGATTTTGTTTAAGGGGGGAAGGTTTGTAACATCCCAAAACTTTAATCCAAGCTTATCAAGATCCAAATCATCAAAAATTAAGGTTAACAAAAACTTTTCCAAATTAAAAATGAAAGCATTCATGTGTATGTGCATTTAATTTAGGATTTGATTTGAATTGCCATGGTTCTGTGATCCATTGCTTGTAAATGTTTCTTAGGTGAAATAAACATCATCTAAGTCATTCCCAAACTTTTCCCAAAGAAAAATAACTCAAAATGAATATTTGAAGTGAATGGTCATTTTGGCCAAATTAACTCTCATGCCTACTTTGGCTATTCCTAGTTTTCAAAACTTAACAGAAACATGTGTGGATCCTTACACCCCTTGCTAGTACACATAATGAGGTACCAAGGCCCACTTTGTGATCTGCAAAAATCTTTCAAATGCTAATTTTAAATGACAGTTCAAAATTGAATCTATTTCATATGGGAAGATCCCACTATTTCAAAAACCACTCAAACAAGCTCAATTTTCAAAACCCAAGCACCCACAGAGTCCCAAGCTTCTATCTAGCAAACCCACCAAAAATCTTTTCAAAATTCAAAAGTTTAGTTCATGTGGCCATTTCATCAAACACTTGGCAGGCATGAATTACACCCTAATCATAGCTCACTGTTTTGAAAAGGGTTTTGCCCCCATTTGATCCCCATTTAATCCCTTTGTCCCCTCTTGATCTAACCAGGCCCTTAGCACCCCTCTCCCTTGTCCCTAGCAACCATGTCATGCCAACCCGAGCACCTAGTCGCCGGCCAAACCTTGCCCCGCTGCAGCAGACCACTTCCCCCTCTCTCGCCATGTCTAGGAGGTAGCCAGGAGCTCACCGCCACCCTCTGTCCCCTGCCCGAGCCAAGCCCCGCCGTGGACCACCGAGGAGAGCCCACGCCCAGTGCCACCGCACCATGCCGAGCACGCGCCAGAGCACCGCGCCCGGCACGCGTGCACAGACCGCCCCTCGGCCGCAGCCCGCGCCCACCGCTCCGCCATGACCCAGGGAACACGACGGACACGCCCGTCACGCCTAACGCACTACGCCACCGCCGCTGGGACATTGCCGCTTGCCCAGACCGCGCATACCACCGCCCCTAAGCCTGCATTCACTTCCTAGAGCACCGCCAGGAGACCACCTGTCGATCGCCACCCTCAGCCATGCCTCTAGCCGGCCGTAGCCATGTCGCCACCGTCGCCTGCCCATCCCGCTCGGTCTCACCATCGGGCCTATAAAAGGAGGCCACCCCCAGTCGTTTGAAGCACACCACTCCACTCCCCTCACCTCACTGAACGTCCCACACCTCTAGCCGGAGCAAGGGGAGCAACAGCTCGCCGGAATTTCACCGGAGCAGGCCGCCTCTGGAGGAGAAGGGCGCCTGCGATTTAGGGCACCCCAAGCTCCACCGCAACCACGCCTCGCCTCACTGTCGACCACCAGTTTGTTTGCCCGCCTCGCCGACCTTGCTAGAGCCCTGGTACGTCCCCGATAGACCCCCGCCGAGCTGCTAGGGTTTGAGCTCGCCGACGACCTGTTCGTCGTCGACGACGATCCCCAGCCGTAGATCCCAGTTCTAATCCTACGGCCCATAGCGCGCGTACCGTTTCGCGTGTTAAGCGCCACTGACAAGCGGGACCCCCCTGTCAGCTGAGCCCCACGCCGCGGAGCGCCACTGGGCTGGCCCATGTTCGTTCCCGCGCTAGCCCAGCCATTCAAAATTGGATTTTTCTTTTTAGTTTAATCTAGTTTCTGTCCCCTAGTTTGAAAACCAATTCAGAGAGTTTTATAAATCCAAATTGCATGAAACTAATTTTGTCTGAAAGGTATGAAAATGATCTATCCAAGCCCGTTGAATTTAATTCAATTAGAGTTATAGATCTCTCCTAATAAAAATAACAAAACAGAAGTATTTGCAACTTGCAACATTTTTATAAAATCAACCAAGTTAGCTTTTGAGTTGATTCCAACTCTTAAAAATCACAATTCATCATATCTATCTAAATATGTAATAATATTAAGGTTTACATGCAGTGACTTTGGACTAGTACCAAAATAATGCTATATAGGCATTTCTAGTCACTTTAAATCATTAAATAATGAACTTAAACCAAAGCAATTATGATCCAACCTTTAATCTCATTCCCATATGTTAGAATATGTGGTGATGACATGTGTCAACATGATCCCATATTTTAAGTGGTGAATATTAAAGCTTAGTTAATTTTTCAATGAGTAGAAATTACTTTTCTAAAATAAAAAGAATGAAACTAGTGAATTAAACTTGTGATGCTTGTGATGATAATAGATCATAAAATGTGTGCCTTAGAATGCTAATTAGATTAGTTAAGTATTGTTTGGTGATTGTGTGTTTCGTATGTATTTATAGACAATAGTACCGACCAAGTCTACGAGGAGGAGGAGTTCTACCAAGAAGAAGAAGAAGAAGAAGAAAACTTCAACCACTTCACCAACCAAGGCAAGCCACCATTAACAGTGCAAGCTGTTGTAGCAAGCTAGAATTAAGTTAGTTAACTAGATCCAAGATGCTTTAGGCATGCTTGAGTTATACCACCTTGACTAATATTTCATCCAAGTCTTATTTTCAAGCTTTACTTCCCTTACTTTACCCAAAGCTCTTTACTTGTTTGAAGGTAGCATAAAGAGTATAAAACTTGACCTATTTAGAAACCTTTAGATGTCATTCTATGGCATGAGATTGAACCCATCTTTTCCACCTTAGTGAACACTCGTAACTTAGTAGCTTAGAGTAGATCAAAAACTTGAGTCACTTTAGATGGGAACACTTGGTGAAAATGAATTGTGAAAACCTTGGAATGATGAGTCATTCTATTGAGATGTTTTGACATGTGTTGAGAAACACAAATGTTTGATGAAAATGATGAGGCATGAGCCTTAACCCCCTTTATAAAACTGATGGTTGGATTCGGATGCGATACCATTCCAAATTTACCGTACAACCACACTACCTGAATTGGGTAAGGCTTAGCTGGAAATTTATATGCATTAGTATTAGTTCCCTCGCGGGAGAGGTTTGAGCTAAGGCTACCTCTCATGATGTCCACCTATGCAGTGCCCAAGATGACTGATGGTCATGGTTGAGAGGCCATGCTCATAGGAGAGGTGCTTATACTAGGGTGTGTAAAGGGAAGGTTATGTTTGATTATCTGCATACTAAGTATGATGATTCAGGGTTATCCCTGACAGATGTATCGAATCTTGTGGTGAAAGTGTACCACCTCTGTAGAGTGTCAAACTATTCGAATAGCTACATCCGTGGTTATGGACAGTTGGAATGGCCATACTGTTTCGTTGTCAGATGTTTTCCAAATAACTTGAAATGAATGATGAACCTTGACTTAACCACAATAGGGTTATGATTATGATACTAGCTTCCCAACTTAAGTGATTCTAGAAATTTATTTTATCTTTCTTTGCTTCAGAACTCAGCTTAGTTTTCAAACTTAACTTTATAGTTAAACATGGAGTTAGTACTTGACATAGAGCTATATTACTTGTTAGAGGTAGTTTGCGAGTACTTAAAGAGTACTCATGGCTTTTGTCCCTGGCTATTCTCATGGCCAGACTATGAAGGAGACTATCAAGATGATGGCCAGCAGGACGGCTATGATAACTAGGACTATCTGCCTTCGTCAGCATTGCCTGTGCCCCTGAAGATGGACCCCACCGCTACACTTATCTTTTATTCCGTTGCTTGTTGTATTAAAGATTGGATCATGAGATCCCTATTTGTGTAGGACCTTATGTATGGTTTGTAATGGATGATGTACTGTGATATCCAATCCGTTATGTCTCGCAAAAATGGTAATCCTGGGATTGCGAGGTATGGCATAACGGGCATCTGGGATTAAAAATCCGGGTGTTGACATCCATAGGGGGCCCACACCACCCCCTGGCGCGGGCAGCCCTAGGCCACGCCAGAAGGTGGTGTGGCCGCCCTGGCCCACTCCAGGCTCTCCCCTCTGGCGTATATTATCTCCACGAAACCCTAATACCTGGGGAGCGACCACGCAAAGATTCCGCCGCCTCTGCGGGGCAAAAAACACTGAGAGATAAAGATCTCTCAGTAGGCAGAATTCCGCCGGGGAAATTCCTTCCAGGAGAGGGGAGATCGTCACCATCAACACCACCATCAAGCTGGACTTCATCAGGATCATCATCATCATCACCACCACCATCATCTCCATCACCACCATCATCACCACTACATACCGCTGTAACAATTGGGTTGAATCTTGCATAGTTCTTAGGGGAAACTTTCCTGGTGTTGATTACTCCTTGTATTTGATGCTATTGAGTGAACCATTGAATTATTGTTATGTTCAAATTGTTACATATCATTATATCATCTCTAATCTTGATCCATATGATGTATTGTGAGTAGTTCTTTTAGTTCTTGAGGACATGGGAGAAGTCATGTTGTTAGTAGTGGAGTTGTGTTGAGAAAGATTCAATGGTTTAATATTTAAGTTGTGGTGTATTTCTTCTAGTGGTGTCATGTGAACGTCGACTACATGACACTTCACCTATATGGGCCTAGGGGAATGCATTGTGTATTTGGCTACTAATCGTAGGGGTTGCCGGAGTGACAGAAACCTGAACCGCCGTTAGGAAACCATTGCACAAGGGACGTCAGGGTCTTAGAGTTTAAAGTTGTGGTTAGGTTTCTACCTTAATTACTTTCTTATACTTGCGGATGCTTGCAAGGGGTATAATCACAAGTATGTATTAGTCCTACGAAGGTCGGTACATTAGCACAGGTTCACCCACACAACACTTAGCAAACTAAAGAAGATTAATCAACTATATGAAGCGAAAGCACTTGACGATATTCCCATGTGTCCTCGAGAACGTTTGGTCATCTTAAGTAATACAACCAGCTTGTCCTTTGCTAAAGAAAGGATTGGGCCACTTGATGCATTTATTCTTATTATCTTTTATTTACTCGTACTTTATTTACCTGCATTATCAAAAATCCCTAAAAATCCGTTTGCTAAGTATTTACAGAGAATTCCTGCTCCAAGCCACTCATCAACACCTTCTGCTCCTCGTTGGGTTTGACACTCTTACTTATCAAAAATACTGCGATACACTCCCTATACTTGTGGGTCATCAACGGACAGGAGTTGCATGGACAAGACAATTCATATAGCAATCAAGATATAGTGTTTTTGCAGATAAATAAGATAAAGCATCCAAGGACTAAATAATCATAGGCATGTGTTCCATATATAGTCATACATGCTCGTAATGAGAACTTGCACAACATCTTTTGTCCTGCCAAATTGCTGCAATGGGGCCTCAAGGGAACTACTGGTAATTAAGGTGCTCCTTTTAATAGAGCACCGGAGCAAAGCATTAACACTCCATGAACACATGTGATCCTCATATCACAGCCATTCCCTCCGGTTATCCCGATTATTGTCACTTCAGGGCCTTCGGTTTCGGACAATAATATGTGTATACAACTTGCAGGTAAGATCTTAAACAATACTATCATCATGAATCAATAACATGGTCAGATCTGAAATCATGGCACTCGGGCCCTAGTGACAAGCATTAAGCATAACAAGTTGCAACAATGTCAAAAAGCACTAACAATAGATATTAGGCACCATGCCTTAACAATCTGATGCAATTACATGAACGATCTCATCCAATCGCTACCATTCCCATAGCCTACAGCGGGGGATTACTCACTCATGGATGGGGGAATCATAGACGGTTGATGGAAAAGTGATGGTGATTATGATGGCGATGATATCCTCCAATTCCCCGTCCTGGCAGGGTGCTAGAACGGAGTTTCTGGTTCCGAATCGCGGTTTCTGGTGGTGGTGGTGCAACGGAACTCTATTTGGAAAAACGTCACACCCCCCCGTCTATTTTAGGTCAGAGGGTTTATATAGGCAAAAGGAGAGGTCGAGGCAGAGTCCGAGGCGGCCACACCACCCCCTGGCGTGGCCTGGCTTGGCCCGCGTGGCCAGGTGGTGTGGGCCCCTCGTGGCCCTTCTTCGTCTCCTCTTCTAGCTCCGTGAGTCTTCTGGTAAAATACGACTTTTGCGATATTTTCTGGGATTTTTCCTGAAAGTTGATTTCCTGCACAAAAACGAGACACCAAAGCAATTTTGCTGAAAACAGCGTCAATCCACATTAGTTGTATCCAAATCACACAAATTAGAGGAGAAACAATAGCAAAAGTGTTCGGGAAAGTAGATACGTTCTGGACGTATCAATGCCTCGTCCCGAGTAACCCCGGATTCCTTGGCAGAGGCTGGATATTCAGAATAAACACCAAGTCAATAGAAATCAGTAAATGACAACTTTGTCGGGTGATAACACAAACCTTTAAGCTCCTTGGCTTCATCATGGATCTTGATAAAGAGAGAGGCCATGTCAACCATCTCGCGCACCAGCGGCTGTAGCACAAGAAAGCAGATTATCGGGATACTAAGAACAAATATGGGCAAGTCACACAAACAAAACTTGGGTAAAATCACTCACATCCTACATGTTAATTGATACCTTCGATCCGGATTATGGATGTAGTGTAGCTTCTTTTTCCCTAGTAGACCTAGGTTATCGAATCCTCGGGAAGCGAATGCATAGTGAAGTTACTTTAACGGACCTTCCGGAGTTTTAGAATTCCTTTGTGTTTTTACCGGACCAATAGCTTGCGTCTTTTTGTTGTTGTCAATGATGGAGAGAGAGGGCCTAGGGCGTTTGGTTTCACATGTAGCTGTGCAAAACATCTGATGGGAATAAAAGATAGAAATAAAGTATGCATGTACTTGTTAGAGCAAGATAAATTATACGTGGGCAGTGCATCCATAATTGCTATTGCCTCCACAACCGCTTATAGCAATAACCTACTAGTCTCATCCATAGAATAAAGAGAACTAATGATATGCATAGTGATGTCACCGTTAATCCCAAGTAAATCCCTCACATACAGCCGTACTACCCCTTATGTCACTGGGGTTCCCAACCTGCAGATCAGTCATTACTCATACTCCCTATACCTGGATTAACCCTCGGGGTCTTGGGTACCTGACAAGTCCTTGGATTGAGGGAAGATAAGGTACAATAATCATCATGTCATACAAACTAATACATGATCCCATCTATGATAAATAACATGCACAATTGCTACATGGCTAGGACAAAGCCCTTAGCCCAAGGAGAATTACTCACACATAGAGATGAGATCAACAATCACAAACATTGTAATGAAAATCATAAGATTGATAGCAATAGTCTTACAATGTCACCAATCGAAGAAGAGATCTACTATTACAAGTGGTGGAATATGGCTATGGAGATGGAGAAGGGTTTTGAGATCTGGAGGCGGCTGGTGATCTGTAGCAGAGACTTTTTGGCGAGGTCTAGCGTGTTTTCTCATTGCCCGAGGCTTCTTTATATAGGGTTCCCTTTAAAAAAGTTGTTCTGTTTGACCTAACGGTGGCGGCACCAACTATACGACCGGAGCTATACGGCCGGAATTTTTGCTCCGGTCGTATAGTTGGTCATTAAAGCGTCTTTCTCCGCTTTACGGCTCCTGGTTTCTTCTGGTTGTTGGAAATCTCGTATCTTTGACTTTAATGTAGTGATTCCTATCTTCTAACGACATTATCTGCGCAAGAAAAATATAAAAGGAAGGATTGCATACCCCTCTGAATATTAGGCATTAGTGGCAGGGTTTAGAGAGATATTTCATCAAAATTATGAATTATATCTAGTTTAAATGTGGACGTAGATGGCTATATTTCAGAGCCATCAACCTCCCCAAGCTTAAACTTGATCGTACCCAAGCAACAAAACCAAAATCAAAAAGGAACTCAACATTTAAACTGAAATAAGAAGATGGTGATCTTACTCATGATTGGTAGACTCATGTTTCCTCCACTTCATAAATGTGAAAAACTTCAGCATAGATAGAGTAATGGCAAGCATATCATACGGGTTTTATGCATCCTTATAGTGCAGCAAAATTATTGTTAGCATGGATGATTCAAATGAGTAAACTTTATTCCATGTCATGTAATAAACTCATAGGCTTGCCTTTGAATAATAAAGTATAATCATGTAAATTAAGAGTGTGAGAGTTGTCATGAAACCATATACACTAGAGTATCTCAATTCTCCCACATCAATAAATCAAGACTTTTCAAGCACTACTTTTCTATTCATTGTCCTTCAAGAATTTCAGTTTTTAAGTAATTCAGACCATGCCAAAGATTTTTATTAGTTTATTGGGCTATGATGGACACTCGTGGCATCACTAAGGTTTTTGTTCCTTTTGCATAATGATTACTCATAATAGCCAAAGGAGTGATTCCATCATGATTACATCTACCCGGGAGTGCCAAGAATCTTACCCACTATAGCATTGCTGCTACAAGTGTTTAATCAACTCATAGCCGAAATCTAGGAGTTTCCTCCATGAAGATCGTTCGTAGGCCAGTGAAGTTGTTGGCATCCCATGAAGTTTGACACGTATAAAGCTATATCATTCTTATGATCAACAAGTCAAACTTTGGCATGCTCAGAAAAACCGCTAAACATTAATTCAATTGAACAAATCCTTTCAAAGAGAGCTATCAAGTCAATCAATATTGTTAGTGGTGTTGAGTGTGTCTAGAAATAAACCTTCAAGACTAAGCACTACAACACCCAAGCCTTCAATTGTGAGACTTTTTCTTATTTCAATTGTTTAGCAATTTTTAGGCAAGACTTGGTTAATTACGAGAGCTGGAACAAAATGAACCCAATTAAATACCCATGCAAACAAAAAATCTTACTATGATACAAAGACTCACTCCACCAATATAATATCTCAACATTTACTACTAACCAGCATGGGTTTCTCAAACTTCAAAAGTGGGTAGTCATAAGGCATACCTCTCATGTTTGGTTCCACTTCTCTCTTCCTTTTTTATTTGCTTCTTGGAAACTCGAAGTTGATCACTCTCCTGCAAACATATGAAGACCTTGAGGCGGAAAGAGAAGAAAGAGGAAAAATAAGGAAAACAGGAGAAATCTTTTTGTGATTTTTAAGAGAGGGAATTTAAAGAATAGAAAATTGGCAGCAAAGCTCGGCTAGAAAATCTCGAAAGCAAATAGAAATAGCTAGAAAATAAAGTGTTGGGGAAACCAACACGAGTGCTTATAAACTTAAATAAAAACACAACCTCGAAATAAATAAAAGCAAATAAACGCCAAATAAAGATACATGAGGAAACTTCCCCAAGCTTAGGCTTTTGCAAGCCCTTCAAATCATTGTGGTGGTGGGAAAAAGTCATTACTCCAGTTTGCAAATTGAGTTGAGAGGTTACTAGTTGATTCTCGGAGGTTCAAAGAGAGGCTATGCATCCTCTCCAGAGTCCCTCCAAGTCCTTGGAAATCTTGGTATGTGGCAAACCGGGTTTGTGGCTGCTCCTCTTGGTAAGGAACTTCTTGCTCCTCCTCTTGGTCCTCATCCTCCTCTAGAATCTCCTCCTCGGGTTGGTGCTGCTCAACCTGCAAGTCATGTAGCAAACGTCCTTCCTCGATAGAGAAAAGACCATTAGGCATAGGAGCGGGGTAGGGACGCCCAGCTCTAGCAATATGCAGATAATAAACACCACCTCTCCTAGTGAGCATTCCACAAGCTATCAAAGTGGATAAACAAACACATGTCTCACCTAGCACGGGTTGCAACTCACCTAGGTTGATGCCTAGGGCAGTGGCAAGAACGGTGATGACGCCTCCACCTGTGATTGGCCCTTGGCTTTGGGAGGCTTGGTGCTCTAGGTAGCGCACAAGGATGGCGCCCAAGTTGAGTGACAGGTTGTAGTTGATATAAGAAGCCTTTGGGGGTACTAGGATGTCCTCCTCGTTGAGTCTCGTGAACTCATTACGTGCCTGCAAGGTGTTAGCAATAACATAGAACAAATAGCGAATTGTAGGATGTTGAATATTCTTCCCCTTGTTCACTCTAGTAGTGAAACTCATTCCATTATAGTATTGTTCAGGGGAAGGACATAAGCCAGTAAAGGATGCGCGTAAGGCATGAACATCATTGTTTGGCAAATTAAAATATGTGCACCATTCATCTAATGTAAAGTGTAGTTGTTGTTTATCAGTCGGAAAGAAATAGTGTCCTCTCCTTACCATTGTTTAACGGTGCTTTGCAACGAACTTAGGATTTCAATAGTTAAGCGGCGATAAGTAGGTACGTCATTGTACACAAAGTTTTGCATGCCAGCTCTATTGCAAAGTAAATTAAAGTCATCAGAAATACCGAGTTGGTTCAATATAATGGGGCAAGCCCACTTGGTAGCCTTCACTTAGCGGTTCTTGATCTTGTTGAAGCGATCATGTTGGGGCTCATCCTTGAACTTGATCCCCATGCGTTCCTGAGTGGCTGCCCAAGAAGCGCTAGCGGTGGCACGAGCACGAGTTTGGCTCTTTATGTTCATCATCTAAAACATTGAAGAAAGACAAAAATAATTTTTTTGATCCAACAACAGTAAGTACAATATATTCCTCATCATAGCACACTAAAGAATCTCCTCAAAATAATAATTTAGGCAAGAAAATCATGGAAATTGGTTCATAGTAGGTCTCACCCTAGATTGATAATGACAATAGATCAGAGATGAAATTGCAAAAAGTAATTGGAGGATCAGAGGAGAAACATACCGTAGATCACTCGTGTGCTAGGAAATCGAACGAAATTGAGTGGAGATGAGGATCTCTTGAGGTTTTGAGAGAGTTTGGAGGTAGAAGAGAGAAAAAGGATTGAAGTTTTGGAGTTGGAGGTACCTTCACATGCGATTTTGTGGTCGGACGCAACTATACGGGCGCAACTATACAGCCGGAACATTGTGTTCCCGCTGTATAGCTGGCCTTCTGTCAAAAATTAGAGTTTCCTCCTGGCGGCGCAGCTATACAAACACAACTATATGGCCGGAACAAAATGTTCCCGCTGTATAGTTGGTCGTTAAACTGTCTGTCCTTATGAAAGAAAATATACAAAGGCATCTATATTTATATGACCGGAACTATACGGCGTCGTATAGTTGGTCGTTAAACTCTCAATACATTAGAAAGGAATTCGTACGGAGGCACCGATATCTATACAACCAGAACTATATGACCGGAATTTTTATTCCCGCCGTATAGTTGGTCGTTGAAGTCTTAAAGAAAAATTGTCGATGGCAAAGATATCTGTACGACCAAAACTATACGATCGGAATTTTTATTCCCGCCCTATAGTTGGTCGTTAAACTCTCTGTGTGTATCAAAAAAATTCTAATTCTTTGAGAATTACTTCTTGTAACTTAGTGATATACCTTGTTTATGACAGAAAATTGACATTAAATATTATCGACCAACAACAGCACGTATGTAGCAGAATTTTAAGTACTACCGAACTTGTTATACTCAAATGGAGTTTTCTAGCACTCTTTATTAATCATAAACTTAAACTAAAAACTTAACTCAAATCTTTATTCAACATGGGTTACCTCCCATGGAGCGCTCGTTTACGGTCAATAGCTTGACCTTGACGATACTCACTTGGGCCAGATGAGTGTAACACCCACTCCAAAGTAATTGGCCTTCAAAGTGATGGCCTCCTTCTCGTCATGTTTGGCTTTCTATTTCCTGGGGAAATGGATAACAAAAGGATCCCGTGAAGGCAATTGCAACTTCATGTTCCCTTCATGAAGGTTAATTAAAGCCTTTATAGTTCTCAAAAAAGGACGACCTAGTATTATAGGAGCAATAGTATCTTCAGGCATGTCAAAAATAACAAAGTCAATTAGAGCAAGACAGTCCTTAATGTAAACTAAAGTGTTCTCCTTAATTCCTATAGCTTGCTTGTAGGTAGAATCTGCTAGATGCAATTTTAATTCAGTGATTTCAAAGGAGCCAAGATTTAACTTGTTAAAAAGACTCTTTCAGATTGTTGAGACACTTGCACCTAGATCACAAAGTGCAGCTATCTCATTGGTCCCAATCTTTATCTTAATAGTAGGCTCAAATATGTCATTTAGTTTAACAGGTAACTTTTCAGCGATTTTCTTGTATTCCTCTTCAAGATGCGTACCTTAATTGCTACTTGATCAACAAAGTGTTGATACATGGCTTCATCGTTACCTTCACTTATCGGAATTTTGACGTTGATCCTCTTTACGAGGTCTTCGATGGTGTAGCTTGGTGAAGGGGCATTACTATAATCAAGTTCTTCAGGCTCCTCCCTTTGGGTCCTTATCATTTTGAGTTCTTAATTTTCTTGTGGTGAGATGGAGTTCACCTTCTTCATGTTTGATCTTTCAACATGCCATTGAGCATGGTTGTCTTGCATATTGTCTAATAGCTGCTTTGCTTCGGTAATATGTTTACCCATGAATGTTCCTCTAGCTGCAGTATCAAGCATAGACTTAGATACAGGATTAAGAGCATTATAAAATAAATGGAGGATTAACCATTCTTCCATCCCATGACTAGGACAGTTTCTTAGGCATTCTTTCATCCTCTCCCATGCAAGCGTTGTGGCTCATGCTCTTCCTGTCTAAAGCCAGTAATATTAGATTGGAGTTGCATAGTCTTTGCAGGTGGGAAAAATTTAGTCATAAATAAAGAAGTATATCCCACCCATGATGTAATAGTATTTCTAGGCAAAGATAGCAACCATTCTTTTGCTCCCCTTCTTAGAGAGAAAGGAAATAGACGTAATTTGACCGCATCAGGGTCAATGTCTTTTATACGCATCATGTCACATATTTTAATGAAAGTATTCAAGTGCATACCTGCGCCTTCAACAGTAGAGCCTCCAAATTGATTATGTTGGACCAAAAATAATGGGGCTTAATTTCATAGTCATCAGCAACAATTGTTGGCTGAGTAATAGGAGTACACAAATAATCATTGTTGGGAGTAGCAAACTCCCCAAGCTTCTTTTCAGCCATATTTCCTATGTTTTTGGATTTTCTTAAACAAAGAATTATAATAGTAAAAGCAAGAATTTAAAGGCTAACTATTTTTTTTGGTTTATCAAATAAAGACTAAAAGCAACCTAACAAAATTAAAAACAAGAACTAAAACTAGCAAGGTTCCTAATAACCTCACCAGGGTAGCTATTGCTTCCCCGGCAATGGCGCCAGAAAAAGGGTTGATACCTTCGATCCGGATTACGGATGTAGTGTAGCTTCTTTTTCCCTAGTAGACCTAGGTTATCGAATCCTCGAGATCTGAATGCGTAGTAAAGTTACTTTAACGGACCTTCGGGAGTTCTAGAATTCCTTTATGTTTTTACTGGACCAATAGCTTGCGTCTTTTTGTTGTTGTTGATGATGGAGAGAGAGGGCCTAGGGCGTTTGGTTTCACCTGTAGCTGTGCAAAACTGATGTCTATGCACTTCTATTCTTGTAGACAGTTGTTGGGCCTCCAAGTGCAGAAGTTTGTAGAACAGCAGCAAGTTTTCCCTTAAGTGGATCACCCAAGGTTTATCGAACTCAGGGAGGAAGTGGTCAAAGGTATCCCCTCTCAAGCAACCCTGCAATCAAGATACAAGAAGTCTCTTGTGTCCCCAACACACCCAATAGACTTGTCAGGTGTATAGGTGCACTAGTTCGGCGAAGAGATAGTGAAATACAAGTGGTATAGATAATTATAAGTGGTAACGGTGCGTAAAATAGCTTGTCATGGTGGTTGACGTGGGAAAAGACTAAAGGCAAACTGAAATAAAGATGGAAGCAAGCAAACATGTAACAGATCTAAATGCAAACGGTGTATCAATGCTTAGAAACAAGGCCTAGGGATCGTACTTTCACTAGTGAACACTCTCATATAAATATCTCGTCTTCATGATACTACGCTGAACTACTCTCTGGTTGGACACTCTAATCCATGGTAGGGCTATAACAACACACCTCAAAGTAAGCCTTTCCCATCTAGAAAACCCCACACTGTCACCTTGAGCCCTAGATGGTTCCAACAAACACCACAATTTCATAAAGGCATCCAACTCCAAATATAACTCATAACAAGTATTTGTAATCTCTAGCCTAAGTGCCACCATGGTGTGCACGCTGTCACTTTCACACACATGGGGAGAGCAGAGATCTATTAAAGCACTTGAGTAGCAAGGTAGATCTATAGATTACAAGCTCATGATCTCAGTAAGATCATGCATAGAGAGAGAGATGAACACATAGCTACTGGTAGAACTCTTAGCCTCGAGAGAGAACTACTCCCTCCTCATCATGGGAATCAGCAATGGTGATGGAGATGGCGGTGGAGATTGATGGAGATGGCTCCGGGGGCACTTCCCCGTCCTGGTAGGGTGCCGGAACAGAGACTTTTTGTCCCCCGAATCTCCCCTTCAGTGGTGGCGGCGCTGCGGAACTTTTCGTGGATTTCTGATTGACGATCTAGGGTTTTTGTCTCAGGGGAGATATATAGGCGAAATAGGCAAGGTCGGTGGCTGGCCAGTGGGCCCACACCATGCCCTGGCGTGGCCTAGGGTTGCCCGCGCCAAGGGGGGTGGCCATCCTGTGGCCCCTCTCTGTCTCGTATTCTGGCTCTGTGAGTCTCCGGGAAAAATAGGCATATTGGCTTTTGTCCCGTCCAATTCCGAGAATATTCATTTTCTGACTTTCTAGAACCAAAAACAGCAGAAAACAGGCAACTGGCACTATAGTTCTTGTTAATAGGTTAGTCCAGGAAAGTGTATAAAAAGTACTCTAAAGTTGGAACAAAACACAAGAAAGTAGATAAAACCAAGCATGGATCATCAAAAATTATAGATACATTTGCAATGTATCAACATCCCCAAGCTTAACTCCTGCTCGTCCTCGAGTAGGTAAGTGATAAAAAGAAAGAATAATTTTTGAGGTGACATGCACCATCATAAACTTGATCAAAGTATTTGTAAAACATTGATAACTGGGATCATAGTACTTCAACATAGCATGAAAGATAAAGTTCTAACAATAAGACAAAGCAACTATGTTGCAACATGAAAAGGCACAAACAAAAGATTCATGAATAACAATGCTTTGCAAGACGTTTGTTTGTTTCACATAAAGAAAACATAGCATAGTGGCATTCAGCTTGTCCCTCATAGAGTAGCAAACATGAATGCATAGGACACCTTCAAAGTTCATAAGAGTGACTAGATACAAATAGTTTAAAGAAAGCAATATCAAGTTATGCATCAATCAACTAGTCTTGGGACAATGCACATAGAACTAACAATGGCCACTATGCTCTCAAAGTAGGTGCATAATGGTAGAAGGTGGAGACTCAATATAATAGTGGAAGAAAGGCCTTCATAGAAGGAAGTAGGGATTCAAGTCACATAAAGAGCTTCCAAAAATTATGGTACTTGTTAGCTTTTAGCTCTCATTGCCCCTATCATAAGCATCTTGAAGTGATTAAGGTTAAAGTGAACAAACTATGGTGTATATGCTTGACAAAGTATAAGTTAGAAATCTCATGTCCCTTGTATACGAGGGCCGCTCCTCATGCTACTCAAGTTTAGTCACCGGTAAGTTCTTGTCATAGTAAGTACATGTGTATCATAGAGAACCGCCAACAGGGTACCCCTTGCCCGATGATACGGAAGAATCCCCATATCAAAATGATAAGGCAAGCAGACAACAAGCATCTCAGCAATCTTCTTATTTACCATGGGAATATGGTGCTTTTTTCTCTCTTTCCTCTTTTCATAATCTCTTTTTTCTTTTTCTCTTTTTTTCTCAGTATAGGACTCCTTTTTTTTATAAGAAGAATGCTTCATAGACAGCTCATTATGGTTACGCTGCAGGTTTCCACCATGACAACATGGATTAGACCAGCGGCCCAGGCGTTTCTCTAACACATCTACATAACTCCATGGACTTACAAGCTCCCCTTTCATTTCACACCGACGACATCCATAGACAAAAGAGCATGATATCAACTAGGTACAAAGTACCCGTGCAATGTTGAAAGTGTTCCCCATGACAGCATGGTTATGCTAATCCCCAACAATTAAGTGCAATCATATACAACATAGACGACACAATGGTTCAAGTTTATTAAGGGCAAGAAAAGTAAAGTGTGCCATCAAGTTCGTGAGAGCTTTAATCACTAGTTTTCTCATAACAATTTTAATTCGGAAGGTAGATAAAAACATGAATATACTCGGAATAGCATATGCTAATAGGTAGGTATGGTGGACTCTTTTGGAATAACTTGGTTTAGGGAGTTGGATGCATGAGTGGAACTCATACTTGGTTGTAGAGGCTAGCAAAAGACTGGGAGCGACCAACTAAGAGAGCAATAATGGCCATAATCATGCAGAGCGATAAAACACCATTAATCAAAGCATAAAGTGATACTACAAGTTGAAAACTAAAGGATCATAAAGGCTATGGTGACTTGGGATAGTCATAACATGGTGTGAGCATGTGCCAAAGCAACCCAAATAAAGCATCAAAGGAGAATACCACTATACTATGCTTTAATATGCTAAAACAACGCATGATTCTTCAAAGGCACATTAAACAATCTCAATTGTTTATAACATATCATTCTACAGCAAAGAATACTAAGCATAAAGCCAAAACAATATCAAGCATGGCATGACAAAGCATAGGCCACAGTCAAAAACAAGCTCCCTTTACCACGTAAGCATGAACTTTCCTACTCTTTCTCCAAACCAAACCAAACTATTTGAAAACCAATGTATGAAAGAGGGGGTCCAACCAATTTATTCAGTAAATTAAGAAAACCAAGCAAACAAAAAACCAAAACAAAAACAAAAAAATAAGACGCTCTAAGAACAACACAACTGTGCATGAAACAATAAAAATAAAGCGTTTGGAAGAAACCTGGGATTTTTATTGATGAAGAAGGGGATGCCTTGGGCATCCCCAAGCTTTGACGCTTGTACTTCTTGGATATTTCTTGGGGTGACACGCGTGTCATCCCCAAGCTTGAGCTTTAGTCCATCTTTCATCTCATTACTCATTCATTCCATACACGTGAAATTTTTCCTTCATACAAAACTTCACACAATCTTTATTAGCAACATTAGTGCACTCAAGATAATAAGTCTTTAGGTTCAGTTCTAACACCAATAAAACTTCCATTAAAACACAAGATACTGTAGAACTTCCCTCAAAAAGCTCAATTCCCCAAAAGAACTCAAAAATGAACCAACAAGAAGCAAATGCAGAAAATGGCAGAAATCTGTCAAAACAGACCAGCAGGTAAAGACGAATATTTTCGAAGATCTTCCGTTGATCAAATAAAAAAAGTGTTGAACTAACAAAAGTTAGATAACAACCTGGGGCAGAAGCACAAAAATTCATGCCTAAAAAGGACGTACAGAGATTTTACACGAATTTTTATGGTGAAGCACAAAAATCTGTTTCGGGGCAACAACTTTCCCAATCATTACTTCACTCTCATTAGAGGTTACTCTTGGCACAAAAAGCAAATAAAAAGGATAAGGAGAGGTTATTACAGGAGTAATAACTTCCAAGACTCATATAAAACTTTTGGGTTATCTCCCAATAAGTACTTTTGTTTAACGCCTTTAAGTTAAGCACGATAGTTTGAGAAGATGCTCACATAAGAAATATGAATTGAAGTAAAAGAGAGCATCAAGAAGCAAATTCAAAGCACATTTAAGTCTAACCCACTTCCTATGCATAGGAATCTTGTATGCAAATAAATGCACAAAGAACAAAGTGACAGGCATAGGAAGATAAAACAAAAGTAACTTCAAAACTTTCAGCACATAGAGAGGTGTTTCATTACCATAAAAACTTCTACAACCATATTTTCCTCTCTCATAATAATTTTCAGTAGCCTCATGAATAAACTCAACAATATAACTATCACATACGACATGCTTTTCATGATCTACAAGCACTAGAGCTTTATTATAAACATTTTCAAAAGAATCCTCGGGAACATAACATTCACCCTCCTTTGATAAGCATGGGGGACAATCAAATAATGTAAGGGATAAGGAGTTACTCTCATTAGAAGGTAGGCATGGGTAGATCCATTCTTCCTACTTTTGTACATCACTCTCCTCCTCTTTTTCATCTAATGAGCTTTTAGGTTCAGCAATTTCTTCTTCCATGGAGGTTCTAGCAGGTGGTGGTTCATCTATTACCTTAGCAGTCATAAAACTATTCCCAAATAGGAAACTGAGTGAGCTATCCATAATGAAATAGTGATTGGAGTAGAGCTAGTCATAAAGGCAACTTAAGAAAGGAACTAATTTTTTTGTGTTTTTCCAGTAAGAAAGCAAACTAGTAAAACTAAATTTTTTGTGTTTTTGAAGAACAAAACAAGCAAACAAAGCAAAAAGAAAGCTAAGCAAAACAAAAACAACAAAGTAAAGAGATTGGTTATGATAGACTCCCCTTGTGAAGATGTCCTTGACTCCCCGGCAACGGCGCTAGAAAAATGCTTGATGGCTCAATGCACGGCACCCAGAAAATTGCTTGATGGCGGTGTTGATGTAGAGCTTGTTGGGAACCCCAAGAGGAAGGTATGATGAGTACAGCAGCAAGTTTCCCTCAGTTATGAAACCAAGGTTTAGTCGAACCAGTAGGAGCAAGGAAACACCTCAAAGGTGTTACTAGCTAAGCTTTGGCAGGGCGCACTACCGGTGCTAGTAGCAACGTGGAGACCTGCACAACACAACCACAGAACTTTGTCCCCAACTTGCGATGAGGTTGTCAATCTCATCGTGTTTTGCAGAAAACAAAGGATTAAACATATCGAATGGAAAGAAGTAAAAGTTTGCAGAAAGTAAACACAAAGCAGTAAAAGATTCATAGATTGTATGTAAAACTAAAAGGACTGGGATCCATAGTTCACTAGAGGTGGCTCTCCTTAAGATAGATAACATGCTGGGTGAACAAATTATAGCGGGGCAATTGACAAACACCGAGAAAGCAATACATGCATATACTAATCATCTTGACCCCTTTGAGACTTGATTGGGCAATACAACATAATACATAGTCCGCCATCCAACTGCATCTATGACTAATAATCCACCTTCAGGTTATCATCCGAACCCCCTCTAGTATTAAGTTGCAAGCAAACAGATTATTGGTTTACGAACTGCGTGTAAGGTAAACAATACAATTGTTCTATGAACAAAGGATCGTTGTTTTCTCCCTAGTAGCAACAGCACATCTAGTACCTTAGAGATTTCTGTCACTTCCCAGTTACGGAGGCATGAACCCACTATCGAGCATAAATACTAACTCTTGGAGTTACTAGCATCTACTTGGCCAAGATAGCTACTAACAACGGAAAGCATGCAAGATCTCAAATAACAAAGACATGATAGAATCAATAATCAATCTGAAATAGCATCTCAATATCCATCGGATCCCCGCAAACACAACATGTATGGATTACAAATAGATGATCTTGATCATGAACGGAGCTCACAAGATCTAAACATGAAAGCACAAAGGAGGAGAAACCAGCCATCTAGCTACTACATGGATCCGTAAACAAGGATGAACTACTCACGCATCACACCGGAGGCTTGCATGGTGATGAAGAAGGCCTCCAGGGTGAATTCCCTCTCTCGTGAGTCGGAAGAGCTTCAGATCCCTCCCGATCTAGAGATGGAGATGACGCCGGCTACAGACTCTTTCGTGGATTTTTTGATCGGGTACTTAGGGTTTTCGTCTCGAGGGCAATATATAGGCGGAAGGAGAGGCCGAGGGGGTGCCGGGAGCCACCACACCACCCCCTGGCGCGGGCCTGGCCTGGCCGCGTGGCCAGGTGGTGTGGCTGGCCCCTGGCCCCTCTCTGTCTTGTATTCTGGCACTTGATCCCTTCCGAAAAAATAGGCACTTTGGCTTTTGTCTCGTCCAATTCCGAGAATATTCATTTTCTGACTTTCCTGGAACCAAAAACAGCAGAAAAAAATTGCACTGTGTCTCTTGTTAATAGGTTAGTCCAAGAAATCATATGAAAAGTACTCCAAAGTTGGAACAAAACACAAGAAAGTGGATAAAACCAAGCATGGAACATCAAAAATTATAGATACATTTGCAATGTATCAACCCCTTCAAGGGGGATAATCGTTGGAGACAAAATTAGTTGGACGAACATGTTCGGTGGGGAAACCGGCACCGCCGGATCTGGCGCCGGAATTTCCGGTCGACCAGAAAAATTCCGGTCAAACAGAAATAGCATACATAATAGTTTTTCGGTGGTTCGCCAGAAATTTCCGGCGGTGACCGAAAATTTTGGTCCCAGACCCGATGCCGCCGGAATTCCCGTCGAAATCAAATAGAACACACGAAAATAGCGTTAACTTTTGCGTCCCGACTCAGATTTTAGCAAACTTGCACTTTTTGAAAACCTAAGAACAAGCTCTATATATTAGAGAGAAGAAAACCCAAGAAAGAGGAAAAGGTAATGAACCAAATAAGGTGAGGTAGGAAACCTCCCTAAAGAAGAACCGGTAAAACCTCCAAACTCGAAAACACAATAAAGATACATACGAATTCCATTTTCGATGAACATGGGCTTGTTGAAGAGCTAGAAAAAATCTCAAGAACCTCACATAGAGAAAAACCAAGAAGCAACAAAATAGGGAGAAGCAAAGTATGCAAAGGATTGAGCTCCCTAAGATGATGTGATCAACTTACCCAACCAAAAGCCCCTCTTGATAGTGCGGCTATCTATCCTATAACCTGGTCTCCCAACTTGAGACCGGTAAAAGGAAAACCTAGCAAGGCCATACATTTTCCTTGCGCATCCCGCTTGATCTTAATGACAACGCTTCAAGCTTCATCCAAGCCTAAATGCATCACTTGATCATTGTTGCTTTGTGAAGACTCGTAATTTGCTCCCCCATACACCAATATGGGATAGCTACATTAAGACACATCTTCACATGTACATTATCACCAATATGGACGGCAAGCTTCAAGCAAATGATCTTCTCGAGATGCTTATCTTGAACTTGCCCTTCTCAACCTTGATGACGATTACCACTTGATGTAATCCTCTCATGGGGTATATGAGATCTTCACTTTTGAAGCATGCCCATGGAAAGATACCTATCCCATATAGAAAACACAAAGGCACATATACAATGGGTTAGTTCATGATGCATAATTGACAAGGCTTATCATACCACAAGATCCATGTGGTACATTCTTTATGCTTCATGTGTTGACCAACTTGAAATCACTCTTCACTCTTTGTATTGGTCAACCAAGTATCTTATCATGCTCCATCTCAATATCTTTAGGTACTTAAGAAACTCTTCATTTGATTACATGATCTAAATCTTATTCAACCATAGCTCAACTAATGAGGCTTATCATGACACCGACTTAGAGCCATATCTTGAATTCTTCTATTGAGATCACACTCTCAAGATCTTGACCATATCATATTCTTGTCTTCAAGTCGGTTATATTGATGCCAATACTCAAGGTATATATTTATCTTCATGGCATCCATACTTGAATCCAACACATGGACTACAAGCATGACCTATGGAATATTCCTTCATGTAAAACTCAAAGAAAACATTAGTCCATAGGGATTGTCATTAATCACCAAAACCACACATAGCGGCAATTACACTTTCAATCTCCCCCATTTTGGTAATTGATGATAATCACAACAAGAGGGTTATATAGTGAATATTAGAAACAAGTACGCAGCTTATCCGCGAATAAGTTGTATACAAGAGGTTGTATTTGATATGGTTAAGTAACACAAAGATACTAGCCCATATCAAAACCGATTCTACTCACACAAACTACAACTAATGCAGGAGATGTGAGTAGAACCAACATATATAGAGCAAACTCCCCCACAATATATGCACGTGTGATGACTTGAATTTCATTGCATGCATTGTGAAGCATAACCTTTGGGAGATTTTCCACTATATATTTAACCATGCAAAACATAATAAAGATGAAATGCATGAAAGGCAAACACTTAAGAACAAACCAATCTTAAGTACAAAACCATTTCCCTTAAACCCTCTAAACTTCTCCCCCATTGACAATAAGTGCCAAAATGGATGATAAGGTTAGAAGGATAATATAGTATGAGTTCCTACCCAGGGTGTGCATTACTCGTAATATGAGTGAAATCATATGCACATATCCAATGACGAATACTTGGAGGAAATCAAACTATATTGAGGATCAACGATTTCTAAAAGGATAATAAGGTGAAGAAACTTCAACGGATGAAACAAGCAATCAAAAGATCCAAATAATCAAATGGACAAATAGTGATCTAAATGAAATAAGGAAGCTACCCAAGGTTCGTGCATGAATTAGTTGTTTCGTTTGAATACAATATGCACAAACATGGAATCCTCACTCCCTCTATATAATTTAGAACACAACCAAGATACAGGGAGTAGATATATAAATCAATACACTTGTCAAGACAAGCTTAAGTCCAAAAGAAACTGAATATGAGACATGAGTGCGTGAAGATGCAATAAAAGTAAATCGAGCACTCATAAATCAAGACCTTACCAATACCATTAAAAACCAAGAGGATAAGAGAGATGGTCGACAAAGAGTGAGGATATCAAGGCGAGATATTAACACTCTCGTGTAATATAAGTTTCTAAGTGGGCAAAACATGAGAATAATCCATAAAGAAACATCCACACACATAAGAGGTTAATAAAAATAAGAAAACATGATATCCAAGAGGAAGTCATGAGATATACCAAAAAATGACATTTTTCTTAAGTTCATATATAACCCAAGGCTTTATTTAATCTTATGGTATATCAATGTTGGGGGGATAACCCCGGGTAGGGTCACTCCGGGGTATAAGGGCCGAGTTAGCCAAGGGTCGGCAAGGTCAAAGCGGATGCTGGCCGAGTCACCTCAAGGCAGGACGGATCACGGAGTAACCCGGACCAGGGGGGTCGCCTAACATTGTCTCGTCCGACTCAAGGAGTAAGTCGGAGACACTTTTCTAGCTTATGTGCAGGAACAGGGGTGGCCGGATCAACTGTGATCCGGATCCTCGTTTGGCTTCTAGGAGAAGGAAGGAATATCTCTGGTCAAAAAGAAGGCCCGGTGCATACTGGATGAGCGAATAAAGCAAGGGCAGGACCACCGGATCGTGGCCGACAAGGGTGACGACGCTCACGTCGGCTGACGCAGGCGCCGCAGAGGCAACGTCGCTAAAGCAAGAGTGACACGGGGGAAAAGCACCCCTGTCGGGTTACTATTTTGGGAGACGTATGCCCTAGGCCAGGACCGAACCACCCCTAATAAGGGGGGGTTGGGGTTCTGGTAAGGGGGTTGGGTTTTTTCAGAGGCATAGCAAGGAAAACACTAGTGAATCTAGGGTTCCTAGGCTAGTTGGTAGGCAAGAGTAAGAGAGTTTCTTCTTCCTCCTCTGGTCAATACAGCTCGAGGGGCACTTGTAATCTGGGAGACTGAACATCAATTCAAAGCTTCTGTGTAGAGAATCACTCTACTATCCCCCCTGGATTCCCCTAGCGCATATTAGTCCCCACCATTAGCCTATTCATGGCATCTGCCGTGACACCACCACGACAATCAATGAACTTCACCAAAAAAACCTCAAAAACATCACAACTAACACTAAGGGAGCTAATGCAAGTTGGGATATTTTGAGAAAGGCAACAAGTATCAAAAGGAAGGATTCAATGCAATTTCAACAATATTGCACATGAGAGTACCCTGAGGAATTAATATGCAATAAATTGCTAGAAGGCATATTTGGAATTGGTGAATCATGAACATGATTTTGTATAATCCCAATTATATGCATCATCTCAAATTACTCATATAAGCAATAAGGATAGAGAAGTCTTTCAAAGATCCTTGCAACATTTACAAACAAATAAATCCATGCCAAGATGTAACCTACAAGAGATTGGATGGAAGAATAGTATGCATGAATAAGATACTTGTTACCAAGATAGCAATGGCATGATGTAGTAGATAATAATTCTTCGATCATCCTAGCTTGGCTCCAATTATCATGTGGTGACAACACCTTCCTTATAGATAAGAAAAGCATCAATTGCATATCCAATGTACCTAAAATAACATTCAAGTACATCTTGGTCCCCAAACTCATTGGGTCCAAAGTGGTTAGACTAACCACAACACATAGGACACACTCCATAAAAATATGTGCATATTTAGAGATGAAATTTGAATTTCATGCACATCTTAGCCGTCTAAGGATTTGATGGAGTATACCCTATATATTGGATCAAAGAAAGCAAGACATGCTATAAGATATACATTTAGTAAACATGCATGCACAGGACTTTCAAGATCCAACGAAGCTATAATTTGGAGAAAACACAAAAAATTCAAGGAGGCATACAAGGTGTGACAAAACACATTTTTTGCCCAAACTATGTCAAAGAATCAAATAAACACAAGATTTGTTCAACAAAGTTCAACAAATGAACCAAGCAAAAACTATTGAGCATAAAAGATGAAATAAAACACAAATGCTCAAAGAATTATCTCATTCAAGCAAATAAAATAGAGAAGAAAGAATGACATAACAAACTCCCCAAAGAGCAAGGTTTCAACAAATAAACCAAACCCTTAACACTTTTAATAATGGCACAAGGTTCCGAAAAAGGTTTGTCTTCAACTAAAACACATTTGATAATAATCAAAAACATCATCAAAGAGATGTTCAAAAGCCAAAGAAGACAATGGGAGTAACAACAAATTTTTTGGAGAGAAAATAAGGAAATAAGAGGCGAAATCCAAGGTGAAGATGATCCACAAATGTTAACACACACAAGTATATCAATTGTCGAAGACAATGAGTGTATTGGAATTGATTTACGGTGGTGTATTGCATAGATATTAAAGATAAATCTTCACAATAAAAAGCATATGATAGGAATAAAAATATTAAGCACTATGCAAAGATATAGATTCTTGATAGCTTCAACTAGTCACACAATCATGCAAAGCAATGATTAGAATAACTTGAAGAAAATGGTCTCCCAAATAAGATACAGAGATATGTATTTGAGAAAGGCCGCACCAATAATTTCTTACTCAAACAAAGACCGAAAGGATGAGAAATAAAATCTTCTAACAAAATAGGCCTTGTTTGAGCAAACATGCCACCTAGAAACAAGATAATCAACAATATCAATTCTAAGTGGCACCACCTCATATGTTCACATTTCCTAGGATTGTGATATGCAAAAGGAGCATATTACTCCCCCCATAATGTGTTATTCATTTTTTCTTAAAAAGAGGCAAAGAACCCTCAACTAGAGATAATTAATGGATATTTAGAACTTGAATTTCTCATGAGTATGACACACCACATAGTGAATATATAAGCTTGCAATATCAATACTAAGTGGTAGTACTCATGTACACACATTTTAAGGTTTGAGAGATGCGTGAGGCATATCACTCCCCCAAAATGGGATGTTCCATTAACCACTCGAAACAAGCCAAATAAGATGTCATCAAGATGCATTAGAGGCTTAAAACAAAACACACGGATAAATGATGTGCCAAACACCTAGACATACTTGAATACACAAAATAAGGAAGCATGAGGCACAACAAATACACACGCATACTTGGTACAAAACCAAAACATGTAAATGGGAAAGTAACTTACAATATAAAAGAGCTGAGTTCGAGTTACCGCAAAGAGGTGCGTTGGGTATATGGTAGGGACATGATAATCCTTATAACTTGGCTTGATCAAATATAATATATGAAGATCCCTTAATTCTCCATGAGTTATCCAAGTCTCCAATGCCCTCCACAAACACCTATTGATCAAGTTTGAGCTTGTTGGTCCCTAACCAGGTTGGGTCCTAACAGGTTAGTCACAATAGGCTTGGCAATCCAAATGGTCTCTTCTTGACACAACTTTGAGTTCCAACAAACTTGGCAAACACATTGCCATACGTATCCTTCCCAAGAGAGTAATCATCATCAACAATGATAGGGTCAGATAAGGTACCATTTGAACATGAAGAGGCAAAGTGCCCCTTCTCACGACATATGTAGCAACAAGTGCTCCCCTTTCTATTTTTCATTAATTTCTTAGCTTGGAGAGCATTATATTTATTCTTCTTGGGAAGTGGCCTAGCATCAACTTGAGGTTGATATTGGGCTTGACCTTGAACTTGTGGCCGCTTCCCTTGTTGCTTATCACTCAAGTGCTTTTTCTTTAATGGACAAGATCTTACATGATGTCCTACAACCTTACACTTGGAGCAAATAATCTTGGACGAATTCTTGATTTGGTCTTGGCCCTTGTTCTTGTTGCTCTTGGACTTGTTCTTGTTATTAGATTTGAATCCAAGTCCACTTTTATCATTAGGGGATTTTTGCACACTCAAAATATTATTGAGTGTGGATTTCCCTTCATGACTCTTTCCCAAGTCTTTCTTCAAAGAAGTGACTTGGGCCTTGAGCTCTTTGATTTCCTCTACAAGGTTAGTAGAAATAGAGGTACTAGAGGAAGTGGAAGCTTCATTGTTAGAGCAACAAGGCAAAGCAAGTAGTCCAACACAAGGTTTATCACTAGTATGACTAGAAGGATCACTAGGACTAGCACATGGGAAAATAGAATTTTGAGCAGAAGTTGTGCTAATGTCCAAAAGAGGCTCACAATATGTTACCTTAGTAATACTTGCCTCACGAACTAACTTTAGCCCACCATGGAAGATTAGAAGATCACTATGAGAGCCTGAGAGATTTTCATGACTTTCTTCCAATTTCCCATAATTACTAGTTAGCAACCTAAGTTGAGCCCTTAACCCAACATTATCCTTTAATATAGATGCTACACAAGAAGTAGAGTTAGTAGCACTAGCATCATTCATATATTTTTTCTTTTCAAGCTCATAAGATACAATTTTTTGTGTGAGGAAACAATTAATGTGCTTCTCCTTGGCAAGCTCTTGCTTAAGGAGATTGAATCTCCGACTCCCATCATCAAGTTGGAAATCCAACTCCTCTATGGTTCCCGTTTGTTTAGTTATGGTGTCCATAACGTGTTTGAGACAAGAAACGACCTTATTATTACCACGAAGAGAGGTACACAAAAAATTCAACTCAAGCATGAGAGCACTAGTATCCTCATCAACGTCATCATCACTATCATCATTATCATTTCTATTATCTTCAGAAGATATGTTGGTATCCGAAGTAGGAGATACCTTTGATCCTCTTACCATAAGGCACATGTGAGCACGTGAGGATGAAGATGAGGATATTCTTTAATCTTCATTCATGATCATGTCTTTCTCCATAGAATGTTTGATTTCCTCTACATTGTTAGATAAACAACTACAGGAAATAGAAGCATTTGTTCATGGGAACAAGGCAAAACAAGCATATCATCTACACTAGTACTCAAATAATTTCTAGAGGATATGCAAGGACTAGCAACACAAGAGGATATATTATCATTGTTGCAAGAAGTATTTAAGTCCAAACAAGAAACATTGCAATGGGATAGAGATGACAGATCATCATTAGTGAGCACAATATCAACATTGCAATTTCCAACACCACTCACCACATTGTTACCTTGTGTATTGCCACACGTTGGTGAAGTGGATGAAGATGAGAACTCATCGCGGTTGGAGGTGGAAGCAACTTGGACCTCTTCATGATGTGAAGGAGAAGAGATCTCCATAGAGAGACCACCGACAATATGAGAAATGGAACCACCAAATATTTCTTTAATCTTGGTCCACTTCTCATGAGACGACTTGCGCTTTACAATCGTCAGAAACAAATTAACTGTTGGGCTCAAAGAGAAAATAAGCTCATTAGATACTTGAGCTTCGAGATGTAATTTTTTATCATCCTCTAAAGATATATTTTGAGGATCCATCGGAGGAGAAAAACCTAAATCTAGAAATTGCTCAATATTTGGACACAAGGTCTGAAGATTACAAAGCAATCAATTTCTCCACAAAGCATAATTTGTGCCATCGAAGATAATTGTGTCATTGTGCACTATACTACTAGCCGACATCTTTACACTCTAGGCGGTGAAGCCTAAACAAGGAGAGACCTTGCTTTGATACCAATTGAAAGGATAGAGATGTCGCCTGGAGGGGGTGAATAGGCAATTTCAAAATTATTATGGTTTTAGCTTGATAGAATGCGGAATTAAACTAAAGTTTATTTTACAAGCACAAAACCTAAATACACTAGGATCAACTAAGTGCATCAACAAGAAGTTAAGCTAAGCAAGATATCACAAAATATAAGTACTTCAAGACCAATGGCTATCACAAGGAAAGTAAGCTCGGGTATAGAGATAACCGAGGCATCCGGAGACGAAGATGTATTCTCGTGTTCCCTTACAAGAAGGTACGTCACGTTGGAGAGGTGTGGGATTCCACAAAGGATTTCCCTATGCCATGAAGGCTCACCTTCTTCTCCGAGTCTATCCCACGAAGGAATAGGCCCTTTCCTTATGGCTAGCTTTTCCTCCACTCCGGAGATGGAAAGCTCCACAACCACTTCACAAGCTCCACGAAGGAAAATCCCGGGTCTCTTCACAATCTTCCACAAAGAGGACACCGGGGCACCAACCGCCAAGCCAACTAGGAGGTCACCCTCCAAGAGTAACAAGCTCACAGTCTCTCACTCGAACAAATCGTAATGGATAGCTCAACACTTATGCAAGACTGCAAAGCAAGAACACCAAGAGTGCTCAAATCCTTCACTCTCAAATCCCACCAAAGCAACAAGTGCTAGGGAGAAATTAGAGAGGAAAAATAATGGTGAAAGTCAACCAATGACTCCAAGATCTAGATGCAAAGGGTTCCCCTCACTTAGAAGAGGAATTGATCGGTGGGGATTGTAGATCTAGATCTCCTCTTTAAAAGCCCTAAAAAAGATGCAAGACTCATAGGAGGGAAGGGAGAGGAAACAAGCTCAAAGGGGTCAACAATGGTTGTCAAAAATGTGCTCAAGAACCCTAGAACTTTGGGGAAGAAGCCCCAATTTTATACCCTTTCAAGGGGGATAACCGTTGGAGACAAAACAAGGTGGACGGACACGTTCCGGCGGGGAAACCGACGCCACCGAATCTGGCGCCGAAATTTCCGATCGACCAGAAAAATTGTGGTCAAAACCGAAACAGCATACATAACAGTTTTTCGACGATTCGCTGGAAATTTCAGGCGGTAGCCGGAGATTTCGGCCCCATACCCGACGCCGCTGGAATTCTCGCCGGGATCAAACATGACATACGAAAACGGCGATAACTTTTGTGTCCAGACTCGGATTTTAGCAAACTTGGGATTTTTGAAAAGCTAAGAACAAGCTCTATCTATTAGAGAGAAGAAAACACAAGAAAGAGGAAGAGGTAAAGAACCAAATAAGGTGAGGTATGAAACCTCCCTAAAGAAGAACCGGTAAAACCTCCAAACTCAAAAACGCAAGAGAAGATGCATACGAATTTCGTTTTCGATAAACTTGAGCTTGTTGAACAGCTAGCAACAAGCTCAAGAACCTTACACAGAGAAACACCAAGAAGCAATAAAATAGGAAGAATCAAAGTGTGCAAAGGATTTAGCTCCCTAACACGATGTGATCAAGTTACCCAACCGGAAGCCCCTCTTGATAGTGCGACTATCTATCCTATAACCCGGTCTCCCAACAACCACCTTGAGACCGGTAAAAGGAGAACTTAGCAAGGACATACCTTTTCCTTACGCATCCTGCTTGATCTTGATGACAATGCTTCAAGCTCCATCCAAGCCAGAATGCATCACTTGATCATTGTTGCTTCGTGAAGACTCATAATTTTCTCCCCTGTACACCACTATGGGATAGCTTCATTAAGACACATCTTCACATGTACATTATCACCAATATGGACGACAAGCTTCAAGCAAATGATCTTCTCGAGATGCTTATCTTGAACTTGCCCTTCTCAACCTTGATGACGATCACCACTTAATGTCATCCTCTCATGGGCTATATGAGATCTTCACTTTTGAAGCATGCCCATGGAAAGATACCTATCCCATATATAAAACACAAAGGCACATATACAATGGGTTAGTTCATGATGAATAATTGACAAGGCTTACCATACCACAAGACCCATGTGGTACATTCTTTATGCTTCATGTGTTGACCAACTTGAAATCACTCTTCACTCTTTGTATTGGTCAACCAAGTATCTTCTCATGCTCCATCTCAATATCTTGAGGTACTTAAGAAACTCTTCATTTGATTACATGCTCTAAATTTTAGTAAACCATAACTCAACTAATGAGGCCTATCATGACACCGATTTAGATACATATCTTGAATTATTCTATTGAGATCACACTCTCAAGATCTTGATCATATCATATTCTTGTCTTCAACTTGATGATCTTGATGCCAATACTGAAGGTATATCTTTATCTTCATGGCATCCATACTTGAATCCAACACATGGACTACAAGCATGACCTATGGAATATTCCTTCATATAAAACTCAGAAACCATTAGTACATAGGGATTGTCATTAATCACCAAAACCACACATAGGGGCAATTACACTTTCATATGGAGAGGGAGGCTACCCGGTGAAATCCTCATGGGATCCTTTTTGCCGGTGTAAGCCCCAATACCGAAGAGCCTCGCCTGGATAGGCTGGATACGCATCCGAATGAAGTAGGCCAAAATCTGTAAACCCGATAGCTCCTTGTCGACTGCAGTGCATAGATTTTCAAGCCGCATCAATAAAGTTTTGATCTCAGTCATTTCTTCAGGAGTAGGGCGCTGGTCCCATGTGTCAAGCCTTCGACAGGTTTTCTTGGGGTCAAAAGTGGCAAACCTGAAGGTCTGGACCTTACTTTTCTGATCCTTGATGTAAAACCACTTGGTTTTCCATCCTTGGACAGAATCTGAGATTTTGAAGTCGAAATAATCAACTTCAGAACAAACGGAGAAAATGGTGCCTCGACGTCATGGACAACTTCGTTGCTGTCATTACGATGAACATAGAAGAAGTACTTCCATAGGCCCCAATGCAGATGAATCCCGAGGACGCACTCGCAAAGAGTGATAAAACAGGTAACATGAAGAATAGAGTTTGGTGTGAGCTGGTAAAGTTGCACGCCGTAGACAAAGAGCAAACCACGAAGAAACTCGTGAACAGGGAGAGAAAGGTAAGCGATAGAGGAAGGAGAGAAACATTACCCGCCACCCAGTCTCAGAAACGAGAATTGCTTCATCCCTCGGAAGTCTAAAGGTGCCCTCATCGAGGAGGCAATAGTTGCCAGCCTCCCGTAGATCTCGCTGAGAGCACTTTGTGGGAGCCCATCCAACGGCCCTCTTCCTCGTCGCCTTAGCGGCAACAACAGAAGTCCCGACCTTGGACTTGCCCATGGCAGATCTTGCAGGGAGGAGGAAAGTGCACAAGGAAACAAGAACAATCAAGAACAACGAGCGCAGGTGCGACGCAAGGAAGAAAAAGAAGTAGGCAACAAGGAGGAATAGTAAAACAGTAAAGGAATTCTACCCTCGTTTATAAGAGAAAGGAACGCGAAGCTCAACCGTTAGATAAGGGCAGCGAAGCGTCAAGACGTATAGGATGAAGACATGTGGCAATGATTTGCAAAAGGATAAAAATCGTGGGCAGTTATTACCATAGTAAACACGGAGGAAACTGCATGGCGCCTCGATTGCGCATAAAGGGGGTCGTGCGGTCAAAAATCACCGCATACCCACCGTTCAAGCGTCATCATTACTAAAACATGGGCCCACCATCGTAACGTTCCATCAGGACTCATTTCTCGAAAACTAGGACACGCTACCTTCGTCAGCAATGATGTCATGAATAAACCAAAGATTGAAAAAAAATACCCTCGTACATACAACCAATTGTTTTGTAATAAATTATCGGGTTCATACTTCGAGCCTATGTTCATATGCCAGCATCCGAACATAGCCTTGGGAGCTACTCCCATAGGGATCACTAGTCACACACCCGATTTATTTGTTAAGTTTGAAAATTTGTCGGTCAAACCTTTATGTTGTGAGCCTATGTCCTGATAAAATCATCCGAACATAGTCTCGGGGGCTACTCCCATCGGGAGCGCTGATCGCGCACCCGATAGAAATTGTATAGTCTAGCTGGACCTAGATAAATATTTATCTTCGTGCATTGAAGGCGCACCCGATAAAACAAAAAACTTCAAGCAAAGCTAAGAAACATATGAAACTATGAGTGTTACAACTTTGTGATTCTCAGATGGTTACTCCCGGGAGCGCCCATACAGTATCCAAGAAAACTAGCAACTTCAGCCATTCCAACATCCAAACAAGGTAATCGACAAAATTTAGAAAATCTTCGGACCACACCCAATGCGATAAAAGTCTGAATATCATGTTCATGACATGAAGGTAAGACCCTGGGATTCGTCCTGTGTGGCCTGGTATACACACATGAATATGCTCTGCCAGTAAAATACCCGTATCAACGATACGATGAAAAATCCCGACGGACGCGTTGAGTACCCGAAATAATAGCACTGGAATTCAGTATATGATAAGACCTCAACGGCTCGAACTGGATTACGCCAGCAAATACCGAGTTCAGGCCCGGGGACTTGAATTCGATGTAGGTTCATGGTGTTTTTGTCCAGGAGAAATTAAATGATTCCCGATCCATCGGATGCATCAGACCCGTTGTTCTGTATCCCTACTACGGTTAAAATAAAAAAGTACATTGCAAAGAAAAACTCGGCTCACATTTTCCTTTGAGACTCAACCCGAATCTATGATTCGGATGGAGTCTCAGGTGCTACTGACATAGGTATGATTAACTGGGTTATTGTGATTGGTTACCCTAGGCTTACAACCCACAAGGTCCAAGAAGAAACCAAGGAAGGCCCAAGAAGCATCCGACGGAATACATATCTTGCTAGACAAGGAAAGAGTAGGAACCGACATTGTATTAGTGTTGTAATCATAACTCGTAACCTATCCGTATACGGCCTCAGGACCCAGCCTATTATATAAAGGCTGGGAGGAGCCAACGGGGAGGTACCAAAAAAGCCTTGAGCAATCTGTAATCGATTTGTTTCTAAGCAATCATACGACTTCGGATCCCTTGTTTTTCTGATCAGCCGATGAAATCTCCAGCATTCTCTTTTCCACGAAACCCTAAGTCCATCACTATGGATATTGCTGAGATTAACTCTCGTCAAGGATAGTATGGATAGTATGGTATTGGTGGTGGATAGTAAGTTGGTTGATATGGGATTTGGTGGTTTGACTGGTAAGGTGGGGGGGGGGGGTTGGTGGAGTGTAGTATTGAGGTTGGGATGTTGGATTGTTTTTTGTGTATAGGATGATGATGATGGTGCTATGGAGGTGATGGGTGGAGTTGTTTTTTGTATAGGTGTAGTGGTAGTGGTGATAATTGCAGAGGTATTGGCCGGTTGGGTGGGAGGGAGGGGTAGCTGTTCTGGCGTTAGTTTGTCCAGGTGTGGTGGGAATGGTGGTGGTGCTGGGGAAGGTACTTCTGGAATTGGGGAAAGAGTTTGGCTTTGAAGAGATGGGGGTGTCAAAAGTTGGAGTTTTGGGTGAGGTTGGTGGTAGGAGCCGTTGCTTCTTCTTGCCGGGACATGTTTATAGCCATGGTACTCATCATAGCAGACATCTTAGAGATCTCACCTTGGAGTGCAGCAATTGCTGAGGTGGTGTCGGTCTGATAGCGGGACAAGCGGTCGCTGACGAATCTGAGATCGCGAGGGGCGGATCGAACCTAGGGATGCAAGCCGCCGGTCATCCGCCTGCATCTATACTCGAACCTGCTCTTTCTCGTGTTTGTTGTCGGTCGTCGCCGATGTGTTCTCTTCCACGCTGTACTTGCTTGAACTGCGCGACCTTGAGCGAGCGCGAGTCTCGGATGGCATGGTGGTGGAGGGATTTTACGGCCGGAGGGAATGGTCTCCGGTAACCTCGCCGAGATCTAGAGGGAGGGAGGGAGCGCTATTGGTGCAACGGGAGGGAGGGAAGCAAGCCGGAGATCGACTGTTGTGATACACTTTGTCAGGGCCTCGGTGACCAATACATCGTCGCGCTCGAGAGAGAGGAGGGGAATTGGAGCTCTCGGGGCTGAGAGCTACGGCTACACGATAAGAGGAACATGACAATAAAAATAATTATGGTTTTTATTATGCGTGCCACCCAGCCATCCACTCCCATCCCTTTATATTGAAAGGATAGGGTCACACATTTCATTACAAGTCTTTAAACACCAATCTTAATTAGGACGAGATTAATCTGCTAACGAAGACATCCAGCTGTGTCTGAAGCGGTAACCCTGAGCCTGCGCCGTCCGATAGCTGACGAAGTTAGAGGGCGAGCAGAGAGGACCTGACACATCCTGTGTCCATCGCATCAAGCTCCCAGACCTCCGTCCGCCTGAACCTCCATCTGCCGGGCCAAGATTTCCTCTCCTCCACGTCACCGACCGCGTGGCCACCTGGGTTTGGCCTAGATCAGGCCCATCTGCTTCCACGCCGCCCTGCATCCAGCCAACAGCAGCAGAAGGTTTCCTCAGCATTTCGCCGGCCTCATGCCGCCTAGCCTCGCACCTCACCGTCTCGCCTCGCAACGCCGCTGACTCGCCGCCATCGTGCCACTAGAACCTCCCGCGCGCCGGGATCCCGAGAGGAGGAATAGAACTCCGCCGCCACCATCCTTGGGCGCGCAAGGCTTCACCGTCGCCCCCTCTGGCAGCGGCGAAGAGGAGAAGAGGTCTACGCGGCGACGGCTAGGGTCTGCCCCCGTGTCGCCGCCAGAGGAGGGCGATGCGGGGCTGGATTTCTCCGTATCGCATTAAGGTGATAGCTCCTGCTTCTCTATTTTAGGTCATCTAAATTCATAGGAGTATATTGAATTCAGATATTGACCGCTTGTCCAGTAACACATAATTATGAACAGAAAAGGTTTCGAACGTCCAGTTTAACCCCTGCATTTATCTTGTCGGTTCTTCTCTGTTCGTCAGTTGGGTTTTCTTGTGTCCAGAACCGAACGAATGGTGGTGCGCTTCCTTCCCCGCGTAAAGCTTGTTCGTCGTCTCCCTCGCTCCGTCTGGACTGACGCTGCCGCTCAGCCGCCCTTCACCGCGCCGTTGCACGACCTCAACGCCCGGCTGAAGGTCCTGGTCCAGTCGGGCAGCCTCGCGAAAGCGCAGGCCCTGTTCCACGCGGCGGCGCGCCGCGACGAGGCCTCGTACGCCGCGCTCCTCGCGGGCCATGCCGCGGCAGGGGATTTCGCCGGCGCGATTGCGCTCTTCACCCACCTCCGAGCCTCGGAGTCTTCCCCTCCGCTCGACGCCGCCGACTCGTTCGTCCTCAGCCTCGCGTTTAAGGCCTGCGCCGCCGCCGCGTCCGACGCCGCGCCCCTACACGCGTTCGCCGTCCGATCCTCGGCCGTCACCTCCGTCTTCGTGGCCACTGCGCTGGCCGACGCCTACGCCAAGGCCGGCCGCCTCGCGCTGGCTCTCAGGGTGTTCGACGAAATGCCGCAGAAGAACATGGTTTCCTGGACCGCCCTGCTCACCGCCCTGTCCCGGGCGGGCCGCCGGCACGACGCGCTCCGCCGATTCGCCGAGATGCGTGCTTCGGGCGTGGCCTGTGACTCCCACGCATGTGCGGCCGCGCTCACCGCCTGCGCCGAGGACGCCGCCGGCCTGCTCTGGCGCCGTGGCCGCGAGGTGCACTCGCTCTGCGCCAAGCTCGGCGTCGACGCCACGCCCTACGTCGCCAACACGCTGGCCACGCTCTACGCGCGCCGCGGAGACGTCAGCGGCGCGCTGGCCGCCGTCGGGCGCATGGGATCCCGTGACGTAGCTGCGTGGACGACTGTGATATCCTCCTATGTGCAGACTGGCCGCACCAGGGAGGCTATCCAGGCGTTCGTCGCAATGCTTTGTGGCGAGGCATCGTCAAATTCTGCATCACCAAATGAGTACACCTTCGCTGCCATCATCGCTGCCTGTGCAGACATTTCCTGTGTCCATCTTGGAGAGCAGCTGCACGCACAAGCTGCACAGAGAGGGTTCGCCAGTGCCCGCTCAGTGGCCAACTCACTCGTCACGCTCTACGCACGCGCCGCCGGTCGTCTCTCGGCAGCCGATGCCGTGTTCAGGGAAAGTGCTGCCAAGGATGTCGTCTCCTGGAGCGCGATCATATCAGGCTACGCGCAGGAAGGGCTCGCTGAGGAGGCTTTTTCCCTGTTCACCGAAATGCGACGGCATCACTGTCCTCGCCCGAATGAGTTCACTCTTGCCAGTCTCCTGAGCGTGTGCGCGAACGCTGCGATATTGGATGCCGGTCGTCAACTCCATGCGCTTGCTCTCGCTGCTGGTCTCAAAAACCATGCGATGATCAGGAGCGCGCTCATTGGCATGTATGGGAAGAGCGGAAGCATGTCAGATGCCGATGCTGTATTCTCCAATCGCACGAAGGACGATGTGGTTTCGTGGACTGCGATGATTGTTGGACACGCTGAGCATGGTCAGAGCAAAAGGGCACTTCAACTATTTGAGGAAATGTGCCGTGTTGGGCTGAAGCCGGACCATGTTGCATTCATCGGTGTGCTCAGTGCTTGCTGTCATGCTGGGGAAGTCGAGCTTGGATTCAGATACCTCAGTGCAATGAGCAAACGCTATGGACTGGAGCCTGCCAAGGAGCACTATGGCTGCGTGGTGGATTTGCTGGGCAGAGCGGGAAGAATAGATGAGGCTGAGGAGTTGATTGGCAGAATGCCTGCTGATGAAAGAGACGGTGTTGTTTGGACATCTTTGCTTAGGGCATGTGCAGCTCGAGGGGAAGAGGAAACTGGGAAGAAAGCCTCAGAGATGGCCATGGAGGCAGAGCCATGGGGTGCAGGAGCACATGTGGCAATGGCGAACCTATTCGCCAGCAAGGGACAATGGCGTGAGGCAGCACACGAGAGGCATATGATGAAGCAGAAAGGGGTTGTCAAAGGGGTAGGGTGGTCGTCGATCACAGTTGGAGGGACAGACAGGGGAGTCGGGGTGTTTGCTGCAGGTGACCGGACGCATCCCAAAGACAGTGTGATCTATGAGATGCTTGAGTTGATTTATTTCGGTGTTGGATTGGCTCGCCATGCACCTGATCAGATGGATTTAGCATCTGAACTGGAGCTGATGGTTTAACATTAACTGACGAAGTGAGCAATTTCAGAAGAAGATTGGCTTCAAAGGGAAAAATCACAGAAGTATTTGGCTTGATGAGCACTAATTCGGCTTAATAGTTCTGCTTCTGTGTTGAAGTACTCTCCAGTGTTACTAATGCGACTTTGATCTAGGTACAACTCTTGATAAGATGGCCTGAGTGCCTGCAACATATATGTACTAGGCAAGGATTTTCTTGTCGAAACATATATGTACTAGGCAAGGATTGCCTGCAACATATATGTACTAGGCAATAATCATCATTTTGTTGGTAAAGATGGTATTCTGACGTTCCCATAGGAGGGTTGTGGCATTGAGGCTGGGGAAGTCATCTTATTTAGTGCTAATGCTGATATTGATAGTTACCTTCGCATTGTACCAGCTTATGATAGTAGTTTGTTGGTAACTTTTCTCGTTGCAATATTGAGCATGGATGTTAGTAGATTATCACAAGTACTCGAAACATCATGCTTGTGCAATCACAGAAATATGATAAAATAATAAATATATGTTTATGTTATTAAATCCTTCTTTCTGTATGTCTTCACAGCATATTTTGAGGTATTCAGATTTTGTGTACTCCCTCCGTTTCAAAATATAAGATGTTCTAGGTTTGTGAAGAAAATGCATCTAGACTTATTTTAGTGTGTAGCAAAATATAAGATGTTCTAGCTTTGTGAAGAAAATGCATCTAGACTTATTTTAGTGTGTAGATTCACTCTGGTTTAGAGTGAATCTACACACTAAAATAAGTCTAGATGCATTTTCTTCACAAACCTTAAACATCTTATATTTTGAAACGGAGGGAGTATATTTTCATGCATGTGTCCTGCATAGTATTGATTTAATTAGTACTCTATATGGTTCAGGATGAGCCTATGGTTGAACGCGAAATTATAAGAGGAGGGATTATGTCACTAGGGAGTGATTATTTAAGGAAAAAGGATTATCTTCGTGCAGCAGGATTCTTCGGTCAGGTATACTAAAGCACCATATATATTTCTTCTTGCGTTTAGCCTTTCTGACATTTCAGTTTTGTTGCATGTTTGTAGTGGCTTGAGAGCTCTCAGACTGAAAATTTAAGTTTCATAACTTCATACTCCCTCCATCCCAAAATAAGTGACATGGGTTTGTCTAGATTCGGATGTATCTAGACACGTTTTAATATATAGGTACATTCAAATCTAGACAAACTCAAGTCACTTATTTTGGGACAGAGAGAGTATATGATTTCAGAAGGATTGTGTCTTTATTTCACATATTCCAAAGTATAATTTTGGGCAAAAATATACCAAAATACCTAGAGTATCACATTGAGCCGGGTGTCTTTTATCATAGATTTTGAGTCACAGGAAGGTCCCTGCTGTCACGGCTAAGGGTGTGCAAAAACTGAAACCGGTCAAACCAGCCAAACCGGCCACTTACACCCTAGTTCATTTTCCTTTACAAATGAAATCCAAACTTTGGAGCTAGTACAAAAATTTGAACTAGTCCAAACCGGCCAAACCACTCAAACCGGGTTTGCACAGGCTTAGTCACGGCCCAGGACCTAGACGTCAGCTGGGTTTGTTATTTTTAGTAACTTAATTGGAGTTGTTCAGGATAGGGCTCAGCTGACTGTATGACGTGTCTTTCTTTTCCTTGCTTTGGTCATGTACATTTTCAGTTTTGTGGTGCTGAATACTCATTTTGTGATAATGGACAAGGAAAGCGAGATATTCTTGTACTTTCCCTCAGGTATAAACAGGAAATTTTACCGGTATTTCCTTGATGACTGGTGCACTGATTTGAGGATACAATCAGTATTTCTGTGATTCCTTGTCATATACTGTTTTTTTGGAGTTGCTGCCTTGCTGCACTTGGCTAAAAACACAGGAAGGACTAGACTGAACGGATAGGCTGATAGAAAAGCAGGCTGTTTAATAGAAGTTATTTAGATCACAAGTTACTTTGACATTGTGCTATATTTAGTAAATGTTTCCCCCTTAAAAAATGTTCAGTAGATGCATGATGGGCTGGCTTTGTTTTGAAGACTTGCTAATTCGTATTTTATGCAGACTAGTATGGATTCTCTGCAGCAATGTGCAGATTTCTTGTTTTACTTTTGACGAATTTCAACAGTCCAGTTAATTGATACTACAATTTTAGTAAAAAAATCTTAGTAAGCTTGGTTGTTAATTTTTCTTCTGATGTAGGCACTGAAGCTTGATCCTGGCGATGCCACCTTGTTCTCAAATGGGTGCTGGCGGCAAGGCTTTGGAAGATGCTAATAAATGCAGAAAAATGCGGCCGGATTGGCCAGTATCCTGTTATCGGCAGGGCACAGCTCTGATGTTACTGAAGGTTACATAGAGGATATTTGCTGACTATTTTTTCTTGGTCCAGCAAATTGTTTACGATCGTTGACTCGGTCTTGTATCATCAGGACTATGGAGGTGCAAGTGAACGGTTCTTGGATGGACTCAAGTTGGACCCAGTTAACGCTGAGATTGAGGATGCACTACGGTAAACCATCTGCCTCTTCGGTTACACTGTCTTTTGACGATAACCTTGCATTGGTAGCTGATTGGAAGTGTTCCAGCACATCCCACTCACATCATTAGCTATATACTGAACACTTCCGTATGCTGTAAGTATATTCGTGGCGGAGCCAGCTGCCATCACCTGGTGCCTGGACAAAACCTCCAGTACGAAGTGTTGATGAGTTTTTGCCTGGTGAAGCTTCCGCCTGACTCCTTGTGCTCTACTACTAGATTTCAGTGAACGTTTCCAGGCAGAGCCTTGTTGCCCGCCTGCCTGCGCTCGCGGGGCTGTGACTGTGACTTTGGCACCGGGTATATTCATGCCCTTGCCACGATAAGTGTCGAGAACTTGTGAAGATATTGATTATGGCTCCATTCTGTTTTGGGTCTGTTTGGATTTTGAAATGCCACTTTGTACTGGTAGAAATATATGCAATTCCAAATCCCTGACTCTTCTCCTTGGAATATGCAGGGAAGCTATGGAATCCTTGAAAACATCTTGGAGCCCTGAAGCTAAGTGAATGTTTGGGTGTTGCAGCGAAACCAGTTGAGGCTTTTTGGCAGGCGTTTCTCCTTTTTGCACAAGGACTGACTTTTTGCACAAGGACTGATTTCTTTGGGAAGTCAAGCCGTGTGTCTGGTTGAGTATTAGCGTGGCATGTTGATGGGCATATTTATTCATGCATGCAGTAGTAATACCTTGTGGAAATAGTCGCTGTACGTCTGGATGCTTAGCAGCGTTTACTCAGTCTCAGCTTGTATCTGTTGCCGGCTTACTCTGACCGCTTATATTACCATGAGGTGTACTACGCATTAACTTTTTGGTGAGGCATGGAACGAATATTTAGTTTAGATTAGACTGAGCAGAAACTTCCATTAACCTGACGGCAGACGGTGCTGCAAGATTGCTGGCAACCAAGTCTGCGATGAGGAAAATTCAGTTCAACATTTTTCATCTCTCACGTGTGCTCTTCCTTACTTTGTCGACTGCACCAAAGGAAGCTTTAAGTGAACGCTACTTTGGGTCTACCTACGGTGGTGGGAAGATCTAAAGATGGGTGCGTGGCTGGAAGGGTCAGGGGCTGTCTAAGAAAGCTAAAGAAATCTTGATCAAATCCGTCCTCCAAGCTACACCTACATACCCCATGAGTTGCTTTAGATTCAACAAAAAGATGTGCAAAAAAACTAAGCTCTATATCCTCGAACTTTTGGTGGGGAGCGTTTGTACTTGCAAGGTCCACTGGGTCACTTGGGAGAAATTATGCATGCCAAAGAAGTATGGGGATATGGGGTTTAGAGATTTTGAAGTTTTTAACCAAGCTCTTCTGGTTAAGCAAGCCTAGCGAATCCTCACTGTTCCTGCTTCACCGTGTGCTCGAGTTCTCAAGGCACGATACTTCAAGAATTCTGATCTGCTACATGCGGGCTAGCGTAGCATTCTACATGGCCGAAACCTCCTCAGAGATGGGTTGATCTGCAGAATTGGAGATGGTTCCTCCATTGATGTCTGGCAGAGCAACTAGATGGACACCAAGAAGATCCTGCTCAACGAGGCCGAGACGGACAAGTTCGTTCTGGTCGAAATCGGCCTTGACAGCAAATAGGAAAACACGCTCGTCGACTTTCTTCGTGAGAATCGGGATATCTTTGCATGGTCCCTAAAGGATATGCCGGGTGTTTCGAGGGAGCTCGACGAGCACTCTTTACACATGCGGCCGGATGCGCGGACGGTCAAGCAATCTCTTCGCCGTTTCGCGGAAGAGAAAAGAAAGACAATTGGTAAAGAGATCACCCGGCTCCTTGCAGCTGTATTCATCCTAGAGGTGTACCATCCGGAGTGGCTGGCGAACCCGATGTTGGTACTAAAGAAGAACAAGACTTGGCGCATGTGCGTCGACTACACCAGTCTCAACAAGGGATGTCCTAAAGATTCCTTCGCCCAGCCGCAGATAGATCAAGTGATCGATTCCACGGTCGGCTGCGACCTGCTATCCTTTCTGGATGCCTACTCTAGCTACCACCAGATTAAGTTGAATCCCGCGGATCAAATAAAAACGGCCTTCATCACCCCGTATGGGGCTTACTGTTATACTACCATGCCGTTTGGACTGAAAAATGTAGGGGCCATGTACCAGCGCTGCATGCAGAAGTGCTTGCAGGCACAGATTGGGAGAAACGTACACGTCTACATCGACGATGTGGTGGTGAAGACGAAGGAGCGACACACACTCTTCGAAGACCTGAAGGAAATATTCGCTAACCTTCGCTAGTTCCAGATGAAGCTGAACCCGGAGAAGTGCGTCTTCGGTGTTCCGGTCGGCCAGCTCCTCGGTTTCCTCATCTTAGAGCGAGGGATCGAGGCCAACCTGAAGAAGATAGGCGCAATCGAGCGCATGTAGCCGCCACAAAACCTGCGCCGACATGCAGAAGTTCACCGGATGTCTGGCCTCCCCCAGCCGGTTGGGCGAGAAAGCACTCCCGCTATACTAGCTCATGAAGAAAACCGACCGGTTCGTCTGGTCGGCCCAAGCGGACACGGCCTTCCATGACCTCTAGCGCATGCTCTCCTCCCCGCCCATATTGGCGATCCTGGCTGCAAAAGAGCCAATGTTTATGTACATCACGACCGCCAACTGGGTCGTCAGTGTCATGCTCGTAGTGAAGAGATCAGAAGAGGGAAAGGCGCAGTCAGTCCAGCGCCCGGTGTACTATCTAAGCGAAGTGCTTTTACTCTCAAAGCAGAACTACCCCCACTATCAGAAGCTGGTGTACGACGTGTACATGGCCGCCAAGAAATTGAAGCACTACTTCCTAGAGCATTCCATCCAGGTGGTGGCATTGGCTCCGCTCTCTGAGATAATCGGCAACAAGGACGCCACGGGCGGGTTGGCGAAGTGGGCCATCAAGCTCGCCACCCACAACATCCAGTACGAGCCAAGAACGGCGATCAAGTCCCAAGACCTGGCCGACTTCCTAGTCGACTGGGCAGAAACGCAGTACCTGCCACCGGTTCTCGACTCCACACATGGGAAGTTACACTTCGACGGCTCCAAGATGCGCTGGGGGTTGGGAGCCAGAATCGTCATCACCTCTCCCAAGGGAGACCGACTGAAATACGTGCTGCAAATCCACTTCCGCGTGTCAAACAACATCGCTGAATATGAAGCACTTATCCACGGCCTCAAGCTGGTGAAAGAAATTGGAATCCAGCGAATCCTATGCTTCTGCGACTCGACCTGGTGGTACAACAAGTGTCGAGCGTCTGGGATGCTAAGGATGCAAACATGGCCCTGTACTGTTTCTTCGTCCAGTAACTATGTGCTTGTTTCGAGGGGTGTGAATTCCACCATGTCCCTCGAGCCAACAACGAAGCCGCTGACGCGCTCGCACGAGTCGGCTCTACAAGTCAAACAATACCGCCTGGAGTCTCCCTGGAGCACCTACACAAGCCCTCGATCACGCCGTTCCCAGAATCCGACTCCATCGTCCTAGATGCGGACCTAGGGACTGTTGGCTCTAAGGACCCGAAAGTCATGAAGAAGGTCCCGGGATCGCTGGTCGAAGCCTCGACACTTCGCTGGCAGCTCCAAAGAGTCGGGACTGACGACTCCACCCTTCCACCCAGTAGGCCACTCGACAAGCCCGAACCGGCCAAACAAGAGGAGATACAACTGATCATCCAAACCGTGTATGCTATCCGGGAGACACCAGCACGGGCCAAGCCCTTCATGGACTTTATCACCAGAAGTGAGCTCCCCGATGAAGAAGTTGAGGCAAGACATATCAAGCGCAGAGCAAGTGTATACAACACCATCAACAACGAGTTGTACAAACGCAACGTCGGGCGCATATACTAGCGCTGCGTAAGCCAAGAGGAAGGAACCCGACTGCTCGAAGACATCCACCAAGGCGAATGCAGTCACCATGCTTCATCAAGAGCCATAGTAGCCAAGGCGTTCCGTCACGGTTTCTACTGGCCAACTGTGCTAGAAGATGTCGAGCAATTGGTGCGGGAATGCAATGGCTGCCAGCGATTCAATCAAAACAATCCCCATCACCTAGTCGGCATGCACTCGGTGAACTTGCTAGTGAAGCACATGCCGACTGCCACATTCAAGACAATCCCCATCACCTGGCCCTTCATCGTGTGGGGACTCGACATGGTCAGGCCACTCAAGACCGCGCGATCCGGCATGACACATCTTCTGGTCGCGGTGGACAAATTCACCAAGTGGATCGAGGCCAGGCTCATCAAGAAGCTGGATGGACCCACAGTGATCAAGTTCTTCACATACATACATCACGCGCTAAGGCTACCCCCACAACATCATCACCGACAATGGCACGAATTTCGCCAAAGGGGCCTTCGCGCGCTTCTGCGAAGAAAAGGGCATCCGTCTGGACTTGGTGTCCATCGCGCACCCCTAGCCCAATAGGCAATGTGAAAGAGAAACATCCTGGTCCTAGCCGGAATGAAGCCCTAGTTGATCAAGCTGCTAATGAGGTCTCCTAGATGCTAGATTAGTACCGTGGAGCCTGCGCACCATGCCTAATTGCTCAACCGACTACACTCCATTCTTCCTCGTCTACGGTGCAGAGGCGGTATTCGCAACTGACATCGAGTTCGACACACCCCGCAAATTATTGTACACAGAGCAAGATGCCAAAGAAGCTCACGAGGACAATGTTGACCTCCTCGAGGAAGCACGCGAGTTGGCCTTGTCTAGGTCCGCCATCTACCAACAAAAGTTGTGCCGCTACACCACTAGTCGGATCCGCCCTGTCTCGTTCCGAGAGGGCAACCTGGTACTCCGACTAGTGCAGCAAACCAAGGGGATGCACAAGCTGTCTCCCCCTTGGGAGGGGCCGTTCATCATCAGCCGGGCATTGCATAATAACTCCTACTACCTTATCTACGCCCAGCAACCAGCAAAGAACGGGATGGATCGTTCTGACGAAGAGACTAAGCATCCTTGGATCGCGAACCTGTTTTGCCCATTTTACACTTGAACAAGAAATGTATGTATCTTTACCTTTATATATCATGAATGAACATTCGCGGAGCCCCGAAATAGTCTCGGGGACTCCTTCATCGTATTTCAGCACTTTTCGTTGCAACATATTTTCCCCGGCTCCGGCAGCGTCTCCCGGGGACTCGTCGGCTGGCCCAGGCGGCTTGTATTTCGCAATGATCGAGTACTGTACGCGGCGCTAATGGCACACTCTTCGGTTCCGGCTGCAGACCGCAACCCGGCTATCAGGTCGGCAAGAGCAAAAGCCCGAGGTCCCATACATGAAAATTGTGAGGAAGAAAAACGTCTGGACATTCCGGTTGCGCTCGCCCGCTCGGACCTGCAACAGAAATCTGAAGTATCGTGCAGTATGCTTTATAGCTACCCCTTCGGTTCCAACTGATAATCAGCAAGAACATCGCGCAACGGCCAATGCTCACGAGAAAATACAAAGTCGTTGGCTACGAAACAACGTATTTTTCAAACACACCCGGTGCTCACAAACTACGTTCACGCTACCCATTTCTAACTAACAAACTATTATCTGTGTGTATTTTTTGCATGACCTAAAACTTCACCGGCAGCTCGAGCCGAATGACGGCCAAGAACTCCATCGAGTAAAGTTTTTGCCCGACTGACTGCGTTAGTCGGCCTAAAACTCGGGAACTACACCTAGTGGGTGCGCTCCCGCGCCCCATAGGAAGATTGTATCACCCAAACAGGCAGAGAGCCTGCTGATGACAAAACAATAAGAACCAAAAGGGCAAAATTTCCAAGTAAAGTTTTAGCTGCGTCAGTCGGCCCAAAACTCGGGGACTACACCCAGTAGGGGCCCACTCCAGTACAAGAAGACCCAGAAAAGCAAAAATTCCAACGCCAAAGGCAACATGCAATACCATAAATACGGAAGACGAAGCTTCCACCGGTTTCAACCAACCACAAGTTGTTCACAAGTACTAGCAGAAATAAAAAAGTTCATATAGTTCCACCCGACATACCGGGAATTTTGGCTCAATCATCAGGAGTTGTCTCGGTGGCGGCAGATGCAGTCCCGCTGCAGGAGGCGGCGTCAGCAGCGGCTAAAGTGGTGCCTGGCGGAGGATCAGCGGTCTCAGAATCGTCTTCGACAACAGGCCTCACCCGCTCTGGCTCCAGGGTGTCCGGGTTGTTGTAGTCCTGATCCAACTCTACAAAGCGTGCAATCTTGACGGCGCTAGAGCGGATCTCAGAGTTACTTTGGCGGAAGCCGTCGTAACTGGTGCCCTCCCAGATGCCACGAACAAGAGACTCCACCTTTGCAGCCGGGTACGAGGACTTAGAGAAGAGACACGAGTCATCTCCGTGCCTCTGCGTGCATATATACCACTCCCTCTCGGAGTCGAGCATGTCCACGACTCCCTCCATCGCCGTGGCAAGGGCATCAATGTTCACTGGCATTTTCTCAAACAGCTAGAGATATTCGAAGATGTTGATGCAAGCCTCACGCATCCGGACTGTGTCCGCACCGAGCACACCAACCAGATCCTCAGCCATCAGATCACGTCCGGTCTCCTGGCAGGGACGCGGGCAAGTGCCCGGTCAGTGCCTCCGGACACAAAGCTGCAGCCGGCAGGACAAAAATTACAAACCTACTACAACAGAAGATAGAAGCAAAGCGAAGGAGAAGAAACTTACTGACAACGGCTTCAGCAATGCGGTCCAGCTCGGTGCGCGCCTCCTTATCGCGTGACTTGGCCAATTTTTAGAGCTCCTCCTGCTGCTTGTGAGCCTCCTCCAGATTCTTGAAGGCTTTGGCGTGAATCTTTACATTTTTCTGGGTCTTCTCGGCTGCTGTTTCCAACTTATTCTTCTGCGCCACTAGTTTGTCAATTTGACCCTAGCGCGTCTGGTTGGATTCCTGTAGCCGGAGCACCTCAGCCCCGGTCCACCTCCTTCTCGTTGTCAACTATCATGGTTGTAGGATGATACCACATGGTCAGCAAAAACCGCAAAAATTCGTGTAATTGCAAAGACATGTCGGAGCGAGCAATCTTACGCCCCAACTCCCGAGTGCTCTTCGCCGCCTCCTGAAAAGCTTTTTGCAGAAAGATAGGAGTGAAAAATGGAAAAGTAAACCGCTTGAAGCAAACCATACGAAAAACGTACCTCCAAGGAAACATTCAACCGCTTAGCCTCGCCAAGACCCAGCTCCAGCACCTCCATCAAGTGCTTCACTTGACCGAGGGCGATGGGCGCCTGACCCAAGAGCTGGGCAAGGATCGCATCCGACGACAGCACAACCAGAGCCGGTTTGAATCCGGTCACCAACACCTCTTCCTCATTCGTCTGTGGAGGCAGGAGCTCGGCCCCAGCAGCCGCCGTCCCGGAGCCAGAGCCTCTCGTCGACGCAGGCCCAACCGGCACAGCTGGCTCCACTGGTGTAGCCAGAGTGCCGGCAACGGCGACGGAACCGGTACCGTCGACAGTCATTGGCTCTCTAAAAAACACAAGCAAGATTTAAAAAAGGAACGAAAAATAAAAAGGGAGAACGATCTAGAAGGGCAACAAGGAGCGTACCCGGCCACCAACGACACAGCCATCGGCTTCCTCTGCCGATGCGGTTTTTTTCCAATGCCTTCAGTCGGAGAAGCACTGGCCGACACCCACTTCCCCTTGGACTTCGCCTCTACCATGGGTGTGGAAGGCCCATCGTCCCCGTACATGGCTGTATCACAAATACCAACGTCAGAATCCGGCTGGAAAAAAATCAGTCGGCCTACAAATGAGAATAGAAGACCCTCACCGAGCGGGTCCGACAACCCGTCATCGTTCCGGGTGGGGAAGAGCTCCGTCTCGGTAGCCGGATATTTCTGCATCGGCCGGTCAGCAGAGAAGCTGGGGAGCTCGGCATCTCCCATCCTGTCCTCAGCTAGTTGCGCCGTAAAAAACTATTCAAAAGGGGCAGATAAGAAGCAGGAAGTAACCGTTTAGGAGGAATCCATCCGGCGAAACAACAAACTCACCTTGGGTGGAAGACAACTCCGGTGGTAAAGAGGGAAGGAGTACCTCTAGGGCTGCTCCAGCTCCTCCTTCGAGATCATGGCAAGCCAGTCTCGAAGGGCCTCGTATGGGACGTCCATCCTGGAGGTCTGGGTCGGATCCATAGGCCCAGACAGGTGGCACATCTTGTGCGAGCAGCGCTGCAGTGGGAGAACCCGGCACGCCATCCAGGACAAAGTGATGTCCCGGGCGGCGAGTTTGTTCTCGCCCACCAGCGCCTTCACCCGCGCGGCCATCCGGTCCATATCCGCCTGAGCCCCCCAGCCAACCACCTTCTAGGCCTGCCGGCTGGAGACGATGTTGGCAAAATCCGGCAGCTCGATCCAGTCGACTTTGGTGGTGTTGCGCACATAGAAGAGCGTTGCCACAACTTGACGGTGTCCGGGAGGTCGAACCGCGACATCGGCGAATTCCCCTGCGGATAGATGGCGACAAACGACCATGTTTAATTTGACAGCAGTCATGTAGGTCAGGCATGCTTGAACCACTCCTTTTTTTTTCTTAGTTCATACTTTTTCTTGATTAGCTATGTAAACTAAGTGTTACATAAGTTTCTCGATTATATTTTCTGTCCGTTGTCCTCTTCACATAAGTTTTGAAACCTCGTACATTTATATATATCTAGAAGGTCTTAAGACTAACAATCTTTAATTCGTACTTCAGCTCATGGTCTTCTCAATATTCTATGCCTCCTTAATTTCTGTGAAGATTTGTAGATACTATATCTCATTGCAATGTGTTTAACTATACAGGTTTTGTGGTAAGAGCATTAAGGAGAGACATTATTGACCTCACTGTCCTCTCTTAAAGGAATCATCACGAAGATTGTATATGCTTTTCTTTGTCAAGCATATGGTTGGTTGCATGGTTTATTGGTCGACTTTGAAGGCTTTGATTCTGTGCGTCTGCTGTTTGTTACATTGGGTTATTGGCTAACTTGAAACGCATCTTTGTGTAGGTTACTAGGTTTATGCCTACTCATATTGGCGCAGAAACAGACCTACATTTTGTATACTGTGCAGGTGAGGTATTGTTCTTCATTCTTTGCATATGATAATAATAGATTTTTTGTCTGATAATGATTTAATGCATTTGAGCTCTGTTCTCAGCAGCAATCTTCTCAATGCTAAAAGACTGGTCAGGCATGGCCAAGGAAAAGTTCAAGGAATATATTCTTAACTGCTAGGTTAGCCTGCGAAATTCATAATGCAATGTAGTTTGTAATGATGAAATGGTGTCCTTCTGGCACTATCGGGGGGATGATCCCAGGTGGGATAAGCCAGGCCAACCTGGCCGGCTCTAGAAGAAACTGGCCAGATGGCCACAAAACAAGAAATCTTCCACCGACTGGAATGCTCTAGCCGGACCGACACCAGGCTACCTCGGCTGGTTCATCTAGCCGGCCAACCAGAAGAGCAGGTCGAGTGGCCAGCTCCACCCGATCGCCTCGGATTCGGTGGGAGGATACGGAGAGCGTGACGCCATGTCAGAGCACGCCTCCGGTCCTGCTTCACCAAACAGACTGCGGCGTCGCCCACGTGGCACTACTGGACGACCGCAATAAGCGGGGTAAAGCTGGGCACTCAGCGTTGCTGTGGTGGCAAAGCGCTATGGTCTGGCGTCTAAGCACTATAGCGCTCTCGCTGGGGCACTAGCATTGACTACGACACCCGGGACCACCGGCTGGGCCTTGCCAGCCGGCCCACTTTGTAAACCCTAGGCTCGTCGGGCAAACCCTAAAGCCCATCTTGTAACCTACACCTCCTAGCTAGTATATAAGGGAGGGGTAGAGCTAGGGCTACAGGAAGGACTCAACTACTCAAGATAGCCATCTTCTACCTCTAGTTCTTCCCTAGCTCGACTGTGAGACAACTCAAGGAGCACTTGTATTGGGAACACGCCCATGATATAGAGATCCTTGCAGGAGTAGGGGTGTTACCTCGCCAAGAGGGCCCTAAACCTAGGTACTTCGCTGTGTTTGTAGTGCTTGTACCTAATCCTGTTGCGATAGCCACCAATAGCATTCTGATTGTCCCATCTTAAGCCATCCTCGATAGCATTGCCGTGTTCCACACCACGACAGGCACCATCGTTTGTCTTTACTAATTCTTATTTCCACCACATGCAGTTGTATGACGGTGGCTTTCGCATGGTTCCTGGTTCAGAATCTCATGGTACAAAGGCAATTCAAACCTATGCAAGCCACACTAATGATAACTTAATTCCACTTCTTTGAAGATGACCTAGCTATAAGCATTATGTGTGAAAACATGTTTGACCTCTATGTTTTTTTCTATTTGTATCGCTGCACATCTCACTGCTTGTGTTATCGTGCTTATCCTATAAGCAGTGGCGGAGCTAGCCCATAATCTGAGCCTGGGCAAAGTATATATTAAGTTGATTTGTTGAGTGTTTTCCCAGCTCCTCGTTCAATCCTTATTTCCCTACAATATTTCCATGGAGTTAGCTGGATGAGCCTGGGTAGCTGGGCTGTGGCTCCGCCACTTCCTGTAAGAATCACAGTTCCTAGCTTGATGGAACTGTACTTACATTCCGTGAATAAAAGACTACTCTTGGGAGATGAAACCTGCTTGGAATCTTCATTTTCTTAGAGACTAGCTAGGTAGCATTTTAAATATTGTTCTTGCTTTATATTTTGAAATGTTCTCCGAGGTACATTTTCATTAGCTGGTTATAAAATTACATCAAAATATTGTGCAAAAACTGAAGCATGCATCTTACATGGCCCCGTCAGGCTACCCATATTAGTTCCGCCGATGAAAATATCATGTTCAAACTAATATAGAAGGTTCTATATTTCGATTGAATTTTATATCATACTGGAGTACCGTGTATCTTTCGGTGAGTTTTTTTTCTCTAGAAATTTATGTGATATATGATTATGATGTCTCATGTAGGCTCTTTCTCTTTAATCCACAGTTGTGACTTAGTTTATTGTGTGTCTCCTTTTATTTTCTGCTCTTACCATTTGTAATCAGGTAGTTTAAATAAAAAAATCTATGTCAAGTGAGTATAGAATAGAAAAAAGGGAACTTCTGAAATGCAATACGAGATTTTTGGGATAAAATCTCCATTGCTATAAAGATATGCTCTGCTAGTTGAGAACTATTTTCCGTGAATAGAAGTTGTTCGTGATCTTTTATCTTGCCTGCTCTTTTATTTCTATGAATATATCAGTTTCTTTTGTAAAGATGTAACTACAGTTGTCTTTAGCGCTTCCGAGGTATCCAACAGAGACCAATTCAAAAGGGATCTAAGGTGGTCTTTCATGTCAAGGTTGTGCTTTGGGTTACAGTATCTCATTGCTCTTTAGGAAAGGTGTTGATGCGTGGAGAGTATGTTACTCCCTCCGATCCATATTAATATTCTCAGATTTATCTAGATTTAGATGTATCTAGTCAAGTTTTAGTGTTACATACATGCGAATCTAGACAAATCTGCGAACATTAATTTGGATCGGAGGGAGAACTATTTTTTTTAAAAAAAAATATTTGTACTACAATACATGAGGAAATAGTTGTTGCCGTATTTTTGGCAACATAAATTATACTCTCTTCGTTTCAAAATAGATGTCGCAAGTTTTTTTAAAATTTAGATGAAGTACAAAACTTGCCTCAATATATTAATCTTGGCAGAGGTCTGTCCTAATTCGAGTTTGGGCTATTTAGATGAGACGATATGAGATGCGTGTTGCGCACCCGGATGGGATGGCCGGATATCCCTAGAGCTCAGATGAAATTGTGATCTTGAAGTGGCTTTAGTGTCTTCTGAAGCTGTCCCGGACATCTTTCAGTTATCAACTTAGCATCGTGTGCATCACCACCTGTTGTTTCGTTCTGCTGGTATCTGTAGGAAAAACACGAAAAGCACAAAAATCTAGCATTGCGCCAAGCCGTGTTGCCGAATCATATTCTACAGACACGACATCATCCCTGTGTGTATTTGCTCCCTAATCAAGGGAAGCATAGACATGAGTGTGGTTATCACAAAAAAGTAGTATGAGCATTAAGGTGAGACAAGTTACATCGACAGAGAAACGAAATAAAAAACGCCGTTGCCGGGGATCGAACCCGGGTCACCCGCGTGACAGGCGGGAATACTTACCACTATACTACAACGATTGAAATAGTAACATTCTTAACTACTAAATAATTATTTGAGTAACATGACGGGAACCGAAACACCACGCCGTAGCAGCCCGGCAGGCTTGGCATAACCACGTCAGATAAGAAAGCCCACCTACGAAGGCCATGGCTATTCTCGCTATTGGACCAAGTATCCTTGCCCCCAGGGTCGCTCGCCTCAAGTTCGCACGCGTCAGAAATCGCCTACTGCAAATTTCGACTCGCTACATTGGGCAGTTGGGCTCACCTGATCAGTGCATGTCCAGGACTTTCGCGAAGCTGATGTGTTCCTTAACAAGCTTACCATTTGCAGGCACGAACAACCTACACGAATCACGATACAAAAATGGGCTTGTCACGTAACACTGCTGAAGCAATGTAACGTTCTCCAGTATATCCTCGATTGATCGACGGACGTGTCCCGGACTCGTACAGAGTTTCACGGACCATTATTCTTGTGAGTTTGCCTTAGGCAGTCAGGCGGAATGATCTGCTATCGAGCTTCGTGTACTCACTCCCTCTCGAAGTAGATGTCTCATTTTTTTTTAAATTTGATTGTAAATAGTCTCTAGGTACGTTCAAATTTAACAAATTTTCTACATCTATTTTGAGACGGAAGGAGTATTTGAAATTCCATCTATCCTCTAATGCGGCACTCTTTATGTAATTTTTTTGGCCCAATGGTGCATAAGGGGGTGAGCAACATATGATCCACTTCACATAAAACATAAAAAATCCACGACACACAAAAACACATCACAATTAGTTGCAAAAACGCTACAATTCAATCTCGGATTAAAGAAAACAAAATAAACAACTAATAAGCAACATGTCTTTTGATGAGACATTATTCAATAACATGTCAGTATTAATAGGTTTAGATTAAAAGACTTAAAAGAAAAATGTGGTTGTAGTGGAAGCTATTTATGGCTTTTCTATTTTCTCGCGCAAGCGATGGTACTCCATGTCCTTACAGCAACTCCAACAGCTTACCTATCTCATCTTATTCATATTTGGTATAGGTAAGAGGAGATAGAGGATATAGGTAAGCAAAAACGTTTTACCTTTTCTAGCTTACCCATATGTAGGACCCACATGTTAGTGGGACTTTTTCTCTTCATTCTTTTTTCTTTTTTCCTTCTTCCCCAACCTATCCAACCCCAACCCCCCACCGATGCCCAGCCCGCCTCACGCTGCCGCGCCTGCCGACCTCTGCCGACAGCGCTTAGCCCGCTAAACGCCATCACGCGCTTCAGCCGCCAGCGCCACCGCTCCCAGCCCCGCTGCCCACACATCCCTGCTAGCCCCGTCGACTCCCGACTGTGCCCTGCCACGCCTAGCCCCGTCTGCGGCCGAATCGTGCCTAGCAGTTTGCCACGGTGGGTCGTGCTGGTGACAGATGAGGAGGGAGGCGACGCTCAGGACCTCGGCATGACAGTAATTTGGCGCTGGCGTCGTGGCAGGAGCTCGGTGATCCGGCTCGATTACAGCATGAAACGGCCACCCGCGAGTTGGGAGAAGGGCGGCGGGGCTTGGGAGAGGTCGTCCATGGCGCGCAGGCGTCCGGAGCAATGACGGCGAGCAACGGCGCGGTCAGGCGAGCGACACCGAACGCGAGAAAATTTCCGCGCGAAGCGGTTGGTGCTCCCGCGGTGGTGTTCGTTGACGTGGCGTCTTACCCATAATATGGGTAGTCTTACCCAAAAATGTCAAAAAAAAAATTGGTAGGGGACCACTTTTGGGTAAACTGTTGGAGCCGTGTTTTTTACCCTCTTATCTTATCCAAAAAAACGGTTATTGCCTCTTTTACCTATATATGGGTATCTTGAAGATTCTCTTACTCCCCTTCTTATTATCCATTATCCAACCAGAAGAAGCAAGCGATGAAAAAAATACTGACTAGACATACACCGTCCTCGCTCCCCACCTCTCAAGCTCGCTCGCCTAGACCATGACCGCCCCTCACCTGCCTCCTGCCACTACCGCCATTTTCTTAGATTTCATCATGAAGATAAACTAGGGTTGAAAACGGAACGAAAACGGACGGAAACGTGTATTGTCGTTTTCGTTTCCTCTTGTGTCGTCGGAATTGGAAACGAAACGGAAAACTCCGAAAACAAACACATAATTGGAATCATCGGAGACGGATATCGAACGGATACGGAACGAATATGATTTATCGGAATATATTAGTGACATAATATCATGGTTTGTACACCAAAATAAATATATAATACACAAAGAATAGCTCACAACTTCAACAAGCAACAATTAAATATAAAATAACACACATAATTTAATACTTTGACAAGTACGTAAGTTTACATAAATAGTTTTATACAAATGTTTAGACATTCACTTGATTAATATGTAGACTAGTCTGGTTGTATGTATTACGTATAACCAACATATATTCTATGGTCCAACAAGAGCAAGAGGAATCACTGATGCAAAGTACTATTTCGTACATGGGCATGAATGGTTATATTACCGAAAAGTTTCCGTATTTGCATATTCGAAATTTCCTTACCGTTTCCGTTTTCGCCGGAAATGGCTTCATCATTTCTGTTTCTGTTTCCGTTTAAGACATTCTATTTTCGTTCTTTTTCCGCAAAATACCGTTTCTGTTTCCTTTTTAGCTCTTCATTTCCTTTTTCTTCAGAAACGGACGAAAAGTTTCCTTACCATTTTCAACCCTAGTTTATCTTCATGAACACAATGTAAATCTTCGTCGGTGAATCCAAGACGATGTCGTTATTGGAATTGACCAAATCCCGCCATCTACTTGGCGTCCCCTTTTAGGTCTTCAAGGATGGATGGTGCGTCGGCAAGAAGAGTTTAATTGGAATGACTGATCTTCGGAGGTGACCGGCATTGATTAAGATGTGGCTTTATTTTTTCAGTTCATATGCCCCTTTGTGGTGTTTGTCTTCACACTAGCCTTGTTGTGAAGTTCCTGGCATCGTCCTAGTTGTTCATGGCAAGGAGTAGTCATCTTATAATTGTGTTTTTATGTTATAACCTTCGCCTACTCTCGAAAAAGAATTCAATGAGCAAATAATGAACCTAATAAATTTTACATTACCAATCGAAATATATATAAGATATATTGATAGTTAAAAATAGAAAAATCCATGTATGGAAGGACGGAAAATGGGATAGTGAGGCGACTCTAGAACCTATCTAGGGTTTCGTCCCCCTCGCCGACGCCGACGCCGATCCGTCCTGACATAGGTATGCCCAACGGGTACTCACCCTTGGCATATCAAGTCCGACCCAGTTGGAGGACCACGAGAAGATCTACCAAGATCCCTGAATCCCATGAAAATTCAGGTGGTAGGAAGCTCATAAGGACACCGACTCCTGGCATGGCAAGCAAGAAGAAGTTTCTAAACTAGGAAGCTCAGAGATAGATTACAACTTGTAATTGACTTGGACTGTACCTGAGAACTAGCCCCCTCATATAAAAGCTAGGAGGGGCCGTCGGGGAGGACATCGAAAAACTCTCACCACATACACACCATATTCAATCTACGCAACCACAGCCATCTCGGCTCCATTGAAACTTTTAGTTTCTCCATCAATCAAGAACATGCAAACAGGAGTAGGGTTATCCCCTCGGGATCCTGAACCTGGGTAAACTCGTGTCCCCTTGTTTGTCTGTTAGCCGATGAAGTCTCTAGCGCACACCTCTTTCCTGAAAATCCAAGTACATAAACCATGGGCATGGTTTTGGAGACCCCACGTCAATTGGCGCCGTCTGTGGAAAGCCCGTGTGCTGATGTTGCAACTTCGGTGGTTCCATCGCCAGCGATCTACAACTCATCGGTTCATGGGAGAAGATCTTCTTCGGCTCCCTAAACTTCACCATCCACTCGCTGGCCACGTGCCCGGTCTTCAACTCCATCAATGTTGGAGAGAACATGATGATCGACGATCTTCCCTCTACGTCGACAAGATGGGCACTCTGCGTCTCCCGAGCCAAATCTGTTCGGTTCCGGAGCAATCGATGACTCCATTTATTGCGCCCGCATCGTGGATCTCACCACCTCTCGGCACCCTCAGCGAGCTAAACGCCACCTCATCATCATCAATCAGCGGCACCAGCAGCAACAGTTGCTGCGAATCTGATATGAGCAATTCACTCGCGGGAGATGACCACGTTGGCTCCGATCTCAAGAGTTGCGGGAGCAACATGTACCCAATTCGCCACCTTTGTATTGTTGTCAACCCCAATGCACCTAAGTATCGCCAACGGCGGCAATCGAGACAACACCAACAATTACGAAACTATCAACCTCACAAGCAAACAGTAGGAGAAGATAAGGCGATCCCTCATGGTAGTTCCCCTAGGACCCTACGTAACGCGTAGGTAGCATATGGGCTACCACTTCCTCCTACAGCAGGAGAGCAATCAACAACGGGATCTACAGAACTAGCTCGACGAACGCAAGCGACTAGCTAACGAGTTGAGCGCGTGATGGGCAGATATGTTGGTGGCTCTTCTTAAAAGCGAAACCACAATGCTAGGGCACACAAGAGATGCTCCTGGACAAACCATATGGATGAGGACAAAAGGCGCGAGTTCACCCGAAGCCTCGACTTCTCCTTCATGTTGCTGGACTCCTAGGGTAACATGATACCCAAGATACCACAAGCTATCGTCATCGCGGCTACCACGTATCTAATGTCCAACCAACCTCCAGCGGGAGATCCACAAACCGCCATTGCCGGCCTTGGTTTGGTGGGAGCCGCGCTTACGGGGGAACCTGATAAGGAACCCAATCAGGTAGACACTGCACGAAGGAGCAACCGCTCACCACCGTGGGACGATGATTCGCTGCAGCCCACATGGAGAGGACGCGACTACGACACTCATGATGAGATAATGTAGCGCAAGGTCGACAAATCTCGCGCAGAACGCGCCTACCACGACTACATCGAGTCAAGCAATGAAGACACGATCTATGCAGTGTTAAATGCTTAAGCCGCTCCATCCGGCAAACAAAGATGCCAAAGGGTTTCAAACTACCCTCGGACAACCCGAAATTCGATGGGCTCCAGGAGACAAAAACTTGGCTAGATGATCACCTGTAATCTTTCAAGTGCCACACGTGGTTGAAAAACACGGACATGCAATGCCTACAACTGCAGCTTAAGAGATATGCACAAGCTTGGCTTCAAAGCTTCCCTACAAGGTCAATTTGCAATTGGTAGGAGCTGGTTTACAGCTCCGTCCAAAACTTGAAGGCAACATACAAACAACCCGCATCCATCGAGGAGCTCCGACATGCACCCAACGGGCTGGCGAGTCCATTCGCTCGTACATCCAACGCTGATCCACGACCAAGAATTCCGCGGAGGACATCTCTGAGGAGCGAGCAATTGATGCGTTTAACATCGGTGTGTGCAGGTGAGAACTCAAGGAGTAACTAGGATGCACCAAGTCGAAGACCATAGACCACTTGGACATCACCAACCTCTGATCGGATGGCGAGGACACTATTTGTAATAGTCGTGCATGCTCGGACGATAATGACACGGATGGAAGATACGTAGGCGACCAGGTACACAGAAGCGATCGTCGGGGGAAGCGCAAGATACATGGCTACGAGGACAATGATGGAGTCGACATGGTCGTGGATGGTTACGGTGACAAGCGTGACAACAAGAACTATGGCAGTGACTACCGCAGTGTTGGTTACAATGATAGAAGGAACACCGGTAAGATGAATCGCGAGTGGTAGCGATGCCTAATACATTGCAAATGTATCTATAATTTTTGATGTTTCATGCTTGGTTTTATCCACTTTCTTGTGTTTTGTTCCAACTTTGGAGTACTTTTCTTATGATTTCTTGGACTAACCTATTAACAAGAGCCACAGTGCCAGCTGCCTGTTTTCTACTGTTTTTGGTTCCAGGAAAGTCAGAAAATGAATATTCTCGGAATTGGACGGGACAAAAGCCAAAGTGTCTATTTTTCCGGAAGACATCAAGTGCCAGAATACGAGACGGAGAAGGGCCAGGGACCACCACACCACCTGGCCGCGCGGCCAGGCCTGACCCGCGCCAGGGGGTGGTGTGGCCGCTCCCGGCACCCCCTCGGCCTCTCCTTCCGCCTATATATTGCCCTCGGGACGAAAACCCTAAGTGCCCGATCAAAAATCCACGAAAGAGTCTGTAGACGTCGTCATCTCCATCCCTAGATCGGGAGGGATCTGAAACTCTTCTCGGCACCCTGCCGGAGAGGAGAATTCACCCTGGAGGCCTTCTTCATCACCATGCAAGCCTCTGGTGTGATGCGTGAGTAGTTCATCCTTGGACTACGGATCCATGTAGTAGCTAGATGGCTGGTTCTCCTCCTTTATGCTTTCATGTCTAGATCTTGTGAGCTCCGTTCATGATCAAGATCATCTATTTGTAATTTTGCATGTTGTGTTTGTGGGGATCCGATGGATATTGAGATGCTATTTCAGATTGATTATTGATTCTATCATGTCTTTGTTATTTGTGATCTTGCATGCTTTCCGTTGTTAGTAGCTATCTTGGCCAAGTAGATGCTAGCAACTCCAAGAGTTAGTATTTATGCTCGATAATGGGTTCATGCCTCTGGTAATCTGGGGAAGTGACAGAAATCTCTAAGGTACTAGATGTGTTGTTGCTACTAGGGAGAAAACAACAAGCCTTTGTTCATAGAACAATCATATTGTTTACTTTACACGCAGTTCGTAAAGCAATAATCTGTTGCTTGCAACTTAATACTGGAGGGGGTTCAGATGATAACCTGAAGGTGGATTATTAGTCATAGATGCAGTTGGATGGCGGTCTATGTATAATGTTGTAAAGCCCAATCAAATCTCAAAGGAGTCAAGATTATTAGTATATGCATGTATTGCTTTCTCGATGTTTGTCAATTGCCCCGCTGTAATTTGTTCACCCAGCATGTTATCTATCTAAGGAGAGCCATCTCTAGTGAACTATGGATCCCGGTCCTTGTCTTTTACATACAATCTACAAACTGTTTACTGCTTTGTGTTTACTTTCTGCAAATTATTACTTCTTTCCATTCGATACGTTTAATCCTTTGTTTTTAGCAAAACACGGTGAGACTGACAACCTCATCGCAAGTTGGGGACAAAGTTCTGTGGTTGTGTTGTGCAGGTCTCCACATTGCTACTAGCACCGGTAGTGCGCCCTGCCAAAGCTCAGCTACTAACACCTTTCGGGTGTTTCCTTGCTCCTACTGGTTCGATTAAACCTTGGTTTCATAACTGAGGGAAACTTGCTACTGTGCTCATCATACCTTCCTCTTGGGGTCCCCAACGAGCTCTACATCAACACCGCCATCAAGCATTTTTCTGGGCGCCGTGCATTGAGCCATCAATGCCCTCGCGAAGATGGACCCTCTCATGCAAGTTTTGTCGAGTCCTTGCAACATCCACTTCTACATTGACGACAAGGATGGCAAGGAGAAATCTAGCCACCTCCTCAAGGACTACCGCCAGTTCCAGAATCTCGAAGACACCTATGCCCAGTTGCAGAAAAACGCAACAGACCAGGGCTACGCAATAGTCCTAGGTTCCATAGCATACAAGGCACCACCACCACTCTGCTACCAACCAATGGGGTGCCACCACCCGTGATCGTGGCTGCCCATAACAATGGGACCGAGCCATACCCACAGGCTTTCGGAAGAATGAGCATGATCCAGAAGGGATGCCCATCAAATAGGAGCCAAAAAGTGATCCCTCAAGCGGTGAATATGGCCATAACATCACCATCAGCCATCCGTGAGTACCTCAGTAGGTCCGAGTCATGCATCACCTTTGAAAGATCCGATCACCCCCGCTAGGTCCCGCGACAGGGCCGGGCCATGCCCGCGCTATACTCGAAGCTCATATCGGCGGATATGAGATGAGAAAGGTATAATGGATCGAGCAGCGATATCAACCTCATCTTTGCCAGCACCTTGCGCGCCATGGACCTATCCCTGACAAGACTTGAACAATTCGACACGACCTTCCACAACATTGTTCCAAGGAAACCAGTTCTCCCCTGGGCAAGATTTTCCTGGAAGTGGTCTTTGGCAAGCCTAACAACTTCAGGTGTGGGAGACTCGACTTCGAAGTAGTTGAATGGCCATCGGCGTACCACGTCATACTTCGACGGGTTGTGTTCGCTTGGTTCCTAGTGGTGCCGCACTACGCCTACCTCATGCTGAAGATTCTAGGACCCAAAGGTGTCATCATCGTCCGCGGAAGCTTCACACAATTCGACAACTGTGGCATGGATTTCAATAGAATCTCCCAATCGTTCAGAATGCAAGAGGAGTTGGTGCAGCTCAAGGAGTCAACAGATCACAACCCCCTGTGACACAGCAGAACTCACCCGAACAATCCTTTGACTCCACAGTCGACACAATGGAAGTCCAGGTCCACCCGACAGATCTCACCAAGACAGCTCTCATAGCAAGCAACCTGAGTTCCGCATAGGAACTCACGCTCTTCAAATTCCTCCGTGAGGACTTAGAGATCTTCTCTTGGTTTCCAGTCGAAATTCCAAGTGTCCCCAAGGAATTCTTTGAGCATGTAATCAACATGTATCCAGATGCTAAACCTGTCAAGCAGTCGATACGTTGTTTCTTGGAGCCAAAGCACAAGGCAATTGGCGAGAAAGTCAACAAACTACTCGACATGGATTTCATCCGAGAAATCAAGGAAAGCACGTGGGTAGCTAACCCCATTCTTGTCCCAAAGAAGGACACATACTTTGCATGTGCGTGGAGTACACGTTCATGAACAAACACTGCCCAAAGGACCACTTCCCTCTATCGCGGGTTGACCAAATCATCGACTCCACCATGGGATGTGATAGCCTCTCGTTCCTTGATGCCTACTCAGGCTACAACCAGATCCGCATGAAGGTGGAAGAGCAGGAAAAAACTCCTTTCATCACGCCTTAGAGGGTGTACTGCTATAACATGCCATTCGGGCTGAAGAATGTAGGTTCCACCTGATAATCCCAAAGAGCAGGGAATCACTATAGTACAATTTGATAAGTATTTGGGTGTCGAACCCACGAGGAGTTGAAGATAAACTATCTATTCTCTAAAGCCCTATAACACACTTATGTGGCCCTTTGTGCAAAGCAGGGAACTAGAGTATGTATGGTTGTTTTTACTACTAACTAGAAAATAGTAAAGTGTTGAAAGTAAATACTAAAAGTATACTATCGCAAGCAAGTAAAGCAAGAGCTAGTGAAGTCAGAGTAAGTTTCTCAAGGGAGAAAGTGTTTAGGAAAATTGTTATTTTATATGTTTGGTTGTCACAATTAGTGAGTGCACTTGGATAGTCTTTCTATTGTTTCTTCTAGAGAGGAGCCATAGATAGGTGCAACCATATACATGTGCAATTACACCCCTAGTGATTGATTCCAAGGCTACTACCATGTAAACAAGGGAATTATTAAGACATAAAGTCTAACCACCACATTTAGATTTAAGGTCCCCATATTAATACCCCCCCATTAATTAACCATGAATTAATATGACATGTTTTTTTAAGACTTGGGACATGGTTTCTGTCAATCTCCGGTCATCCCTCCTCCTACCAACATGAAACGGTGACAACCTCATGGTCTCTTACTCGAACAAATCGTAATAGAGAGCTCAACACACTTATGTAAGGATGCAAAGCAAGAACACCAAAGGTGTTCAAATCCTTCACACTCAAATCCCACCAAGAACAAGTGCTAGGGAGGAATTAGAGAGGAAGAACAATGGTGGAAATCAACCGATGACTCCAAGATCTGGATCCAATGGTTCCCCTCACTTAGATATCCTCTTCCAAAGCCCTCAAAACAATGCAATAATCATAGGAGGGAAGGGATAGGAAGCAAGCTCAAGAGGGTCAACAATGGTGGTCAAAAACGTGCTTAAAAAATCTAGAAAACCTTGGGGAAGAAGCCCCTTTTATAGGCAAGAGAAAATCTGCCCGTTGGGGCTAAAAAAACCATACAGACACGATTCTATACAAATGGACGAATCAAGGCCGGTTTTCCCACCGACGAAAGCTACTGCCGGATGAATCGGCGCCCTGCCAAACAAGTGCTTAGTATAGCGGTTCAGCGGAAACTGGTGTAAACCGGCGGTCCATGAACTGGTTCGGCAGCAGAATCAACGGTGCAGGTTTGCCCGCCGATTTTCCAAACAGAAAACATCAAAAACTAGAATGGTGATAACTTTTGCATTCGAACTCTGGTTTTAGCAAACTTGGGCTTTTTGGAAAGTTGGGAACAAGATCTATCTAATAGATAAGGGGAGATAAAATACCAAATAAGGAGAGGTATGAAACCTTCCTAACTAAAGAATAGGTAAAACCTCCAAACTCAAAAACGCAATAGAAGATGCATATGAATTCCATTTTCGATGAACTTGGGCTTGTTGAAGAGCTAGCAACAAGCTCAAGAACCTCACAGAGAGAAATACCAAGAAGCAACAAGGTACATATATGCAAAGTATTCAAAGGATTGAGCTCCCTAAGACGATGTGATCAAGTTACCCAACCGAAAGCCCTTCTTGATAGTGCAACTATCTATCCTATAACCAAGTCTTCCAACAACCACCTTGATACCTGTAAAAGGAAAACCTAGCAAGGCCATACCTTTTTCCTTGCGCATCCCGCTTGATCTTGATGATAACACTTCAAGCTTTATTCAAGCCGAAATGCTTCACTTGATCATTGTTGCTTAGTGAAGACTCATAATTTTCTCCCCATACACCACTATGGGATAGCTTTATTAAGGCACATCTTCCATTTTCACCAATATGGACAACAAGCTTCAACCATATGATATTCTTCAGTTGATTATACTGAACGTGCACTTCTCAACCTTGATGACCATCACCACTTGATGTCATCCTCTCATGGGTTATATAGAATCTTCACTCTTGATGCATGCCCATGGAAAGATACCTAGCCCATATAAAAAACACAAAGGCACATATATAATGTTGGAATTATGCCCTAGAGGCAATAATAAAGATGTTATTATTATAATTCTTGTTCATGATAAAGTTTATATTCCATGCTAGAATTGTATTAAGCGGAAACATTAATACTTGTGTGGTTTGTGAACAACACCGTGTCCCTAGTACGCCTCTATGGACTAGCTCATTGATCAATGATGGTTAAGGTTTCCTAACCATAGACATGAGTTGTCAATTGATAATGAGATCATATCATTGGGAGAATGATATGGTGGACAGACCCAAACTAAGCGAAGCAATTAGATCGTGTCATCGTGTTCGTCTTTGCGAAGTTTTTTTATGTCAAATATTGTATTCCTTAGACCATGAGATAATACAACTCCCTGGTATCGGAAGAAAGCTTTGAGGTCATCAAACGTCATCCCATGAGAGGGTGATCATAAAGGTGTCTCTCAGGTGATCGGAAAGTATCTGTTGGGTTGTATGTATCGAGATGGGATTTGTCCCTCCCAAGTCGGAGAGATATACTTGGGCCCTTTCGAATCGATATCAACACCGCTTGCAAGCATGTGGTTAAGGAGTTAATCACAAAGTGATATCGGATTACGGAACGAGTAAAGTACTTGCTGTGAACGAGATTGAACTAGGTATGACGGTACCGACGATCGAATCTCGGGCAAGTAAAATATCGCGAGACGAAGGGAATATATATATGGGATTGATTGAATCCTGGAATTGTGGTTCATCTGATATGATCATCGATGAATGTGTGGGAGTCAATATGGGTGCCCAGACCCCGCTGTTGATTATTGATAGAAGATCATGTCTGCATATTCTCGAACCGCAGGGCCAGACACTTAACGTGTCTCGACGCTAGGATAGATTGGATAATTGGTTTATGAATTTTTGTTCGGAGTCTCGGATGAGATCCGGGATATCACGAGAGGTTCCGGAATGGTCCGGAGAATAAGATTCATATAAGGCAGTGCAGTTTTTGGAGTTCGGAATTGTTCCGGGTTAATCGGTATTGTACCGGAAGCTTCTAGAACCTTCCGGAAGGGGGCCAACGTGGTCCCATCTTCCGGGAGGGGGCATGGGCCTATGAGGGAGTGTCCTGGCCGCATTGGGCCAGGGGCACAAGGCCCCATAGGGCCCAGCCGATCCTAGATAAGTTTAAATCGTTTAAACTAGAGATAAGATAGGGTTTCTAGAAGGGAGAGTTTAAATCGTTTAAACTAGAGATAGGCTTGGAGGATGGGCAGGCTGGCGCACCCCCTCTATATATAGAGGGCTGGTGCGCCTCCTACACACACACCTTCCTCCAACCCTAGTCGCCTGCTGCCTTCCTCTCTCCCTCCCATGTTTGTAGGCGAAGCCTCGCTGCAGAAATTCTCCACCATATACACCACGCCGTGTTGTAGATCCAATCCATCTCTCCACCATACTTGCTGGTCCGAGGAAGGAGGAGGCGAGAGGTGCACGTGTGCATCTCATGGAGGCACCGCCACTTGTGGTGCTAGATCGGATTGGATCGCGAGGAGGAGAAGCGAGTACGACTACATCACCCACGTTCCGGATTTAACGTTCACTGTGCGAATCTTCAAGGGTATGAAGATCTAATCCAATCTCTCTCGTTGTTTGCATCTCCTAGATTAGATCTTGGCTTTCCTCTGCTCGCATCCGTAGAAAATTTTGATTTACTATGCTGCAAAACCCTTGGGTATCGAGCTAGATCTATGCGTAGATGTGTTTCACGAGTAGAACGCAACATGGTTGTTGCGGCGTTGATGTTTTCTGTTGCAAGCCTCTTGTTTGTGTTCTTCTTATGGCGCGGGATAGTGAGATTGAAGCGTCCAGGCCAACCTTACGCGACGTCGTCATGAGACCGCTCCGCACTTAACGTGTGGCTTGTACCACACATGCGCTGGTGGATGCCGTTCTCTCACTATAGTTGTCATGGGATTAACACCGAGTTTGGCAACCATAATATCACCGTTGTGGCTTTCCGTAGGTAAGAATCGTTCTTAGCATCTACTCCCATAAGCCACGTAAAACATGCAACAACAAAGTAGAGGCGTATAACTTGTTTTTGCAGGGAGTGATTTTTGTGATATGGTATGGCCCAAGAAGTGATGTGTATATTGTATGCTATGATCATGTTTTGTAATGTTTCACGACTTGCATGTCGATGAGTACACAACGGAAGGAGCCATATGGTTGTCTTTATAATTGTGTATGACCTGCAGTCAACTTCTTATACGCCATGTAATAGCTTTACTTTATCGCTAAGTAGTTAGCAATAGTTGTAGTTGCTATTCGTGGTGGAGGCAATCATGGTGGAGTGATGGAGATCATGCGAACGCACAAGATGGAGATCATTGCGAAGATTGGCCATACCATGTCACATAAAGTTATATGCATGTGATGTTTATCCTTTTATGTATCTTATTATGCTTAGATCGCGACGGTAGCATTATAAGATGATTCCTCACTTAAAGATCAAGATAAAACCGTGTTCTCCCAAGTATGCACCGCTATAAAGTTCGTCGTGTCCAAGCATCACGTGATGATCGGGTGCTATAGACTCTACGCCACATACAACGGGTGCAAGCCAGTTTTGCACACGCAGAAATACTTGGGTCTAACTTGACGAGCCTAGCATGTATGACATGGCCTCGGAACACAAGAACTGAAAGGTTAAGCATGAGTCATATGAATGATATGATCGACACTTCGTTGTCCACCATTGAAACCACATCTCTTCTCGTGATGATCGGATTAGGTGTGGTGAATTTGGATCGTGTTCACTAAACAACTTGAGGGATGTTGAATTTAGTGGGAGTTCATCTAGTAATTTGATTAAGTTGAACTATTTATCATGAACATAGTCTAAATCGTACTTGCAAATACTGTAGATCACATGGCCAAGTCCAACTTTAACTTCAACGTTTTTGCTGAGAAAGAAAAGCTTAGAAACAATGGGTCTAACTTCACCAACTGGTTCCGCAATCTAAGAATCATTACATGCAGCGGACAAAAGGACTATGTCCTTGGGAAAGTGTTAGGTGACCCCTTTTGCAGAATCGCGGCTGATGAGAAAGCTGTCTATCGGCAAGAAAGATGATTATGGTGTGATTAAGAGCACCATGTTGTTTGCTATGGAACCGAACTTCAAAATCGCTTTTGAAAACTATCCCGGCCCTTTGAGATTCTCGAGGAGCTAAAACCATGTTTCAGACTCAGGCCCGCTCGAGAGATATGAGATCTCCGAGAAGTTCTTTAATCGCAAGACGGAGGAAGGGAGTTCCGTTAGTGAGCACGCCATTAAGATGTCGGGCTACACTCAACGCCTTTGAGCAACTGGACTGCAAGATTCCAGAGGAGCTCAAGATTGACAGGGTTCCGCAATCACTCCCTCCCAGCTACAAAAGTTTTGTAGTGACTCATAATCAGATTGGTTCCACTGATACGATCACCGAGCTCTTCGCAAAGCTGAAGGCTGCGGAGGTGGACATCAAGAAGGATAATCATGTGTTGATGGTCAACAAGCCCTCCTTTAAGAAAGGTAAAGGTGCAAAGAAGCCCTTTAAGAAAAGCGGCTAAGCGTTGCCGTTGCTCTTGAGAAGAAGCTCAAGTGCGGACCTAAGCCGGACCTCGAGTGCTTCTATTGCAAGGACAAGGGTCCTGGAAGAATCGTCCAAGTACTTAGCGGACAAGAAGGCTGGCACCATCAAAGGTATATTAGATATACATGTTATTGATGTTTTCCTTACTAGCCCTCGTTGTAGTGCACGGGTATTTGATCTGGTTCAGTTGCTAATATTTGTAACTCAAACAGAGCTACGGAATAGACGACGGCTTGCGAGGGATGAGGTGACGATGCGCTTGGCAACGGATCAAGAGTTGATGTGATGGCGTCGACGCTCTCCTTAGTTTTACCTTCGGGATTAGTTTTAAACCTTAATAAATGTTATTATGTGCCTGCGTTGAGCATGAACATTATTTCGGATCGTGTTTATTGCAAGGCGGTTATTCATTTAAATCGGAGAATAATGGTTGTTCTATTTATATGAGTAACATCTTTTATGGTCATGCACCCTTGTAAATGGTTTATTTCTTCTAAATCTGAAAGGGATGAAACACACATCCATAACATTGAGGCTAAGAGATGCAAAGTAGATAGTGATAATACTACTTATTTGTGGCATCGCTGCTCAGGTCATATTGGTGTAAAGCGCATGAAGAAACTCCATTCGATGGACTTTTGGAGTCTCTTGATTTTGAATCATTTGACACATGCGAACCATGCCTCATGGGCAAGATGATCAAAACCCCGTTCTCCGGTATGATGGAGCGAGCAACGGACTTGTTGGAAATCATACATACCGATGTATGCGGACCGATGAGTGTTTCGACGCGCGGTGGATATCGCTATTTTCTCACTTTTACCGATGACTTAAGTAGATATGGGTATATCTATTTAATGAAACATAAATCTGAAACGTTTGAAAATTTCAAAGAATTTCAGAATGAAGTGGAGAACCATCGTAACAGAAAGATTAAGTTTCTACGATCCGATCGTGGGGGCAAATATTTGAGTTATGATTTTCTCACGCATCTCAAGGCAAGTGGAATCGTTTCACAACTCACGCCACCCGGAACACCACAGCGCAATGGTGTGTCTGAGCACCGAATCGAACCCTATTAGATATGGTCCGATCGATGATGTCTCTTACTGATTTGCCGTTATCGTTTTGAGGTTATGCATTAGAAACCGCTGCATTCACTTTAAATAGGGCTCCATCTAAATCCGTTGAGACGACACCATATGAATTATGGTTTGGTGCTAAACCTAAGTTGTCGTTTCTTAAAGTTTGGGGATGCGAAGCTTACATCAAGAAGTTGATGCCGGACAAGCTCGAACCCAAAGCGGAGAAATGCGTCTTCATAGGATACCCTAAGGAAACTATTGGGTATACCTTCTATCACGGAACTGAAGGCACAGTGTTTGTGGGAAAGAACGGTTCCTTTCTTGAGAAGGAGTTTCTCTCGAAAGAAGTGAGTGGGAGGAAAGTAGAGCTAGACGAGGTTATTGAACCTTCTCTTGAATTGGAGAGTAGCGCAGCACCTGAAATTGTTCCAGTGCCGCCTGCACCAACAATAGAGGAAGCTAATGACAAGGATCATGAAGCTTGGACGATCTCACATCGAACGTCGCAGTCGACAAGGTCGCGTGCCCCTCCCGAGTGGTACTAAGAACCTGCTCGACTGTCTTGTTAGTAGAAGACAGTGAACCTATGAACTATGAGGAAGCGATGATGAGCCCAGACTCTGAGAAATGGCTAGAAGCCATGAAATCCGAATTGGGATCCATGAGCGAAAACCAAGTATGGACTTTGGTGGACCCTCCTAGCGACCGAAAGGCCGTTGAGTGCAAATGGATCTTTAAGAAGAAAACGGACGCGGATGGTAATGTTACCGTCTATAAAGCACGGCTTGTCGCGAAAGGTTTTCGACAAGTTCAAGGTGTTGACTACGATGAGACTTTCTCTCCCGTAGCGATGTTTAAGTCTATTTGGATTTTATTAGCAATTGCTGCGTTTCATGATTATGAAATATGGCAAATGGATGTCAAGACTGCTTTCCTCAATGGCAACATTGATGAAGAGTTGTATATGATGCAACCCGAAGGTTTTGTCGATCCTAAGGATGTTGATAAAGTATGCAAACTTCAGCGTTCCATTTATGGACTGAAGCAAGCATCTCGGAGTTGGAACCTTCGTTTTGATCAAGTGATCAAGAGCTTTGGATTTGTTCCAAATTGCTACGAAGCTTGCATCTACAAGAAAGTGAGTAGGAGCTCGGTGACATTTCTGGTACTATATGTGGATGACATATTGATTATTGGAAATGACATCAACATGCTTAACGATGTGAAGAGTTATTTGAACAAGTGTTTTTCAATGAAAGACCTAGGTGAAGCTGCTTATATATTGGGCATCAAAATCTATAGAGATAGACAAAGACGCTCGATAGCTTTAAGCCGAGTACATACCTAGACAAAGTTCGAAAAGGTTCAGAATGGATAAGGCATTGAAAGGTTCGGTGCCTATGTTGTCGAGTAAGATATTGAGCAAGGCTCGGTCCAGCCACGGTAAATGATAGGGAAGCTATGAGCAAAGTGCCTTATGCCTCGCCATAGGTTCCATCATGTATGCCATCTTGTGTACTAGACCGGATGTGTCCAATGCTCTTAGTTTGACGGCAGATATCAAAGTGATCCAGAGTGGAACATCGACAGCCATGAAGAACATCCTAAGGTACCTAAATAGGACTAAAGAAATGTTCTTAGTCTATGGGGGTGATGAACAAATGTCGTAAAAGGTTACGTCGATGCTAGTTTCGACACCGACAAGGATGATGCTAAATCTCAGACAGGATACGTGTATATTTTGAATGGAGGGGCTGTGAGCTGGAGAAGCTACAAGCAAAGCGTGGTCGCGGGATCTACAGTAGAAGCGGAATACATGGCTGCTGCAGAAGCGTCAAGTGAAGGAGTTTGGATCGAAACTTCATCATCGAGCTTGGCGTGGTTCCAAGTGCATTGGACCCATCGGAGATATTGTGTGACAACACTGGCGCCATAGCACTCGCTAAGGAACCAAGATATCATCCAAAGACCAAGCATATCAACCGCAAGTTTCATATAATCCGAGATTATATAGCAGATGGAGATCTGAAGATCAGCAAAGTACATACAGATCTGAATGTCGCAGATCCATTGACTAAACCTCTTCCACGTGTAAAACATGATCAACACCTCAGTGCCATGGGTGTAAGATTGTTGCCCAATGTAAACTAGATTATTGACTCTAGTGCAAGTGGGAGACTGTTGGAATTATGCCCTAGAGGCAATAATAAAGATGTTATTATTATAATTCTTGTTCATGATAAAGTTTATATTCCATGCTAGAATTGTATTAAGCGGAAACATTAATACTTGTGTGGTTTGTGAACAACACCGTGTCCCTAGTACGCCTCTATGGACTAGCTCATTGATCAATGATGGTTAAGGTTTCCTAACCATAGACATGAGTTGTCAATTGATAATGAGATCATATCATTGGGAGAATGATATGGTGGACAGACCCAAACTAAGCGAAGCAATTAGATCGTGTCATCGTGTTCGTCTTTGCGAAGTTTTTTTTATGTCAAATATTGTATTCCTTAGACCATGATATAATACAACTCCCTGGTATCGGAAGAAAGCTTTGAGGTCATCAAACGTCATCCTATGAGAGGGTGATCATAAAGGTGTCTCTCAGGTGATCGGAAAGTATCTGTTGGGTTGTATGTATCGAGATGGGATTTGTCCCTCCCAAGTCGGAGAGATATACTTCGGTCCCACTCGGTAATCGATATAAACACCGCTTGCAAGCATGTGGTTAAGGAGTTAATCACAAAGTGATATCGGACTAGGAACGAGTAAAGTACTTGCTGTGAACAAGATTGAACTAGGTATGACGGTACCGACGATCGAATCTCGGGCAAGTAAAATATCGCGAGACGAAGGGAATATATATGGGATTGATTGAATCCTGGCATCGTGGTTCATCCGATATGATCATCGATGAATGTGTGGGAGTCAATATGGGTGCCTGCACCCGCTGTTGATTATTGATAGAAGATCATGTCTGCATATTCTCGAACCCGCAGGGTCACACACTTAACGTGTCTCGACGCTAGGATAGATTGGATAATTGGTTTATGAATTTTTGTTCGGAGTCTCGGATGGGATCCAGGATATCACAAGAGGTTCCGGAATGGTCCGGAGAATAAGATTCATATAAGGCAGTGCAGTTTTTGGAGTTCGGAATTGTTCCGGGTTAATCGGTATTGTACCGGAAGCTTCTAGAACCTTCCGGAAGGGGGCCAACGTGGTCCCACCTTCCGGGAGGGGGCATGGGCCTATGAGAGAGTGTCCTGGCCGCATTGGGCCAGGGGCACAAGGCCCCATAGGGCCCAGCTGATCCTAGATAAGTTTAAATCGTTTAAACTAGAGATAAGATAGGGTTTCTAGAAGGGAGAGTTTAAATCGTTTAAACTAGAGATAGGCTTGGAGGATGGGCAAGGGCTGACCGCACCCCCCTCTATATATAGAGGGCTGGTGCGCCCCCTCCCTACCACACACACCTTCCCCTCCAACCCTAGTCGCCCTGCTGCCTTCCTCTCTCCCTCCCGACTGTTTGTAGGCGAAGCCCTGCTGCAGAAATTCTCCACCATATACACCACGCCGTCGTGTTGTAGATCCAATCCATCTCTCCACCATACTTGCTGGTCCGAGGAAGGAGGAGACGTCGAGGTGCTGCACGTGTGCATCTCACGGAGGCACCGCCACTTGTGGTGCTAGATCGGATCGGATCGCGAGGAGGAGAAGCGAGTACGACTACATCACCCACGTTCCGATTTAACGTTTGCTGTGCGAATCTTCAAGGGTATGAAGATCTAATCCAATCTCTCTCGTTGTTTGCATCTCCTAGATTAGATCTTGGCTTTCCCTCTGTTCGCATCCGTAGAAAATTTTGATTTACTATGCCGCGAAACCCATCATATAATGGGTTAGTTCATGAAGCATAATTGGCAAAGCTTACCATACCACAAGATCCATGTGGTAAATTATTTGTGCTTCATGTGTGACCAACTTGAAATCACTCTTCACATGTGTGACCAACTTGTATTGGTCAACCATGTATCTTCTCATGCTCTATCTCAATATCTTGAGGTACATAAATAACTCTTCATTTTGATTGCATGCTCAAAATCTTAGTCAATCATAGCTCAACTCATGAGGCTATCATGATATCGACTTAGAGCCATATATTGAATTGTTCTATTGAGATCAAACTCTTAAGATCTTGAACATATCATATTCTTATCTTCGACTCAATGATCTTGACACCAATACTCAAGGTATATATTTATCTTCATGGCATCCATAGTCTAATCCAACACATGGACTACAAGCATGACCTATGGAATATTCCTTCACATAAAACTGAATGAAAACATTAGACCATAGGGATTGTCATTAATTACCAAACCACACATAGGGGCAATTGCCCTTACAGAAGAAGACATAGACGATACTGATGATGAAGCAACTGATGAACCTCAAGGGTGTCCAGCAGCTGGCCGGACGCGTACCAACACTCACTCGATTCATCAGCAGGATGGGCGGAAAAGTGATGGCTCTGAAATATAGCCATCTATGTCCACATTTAAACTGGATATTACTCGTATTTTTGATGAAATATCTCTCTAAACCCTGCCACTAATGCCTAATATCTAGAGGGGTATGCAATCCTTTCTTTTATATTTTTCTTGCATAGATAATGTTGTTTAAAGGTAAGAATCACTATATTAAAGTCAAAGATACGAGATTTCCAACAACTAGAAGAAACCAGGAGCCGTAAAGCGGAGGCAGACGCTTTAACGACCAACTATACGACCAGAGCAAAATTCTGGCCGTATAGCTCTGGTCGTATAGTTGGCGCCGCCATCGTTAGGTCAAACAAAACAACTTTTGTGAAGGGACCCTAATGTCTACGCACTTCTATTCTTTTAGACAGTTGTTGGGCCTCCAAGTGCAGAGGTTTGTAGAACAGCAGCAAGTTTCCCTTAAGTGGATCACCCAAGGTTTATCGAACTCAGGGAGGAAGTGGTCAAAGGTATCCCTCTCAAGCAACCCTACAATCAAGATACAAGAAGTCTCTTGTGTCCCCAACACACCCAATACACTTGTCAGGTGTATAGGTGCACTAGTTCGGCGAAGAGATAGTGAAATACAAGTGGTATGGATATAAGATAACGGTGCTAGAAAATACTTTGATGGCATGGAAGAGACTAAAGGAAAACTGAAATAAAGATGGAAGCAAGCAAACATGTAACAGATCTAGTTGCAAACGGTGTTTCAATGCTAAGAAACAAGGCCTAGGGATCATACTTTCACTAGTGAACACTCTCATATAAATATATTATCTTCATGATACTACTCTGAACTACTCTCCGGTTGGACACTCTAATCCATGGTAGGGCTATAACAGCACACCTCAAAGTAAGCCTTTCCCATCTAGATAACCCCACACTGTCACCTTGAGCACTAGATGGTTCCAACAAACACCACAATTTCATAGAAACATCCAACTCCAAATATAACTCATAACAAGTATTTGTGATCTCTAGCCTAAGTGCCACCATGGTGTGCACACTGTCAACTTCACACACATGGGGAGAGCAGATATCTATTAAAGCACTTGAGTAGCAAGGTAGATCTATATATTACAAGCTCATGATCTCAATAAGATCATGCATAGAGAGAGAGATGAACACATAGCTACCGGTAGAACCCTTAGCCTCGAGAGAGAACTACTCCCTCCTCATCATGGGAATCAGCAATGGTGATGGAGATGGTGGTGGAGATCGATGGAGCTGGCTCCGGGGGCACTTCCCCGTCCCAGCAGGGTGCCGGAACAGAGACTTTCTGTCCCCCGAATCTCCCCTTTGGTGGCGGCGGCACTGCGGAACTTTTCGTGGCTAGAGGCTTGATGATTTAGGGTTTCTGTATCAGGAGGAATATATAGGCGAAGGGGCGAGGTCGGTGGCCAGCCAGGGGGCCCACACCATGCCCTGACACGGCCTGGGGGGACCCACGCCTAGGGGTGGTTTGGCCACCCTGTGGCCCCTCTTTGTCTCTCCTTCTGGCTCCGTGAATCTTCCGTGAAAATAATGACTTTGTCTTTTGTCTGGTCCAATTCCGAGAATATTCATTTTCTAACTTTTTGGAACCAAAAACAACAGAAAAACAGGCAACTGGCACTGTGGCTCTTGTTAATAGGTTAGTCCAAGAAATCATATGAAAAGTACTCCAAAGTGTGGAAAAAACATGCGAAAGTAGATAAAACCAAGCATGGAACATCAAAAATTATAGATACGTTTACAACGTATCAACATCCCCAAGCTTAACTCCTGCTCGTCCTCGAGTAGGTAAGTGATAAAAAGAAAGAATAATTTTTGAGGTGACATGCACCATCATAAACTTGATCAAAGTATTTGTAAAATATTGATAGCTGGGATCATAGTACTTCAACATAGCATGAAGGATAAAGTTCTAGCAATAAGACATAGCAACTATGTTGCAACATTAAAAGGCACAAACAAAAGATTCATGAATAACAATGCTTTGCAAGACGTTTGTTTGTTTCACGTAAAGAAAACATAGCATAGTGGCATTCAGCTTGTCCCTCATGGAGTAGCAAACATAAATGCATAGGACACCTTCAAAGTTCATAAGAGTGACTAGATACAAGTAGTTTAAGAACAAGAAATATCAAGTTATGCATCAATCAACAAGTCTTGGGACAATGCACATAGAACTAAGAATGGCCACTATGCTCTCAAAGTAGGTGCATAAAGGTAGAAGGTGGAGACTCAACAAAAAATTAAAAGAAAGGCCTTCATAGAAGGAAGTAGGGATTCAAGTCTCATAAAGAGCTTCAAAAATTATGGTACTTAATAGCTTTCATCTCTCATTGCCCCTATCATAAGCATCTTGAAGTGATTAAGGTTAAAGTGAATAAACTACGGTGTATATGCTTGATGAAATATAAGTTGGAAATCTCATGTCCCTTGAATACGAGGGTCGCTCCTCATGCTACTCAAGTTTAGTTACCAGTAAGTTCTTGTCATAGTAAGTACATGTGTATCATAGAGAACCGCCAACGGGGTACCCCTTGCCCGATGATATGAAAGAATTCCCATACCAAAATGACAAGGCAAGCAGACAACGAGCATATCAGCAATCTTCTTATTTACCATGGGAATATGGTGCTTTTTTCTCTCTTTCCTCTTTTCATATATCTCCTTTTTTCTCTTTTTTCTCAATATCTGACTCTTTTTTTATAAAAAGAATGCTTCATAGACAGCTCATTATGGTTACGCTGCAGGTTTCCACCATGACAGCATGGATTAGACCGGCGGCCCAGGCGTTTCTCTAACACATATACATAACTCCATGGACTTACAAGCTCCCCTTTCATTTCACACCGACGACATACATAGACAAAAGAGCATGATATCAACTAGGTACAAAGTACAAGTGCAATGTTGAAAGCGTTCCCCATGACAGCATGGTTCTACTAATCCCCAACATATAAGTGCAAGCATATACAACATAGATGACACAATGGTTCAAGTTTATTAAGGGCAAGAAAAGTAAAGTGCGCCATCAAGTTCGTGAGAGCTTTAATCACTAGTTTTCTCATAACAAGTTTAATTCGGAAGGTAGATAAAAACATGAATATACTTGGAATAGCATATGCTAATAGGTAGGTATGGTGGACTCTTTGGAATGACTTGGTTTTAGGAGTTGGATGCATGAGTGGAACTCACACTTGGTTATGGAGGCTAGCAAAAGACTGGGAGCGACCAACTAAGAGAGCAATAATGGCCATAATCATGCAAAGCGACAAAACATCATTAATCAAAGCATAAAGTGATATTACAAGTCGAAAACTAAAGGATCATAAAGACTTATGGTGACTTGGGATAGTCATAACATGGTGTGAGCATGCGCCAAGTCAACCCAAATAGAGCATCAAAAGAGAATACCACAATACTATGCTTTAATATGCTAAAACAACGCATGATTCTTCCAAGGCACATTAAGCAATCTCAATTGTTTATAACATGTCATGCTATAGCAAAGATCACTAATCATAAAGCCAAAACAATATCAAGCATGGCATGACAAAGCATAGGCCACAGTCAAAAACAAGCTCCCTTTTCCACTTAAGCATGAACTTTCCTACTCTTTTCCAATCCAAACCAAACTATTTGAAAACCAATGTATGAAAGAGGGGGTCCAACCAATTTATTCAGGAAACTAAGCAAACCAAGCAAATGAAAAACCAAAACGAAAACGAAAATGAAGACGCTCCAAGAACAACACAACTGTGCATGAAACAATAAAAATGAATTGTTTGGAAGAAACCTAGGATTTTTATTGATGAAGAGGGGGATGCCTTGGGCATCCCCAAGCTTTGACGCTTGTACTTTTTATGGTGAAGCACAAAAATCTATTTCGGGACAGCAACTTTCCCAAGCATTACTTCTCTCTCATTAGAGGTTACTCTTGGCACAAAAAGCAAATAAAAAGGATAAGGAGTGGTTATTACAGAGGTAATAACTTCCAAGACTCATCTAAAACTTTTGGGTTATCTCGCAATAAGTACTTTTCTTTAACGTCTTTAAGTTAGGCATGATAGTTTGAGAAGATGCTCACATAGGAAATATGAATTGAAGTAAAAGAGAGCATCAAGAAGCAAATTCAAAACACATTTAAGTCTAACCCACTTCCTATGCATAGGAATCTTGTAAATAAACAAGTCATGAAAGCACAAAGCAATAAGCATAGGAAAGCAAAACAAGTGCAACTTCAAAATTTTCAACATAAAGAGGGGAAACTTAATATTGTTGAGATACATAAAACCATGTTTCCCTCTCTCATAATAACTTTCAGTAGCATCATGAATAAAATTAACAATATAACTATCACATAAAACATTCTTATCATGAGCTACATGCATATAATCATTATTGCTCTCCCTATGAGTATAGTCATTCTTATTAATTGTAGTGGGAGTAAATTCAACAAAATAGCTATCATTATTATTCTCATCACCATAACCATCAAATATAGGAGGCATATTGTAGTCATAATTAATTTCCTCCTCAATAGTAGGTGGACTGAAAATATCATATTCATCATTGTAATCATCATATATTGGAGGTTTGGTATCATCATAAGCAATAGAATAGCTATCTTCCAAAGCTGGGGAACTAAAAAGATCATTTTCCTAAAAACTAGATTCCCCAAGCTTAGAATTTTCCATAGCATTAGCAATAATGGTGTCCAAAGAATTCATACTAACAACATTGCTATTAGCATGCAAATAAAGTTCCATAGGTTTTTTAATTTTCTCTTCAAACACTTCATGTCCTAACTCAAGATAAATACTATAAAGCTCTCTAATTTTGTTGTTGTTTTCCATTAAGCCTAACTAGTGAAAACAAGAAACAAAAAGACAAAATTGCATAATCTAAAGGAAATAACTTCGAGCACTCACACCGGAGGATGTGAGTACCTTTCTATACCTCCACAGCAGCGCCAGGAAAATAGCTTGATGTCTACGCACTTCTATTCTTGTAGACAGTTGTTGGGCCTCCAAGTGTAGAGGTTTGTAGAACAGCAGCAAGTTTCCCTTAAGTGGATCACCCAAGGTTTATCGAACTCAGGGAGGAAGTGGTCAAAGGTATCCCTCTCAAGCAACCCTGCAATCAAGATACAAGAAGTCTCTTGTGTCCCCAACACACCCAATACACTTGTCAGGTGTATAGGTGCACTAGTTCGGCGAAGAGATAGTGAAATACAAGTGGTATGGATATAAGATAACGGTGCTAGAAAATACTTTGATGGCGTGGAAGAGACTAAAGGAAAACTGAAATAAAGATGGAAGCAAGCAAACATGTAACAGATCTAGTTGCAAACGGTGTTTCAATGCTAAGAAACAAGGCCTAGGGATCATACTTTCACTAGTGAACACTCTCATATAAATATAATATCTCCATGATACTACTCTGGACTACTCTCCGGTTGGACACTCTAATCCATGGTAGGGCTATAACAGCACACCTCAAAGTAAGCCTTTCCCATCTAGATAACCCCATGATTCGTCCATTTTGCATCACTATTCTATGTCATAATTCACTGTTATTCATTGATATGTTTCATATTAAGAGATGATACTTATGTAATTTCATCTGTTTTTGCATGGTTGATGACTTTTGGAGCATGGACCACTGCAGTCAGGATTCGGATGGAAAAGGTGTTGTTTGGAGGCAAAATTCGCGAAGATCAGAAAATCCGGGAAAATATATGGAAAATCCTAGTTTTCCAGAAGACGAAGGAAGCCAGAAGGGGAGGCAGAGATGGGCCACAGGGGGCCCACACCACCCCCTGGCGCGGGCCACCCTAGGCCGCCCCACCAGGTGGTGTGGCCGCCCTGGTCTAGCCCTGGCTCTCCCCTCTAGCGTATATAATCCTCCCGAAACCCTAATACTCGGGGAGTGACCACAGAAAGTTTCTGCCGCCTCTACGTGGCGGAAAACACCGAGAGAGAAAGATATCTCCGGCAGACAGATTTCTGCCGGGGAAATTCCTTCCCGGAGAAGGGAGATCATCGCCATCAACACCACCATCAAGCTAGACTTCATCAGGATCATCATCATCATCATCATCACCATCAGCACCATCGTCACCATCTCCATATTGTTGTAACAATTGGGTTTTATCTTGCATAGTTCTTAGGGGAAACTTTCCCGGTGTTGATTACTCGTTGTAGTTGATGCTATTGAGTGGAACCATTGAATTATTGTTTATGTTCAGATTGTTATACATCATTATTCCATCTCTGATCATGATCCATATGATGTCTTGTGAGTAGTTCGTTTTGTTCTTGAGGACATGGGAGAAGTCATGTTGTTAGTAGGGGAATTGTGTTGAGAAAGATTCAATAGTTTGATATTTAAGTTGTGGTGTACTTCTTCTAGTGGTGTCATGTGAACGTCGACTACATGACACTTCACCTATATGGGCCTAGGGGAATGCATTGTGTATTTGGCTACTAATCGTAGGGGTTGCCGGAGTGACAGAAACGTGAACCCCCGTTAGGAAACCATTGCACAAGGGACGTCAGGGTCTTAGAGTTTAAAGTTGTGGTTAGGTTTCTACCTTAATTACTTTCTTGTACTTACGGATGTTTGCAAGGGGTATAAGCACAAGTATGTATTAGTCCTAGGAAGGTCGGTACATTAGTACAGGTTCACCCACACAACACTTAGCAAGCTAAAGAAGATTAATCAACTATATGAAGCGAAAGCACTTGACAGTCTTCCCATGTGTCCCCGAGAACGTATGGTCATCTTAAGTAATACAACCGGCTTTTCCTTTGCTGAATAAAGGATTGGGCCACTTGCTGCATTTATTCTTATTGTCTTTTATTTACTCGTACTTTATTTACCTGCATTATCAAAAAATCCTAAAAATCTGTTTGCTAAGTATTTGCAAAGAATTCCTGATGCATACCACTATCCAGCACCTTCTGCTCCTCGTTGGGTTCGACACTATTACTTATCGAAAATACTGCGATACACCCCCTATAATTGTGGGTCATCAAGACTATTTTCTGGCACCGTTGCCGGGGAGTGAAGCGCTATTGGAGAGTGGAACTAGTAAAGGAAACTTCTACTGTGAGTATTGTTTATTTCTGTTAGTTGCTTTATTTTCGTTATGGATAATTCGCTGAGTTTCTTATTTGGTAATGCTACTACCACTGCTAAGGTAGTAGATGAACCACCACCTGCTGAGAATGATACTTTTAAAATACCTACAAGAATTAATGATCGTGTTATGAATAGCTACTATGTTGGGGATGGAACTGTCCATCCCGGTGATCATTTACTCTTTATACACGAATTATGCGGGTTGTTCAAGTGTGTAGGTATTACTATAGATCAAGTCAAGAAGAAGTTATTCTCATTGTCACTGAAAGGAAGAGCTGAGGAATGGCATAAGCTACTGAAGAATGGTCAAGCTCTTGAATGGGAGGAAATAGTACCTCTCTTTTATTCAAAATTTTATCCTCCTAGTGAGATTCATAAAGATCGGAATCAAATATACAACTTTTGGCCTCTTGATGGAGAGAGTACAGCTCAAGCTTGGGGGAGATTGAAGTTACTAATGCTCAAATGTCCCATTCATGAGCTCCCCAACAATATTATTATCAATAACTTTTATGCAAGGCTCCCTCTTCATGATAAGGATTTATTGGATGCTTCTTGTGCTGGATCATTCACTCGCATGGAAGAAGAAGCTAAATGGGATCTTCTGGACCGTATTCAAGACAATGCTGAAGCTTGGGAGAATGACAAAGGTAGAAAGTCAGGTATAAATTATGATTATGAATGCATTGAATCTTTTATGGGAACCGATGACTTTCTGTAGCATCCCATCTGTCTAACGTCTGTAATGCTACATGGTCTAATAATAAAATGCTACTTCCTACATATAATTGTTGCATCATAATTATATCATGCTCATGTCATCATGCCACCTTGCATTTGAGCATCATATAAAACCCTTTTTCTTTTGGATCTTGCCTCATATGCATTCATTAACTGTATTTGCCTCTTGATATATTGTATTTGGTTCTTGATAAATGCTTGGTGCCCAAGTTGAGTTGGGGGCATATCTTTTATTAACTCCACCACCTTTCTTTGCCACCACCCCATAAATTCCCCCATCCAACTATATGTGGGTTTTGCATCTTATTTGGGTTTACATCTAGCTCATAAATAATTGGGATGGGTCCCTTCTCTTGTCCTACATGCTTTCCTCCTTGTTTTCACAAGGTGGTATGTGGAACCATACATGGTCATCTTTGAATACCATGTAGAGTAGAAATATCATTCTTTCTACCTTGGCTGCCCCTAGTTAAATCTATGGCTATGCTTGAACTCATGGTGGCTTTATTCACATTAGTGGCACATACACACTACCATGGCCATCTTGAGAATTGATGCATGACCATTCTTTGATGATGCTACATGAGGTGAAGAATCTTCCATGAATGTTGTGGAGCCTATTTGAATAATGGGAAGCTTGTTTAAATGGCATGGTTAAGCATTTTTCACCATGCATGGGCCATGCACACATGTTTTCCCTCTCATGTCTTTTCTCTCTTTTGGCCTCTTTTGTTTTGTTTGAATTTAACTCAAACCCACCTTTTAATCCTACCCTTATCTCTTGTGCATGTATGTGGGCCTCCTTACTCCACATGCCCGAATGCCTAGCTATCTCCTCTCTCTATCTACACACTCCCCTTACCAAAACCCTAACCCTATCTCTTTTTCCCTCCTAGCTAGGCTCCATGCCGAGCCACCCTCCCCTTCCTAACCTGGCCACCACCACCCTGGCTCGGTCCCAAGACCCTAGCCTGGCAACCAGACCGAGCCACCATGCCACCCCTCCTCCAGCCCTAGCCGAGCATCACCCCCTCTCTCTGTTCTTCTCCCTCGCTGCCATGCAGACCCCACCCGAGGCCCCCTCTCTTTTCCTCTGTCCCCAGCTTGCAGACCCAGGCCTTCCGAGCCGTGCCCACCGCGTGAGGAGGAGAAGGAGGAAAGGAGCACGCCACCCTTTTTCCACCCCGAGCCCCATGTGCTCCCCTCTCCTCGATCTTATCTACCCCCTATCCCCTCTGCCTTGCGTTGCATCCCCAGATCCACCCAGGGCCTGCCCTTCCACCCGTCCTTCCCCACCTACCACTACACCCCTCTCTCTTCCATCTCTGGCGGCCACCGTCGGTGTCGACTCGTCCTAGTTGCTAGGAGGAGGCGGGCGTGGTGTTGAGGTGTTGGGGAAGACCGAGGAGTACCCCTGCGTCGCCCCTGTCCACGCCGTCGAGGAGGAGGAGCCCCAGACCTGCTGCACGTCGTCGAGCCCGACGCAAACCCTAGCTTGCCGTCCGCATGCATCGCCGTCGCTCTCCTGCGTGCCAAGCCGATCCAACGCCACCGAGAGCCCCGCTATGAGCCACTGACCCCCCTAGACATGCCCATGTTCGTCTTTGCATCCTGGCTGCGTAGATCGTTTCATCGAACACTCTCTGTGCACGGCGCGCGTTGGTCGCTTCGTCCGCTGTCGCGTCGTAGTAGGTTATCTCGACGCGCCACCGCTAGCTAAAATCACCCCTTAGCCACATGGTGCTTCACCCTTCTTCTTGTGGCCAGGTCGCGTTCGATCCCCGGCCGCGCCTCTGTGTCCATCGCGCACGCGGTGTCAGTTCCGTCAGGGAGCGGAGAAGAGAAACAGGAACCCCTCCCTTTTTGCAGATGCCCCCTGGCGTTTTGTTTCCCTCAACCCGCGGTCCAGCCGGCCCCACGTGTCATGCATAGTGTCCGTTTTACAAAAAGGTACCCCGTCTTTAGTTTCCTCAACCCGCCGTCCCCGTCTGCGCCACATGGCTGCGCCCGTCAGCGCCGTCGTGGGCCCCTGACCGGCCCCACATCAAAGACAGGCTGGATTTACCCTCGGTGAGAAAAGCCCCGCGTGGAGCCGTTGCGCCAGCTGTCGCTGACTTGGCGCCTGGCCCACTTGTCAGCGACTTGGGCTAGACCCACCTGAGTACAAAAAGTTCTGTGAGCCTTTTCCAGATAAGAATAATTCTAGAAATTGTTTAATCTGTTTTAAATCTAGAAAGTGATAACTTTTTATTAATAAATCCAAATAATACAAATGATATATGTTTTTGAATCAGAAAAATGTGAGGATTTAAAATATGCCATTCAAATAATGTTTGACTAATTTAAATTTTCGAAATTGTTTAATTGCAATAAAAATGCATTTTCTCAATTAATTAATAACTTTAATTCTATATTTCCAAATTTGACAAATAATATGTCTAAATCGATCAGCACGACGAGCCCGTTCTGTTTATGCATTCCATGATATGAATTGAAGCATGCATCATGTCATTATTAAAAATCAGAACTGTTTATGGCAATAAAACTTGACCAAATAATTAATAAAATGGTTTATTCTTGTCCCCACACCTCACCCTTGCCATGCTACATTATTGCCATGTAAATTGTGCATCATTCATCATGGCATGGTTGTTCGCTTGTCGCATTTTATTTATATGCTTGTGCACTTTATTTATGTTGGCCCTTGTTTGTTTGGTTCTTCTTTTGAATAGACGCCGAGCAGGGAAAATATCAGGAATCCCAGGAGTACTACCCAGATCCGTCTCTCGCCTCAACTGAGCTGCCAGGCAAGCACTACCACATGCTTGCATACATATAATACCTATTGCTTCTATCTTATTCTTGCATCATTGAGTCGCGATTGCATTAAATTGAATCCCAAGTACTGCATAGCCTTTACTTTTAAACCCCACCGAAGCTTGTTCCTCCATCCTATGAGCCATTACTACAGGAGTTGTTTGAGCCATGCGAGTCGTAGAACAACATGTGTAGGGTATGTGAGTGTCTGATGGATAACGAGGTGCCTAAACAACTTAACCTGAGTAGTAATGGGATAACTAATGAAAGAGGCACCGGTGAGCAATATCTGTTATTTGGTTTTTCATGCTCACTTGTGTCCCATAGGACCCCGAGTACTTGATTCCTGTTCCTTGACTATTCGCACTATCCACATCTGGGAGGCCTTATGGACCCCCCTGAGCTAGAGCTTGATTCATTTCTATTTCTTGGGGCCACAAAGTAGTTTGGGGCTTTATTACTATCATGTACTTATGCCATGCTTTACTGTTTTATTTAAGATTGTGTGAGGAGCACCTGTACTGTTTTGGATGCGGAGTGTTTTCGTGGTATCGACAAGCCTAGTCACACTTTCGGGTTCCCAGTCGTTTACAGCCATTGGCGCAAACCTTGGGTCCGTCTCGGAGTCGGCCAACTTTGTTGCAGGTAGCTTAATGGGGTGTGATACATCCATTTTGCATCACTATTCTATGTCTTAATTCACTATTTTTCATTGATATATTTCGTATTGAGAGGTGATACTTATGTTATTTCATTTGTTTTTGCATGGTTGATGACTTTTGGAGCATGGACCGCTGCAGTCAGGATTCTGATGGAAAAGGTGATGTTTGGAGGCAAAATTCGCGAAGATCAGAAAATCCGGAAAAATATACGTAAAATTCTATTTTTCCAGAAGACTCAAGATGCCAGAATATGGAGTGGAGGTGGGCCACAAGGGGCCCACACCACCCCATGGCGCGGGCAAGCCCAGGCCGTGCCAGGGAGTGGTGTGGCCGCCCTGGCCCACTCCAGCCTCTCCCCTCTGGCGTATATCTTCCTCCCGAAACCCTAAGACTCGTAGAGCGGCCACAGAAAGATTTTGCTGATGGGTTCGTAGCATGGAAAACAAAAAAATTCTACCGCAAGAACGAACAAAACCTAGATCTAATCTAGATAAAAGCCAAGATCTAATCTATTAGACATGTGCAACGAGACAGGTCTGTACTAACCCTTGTAGATCCAAAAGCGTTAAGAGATCGGATCTCGTGGTTTATGTAGTCGATCACTTGCCGATCTCAAGATCGAGTAGACAATCCTTTTGGCGCCGCGTTCCATGATCGGGTCACACGTGCGGAGTCGGCAGACCTTCCTCTCCCGTTCCAACAGCGGAGGTAGTAGATCTCTCCACGGAATCCCAGCAGCACGACGGCGTGGTGGTGGTGGTGGAGTAGAGAATTCTGCAGGGCTTCGCCTAAGCCAGAGCAGAGGGAAGAAGGAGGAGAGAGGCGACTAGGGTTTGAGGATTGAAGGGGCAAGGGGGGTGGCGCCTCCACCCCTCCATTTAAAGGAGGGAGGCGCCATGGGGAGGGGGAGTCCTAGTAGGACTCCCTCCTCCTGGTCAAGGATTGGGAAGGGGGAGGAGTCCTCCTCCCCCTTTACTCCTTGTCTTGCCCTACAAGGATTCCTTGATCCTTTCTTGGTTTTCAAGCAAACTCCAAGAAATCTTCTAGAACCTTCCGGAACATTCCGAAACCTTCTAGAATCCCCATACAAATACTCCGGAACATTTCCTAACTTAGAAAATGATCCCCAATATATGAATCTTATTCTCGGACAATTCGGATCTCCTCGTGATGTCCGGATCCAATCCGAGACTCGAACAACATTCGGTCTCCAACGCACATTCCATATCTACTTAAAACAACTTGAACCTTATGTGTCACCCTACGGTTCGTGAACATGTAGACATGATGGAGACACATCTCCGATCAATAACCATTAGCGGGATCTGGAGATCCATAACAGCTCCCACATACTCAACGATGACTTTGTGATCGATAGAACCATTAACATACGAAACCAATTCCCTTTGTCATGCGATACTCTACTTATCCGAGGTTTGATCGTCGGTATCTCCATACCTAGTTCTACCTCACATCGATAAGTACTCTTTACTCGTTCCATGATATATCATCCCTTGTGACCTAGTCACATGCTTGCAAGCTAACTAGATGACATTCCACCGAGAGGGCCTAGAGCATATCTATCCGTCATATGGATGGACAAATCCCAATCTTGGTCCATGCGCTTCAACACATACTTTCAGAATACCCAATGTCACCTTTATAACCACCCAGTTACGAAGCGGCATTTGATGTCATCAAAGTATCCATCCGGTGATGGTGATTAACATAACCTCATGGTCGAAGGATTAGGTTACTATGCATTTGAAAAGCTTGTAGCAAAACGAACTTAATGACTTGATCTTATGCTATGCTTACTATGGGTGTGTGTACATCACATCATTCTCCTAATGATATGGTCGTGTTATTAACGACATCCAATGTCCATGATCAGGAAACCATGATCATCCATTAATCAACAAGCTAGTTTAACAAGATGCTTACTAGGGACTCTTTTATGTTTACAAAACACACAAGTATTAATGTTTCCGGTTAATACAATTATAGCATGGGATGTAAACATTTATCATAAACATAAAGATATAAGAATAACCACTTTATTATTGCCTCTTGGGCATATCTCCAACAGTCTCCCACTTGCACTAGAGTCAATAATCTAGTTAAAAATTTGTGCATTCAACACCTATGGCTTTCTGGTGTTGTATAGACACTATTGCTAGTGGTAAACATAATCTTCGGATCTGACACTTCCAGGTCCGTGTGTATTTGCATGTCCTTGCGTCTCTACGCATTACTCATTCTCCAATGAGATGGCATTGTATAAATTTGGTCCTTTGGTGAGACCTTTAGTTCCTTGGGATTAAATCATGTTGATATAATTGTCATACAATGTATCTTCATAGTATTATCCTGCTATGAACCACACCTAGTTTGATAACAAACTACTTGACGCAAATGCCCTCATTTGCTGCTACAATAACAGTCATATACTTAGCCTTTTGTTGTAGTATCTGTCACAATGTTTTAACTTTGGTACTCAACCAAATCCGTTATGGAACTTCCTTTCCATTACATTGTGCCACCCATAGTTTAAATTGAGATAAACTTAATTTGTGACAAAACTAGTATCAATGTAACAATTTACAATGAACTATTTGTCACCACTATATAAGTAATATATTCTTAGTTCTTCCAAAGATCATAGGAATATCCCTACTATTATCCAATGATCATCTTATGAGTCATTCTGGTATATGCTCATAACATTTAGAGCATAGGACATATCTGGATGTGTACATCTCAAAGAATGATTGATCAAAATATTCTTGTGATTTCACCAAGTGTCAAAACACTTGAATCTCGTGTCAACACACTTGAATCTTGATTCCGTCCTTTCCGTGCGTCAAGAACCTTTATTGTTGTTTCCATATTGAACTCATTCAACATCTTATCTATGTACATTTGGCAAAACCATATTAGCGCCTCAATCTATCCATATAGACATTGATGCCTAATTCTTGGGTTATGCCTAAGTCTTCCATCGAAATGAAATTCTTAACCTGTGTCAATAAAAGATACATCATTTCTAATCAACAATATGTCTTTCACATAATGTATTAGAAATATGTCTTAGCGCTCCCACTTAATTTCTTGCAAAATGCAAACATCTTCATCGTCTCTGATGAAATTAAACCTTTTAACGGTTTCATCACGGTGAAGATTCCAACTCCGCGATGCTCACTTCAACCATTGAAGTTTTGCATACTCTTTTAGCATCCTTTGATTTAACAAAACCCTTTGGATCGTGTCATGTACACGTCCTAGGTAACCATTCTATTAGAAGAGCTTGTTTTGTTTGTTCAACTACCATATACCAAAATATATGTAGTGCTTGCTACATTAATCCGTCCAGACTAAATATCGCTATGAAAGATCAAATCTTATCATAGTCAATTCCTTGAACATTGTCGTAAACTCTTTCCGACATGTCGACTATTTCATAGATGTGAAACATCCATGTCTATTTCTTTATAGATCCATATACGACTGTAAGGTCTTGCACCTTTCCAAAGGGTCTTTCAAATTCAAAGCTTGATTTCTCATGTATGGAATTATCACGGATTTTATGGCTTCAAGCCACCTAACGAAGTCAGGGCCCATCATTGATTATTTGCATGTAGTCGGTTCATCATTGTCAAACAACAATGATTTAACTCTCAAATCTTGGCATTTGATTACTTACCCGACCTACTTGGTTCAATAGTAACTTAGATCTCTGTGACCACAACCTTTGAGGCACGTGAGCCATGAGCATCGTTGCTGCCTCCGGGACACTTACCGACGCTGCGCAACTCAGCACATATTAGCCAAGGTTCAACAACCTTGTCAAAGTTCTATTGTCCTCCCACTTAACTTTTCACCAAAAATTCCTTCTCAAGAAACTCGACATTCTAAATGATAAACACTTTTTTCTTCGGTGTTATGGAGGAATACCCAATGGTTATTCGAAATAACCTACAAAAACATGCTCATCCGACTTTGGTTGTAAACATTTTACTTATGCCTAGCATACCAAAAATTTAAGAAAGGACAACCTGGATTTTATCCCAAACCATGACTTATATGGTGTCATTTCAACAGATCACGATGGAGCTCTTTTCAGTGTAAAAGCGGTAGTCACTAAAGATTTAATCTTTAAAATATAATGGCAGTTTTATAAATGACACCTTTGATCTTACCATGTCAAACAAGGTTTCATTACATATGTTGAACACTCCATACTCCTATGGTGTTTTGGGAAATGCAAATCCATGGAACGATTCCTCAAATCTTAGGTGTTTTGCTAAACTTGTAACTCAAACATCTTTATGATCCAATCATAAACTTTTTTATTTTCTTATTACAATAATTTTCCACTTCATCTTGAAAGTCTTTGAACATTTTCAAATGTTTCATACTTCTTCCTTATTGAGTAAGTATATACATATACTCACTCAAATCTTCGGAGAAAACATATGAAGTTGAAATCCATCGCAACTACACATAATGGACTATATACATCAATATGTACAAATTCCAATCAGTTAGTCGTCTGTTCCTCTTACAGCCTCTGACGGAGTTTTAATTATCTCTAGGAAAGTATCACAAGCGTCATTTGATCAAAATCAAAGACTCCAAAAATCCATCAAGATGGAGTTTCTTCATGTATCCCTTTCAATATAATTTAAACGGCGATGTCACTTCGCAAGTGATCTTTCAATCATTTGTCTTGCGAATTTTTAGCATTAGTTTTATGGTCGTTATTTCTCCAACCAGACTTGTATATCATCCATATATTATGGAATACGGTAATTATTTGAACAACCTTTTGTCGTCATAATACCTGATCAAAATAACAATTATTGAAACAAATCTTGAAGGTAAGCTTTGATGTTAACAAGTAACACAACAACCCTCTGTTTATTTTCGATGAACATCATCACATATTCTCTTGCTAGTTACTTAGGCCATTGCAGTTCATGAATTGTGTTGTCATGTATGACACTTCATACCAACCAATTCGATATCCAATACCGCAGAACCACATTGTTTAACAACCAAGGAATACAGCCATAACATGTATCTTCTATATCCCTAAGTTGGATATCTCTAATCTTTTCTTTTCTGCCAAATATTTTATAGATTCTCTTTCAACAATTCCATTTCTTTCAAAAGAATCTATCAACATCAATAATGGTGTCATTCACATGACACATAGTACAAAGATAGTCAAATACTAATACCTTTGGACTTGCACTTTGAAGTGGATCACCTTCATCAAATGTTTGGCATTCTTTCGAAATTCCATTCTTTAGTAATCTTTTAGTGTAGTAAACATTTTACTTACATCTTCTATTCATCCTTATCATGACAACTTTCATGATCAAGCTGCTATAGCTTATAAAGGTGAATTGCGAGTATAATGTTTCTTTTCCAAAACCTTTTGGAGGATTAGGACGACCAGCGTCTCCAACCTTCACAAATTCTCATCAAATATGAGGACATATACTCTATCATGTTGTAACCAACACATTGTTTTAGATATCGCAATACCTTTCACATATGATGGTTTCTGAAACATTGCTTTCAGCTCTTAGATAAACTTGATATTAAAAACAATCTTTTGAGTATCAAGAATCATGGAGGCAAACATGATACATTAGATACTAACACTGGAATTGTTACTCTTGATTTAATCATTTATTAAACTTCACGAGTAAATGGAGTTTCTGAAGGTTTGCAACAGGACTTTTAAACTTTAGATTGACACTCAAAACAATACGATACAGTTAAGTAAAGCAAATATCCAGAATTTCTATAGTTCCACTATCTCAACTATAACTAAGCGTAAGGTGGTGAACGGATGCCAATGACTACAACAAACTATGCAAATTCACTTTGATTGTGTTTATGATAAATTGAGTTTGACTAATCCAAATTACAAATGAACTCCCACTCAAAACAACATCCCTCGAGTTGTTTTAGTGATCACACGAACCAAATCCACTACACCAAGTCCGATCATCACGTGAGATGATGTAGCTTTAAAGGCGAACAATCAACATGTTCATCATATCATCCATATGACTCATTCTTTACCTTTCGGTATTCTGTGTTCCAAGACCATGTCTGTACATGCTAGGCTCGTCAAGGTTAACCTTAGTATTCGCATGTGCAAATCTAGCTTGCACCCGTCGTATGCACACGTATAATCTATCACACCCAATCATCACGAGATGCTTCAAAACGACGAGTCTTAGCAACGGTGCCTACTAAGGACGAACACTTTATTACTTGATATTTAGTGAGAGGGATCATCTTATAATGCTACCGTCGTGATCTATGCAATACAAGATGCATAAAAGATTAACATCACAGGCAATTCATAATTAGTGTGATATGATATGGCCCTTTCTTCTTATGCCTTTGATCTCCATCTCCAAAGCACGGACATGATCTCCATCATCACCAGCATTGCTTCAAGGTCAGTGGCGCCGCTTCATGGTTGTCCATCATCACTAGCAACTATTACAACTACTTGGAATAAAGCTATTACAAGATGAATAGACACGCAGGTCTTAACAGAATTAAAGACAACCATTAGGCTCCTGCCGGTTGCCATATTACAACAAGGATCATTGCATACATCAAATATAATCACAATCACATGATGGCCATATCACATCACAAAACCCCTGCAAAAACAAGTTAGACGCCTCTAATTTTCTTTGCATGTTTTACGTGGTTTGGGGCTTTCGAATAAGAATGGATCTTACCTACGAAACTGAACCACAATGTTGATACAAGTGCTATCAAGTGCAAAGTGTAGATTGGATCTATATTATGATGGGAGAGACAGACACCCGCAAAGCCACTTGTGCAATACGAGTTGCACGTCAACTGTGGAGCAAGTCTCATGTGCGATGACATGTCAGGTTAGCCCGAGCTGCTTCATCCCACCATACCGCAAGATGCAAAGTACACAAAGCAAAAGACGGCACGAGCACCAACGCCCACAAAACCATTATGTTCTACTCGTGCAATAGATCTACGCATAGACATGGCTTTGATACCACTGATGCGTTCGTAGCATGGAAAGCAAAAAATTTCTACCGCAAGAACGAACAAAACCCAGATCTAATCTAGATAAAAGCCAAGATCTACTCTATTAGACATGTGCAACAAGATAGATCTGTACTAACCCTTGTAGATCCGAAAGCGTTACGAGATCGGATCTCGTGGTTGATGTAGTCGATCACTTGCCGATCTCAAGATCGAGTAGACGATCCTTCCGGCGCCGTGTTCTGGCAGTGCTTTCACAGTCGGTCACACGTGCGGAGTCGAAGCAGACCTTCCTCTCCCTGTTCCAGCGAGCAGTGGAGGTAGTAGATCTCTCCACGGAATCCCAGCAGCACGACGGCGTGGTGGTGGTGGTGGAGTAGAGAATTCTGCAGGGCTTCGCCTAAGCCAGAGCAGAGGGAAGGAGGAGGAGAGAGGCGGCTAGGGTTTGAGGATTGAAGGGGCAAGGGGGTGGCGCCTCCACCCCTCCATTTAAAGGAGGGAGGCGCCATGGGGAGGGGGAGTCCTAGTAGGACTCCCCTTCCTCCTTGGCCGGCGGATTGGGAAGGGGGGAGGAGTCCTCCTCCCCCACTACTCCTTGTCTTGCCCTACAAGGATTCCTTGATCCTTTCTTGGTTTTCAAGCAAACTCCAAGAAATCTTCTAGAACCTTCCGGAACATTCCAAAACCTTCTAGAATCCCCATACAAATACTCCGGAACATTTCCTAACTTAGAAAATGATCCCCAATATATGAATCTTATTCTCTGGAAAATTCCGGATCTCCTCGTGATGTCCTGGATCCAATCCGAGACTCCGAACAAAATTCGGTCTCCAACGCACATTCCATATCTACTTAAAACAACTTCGAACCTTAAGTGTGTCACCCTACGGTTCGTGAACATGTAGACATGATGGAGACACATCTCCGATCAATAACCATTAGCGGCATCTGGAGATCCATAACAGCTCCCACATACTCAACAATGACTTTGTGGTCGATAGAACCATTAACATACGAAACCAATTCCCTTTGTCATGCGATACTCTACTTATCCGAGGTTTGATCGTCGGTATCTCCATACCTAGTTCTACCTCGTTACTGATAAGTACTCTTTACTCGTTCCATGATATGTCATCCCTTGTGACCTAGTCACATGCTTGCAAGCTAACTAGATGACATTCCACCGGGAGGGCCCAGAGCATATCTATCTGTCATATGGATGGACAAATCCCAATCTTGGTCCATGCGCTTCAACACATACTTTCAGAATACCCAATGTCACCTTTATAACCACCCAGTTATGAAGCGGCGTTTGATGTCATCAAAGTATCCATCCGGTGATGGTGATTAACATATCCTCATGGTCGAAGGATTAGGTTACTATGCATTTGAAAAGCTTGTAGCAAAACGAACTTAATGACTTGATCTTATGCTATGCTTACTATGGGTGTGTGTCCATCACATCATTCTCCTAATGATATGATCTTGTTATTAACGACATCCAATGTCCATGATCAGGAAACCATGATCATCCATTAATCGACAAGCTAGTTTAACAAGAGGCTTACTAGGGACTCTTTTATGTTTACAAAACACACAAGTATTAATGTTTCCGGTTAATACAATTATAGCATGGGATGTAAACATTTATCATAAACATAAATATATAATAATAACCACTTTATTATTGCCTCTTGGGCATATCTCCAACATCCGCTGCCTCTGCGGGGCGGAAAACACCGAGAGAGAAAGATCTCTCCGGCAGACAGCTTTCTGCCGGGGGAATTCCTTCCAGGAGAGGGGAGATCGTCTCCATCAACACCACCATCAAGCTAGACTTCATCGGGATCATCATCATCATCATCACCACCATCATCACCATCAGCACCCTCATCACCATCTCCATATTGCTGTAACAATTGAGTTGAATCTTGCATAATTCATAGGGGAAACTTTCCCGGTGTTGATTACTCCTTGTAGTTGATGCTATTGAGTGAACCGTTGAATTATTGTTTATGTTTAGATTGTTATACATCATTATTTCATCTCTGATCATGATCCATATGACGTCTCGTGAGTAGTTTGTTTTGTTCTTGAGGACATGGGAGATGTCTTGTTGTTAGTAGTGGAGTTGCGTTGAGAAAGATTCAATAGATTGTTATTTAAGTTGTAGTGTACTTCTTCTAGTGGTGTCATGTGAACTTCGACTACATGACACTTCACCTATATGGGCCTAGGGGAATGCATTGTGTATTTGGTTACTAATCGTAGGGGTTGCTGGAGTGACAGAAACCTGAACCCCCATTAGGAAACCATTGCACAAGGGACATAAGGGTCTTAGAGTTTAAAGCCGTGGTTAGGTTTTGCCTTAATTACTTTCTTTACTTACGGATGTTTGCAAGGGGGTTTAATCACAAGTCTGTATTTAGTCTTGGATGGGGCGGTACATTAGCACAGGTTCACCCACACAACACTTAGCAAGCTAAAGAAGATTAATCGACTATATGAAGCGAAAGCACTTGACAGTCTTCCCATGTGTCCTCGAGAACGTTTGGTCATCTATAGAAATACAACCGGCTTGTCCTTTGCTGCATAAAGGATTGGGCCACTTTCTACATTCATTCTTACTATCTTTTGTTTACTTGTACTTTGTTTACTTGCTTTATCAAAAACCCCTAAAAATCCGTTTGCTAAGTATTTGTAGAGAATTCCTGATCCATACCACTAGCCAGCACCTTCTTCTCCTCGTTGGGTTCGACATTCTTACTTATCGAAAATACTGCGATACACCCCTATACTTGTGGGTCATCAAGACTATTTTCTGGCGCTGTTGCCGAGGAGTGAACGCTATTGGAGAGTGGAACTGGTAAAGGAAACTTCTACTGTGAGTATTGTTTACTTCTGCTAGTTGCTTTATTTTTGTTATGGATAATTCGCTGAGTTTCTTATTTGGTAATGCTACTACCACTGCTAAGGTAGTAGATAAGCCACCACCTGCTGAGAAAGATGTTTTTAAAATACCTACAAGAATTATTGATCGTGTTTTGGATAACTACTATGTTGGGGATGGAACTGTCCATCCTGGTGATCATCTACTCTTTATACATGAATTATGTGGGCTGTTCAAGTGTGCAGGTATTACTACAGATCAAGTTAAGAAGAAGTTATTTTCATTATCACTAAAAGGAAGAGCTGAGGAATGGTATAAGCTGCTGAAGAATGGTTAAGCTCTGGAATGGGAGGAAATAGTGCCACTCTTTTATTCCAAGTTTTATCCTCCTAGTGAGATTCATAAAGATCGGAATCAAATATACAACTTTTGGCCTCTTGATGGAGAGAGTACAGCTCAAGCTTGGGGGAGATTGAAGTTACTAATGCTCAAATGTCCCATTCATGAGCTCCCCAACAATATTATTATCAACAACTTTTATGCAAGGCTCCCTCTACATGACAAGGATTTATTGGATGCTTCTTGTGCTGGATCATTCACTCGTATGGAAGAAGAAGCTAAATGGGACATTCTAGATCGTATTCAAGACAATGCTGAAGCTTGGGAGAATGACAAAGGTAGAAAGTCAGGTATAAATTATGATTATGAATGCATTGAATCTTTTATGGGAACTGATGACTTTCAAAATATTAAAAATGCTTATGGTTTAGACTCTCAAGCTATTGCTTCTTATTTTAAGGCTTTTGCTTCTTATATTGAAGTGCCTAAAAAGAAGTGTAATAAGTATCATGAACCTTATAAAGATATTGCTAAGAGTGTTCCTGCAAGAAGTACTGAAGTTTATACTGCTAATCATGTTTTACCTGAACCTTATATTGAGAAAATGCCTTTTCCAGTTAAGGTAAAGGAACATTCTATGGTAGCTAGTATGGTTAATGAAAGTATGAGTAAGGCTGCTGAACCTGAACAAATGATTGATGAACCTATTGTAGCAAATGTGAAAGACTTTGTTGCTAAATATGAAAAGGAGGGACACACTATCCTTTGTAAGGATACCTCTAATATTGTTTCGCATAGTAGTGTTATGAGAGCTAGTATTCCTGTGTTTTCTGTTAGAATAAGTGATCATTGCTATGATAGTCCTTGTGATAGCTATATTGTTAAGTTTATGCATGATACTGAAAGCTATTATGAGAGAGGGAAAAGTGTTCTTATGTATCTCAATAATATCAAGTTTCCTCGTTTTATGCTGAAAGTTTTTATATTGCACTTCTTTTGCCTTCTTATGCAAGTTACCTTTGGTTTCAATAACTTGCATAGGAAGTGGGTTAGACTTAAATGTGTGGGTGTTTTTGCTTCTTAATGCTCTCTTTCGCTTCAATTTATATCCCTATGAGAGTTTCTTCAAAATTATCATGCCCATCTTAATGGCTATAAAGAAAGAGCTTTATGGGAGACAACCCAATTTGTTTTTGCTTTTAGTTTGTTTTTGTTTCTTTGAGTCTTGGAAGTTATTACTTCGGTAATAACCGCTCCTTATCCATTTTGTTTGGTTTTTGTGTCAAGATCAACCTCTAATGAGAGACAAGTAAGATTTGGGGAAGTTGCTGTCCTGAAACAGATTTTTGTGCTTCACCGTAAAAATTCGTGAGAGATCTCTGTATGTCGGATTGAGCTGTAATTTTTTGTACTTCTGCCCCAGGTTGTTATTTAACTTTCGTTAGTTTTGCACTTTTTGATTTGAGTAATAGAATATTTTCTAAAAAAATTATCTTTACCTGCTGGTCTGTTTTGACAGATTTAGCCAATCTTGCATTTGCTTCTTTATTCGATTTCCTTTTTGAATTATTTTTGGGTTTTTGGAAGGAGTTGCTACAGTAGCTTTTGTTTTGATGGTTTTCAGTCGAAGTTGGACTCAAAAGGTTTTATCACTTCACTTATACTAATGTTGCTAATAAGAATTGTGTGAAGTTTTGTGTGAATGAAATTTCCAGGAAAGTGGAGATAATGGTGTAATAAGGAAGAGAAAGGTTTTATGACTCCAATAATAAGTCTATGAAGATGAAGATATTGATGATTCAAGTGGTGACTCCGGAAGGATCCACTAAATACCAAATTCAGAGACCTACAGAGTCCGTTTCCAACTAGGTAACAGTTCTTTTAAGAAAAGCTCCACGAAAATACAATCCAACTATATTTTTGCAGTTTTCAATAAGAAAGCTTCTGAAGCGAAAAGGGATGAAGCGGAGCTGGTGGCCCACACCACCCCATGGCGCGGGTCCACCCCTGGCCGCGCCACCAGGTGGTGAGGCCACCCAGGACTCCGTCTCCGACCCGTTTTCTCCCAGTACCTTCCTTTTGATACGAAACTTCATATTATATAACCCCCCTGGATCCCCCGAGGTTCGTATATTGTGTTTTCGTCGTGTTTTTGTTTCGATCTGTTTCTGCCAGGACATACTCTTTGAAGGTTTAGAAGCACAATGGTGTCTGCCAAGGATAAAGGGAAGGAGCCTATGGAGGAGAATCTTCAAGACCCCAAGCAGAGGCTGGCACCTTTAGTCTCTTGCCCTGCATCAATGGAAGCCCTACGAGTCACTGAGGAGTTCTGCGATAAGTACCGAGACTTGAAGAGGAAGGTGGACATGCTTCAATGGGAGAATAATAGGCTTCGCAAGATGCTAGAAGATTTCCTCACGTCAACTAAGAGCATAACACCACCACCACCTAAGGAGTAATTCGTCATCAGGTTTGGCATCCCCTTGGTTTGTTCCAAGCTTGGGGGAGTGTCGCGGTATCATATCACTGTCTTCTATGTTTTTACCTTATTAGTAGAGTCATACCATAAATAGAGGAGTTATTGTGTAGTATGGTTTGCATTAGGGAAGTGTCCCCTCTCTCGTTAGATTTGTATCCCTTGGTGTGAGTTTCCGTTATGGAATATTAATGAGAAGTTCTATCATTCACTCTTTTTTCTTAGCTTATGTTAGTTTTCAATTCGTGGTTATATGATTGATCTTGTTGTTAGTAATGGTAGCACTCTAGGATCATTGAGTTAATTTAGTTGGTTTTGGCAAACCTGGCTCGGTCAGTAGCAACACCTTTTTGAGAGTTGAAAAGAAAAAGATAGAAGTCCTCTAAAGAAAAATAATTTCATCATCTTTCTTTCTTGATTTGCTCATAAGTCTAGTATTCTCTAGTTAAGATCTTTTGTGCTTCCAAGGAAGATTGCATGTTTGTTTTTATCACTTGTATGTTTGTTTGTTTCCTTCAACTCTTATACTTGCTACCCAGCCTTGCTAGCCAAAAACCTATACTGAGAGGGTTTTCTTCTCGTGCATCCACTCCTTTAAACCAAAACCTTTGCCATTTGTGTCCACCATACCTACCTAGTAGCATTATTGCTATTCCAAGTAAATTCTTGTTTTGTCTACCTCCCAAATTAAACTTGTTATGTGAAAATTAGTGATTAAAGCTCTCACGAACTTGATAGCACACTTTATTTTCTTACACTTAATAAACTTGAACCATTGGGTCCTTCTTTGTTGCATATATGCTTGTGCTTTATGAGTTGAAGTTAGCAGAACCATGTATCATGGGGATCGCTTTCAGCACTTCATCGGTACTTGTACCTAGTTGATATCATGTTCTTTTGCTTATGGATCCCGGCGGTGTGAAATAAAAGTGGAACTTGTAAGATCATGGAGTTTATATGTGTGTTAGAGAAACGCACAGGCGCTAGCCTAAGCCATGCCTAATCATGGTGGAAACTTGCAGCATAACTATAGTGAGCATTCTATGAAGCATCCTCAATAAAAAAACTATGCAAATAGCAAATAAAAAGATCACTGAGATGCTCATTGTCTGCTTGCCTTGTCATTTTGATTATGGGATAGCTCCTCTGTCATGTGCAAGGGGTACCCCGTTGGCGGTTCTCGATGATACGCATGTATTTACAATGACAAGAGCTTGCTCGTGACTGAAGTTGAGTAGCATGAGGATCGGTACTCATAAGTAAGGGGCATGAGATTTCAACTTATAACTTGTCAAGCATATCCTCTTAGTTGTGTCACTTTAACTTAATCACCTAAAGATGCCTATGATAGGGGCAATGAGAGCTAAAAGCTAGTAAGTATCATAATTTTTGGGAGCTCTTTATGAGACTTGCAATCCCTGCTTCCCTCTGCGAAGGGCCTTTCTTTTACTTTGTAGTTGAGTCAGTAAACCTACTCCCTTCTATCTCGGCATGTATTTTGAGTTGATGTGTTTCATTCATTCATATGATGATTTATGCAATCATGTTTCTTATGTTCCTTGTTTTGCACATTGCTCTTATCTTGATGTTTACTACTTTGAAAGCTATCATTTAAAACCAGCTATTTGTGAACTCCAGCAAATTATCAACTATCCTTCGACCAAGATCTAAGTTTGCCATTACCAATTATGATTCACTTTATGTATCTTTATTGTGTTTCCTTTACTCATTGCAAGTTGAGTTATATATTAGTGAGTTGTCTTCTATTATGATCTATGTATTTGATGAATATGATGCTTCTTTTCCGTATCCTTTTATCGACTCTTCACTCCATAAACTTGAGGTCATGTTTATTGAGCTCAGTTTCGCTTGGGGACAAGCGAAGTCTAAGCTTGGGGGAGTTGATATGTCCATTTTGCATCACTATTCTATGTCTTAATTCACTATTATTCATTGATATATTTCGTATCGAGAGGTGATACTTATGTTATTTCATCTGTTTTTGCATGGTTTATGACTTTTGGAGCATGGACCGCTGTAGTCAGGATTCTGATGGAAAAGGTGTTGTTTGGAGGCAAAATTCGCGAAGATCAGAAAATCCAGGAAAATATACGGAAAATTCTATTTTTCCAGAAGACTCAAGATGCCAGAATATGGAGTGGAGGTGGGCCACAGGGGCCCACACCACCCCATGGCGCGGGCAAGCCCAGGCCGCGCCAGGGAGTGGTGTGGCTACCCTGGCCCACTCCAGCCTCTCCTCTCTGGCGTATATCTTCCTCCCGAAACCCTAAGACTCGGAGAGAGACCACAGAAAGATTCCGCCGCCTCTGCGGGGCGGAAAACACCGAGAGAGAAAGATCTCTCCAGTAGACAGATTTCTGTCGGGGGAATTCCTTCCCGGAGAGGGGAGATCGTCGCCATCAACACCACCATCAAGCTGGACTTTATCGGGATCATCATCATCATCACCACCATCATCACCATCAGCACCCTCATCACCATCTCCATATTGCTGTAACAATTGAGTTGAATCTTGCATAGTTCATAGGGGAAACTTTCCCGGTGTTGATTACTCCTTGTAGTTGATGCTATTGAGTGAACCGTTGAATTATTGTTTATGTTCAGATTGTTCTACATCATTATTTCATCTCTAATCATGATCCATATGATGTCTCGTGAGTAGTTCCTTTTCTTCTTGAGGACATGGGAGAAGTCTTGTTGTTAGTAGTGGAGTTGCGTTGAGAAAGATTCAATAGATTGTTATTTAAGTTGTGGTGTACTTCTTCTAGTGGTGTCATGTGAACGTCGACTACATGACACTTCACCTATATGGGCCTAGGGGAATGCATTGTGTATTTGGCTACTAATCGTAGGGGTTGCGAGGATGAAACCTGAACCCCCGTTAGGAAACCATTGCACAAGGGACGTAAGGGTCTTAGAGTTTAAAGCTGTGGTTAGGTTTTACCTTAATTACTTTCTTGTACTTACGAATGTTTGCAAGGGGGTTTAATCACAAGTATGTATTTAGTATTGGATGGGGCGGTACATTAGCACAAGTTCACCCACACAACACTTAGCAAGCTAAAGAAGATTAATCGACTATATGAAGCGAAAGCACTTGACAGTCTTCCCATGTGTCCTCGAGAATGTTTGGTCATCTATAGAAATACAACCGGCTTGTCCTTTGCTGCATAAAGGATTGGGCCACTTGCTGCATTCATTCTTACTGTCTTTTGTTTACTCGTACTTTGTTTACTTGCTTTATCGAAAACCCCTAAAAATCCGTTTGCTAAGTATTTGCGGAGAATTCCTGATCCATACCACTAGCCAGCACCTTCTGCTCCTCGTTGGGTTCAACACTCTTACTTATCGAAAATACTGCGATACACCCCCTATACTTCTGGGTCATCAGGGTGGCCCCCTGAAATATTTTATGAATCTTGTGATCGCTTTGTCGTGAATGCCTCGTTGGGTTTTGAGTTGGTTTTTCCGAGGTTGATCGAGTGTGTGTTGCTATTTGTGCACCCCTGCAGGGTAAATCTTTTTGAAAGCCGTGTCCGCGGTGATGGACGACTTGGAGCATAGTTTCTTGATCATAGACAAGTATAACTAAAGTACCGTTTTTAATTTGACTAAGTACCTGACTAGTAAATAGTGCGATACTCATGGAATGGTTAATAAAACTGCCAACGGATGGGTTGTTCGTCCGCTTTCTCGTTGGTAAGCGAGAAGGAGGATGGATCTGTTACTTTATACTGTTATAACTGTTGTTCCTATTTAACGGACATCCGTCTATCATTGGTTAGGCGGATGGTTAGCGAGTATTTATAGACTTGTTAGTTATTATCTTTTGCTGCATTTGCGTCACCCCAGGTATATGTCCCCTTTAGAGGCATAAAGACTTGCTGAGTACCCCTAGGGTCTCACACGATAAATTGTTTGATTCAGATGAACAGGTGTATTCGCAAGATGGATACTGGGTGGAGGAGACAGATGATGTTGGCAACGATCACTCGGTGTAGAGATTCCGGGATGGGGATCCGCGAGATCTGTTGGCGGGATGTGCTTCTTTATGTGGCATCTTATGCCGATTTGCTTCTTGTCCATACTCGGACCTTGTTTCCCGCTTCTGCTTGATACTCTGATGTTTGATGTATGAGGAGCTATCCTACACTATTATCTCTATCTAGGATATTTGGATCTTGCCATATGGCGTTGCAATATTTCTATTTCTTTTAGATGGTATGGCTCTAAGAACTATTGTAAGGTAGCTTGCATACATACTCACTTGTGTATGTACTTGATCTCTTCGCCTGTTGCCTACGCCGCTCGCTCTTGTCTCGATGTTCTGGAAGCGGTTAGGATGGCCGACGGGTCTACACGTGGGTGGCCCCTGGGCCCCCGCTGTACTATTTTAACCACTTCTATTCATCCAGGCTTGAACTTAGAGCATAGGGTCCGAGGTTGTTACAATTGGTATCAGAGCCATCCCGCCCTTCAGGGTCTCAGCCAAATGGTCGTTGTCAGTCTAGCAAATATTTTGGTAGCTATGTATACTAGGGAAAAACAAAACGTGAGAGTAGGACTGCTTCCATTTTTCTTTTTACCCACCCACCCACCCTTTTCTGGTAAGGAAGTGTAACGTTTTCAATCCTCTTCTAAAATTCAAACTAGGATTCACGTGTTCTGGATTCCGTAGTACCGTAGGTTGAGTGTGTGTGTGTGAATTCATTGTCTATCTATTGCATCCAACTTATTGTCGCTATCTGCCTTTTGGTTATCAACTGTGGGTACATTCAATACCGACAGGCTTTTGTAAACCGACGCGATCTGTCTTACTCTTTGTTATCCGACGCTATCTTGTTTTGGGTGTTTGTTTCCATAGTTGCTAATCTTTAGGTTCATCTTAAGAAGAATGGGAGTTGGGATATGTGTTTTACTTGTTCATGTGCGGAGTAATGATTTGAGTGCGGGATGGAGTCGCGACTACTTTTATCATTCGCTCTTGTATATTCAATTGGTAGAGTTACTAATCTTGATTCGTTAAGTGGTTTTGCGCATATAGTGGTATTTTAATGCCGAAATTTGCGGAAATTTTTTCTTTGATAGTTTTGTGTACCACACTCCTTGTTCAGTCGTGTGCGATATGCTTAATATCTTCTAGGTGCTTTGAACTTTGTTGATATTTTAATATCATCTTAGTAATTTGTATCCTTTAATCTTGGTTAATTCCATTTTGGTACTATTTTGGATTATTATTATTCTCCATTATGGTACTAACTTGTGTTTTATATCAATCACAGGATGGCACCACCACGCCGTTCTGAGGAGGACATACCACCTAAACTGGGGGCTGCATTGGCAAGTATTGCTAATGCCTTGGGAACAATGCAAGAGAACCAACAACGCTTTGAAGAAAGTGTCAGGAGGAATGAGTTCGTTCCGCTACCTCCACCTCCCAAGCGAGGAGACATCAAGATCTTTCTGAAGTTTAACCCGCGCCACTTTGAGGTGTCTGATCAGCCTCTGGACGCAGATGATTGGTTGCGTGAGATGTCAAGGTTGCTGATGACTGCTGATGTTCCTGAGCAAGAATGGGTAAAATGTGCCACTCACCTTCTGAAGAGAGACGCAGCTCTGTGGTGGGAGAATTACCTGAAGGCAAACCACTCTGGTTTTTAGCCTACTTGGGAGCAGTTCACTGGGGCTTTCAAAGAGCAATATCTGTCAGAAATTGTCATGGAAAGGATGAAGGAAGTGTTTCTCAACCTCAAGTAGGGCAATGACAATGTCAATACCTATATCAGAAACTTCATGAATCTTTCTCGGTATGGTGGCGATGAGATCTCTGATGACAAGAAGAAGCAAAAGAGGTTCAGGCAAAGGCTCAATCCATCTATCAAATATGCAATCACTCATGCAAGGCCAGGGTCTTTTCTAGAACTCCAACATACAGCTCTGCAGGAGGAAGCAAGTAGGCAAGTGTTTGAGGAGTCCAAGAAACACAGCCGTGACACAGCAAGCTCTTTAGCTATGACAGCTCCTTCTAAGTGCCGCGTGTGGGTTCCTAACACCCCGTCGTCGCTCCCGGTTCCACCAAGACCTTCAAGCTACGCGGCAAGGCCACCAAACTCCTTCACTGCTGCTCCCAGAGGCTACAACCACAACTACCTTGGAGCGCCTGGCGGAGTCCCTGGCTACGCTGCTCCACGTCCACCTGGTGCTTGTTACACTTGTGGGAGCACTGGGCATCAACACTAGAGTTGTCCCATGAACAACAAAGTTCTTCCACCACCACCTCCAAGACCTGTAGCAAGTTCTTCTATGGTTCGTGCACCTCCACCGTGGGCTCTCAACATCAACACCAAGCCCGGGTCCATTGTTGCTCGTGCCAACTGTGTCAATGTCGCTCAAGCTGAACATGGACCTGGAGTTGTGATGGGTACGCTTCGCGTTAACTCAGTCCCTGCACGAGTTTTGTTTGATTCTGGTGCATCGCATTCTTTTGTCTCTACAAGTTTTGCCGATGAGAATGGGTTACCTATGGATCCTCTCCCTAAACGTTTAATGGTCCTTTCTCCCGGAGCATCAATGGCATCTTCCAAAATTAGCCATGGCAATCAAATTGAGATTGGTGGTTCTTCGTTCCCGGCTTCCTTAATTATTCTGGGCAATTCTAACATTGATGTTATCTTGGGCATGGATTGGTTGACAGCAAATGCAGCTGTGATTGATTGTGCTGAACGCTCGGTTTCTCTAAAAATTCCTGAAGGCCATATAGTCTATTCTCCAAGTCTGACTCCTGCAATTCAGCTTTTCTCTTTGGCGGCTCTGAATGATGATGCTATGGATGCTGTTCAGAGTGTTCCGGTGGTCCATGAGTTCCCAGATGTTTTTCCTGAAGAGTTGCCAGGTATGCCTCCTAATCGTGAGGTCGAGTTTGTGATTGAGCTTGAACCGGGAACCGCTCCTATCTCCAAGCGGCCTTATAAAATGGGTCCTGCTGAGTTGGCTGAACTCAAACGCCAGCTTGATAAACAAGAGAAGTTGGGTTTCATTCAACACAGTACTTCTTCTTGGGGTAGCCCAACCATCTTTGTGAAGAAGCGAGACAAGACTGATAGACTTTGTGTTGACTATCGGGCTCTCAATGCTAAAACCATCAAGAATAAATATCCCCTTCCGTGGATTAATGATCTCTTCGACCAGCTAGCTGGAGCAGTGGTATTCTCTAAGCTGGACTTGAGAAGTGGATATCATCAAATCAAGATTCACAAGGAAGATGTTCCTAAAACAGCTTTCACCACCCGCTATGGCCTGTATGAGTACACGGTCATGTCTTTCGGTCTCACCAACGCACCTGCCACCTTCTCGAGGCTTATGAACTCGGTTTTCATGGAGTATCTTGATAAGTTCATTGTGGTCTATCTGGATGACATTCTAGTCTATTCTAAGTCAAAGGAAGAACATGAAGAACACCTTCGGTGTGTCTTAAACAAGCTTCGTGAGAACCGCCTGTATGCAAAGTTCTCCAAGTGCGAGTTCTGGCTGCCTGAAGTCACCTATCTTGGTCACGTCATCTCTACCAAGGGCATTGCCGTCAACCCAGAAACTGTTCGGACAATTGTTGACTGGCTTCCACCCAAAAATGTCAAAGAAGTCCGGAGTTTCCTTGGTTTGGCTAGTTACTGCCGTCGCTTCATTCAGAATTTCTCGAAGATCGCGAAGCCTCTTACCGATCTCCTCAAGAAAGGCAAGAAATACCTTTGGTCTCCTGCATGTCAAGCAAGCTTTGAAACACTAAAAGAGAAGCTCACTTCCACACCAGTCTTGATTCCTCCAGATACATCAAAGCCTTTCTAGATATTTTGTGACGCCTCCTTGCAAGGATTGGGTGCGGTCCTTATGCAAGAAAAACAAGTTGTTGCTTATGCCTCTCGACAGTTGAAGACGCATGAGATCAACTATCCTACACATGACCTCCACTCGCGGCAGTTGTCTTTGCTTTGAAAGTATGGAGGCACTACTTGCTTGGCAACCGTTGTGAGATCTTTTCTGATCACAAGAGTCTAAGTATATCTTCACACAACCTGATCTCAACCTTCGTCAGAGGAGGTGGATTGAAGCAATTAATGATTTCGATCTGACAATCAACTACACTCCGGGCAAAGCTAATGTGATGGCCGATGCTCTCAGCCGAAAAGCTTATGTCAACAACCTCATGGTGGAAGAACAATAGCCTCTCTTGTGCGAGGAATTCCGTCAACTCAACCTTGAAATTGTGGATCAAGGGTATCTTCTGAACCTTCTGGCAACCCCTCTCTTGGAAGAAAAAGTTCGCTCCATTCAACTTGGTGATCCTTACACTAAAAAGATCATCTCCAACATTCAGCTCCCGAAGTATGAGTCCTTCCACGTCGACGACCAAGGCGCTCTATTCTTTGAACACCGGATGTTTGTTCTGAACTACCCGGGTTTGAGAGAGCAAGTTCTTAAGGAGGCGCATGATTCTGTTCTTTCCATCCATCCTGGCAGCACTAAGATGTACATGGACTTGAAAACACAGTATTGGTGGCCTGGGTTGAAACGATATTGTGCCAAGTATGTCTCGGAGTGTGATGTCTGCCGTAGAGTTAAAGCTGTTCATCAGAAACCTTCTGGTCTTCTACAGCCATTGAAGCCTCCAGAATGGAAATGGGAGAAAGTAGAGATGGACTTCATAACTGGTTTTCCAAGGTCGCAGAAGGGCAACAATGCAATCTTTGTTGTCATCGACAGACTTTCTAAAGTAGCTCACTTCTTTCCCGTCAAGGAAACAATTTCTGCAATTCAGTTGGCTGAGCTCTATATCAACAGAATTGTCTCTCTGTATGGGGTTCCTCTTGAGATCAGCTTAGACCGTGGAAGCATCTTCACTTCCAAGTTTTAGGGAATTTTCCAAAATGCTTTGGGAACAAATTTGAACTTCAGCACAACTCACCACCCTCAGTCACAAGGACAAGTTGAAAGGATCAATCAGATTCTGGAAGATATGCTCCGTGCTTGCGTCATCTCTTTTGGCATGAAGTGGGAAGAATGCCTTCCTTGTGCTGAATTCTCTTACAACAACAGCTTCCAGAAGAGTCTAAAGATGGCACCATTTGAGGTTCTCTATGGCCGCAAATGCAGAACTCAGATTGGTTGGTCGGGCGCAGGTGAAAGAACATTGTTTGGCCCCGACATTGTAACTCAAGCGGAGGAGAAGGTTCACATCATTCTTGAAAACCTGAAGGTTGCTCAAAGTCGCCAAAAGAGCAACTATGACAGAAAGCACACGGACATGGAGTATGTCCCTGGTGATCTCGTTTACCTTCGTGTCACTCCCATGAGAGGCACGCACCGGTTTGGTATCAAACCGGTGCTGGCTCCTAGATACATCGGTCCTTTCAAAGTTCGTGGAAGAAGAGGAGAAGTCGCTTATGCTCTTGAGCTTCCTAAAAAACTCAAGGTTCATGATGTTTTCCATATCTCTCAACTCAAGAAGTGCTTCAAGGATCCCGGCAGGACCGTGGACCATGAACTCATCAATCTCCAAGAAGACATGTCTTATCAAGAACACCCCACAAAAATCCTAGAAGTCGCAGAAAGAAGGACTCGCAACAAGTCCATCAAGTTCTGCAAGGTGTAGTGGTCGCACCATCCCGTTGATGAAGCCACTTGGGAACGCGAGGATGAGCTCCGTGCCAAGTATCCTACCCTCTTCGTGTCTTCTTCTTCTTCCTAGAATCTCGGGGCGAGATTCCTATTTAGTAGGGGAGAGTTGTAGCATCCCATCTGTCTAACATCTATAATGCTACATGGTTTAATAATAAAATGCTACTTCCTACATATAATTGTTGCAACATAATTATATCATGCCACCTTGCATTTGAGCATCATATAAAACCCTTTTTCTTTTGGATCTTGCCTCATATGCATTCATTAACTGTATTTGCCTCTTGATATATTGCATTTGGTTCTTGATAAATGCTTGGTGCCCAAGTTGAGTTGGGGGCATATCTTTTATTAACTCCACCACCTTTCTTTGCCACCACCCCATAAATTCCACCAGCCAACTATATGTGGGTTTTGCATCTTATTTGGGTTTACATCTAGCTCATAAATAATTGGGATGGGTCCCTTCTCTTGTCATACATGCTTTCCTCCTTGTTTTCACAAGGTGGTATGTGGAACCATACATGGTCATCTTTGAATACCATGTAGAGTAGAAATATCATTCTTTCTACCTTGTATGCCCCTAGTTAAAGCTATGGCTATGCTTGAACTCATGATGGCTTTATTCACATTAGTGGCACATACACACTACCATGGCCACCTTGAGAATTGATGCATGACCATTCTTTGATGATGCTACATGAGGCGAAGAATCTTCCATGAATGTTGTGGAGCCTATTTGAATAATGGGAAGCTTGTTTAAATGGCATGGTTAAGCATTTTTCACCATGCATGGGCCATGCACACATGTTTTCCCTCTCATGTCTTTTCTCTCTTTTGGCCTCTTTTGTTTTGTTTGAATTTAACTCAAACCCACCTTTTAATCCTACCATTATCTCTTGTGCATGTATGTGGGCCTCCTTACTCCACATGCCCTAATGCCTAGCTATCTCCTCTCTCTACCTACACACTCCCCTTACCAAAACTCTAACCCTATCTCTTTTTCCCTCCTAGCTAGGCTCCATGCCGAGCCACCCTCCCCTTCCTAACCTGGCCACCACCACCCTGGCTCGGTCCCAAGACCCTAGCCTGGCAACCAGCCCGAGCCACCATGCCACCCCTCCTCTAGCCCTAGTGTCGTGGTGGTGTCACGGCAGATGCCATGGGTAGGCTAAAGTATGGGGCCAATGGATGCTAGTGGGATCTGGGGAGGGAAGATGCAACTGTCTTTACACTCAAGCTGCCAAAGTGATGAACTTTATTTCTCTCTTGATGGGTTACAAGTGCTCCTTGAGCTGCTTAGGGGGGGACAATGTGAATCTCCCCAGCCTAACGGTGCTCTCTTTCTTCTCTCCTCTCTCAGGGTCCAAACCTCCCCTTATAAAGGGGTGCCTTGGGTGCCTTTAGGGCTGACGAGGCAAGCATATTCGTGGAATATGCTTGTCCCAAAATAGTAGTTCGGCGGCCTCCTTTCCCTGTCGCCCTTCTAATGACGGCAAGGCTCTAGTGGCCCCCCTCCTGCGTGCCTCGGGCTTCAGGACTGTCACCTTCGTGACCTCCTTCTGCCCCTCTGACGCCGTGCATCCTTGTCTCTTGTGCTTGGCCCTGTCTCGATTCCTTCTAGCTGCAGCTATACTTTGACCTGGCTTCTCCTTCTCCTACAAGCTTCAGATCACTCGGCCTTACCTTGTGTTACTCGGCTCGTTCCTTACCGCATGAAGATCATTTGGGTAACCCGCCGATTTTCTCGTTAACTCGGCCGGTAACTACCGATACCTAAACATGGGCTTCTTGCCTCCGTTCATCGGCCGACATATCCATGATTCGCCGACCTAGGCCAGAGCTTCGAAACCAGACGGGACAAGACTGTCTTTCCCGCCTCTCGACCTACCCGAGGTTAACCCCGACATTAGTCCCGAAGCTGGTGTGGCCTCCAATAGCTTTGGCGGGTTATATCAGCTTCATTACTTTCTTAAGTCTTGTTTCCGAGCTATGGCCTTGTCCGAGGTTTCCTCGTTCCTTCCATCGTACGCCACGTCCTACGCATCACCCCATCATTGCTCTTCTAGTTTTTAGGTCCTTCTACAGTGCTTCGACAAGCTACTGATGAACCCTGTTCCTGCCGCCGCGCTGACGCCTCGTGTGCCGCCTCCCTCGATCGTAACCACTTTTCTTTGTCTGTGGCCGTTGGTGTGGCTCCACTTACCGTCGTGCGTTCGTGCTGTTCCCACGATCTACACGGGCAACTGCCACACCCACGATCCCACTCCCTATTCGTGGCTTGACTATACAGAGGGGAAACGCGCCCGCAGGGTTCATCTTTCCCCTTATCGCTCGCGTCGCTCTCCTTCTTCCTTCGCTGCGTGTTCTCTTGCCGCTCCGCCGCTTCATCCGCCAGAGCCTCCGCGGTGAGGATTCCTGGCGTCGTTCGCCGCCGCTTTCTGCTGTGGCTCCGCCCGGTGAGTCCTTCGACCATCTTGCCCTGATCTTGCCCTAGATCGATCCGGCCTGCTGCGTTTCGGTCGGCGGTTCCTCCTCTTCGCCATTGTTTTCGTGCTAAGTTCCGACGGGCCTTGTAGCTCTAAGCTCCTCCGCCGCCAGTTTTTCCTCCGGCGATCTCTCCAACGCACCCATGTCTAGTTCGTTTAGCGGTGCTCTTGTTGAGGACGATGACGCTGCTCTGGCCCGGCGTGGATCGTGGCAGGCTCTTGATCCACGCGCCGTGAGATTGAATGGCTCATCCGAATCGACGGATTCTGCCGAGGTTTCCTGCCGTCTACCCGCAGCGAATCCTCTCCGATTATCGAGAGGGCGGTATGTGGTCTTCATGTCTCACTTCGCCTGCTTGGTCTCCCTCTCAGCGATTTCGCTTAGGGAATTCCTTGATTACTTCGCCTTCACCGCACCACCTTCTGCGAACGCCATAGCTTCTCTTCGCTTTCATCTCCGCTTGAGGGTTACTTGCCTGTGGGCCGTCAGTGCATGTCTGGTCGAAGTTCTTCCAGATCCGCTCCAACGTCGTTCCCGACAAATCTCTGCATCCTTCCGAGAAGTTGCTCACCCAATGTGGGGCGGCGTCTATCACACCTCGGAGGAAATCCGTGTTCCCCGTGTCACCGGGTTGAGTCATGCAAGAAATGGCACAAATCATTCTTCTATGTCAAGAACAGAGGGCGGAAGACAAGATTCGCCCTCCATTCTCAATTGGCCCACCTTCCAAAGTGAACTGGCTCTATAATCCGAGGAAAACTCATGCCTGGCCGAGGCCTTCGAGATTCGGCTAAAAGAGTTGATCCGGGCCGGGTTGTGCGGCGAAGACCTGATGGCAACTTTTATTAGTAGCCGGATCTGCCCCTTCCAGCAGCGGACCCACAAGCTATGCTACATGAGTGGTCCTCTTGACCCTAACCGAGTCTCGACCGTGGAGTTGGACAATTACCTTATTCATAAGCTGTCGAGCTATCTTCAAGACCGAGATGCTCGAGGATTGGTCTTGGGGTTAAAACCATTCACCACACCGTCCGCCTCCCGAGGTATGCCTAATCTCCATTACTCTATCTTTCCTCGCCTAGAGACTGGTTTACATGATTTTCTTTCTCCTTGTCCTGCAGAGGTTCGCAGAAAGCAGAAGAATGAGGACGCAGTTCTGCAGCTCCTTGGCCCGCAGACAGAGTACCGATATCGGGCGAGCCGGACTCAGGAGTTCGTCCCTAAGTCGGATCCTGCTCGGCTCGAGCTCATGCAAAACTTCAGCGCAAGAGGAGGAAGGTGATTCGGACGAGGTCCAAATTCTTGAGGTAGTTGCCGCCATGCCTATTTCTTATGCATTTCCGGCTTCTACTTTCCCAGCTAATCCGGCCGGTCAGGTTCACGACGCCGAACCTATTGCTTCCCGGCCTCCCGTTACCTCGGGGAAGCTGGGCTCTGCTAGTGCCTCGAGGCGGTTCCTAAGAGCGAATAAAGAAATCCGCTGAATCCTCCCAGCGCAAGACTATGCCCGGGTTGCTGGGTAAGTTCTTTGCCTATATTTCTTGTTTCTCTCCTTCATCTCCCATACCGTGAATCTTCTTTCTTATTTTTGCAGCTCCTTTGTCTGTTAAACCCGGCGGTCCTAGTATGACTAGCCGTCCGATTCGGCCGCCATCTCCTCCTCCCGCTGATGACACCCGAATTCCTAGTCCTATTCGTCCTGCTTCTCCCCCCGCTCCAAATACGTCGCCTGTTCGTCGTGATGCCCCCGAGACCTCTTCCATTGATCTGGATCGATCCGCCCTCCAATGTTTTCGTTGAGCCAGCTGTCCTCTATGGGCCCCAGGCGTTACCATTGAGCCTCCATCTACTCCGGCAGTTTCTACGGTCGTCCCGACCTTGGCCGAAAAGGTCGTTGCCCCGGTGCCCTCTGCGAGCTTATCCTCCGCTGGTCCTAAGGACTCCGTCCCCACTTCGGAGGCGCAACTTCCTGCTGACGCCTCTTCTAAGGAGAAACGTGTTATTGTCCAAGACTTCTTCTCGAAAGGTCTTGCCGGCTCTTCTCAACCGAGTATTGCAGACGGCTGCGTAAGGGAGCTGCATCGCCAAAGTCATTACCTCGACCCGCAGCAGCTCGCTCTTCATAAGAGCCTTGCATTGCCGTGGTCGGACCTTTGCCCGGGGTAAAGTTTTAACTCGGACACTAGCGGGAACAACCTTGGAGCGCTTAGTTGAGTATGCCAATAATCGGAATCTGCTGATCAATTTGAGGTAATCCAGCCAACCAACCTTTCGACTTTTCGACATCGGTGACCGTTTTGACCATCTGCCCAGTTTATCATTGATACCAACAAGATGAATGCGGTAATTATTTTATCTACGAGTCTTAAATTATTCTCCAGATGTTACCATATTCTCTAGTCCCTAAACTTGCAAGGAAATAACTTGTTGTATGCTTGGAAGTTTGACTTAATTTTATTTCTAAGGTTTGTTAGTCCGGCCATCTAGTTCATAGTTTATTCGGACTTGGTGTAGCTTTGAATATCCATCCACCTAGAGCCGAGTTAAGCCCTTCTTGACTTGGATCTGGCATAGCTTTGAATATCCAGCCACCTAAAGCCGAATTAAGCTTTGCTTGATTCGGATCTAGTTTAACTTTGAAGATCTAGCCACCTAGATCTGAGTCTAGTCCTTCTTGACTCGGATCTAGTATAGCTTTGAATATCCAGCCACCTAGAGCCGAAGTGAGCTTTGCTTGATTTGGATCTAGTTTAGCTTTTAATATCCAGCCACCTAGAGCCGAATTAAGCTTTGCTTGATTTGGATCTGGTATAGCTTTGAATATCCATCCACCTAGAGCCGAATTAAGCTTTGCTCGATTCGGATCTAATTTAGCTTCTACTTGTTTTATCATTTTGCTCCATTGCTCAGGTTGCACATGACCGACCGCCGAGTTCAGAGGTTGCTTTTTCGACCGCAAGCTGGAAGAGAAGTACGAGAAAGTTCTGCCCGTGGCAAAGAAGGCCGGTAAGTCGATAGTTCGTTTTCCTTATTTCCACCTTTCTCATATACTCGTCCGCGGAATGTCGGCTTACTTCTTGTTGAATAGGTAATATCAATAACCTCAATATCCGCCTTGAAAAGAAGATCAAGACCTTGGAAGGTTAGTTTCCTTTCTACTTTACTCCTTCTCCTTTTAGTATCTATGCTAAGTTTCCTTATTGCGTTGGGCTGTGGTAAAGCCGAGTTGCAAGACTTTGCAGTGTCGCAACAAGATTGCGTGCCCATGCCTGACGTGATGCTTCATTTTTTAGAACAAAGCGCAGTTCATTCGGCGCAACTACAAGAAAAAGATGATGAGATAGCTCGCCTGAGATCCGAGGTGAATGCACTCAAGCTCTCTCAGAAGTCCGAGCTAGAAAAGGTCGACCAAGAATTTGCCGAGGAAAAGAATCGGCTGACTCTGGATTTACAGAAGAACAAAGAACTCCTCGAAGCTGCCGAACTTAAAACTCTTGGTTTGAGCGAGGAAATTGCTCGTTTCGAGAAGAGTAAAGCTGCTTGGGCCAAAGACCTTCAGATAATGATGAGCTACATTCATCGTAAGTTAGTTGGCCTGGCCGAACTATATTTTTGCTTTGTCGCTGCTATCCTTTGACACGTCCATGTTTTATGCAGATCACTTCCCAGAGGCCAAACCAGTGAGTTCTATAGCTGTTCTTGCAGCTCGCGCTCGAGGTGAACCTGTGCTTTATTGACTTTGAATATTCGATGGAGGATTTCTTGGTTGCTGTTGGTGCTGCAGTTGGTCCGATGAAAATTATGGGCGGGACTTGGTGCAGCCGCTATCCGAGCTTATCATGTACTACGGCGAATACCTCGTGGACTCGATATCAATGAAGTCAAGTTATTGGTGACAAGGCTGATGGCATCCGAGAGAGCTTGAGTCTTTGAGAGAAATCTGCTGCGTCTTTGGTGCCGACATGGCCTCATCAGTAATCATGTCATGGTATGAAGACATCTCTCTTGACATTCGAGGAATCACAGACCGCTGGCTCCCGCTGGGTTGAAGATCCCACCTTTGTTGCTCTTCGCAAGCTCGCTTTCCAGCTCGTCGGACGCGTGCACACTTGGAATGAAGGGCCGAGTTTTCTCCCCGATCCGGATCAGGAGGTCGCGGCTGAAGGTGCTTCGGGTGATGATTCAGCTGAGCACGGGGAAGGTGAAGATGATTCGGCCACATCCAATAGCTCCAGCTCAAGCTCGGATAGCAACGGTGATGCGCGGTCCTCCTCCAAAGGCACCGGGCATTCTACCGCACGCATCGACGCTCTGAACAACCCGTGATACCGCGAAGTTGCACTGGTCGGCGGAGGGCGACCGGTCGAAGTTCCTCCTACTTGAGTGCCCTTTGACCGAGCAAGGAGCTGCCCTCCAACGAACAACGCCTAGGTTATTTGCGATCCCTGGTATGCGGGCGATAATGGAGACGAAAAATTTGTCAACTCGTATGATTCGAACTTCTTTTGCTATGTGTTGTTGAGACTCTTTGTTAAGTGGATGCTCGTCCGAATTCTTGCCTTGCTGACTCGTAATTTCTTCATCTTTTAGGGCTCAACTTTGCCGTTATTTTGATGATCTTATCTAGGCATTAGCGCTGAATATCTATGCTATTGACCTGTTTTGAATATAAGTTAACTACTCCGTTGTGGGAGCAAGCAACAATCGCTGGATCGCTGGATTTCTTGTCGGAACTTCCTTATATAAATCACGTTTCGGAGGTGGTATAAAACTGATATGATTGCGTTTAGCATAGGTTTGAGGTATCATACGGTAGTCCCCGAATCGTTGCTTTAGATGCCGAGGTTTAAGTGTCAATACGCATTTGACATACCATATGATAGTCCCTGAGTCAATGCTTTTGGCACCGAGGTACATATTCGTAACATGAAAGGAACACAACATCTGGCAGTCCAGTCAACGCTCCGATCGCCAATGTTCAAGTATGTATGAAAGAAATAAATATACCATATGGCAGTCCCAGTCATTGCTCTGCGTGTCGAGGTTCAAACATATAATACCAAATAATCATTACATATGGCAGTCCCGAGTAATCGCTTGGGTACCGAGGTTTAAACATCTAACATGAAATAACATAACATATTGTAGTCCCGAGTAATCGCTTTCACGGGTGCGAGGTTTGAAATACATGATATGACATAAATATATCCTATGGCAGTCCCAGTCACTGCGGTACCGAGATGCAAATACATTATTGGATTTTGACCTAGATATATAACGATACGAGTAAAATGGACGAAGTAAAGCCACGTTCGAGTAACCGTTTCTTCACCAGCTTTATGCCTTGTTCTCTCGAGGATTGAGCATCGATCGGATAATATGCATCGTTGTGCAATGCTTTGCTCACAATAAATGGTCCTTCCATGGGGTGATAATTTGTGCATGCGGCCGTCTTTTTGCACCAGTAGGAGGACTAAATCTCCTTCTTTGAATACTCTTGGATTCACTTTCTTGCTGTGATATCGCCGTAAGTTCTGTTGATAAATGGCCGATCGTGATAATGTCAACTCCCTGGCTTCTTCCAACAGGTCTACGGCATCTTGCCGAGCTATTTCATTTGTTTCTGAGGTCGTGTACTGAGCAACCCTTGGCGAGTCATAGATTATGTCGGCTGGGAGTACGGCCTCTGCCCCGTATACCAGAAAGAATGGAATGTAACCTGTTGATCTATTCGGAGTAGTCCGGAGGCTCCATAACACGGCTGGGATTTCTTCGATCCAACATCCTGCCGACCGTTGCAAAGGTTCAACAAGTCATGGTTTTATTCCCGATAACACCAGTCCATTAGATCTTTCAACCTGCCCATTGGATGTCGGGTGGGCCACCAAAGCAACATCTAGTCTTATGTGCTTCTCTTGGCAAAATCTGAAGGCTCCTTCTGCAAAGTTCGTGCCATTATCCGTAATAATGCTATGTGGGTATCCGTATCTCAAGATGATATCCTTGAGAAATTTCACTGCCGTGTGCCCATCACACTTTTTGATTGGTTTTACTTCAATCCACTTTGTGAACTTGTCTACCATAACCAAGATGTGGGTCATTCCTCCTCTCACGGCTTGAAAGGTCCCACCATGTCTAAACCCCATACGTAAAATGGCCAAGTGATGGGTATTTTTTAACTCGGCCGACGGCATATGTATTCGTTGCATATCTCGACACCCATTGCACTTCTTAACTAATTCTTGCCTCTTTAACGCCACACAAGAAAATCCATGCACGAAAGCCTTGGCTACTAAAGCGAGATGAGGCATGGTGCCCACATTCTCCTTGGTGTATGTCTAGAAGGATTTCGACCTTCCGTGGAACTCACGCACTGCAATATGTTTGTTACGCTTCTCTTATATAACTCATTGTTTATGATTGTATAGGCTTTTGCTCTTGATGGTTTGTCGGCTAATATTTCATTACTCGCAATACCGCGTCTTTTAGGTACGAAAATATGGGTTGCGCCCATATCGGCGCATTTTTCTGCAGTTGATCTCACCGCTCATCTCCATGTTTTACTGACGATATATACCTCGGCTCTCTCCATGATTGCTATTACCTCGGCTGTCCTTCTCTTTAGGGATTCCGAATCTTTCTGCGGATCTACCTCCATTGGCGTATGATTCTCTACCGAACTTGCTGGGATAAAGATTGATTCGGACTACGTGATGGGTTTATTGATGGTTTCTGAGGTGCTCCAGGCAATACTGGCGGAATTGATTGCGGGTTGATCCTAATTTTGACAATGTGTCGCGTCATTTTCGCTTCGTGTTATGTGGTGGAATTCACATCCTTCAAAATATCCACTTATCTTTTGCACATGGAATCAGACAAAGCCATATTAGCATCTAATGCGTCCCAACTGCCCGATACTTGTCAGACTACTAGATCCGAGTCACCGTAGCATAGGATTCAAGCGATACCAATTTCTTTCGCCATTTTCAATCCATGAACTAGTGCTTCATATTCAGCTACATTGTTGGATGCGTAAAATGTATTTGCGATATATTTCAACTGATCTTTTTTAGGCGAGGTTAGCACTATTCCTGCTCCCAAACCGTTCCTTAGTTTGGAACCATCAAAATGCATTGTCCAGTAATTTGGATCTGGCAGTGGTGGCTCATATTGCACCTCGGCCTAGTCTACGAGAAAGTCGGCGACAGCCTGAGATTTGATCGCATCTCTCCTATCAAATTGTGGAGCATACGGTGATAACTCGATTGCCCATTTTGCTATTCGGCCACTTGCATCTTTGTTGTTCAATATGTCGGCTATGGGTGCCTCACAGATTACTTTGATGGGGTGCTCTTCAAAGTAATGCTTAAGCTTTTTTGCCGACATATATACTCCATAAGCCATCTTCTGATAGTGCGGATAATTCTGCTTTGAAGTGGATAATACTTCACTTAGATAATATACTGGCCTCTGAACTGTCTTACCCTCTTCAAGTCGTTCCACTACAACCACAGTACTAACTACTCGATTGGTAGCCGCTACATAGAGTAGCATAGGTTCTTTCGATAATGGAGAAGCTAAAATGGGTGCCGTAACTAGCATCTTTTTCAACTCATGAAATGCAAGGTCCGCCTGGGGAGTCCAGCTGAATTTGTCCGACTTTCTCATCAGCTGATAAAGTGGCAGTGCCTTTTCTCCTAGCCGACATACAAATCGACTAAGCGAGGCCAGGCAGCCCGTGAATTTTTGTACATCGTTCAAGCATCTCGGCAATTCCATTCTTTCTATTGCTCTTATCTTCGTTGGATTAGCCTCGATACCTCGGCTGGACACAAGGAAACCGAGTAATTTTCCTGCCGGCACGCCAAATGTGCACTTCTCTGGATTAAGTTTCATTCGGAACCTTCTCAGGTTCGCGAAAGTTTGCCGTATATCTTCTAGCAAGGTTTTGCTCTCCTTAGTTTTGATGACTACGTCATCCACATATACTTGTACATTTTTTCCTATCTGATCATGTAGGCACTTTTGCATGCACCTTTGATACGTTGCTCCTGCATTTCGCAGGCCGAATGGCATTGTGCGATAACAATAAGCCCCGTACGGGGTAATAAATGCAGTCTTTATTTGATCGGCCGGATTTAACGGTATCTGGTGGAAACCAGAATACGCGTCTACAAATGATAACAGCTCACAGCCAGGTCGAGTCAATGACTTGGTCTATTCTAGGCAAAGGAAAAGGATCTTTCGGACATACCTTGTTCAGGTTAGTGTAGTCGATACACATTCGCCACACAATGGCTACATTGGGGTCATCTTTTTTCTTTTCTACTAGTACCGGATTTGATAACCAATCCGGATACAGCACCTCCATGATGAACCCGGCTGCGAGAAGCCGAGCTATTTCATCCCCTATTACTTTTCTCCTGTCTTCGGCGAAGCGGCGGAGAGGTTGCTTCACCGGCCTTGCTCGGGCACGACGTTTAAAGAGTGCTCACCAACTCCTCGCACACCTTGCAGATCTTGAGTTGACCATGCAAATATGTCCCGATTCTCACGGAGGAAGTTGGTGAGCTCGCCTTCCTATTTAGCGTCAAGGCCTGCACCAATAGTAACAGTGCGCTCTGGGAACTGCTCATCAATCTGAAATTTCTTCGTCTCTTTGGTCGGCTGAAAAGAAACACTGCCATGAGGGTTGGCCAGTGCCGGCATGCTTAACTGTGCTGACTGAGCGAGGGCTGCTACCTCCTGAATCCTTTTCTTTTCTCTTGCTATAACCAATGACTCGGCCAAATTTGACCCGGCCGAAGCACACTCCATTGACTTCTTGTAATCCCCAGAATCGTTATCACCCCTTGTGGTCGGGTAACTTCATCTTTAGATAACCTATATGACATTTGCTCATGAATTTGGCCAGTGCGGGCCGTCCGAGTAGAGCATGATAACAACTTTCCAGATCGACCACCTCAAATTCTAAATTTTCTGCTCTGCAGTTATCTCTTGTACCGAATAACACGTCCACTCGGACTTTACCGATGGGCTCACATGAAAGCCCTGGCACTATCCCATGGAAAGTTGTCCTCGTGGACTGCAGCATATTCTGTGATATTCGAGCTTGTGCATGGTATCTTTGTACATGATGTTGATACTGCTTCCATTATCGATGAGTACTTTTGAGAATTTCACATTGATGCTTGGTCCCACAAACGTTGGATCCAACACGAGTGCATATGATCCTGGACTTGGCATTATTCTGGGGTGGTCTTTCATGCTCCAGGTCATCTCCTGATCGACCATGGCTGGTATCTTGGCACTGCCGGCATAACTGCATTCACTTCCATATGCCGGCGCTGCACACTCCGCTTGTCCTGCTGTTCCGTTGTGAACACACAGTAAGACTGGTGATGTTCCTCAAATCATTACGTCCGAGATTCGCCGGATTTATCCTTCCGTCCTGCCCCTGGTTCATTACTTGATGCACTGCATCCCTTCGATCCGAGTTATCGTACCTCGGGGGAAAGGGCGGTAGCATCAGTTGCTGTGTATTTGCTCCAGTTAGTTGCGGCTGATGCTGTTGCACGATGGAAACCTGAACTCCTGCCGGTTCCCCATCGCATTTTTCATCCAGCGCATTGCGGGTTGTATGATTGGCGGTCTAGATGGGTTTGATGTGTGAAATTTGCATGGCTGATCTAACATGGATTGAACGTATACTTCGCCTCTCTTGCCATTGCTTCTTTTGCTCGGGGTCCATTGCCTCTTTCCTCATTCCTTGATGTCCACCGTTGAGGTCCATTTTTCTCGTTGAGTTGCTCGTGACTCGGCTGATCTTGTGCTACAGCCACCACCGGGCTGAATTATATCTATAACCCGCCTCTCTTCTCTTCTTCTTCCTCTGAAATCAGGCCTAGATGACCCGCCAATTCTCTCGTACTGGTCTTGTTGCTCACGATGATCTGCCGACATTAACTCCGGTTGGGTTGGGTCACCCAATGCATAGGAGTCCGCTATTCTGATAGTTTCTGCCAGTGTGGTTGGCATATCTCTCTGCAGGCGTTGCCAAGACGCTGCCATAACGGCAGCCTTTGCGCGAACCAAGCGATCGCTATGCGATTCGATAACTCCTCACATGAGTTTCTCAGTTACACCATCGAGTTAAAAACTCTCTATCCGTTTCATTCGCCTCTGCTTGCACATGGCTAGTTGTGGTCTATTCGGTCTCTTGTATGTGCCGGTAAAGTTGCTAACGAACATCTCTTGAAATCCAACCAGCGGTTGATACGCCACTGGTTGATTATTCAACCATACCTGGCTGGTCCTTCCAACATCTGTGGGACATAGCGCACAGCCATCTCAGATTGCCACCGCTATCTTCACACGGTGGCATAATCAATCAACCATCTTGTGGTTTGGTACTTCCATTGTACGCTTTTGTGCCTCTTGCCAACTGAAAATTCGCACCGGTGGTTCGCCCATGATCCTTGGTCCAAAACATGCCGGACTGGTGGACCTTGCTCTTCCAATAGCTCGGACCGTATAGCCGATCCAACTTTACTCTTGCATCATTTCTCGGCAAATCTACAGACAGATTCTATCCTCGCATCCCATAGTGATTGTTTCCACCTGGTTTGCGATTCGACCTCGGAATATCCATCATTATACCTTTCATTCATCTGATTGTGGCGAGCTGGCCTCACTTCTCTTTCGCCGAGGCTCATGTCTTGGTTGCGGGTTGAGCGGCACTTCTCTTCTTACCTCGGCCGGGTTCGGTTTTCATGATTGTCTCTTGCAGGTTCTTTCTGCCGTGCTCCCATTACCTCGCCGCCGTCATCCTTTTCCATGCGGCCGTGGTTTCTCCCCACTATTACCTCGGCTTGCATTGCCTCGTTTCTCATTTGCCTTTCCAGCTATTGTCGGTCATATGGAACAATTTGTTTGTTCCTCTTCCCGAGGTTACTGCTTTTTCTTTCTAGCGTTGTTTGTGTGAAGACGCCACGCCGCAGAATAAAGGTGTGCTACCTGCCGAATGAACCATCCGTGAAGCCCCTGGTCTTGCCGGGTTGGCTCGAGCATTTCATTTTGCTGGTTCGCGCGCACCAGCTCATTCACTCTTTCTTGTTGTTTCGCCGAGCTTCCGTCAATCCTCTAATTCCAAAGCTGCGGCATTTGCCGCTCTGGGTTTTTCGCGGGTGTCAGACTCGGCAAACCCAAATCGCCTGATTCGCTCGTGAGCTTCATGCTCTTTGTTAATATCATTCATGAGGTTCTTACCTCTTAATCTTAGTTCGTCCACCATTGGTGCGATATCAAGCTTATTAGCTTTTGCATATTCTCTCAGGGTCCTGTTCAAGGATTCCCGCAGGGCTGATACTTTTTTGGCCTCTACCAGCACCTTTTGCCTGGTTTCCTCTAACTCTGCCTGCGCATTTGCCGGATCAAGTATCGGCGCTACTGGTGTGGTTAAGTTCTCTATAGTTGCCTGAAGAATGTTCTCTGGTCTCTCCAGAGGTGGTCCTCTCACTCTTGGTGCCTTTGGGGTGGTGTCATGCAGCTCTGCCGGGTTTGTCACTGGCGGAATTACCTCGGCGGGCAGGATCTGCTTAGGCGGACCACATGCGCGGGTTCTCTCGCTTGACCCGCTAATCTTGCTCCGCTTGAGTCCCTGCTGCGACCATCACCTCGACGCTGCCCGCCCGATGCTCCCCTGATGGACTGCTCGCCGCGCTTCGAGGTGGTTCCCCTGCAACAACAACTTGGTGAGGATAAATGTCGGTGATGTCGACGCCGACGTAGACCACATGCTCGCCAGCCGATGAAGATCCGTTGCGGGGTTTTTCCCCAAGCTCCTGCATTGTCTCCACATAGTCGCAGACCAAATCTGGACCAAGCCGTAAACAACGCTTCGCCGTGTTGATGAAGTTTCCGTCCGGATCACGACTCCAGCATCGCTTCTGGCCCCACGGTGGGCGCCAACTGTCGTGGTGGTGTCACGGCAGATGCCATGGGTAGGCTAAAGTATGGGGCCAATGGATGCTAGTGGGATCTGGGGAGGGAAGATGCAACTGTCTTTACACTCAAGCTGCCAAAGTGATGAACTTTATTTCTCTCTTGATGGGTTACAAGTGCTCCTTGAGCTGCTTAGGGGGGGACAATGTGAATCTCCCCAGCCTACCGGGGCTCTCTTTCTTCTCCTCCCTCGGGGTCCAAACCTCCCTTATAAAGGGGTGCCTTGGGTGCCTTTAGGTCGATTTGAGGCAAGCATATTCGTGGAATATGCTTGTCCCAAAATAGTAGTTCGGCCTCCTTTCCTGTCGCCCTTCTAATGACGGCAAGGCTCTAGTGGCCCCCCTCCTGCGTGCCTCGGCTTGGACTGTCACCTTCGTGACCTCCTTCGCCCCTCCGACGCCAGGCATCCTTGTCTCTTGTGCTTGGCCCTGTCCTGATTCCTTCTAGCCTGCAGCTATACTTTGACCCTGGGCTTCTCCTTCTCCTGCAAGCTTCGTATCACTCGGCCTTACCTTGTGTTACTCGGCTCGTTCCTTACCTGCATGAAGATCATTTGGGTAACCCGGCCGATTTTCTTGTTAACTCGGCCGGGTAACTACCTGATACCTAAACATGGGCTTCTTGCCTCCGTTCATCGGCCGACATATCCATGATTCGGCCGACATATCCATGATTCGGCCGACCTAGGCCGTAGCTCGGAAACCAGACGGGGACAGTACCTCTGTCTTTCCCCGTCTCTGACCTACCCGAGGTTAACCCCCCGACACCTAGTCGAGCATCACCCCCTCTCTCTGTTCTTCTCCCTCGCTGCCATGCAGACCCCACCCGAGGCCCCCTCTCTTTTCCTCTGTCCCCAGCTGCAGACCCAGGACTTCCGAGCTGTGCCCACCGCGTGAGGAGGAGAAGGAGGAAAGGAGCACGCCACCCTTTTTCCACCCCGATCCCCATGTGCTCCCCTCTTCCTCGATCTTATCTACCCCCTATCCCCTCTGCCTTGTGTTGCGTCCCCAGATCCACCCAGGGCCTGCCCTTCCACCCCTCCTTCCCCACCTACCGCTACACCCCTCTCTCTTCCATCTCTGGCGGCCACCGTCGGTGTCGACTCGCCCTAGTTGCTAGGAGGAGGCAGGCGTGGTGTTGAGGTGTTGGGGAAGACTGAGGAGTACCCCTGCATTGCCCCTGTCCATGCCGTCGAGGAGGAGGAGCCCTAGACCTGCTGCACATTGTCGAGCCCGACGCAAACCCTAGCTCGCCGTCCGCCTGCATCGCCATCGCTCTCCTGCGTGCCAAGCTGATCCAACGCCATCGAGAGCCCCGCGGTGAGCCACTGACCCCCCTAGACATGCCCATGTTCGTCTTTGCGTCCCGGCTGCGTAGATCGTTTCATCGAACACTCTCTATGCACGGCGCGCGCTGGTCGCTTCGTCCGTTGTCGCGTCGCAGTAGGTTATCTCGCCGCGCCACCGCTAGCTAACATCACCCCTTAGCCACCACAGTGGCTTCACCCTTGCTGCACGAGCGCGAGGTCACGCGTTCGATCCCCGGCCGTGCCTCTATGTCCATTGCGCGCGCGGCGTCAGTTCCGTCAGGGAGCGGAGAAGAGAAACAGGAACCCCTCCCTTTTTGCAGATGCCCCCTGCCGTTTTGTTTCCCTCAACCCTCGGTCTAGCCGGCCCCACGTGTCATGCACTTTGTCTGTTTTACAAAAAGGTACCCCAGCTTTAGTTTCCTCAACCCGCCGTCCCCGTCTGCGCTACGTGGTTGTGCCCTGTTGGCGCGCCCGCGCGTGGCCCCGCGCACAGCCGACCCACCTATCAACAGCACAGGCTCGATTTACCCTCGGTGAGAAAAGCCCCGCGTGGAGCCGCTGCGCCAGCTATCGCTGACTCAGCGCCTGGCCCACTCGTCAGTGACTTCGGCTAGACCCACCTGAGTACAAAAAGTTCTGTGAGCCTTTTCCAGATAAGAATAATTCCAGAAATTGTTTAATCTGTTTTAAATCCAGAAATTGATAACTTTTTATTAATAAATCCAAATAATACAAATGATATATGTTTTTGAATTAGAAAAATGTGAGGATTTCAAATATGCCATTCAAATAATGTTTGGATAATTTAACTTTTCGAAATTGTTTAATTGCAATAAAAATGCCTTTTCTCAATTAATTAATAACTTTAATTCTATAACTCCAAATTTGACAAATAATATGTCTAAATCGATCAGCGCGAGGAGCCCGTTCTGTTTATGCATTCCATGATATGAATTGAAGCATGCACCATGTCATTATTAAAAATCAGAACTGTTTATGGCAATAAAACTTGACCAAATAATTAATAAAATGGTTTATTCTTGTCCCCACACCTCACCCTTGCCATGCTACATTATTGCCATGTAAATTGTGCATCATTCATCATGGCATGCTTGTTTGCTTGTTGCATTTTATTTATATGCTTGTGCACTTTATTTATGTTGGCCCTTGTTTGTTTGGTTCTTCTTTCGAATAGACGCTAAGCAGGGAAAATATCAGGAATCCCAGGAGTACTACCCAGATCCGTCTCTCGCCTCAACTGAGTTGCCAGGCAAGCACTACCAGATGCTTGCATACATAAAGTACCTATCGCTTCTATCTTATTCTTGCATCATTGGGTCGCGATTGCCTTAAATTGAATCCCAAGTACTACATAGCCTTTACTTTTAAAACCCACCGAAGCTTGTTCCTCCATCCTATGAGCCATTACTACAGGAGTTATTTGAGCCATGCGAGTCGTAGAACAGCATGTGTAGGGTAAGTGAGTGTCTGATGGATAACGAGGTACCTAAACAACTTAACCTGAGTAGTAATGGGATAACTAATGAAAGAGGCACCGGTGAGGAATATCTGTTATTTGGTTTTTAATGCTCACTTGTGTCCCATAGGACCTTGAGTACTTGATTCCTGTTCCTTGACTATTCGCACTATCCACATCCGGGAGGCCTTATGGACCCCCCTGAGCCAGAGCTTGATTCATTTCTATTTCTTGGGGCCACAAAGTAGTTTGGGGCTTTATTACTATCCTGTACTTATGCCATGCTTTACTGTTTTATTTAAGATTGTGCGAGGAGCAACTGTACTGTTTTGGATGCGGAGTGTTTTCGCGGTATCGACAAGCCCAGTCACACTTTTGGGTTTCGAGTCGTTTACAGCCATTGGCGCAAACCTGGGGTCTGTCTCGGAGTCGGCCAACTTTGTTGCGGGTAGCTTGATGGGGTGGCCCCCTAAAATATTTTATGAATCCTATGATCGCTTTGTCGTGAATGCCTCGTTGGGTTTTGAGTTGGTTTTTCCGAGGTTGATCGAGTATGTGTTGCTATTTGTGCACCCCTGCAGGGTAAATCTTTCTCAAAGCCGTGTCCGCGGTTATGGACGACTTGGAGCATAGTTTCTTGATCATAGACAAGTATAACTAAAGTACCGTTTTTAATTTGACTAAGTACCTGACTAGTAAATAGTGCGATACTCATGGAATGGTTAATAAAACTGCTAACGGATGGGTTATTCGTCCGCTTTCTCGTTGGTAAGCGAGAAGGAGGATGGATCTGTTACTTTATACTGTTATAACTATTGTTCCTATTTAACGGACATCCGTCTATCATTGGTTAGGCGGATGGTTAGCGAGTATCTATAGACTTGTTAGTTATTATCTTTTGCTGCAATTGCGTCACCCTAGGTATATGTCCCCTTTAGAGGCATAAAGACTTGCTGAGTACCCCTAGGGTCTCACACGATAAATTGTTTGATTCAGATGAACAGGTGTATTCGCAAGATGGATACTGGGTGGAGGAAAGATGATGTTGGCAACGATCACTCGGTGTAGAGATTCCGGGAATGGGGATCCGCGAGATCTGTGGGCGGGATGTGCTTCTTTATGTGGCATCTTATGCCGATTTGCTTCTTGTCCGTACTCGGACCTTGTTTCCCGCTTCCGCTTGATACTCTGATGTTTGATGTATGAGGAGCTATCCTACACTATTATCTCTATCTAGGATATTTGGATCTTGCCGTATGGCGTTGCAATATTTCTATTTCTTTTAGATGGTATGGCTCTGAGAACTGTTGTAAGGTAGCTTGCATACATACTCACTCATGTATGTATTTGATCTCTTCAGATGTTGCCTACGCCGCTCGCTCTTGTCCTGATGTTTTGGAAGTGGTTAGGACGGTCGACGGGTTTACACGTGGGTAGCCCTTGGGCCCCCGCTGTACTATTTTAACCACTTCTGTTCATCCAGCTTGAACTTAGAGCATAGGGTCCGAGGTTGTTACACTTTCAAAATATTAAAAATGCTTATGGTCTAGACTCTCAAGCTATTGCTTCTTATTTTAAGGCTTTTGCTTCTTATATTGAAATGCCTAAAAAGAAGTGGAATAAGTATCATGAACCTTATAAAGATGTTGCTAAGAGTGTTCCTGCAAGAAATACTGAAGTTTATACTGCTAATCATGTTACACCTGAACCTTACATTGAGAAAATGTCTTTCCCAGTTAAGATAAAGGAGCATTCTATGATAGCTAGTATGGTTAATGAAAGTACAAATAAAGCTGTTGAACCTAATAAACAAATGGTTGATGAACCTATTATAGCAAATGTGAAAGACTTTATCTCTAAATATGTAGAAGAGGGACACACTATCCTTTGTAAGGATACCTCTAATATTGTTTCACAAAGTAGTGTTATGAGAACTAGTATTCCTGTGTTTTCTATTAGAATAAGTGATCATTGTTATGATGGTCCTTGTGATAGTTATATTATTAAGTTTATGCATGATACTGAAAGTTATTACGAGAGAGGGAAAAGTGTTCTTATGCATCTCAATAATATCAAGTTTCCTCGTTTTATGCTGAAAGTTTTTATGTTGCACTTGTTTTGCCTACCTATGCTAGTAGCCTCTGGTTTCAAAAACTTGTTTGTTTATAAAATTCCCTTGCATAGGAAGTGGGTTAGACTTAAACGTGTGTACTTCTGCTTTTTAATGCTCTCTTTCACTTCAATTCATATTCCTAAGTGAGCATCATCAAAATCATCATGCCCATCTTAATGGCTATAAAGAAAGAGCTTTCTGGGAGACAGCCCAATTTATTTGTGTTTTCGGTTTGTTTTTGTTTTTCTTTGAGTATTGGAAGTTATTACTTCGGTAATAACCTCTCCTTATCCTTTTTTTTGGGTTTTTGTGTCAAGATCAACCTCTAATGAGAGAGAAGTAATATTTGGGGAAGTTGCTGTCCCGAAACAGATTTTTGTGCTTCACCGTAAAAATTCGTGAGAAATCTCTGTATCTCGGATTGAGCTATAATTTTTTGTGATTATGCCCCAAGTTGTTATTTAACTTTTATTAGTTTTGCACTTTTTGATTTGAGCAACAAAAGATTTTCGAAAAAATTGATCTTTACCTACTGGTCTGTTTTGACAGATTTTGCCACTCTTGCATTTGCTTCTTTAATCGATTTCCTTTTTGAATTATTTTTGGGTTTTCGGAATGAGTTGCTACAGTAGCTCATGTTTTGAGTTTTAGTTGAAATTGGACTTAAAAGTTTTATCACTTCACTTATACTAATGTTGCTAATGAGAACTATGTGAAGTTTTGTGTGAAAGAAATTTCCAGGTTAGTGGAGATAATGGTGTAATGAGAAAGTGAAAGGTTTCATGACTAAGCAATAAGTGTATGAAGATAAAGATATTGATGTTATTCAAGTGGTGAGTCCGGAAGAATCTACTAGATACTAAATTTAGAGACCTGCAGAGTCCGTTTTCGAATAGGTAACAGTTCTGGTAAGAAAAGTTCCGCAAAAATACTATCCAACTATATTTTTGCAGTTTTTAGCCAATAAGGAAAGTTATGAAGCGAAAGAGGGATGGCAACGGAGCCAGGGTGGCTCACACCACCCTGTGGCACGGTCCCACCCCTGGCCGTTCCACCAGGTGGTGTGGCCACTCCGGACTCTGTCTCCGACCCATTTTCTCCCAGTACCTTCCTCTTGTTGTGAAACTTCGTAATATACAATCCCTCGGATCCCCCGAGGTTCGTATATCGTGTTTTCGTCGTGTCTTTGTTTCGATCTGTTTTTGCTAGGAACTATCCTTGAAAGTTTAGAAGCACAATGGTGTCCGCCAAGGATAAAGGAAAGGAGCCTATGGAGGAAGATCTCCAAGACCCCGGGAAGAAGAAGGAGATCAAGAGTGAAGATGAAGAGGAGGAAAAGCACACCGGAACTACCATTGCAAGCATTGGAGTGGTGGCAAACCCTGCCAGGACTATGTCAATTGGAGGGAAGCCTCCTCATCACCGTTCAGATCCACGGTCACTTCCTCCATGCACCAAGAATCTTTTCCATAAGCATCAACACCAGAATATGCCCAAGGAGAAATTACCCTCCAATTGGGATTTGCCTCGTTCTAGCCATGTAGAGAAAGAAGACTCCAATGAGGAAGAGTGGGAAAAAATTCACAAGAGCTGGGATCCACAATCTGACATGATCATGCACCACATCGAGCACAACTCGGAGTTGATTCGTAATCTCACCTTCGAGATCGAGGACTTGGGGAAACTAATCAAAGAGCTCATTGAGAGAATACCACCACCACCAAAGGAGTAATTCGTCATCAGGTTTGGCATCCCCTTGGTTTGTTCCAAGCTTGGGGGAATGCCGTGGTATCACATCACTATCTTCTATCTTTTTACCTTTTTAGTAGAGTCATATCATGAATAGAGAAGTTATCATATAGGATGGTTTGCATTATAGAAGTGTCCCCTCTCTCGTTAGATATGTATCCCTTAGTGTGAGTTGCCGTTATGGAATATTAATAAGAAGTTCTATCATTTACTCTTTTGCATATCTTATATTAGTTTTCAATTCGTGGTTATATGATTGATCTTGTTGTTAGTATTGGTATCACTTTGGGATCATTGAGTTAATCTAGTTGGTTTTGGCAAACCTGGCTTGGTCAGTAGCAACACTATTTTTGAGAGTTGAATGAAAAAGATAAAAGTACTCTAAAGAAAAATAATTTCATCATCTTTCTTTCTTGATTTGCTCATAAGTTTAGTATTCTCTGGTTAAGATCTTTTGTGCTTCCAAGGAAGATTGCATGTTTGATTTTTATCACTTGTATGTTTGTTTGTTTCCTTCAACTCTTATACTTGCTACCCAGCCTTGCTAGCCAAAAACCTGTACTGAGAGGGAATTTTTCTCGTGCATCCAACCCTTTAAAACCAAAACCTTTGCCATTTGTGTCCACCGTACCTACCTATTAGCACTATTGCTATTCCAAGTAAATTCTTGTTTTTATCTACCTTTCCAAATTAAACTTGTTATGTGAAAATTAGTGATTAAAGCTCTCACGAACTTGATGGCGCACTTTACTTTCTCACAATTAATAAACTTGAACCAGTGTGCCCATCTATGTTGCGTATATGCTTGCGCTTTGTAAGTTGTGAATTAGCAGAACCATGCTGTCATGGGGAACGCTTGCAACAATGCACTGGTACTTTTTACCTAGTTGATATCATGTTCTTTTGTCTATGGAAGTCGTTGGTGTGAAATGAAAGGAGAGCTTGTAAGTCCATGGAGTTATGCATGTGTGTTAGAGAAATGCCTGGGCCGCTGGTATAATCCATGCCATCATGGTGGAAACCTGCAGCGTAACCATAACGAGCATCTATGAAGCATTCTTCTTATAAAAAAGGATAGAGATTGAGAAAAAAAGAGAAAAAGAAAAAAAAAGATGAGAAAAGAGGAAAGAGAGAAAAAAGGACCATATTCCCATGGTAAATAAGAAGATTACTGAGATGCTTGTTGTCTGCTTGCCTTGTAATTTTGATATGGGGATTCTTCCGTATCATCAGGCAAGGGGTACTGATACGTTGCTAATGTATCTATAATTTTTGATGTTCCATGCTTGGTCTTATCTACTTTATTATGTTTTGTTCCAACTTTGGAGTACTTTTCATAGACTTTCTTGGACTAACCTATTAACAAGATGCCACGGTGCCAGTTGCCTGTTTTCTGCTGTTTTTGGTTCCAGAAAGTCAGAAAATGAATATTCTCGAAATTGGACGGGACAAAAGCCAAAGTCAATATTTCACCGAGGGGGACACGAAGCCAGAATACGAGACGGAGGAGGGCTAGGGCCTGGCCACACCATGTGGTGGCGCGGGTGACCCCTGGCTGCGCCACCAGGTGGTCTGGGCCCCTCTGGCCTCCACCGACCTTGCCTCTTCGCCTATAAGATGCCTCCCGATGCGAAAACCCTAAATAGTCAAGCCTCCAGCCACGAAAAGTTCCGCAGCGCCGCTGCCACCGAAGGGGATATTCGGGGGACAGAAAGTCTCTGTTCCAGCACCCTGCCGGGACGGGGAAGTGCCCCTGGAGCCATCTCCACCACCATCTCCATCACCGTTGTTGATTCCCATGATGAGGAGGGAGTAGTTCTTCCTCGAGGCTAAGGGTTCTACCGGTAGCTATGTGTTCATCTCTCTCTCTCTATGCATGATCATATCATGACCATGAGCTTTGTAATCAAGTAGATCTACCTTGCTACTCAAGTGCTTTAATAGATCTCTGCTCTCCCCATGTGTGTGAAAGTGACAGCGTGCACACCATGGTGCCACTTAGGCTATAGATTACAAATACTTGTTATGAGTTATATTTGGAGTTGGATGTCTTTATGAAATTGTGGTATTTGTTGGAACCATCTAGTGCTCAAGGTGACAGTGTGGGGGTTTTCTAGATGGGAAAGGCTTACTTTGAGGTGTGCTGTTATAGCCCTACCATGGATTAGAGTGTCCAACCGGAGAGTAGTTAAGAGTAGTATCATAAAGAGAAGATATTTATATGAGAGTGTTCACTAGTGAAAGTATGATCCCTAGGCCTTGTTTCTAAGCACTAAAACATCATTTGCTATTAGATATGTTACATGTTTGCTTGCTTCCATCTTTATTTCAGTTTTACTTTAGTCTTTTCCATGCCACCAAGCTATTTTCTATCACCGTTACCACTTATAATTATCTATACCACTTGTATTTCACTATCTCTTCGCCGAACTAGTGCACCTATACACCTGACAAGTGTATTAGGTGTGTTGGGGACACAAGAGACTTCTTGTATCTTGATTGCAGGGTTGCTTGAGAGGGGATACCTTTGACCACTTCCTCCCTGAGTTCGATAAACCTTGGGTGATCCATTTAGGGGAAAACTTGCTGCTGTTCTACAAACCTCTACACTTGGAGGCCCAACAACTGTCTACAAGAATAGAAGTGCGTAGACATCAGGTACCCCTTTGGCAGTTCTCCATGATACACATGTGCTTGCTATGACAAGAACTTACCGGTGACTAAACTTGAGTAGAATGAGGAGCGGCCCTCGTATTCAAGGGACATGAGATTCTCAATTTACAACTTGTCAAGCATATCCTCATATTTGATCACTTTAACCTTAACCACCTAAAGATGCCTATGATAGGGGCAATGAGAGCTGAAAGCTAATAAGTATCATAATTTTTGGGAGCTCTTTATGAAACTTGAAATCCCTGCTTCCCTCTACGAAGGGCCTTTCTTTTACTTTTAGTTGAGTCAGTAAACCTACTCCTCTCTATCTCAGCAAGTATTTTGAGTTGTTGTGTTTCATTCATTCATATGAGGATTTATTCAATCTTGTTTCTTATGTTCCTTGTTTTGCACATTGCTCTTATCTTGGTGATTACTACTTTGAAATCTATCATTGAAAACCAGTTATTTGTGAAATCCAACAAATTATCAACTATTCTTCGACCAAGAACTAAGTTTGCCATTACCAATTATGATTTACTTTATGTATCTTTATTGTGTTTCCTTTACTTATTGCAAGTTAAGTTATATAATAGTGAGTTGCCTTCTATTATGATCTATGTATTGATGAATGTGATGCTTCTTGTCCATATTCTTTTATCGACTCTTCACTCCATAAACCTGAGGCCATGTTTATTGAGCTCAGTTTTGCTTGGGGACAAGCGAAGTCTAAGCTTGGGGGGAGTTGATACGTCCATGTTGCATCACTATTCTATGTCATAATTCACCGTTATTCATTGATATATTTCATATTAAGAGATATTTCATCTGTTTTTGCATGGTTGATGACTTTTGGAGCATGGACCACTGTAGTCAGGATTCTGATGGAAAAGGTGCAGTTTGGAGGCAAAATTCACGAAGATCAGAAAATCCGGGAAAATATATGGAAAATCCTATTTTTCCAGAAGACGAAGGAAGCAAGAAGGGGAGGCAGAGATGGGCCACAAGGGCCCCACACCACCCCCTGGCGCGGGCCACCCTAGGCCGTGCCACCAGGTGGTGTGGCCACCCTAGTCCACCCCTGGTTCTCCCCTCTGGCGTATATAACCCTCCCGAAACCCTAATACTCGGGGAGCGACCACAGAAAGATTCCGCTGCCTCTGCGGGACGGAAAACACCGAGAGAGAAGATCTCTAGCGATGATTTCGCCGGGAATTCCTTCCTGGAGAGGGGTGATCGTCGCCATCAACACCACCATCAAGCTGGACTTCATCGGGATCATCATCATCACCATCAGCACCATCATCACCATCTCCATATTGTTGTAACAATTGGGTTGAATCTTGCATAGTTCTTAGGGGAAACTTTCCTGGTGTTGATTACTCTTTGTAGTTGATGCTATTGAGTGGAACCATTGAATTATTGTTTATGTTCAGATTGTTATACATCATTATTCCATCTTTGATCATGATCCATATGATGTCTTGTGAGTAGTTTGTTTTGTTCTTGAGGACATGGGAGAAGTCATGTTGTTAGTAGTGGAATTGTGTTGAGAAAGATTCAATAGTTTGATATTTAAGTTGTGGTGTACTTCTTCTAGTGGTGTCATGTGAACGTCGACTACATGACACTTCACCTATATGGGCCTAGGGGAATGCATTGTGTATTTGGCTACTAATCGTAGGGGTTGCAAGTAATGTAAACCTGAACCCCCGTTAGGAAACCATTGCACAAGGGACGTCAGGGTCTTAGAGTTTAAAGTTGTGGTTAGGTTTCTACCTTAATTACTTTCTTGTACTTATGGATGTTTGCAAGGGGTATAATCACAAGTATGTATTAGTCCTAGGAAGGTTGGTACATTAGCACAGGTTCACCCACACAACACTTAGCAAGCTAAAGAAGATTAATCAACTATATGAAGCGAAAGCACTTGACAGTCTTCCCATGTGTCCTCGAGAACATTTGGTCATCTTAAGCAATACAACCGGCTTGTCCTTTGCTGAATAAACGATTGGGCCACTTGCGGCATTTATTCTTATTGTCTTTTATTTACTCGTACTTTATTTACCTGCATTATCAAAAACCCCTAAAAATCCGTTTGCTAAGTATTTGCAGAGAATTCCTGATCCAGGCCACTAGCCAGCACCTTCTGCTCCTCGTTGGGTTCGACACTCTTACTTATCGAAAATACTGCGATACACCCCCTATACTTGTGGGTCATCAAGACTATTTTCTAGCGCCGTTGCCGGGGACTGAAGCGCTATTGGAGAGTGGAACTGGTAAAGGAAACTTCTACTGTGAGTAGTGTTTATTTCTGTTAGTTGCTTTATTTTCGTTATGGATAATTTGATGAGTTTCTTATTTGGTAATGCTACTACCACTGCTAAGGTAGTAGATGAACCACCACCTGCTGAGAATGATACTTTTAAAATACCTACAAGAATTATTGATCGTGTTATGAATAACTACTATGTTGGGGATGGAACTGTCCATCCCGAAGATCATTTACTCTTTATACACGAATTATGCGGGTTGTTCAAGTGTGCAGGTATTACTACAGATCAAGTCAAGAAGAGGTTATTCTCATTGTCACTGAAAGGAAGAGTTGAGGAATGGTATAAGCTGCTGAAAAATGTTCAAGCTCTTGAATGGGAGGAAATAGTACCTCTCTTTTATTCAAAATTTTATCCTCCTAGTGATATTCATAAAGATCGAAATCAAATATACAACTTTTGGCCTCTTGGTGTAGAGAGTACAACTCAGGGAGGAAGTGGTCAAAGGTATCCCTCTCAAGCAATCCTGCAATCAAGATACAAGAAGTCTCTTGTGTCCCCAACACACCCAATACACTTGTCAGGTGTATAGGTGCACTAGTTCGGCGAAGAGATAGTGGAATACAAGTGGTATAGATAATTATAAGTGGTAACGGTGCTAGAAAATACTTTGATGGCGTGGAAGAGACTAAAGGAAAACTGAAATAAAGATGGAAGCAAGCAAACATGTAACAGATCTAGTTGCAAACGGTGTTTCAATGCTAAGAAACAAGGCCTAGGGATCATACTTTCACTAGTGAACACTCTCATATAAATATATTATCTTCATGATACTACTCTGAACTACTCTCCGGTTGGACACTCTAATCCATGGTAGGGCTATAACAGCACACCTCAAAGTAATCCTTTCCCATCTAGATGACCCCACACTATCACCTTGAGCACTAGATGGTTCCAATAAACACCACAATTTCATAAAACATCCAACTCCAAATATAACTCATAACAAGTATTTGTGATCTCTAGCCTAAGTGCCACCATGATATAGGGAGTATGAGTAATGACTGGTCTGCAGGTTGGGAACCCTAGTGACAGAAGGGGTAGTACGGCTGTATGTGAGGGATTTTCTTGGGATTAACGGTAACATCACTATGCATATCATTAGTTCTATTTCTTCAATGGATGAAACTAGTAGGTTATTGCTATAAGCGGTTGTGGAGGCAATAGCAATTATGGATGCACTGCCCACATATAATTTATCTTTCTCTAGCAAGTACATGCATACTTTATTTCTATCTTTTATTCCCATCAGATGTTTTGCATAGCTACAGGTGAAACCGAACGCCCTATTCCTTCTCTCTCCATCATCGACAACAACAAAAAGATGCAAGCTATTGGCCCGGTAAAAACACAAAAAAGAATTCTAAAACTCCCGAAGGTCCGTTAAAGTAACTTCACTATGCATTCACTTCCCGAGGATTCGATAACCTAGGTCTACTAGGGAAAAAGAAGCTATACTACATCCCTAATCCGTATCAAAGGTATCAACCCTTTTTCTGGCGCTGTTTTTTTCCATACAACCCCCACAACATAGGGGTCGGGTTCCACTATCAACAGATAACGGAAAAACCACAAACCACATCGAAACAGGTTCAAGCTCCTGGGAGCCACCACACAAAATAACTACAGCTAACTACTACCACAAACAGAGAGTTCAGACCCAGAAGCAAGGGGGAGACGCAAGATCACCGTCACATGGAGGCTAGTGTTTTTAACCAGAACTACCAAAACAAAACACTACAGGTAACACGCAAACACCACCACCAGAATGATCATTTGTGGCCAAAAGATATCACCCTCTTCTGCTTCTTTTCCACACCATAGAGAGGGGGAGAGAAATTTCCTCAATCTTCCTCCTGCTCATCATATGGAGACCTAGGTCGCTTGCGGCTGGTAGATGGCAACCCCAGGAAAGGCACCCAAGTTGTGTCCATAGCTTCAGCATCCCCCAGCGCATTCCTCTATAGCATTTCCGCGTCCTCCCTCAGCAATTCCCCTTCCTCGGCATCGTGAAGACCTGCCCAATATTTCATGGAAACACAAGCATACATTACTAAATCAACCGGGGACTTAATCAACTTGTGGTCAAAACATGCTCTATTTCTAAGCTTCCAGATTGTGCAGCAGACAGCTGCCATAGTTGTAATCTAAATGTTGCGACTCACAACCAAGAAGTTAGGAATCCATCAGAAATACTACGAAAAGGATCCAGGCCTAGTCCCAGCACCGACAGATCTCGCCACCACACTCCATACATATTTAGCAGCAGGACAAGAGAAGAAGAGGTGACCAATCGATTCTTCTTGGTCACAGAACCTACACATTGTGTCACCAGTCCACTTCCTCCTTTTCATGTTATCTTTGGATGGAATTGCATTATGCCAAATGATCCATAACCAAGATTTGATCTTCAAAGGAATTTTGGCTTTCCACAACTGTTTAAAACTTCTATCCACCCCCCATTTGCCAGATGACTATACATCGACTTGACACTGAACAACCCTGTTTTTGTCCACAACCACCTAGGCCTGTCAGTTTCTTTAGACAGAGTAATATCAGCTGATGGCTCAAAATATTTAGAGCTCGTTGGGGAACCCCAAGAGGAAGGTATGATGAGCACAACATCAAGTTTTCCCTTAGTACAAAACCAAGGTTATCAATCCAGTAGGAGCAAGGAAACACCCCAAAGGTGTTGCTAGCTGAGCTAAGGCGAGGCGACTACGGTGCCAGCAGCAACGTGGAGACCTGCACAACACAACCACGGAACTCTGTCCCCAACTTGCGATGAGGTTGTCAATCTCACCGGTTTTGCTAAAAACAAAGGATTAAACGTATCGAATGGAAGGAAGTGAAAGTTTGTAGAAAGTAAACACAAAGCAGTAAACAGTTTGTAGATTGTATGTAAAAGAAAAGGACCAGGATCCATAGTTCACTAGAGGTGGCTCTCCTTAAGATAGATAACATGTTGGGTGAACAAATTACAGCGGGGCAATTGACAAACATCGAGAAAGCAATACATGCATATACTAATCATCTTCACTCCTTTGGAACTTGATTGGGCATTACAACATTATACATAGACCGCCATCCAACTGCATCTATGACTAATAATCCACCTTCAGGTTATCATCCGAACCCCTCCGATTAAGTTGCAAGCAACAGATTATTGCTTTACGAATTGCGTGTAATGTAAACAATATGATTGTTCTATGAACAAAGGATTGTTGTTTTCTCCCTAGTAGAAATAGCACATCTAGTACCTTAGAGATTTCTGTCACTTCCCCAGATTACCAGAGGCATGAACCCACTATCGAGCATAAATACTAACTCTTGGAGTTGCTAGCATCTACTTGGCCAAGATAGCTACTAACAACGGAAAGCATGCAAGATCACAAATAACAAAGACATGATAGAATCAATAATCAATCTGAAATAGCATCTCAATATCCATCGGATCCCCGCAAACACAACATGCAGAATTACAAATACATGATCTTGATCATGAATGGAGCTCACAAGATCTAGACATGAAATCACAAAGGAGGAGAACCAGCCATCTAGCTACTACATGGACCCGTAGTCCAGATATGAACTACTCAAGCATCACACCAGAGGCTTGCATGATGGTGAAGAAGGCCTCCAGGGTGAATTCCCCTCTTCGGCAGGGTGCTGGGAAGATCTTCAGATCCCTCTCGATCTAGGGATGGAGATGATGGCGGCTACAGAGTCTTTCGTGGATTTTTGATCGGGTACTTAGGGTTTTCGTCCTGAGGGCATCTTATAGGTGGAAGGAGAGGCCGAGGGGGTGCTGGGGTCGGCCAGACCACCCCCTGGCACGAGCCAGGCCTGACCGTGCGGTCAGGTGGTGTGGCCGGTCCCCAGCCCTTCTCCGTCTCGTATTCTGGCATCTGATGACTTCCGGAAAAATAGGCACTTTGGCTTTTGTCCTGTCCAATTCTGAGAATATTCATTTTCTGACTTTCCTGGAACCAAAAACAGCAGAAAACAGGCAGCTGGCACTGTGGCTCTTGTTAATAGGTTAGTCCAAGAAATCATATGAAAAGTACTGCAAAGTATGGACAAAACACAAGAAAGTGGATAAAACCAAGCATGGAACATCAAAAATTATAGATACATTTGCAATATATCAATATCCCCAAGCTTAACTCATGCTTGTCCTCGAGTAGGTAAGTGATAAAAAGAAAGAACAATTTTTGAGGTGACATGCACCATCAAAGACTTGATCAAAGTATTTGTAAAACCTTCAAAGCTAGGATCATAGTACTTCAATCATAACATGAAACACAAGGTTCTAGCAATAAGACAAAGAAACTATGAAGCAACATGAAAAGGCACACACAAAAGATTCATGAATAACAATGCCTTGCAAGACGTTTGTTTGTTTCACATAAAGAAAACATAGCATAATAGTATTCAGCTTGTCCCTCATAGAGTAGCAAATATAAATGCATAGGACACCTTCAAAGTTCATAAGAGTGACTAGATACAAATAGTTTAAAACAAGCAATATCAAGTTATGCATCAATCAACTAGTCTTGGGACAATACACATAGAACTAAGAATGGCCACTATGCTCTCAAAGTAGGTGCATAAAGATAGAAGGTGGAGACTCAATATAATGGTGGAAGAAAGACCTTCATAGAAAGAAGTAGGGATTCAAGTCTCATAAAGAGCTTCCAAAAATTATGGTACTTATAGCTTTCAGCTCTCATTGCCCCTATCATAAGTATCTTGAAGGTGATTAAGGTTAAAGTGACACAACTAAGAGGATATGCTTGACAAGTTATAAACCGAAATCTCATGCCCCTTACTTACGAAGACCGAACCTCATGCTACTCAACTTTAGTCACGAGTAAGCTCTTGTCATTGTAAGTACATGTGTATCATTAAGAACCGCCAACGGGGTACCCCTTGCACATGATACATGAGCTATCCCATAATCAAAATGACAAGGCAAGTAGACAATGAGCATCTCAGCGATCTTTTTATTTGCTATTTGCATAGGTTTTTATTGAGGATGCTTCATAGAGTGCTCATTATGGTGATGCTGCAAGTTTCCACCATGATTAGGCATGGCTTAGGCTAGCGGCCCATGCGTTTCTCTAACACACATACAAACTCCATGATCTTACAAGTTCCACCTTTATTTCACACGACCGAGATCCATAAGCAAAAGAACATGATATTAACGGGGTACAAAGTACACGTGCAATGTTGAAAGCATTCCCCATGATACATGGTTCTGCTAATTTCAACTTATAAAGCGCAAGCATATACGCAACAAAGAAGGACCCAATGGTTCAAGTTTATTAAATGCAAGAAAATTAAAGTGTGCCATCAAGTTCGTGAGAGCTTTAATCACTAGTTTTCTCATAACAAGTTTAATTTGGAAGGTAAACAAAATCATGAATATACTTGGAATAGCATAAGCTAGTAGGTAGGTATGGTGGACTCTTTGGAATAACTTGGTTTTATTTGGAGTTGGATGCATGAGTGGAACTCATACTTGGTTATGGAGGCTAGCAAAAGATTGGGAGCGACAAACTAAGAGAGCAGTAATGGCCATAATCATGCAGAGCGACAAAACATCATTGATCAAAGCATAAAGTGATACTACAAGTTGAAAACTAAAGGATCATAAAGGCTATGGTGTCTTGGGATAGTCATAACATGGTGTGAGCATGCGCCAAGTCAACCCAAATAAAACATCAAAGGAGAATACCACAATACTATGCTTTAATATGCTAAAACAACGCATGATTCATCCAAGGCACATTAAGCAATCCCAATTGTTTATAACAAGTCAAGATACAGCAAAGAATACTAAGCATAAAGCCAAAACAATATCAAGCATGGCATGCCAAAGCATAGGCCACAGTCAAAAACAAACTCCTTTTTTTCCACTTAAGCATGAACTTTTCCTACTCTTTTCCAATCCAAACCAAAATATTTGAAAACCAATGAATGAAAGAGGGGGTACAACCAATTTATTCAGCAAACTAAGAAAACCAAGCAAACTAAAACCAAAATGAAAAACAAAAAAGAAGACGCTCCAAGAACAACTCAATTGTGCATGAAACAATAAAAATGAAGTGTTTGGAAGAAATCTGGAATTTTTATTGATGAAGAAGGGGATGCCTTGGGCATCCCCAAGCTTTGACACTTGTACTTCTTTGATATTTCTTGGGGTGACACGCGTGGCATCCCCAAGCTTGAGCTTTAGTCCATTCTTCATCTCATTACTCTTTCCTTCCAAACACCTGAATTTTTTCCTTTATACAAAACTTCACACAATCTTTATTAGCAACATTAGTGCACTCAAGATAATAAGTCTTTAGGTTCAGTTTAAACACCAATAAAACTTCCAATAAAAGACAAGCTATAGTAGCACTTCCCTCAAAAATCTCAATTCCACAAAATAACTCAAAAAGGAACCAACAAGAAGCAAATGCAGAAAATGGCAGAAATCTGTCAAAACAGACCAGCAGGTAAATACCAATTTTTTCGAAGACCTTCGGTTGCTCAAATCAAAAAGTATTGAACTAACGAAAGTTAGATAACAACCTGGGGCAGAAGCACAAACATTCACGCCTCAAAAGGACGTACAGAGATTTTACACGATTTTTTATGGTGAAGCATAGAAATCTGTTTCGGGACAGCAACTTTCCCAATCATTACTTCTCTCTCATTAGAGGTTACTCTTGGCACAAAAAGCAAATAAAAAGGATAAGGAGCGATTATTACAGAGGTAATAATTTCCAAGACTCATCTAAAACTTTTGGGTTATCTCCAAATAAGTACTTTTCTTTAACGCATTTAAGTTAGGCATGATAGTTTGAGAAGATGCTCACATAAAAAATATGAATTGAACTAAAATAGAGCATCAAGAAGCAAATTCAAAATACATTTAAGTATAACCCACTTCCTATGAATAGCAATCTTGTATGCAAATAAATTCACAAATAACAAAGTGACAGGCATAGGAAGATAAAACAAAAGTAACTTCAAAACTTTCAGCACATAGAAAGGTGTTTCAGTACCATGAAAACTTCTACAACCATATTTTCCTCTCTCATAATAATTTTTAGTAGCCTCATGAATAAATTCAACAATATAACTATCACATAAAGCATGCTTTTCATTATCTACAAGCACTAGAGCTTTATTATAAACATTTTCAAAATAATCCTCAGGAACAAACATTCATCCTCCTTTAGTAAGCATGGAGGACAATCAAATAATGTAAGGGGTAAAGAGTTACTCTCATTAGAAGGTAGGCATGGGTAGATCCATTCTTCCTCCTCTAGATCATCACTCTCCTCCTCTTTTTCATATAATGAGCTTCCAGTTTTAGCAATTTCTTCTTCCATAGGCTCCTACAAGGCATTAGTCTCTTCCATTGGTGGAGAGCATCTATTAAGATATTCAAGAATATAGCCATTTTCTTCCTTTGTAATTATCAAAGCAAAATTTAAGTATATCATAAACCTCATATTTATAAGGTGCATCATCAGTATTTTCAAGCAAACTAGCAAGTTCAAATGCACCCTTCCAAGCAATAAATTCTTCAATTTGTTCCACATCATAAAAGTCATAATTTCCTTTAACATAAGAAGATATGGTAACATTATCATTATACTCACATTGAAAAGGGAGGTGTTTATACCTCCTACAACAACAAGATTTATCAACACAATAAGTAACATTATAAGTAGAACACACGTTTCTAGCAATGGTATTCAATTTATCAATGTGTTCCCATAAGTGTTTCCCTTTTTGTGACAGGCGGTGTTCCTTATAATAATATTTTTATTCTTCCGTGAACCCACCTTGCCAATTCGATTCAGTTTCAAAGAAACCAACCATTGATAGAAAGCATGATAAAGCAAGACAATAACAGACCAACGAAAATAACCACTATAGTAGGAACTAATTTTTTTTTGTGTTTTTAATAAAAAAGCAAACTTGTAAAACTAATTTTTTGTGTGTTTTTGATAAAGAAACAAGAAAACAAAGCAAAAGTAAACTAAGCAAAACAAAAACAACAAAGTAAAGAGATTGGTTATGAGGGACTCCCCTTGTGAAGATGTCCTTGACTCCCCGACAACGGCGCCAGAAAATATGCTTGATGGCTCAAAATATATCGAGCTCGTTGGGGAACCCCAAGAGGAAGGTATGATGAGCACAGCAGAAGTTTGCCCTCAGTATGAAACCAAGGTTATCAATCCAGTAGGAGAAAGGAAATACCCCAAAGGTGTTGCTAGCTGAACGTTGGCAGGGCGCACTACCGGTGCCAGCAGCAACGTGGAGACCTGCACAACACAACCATAGAACTCTATCCCCAACTTGCGATGAGGTTGTCAATCTCACTCGTTTTGCTGAAAACAAAGGATTAAACGTATCGAATGGAAGGAAGTAGTAGTTTGTAGAAAGTAAACACAAAGCAGTAAACAGTTTATAGATTGTATGTAAAAGAAAGGACCGGGATCCATAGTTCACTAGAGGTGGCTCTCCTTAAGATAGATAACATGTTGGGTGAACAAATTACAGCGGGGCAATTGACAAGCATCAAGAAAGCAATACATGCATATACTAATCATCTTGACTCCTTTGGAACTTGATTGGTCATTACAACATTATACATAGACCGCCATCCAACTACATCTATGAATAATAATCCACCTTCAGGGTATCATCCGAACCCCCTCCAATATTAAGTTGCAAGCAACAGATTATTGCTTTAAGAATTGCGTTTAATGTAAACAATACATTGTTCTATGAACAAAGGATTGTTGTTTTCTCCCTAGTAGCAACAGCACATCTAGTACCTTAGAGATTTCTGTCACTTCCCCAGATTACCAGAGGCATGAACCCACTATCGAGCATAAATACTAACTCTTGGAGTTGCTAGCATCTACTTGGCCAAGATATCTACTAACAACGGAAAGCATGCAAGATCACAAATAACAAGACATGATAGAATCAATAATCAATCTAAAATAGCATCTCAATATCCATCGGATCCCCGCAAACACAACATGCAGAATTACAAATAGATGATCTTGATCATGAACGGAGCTCACAAGATCTAGACATGAAAGCACAAAGGAGGAGAACTAGCCATCTAGCTACTACATGGACCCGTAGTCCAGAGATGAACTAATCACACATCACACCGGAGGCTTGCATGATGATTTAGAAGGCCTCCAGGGTGAATTCCCCTCTCTGGCAGGGTGCCGAGAAGAGCTTCAGATCCCTCCCGATCTAGGGATGGAGATGACGGCGACTACAGACTCTTTCATGGATTTTTGATCGGGTACTTAGGGTTTTCGTCCCGAGGGCATCTTATAGGCGGAAGGAGATGCCGAGGGGTGCTGGGTCGGCGACCACCCCTTTGGCGCAGGCCTGGCCAGCCAGTGGTGTGGCTGGCCCCCAGCCCTTCTCCGTCTCATATTCTGGCATCTGATGACTTCTGGAAAAATAGGCACTTTGGCTTTTGTCCCGTCCAATTCCGTGAATATTCATTTTCTGACTTTCTTGGAACCAAAAACAGCAGAAAACAGGCAGCTAGCACTGTGGCTCTTGTTAATAGGTTAGTCCAAGAAATCATATGAGAAGTACTCCAAAGTATGGACAACTCACAAGAAAGTGGATAAACCAAGCATGGAACATCAAAAATTATAGATACATTTGCAATATATCATCAGCCAACAGCACCTGCAACCGTCTGTATTGTTCCTGATTATCCATGTTCAACCATCTTCGGAAAGAACATTGCCAGTTCCTTCCAACCATTGCAGCAATAGTTATATTCTGTTGTCAACATATATAAAAAAGTTCAGGAAAATTGGTCTTCAGAGGCATATCCAAACACCATGCATTCCCCCAGAAATCTGTTCTCGGACCCATTCCCAACCACCATCCTCCTCCCATACATATACATTTCTTTTACTTTCAGCAAATCAGACCAACAAGCAGAGTCACTTTGCTTATGTTTTACTGGGAAAATCCCCCCACTACCTAGATATTGTTTCCTTGCAAACATTTGCCAAGGACCCTCTTCAGATTCCAACCTCCACCACCACTTGCACAACAGACTGATGTTAAAAATTCTAATGTTTTTTATACCTAGACCCCCATTCTTCTTCGGTCTGCAGATATATTTCGACTTGACAAGCTGATACTTCTCCTTTCCTGTTTTACCATACCAGAAAAAAGATCTAGTATGTTTCTCAACCTCTTCCACATTGGTTTTGTGCAAGAGGAACATAGACATAGGATACACTGCCACACTGGACATACAGGAGATAATCTTGATGTATCTGCCTCCCACAGAAAGAGCACCTCCCATCCACCCATCCATCTTTTTCTCATTTTTCCCCAATAAATCTCATCTCAGCTACAGAACATTTCCTGCCACACACAGGGAGGCCTAGATACCTGATAGGCCATTCCCCTGTCTGACAGTTAAAAAGTGTAGCATACATTTCTAACTTTGCATCATCTTCTAGAACCATCATCACCTCACTTTTTTCAAAAATAATCTTGAGCCCAGACATTGCCTCAAACAAATATAACAACAGTTTCAAATTCCTGGCACCCTCCACATCATCTTTAATGAACAAAATAGTATCATCAGCATATTGCAAAATGGCTATCCCCTTCTCAAACAAGTTGTCGGCTAAACCAGTGAACATACCACCTGCCTGTGCATTCAACACCATCTTGGCCAAACAATTCCCTGCCATATTAAACTGGAAGGGGAAAAAAGGATCACCCTGTCTTACCCCTTTAAAACTTCCAAAATAAGGCCCCACCTCTCCATTAATTTTCACAGTGAGGGTTCCCCGAGTAACATCACTTTTCAACCAAATCAGCCAGTCATCACTGAACCTTTTTTGTTTATAGCAATGTAACAAGCATTCCCAGTTGACTTTATCATATGATTTTTCAAAGTCCAATTTCAAAACCACACCTTGTTGTTTTTGAACTTTAGCCTTCTTCATAGTCTCATGCAATAGAGTGACAACATTAGATATAAATCTCCCTTTGATGAAAGCTGTCTGACAAGTCTCAATCAATTTATGCATCACAAGTTTAGCTCTAATCGTCAAGGCTTTTGTAAAAATATTGAATATCACCTGTAGCAGGCATATGGGTCTGAATTTTTGTATAATGTCAGCATCCTCACTTTTCGGCAACAAAGTGATGATCCCATAATTGATATTGGCCAGATCAATTCTATGGGAATGAAAGTCCTCAAAGGCAGCCATAACATCTTGTTTGATCACTTGCCAGTAGAATTGATAGAATTCCACAGGCAAACCATTAGGCCCAGCAGCTTTATTCTTCTCCATCTATTCAATCACATCTTTAATTTTCTCCTCTGAGAATGGTCTCCCCATGCTTTCTCTATCAAGCTCATTGAGTTTCTCCCAATCATCACAATTGTCATCTGACAGCCTAATGGCAAAACCATCGGCAGGCCTAAATAACTTTTCTAATATTCAGTAGCATGTTTCAAGAGACCATAGGTCCCCTGAATTTTCCCACCCCCACTCTGTATGGAGAAAATCATTTTTTTCTAACTCCATTTGCCACCCTATGGAAATATTATGTATTGTTGTCACCTTTCAATAGCCAGTTATCCCTGGATCTTTGCTGCCAATATTGTTATTCTTTTTCATATATCTCTAGCAGTTCATGTTGAACTTGAGCCTTCCTGACTTGTTATTCTTTATTGAGCAGAATGAGTTCCTCAATGTCTTCTAACTCCTGTATCTCTTCACTCAACTGTTTTCTGATTTTTTTCTCTTGCCCCCTAATATGAGCTCCCTAGCCCTTCAAATCATTTCTGACATTTTTGAGTTTCTTCTATAGCCTATCCAAACTATTCTTGCTTCTGACAGGTTTATTCCAAACTTTCTCAACTCTTTCTAGAAACTCAACATTCCCCAACCAGCTTTTTTCAAATCTAAATTCCTTGTTCCCTCCCGCTTGCCCATCCATAGTATCTGATAAATTGCAAATGTATCTATAATTTTTTATGTTCCATGCTGGTTTTATCTACTTTCTTATGTTTTGTTCCAACTTTGGAGTACTTTTCATAGACTTCCTTGGAGTAACCTATTAACAAGATGCCACACTGCCAGTTGCCTGTTTTCTGCTGTTTTTGGTTCCAGAAAGTCAGAAAATGAAAATTCTCGGAATTAGACGAGACAAAAGCCAAAGTCAATATTTCACCGAGGGGGACACGGAGCCAGAATACAAGACGGAGGAGGGACAATGGCCAACCACACCATAGGGTGGCGCGGGTCCCCCTGGCCGTGCCACCAGGTGGTGTGGGCCCCCTGGCTGGCCACCGACCTCGCCCCTTCGCCTATATATTCCTCCTGAGGCAAAAACCCTAAGTAGTCAATCAGAAATCCACGAAAAGTTCTATAGTGCCGCCGCCACCGAAGGGGAGATTCGGGGGGACAGAAAGTCTTTGTTCCGGTACCCTGCCGGGACGGGGAAGTGCCCCCGGAGCCATCTCTATCGATCTCCACCACCATCTCCATCACCATTGCTGATTCACATGATGAGGAGGGAGTAGTTCTTCCTCAAGGCTAAGGGTTCTACCGGTAGCTATGTGTTCATATCTCTCTCTATGCATGATCATATTGTGATCATGAGCTTTGTAATCAAGTAGATCTACCTTGCTACTCAAGTGCTTTAATAGATCTCTGCTCTCCCCATGTGTGTGAAAGTGACAACGTGCACACCATGGTGGCACTTAGGCTAGAGATTACAAATACTTGTTATGAGTTATATTTGGAGTTGGTGTCTTTATGAAATGGTGGTGTTTGTTGGACTCATCTAATACTCAAGGTGACAGTGTGGGGTTTTCTAGATGGGAAAGACTTACTTTGAGGTGTGCTGTTATAGCCCTACCATTGATTAGAGTGTTCAACCGGAGAGTAGTATCATAAAGAGAAGATATTTATATGAGAGTGTTCACTAGTGAAAGTATGATCCCTAGGCCTTGTTTCTTAGCATCGAAACACAGTTTGATACTAGATCTATTACATGTTTGCTAGCTTCCATCTTTATTTCAGTTTTCCTTTAGTCTCTTCCACGCCAGCAAGCTATTTTCTGGCACCGTTACCACTTATAGTTATCCATACCACTTGTATTTCACTATCTCTTCGCCGAACTAGTGCACCTATACACCTGCCAAGTGTATTGGGTGTGTTGGGGACACAAGAGACTTCTTTTATCTTGATTGCAGGATTGCTTGAGAGGGAATACCTTTGACCACTTCCTCCCTAAGTTCGATAAACCTTGCGTGATCCACTTAAGCGAAAACTTGCTGCTGTTCTACAAACCTCTGCACTTGGAGGCCCAACAACTATCTACAAGAATAGAAGTGTGTAGACATCAAGCTCTTTTCTGGCGCCGTTGTCGGGGAGGTAAGGTGAAAAGTACTCACATCCTCCGGTGTGAGTGCTCGAAGTTATTTCCTTTAGATTCTGCAATTTTGTCTTTTTATTTCTTGTTTTCACTAGTTAGGCTTAATGAAAAACAACACAAAAATTAGAGAGCTTTATAGTATTTATCTTGAGTTAGGACATGAAGTGTTTGAAGAGAAAATTAAAAAACCTATGGAACTTTATTTGCATGCTAATAGCAATGTTGTTAGTATGAATTCTTTGAACACCATTATTGCTAATGCTATGGAAAAATCTAAGCTTGGGGAAGTTGGTTTTGATGAGCTTGATCTTTTTAGTTCCCCAGCTTTGGAAGATAGCTATTCTATTGCTTATGATGATACCAAACCTCCAATATATGATGATTACAATAATGAATATGATATTTTCAGTCCACCTACTATTGATGAGAAAATGCCTCCTATATTTGATAATTATGGTGATGAGAATAATAATGATAGCTATTTTATTGAATTTGCTCCCAGTACAATTAATAAGAATGACTATGTTTATGTGGAGAGTATTAATTCCTTTATGCATGTGGCTCATGATAAGAATGTTTTATGTGATAGTTATATTGTTAATTTTATTCATGATGCTACTGAAAGTTATTATGAGAGAGGGAAACATGGTTTTATGCATCTCAATAATGTTAAGTTTCCCCTCTTTATGTTGAAAGTCTTGAAGTTGCACTTGTTTTGCTTTACTATGCTTGTTGCTTTGTGCTTTCATGACTTGTTTCATTACAAGATTCCTATGCATAGGAAGTGGGTTAGAATTAAATGTGTTTTGAATTTGCTTCTTGATGCTCTCTTTTACTTCAATTCATATTTCTTATGTGAGCATTTTCTCAAACTATCATGCCTAACTTAAAGGCGTTAAAGAAAAGTACTTATTGGGAGATAACCCAAAAGTTTTAGATGAGTCTTGGAAGTTATTACTTCTGTAATAACCGCTCCTTATCCTTTTTATTTGCCTTTTGTGCCAAGAGTAACATCTAATGAGAGAGAAGTAATGATTGGGAAAGTTGCTGTCCCGAAACAGATTTATGTGCTTCATCGTAAAAATTCGTGTAAAATCTCTGTACGTCCTTTTGAGGCGTGAATTTTTGTGCTTCTGACCCAGGTTGTTATCTAACTTTCATTAGCTCAACACTTTTCTATTTGAGCAACAGAAGGTCTTCGAAAAAATTCGTCTTTACCTGCTGGTCTGTTTTGACAGATTTCTGCCATTTTCTGCATTTGCTTCTTGTTGGTTCCTTTTTGAGTTATTTTGTGGAATTGAGATTTTTGAGGGAAGTGCTACTATAGCTTGTCTTTTATTGGAAGTTTTATTGGTGTTGAAACTGAACCTAAAGACTTATTATCTTGAGTGCACTAATGTTGCTAATAAAGATTGTGTGAAGTTTTGTATAAAGGAAAAAATTCAGGTGTTTGGAAGGAAAGAGTAATGAGATGAAGAATGGACTAAAGCTCAAGCTTGGGGATGCCACGCGTGTCACCCCAAGAAATATCAAAGAAGTACAAGTGTCAAAGCTTGGGGATGCCCAAGGCATCCCCTTCTTCATCAATAAAAATTCCAGATTTCTTCCAAACACTTCATTTTTATTGTTTCATGCACAATTGAGTTGTTCTTGGAGCGTCTTCTTTTTTGTTTTTCGTTTTGGTTTTAGTTTGCTTGGTTTTCTTAGTTTGCTGAATAAATTGGTTGGACCCCCTCTTTCATTCATTGGTTTTCAAATATTTTGGTTTGGATTGGAAAGAGTAGGAAAAGTTCATGCTTAAGTGGAAAAAAAAGGAGTTTGTTTTTGACTGTGGCCTATGCTTTGGCATGCCATGCTTGATATTGTTTTGGCTTTATGCTTAGTATTCTTTGCTGTAGCTTGAATTGTTATAAACAATTGGGATTGCTTAATGTGCCTTGGATGAATCATGCGTTGTTTTAGCATATTAAAGCATAGTATTGTGGTATTCTCCTTTGATGTTTTATTTGGGTTGACTTGGCGCATGCTCACACCATGTTATGACTATCCCAAGACACCATAGCCTTTATGATCCTTTAGTTTTCAACTTGTAGTATCACTTTATGCTTTGATCAATGATGTTTTGTCGCTCTGCATGATTATGGCCATTACTGCTCTCTTAGTTTGTCGCTCCCAATCTTTTGCTAGCCTCCATAACCAAGTATGAGTTCCACTCATGCATCCAACTCCAAATAAAACCAAGTTATTCCAAAGAGTACACCATACCTACCTACTAGCTTATGCTATTCCAAGTATATTCATGCTTTTGTTTACCTTCCGAATTAAACTTGTTATCAGAAAACTAGTGATTAAAGCTCTCACGAACTTGATGGCACACTTTACTTTTCTTGCCCTTAATAAACTTGAACCATTGTGTCGTCTATGTCGTATATGCTTGCACTTATTTGTTGGGGATTAGCAGAACCATGTTTTCATGGGGAACGCTTTCAACATTGCACGAGTACTTTGTACCTAGTTGATATCATGCTCTTTTGTCTATGGATGTCGTCGGTGTGAAATGAAAGGGGAGATTGTAAGTCCATGGAGTTATGTATATATGTTAGAGAAACGCCTAGGCCGCTGGTCTAATCCATGTTGTCATGGTGGAAACCTGCAGCGTAACCATAATGAGATGTCTATGAAGCATTCTTCTTATAAAAAAAGTCCTATCTTGCAAAGCATTGTTATTCATGTATCTTTTGTTTGTGCATTTTCATGTTGCATCATAGTTTCTTTTTCTTATTGCTAGAACTTTGTCTTTCATGTTATGATTGAAGTACTATGATCCCAGCTTTGAATGTTTTACAAATACTTTGATCAAGTTTATGATGGTGCATGTCACCTCAAAAACTATTCTTTCTTTTTATCACTTACCTACTCGAGGACGAGAAGGAGTTAAGCTTGGGGATGTTGATACATTGCAAATGTATCTATAATTTTTGATGTTCCATGCTTGGTTTTATCTACTTTCTTATGTTTTGTTCCAACTTTGGAGTACTTTTCATAGGCTTTCTTGGACTAACCTATTAACAAGATGCCATAGTGCCAGTTGCCTGTTTTCTGCTGTTTTTGGTTCCAGGAAAGTCAGAAATTGAATATTCCCTGAATTGGAAAGGACAAAAGCCAAAGTCAATATTTCACCGAGGGGGACACGGAGCAAGAATACGAGACGGAGGAGGGCCAGGGGCCAGCCACACCATAGGGTGGCGCGGGTCCCCCTGGCCGCGCCACCAGGTGGTGTGGGACCCCTGGCTGGACACCGACCTCGCCCCTTCACCTATATATTCCTCCTGAGGCAAAAACCCTAAGTAGTCAATCAGAAATCCACGAAAAGTTCCGCAGCTCCGCCGCCACCGAAGGGGAGATTTGGGGGATAGAAAGTCTCTGTTTCGGCACCCTGCCGGGACAGGGAAGTGCCCCCGGAGCCATCTCCATTGATCTCCACCACCATCTCCATCACCATTGTTGATTCCCATGATGAGGAGGGAGTAGTTCTTCCTCGAGGCTAAGGGTTCTACCTGTAGCTATGTGTTCATCTCTCTCTCTATGCATGATCATATTGTGATCATGAGCTTTGTAATCAAGTAGATCTACCTTGCTACTCAAGTGCTTTAATAGATCTCTGCTCTCCCCATGTGTGTGAAAGTGACAACATGCACACCATGGTGGCACTTACGCTAGAGATTACAAATACTTGTTATGAGTTATATTTGGAGTTGGATGTGTTTATGAAATTGTGGTGTTTGTTGGACTCATCTAGTACTTAAGGTGACAGTGTGGGGTTTTCTAGATGGGAAAGACTTACTTTGAGGTGTGCTGTTATAGCCCTACCATCGATTAGAGTGTTCAACCGGAGAGTAGTATCATAAAGACAAGATATTTATATGAGAGTGTTTACTAGTGAAAGTATGATCCCTAGGCCTTGTTTCTTAGCATCGAAACACAGTTTGCTACTAGATCTGTTACATGTTTGCTAGCTTCCATCTTTATTTCAGTTTTCCTTTAGTCTCTTCCACGCCAGCAAGCTATTTTCTGGCACCGTTACCGCTTATAATTATCCATACCACTTGTATTTCACTACCTCTTCGCCGAACTAGTGCCCCTATACACCTGACAAGTGTATTGGGTGTGTTGGGGACACAAGAGACTTCTTGTATCTTGATTGCAGGATTGCTTGAGAGGGAATACCTTTGACCACTTCCTCCCTGAGTTCGATAAACCTTGGGTGATCCACTTAAGGGAAAACTTGCTGCTGTTCTACAAACCTCTGCACTTGGAGGCCCAACAACTGTCTACAAGAATAGAAGTGTGTAGACATCATTATCCAAGATTAAAGGACTATGTTCAGAAATCTCTCTGGTTAACTTATGCACTATTGTTAAAGGAAATAAATTTTACCATTTTTAGCAAACAAGAATCCTATCCAGTTTCTCCAAAGTGGGAATGCATGGTTATTAGACCAAGTATATTGCCCACCTGACATCTACAACTCTCTCATGCCATAGTTATTAATCATAGAATTGAACATATGACTCCATGTACTTAGGACATGGCTTTTATTCTTATCAGAAATGAATCTCATAATGTTACAATCACCTCCCAACAGGAGGGGGAGGGATTGATCCCTACATACATCCGCCAATTCAATTAAAAAATCTTCCTTGTGTTCCTCCTGCGCAGCCTCATAAATCACCACCAGATGCCAATGGATCTGCTTGCTAATATCGAAAACCTTTATCTTAACATGAAACCTCCCCACTGAAGATTCACAATTATCAAACCTGGAGGAACGTAGCCCCCTAGGATACCACCAGATTTCCCCACAGAAGGCAATCAACTCCAGGAAAATTGATTCATAGGATCAATTTTCCTAAAAAAACTCAACAAAATACTCTTTTTTCATTGTTTCCTGCAAACCAATAAAATCCAAGTGTTCCTTCTGTATCAGATTAAACAAATAGGAACTCATACCTTTCTTAACCACACCCCTACAATTTACAATGGCACCTATCATGATACTGTTTTCCTTTCTCTTGTTCCAGTTACAACACCACTCATAGGGTGATAGTTGTCAACATTCACAACAGCTGCTTTTCACTTGCCCTGTCCCCCTTTCACATTACCAACCGATTTCCTCTTTTTTTTATTTTTTCTAGATATCACTAGAGTAAAATCTACCTCATCTTCATCATCATCTCTCCACTCAAGATATTCCACCTGCTCTTTCTTTTCTACAACTTCATTAAGATCATCATGTTTCTTATCAGCTAGCTTATGTCTAGTAATTTCTAAATCTTTCAAAGAATTGACAAATTCAAACGTTAAAAATGAATGTTCCACCCCCATTTCTAATGATCTACTAATAATATCCTCATCATCCAGCACAGCAAAAGAATTAAAGAAAGACAAGTTAGTACCTGACAGATCTCTCTATGAAGCTTGTGCCATGGAGCTCTCATTCATATTTGAAGACCCCCTGATTAGCCAACCTCTCACTCATTCTGATTGAAGGATCACTGTAACTACCTCGGTGAATTACGCTCTAAGTTGCATGCCTGGATGAGCGAAAGTGGTTAAAATAGTATGGTGGGGCCTAGGGGCCACTCATAGGTAGACCTGTCGGCCGTCCTAACCACTTCCAGAACATCGGGACAAGAACGAGCGGAGTAATTGGCAGGCGAAGGGATCAACTACATACACAAGTGAGCATGTATGCAAGCCACCATACAACAGTTTTCAGAGCCATTTCATCTAAAATAAATAGAAATATTGCAACGCCATACGGCAAGATCCAAATATCCTAGATAGAGATAATAGTTTAGGATAGCTCCTCATACATCAAACATCAGAGTATCAGGCGGAAGCGGAAGACAAGATCCGAGTATGGATAAGAAGCAAATCGGCATAAGATGCCACATAAATAAACACATCCCGCCCACATATCTCGCGGATCCCCATCCCCAGAATCTCTACACCGAGTGGTTGTTGCCAACATCATCCGTCTCCTCCACCCAGTATCCATCTTGCGAATACACCTGTTCATCTGAATCAAACAATTTATCGTGTGAGACCCTAGGGGTACTCAGCAAGTCTTTATGCCTCTAAAGGGGACATATACCTAGGGTGACGCAATTGCACCAAAAGATAATACCTAACAAATCTATATATACTCGCTAACCATCCGCCTAACCAATGATAGACGGATGTTCGTTAATTAGTAACAACAGTTATAACAGTATAATTAACAAATCCATCCTCCTTCTCGCTTACCAACGAGAAAGCGGACGAACAACCCATCCGTTGGCAGTTTTATTAACCATTCCATGAGTAGTGCACTATTTACTAGTCAGGTACTTAGTCCAATTAAAAGCGGTACTTTAGTTATACTTGTCTATGATCGAGAAACTGTGCTCCAAGTCGTCCATAACCGTGGACACGGCTTTCAGAAAGATTTACCCTGCAGGGGTGCACAAATAGCAACACACACTCGATCAACCTCGGAAAAACCAAATCAAAACCCAACGAGGCATTCACGACAAAGCGATCACAGGATTCAGAAATATTTCAGGGGCCACCTAATAAGCTACCATACGAAGTCGGCGGCTCGAGACGCGGACCTGTGGTTTCTGACGGCGCTGTAAATGACTAGGAACCCGAAATTGTGATTGGGCTTGTCGATACCGCAAAAACGTGGCGCGATCCTAAACAGTACAGGTGCTCCACGCACAATCTTAAATAAAGCAGTAAAGCATGGCATAAGTGCAGGATAGTAATAAAACCCCAAACTAGTTTGTGGCCCCAAGAAATAGATATGAATCAAGCTCTGGCTCAGGGGGGTCCACGGCCTCCCGGATGTGGATAGTGCGAATAGTCAAGGAACATGAATCAAGTACTCGGGGTCCTACGGGACACAAGTGAGCATGAAAAAACAAATAACAGATATTGCTCACCGGCGCCTCTTTCATTAGTTATCCCATTACTACTCAGGTTAAGTTGTTTAGGTACCTCGTTATCCATCAGACACTCACATACCCTACACATGCTGTTCTACGACCCGCATGGCTCAAACAACTCCTGTAGTAATGGCTCATGGGATGGAGGAACAAGCTTCAGTGGGGTTTAAAAGTAAAGGCTATGCAGTACTTGGGATTCAATTTAATGCAATCGCGACTCAATGATGCAAGAATAAGATAGAGGCAATAGGTACTATATGTATGCAAGCATGTGGTAGTGCTTTCCTGGCAGCTCAGTTGAAGCGGGAGATGGATCTGGGTAGTACTCACAGGATTCTGGTATTTCCACCTTTCGGCCTATTCGAAGAAGAACCAAACAAACAAGGGGCCAACATAAATAAAGTGCACAAGCATATGAATAAAATGCGACAAGCAAACAAGCATGCCATGATGAATGATGCACAATTTACATGGCAATAATGTAGCATGGCATGGGTGAGGTGTGGGGTACAAGAATAAAGCATTTTATTGAGTTTTAGTCATGTTTTGCTCTCAAATAAGTTGCTGTACACTTTTATATTTCTATGATGCATGCTGCAATTCAGAACATGGAATGCATAGTTAGAACGGGCTCGTCGCGCTGATCGATTTAGACATATTATTTGTCAAATTTGGAGTTGTAGAATTAAAGTTATTAATTAATTAAGAAAAGGCATTTTTATTGCATTTTAATAATTTGGAAAATTTAAATTAGTCAAACACTAATTTGGATGGCAGATTTGAAATCCTCACCTTTTTATGATTCAAAAACATATATTATTTGTCAAATTTGCAATTACCAATTATAAGTTATTAATTTCTGGATTTAAAAACATATAAACAATTTCTGGAAATATTTTTATTTCAGAAAGGATGGCGGGGACTTTTGTTACCCTGGGGCTCTCTACCCACAGTCATAGAGACGCAGGACCAGTGTGCTGACTGGGTCGAGCTGGTGTGGCCGGAATTGAACCGGTTTTTCTCACTCGGCCGAAGTTAGCCTCGGTCTATGACCAGTGGGACCGCAGCGCTGGCGGCCCACGGCGCATGAGGGTGACCAGTGGCAACCCCGGGGTCGAATCGGTGGCGGTAAAAAATTACCAGGGGTGCTTTTAGAAAAGTGTCGGGAGGAACCGGATCTGACGAAGAAAAACTGCTAGCTGCATCGATTGCGACCGAACGGCGGCGAATTTTGAAGGGAATATGCCGAGAGGCAATAATAATGTGGTTATTATCTTATTCCATGTTTATAATAAATGTTTATTTTACATGCTAGAATTGTATTGATCGGAAACATCAATACATGTGTGTTTAATAAACAAAAAGGGTTCCTAGTTATGCCTCTCTTATAGACTAGCTTGTTGTTTAACAAGATGATCAAGGTTTCCTGATCATGGACATTGGATGTTGTTAATAACAAGGTCACACCATTGGTGGAATGATGTGATGAACATTCATCCGAAGTATAGCATTACGACCAAAGTCATTATGTTTATATTGTTATAATATCATACGAAGTAATCTTTATACTTAGACCATGAGATCATGTTAATTGCTAACACCGGAAGAGTATCTTGATAACATCAAACGTCACACCGTAACAGGGTGACTATAAAGGTGGGTTCACATACTGAAGGTGTTATGTTGAGGCTCATGGATCAAGAGTGGGATTTGTCCATCCCGATGACGGATAGATATACTATGGCCCTCTCGGTGATATCACATTGAAATAGCTTACAAGCAAGTGATGTGATCACTAGAATGTTATATCACGGGAACGAGAAAAGAGTGCATGTCGGTAATGAGATCAAACTAGGTATGGAGATACCGATGATCGAATCTCGGACATGTAATATATCGCGGGACAAAGGGATTTAGTTACTAGCGTTAAAGGTTCTCACGATCACAGAAGTCATCGTTGAATGTGTAGGAATCAGTATGGATCTCCAGGTCCCGCTGCTGATTATTGATCGGAGAGGGGTCTCGATCATGTCTGCATTATTCGCGAACCGTAGGATGACACACTTAAGGGATACCGACACCATTTGGAGCAAATATGTTTCAGATAAAGATTTAAGAAAGCGCTGGAATTATTTCAATAGACACCAAACTGCTGGGTGAAATTGCTGAAATTGGTTCTGCATGTAATATTGAAATGTTGCAGGGGGTTTTATGTGAATGTTTTTAATTAAAGTAATTAACAAAATTCTGAATAAAAATAATAAAAGGGTTTTATTAAATGAGAGAGCATTAAATTTGGAGAAATTTAATGCATTTAAAGTGGAGACTTTAAAAGAGAATGTGAAGGGGGAAATTTATGTGGAGGGAGTTACCACCACATGAATGGAGGAGGTGAAGGGTCACCTCATCCATGCGCCGGCCATGAAGGAGGGGCACTCCCCCTCCTCCTATAAAAGGCCACCCCCTCCTCACTTCTCAAACACACCTCCTTGTGAAGGATCTCTCTCCCCCTCTAGTATTATTCCCCCATGGTCTCGGATTAGCGAGATACATGTTCCCGGTGGCTTTATCTGGAAAGGAGTTGCTGCTTCCGCTGCTTTGCTGGAGCGAGGGACGGAGGTTGTCAGGGTATCGGACGTGTGTGCGATCACGGATGCACCGCTGCTTTGCGGTGCTGGACTTGGTGGTGCTGGAGCTGGATCTGATGGACGTGTTGGAGCCAGACCTGCTGGACTTCATCACGATCTTGAGATCGGCAAGTGTACGACTACATCAACCACGAGTTCCTACTAGTTAACAAAGCTCGTTGTCTACGAGGGTAAGTTCTCATTGGATGTACGTCCACCCGTTGCTTTGTACCTAGTAGATAGATCTTGGCGTGTAGTTCATACCGTAGGAAATTTTTTGTTTTCTATGCTGCGGACCCAACATTGGTATCAGAGCCTGATCTATGCGTAGGTGCTTTGCACGGCTAGTACACATATGTTTATATGTGGGCGATGATGATCATGTTATTGCTTCTTTCATGTATTTTGGATATTGGTGGCATAGTGGGATGAAGCGGCCCGGACCAACCTTACATGTCATCGTACATGAGACCGGTTCCACGACTGACATGCAACTTGTTTTGCATAAGTGGCTGGCGGGTGTATGTCTCTCCTACTATAGTCAATATCTGATTTACAACGAGTTGCTAATAACTTAGTTATCCTCGTTGTGGTTCATGTTCGTAGGTAAGAACGGTTCTATCTCCGAAAGCCCTAAGCCACGTAAAACTTGCAATTGATAAATTAGAGGCGTCTAGTTTAGATCGTTGTTAGGCTAGTGTCTTGATATGGTATTGTTGTAAGTAGATGTATGATAGATACTCTTACAACACATTCAACGTGTAAATTCCATAGACCTTGGCCTTACACACAAAGGAATGATAGAGATCATACCACGATGCAAATAATAGAGATCAAATGCATGGACCATATCATCTCACTTTACACATTGGATGTTAGCATCTTATACTGCTAGTTTGGCGCTTTCTGTAGCATTGTAAGATGATCCCTCATTTAAATATCAAGATAAAATGTGTTCTTCCTTAAGTATGCACCATTCTATGGATCGTGTTTCGAGACATCACGTGATGATCGGGTGTTCTCAACTCTACGCTTTCATGCAACGGGTGTAAGACAGTTTTACACACGCGAATACTAAGGTTCTTACTTGGAGAGCCTAGCATGTACAGACATGGCCTTGGAACACGGACCAAAAGGTTAAGCATGAGTCATATAGTTGATGTGATGACCATATTGATGCTCGCCTTTGAAGCTACACTGACTCACGTGATGATCGGACTTGGTGTAGTGGATTTGGTTCATGTAATCACCAAAAAGGCATGAGGGATGTCGTTTTTGAGTGGGAGTTCATTTCTAATTTGGATTAGTTGAACTCAATTTGTCATAAACTAAATCTAAGTGAATTTGCATAATTTGTTGTAGTCATTCGCATCTGTTCACTACCTTATGCTTAGTTTTTATTTGAGATAATAGAACTATAGAATTCTGGATATTTACTTTACGAACTGGTATCGTATTGTTTTGAATGTCAATTTAAAGTTTATAAGTCCTATTGCAAACTTTCAGCAAACTCTATTTACTCCATGAAGTTTAATAAGTAGTATTAAATCAAGAGTAAGAATTCCAATGTTAGTATCTAAAGTATCATGTTTGCCTCCATGATTATTGATATTCAAAAAGTTGTTTTAATATCAAGATTATATTGGAGCTGGAAATTGTTTCAGAAACCATCATGTGTGAAAGATATTGTGATATCTGAAACAATGTGTTTGGTTGCATTATGATAGAGTATAATTTAGCAAAATACATGTTCTCATATTGTATGAGAATTTGTGAAGGATGGAGATGTTAGGCATCCAAATCTACCAAAAAGGTTTTGGGAACTGATATTATACTCGTGATTCTTCCTTATAAGCTATAGTAGCTTGATCATGAAAGTTGTCATGATAAGGATGAATAGAAGATGTAAGTAAAATGTTTACTACACTAATAGATTACTAAAGAATGGATTTTTGAAAGAACACCAAACATTTGATGATGGTGATCCACTTCAAAGTGCAAGTCCAAAGGTATTAGTATTTGACTATATACGCTTTGTACCATGTGTCATGTTGATGACACCACTATTGATGTTGATAGATTATTTTAAAAGAAAAGGAATTGCTGAAAGAGAATCTATAAAATATTTGGCAGAAAATAAAAGGTTGGAGATGTCCAACTTAGGTATATAGAAGATATACATGTTATGGCTATATTCCTTGCTTGTTAAACAATGTGGTTCTTAGGTATTGGATACCGAATTGGTTGGTATGAAGTGTCATACAGGACAACGAAATTCATGAACTACAATGGCCTAAGTAACCAGCAAGAGAATGAGTGATGATGTTCATCGAAAACAAATAAAGTGTTATTGTGTTTTTCGTTGTCATCAAACCAAGCTTTCAAGATTTGTTTAAATAATTGTTATTTTGTTCCGGTATCATGAGAACAATGATTGTTCAAATAATTACCGTATTCCATAAAGGATGGATGAACTTTTACAAGTCTAGTTGGAGAAATCACATCCATAAACACTATTGTTAAAATGTCGCAAGACAAATGATTGAAAGATCACTTATGAAGTGACATCGCTGTTTAAATTATATTTGAAAGAAAACATGAAGAAACTCCATGTTGATGGATTTTTGGAGTCTTTGATTTTGATCAATTGACGCATGTGAGACTTTCCTCGAGATAATTGAAACTCCATCCATAGGCCAGAGAGGAACGGATGGCTAGCTTATTGGAAATTGTGCATGCTGATGTGCATAGTCCATTATGTGTAGCCATATGCGATGGATCTTTTTGCTTCATATGCTTTCTCCAAAAATTTGAGTGAATATATCTGTATATTTACTTAATAAGGAAGAAGTATGAAACATTTGAAAATTGTTCAAAGACTTTCAAGATGAAGTGAAAAATCATTGTAACAAGAAAATAAAGAGTTTATGATTCAATCATAAAGGAAGATATTTGAGTTACATGTTTAGCAAAAACACCTAAGACTTGAGGAATTGTTCCATGATTTGTATTTCCCGATAAACCATAGGAGTATGGCATATTCGAGAGATAAAATCAAACCATGTTTGACATGGTAAGATCAAGGGTGTCCTTTATAAAACTGCCATTATGTTTTAAGGATTGAAGCTTTAGAGACTACCGCTTTTACACTGAAAAGAGCACCATCGTGATCCATTGAAATGACACCATATGAGTTATGGTTTGGGATAAAACCTGAATTGTCTTTTCTTAAATTTTGGTATGCTATGCATAAGTAAAATGTTTACAACCAAAGTCGAATAAGCACGTCTTTGTAGGTTATCCCAAAGAATTTGTTGGGAATTTCTCCATAACACCAAGGACAAAAGAGTTTGTTACTTGGAACGTCAAGTTTTTTGAGAAGGAATTTTTCGTGAAAAGTTAAGTGGGAGGACAATAGAACTTTGATAAGGTTGTTGAACCTTAGCTATATGTGCTAAGTAGCGCAGCGCCGGAAAGTGTCCCGGTGGCGGCCACAATGCTCATGGCTCTCGTGATTACAAAAGATGTGATCTTGGAGATTAGAGTTCCTATAGAACCGTGAGGGTCGGTAAGAATCAAATAGTAAGATTTAATAAGCAAGTCGTTATTGTTTTGACAATGATGAACCGACTACATGCAAAGAAGCGATGATGGGCCCTGACTCCATAAAATGACTAGAAGTCATAGAATCCGTGATAGTATCCATACACGAGAAAACAAGTTTCTGAACTTGGAAGACCCTCCGGAAAGGCGTGAAGCCTATCGGTCGTGTTTGGATCTATAAAGAAATAAGACATGGATGTTTAACATCTATGAAATAGTCGACATGTCGGAAAGAAGTTTACGACAATGTTCAAGGGGTTGACTATGACAAGATATGATCTTTCATAGCGATATATAGTCTTGGCGGATTAATGTAGCAACCACTACATATAATTTGGTATATGGTAGTTGAATAAACAAAACAAGGTTCTTCTAATAGAACGGTAACCTAGGACATGTACATGACATGGTCCGAAGGGTTTTGTTAATTCAAAGGGTGCTGAAAGGGCATGTAAACTTCAATAGTTGAAGTAAGCATAGCGGAGTTGGAATCTTCACCATGATGAAACTATTAAAAGAGTTTAAATTCATCGAAGATGATGAAGATGCTTGCATTTGCAAGAAATTAAGTGGGAGCGCTGAGACATATTTCTAATACATTATGTAGAGGACATATTGTTGATTGGAAATGATGTATCTTGTATTGACACAAGTTAAGAATTTCATTAAAATAAGATTTCGATGAAAGACTTGGGCAAACCCGGAATATTAGGCATCAATATCTATATGGATAGATTAAGGCGCTAATATGGTTGTGCCAGACATACATATATGATATATTGAAAGGGTTCAATATGGAAACAACAAGAAAGGTTCTTGCTGCATGGAAAGGATTGTATCAAAATTCAAGTGTTTCAACACTTGGTGAGTAAAATCACATAAAGATTTTGATCGATTATACCATGATATGTATATATCCAGAATGTCCTATGCTCTAAAAGTTATGAGCATATACCAAAATGATTCATAAGATGATCATTGGACAATAGTGAAGATATTCTTATGAGCTTTGGAAGAACTAATAATATATAATGTATAAGTGACAAATAGTTAAAGGTAGTTCATTGTAAAGTGTTACATTGATACTAGTTTTGTCACAGGATACAAATTAAATTTATCTCAATTTAGACTATGGGTGGCACAATGTAATGGAAAGGATATTCCATCATGGATTTGGATGAGTTCCAAAGTTGAGACATTGTGACGGATACTACAACAAAAGGCTAAGTATATGACTGCTATAGTAGCAGCAAAGGAGGGCATTTGTGTTAAGTAGTTTGTTATCAAACTAGGTGTGGTTCAAAGTAGGCTAATACTATGAAGATATATTGTGTGACAATAATATCAACATATTTTGAGCCAAACGAACTAAAGGTCTCACCAAAGGACCAAATCTATACAATGCCATCTCATTTGAGAATGAGTGATGCGTAGAGACGCAAAGACATGCAAATACACACGGACCTGAAACTGTCAGATCCAGAGATTATGTTAACCACTAGCAATAGCGTATATGCAACACCAGAAAGCCATAGGTATTCAATACGCAAAGTTTTTCATACTAGATTATTGACTCTAGTGCAAGTGGGAGACTGAAGGGAATATGCCCGAGAGGCAATAATAAAGTGGTTATTATCTTATTCCATGTTTATGATAAATGTTTATTTTATATGCTAGAATTGTATTGATCGGAAACATCAATACATGTGTTTTTAATAAACAAAAAGGGTTCCTAGTTATGCCTCTCTTATAGACTAGCTTGTTGTTTAACGAGATGATCAAGGTTTCCTGATCATGGACATTGGATGTTGTTAATAACAAGGTCACACCATTGGTGGAATGATGTGATGAACATTCATCCGAAGTATAGCATTATGATCAAAGTCATTATGTTTATATTGCTATAATATCATACAAAGTAATCTTTATCCTTAGACCATGAGATCATGTTAATTGCTAACACCGGAAGAGTATCTTGATAACATCAAACGTCACACCGTAACAGGGTGACTATAAAGGTGGGTTCATTACGAAGGTGTTATGTTGAGGCTCATGGATCAAGAGTGGGATTTGTCCATCCCGATGACGGATAGATATACTCTGGGCCCTCTCGGTGATATCACATTGAAATAGCTTGCAAGCAAGTGATGTGATCACTAGATTGTTATATCACGGGAACGAGAAAAGAGTGCATGTCGGTAACGAGATCAAACTAGGTATGGAGATACCGATGATCGAATCTCGGACATGTAATATATCGCGGGACAAAGGGATTTAGTTACTAGCGTTAAAGGTTCTCACGATCACAGAAGTCATCGTTGAATGTGTAGGAATCAGTATGGATCTCCAGGTCCCGCTGCTGATTATTGATCGGAGTGGGGTCTCGATCATGTCTGCATTATTCGCGAACCGTGGGGTGACACACTTAAGGGATACCGACACCATTTGGAGCAAATATGTTTCAGATAAAGATTTAAGAAAGTGCTGGAATTATTTCAATAGACACCGAAACTGTTTCGGGTGAAATTGCTGAAATTGGTTCTGCATGTAATATTGAAATGTTGTAGGGGGTTTTATGTGAATGTTTGTTAATTAAAGTAATTAACAAAATTCTGAATAAAAATAATAAAAGAGTTTTATTAAATAAGAGAGCATTAAATTTGGAGAAATTTAATGCATTTAAAGTGGAGACTTTAAAAGAGAATGTGAAGGGGCAAATTTATGTGGAGGTAGTTACCACCACATGAATGGAGGAGGTGAAGGGTCACCTCCTCCATGCGCCGGCCATGAAGGAGGGGCACTCTCCCTCCTCCTATAAAAGGCCACCCCCTCCTCACTTCTCAAACACACCTCCTTGTGAAGGATCTCTCTCCCCCTCTAGTATTATTCCCCCATGGTCTCGGATTAGCGAGATACATGTTCCCGGTGGCTTTATCTGGAAAGGAGTTGCTGCTTCCGCTGCTTTGCTGGAGCGAGGGACGGAGGTTGTCGGGGTACCGGACGTGTGTGTGATCACGGATGCACCGCTGCTTTGCGGTGCTGGACTTGGTGGTGCTGGAGCTGGATCTGATGGACGTGCTGGAGCCAGACCTGTTGGACTTCATCACGATCTTGAGATCGGCAAGTGTACGACTACATCAACCACGAGTTCCTACTCGTTAACAAAGCTCGTTGTCTACGAGGGTAAGTTCTCGTTGGATGTACGTCCACCCGTTGCTTTGTACCTAGTAGATAGATCTTGGCGTGTAGTTCATACCGTAGGAATTTTTTTGTTTTCTATGCTGCGGACCCAACAAATTTTGCTCTGCCGTAAAAAGGAGAGTTGAAGAGGATTGCTCGGGCTACAACTTTGGTTCAGCAAGATCGCACGGATACGGCCCACACCAATCGGAATCTGTGGAAGAATAGAGGTACGCCAGGTTTCCGCATTGTCGGTTGCGCAGCGATGAAAGTGCGGTCGCGTCTTGCGCAAGGCGCGCGTGCGAGCGAGAGATGGCGGCGCCGGTGTGTTACAAGGGCGGAGGAGAGCTAGGGCAGGGAGAAGAAGCTCACCGGCCTTGTCGGCAAGGTTGGAGAACGCGACGCCGACGGGGAAGGTGCCGAGAGGGAGTAGACGGTAACGGCGAGCGTGCGCAGGGACGGCGCCAGCGTGTGCTGCAACCTCGTCGAGGTACTTCTCCTCCTTCCTAGGAGGCACAGGACGATGCCGGGCTCACGGGCGAGGTCCTCGACAAGGTTTCCCAGCGGCACAATGGTTCGGCCACGGCCAGAACATCGACTGCGCGCGGGGTGCTTTTGCTTGGAGAAAACAAAGTAGATCGCGATGGGGATGGAGCAGGTCGGGAGAGGGTTGCCTCGGATGCCCTCTGCTGCTACTTTATGGGGAGAGGAACTAGGACACGGCAGAGACGTTAGGCTGCTGGCGAGCACGTGCTTGGGAGGGAAGGAGATAAACAGTGGGGAATGCCACGGTCAAGTTGGTCTTCTCTCTGTTGCTCGAGCCCCACCAACAGGAAAAGATCAAACAAAAGCAGGCGCTGGGTGGTGGCGTGTTAGGGAGGCCAAGGTCAGGTTCAACAAAAACTTAGCTAGTTTGGTTGAGGTTGCCCCAGGTGGTTTTTCGGTTTAAAAGAGTGTGTAGGTGCGTGTATGTACACATATGTACACATGGCCAGAATTTTTGGAAAAGAAGAAGATTGGAGTTTTTATATAGTCCAAACTAGACTAGATGGGACTAGTTTTAGACAAAACTTTAGACGGATTTAGGCTGGGGGCACGCTGTAGCTGGGAGGAAAAAGAAAAGGAGGCTCGGGTTGCTTTGCATGCTCCAGCAAGAATCAGCCCATGACAACACTCCATGATCAAAACAAACAAGGCAAAAAAAACGTAAAGAAAGGAAGCATGCATGGGTGTCTTATATTTCATGTGCCTAGAGGATATTGTTATTGCATGTGTCACATACACTTACATGTGGGGCTTATTTTGTGAAAACAAAATAATACATGCATACACCCTACCAAAAAAGAAAAGGCATCAAAGAGTTGGACAAGGATTGATCTAAGAGATGGTTTGGGGGTTGATTTGAATTCATTCAAATGAGTTCCTCAAATGAGCAAAATTCCATATGCATCCAAGGAAAACAAGAGATCAAGCAAAGAATGGTTATCTTGCATGGGCCATGCATGAACCTTAGATAGGCCAAATTATATTTGTGAAAACAAATACAAGCTCAAATGACCTCATTTAGCCCCATGCACTCAAAATTTGAATAAAGCCCCAGCATAAAGTTTGAAGAGGTTAAATAAAACATCAATAGAAGAACTAGAATAAGATGGAGATGTGGGGCTTATATTTCATGCGACATGAAATAATGATACCACACATAGCATACATGCACAAGGAATTAACACATGGTTGGAATTAAACCCATATGTCCAAGAATTGATGAAATAAGCATGAATAAATATAATGGAAATGCTAGTGTGTGTATGCCACTAGATGATTATATGGTCCCATTTGTATTTAGATATGCCCACTCATTTAGAAGTAAACCATAAGAAGATGTAAAAGTATCCCCACATGTAGACCCACATCATTTATATTGTGAAAACAATAGTAAACACCATTGGGGCATGTGGTATAGAAGGGGATCCATCTTTATATATGTGAGCTGGACAAGACCCAAAGAGAAGACGCAAAAGCCCACAAGTATTTTGGGATGGTGGATTTATAAGGTGGTGACAAAGAAAAAGGTGGTGGAGTTGATAAAAGATATGCCCCCAACTCCACTTGGGCATCAAGCATTTATCAAGAACCAACTACAATATATCAAGAGGAAAATACAATTAATAATGCATATGAGATAAGAACCAAAAGAAAAAGGGTTTTATATGATGCTCAAATGCAAGGTGGCATGATGACATGAGCATGATATAATTAAGATGCAACAATTATATGTAGGAAGTAGCAATTATATTACTAGACCAAGTAGCATTACATATGTTAGACAGATGGGATGCTACAACTCTCCCCCACTAAACAGGAATCTCGCCCCGAGATTCTAGGAAGAAGAAGACACGAAGAGGGTAGGATACTTGGCACGGAGCTCATCCTCGCGTTCCCAAGTGGCTTCATCAACGGAATGGTGCGACCACTGCACCTTGCAGAACTTGATGGACTTGTTGCGAGTCCTTCTTTCTGCGACTTCTAGAATTTTTATGGGGTGTTCTTGATAAGACAGATCTTCTTGGAGATTGATGAGTTCATGGTCCACGGTCCTGCCGGGATCCTTAAAGCACTTCTTGAGTTGAGAGATATGGAAAACATCGTGGACCTTGAGTTTTTCAGGGAGCTCAAGAGCATAAGTGAATTCTCCTCTTCTTCCACAAACTTTGAAAGGACCAATGTATCTAGGAGCCAGCTTTTCTTTGATACCAAACCGGTGCGTGCCTCTCATGGGAGTGACACGAAGGTAAACGAGATCACCAGGGACATACTCCATGTCTGTGTGCTTTCTGTCATAGTTGCTCTTCTGGCGACTTTGAGAAACCTTTAGGTTTTCAAGAATGATGTGAACCTTCTCCTCCGCTTGAGTTACAATGTCGGGGCCAAACAATGTTCTTTCACCTGCACCCGACCAACCAATCGGAGTTCTGCATTTGCGACCATAGAGAACCTCAAATGGTGCCATCTTTAGACTTTTCTGGAAGCTGTTGTTGTAAGAGAATTCAGCATAAGGAAGACATTCTTCCCACTACATGCCGAAAGAGATAACGCAAGCACGGAGCATATCTTCAAGAATCTGATTGATCCTTTCAACTTGTCCTTGCGACTGAGGGTGGTAAGCTGTGCTGAAGTTCAATTTTGTTCCCAAAGCATTTTGGAAACTTCCCCAGAACTTGGAAGTGAAGATGCTTCCACGGTCTGAGCTGATCTCAAGAGGAACTCCATACAGAGAGACAATTCTATTGATATAGAGCTCAGCCAACTGAATTGCAGAAATTGTTTCCTTGACGAGGAAGAAGTGGGCCACTTTAGAAAGCCTGTCGATGACAACAAAGATTGCATTGTTGCCCTTCTGCGACCTTGGAAAACCAGTTATGAAGTCCATCTCTACTTTCTCCCATTTCCATTCCGGAGGTTTCAATGGTTGTAGAAGACCGGAAGGTTTCTGATGGACAGCTTTAACTCTGCGGCAGACATCACATTCCGAGACATACTTGGCACAATATTGTTTCAACCCAGGCCACCAATACTGTGTTTTCAAGTCCATGTACATCTTAGTGCTGCCAGGGTGGATAGAAAGAACAGAATCATGCGCCTCCTTAAGAACTTGCTCTCTCAATCCCCGGTCGTTCGGAACAAACATCCGGTGTTCAACGAATAGAGCTCCTTGATCATCGACGTGGAAGGACTCATACTTCGGCAGTTGAATGTTGGAGATTATGTTTTTGGCGTAAGCATCACCTCGCTGACTAGCACGAATCTTTTCTTCCAAGAGAGGGGTTGCCAGAAGATTCAGAAGATACCCTTGATCCACAATTTCAAGGTTGAGCTTGCGGAATTCCTCGCACAAGAGAGGATGTTGTTCTTCCAGCATGAGGCTGTTGACATAAGCTTTTCGGCTGAGAGCATCGGCCATCACATTAGCTTTGCCAGGAGTGTAGTTGATGGTCAAATCGAAATCATTAATTGCTTCAATCCACCTCCTCTGACGAAGGTTGAGATCAGGTTGTGTGAAGATATATTTCAGACTCTTGTGATCAGAAAAGATTTCACAATGGTTGCCAAGCAAGTAGTGCCTCCATATTTTCAAAGCAAAGACAACTGTTGCGAGTTCAAGGTCATGTGTTGGATAGTTGAGCTCATGAATTTTCAACTGACGAGAGGCATATGCAACGACTTGCTTTTCTTGCATAAGGACCGCACCCAATCCTTGCAAGGAGGCGTCACGGAATATCTAGAAAGGCTTTGAAGTATCTGGAGGAATCAAGACTGGTGTGGAAGTGAGCTACTCTTTGAGTGTTTCAAAGCTTGCTTGACATGCAGGAGACCAAAGGTATTTCTTGCCTTTCTTGAGGAGATCGGTAAGAGGCTTCTCAATCTTCGAGAAATTCTGAACGAAGCAACGGCAGTAACTAGCCAAACCAAGGAAACTCCGGACTTCTTTGACATTTATGGGTGGAAGCCAGTCAACAATTGTCCGAACAGTTTCTGGGTTGACGGCAATGCCCTTGGCAGAGATGACGTGACCAAGGTAGGTGACTTCAGGCAGCCAGAACTCACACTTGGAGAACTTTGCATACAGGCAGTTCTCACGAAGCTTGTTTAGGACACACTGAAGGTGTTCTCCATGTTCTTCTTTTGACTTAGAATAGACTAGGATGTCATACGGATAGACCATAATGAACTTATCAAGATACTCCATGAAAACCGAGTTCATAAGCCTCGAGAAGGTGGCAGGTGCGTTGGTGAGACCGAAAGACATGACCGTGTACTCATACAGGCCATAGCGGGTGGTGAAAGTTGTTTTGGGAACATCTTCCTTGCGAATCTTGATTTGATGATACCCACTTCTCATATCAAGCTTAGAGAATACCACAGCTCCGGCTAGCTGATCGAAGAGATTATTAATCCGCGGAAGGGGATATTTATTCTTGATGGTTTTAGCATTGAGAGCCCGATAGTCAACACAAAGTCTATCAGTCTTGTCTCGCTTCTTCACAAAGATGGTTGGGCTACCCCAAGAAGAAGTACTGTGTTGAATGAAACCCAACTTCTCTTGTTCATCAAGCTGATGTTTGAGTTTAGCCAACTCAGCAGGACCCATTTTATAAGGCCGCTTGGAGATAGGAGCGGTACCAGGTTCAAGCTCAATCACAAACTCGACCTCTTGATCAGGAGGCATACCCGGTAACTCTTCAGGAAAAACATCTGGGAACTCACAGACCACCGGAACACTCTGAATAGCTTCCATAGCATCATCATTCAGAGCCGCCAAAGAGAAAAGCTGAATTGTAGGAGTCAGACTTGGAGAATAGACTATATGGCCTTCAGGAATTTTCAGAGAAACCGAGCGTTCGGCACAATCAATCACAGCTGCATTTGCTGTTAACCAGTCCATGCCCAAGATAACATCAATGTCAGAATTGCCCAGAATAATTAAGGAAGCCGGGAACGAAGAAACACCAATCTCAATTTGATTGCCATGGCTGATTTTAGAAGCCCTCATGTTTAATCCAGGAGATTGCACCATGAGGCGAGTTGGTAAAGCATCAAAAGGTAACCCATTACTCTCCGCAAACTTGTATGACACGAATGAATGTGATGCACCAGAATCAAACAAAACTCGTGCAGGAACTGAGTTAACAGGAAGCATACCCATCACAACTCCAGGTGCATGCTCAGCTTGAGCGACGTTGACACAGTTGGCACGAGAAACAGTAGACCCGGGCTTGGTGTTGATGTTGAGATCCCGAGGTGGAGGTGCACGAACCATAGAAGAACTTGCCGCAGTTCTTGGAGGTGGTGGTGGAAGAGCTTTGTTGTTCATTGGGCAATTCTAGTGTTGATGCCCAGTGTTTCCACAGGTGTAACAAGCACCAGGTGGACGTGGAGCAGCGTAGCCAGGGACTCCGCCAGGCGCTCCAGGGTAGTTGTGGTTATAGCCCCTAGGAGCAGCAGTGAAGGAGTTTGGTGGCCTTGCCGCATAGCTTGAAGGTCTTGGTGGAGCCAGGAGCGACGGTGGGGTGTTAGGAACCTAGACACGACGCTTAGAAGGGGCTGTCATAGCTGAAGAGCTTGCTGCATCGCGGCTGTGTTTCTTGGACTCCTCAAACACTTGCCTACTTGCTTCTTCCTGCAGAGCTGTATGTTGGAGTTCTAGAAAAGACCCCGGCCTTGCATGAGTGATTGCATCTTTGATTGATGTATTGAGCCCTTGTCTGAACCTCTTTTGCTTCTTCTTGTCATCAGAGATCTCATCGCCACCATACCGAGAAAGGTTCATGAAGTTTCTGATATAGGTATTGACATTGTCATTGCCCTGCTTGAGGTTGAGAAACACTTCCTTCATCCTTTCCATGACAATTTCTGACAGATATTTCTCTTTGAAAGCCCTAGTGAACTACTCCCAAGTAGGCTGAAACTCAGAGTGGTTTGCCTTGAGGTAATTATCCCACCACAGAGATGCATCTCCCTTCAGAAGGTGAGTGGCACATTTTACCCATTCTTGCTCAGGAACATCAGCAGTCATCAGCAACCTTGACATCTCACGCAGCCAATCATCTGCGTCCAGAGGCTGATCAGACACCTCAAAGTGGCGCGGGTTGAAAACTTCAGAAAACTCTTGATGTCTCCTCGCTTGGGAGGTGGAGGTAGCGGGACAAACTCATTTCTCCCGACACTTTCTTCAAATCGCTGCTGGTTCTACTGCATTGCTCCCAAGGCATTAGCAATACTTGCCAACGCAGCCCCTAGTTCAGGTGGTATGTCCTCCTCAGAACGGCATGGTGGTGCCATCCTGTGATTGATATAAAACTCAAGTCAGTACCATAATGGAGAATGATAATAATCCAAAATAGTACCAAAATGGAATTAACCAAGATTAAAGGATACAAATTACTAAATGATATTAAAGTATCAACAAAGTTCAAAGCACCTAGAAGATATTAAGCATATCGCACACGACTGAACAAGGAGTGTGGTACACAAGCTAACAAAGAAAAAAATTCCGCAATTTTCGGCATTAAAGTACCACAGTATGCGCAAAACCACTTAACGAATCAAGATTAGTACTCTACCAATTCAATATACAAGAGAGAATAATAAAAGTAGTGGTATGGTCGCGACTCCATCCCGCACTCAAATCATTACTCCGCACATGAATAAGTAAAACACATATCCCAACTTCCTTCTTTCTTAAGATGAACCTAAAGATTAGTAACTACGGAAACGAACACCCCAAACAAGATAGCGTCAGATAACAAAGAGTAAGACAGATCGCACCAGTATACAACGAATCAGATAGGTCGCGTCGAGTTACAAAGGCCTGTTGGTATGGAATGTACCAACAGTTGATAACCAAAAGGCAGATAGTGATAACATGTTGGATGCAACATATAGACAAGGAATTCACACACACACACACACACACAACCTATGGTACTACGGAACCCAGAACACGTGAATCCTAGTTTGAATTTTAGAAGAGGATTGAAAACGTTACACTTCCTTACCAGAAAAAGGTGGGTGGGTGGGTAAGAAGAAAAATGGAAGCAATCCTACTCTCACGTTTTGTTTTTCCCTAGTATACATAGCTACCAAAATATTTGCTAGACTGACAACGACCATTTGGCTGAGACCCTGAAGGGCGGGATGGCTCTGATACCAATTGTAACTACCTCGGTGAATTACGCTCTAAGTTGCATGCCTTGATGAGCGAAAGTGGTTAAAATAGTATGGTGGGGCCCAGGGGCCACTCACAGGTAGACCTGTCGGCCGTCCTAACCACTTCCAGAACATCGGGACAAGAATGAGCGGCGTAATCGGCAGGCGAAGGATCAACTACATACACAAGTGAGTATGTATGCAAGCCACCATACAACAGTTTTCAGAGCCATTCCATCTAAAAGAAATAGAAATATTGCAACGCCATACGGCAAGATCCAAATATCCTAGATAGAGATAATAGTTTAGGATAGCTCCTCATACATCAAACATCAGAGTATCAGGCGGAAGCGGAAGACAAGATCCGAGTACGGATAAGAAGCAAATCGGCATAAGATGCCACATAAATAAACACATCCCGCCCACAGATCTCGCGGATCCCCATCCCCGGAATCTCTACACCGAGTGATCGTTGCCAACATCATCCGTCTCCTCCACCCAGTATCCATCTTGCGAATACACCTGTTCATCTGAATCAAACAATTTATCGTGTGAGACCCTAGGGGTACTCAGCAAGTCTTTATGCCTCTAAAGGGGACATATACCTGGGGTGACGCAATTGCAGCAAAAGATAATACCTAACAAATCTATAGATACTCGCTAACCATCCGCCTAACCAATGATAGACGGATGTCCGTTAATTAGTAACAACAGTTATAACAGTATAATTAACAAATTCATCCTCCTTCTCGCTTACCAATGAGAAAGCGGACGAACAACCCATCCATTGGCAGTTTTATTAACCATTCCATGAGTATTGCACTATTTACTAGTCAGGTACTTAGTCAAATTAAAAGCGGTACTTTAGTTATACTTGTCTATGATCGAGAAACTGTGCTCCAAGTCGTCCATAACCGCGGACACGGCTTTCAGAAAGATTTACCCTGCAGGGGTGCACAAATAGCAACACACACTCGATCAACCTCGGAAAAACCAAATCAAAACCCAACAAGGCATTCATGACAAAGCGATCACAGGATTTAGAAATATTTCAGGGGGCCACCCCAATAAGCTACCCGCAACGAAGTCGGTCGGCTCCGAGACGGACCCAGGGTTTGCGACGATGGCTGTAAACGACTAGTAACCCGAAAGTGTGACTGGGCTTGTCGATACCGCGAAAATGTGGCGCGATCCAAAACTGTACATGTGCTCCACGCACAATCTTAAATAAAGCAGTAAAGCATGGCATAAGTACAGGATAGTAATAAAACCCCAAACTAGTTTGTGGCCCCAAGAAATAGATATGAATCAAGCTCTGGCTCAGGGGGGTCCACGGCCTCCCGGATGTGGATAGTGCGAATAGTCAAGGAACAGGAATCAAGTACTCGGGGTCCTACGGGACAAAAGTGAGCATGAAAAACCAAATAACAGATATTGCTCACCGGCGCCTCTTTCATTAGTTATCCCATTACTACTCAGGTTAAGTTGTTTAGGTACCTTGTTATCCATTAGACACTCACATACCCTACACATGCTGTTCTACGACCCGCATGGCTCAAACAACTCCTGTAGTAATGGCTCATGGGATGGAGGAACAAGCTTCGGTGGGGTTTAAAAGTAAAGGCTATGCAGTATTTGGGATTCAATTTAATGCAATCGCGACTCAATGATGCAAGAATAAGATAGAGGCAATAGGTACTATATGTATGCAAGCATGTGGTAGTGCTTGCCTGGCAGCTCAGTTGAAGCGGAAGACGGATCTGGGTAGTACTCCTGGATTCCAGTATTTCTAAGGCGTCTATTCGAAGAAGAACCAAACAAACAAGGGGCCAACATAAATAAAGTGCACAAGCATATGAATAAAATGCGACAAGCAAACAAGCATGCCATGATGAATGATGCACAATTTACATGGCAATAATGTAGCATGGCATAGGTGAGGTGTGGGGTACAAGAATAAAACATTTTATTGAGTTTTAGTCATGTTTTGCTCTCAAATAAGTTGATGTACACTTTTATATTTCTAAGATGCATGCTGCAATTCAGAACATGGAATGCATAGTTAGAACGGGCTCGTCGTGCTGATCGATTTAGACATATTATTTATCAAATTTGGAGTTATAAAATTAAAGTTATTAATTAATTAAGAAAAGGCATTTTTATTGCATTTTAATAATTTGGAAAATTTAAATTAGTCAAACACTAATTTGGATGGCAGATTTGAAATCCTCACCTTTTTCTGATTCAAAAACATATATTATTTGTCAAATTTGGAATTACCAATTATAAGTTATTAATTTCTGGATTTAAAAACATATAAAAAATTTCTGAAAATATTTTTATTTTAGAAAACGATGGCGGGGACTTTTGTTACCCTGGGGCTCTCTACCCACAGTCACAGAGACGCGGGACCAGTGTGCTGACTGGGTCGAGCTGGTGTGGCCGGAATTGAACCGGTTTTCTCACTCGGCCGAAGTTAGCCTCGGTCTATGACCAGTGGGACCGCAGCGCTGGCGGCCCATGGCGCATGAGGGTGACCAGTGGCAACCCTGGGGTCGAATCGGTGGCGGTACAAAATTACCAGGGGTGCTTTTAGAAAAGTGCCGGGAGGAACCGGATCTGATGAAGAAAAACTGCTAGCTGCATCGATTTTTCGAAAGACGATGTCGAGCAAACTGTTGGAAATTTTCCGACGCTGCAAAAACAAAAGTTGTAGAGCCAACGTCGAACTACAACTTTGGTGTTTGGAGCTTCGCCAACGGAGGTCTGCAGCGGACGGGGCAAGGAGATGAACAGAGGAGATCTCGCGGTTTAAAAACTGACGGAAAAATTTGCAGAAACGGGCTGAGATCGGGCTGGTTTGCGACGACGATTGCGACCGAACGGCGGCGAATTTTTCCCTGCCATAAAAAGGAGAGTTGAAGAGGATTGCTCGGGATACAACTTTGGTTCAGCAAGATCGCACGGATACGGCCCACATCGATCGGAATCTGCGGAAGAACAGAGGTGCGCTAGGTTTCCGCTGTTGTCGGTTTGCCAGGCTGGCGAAAAGGGTTCTGGCAGATAAGGGCGCGGCGTAAGAAGAGAGATGGCGCGCCGTGTTAAGGGCGGAGGAGAGCTAGGGCAGGGAGAAGCTCACCGGCCTTGTCGGCAAGGTTGGAGAACGCGACGCCGACGGGAAGGTGCCGAGAGGGAGTAAACGGTGACGGCGGCGTGCAGGGGCGATGCGGCGTGTCAGCGCAACCTCGTCGAGGTACTTCTCCTCCTTCACAGGAGGCACAGACGATGTCGGGCTCAGGCGAGGTCCTCGACAAGGTTTCCCAAGCGGCACAATGGTTCGCCACGGCCTGAACATCGATCGCAAGGGTGCTTTTGCTTGGAGAAACGGCAGTAGATCGCGATGGGGATGGAGCAGGTCGGGAGAGGTTGCCTCGGATGCCCTCTGCTGCTACTTTATGCGGAGAGGAACTAGGACACGCAGAGACGTGAGGCTGCTCAAGCAGCACGTGCTTGGGAGGGAAGGAGATAAACAGTGGGGCATGCCACGGTCAGGTTGGTCTTCTCTCTGTTGCTCGAGCCCCACCAACAGGAAAAGATCAAACAAAAGCAGGCGCTGGGTGGTGGCGTGTTAGGGAGGCCAAGGTCAGGTTCAACAAAAACTTAGCTAGTTTGGTTGAGGTTGCCCCAGGTGGTTTTTCGGTTTCAAAGAGTGTGTAGGTGCGTGTATGTACACATGGTCAGAATTTTTGGAAAATAAGAAGATTGGAGTTTTTATATAGTCCAAACTAGATTAGATGGGACTAGTTTTAGACAAAACTTTAGATGGATTTAGGCTGGGGGCGCGCTGCAGCTGGGAGGAAAAAGAAAAGGAGGCTCGGGTTGCTTTGCATGCTCCAGCAAGAATCGGCCCATGACAACACTCCACGATCAAAACAAACAAGGCAAAAAAAACGTAAAGAAAGGAAGCATGCATGGGTGTCTTATATTTCATGTGCCTAGAGGATCTTGTTATTGCATGTGTCACATACACTTACATGTGGGGCTTATTTTGTGAAAACAAAATAATACATGCATGCACCCTACCAAAAGAGAAAAGGCATCAAAGAGTTGGACAAGGATTGATCTAAGAGATGGTTTGGGGGTTGATTTGAATTCATTCAAATGAGTTCCTCAAATGAGCAAAATTCCATATGCATCCAAGGAAAACAAGAGATCAAGCAAAGAATGGTTATCTTGCATGGGCCATGCATGAACCTTAGATAGGCCAAATTATATTTGTGAAAACAAATACAAGCTCAAATGACCTCATTTAGCCCCATGCACTCAAAATTTGAATAAAGCCCCAGCATAAAGTTTGAAGAGGTTAAATAAAACATCAATAGAAGAACTAGAATAAGATGGAGATGTGGGGCTTATATTTCATGGGACATGAAATAATGATACCACACATAGCATACATGCACAAGGAATTAACACATGGTTGGAATTAAACCCATATGTCCAAGAATTGATGAAATAAGCATGAATAAATATAATGGAAATGCTAGTGTGTGTATGACACTAGATGATTATATGGTCCCATTTGTATTTAGATATGCCCACTCATTTAGAAGTAAACCATAGGAAGATGTAAAAGTATCCCCACATGTAGACCCACATCATTTATATTGTGAAAACAATAGTAAACACCATTGGGGCATGTGGTATAGAAGGGGATCCATCTTTATATATGTGAGCTGGACAAGACCCAAAGAGAAGACGCAAAAGCCCACAAGTATTTTGGGATGGTGGATTTATAAGGTGGTGACAAAGAAAAAGGTGGTGGAGTTGATAAAAGATATGCCCCCAACTCCACCATGGCATCAAGCATTTATCAAGAACCAACTACAATATATCAAGAGGCAAATACAATTAATAATGCATATGAGATAAGAACCAAAAGAAAAAGGGTTTTATATGATGCTCAAATGCAAGGTGGCATGATGACATGAGCATGATATAATTATGATGCAACAATTATATGTAGGAAGTAGCAATTATATTACTAGACCAAGTAGCATTACATATGTTAGACAGATGGGATGCTACAATCACCAGCATCCACCTCTACATTTTTAGCAATTTTCTCTTGGGACCCCTGCTGTGAACTTTGACTTTCCTGAGTCAAAGCTTCAGCTGAGAAGATCCCACCTGCATCACCACTTGCTCCTACTCCTGAATAGGGTCCACCATAGCAAGGGGTATATGAATAGTAGGTGGATTGTTTTCCTCATCAGCTCCACTTTCAGCAGAAGAAGCAGCAGTATCTTCAGATCCTTCACCCCACTGTCACTATCTCCCTCTGCCCCTCCCTGCTCCTCAATTTGCTCCAGCAGGTGACCATACATTTTCTTATGTTCATAGTACTTGTCACTGCGCTTGTTCTGCAATAGATCCTATACAAAATCTTGAAAAGTTTGCCCCCAGCAGGGTCATCAGGGTTAACCACTGCCCCTATTTCCTGAGGTGCTAGAGCTTTAGCAACTTCTAAAATGCACTTCCCCCATCACTTGGTCCTGAATTTGAACACCCACATCCCTTTGTTGTCTATTATTACTAGCATCCTCCCCCCACATGATGAGTTGGATTGTTGCCACATGCGTCAGTAGTATCTCTAATCACTACCCCTCTGCAGAACCACCTCTAGGCCATAGTTGAGCCACCCTGGCACCAAAGGACATATCCCCTATATTTCTAGAATTTTCATCCTCCTCTTTGGGTCCTTTACCTTTTTCCCAATCAGCACACTGTGGGAGATCCCTATTAGCCTGAACAGCTTTGACATTTTCCCCTATTGAAGCAACTTCTACACCTGAACCAGCTTCATTCCTCCCTCATTAGTCAGTGTAAGAACATGTATATTGCCATCCATATGAGCAGTAGGATTGGATTGAATATTTTCCCCACCCACATCAACAGAGATGGGGATAGATGGCACTGCATCAGGGGCAAAAATCTCCCTGGTGTATTTAAATTCATAAATCCCACCCTTCATCTCTCCCCTCCTTGTGTTAGGCACCAGGGTAACATCCAAGCATGCTACTTTCACTCTGACATATGCCAAATTCCTTAAACTATTTTTGTCCATCCCTAAAGGTTTGCCTATCAGAGAAGCTACATAGAAAATAGTTGATTTATCCCTATATTTCATAGGAATGCCTACAATCCTGAACCAGGCTTCCTCCATCCATTCTACTGGCTCCAAATCTCCTGACCATTTCGAAAGTTCAATCACTGCATCAGGAATTGTTTTCATAAAGACTTTACCAGGGTAGAAATCATCAATAGATTTCGCAGAGGGAAATCTCATCAGGAATTCCACATCATTGATAGGTCTAGCATTAAACCTCCACCCAGAACCAACTGAATCAGCCCACGCCAGAAACTCCTTCTCAAGATCCCTCCCAGTAACATCCCCTCTGACTACAGTAATGTGAGCCAAATTCAGATCATCCATAGACTGAATTGTAGACTCAATCACTAGAATCGAATGAAATCCCTGGTCAAAATCAGTAATCCCAAAGAACGAAGGCACATATTCCCACGGTTTCCTATCTTGACAGACCAAAATATTGTGATTCTTTCCACAATTTTCACATTCCTGTACGTTAGTCTCAACCAAATTCGTCAAAGGGAAATTGACAACATCCACAACTGCTTGTTGATTCACAAGCACACTAACCACTGGTGCAGGTACAGAGGACCCCACCAGGGTCATGGCCACAACCTCAGATTGACTGACCAGCGGGATAGCAGATGGGTGATTACCTGCAACATATGGTGTGCTCACCGAATCAAACTGGGGACTCTGATAGAAGGATTGGTACGCACAATAGGAACATTGTCAAGTATTGTTGATCTACTCACAGGAGCAGAAGCAGGCATGGGATTTCTGATCATAGGCGGATGTTCAACAGTACGAGCAAACACAGGAGTAGGCCGACGAGATGATGTATCAGCAGAATTACCTGTTCTCCCCAGGAATGATGGATCTGATGCCATAGAATGCGAGTCTCTGTGCATCTCTGGCCTGTGACTCCATCTGCTTCGATTCCTGGTTTGTTCCTCATTCCTACGGCGAGCTTCCACCAGAGCTCTCTCCCTTGCCAGATCTTCTCGCTGTTGAGCATCCGCCCGCGCTTCCCTTGCTAGTTCATCTCGCCTGCGATCCTCAGCCCTTGCTTCGTCCTCCATCCGCCTCCGCTCATCTTCCAGACGATCCTCTTCCTAGTGACGTTCTTCATCCCTACAGCGCTCATGTTCCCTGATCCAGCCCCCCTCACGTCACCGTGCATCTGGGAGACGCCTATCCCCCAACAGACGGCCTGCGTCATCGCCAAATCTCGATCAGTTCGCATATGGAACAGGTCGATTTTGACGGCATGGTGGTGATCTCCTTGGGCCCTGATAGCGATGATCCATCGCCGGCGCCGAATCTGCAACCACCTACGCAAAAGATCTACTATCTCTAGATCAGGTGTCTCTCCATGCAATTGGCGTTGTAACTTGGGGAAGCGAAGGAGATGGAGAAGTGGGAGAGCGGACGAAGACTACTCTGCCCACCCCCCGATCTAGGGTTAATGGATATCGATGAACCACCCGCCGATCCAAATCCCGCCCCCTCGAACTCTGATTCACCACTGCAAATGTACCCACTATACCCCCTGTTGTGTGGCCCTCGCACGGAAGCGGTCCACTGCCAGATGTAATGCGTCGCATGAAACCGCTGACCACAATCATCTGACACGCTCATGCATAGGGCGGCCACGCCAGCGCGATCGTGTCGGTGCCCACGAACGCTCCTCTATGGGCCGACCAAAACGTGCCATGCACCACACCTCACACGATCTCCGTACGTGACAACCGAGTCAACCTAGATCAGATCTGTGAGCCGCCGTCCAACCTCATCGAAAAGAGAGATAGTTCTCGTGCCAACCACCTTGATCAAACCTGATCTACATGGAGCCAAGACACCGGTACTGGCACACCTGAAGAGCACCTGTCACCGATCAGTCACCGCCGGTGAGATCAAGTCAACCGCCGTGGAAATCACCGTGGGAGCCGTGGGAGACATTTCCACCCACGACTTTGTTGCCGGGGAAGCAATAGCTACCCTGGTGAGGTTACTAGGAACCTTGCCAGTTTTAATTCTTGTTTTTAATTTTGTTAGTTTGCTTTCAGTCTTTATTTAATAAACCAAAAAAATTAGTTAGCCTTTAAATTCTTGCTTTTACTATTATAATTCTTTATTTAAGAAAACCCAAAAACATAGGAAATATGGCTGAAAAGAAGCTTGGGGAGTTTGCTACTCCCAACAATGATTATTTGCGTACTCCTATTACTCAGCCAACAATTGTTGCTGATGACTATGAAATTAAGCCCCATTACTTAAGTTTGGTTCAACAGAATCAATTTGGAGGCTCTGTTATTGAAGACGCGGGTATGCACTTGAATACTTTCACTGAAATATGTGATATGATGCGTATAAAAGACGTTGATCCTGATGCGGTCAACTTGCGTTTATTTCCTTTCTCTCTAAGAGGTAGAGCAAAATAATGGTTGCTATCTTTGCCTAGAGATACTATTATATCATGGGTGGGATGTACTTCTTTATTTATGACTAAATTTTTCCCACCTGCAAAGACTATGCAACTCATTAGACAGGAAGAGCGCGAGCCACTAGCGCTTGCATGGGAGAGGATAAAAGAATGCTTAAGAAACTGTCCTAGTCATGGGATGGAAGATTGGTTAATCCTCCATTTATTTTATAATGCTCTTAATCCTGTATCTAAGTCTATGCTTGATACTGCAGCTGGAGGAATGTTTATGGGTAAACATATTACTGAAGCAAAGTAGCTACTAGACAATATGGAAGACAACCATGCCCAATGGAATGTGGAAAGATCAAACACGAAGAAGGTGAACTCCATTTAACCACAAGAAAATGAGGAACTCAATGCTAAGTTGGATGAGATCATACTAGCCATAAAAGGTAAGGAAACCTAGGTAAGAGCCACTCCTGAAACAAATATTGAAGAAATAGACTGCGTAGCTCGTAATGATTATAACCCTACTTGGAAAAAGTTACAATCCTAACTTTTAGAATCATTATTCTAGTCCTGTAGGTAACTCACATAATAATATGGGAACTAGTAATGGTAGTCTCCAAGAAACACTTAAATCTTTTATAGACTCACAAAATGAACAAAACAATATTCTTGTTAAAATAATGGAGAACCATGGTGCCATGCTTGGTAAATTATCTAACCAAGCTGTTAGTTTGAGAAATGATTTGCAGGCCCTCCAAGAAAGAACAAGGATCATTGAGGCACAGCTAGGTAAGATAACCGAGAGTCAAACTCTCATTCTAGCTAAATTTGCAGGTAAAGCTGAGCCATCCTATTGAAGAACTCAAAATGATGAGGATCCAAAGGGAGGAGCCTGAAGAACTTGAGTATAGTAATGCTCCTTCACCAAGCTACACTGTTGAAGATCTTGTAAAAAGGATCAACATCAAGATTCCGGTAAGTGAAGGTAGTGAGGAAGCTATGTACCAGCACTTCGCTAATCAGGTAGCAATAAAGGTACGTGAGCTCGAGGAAGAATACAAGTAAATTGCTGAAAAATTACCTGTGAAGTTAGATGACATATTTGAGCCTACTATTAAGATTAAAATTGGAACTAATGAGATAGCTGCACTTTGTGATCTAGGTGCAAGCGTCTCAACAATTCCAAAGAGTCTTTTTAACAAGTTAAATCTTGGCTCCTTTGAAATTACTGAGTTAAAATTGCATCTAGCAGATTCTACCTACAAACAAGCTGTAGAAATTAAGGAGAACACTCTAGTATACATTAAAGGTTGTCCTTCTCTCATTGATTTTGTTATTGTTGACATGCCTGAAGATGCTACTGCTCCTATTATATTAGGCCATCATTTCTTAAGAATTATTAAGGCTTTAATTAACCTCCATGAAGGGAACATGAAGCTGCAATTGCCTTCACGGGATCCTTTTGTTATTCATTTCCCTAGGAAGAATAAAGCCAAGCATGATGAAAAGGAGGCCATCACTTTGAAGGCCAATTACTTTGGAGTGGGTGTTCCACTCATCTGGCCTAGGTGAGTATCGTCAAGGTCAAGCTATTGACCATAAAAGAGTGCTCCATGGGAGGCAACCCATGTTAAATAAAGGTTTGAGCTGAGTTTTCAGTTTTAGTTTAAGATTGTTTTTAATAAAGAGTGCTAGAAAACTCCATTTGATGAGAAGAAGTTCGGTAGTACTTAAAATTCTGCTTTATTCATGCTATTGTTGGTCGACAATATTTACTGTTAATTTTCTGTCAAAAAACAAGGTATATCACTAAATTACAGGAAAATAAATAGTTTTCGAAGAAACAGATTTTTTTGATGCACATAGAGAGTTTAACGACCAACTATACAGCGGGAATAAAAATTCCGGCCGTATAGTTCCGGTCGTATAGATATCTTTGCCATCGATAATTTTTCTTTAAAATATACTGAGAGTTTAACGACCAACTATATGGCAGGAATGAAAATTCCAGCCGTATATCTCCGGTCGTATAGATATCAGTGCCTCCATACAAATTCTTTTCTAATGTACTAAGAGTTTAACGACCAACTATACAGCAGGAATAAAAATTCCGACTGTATAGTTTCGATCGTATAGATATAGATGTCTTTGTATATTTTCTTTTGCAGGGACAAGCAGTTTAACAACCAACTATACAGCATGAACATTTTATTCCAGCCGTATAGTTGCGCCCGTATAGCTGCGCCACCAGGAGGAAACCCTAATATTTTGACAGGAGGCCAACTATATGGCGGGAACACATTGTTCCGGCCATATAGTTGCGCCCGTATAGTTGCGTCCGGCCACAAAAACGCACGGGAAGGTACCTCCAACTTCAAAACTCCAATCCTTTTTCTTTCTTCTACCTCCAAACTCTCTCAAAACCTCAAGAGATATTCATCTCTGCTAAATTTTGTTCGATTTCCTCACACACGAGTGATGTACTGTATGTTTCTCCTCCGATCCTCCAATTACTTTTTGCAAATTCATCTTCGATCTATTATCATTATCAATCTAGGGTGAGACCTACTATGAACCAATTGCCATGATTTTATTGCCTAGATTATTATCTTGAGTAGATTCTTTAGTGTGTTTTGATGAGGAATATATTATACTTACTATTGTTGGATCAAAAGGTTTTATTTTTGCCTTTCTTCAGTGTTTTAGATGATGAACATAAGGAGCCAAACTCATGCTCGTGTCACCTCTAGCGCTTCTCGGGCAGTCACTCAAGAACGCATGGGGATATGGTTCAGGGATGAGGCCCATTGTGATCGCTTAAACATAATCAAGAACCGCGAAGTGAAGGCCACCAAGTGGGCTTGCCCCATTATATTGAACCAACTCGGTATTTCTGATGACTTTAATTTACTTTGCAATAGAGCTGGCCTGCAAAACTTTTGTACAATGATGTGCCTACTTATCACCGCTTAACCATTGAATTCCTAAGTTCGTTGCAAAACACCGTTAAACAATGGCAAGGAGAGGACACTATTTCTTTCCGTATGATGAACAAAAACTACACCTTAACATTAGATGAATGGTGCGCATGTTTTAATTTGCCAAACAATGATATCCATGCCTTACGCGTGTCCTTTACTGGCTTAGAACCTTCCCCTGAACAATACTATAATGTAATGAGTTTCACTAGTAGAGTGAACAAGGGTAAGAATATTCAACATCCTACAATTCTCTATTTGTTCTTTGTTATTTCTAACACCTTGCAGGCACATAATGAGTTCACGAGACTCAACGAGGAGGACATCCTAGTCCTTGCAAAGGCTGCTTACATCAACTGCGGCTTGTCACTCAACTTGGGCGCCATCCTTGTGCGCTACTTGGAGCACCAAGCATCCCAAAGCCAAGGACCAATCACAGGTGGAGGCATCATCACCATGCTTGCCACGCCCTAGGCATCAACCTAGGTGAGTTGCAACACGTACTAGGTGAGACACGTGTTGGTTTCTCCACTTTGAGAGCCTGTGGAATGCTCACTAGGAGAGGCGGTGTTTATTATCTACATATTGCTGGAGCTGGGCGTCTCTACCCCGCTCTGATGCCTAATGGTCTTTTCACTATCGAGAAAGGACATTTTCTATATGACTTGCAAGCTGAGCAATACTAACCCAAGCAGGAGATTTTGGAAGAGGATGAGGACCAAGAGGAGGAGCAAGAATTTCCTTATCAAGAGGAGCAGCCACAAACCCGGTTCGCCACATACCAAGATTTCCAAGAACTTGGAGGGATTGTGGAGAGGATGCATAACCTCTCTTTGAACCTTTGAAAATCAACTAGTAACCTCTCAACTCAATTTGCGAACTGGAGTAACGACTTTTTCCTGCCACCACAATGATTTGAAGGGCTTGCAAAAGCCTAAGCTTGGGAAAGTTTCCTCATGTATCTTTATTTGGCGTTTATTTGCTTTTATTTATTTTCAAGGTTGTGTTTTTTTGAGTTTATAAGCACTCGTGTTGGTTTCCCCAACACCTTACTTTTAGTTCTTTCTATTTTCTTTCGAAATTTTCTAGCCGAGCTTTGCCGCCAATTTTCTATTCTTTAAAGTCCCTCTCTTAAAAACCACAAAAAGATTTCTCCATTTTTCCTTATTTTCCCTCTTTCTTTTCTTTCTGCCTCGAGGTCTTCATGTATTTGTAGGAGAGTGATCGACTTCGAGTTTCCAAGAAACAAATAAAAAGGGAAGAGAGAAGTGGAACCAAACATGAGAGGTATGCCTTATGACTCTCCACTTTTGAAGTTTGAGAAACCCATGCTAGTTAGTAGTAAATGTTGAGGTATTATATTGGTGGAGTGAGTCTTTGTATTGTAGTAAGATTTCTGTTTGCATGGGTATTTAATTTGGTATGTTTTGTTCCAGCTCTCGTAATTAATCAAGTCTTGCCTAAAATTTGCTAAACAATTGTAATAATAAAAAGTCTCACAATTGAAGGCTTGGGTGTTGTAGTGCTTAGTATTGAAGGCTTATTTCTAGAGACACTCAACACTACTGAAAATGTTGATTGACTTAATAGCTCTCTTTAAAAGGATTTGTTCAATTGAATTAATGTTTAGCGGTTTTTGTGAGTATGCCAAAGTTTGACTTGTTAATCATAAGAATGATATAGCTTTATGTGTGCCAAACTTCATGGGATGTCAACAACTCCGTTGGCCTACGAACGATCTTCATGGAGGAAACTCCTAGATTTTGTCTATGAGTTGATTAAACACTTGTAGCAGCAATGCTATAGTGGGTAAGATTCTTGGCACTCCCGGGTAGCTGTAATTATGATGGAATCACTCCTTTGGCTGTTATGAGAAATCATTATGCAAAAGGAACAAAACCTTAGTGATGCCACGAATGTCCATCACAACCCGATAAACTAATATATTTTTTGGCATGCTCTCAATTACTTAAAAACTGAAATACTTGAAGGACAATGAATAGAAAAGTAGTTCTTGAAAAGTCTTGATTTATTGATGTGGGAGAATTGAGATACTCTAGTGTATATGCTTTTCATGACAACTCTCACACTCTTAATTTACATGATTATACTTTAATGTTCAAAGGCAAGCCCATGAGTTGATTACTTGACATGGAATAAAGTTTACTCATTTGAATCATCCATGTTGACAATAATTTTGCTGCACTATAAGGATGCATGAAACCCGTATTATATGCTTGCCATTACTCTATCTATGCCGAAGTTTTTCAGATTTATGAAGTGGAGGAAACATGAGAGTACTAATCATGAGTAAGATCACCATCTCGTTATTTCAGTTTAAATGTTGAGTTTCTTTTTGATTTTGGTTTTCTTGCTCGGGGACGATCAAGTTTAAGCTTGGGGATGTTGATGGATCTGAAATATAGCCATATACGTCCATATTTCAACTGCATATTACTCATATTTTTGACGAAATATCTCTCTAAATCCTGCCACTAATGCCTAATATCTAGAGGGGTATGCAATCCTTTCTTTTATATTTTCATGCACAAATAATGTCTTTTAAAGAAGGCAATCACTACATTAAAGTCAAAGATACGAGATTTCCAATAACCAGAAGAAACCAGGAGCCATAAAGCGGAGGCAGACGCTTCAATGACCAACTATACGACCGGAGCAAAATTCCTTCTGTATAGCTCCGGTCATATAGTTGGCGCCGCCACCGTTAGGTCAAATAGAACAACTTTCGTGAAGGGACCCTGATGGCCCAAAATATATCGAGCTCGTTGGGGAACCCCAAGAGGAAGGTATGATGAGCACAGCAGCAAGCTTTCCCTCAGTACGAAACCAAGGTTATCAATCTAGTAGGAGCAAGGAAACACCCCAAAGGTGTAGCTAGCTGAACGTTGGCAGGGTGCACTACCGGTGTCAGCAGCAACGTGGAGACCTGCACAACACAACCACATAACTCTGTCCCTAACTTGCGATGAGGTTTTCAATCTCACCGATTTTGCTAAAAACAAAGGATTAAACGTATCGAATGGAAGGAAGTAGTAGTTTGCAAAAAGTAAACACAAAGCAGTAAATAGTTTATAGATTGTATGTAAAAGAAAGGACCCGGTTCCATAGTTCACTAGAGGTGGCTCTCCTTAAGATAGATAACATGCTGGGTGAACAAATTACAGCGGGGCAATTGACAAACATCGAGAAAGCAATACATGCATATACTAATCATCTTGACTCATTTGGAACTTGATTAGGCATTACAACATTATACATAGACCGCCATCCAACTGCATCTATGACTAATAATCCACCTTCAGGTTATCATCCGAACCCCCTCCAGTATTAAGTTGCAAGCAACAGATTATTGCTTTACAAATTGCGTGTAAAGTAAACAATATGATTGTTCTATAAACAAAGGATTGTTGTTTTCTCCCTAGTAGCAACAGCACATCTAGTACCTTAGATATTTCTGTCACTTCCCCAGATTATCAGAGGCATGAACCCACTATCGAGCATAAATACTAACTCTTGGAGTTGCTAGCATCTACTTGGCCAAGATAGCTACTAACAACGGAAAGCATGCAAGATCACAAATAACAAAGAGATGATAGAATCAATAATCAATCTAAAATAGCATCTCAATATCCATCGGATCCCTACAAACACAACATGCAGAATTACAAATAGATGATCTCGATCATGAACGGAGCTCACAAGATCTAAACATGATAGCACAAAGGAGGAGAACCAGTCATCTAGCTACTACATGGACCCGTAGTCCAAGGATGAACTACTCACGCATCACAACGGAGGCTTGCATGATGATGAAGAAGGCCTCCAGGGTGAATTCCCCTCTCCGGCAGGGTGCCGGGAAGAGCTTCAGATCCCTCCCGATCTAGGGATGGAGATGACAGCGGCTACAGACTCTTTCGTGGATTTTTGATCGGGTACTTAGGGTTTTCGTCCCGGGGGCATCTTATAGGCAGAAGGAGAGGCCAAGGGGGTGCCTGGGCGGACCACCCTGGCCAGGGCCAGCCTGCTTGTGACCATGTGGTGTGGCCGGCCCCCAGCCCTTCTCCGTCTCGTATTCTGGCATCTGATGACTTCTGAAAAAATAGGCACTTTGGCTTTTGTCCCGTCCAATTCCAAGAATATTCATTTTCTGACTTTTCCTGGAACCAAAAACAACAGAAAGCAGTGGCCTTTGTGGCTCTTGTTAATAGGTTAGTCCAAGAAATCACATGAAAAGTACTCCAAAGTGTGGACAAAACACAAGAAAGTGGATAAAACCAAGCATGGAGCATCAGAAAATTATAGATACATTTGCAATGTATCAACATCCCCAAGCTTAACTCCTGCTCGTCCTCGAGTAGGTAAGTGATAAAAAGAAAGAATAATTTTTGAGGTGACATGCACCATCAAAGACTTGATCAAAGTATTTGTAAAACATTCAAAGCTGGGATCATAGTACTTCAATCATAACATGAAAGACAAAGTTCTAGCAATAAGAAAAAAGAAACTATGATGCAACATGAAAAGACACAAACAAAAGATTCATGAATAACAATGCTTTGCAAGACGTTTGTTTGTTTCACATAAAGAAAACATACCAAAATAGTATTCAGCTTGTCCCTCATAGAGTAGCAAATATAAATGCATAGGACACCTTCAAAGTTCATAAGAGTGACTAGATACAGTAGTTTAAAACAAGCAATAACAAGTTATGCATAAATCAACTAGTCTTGGGACAATGCACATAGAACTAAGAATGACCACTATGCTCTCAAAGTAGGTGCATAAAGATAGAAGGCGGAGACTCAATATTATGGTGGAAGAAAGGCCTTTTCTAAAAAGAAGTAGGGATTCAAGTCTCATAAAGAGCTTTCAAAAATTATGGTGCTTATAGCTTTCAGCTCTCATTGCCCCTATCATAAGCATCTTGAAGTGATTAAGGTTAAAGTGAACAAACTATGGTGTACATGCTTGGCGAAGTATAAGTTAGAAATCTCATGTCCCTTGTATACGAGGGCCGCTCCTCATGCTACTCAAGTTTAGTCACCGGTAAGTTCTTGTCATCGTAAGTACATGCGTATCATAGAGAACCGCCAACGGGGTACCCCTTGCCCGATGATACGGAAGAATCCCCATATCAAAATGACAAGGCAAGCAGACAACGAGCATCTCAGCAATCTTCTTATTTACCATGGGAATATGGTGCTTTTCTCTCTCTTTCCTCTTTTCATAATATCTCTTTTTTTCTCTTTTTCTCTTTTTTCTCAATATAGGACTCTTTTTTTTATAAGAAGAATGCTTCATAGACAGCTCATTATGGTTACGCTGCAGGTTTCCACCATGTCAGCATGGATTAGACCAGCGGCCCAGGCGTTTCTCTAACACATATACATAACTCCATGGACTTACAAACTCCCCTTTCATTTCACACCGATGACATCCATATACAAAAGAGCATGATATCAACTAGGTACAAGTACCAAGTGCAATGTTGAAAGCGTTCCCCATGACAACATGGTTCTGCTAATTCCCAACAAATAAGTGCAAGCATATAAAACATAGACGACACAATGGTTCAAGTTTATTAAGGGCAAAAAAAGTAAAGTGTGCCATCAAGTTCGTGAGAGCTTTAATCACTAGTTTTCTCATAACAAGTTTAATTCGGAATATAAACAAAAGCATGAATATACTTGGAATAGCATAAGCTAGTAGGTAGGTATGGTGGACTCTTTGGAATAACTTGGTTTAGAGAGTTGGATGCATGAGTGGAACTCATACTTGGTTGTGGAGGCTAGCAAAAGACTGGGAGCGACAAACTAAGAGAGCAATAATGGCCATAATCATGTAGAGCGACAAAACATCATTAATCAAAGCATAAAGTGATACTACAAGTTGAAAACTAAAGGATCATAAAGGCTATGGTGACTTGAGATAGTCATAACATGGTGTGAGCATGTGCCAAGTCAACCCAAATAAAGCATCAAAGGAGAATACCACTATACTATGCTTTAATATGCTAAAACAACGCATGATTCATCCAAGGCACATTAAGCAATCTCAATTGTTTATAACAAGTCATGCTACAACAAAGAATACTAAGCATAAAGCCAAAACAATATCAAGCATGGCATGACAGACCATAGGCCATAGTCAAAAACAAACTCCTTTTTTTCCACTTAAGCATGAACTTTTCCTACTCTTTTCCAATCCAAACCAAAATATTTGAAAACCAATGAATGAAAGAGGGGGTCCAACCAATTTATTCAGCAAACTAAGAAAACCAAGCAAACTAAAACCAAAACGAAAAATGAAAAAGAAGACGCTCCAAGAACAACACAACTATGCATGAAACAATAAAAATGAAGTGTTTGGAAGAAACCTGGAATTTTTATTGATGAAGAAGGGGATGCCTTGGACATCCCCAAGCTTTGACACTGGTACTTCTTGGATATTTCTTGGGGTGACACGCGTGGCATCCCCAAGCTTGAGATTTAGTCCATTATTCATCTCATTACTCATTCCTTCCATACACCTGAAATTTTTCCTTTATACAAAACTTCACACAATCTTTATTAGCAACATTAGTGCACTCAAGATAATAAGTCTTTAGGTTTAGTTTCAACACCAATAAAACTTCCAATAAAACACAAGCTACAGTAGCACTTCCCTCAAAAAGCTCAATTCCACAAAAGAACTAAAAAAGGAACGAACAAGAAGCAAATGCAGAAAATGGCAGAAATCTGTCAAAACAGACCAGCAGGTAAAGGCGAATTTTTTCGAAGACCTTATGTTGCTCAAATAAAAAAGTGTTGATCTAACTAAAGTTAGATAAAAACCTGGGGCAGAAGCCCAAAAATTCACGCCTCAAGAAGACATTCATATATTTTACACGAATTTTTATGGTGAAGCACAGAAATTTGTTTCGGGACAGCAACTTTCCCAATCATTACTTCTCTCTCATTAGAGGTTACTCTTGGCACAAAAAGCAAATAAAAAGTATAAGGAGCGATTATTACTGAAGTAATAATTTCCAAGACTCATCTAAAACTTTTGGGTTATCTCCCAATAAGTACTTTTCTTTAACGCCTTTAAGTTAGGCATAAGAAGCAAGAAAAAGAATCAAGTGTTCTCAAATGAAGAAGCATTAAGATTAATACCAGAAATATCTTCAACAAGGCAAGGTATCTCATCCAAATAAGTTCTAGAGGATCCTCTCTCAGTGCTCTTAGGTTCACTACTTTCATCAAAAGGGTTTTCAGGAACAATCCAATCAAGATTCTTTTCTATGGCTTCATGTATTGCTACCAGTTTAAAGGGTATTGGTATCTTAGTTTCCTCCCCATTAGGTTCAGTTTTGTTCATCTTTTCGCGTGTACCAACAACATCTACACATGAGCCTAGCATATTGAAACGTTCAAACACTTTTCTAGCTTCTTTGGCAACATCATAGAATTCCTTAAACAAAGTTTCTAGAATAAAATCCCTCTTTTCAGGGTCCTCAATTTCTTTAAGCTTAAGAAACATTACTTGCATTAAGGGGTTGAGGTTAACAAACCTAGCTTCTAACATGTGAATTAAAGAAGCTGCAACAATCTCATAGTTTGGAGCAAGTTCGGCAAGGGATCTATCCTCAGTATCCTCATGTTTACTAACATGATTAAAGAATTCTTCAATATTATCTTTCCCAATTATAGAACCACTACCAATTGAAAGATCTTTCAGGGTGAATTTAGGGATCAACATGGTGAGCTAAGGAAGAGGTGACAACTAAAGGAGACTTAAATTTTTTTGTGTTTTTTTAATAAAGAAAGCAAACTTGTAAAACTATTTTTTTTGTGTTTTTGATAAAGAAACAAGCAAACAAAGCAAAAGAAACTAAGCAAAACAAAAATAACAAAGTAAAGAGATTGGTTATGAGGGACTCTCCTTGTGAAGATGTCCTTGACTCCCTGGCAACGGCGCCAGAAAAAGTTGCTTGATGGCCCAAAATATATCGAGCTCGTTGGGGAACCCCAAGAGGAAGGTATGATGAGCACAGCAGCAAGTTTTCCCTCAGTACGAAACCAAGGTTATCAATCCAGTAGGAGCAAGGAAACACCCCAAAGGTGTAGCTAGCTAATCGTTGGCAGGGCGCACTACCGGTGCCAGCAGCAACGTGGAGACCTGCACAACATAACCACAGAACTCTGTCCCTAACTTGCGATGAGGTTGTCAATCTCACCGGTTTTGCTAAAAACAAAGGATTAAACGTATCGAATGGAAGGAAGTAGTAGTTTGCAGAAAGTAAACACAAAGCAGTAAACAGTTTATAGATTGTATGTAAAAGAAAGGACCAGGATCCATAGTTCACTAGAGGTGGCTCTCCTTAAGATAGATAACATGCTGGGTGAACAAATTACAGCGGGGCAATTGACAAACATCGAGAAAGCAATACATGCATATACTAATCATCTTGACTCCTTTGGAACTTGATTGGGCATTACAACATTATACATAGACCGCCATCCAACTGCATCTATGACTAATAATCCACCTTCAGGTTATCATCCGAACCCCCTCCAGTATTAAGTTGCAAGCAACAGATTATTGCTTTATGAATTGCGTGTAAAGTAAACAATACGATTGTTCTATGAACAAAGGATTGTTGTTTTCTCCCTAGTAGGAACAACACATCTAGTACCTTAGAGATTTCTGTCACTTCCCCAGATTACCAGAGGCATGAACCCACTATCGAGCATAAATACTAACTCTTGGAGTTTCTAGCATCTACTTAGCCAAGATAGCTACTAACAACGGAAAGCATGCAAGATCACAAATAACAAAGACATTATAGAATCAATAATCAATCTGAAATAGCATCTCAATATCCATCGGATCCCTGCAAACACAACATGCAGAATTACAAATAGACGATATTGATCATGAACGGAGCTCACAAGATCTAAACATGATAGCACAAAGGAGGAGAACAAGCCATCTAGCTACTACATGGACCTGTAGTCCAAGGATGAACTACTCACGCATCACACCGGAGGCTTGCATGATGATGAAGAAGGCCTCCAGGGTGAATTCCCCTCTCCGATAGGGTGCAGGGAAGAGCTTCAGATTCCTCCCGATCTAGGGATGGAGATGACGGCGGCTACAAACTCTTTCATGGATTTTTGATCAGGTACTTTGGGTTTTCGTCCCAAGGGCATCTTATAGGCGGAAGGAGAAGCCGAGAGGGTGCTAAGGGCGGCCAGACCACCCCCTGGCGCGGGCCAGACCTAGCCGTATGCGGTGGTGTGGCCGCCCCCCTTTCTTCTTCTCTCGTATTCGGCATCCGATGACTTCGAAAAAATAGGCACTTTGGCTTTTGTCCCGTCCAGTTCGAGAATATTCATTTTGACTTTCTGGAACCAAAAACAGCAGAAAAGCAGTACCGCCTCGTGGCTCTTGTTAATAGGTTAGTCCAAGAAATCATATGAAAAGTACTCCAAAGTGTGGATAAAACACAAGAAAGTGGATAAAACCAAGCATGGAACATCAAAAAATTATAGATACATTTGCAATGTATCAGACCCCTATATAAAGAAGCCTCGGGCAACGAGAAAACAAGCCAGACCTCGCCAAAAAGTCACTGCCACAAATCACCAGCCGCCTCCAGATATCCAAACCCTTCTCCATCTCCATAGTCATATTCCACCACTTGTAATAGTAGATATCTTCTCCGATTGGCGACATTGTAAGACTATTGCTATCAAGCTTATGATTTTCATTACAATGTTTGTGATTGTTGATCTCATCTCTATGTGTGAGTAATTCTCCTTGGGCTAAGAGCTTCGGCCTAGCCATGTAGCAATTGTGCATGTTATTTATCATAGATGGGATCGTGTATTAGTTTGTATGACATGATGATTATGGTATCCTCTCTTGCCTCAATCCAAGAACTTGTCAGGTACCCAAGATCCTGAGGGTTGTGCCAGGTATAGGGAGTATGAGTAATGACTGATCTGTAGGTTGGGAACCCAAGTGATAGAAGGGGTAGTACGGCTGTATGTGAGGGATTTTCTTGGGATTAACGGTGACATCACTATGCATATCATTAGTTCTCTTTCTTATATAGATGAGACTAGTAGGTTATTGCTATAAGCGGTTGCGGAGGCAATATCAATTATGGATGCACTGCCCACATATAATTTATCTTGCTCAAGTACATGCATACTTTATTTCTATCCTTTATTTCCATCAGATGTTTTGCACAGCTACAGGTGAAACCAAACGCCCTAGGCCCTCTCTCTCCATCATCGATAACAACAAAAAGACGCAAGCTATTGGTCCGGTAAAAACACGAAAAAAATTAAAACTCCCGAAGGTCCGTTAAAGTTACTTCACTATGCATTTGCTTCCTGAGTATTCGATAACCTAGGTCTACTAGGGAAAAAGAAGCTATACTATATCCGTAATCCGGATCGAAGGTATAAAAAAGCACTGTCATTCTATCAATTGTTGTGCAAATAAGACAAATTCAAGTGGACTACCGAGGCACATGTGGCTTTTGAAGTCCTCAAGCACCTACTGTCAACCTCAACGGTCTTAGTTACTGCCAACAAACAAGAACCCATACTGATGTACATGGCCACCACCAACCATGTGGTCAGTACTATGCTCGTCATCGAGCGTGCAAAAGAATATAAAACTCATGGGGTGCAGCGACCCGTCTATTACTTCAATGAGGTCCTTACTGCAACCAAACAACAATACCCGCCAACTTCCAGATCATCCTGGCTCAAGCGGTTCAGTCGAATCTTGAGACAACTCTCCTCTTCTCGAGGATCATGATTAATAACAACAACAAATCAAGTATCAAGCAAACAATGAAACTAACTTGTGGACTCGAAGGCTTTGGCGAGTACTTACACTTAAACTTCTCGTTGACTTTCTTCACCTCATCAAGAAGATAGCCTTCACGCTGAGCAGATTTCTCAGCCTTTGATTTCCATACATCCTCAAAGCCCTTGGTGGTCAAGTGCATTTTCTCCAACTCCTTTAGTCGGTCACGTAGTCGCGATAACATTGTCAACTTAGCAACTCTGCCTGTTGGATGCACCTGAGTCGGAGAAGCCTCATGAACCAAAGCACTCGGTAAACCATCAGCTGCATCCTACACAACACAAGGAGATACTACTTAAGCACTCAACAGATTGCCGAAGCACATGATACCCTCTTCGAATCATATGCTCAGGGGCTAAATGAAGGAACAAAAGCACAAAAAACATATAACAACACTTAATATCTCGATTGAATCATCGCTCTCGAAGAAACAAAAAAATGCAAAGGTTCATTACAAAATAAAGGGAGCAGGCAAGTGACTACGCTACTTGTCTATCCTACGACATAGTGTTAGATGGCTTGGTGGAATCGGCTGGTGCATCAGCCACGGCCAGGCGCTACTCCTCATTATACTTCTCGACAAGAGATATTAGCCGCGGACCACACTTCTTCGCTTTATTGGCAAATGGGCGAAGATATACCTCCTAGTTGTTGGATGTCACTGGCATGGAGGTCGTGGTCTTGTTGAGTTCGATCCTCATGCCATGTGCAATGGCCACTGTGAAGGCTAAGGAAGCACGATTGCCATCTAGAGCTGCTTATAGGCTTTCACAGGGTCCTCGACTATGTGGAAAGCATCCACGAGTCCCCCTTATCCTTGATGGAGGCCCACAAGAAGATCTACTGAGATCCCTGAAACCCCATGAAGATTCGGGTGGTACGAAGCCCATACGGACACCGACTCCTAGCGTGGCAAGCAAGAAGAAGTTTATAAACTAGGAAGCTTAGAGATAGATTCCAACTTGTAACTGACTCAGACGATACCTGAGACCCAACCTCCTCGTATAAAAGCTTAGATGGGGCCGGCAGGGAGGACATCAAAAAAACTCTCACCACATACCCATCACATCCAATCTGCGCAACCACAACCATCTCGGCACCATTGTAACCTTCCGTTTCTCTATCAATTAAGAACATACAAGCAAGAGTATGGTTTTTCCTCCGGGGGCCTGAACCTGGCTAAACTCGTGGCCCCTTGTTTAGTTGTTAGCTGTCGATGTTTCCAGCGCACATCTCTTTCCCGGAAACCCAAGTTCATAAACCATGGGCATTACCGTGGAGACCCCACGTCTTTGATGATCTTGGGGCATTGTAGGTGTGACAGACCATGCCCCCTCGTCAGTAGGAGGGTTTACGTTTTTTGTTTGCCCGTTTTCGGTGACTTTTTCATGCTGGTGACGGTACTGTTATATCCTGAAGCCAGAATAAGGTCCTATTCGTCCTATCCTCGTTCCGGTAGTGTCTAGCACCGACCGAAGCGTGTGTAGTCGTGTGTCGGTCAGATTTTCTAGGATCTGATCGGTTTTTGTACTCGTTGGTGTGGTTCAGCTTAGTCTCTTTCTATCGATAATTGTCATCATTGGCGATGATTGCTCCTCTGCTGTGTTGGTGCTTTGAGTCCTTAGCACAACAATATCTCGCATGTTACTACAACAAGCTCTACTACGACGAGTTTTGGCCGGCTCTGATGGAGGCACAAGGATGGCGATGTGTTTTCGGCTCACACAAGTGGCATTAGTTATTTTTAGGTGGTTTAAAGACTTATTTATAATTTTTACTGTTCTTTATATTGATATTGATAATTATTAATACACCCTTCGTAAATGTCGCAGATTTGTCAAAACTTAGATGAATCGAGACACTATTTAGTATATAGATACATCTAAATTTTAACAAATTTTCGACATCCATTCTGAGACGGAGGGAGTAGATTGGTGGACGTAGAAAAAATATGATGCAAATTGTATGCTCTGTCAGATTTGGTGATGTGAACGGTGACAGTCCTGAGTCCGATACAGCTCGACTCATGTGAAGGGTTGCGAGCATAATCCCGCGAAAATTCCGCTTCTAATTTATTTAAACATTTTCTAGTACAACACAATTCTTTTAACAAAAGTTAAACTATAAAATCTCAAAATGAACCGGCAGCGGGACTTTAGCGGGACGCGACCTTCCTGTGACAAGCTTGCTCGGCTGCTCACCCATTTTTCCGTTCGCGCTATCGCGCGTACGCGGTACGCCTCCTCTCGTTTCGTCTTCATCGCTGCTCTTTTGTTCCGAACTCCGGCCCACCCTGTCTTCTCCCCACCCAAAACCCTACAATCTCCTTGCCCTCTACCGACGCCATGGCGTCGCCTTGCTCCCATGTTCACTACAACGGTAAGCGTCTCTCTCCACAGCCCATCCCGAACCCTAACCCCAACCCAAATCCTAACCCCGCTCCCTCCTGCTGCAGTCGGTGGCCCGATGCTGAACGTGATCTTCGAGGCGGCCTTCGAGGGCGACCTCCCCGCATCAAGGGTACGCTGCCCCCTCCCCCGTCCCAGATTTTGGTCCTGATGCAGTTTTGGTGCCTGGGGGCTGAATTTGATGGAGTCCAATCTGCTGCAGAGCTGGTGATGATGCTGGACATGGGCAGGGGCCGCCCCAAGGAAGTGATTGAGGCACTGAGGGTGGAAGATGTCGGAGAGCTGGAAGGTTTCAGTGCGCTGCATGCCGCCTCCAAAGGAGGGAAGATCGATGTGTGCAGGTACCTGGTCGACGAGCTGCTAGTAGATGTGGATGTGGTCGACAAGAAAGGTCCTTCTCACTTTGGAACTCTAATTTATTGCTTTAGGATAATGTAGGTTTGACAAATTTTACAAAGTGCTATTTTACATTTGTAGTGTGTTAATGCTGGAATTATGTTATTTTTTCATGCATCGCCTAATTTTTTTTGTTTACACTGATTACTACATCTGTAGGTCGACCAATTATGATTTTTCCGGTATATGATAATGTAGGTTTGTCAAATTTTACAAAGTGCTATTTTACATTTGTAGTGTGTTAATGCTGGAATTATGTTTTTTTTTTCATGCATCGCCTAATTTTTTTTGTTTACACTGATTACTACATCTGTAGGTCGACCAGTTATGATTTTTCCAGTATATGATTGTTTTGTGCTTGCTAAGATTATCCACGTTGGTATGAAACAATGTATCATAGGCATTAATATTTACCTCACAGAATAGTATTATGATTTATCACATTTTGTTGTGCTTACTCATGATTTTGCTTCTTTGTATGAAATCATCCGGTCTTAATTTTGATAGAATCATGATCTACCATATCATATGAAATCACCCAGGCTTAATTTGATATATATGGTAATACTCTACGTAAGAATGTCCCATATAATTAGGCTACCCATTGAGGGCAAACTATTCTTCATTTCAGGACTGTTTGGTTATTTACTTAGGTGCACATCTGCATATGCTCCAGCTCCGACTATTCGTCCAACTCTTCATATTTTGGGTAGTCTTATATCTAAATTTGAAGCATTGTCCTGACATCCCATTCCATATTGTATCTAAATCTCATGGGTCTACTTTGTGTATTTTGGGGAGATAGTTCTAAATCTCGTGCTTTCAGAGCAGTGTTACCATACTACTGTGGTTGTATGATTTTGGAGACAAGACATGCTTTGGCACTGAAAGGATCTTATTTCTTTGCTATGCCTAGAAGTGATCTAATATAATCTCATTATATTGTATGCTTGTCTACATGATAGGTAGAACACCTCTGTTTTTTGCAATGCACAGTAAGGATGTGGGTACTGCTAAGTATCTTCTTGATCATGGCGCTAATCCAGACAAATTCAGTCATGATGGGCTTTCCCTGTTACATTCTGCCGCATTATCAGGTCTACCTCTATGAACACACATCTTTGTCGTGCATGAGTGCACTGCAATTTTTTTAAAATATCTCCTCAATTTGAGAACTGTGTTATTGTGTGCTGTGGTATTTTTATCTTACTTGGACCTATTTTCCTTTTTCTTGTACCATTTTTTCTTGTGCTAATATCAAGTTCCCTAATGAGTCCTGTTTGGAACTACATGTTGTTTTAGACTCATTGGCTTCTTCGAGAATGCATGACATATTAGGTTTCCAAGTAGAACGTCTGGCGGTATTAAGATAATACCCTTAGCTGTAACAAATAATCTACCTGCGCATGCTTTTTTAGTAAAAAATCATCGATATTATTTTTGTGTAGCCATTGGCCAAGCATTACTGTGTGCATGCATGTATAGAGATGGAAGTTTGGAACCTTTAGGGTACCCTCTATTTTAGTCTAGTTCAAACAAATGAACTAGTTTTGTCAAAAAGTGTTGATTTGTGAAAAACTAGTTCATTTTTTGTTTTATAGAGGGTAGAGGGTACCCTAAAGGTTACCCACTTCCATCCTTACATGTATTGCAACACTAGGAACACATTTTTGAATAATTTATTATTGGTATAGTGGCATTCAAGCAACGATTTATTTGCCCAATGCCTTAAAACGTCACCTAATTGTGAATAGAGGAAATATCATTTGAATAACCTAATACATATCACTCTGCATGGGAGGTGGATACGTGTAAAGTTTTATTTGCCCAAAATCTATAGTTTATCAACAGATTAAATTTAGTAAACATATTTATGTCACCTTTTTTTGGGGTGTATTTTTGTCGTTTTCTCATTGACCCGAAAGTATGGGCACACATTCAAGATTTGTTGCCTTGTATATTTTTAATTTTCAACTGTTGTGGGTCCTATCATTGGCTGCCCAAGTGTAGATCATAGTTACTGAATTCGCCCACACCTTCACTGGATCCTGACCTTGATCAAGTAATATAGATCGGTGTTAAAAACAACCTGGTTCGTCCTGATCCGGGTGTGATTGTTCCATCTAGTCAAACCATTGAAACTAAATAGTGGGGCAAACTGTTACGGATCTTGAGCTGCTTTCACAGTTTGCCACTCTTTCATGCTGCTGTTGTCTCCACCACCACAACACCAGTAATAAGCAGGGGGTGGAAGGGAAGATGCATCTTGACAAGGCTGTGGACATGCGCACTCAGCGGTAGCATATCTAAACATACTAATTTCTTACGGAAGGTGGAATGAGGAGGGTTCTGTGAGAAAAGTAGAGAGATCAGCTAGGAGAGACTGGAGACAGATTGAGAGGGATAAATGAGCTGAGAGGAATACACGGCGTGGTCTATGGAAGGGATTGAGATTTGAGAAGCGGCTTCTGGTGGAGCCATAACTCCCACTCCTAGGAACCAGCCCAGACAAGCGTGCTATCCCATCTGTTTTATGTTTACATTCTCTTCTTAGTCTACTTTGTCCATTTTCTTTCAGGGATCTTTTCCTCATGACACTCTGTTGTTTATTGTTGCAAGTATATTAGATCCATCAATTTGGAGTTGTTGGGTTTGTGCACTAATCTCCTATTACTGAACTGGAGCTTATATCCCTGAACCATTCTTTTGGGAAGTAGTGAACTGTGAACCCGATGAACTGCTGATCAAGCAACTATGGTACTTGGCCCAGTCGCTTCAGATTGGTATTAAATGTTACCTTAATTCTCTAGCCACTGAAGAATTTGGCTTTAATTCCTTTCTACGCAAACAAGTCCTTATTGGGTTTATTAATTTATTTGTACCACACAATCAAGGTAAACTCAGGTCCAGGAGACTCCACGAATGAAGATTATAAGAAGAATATTTACAGTATTATCTTATGTAAATAAGTTTATGGACTCTTTTTTACAAAAGATTGCTGCCTTTTTTTCGATCAACAGGGAGCAGCCTCCCTGGTTCCATTCATAGAACAAAACCACAGCGTCATGCAGATGTTCAGAAACAGAATTTTAAACATAGTACAAAAGTAAATTGAGCCAAGCTCAAAGCAAAAAATAGCAAGTACTGCATCACACCACAAACAAAAGCTGAAACTTGAAGAATTTGAGAGGGAAAATACCTCTTCCTTATGTAATAAGTTTCGTGTTTTTTCCCAGACAATTGTGAAATGGTAGAACTACTACTTGCAAAAGGAGCTTGTGTTGACCCGGTAGCTGATTGTGGGACACCACTTCATTTTGCTGCTAGTGAAGGGCATTATGGTACTATGAAGATTTTATTGGACCACAATGCAGATGTAAGTTGAAGTACATATCATTTTCTGCCTGCCCATCAGACTGCTTAATGTACAGGGTTTTAACTTTAGTTTCATGTGTCATGCAATTTCCCCCCTCAGCTGCCTTGTTGTCATGTTCCATTTTGTTGATTGTTGTATGGTTGCTGTCCTGTTTTGTTGTTTGTTTAGCATAGTTGACTCTTCAAATCCTCAGTACATTTTTCTTCGCTTCTTCGTGCCCCTAGTTGTGTAGTAGTTCTATGCTATTCTTCAGCACAGTGTCTTGGTTATAAGTGAAGAAGTACTTCATGGAAAAATGCAAGATTCTTTCTAAATTCATAGCACTATGCTATCAAATCTATATCAAAAATAATTCCATTGTTGGAATGCAAACAACATAATAGTGCACTTCTTGTCATTCCTGGTTCCTTCAGTGTCAATTTCCATGTATGAAACTACTTGGTACAATTGCTCTTTTGCATATTTACTAGACCTATATGATGGTCAGCTACAAGGTTCTACAACAATATATTGACAATGTGCTTGTGTATTTTTGTAATGCCATGGGAGCTGTTTAATTTTTTCTGAAGAGGCTTGCTTTGGTACATCCCTTCTCAAAGGATTAACGACTTCCGATTCAGATTAGTAGTCAAAGCTAAAACTCATCCCTTTGGTTGTAAAGGCAGTATTGTCTATTTCACGCACCCAATTTGATCCTGCATCTGCATATTCTTATCTGTGGTTATCCTTCCCGTAATCTCTCCCTGCCGGCTCATCCATTTTCTCCAAATCAGCTGTGTTCTGTTGCCTCCATAATTCTTGCTGCCGGAGCCATACATCATCTTCTTCCTTGCTGTCTGACTGTAGTTCCATATTTCACGTTGTAGTAATTTTTCTTGTTGATGGCTGCATTGTTTCTGTTGGAGTTCAAGATCCTAATGATTTTCCGGTGGTGATTGAAATATCAAATCTTCTTGAAGCGAAACATGCTGGATCTATAAACTAGAATGTGATCTTATTCTCCATTATTATTGTCACTGTGTATTTCGCATCAGATTCATATGTGTAGGAAAGTTCAATAATCCAACGCTGCATGCTGCTTGTGGGTTCCACTGAACAATCACAAGAAATGCTATGTGGTGGTAATCATGGCATTCTCTTTAGACTTACATGGGCTTGATGGTGTTAGGTCCTAATTACACAAATAATCTTAGTTAGCACTATAAAGTATGAAAGTATCATTTTCATCTGATTTTAGAGGGGATGTATCGAAGCATTTTTCTATGCATTGACCATTGGAGCTCATATCTTCATGTTTCCTACCAGTACAACAAGATGGTGGTGAGACACCTCTCATTGCTGCTACATGTGCTGACTCACACTCAATGGAATGTATCATGATCCTAGTTAAGGTATTGTACTTTCATCTTAGCTTGGTCAAATCCTTGAATTTGTTGGCACCTTGTTTCCATGTTTATTGTCCACACTGGAGTTGTTCTTTTTCCTTCCTTTTTCGGCGTTCGGTCTGAATATTGTCCTCAGTTGTGGGACACTGCAACTTTTGGCCCTTTACTGGACACTTTCTTAACCATTTTTTCCAAACCAAATAACGCTGTAGAGTATTCATAGGCAGTGTGCATTAAGATCGTATACATTCCTGAAATGCAACAATTACAAAATGTTACCTAGGCCATCTCTAATCATATCTGTGACATCTTTTTCTGCGATAGGCTGGTGCAGATTTGAAGGGAGCTTTATCATATGCTGCAAAAAATCTCCATGAGGGAAAAGTTATTTCAAATGACTTCTTCAAATGCTTGATGGAGGATGCTGGTGCCAACCACGATGTTTGTATTGATGTGAGATTTTTACCTCTTCACCACTACATGCAAGTGTAGTTCTCATGTTTTTGGTCAGGATGATATTCTGATGTTCCCATAGGTGGGTTGAGTCATTGAGGATGGGGAAGTCATCTTATTTAGTGCCATGCTGATATTGATAGTTACCTTCGCATTATACTAGTTTATGATAGTTTGTTGGTAACTTTTCTTGTTGCAATACTGAGCATGGATGTTAGTAGATTATGGCAAGTACTTGAAACATCATGCTTGTGCAATGACATAAGTATGAGAAAATAATGAATATATGTTTATGTAATTAAATCCTTCTTTCCACATATCCCACAGCATATTTTGAGGTGTTTAGATTTTGTGTATATTTCCATGCTTGCGTCCTGCATAGTATTGATTTAACTAGTACTCTATATGATTCAGGATGAGCCAATGGTTAAACGGGAAATTATAATAGGAGGGCTTATGTCACTAGGGAGTGACTCTTTAAGGAAAAAGGATTATCTTCGTGCAGCAGGATTCTTCGGTCAGGTATATTAAAGCACCATATATATTTCTTCTTGTGTTTAGCCTTTCTGACATTTCAGTTTTTGTTGCATGCGTTGTAGTGCCTTGCAGAGCTCTCGGACTGAAAATTTAAGTTTCATAACTTCATATATGATTTCAGAAGGATTGTGTCTTTATTTCACATATTCCAAAGTATAAATTTGGGCAAAAATATACCAAAATACCTAGAGTATCACATTGAGCTGGGTGACTTTTATCATAGATTTTGACTCAGGGAAGGTCCCTTCTATCACGGCCCAGGGCCTAGACGTCAGCTGGGTTTGTTATTTTAGTAACTTAATCGGATTGTTCAGAATAGGGCTCAGCTGACTGTATGATGTGTCTTTTCTTTTCCTTGCTTTGGTCATGTCCATTTTCAGTTTTGTGGTGCTGAATACTCATTTTGTGATAATGGACAAGGAAAACGAGATATTCGTGTACTTCCCCTCAGGTATAAACAGGAAATATTACCGGTATTTCCTTGACGACCGGTGCACTGATTTGAGGATACAATCAGGATTTCTGTGATTCCTTGTCATATACTGTTTTTTTCTAGTTGCTGCCTTGCTGCACTTGGCTGAAAACATAGGAAGGACTAGACTGAACGGATAGGCTGATAGAAAAGCAGGCTGTTTAATAGAAGTTATTTAGATCACAAGTTACTTTAACATTGTGCTATATTTAGTAAATGTTTCCCCCTTAAAAAAATGTTCAGTAGATGCATGATAGGCTGGCTTTGTTTTCGAGACTTGCTAATTCGTATTTTATGCAGACTAGTATGGATCTCTCTGCAGCAATGTGCAGATTTCTTGCTCGAGTTTTGACTAATTTCAACTGTCCAGTTATTGATACTACAATTTAGTAAAAAAAATCTTAGTAAGCTTGGTTGTTAATTTTTCTTTTGATGTAGGCACTGGAGCTTGATCCTGGCGATGCCACCTTGTTCTCAAACAGGAGCCTTTGCTGGCTTCAAATGGGTGCTGGCGGCAAGGCTTTGGAAGATGCTAATAAATGCAGAAAAATGCGGCCGGATTGGCCAATATCCTGTTATCGACAGGGCGCGGCTCTGATGTTACTGAAGGTTACATAGAGGATATTGTTGACTGTTTTTTCTTGGTCCGGCAAATTGTTCACGATTGTTGACTTGGTCTTGTATCATCAGGACTATGAAGGTGCAAGTGAACGGTTCTTGGATGGACTCAAGCTGGACCCAGTTAACGCTGGGATTGAGGATGCACTACGGTAAACCATCTGCCTCTTCTGTTACATTGTCTTTTGACAATGACCTTGCATTGGTAGTTGACTGGAAGTGTTTCAGCACATCTCACTCACATCATTAGCTATATACTGAACACTTCCGTATGCTGTAACTAATATTCGGTGGCGGAGGAGCCAGCCAATATCCAGAGCCTGGACAAAACCTTCAGTACGAAGTGTTGATGAGTTTTTGCCCGATGAAGCTTCTGCTTGACTCCTTGTGCTCTACTAGATTTCAGTGAACGTTTCCAGGAAGAGCCTGGTTGCTCGCCTGTGCTCGCGGGGCAGTGACTAGCACCGAGTATATTCATGCACTTGCCACGCCAAGTGTCGAGCTGTTAAAAAAACGATAAGTGTCTAGAACTTGTGAAGATATTGATTATGGCTCCATTCAGTTTTGGGTTTGTTTGGACTTTGAAATGCCACTTTGTACTTGTAGAAAATTACGCAATTCAAAATGATCCCTGACTCTTCTCCTTGGAACATACAGGGAAGCTATGGAGTCCTTGAAAAAATCTCGGAGCACTAAAGCTAAGTGAATGTTTGGGTGTTGCAGCGAAACCAGTTGAGGCTTTTTGGCAGGCGTTTTTCCTTTGCGCAAAGACCGATTTCTTGAAATTGAGTAACTACTTTGGGAAGTCAAAGTAGTAGTGTGTCTGGTGGAGTATTAACGTGGCATGTTTGGTTTGGATGGACATTATTCATGCATGCAGTAATGCCTGGTGGAAACTCCTTTTTTTTTTGGCCATCTATCGTGTATTCAGTCTCAGCTTCTATTTGTGGTCGGCTTAATAGTTTACAGCGTCAGCACTTTTATTTTACTGCAAGATTGCTGGCAACCAACCAAGTGCCAAACAGCCCTAAAGCTTTTATTTTACGAGCACGCGTGCACAATCTGAACGGGCATGTTTGCTTGCTCGTGCCCTTTAGTCAAACTAGGAGATCATGGCTCCATGTAAGCTGTTCACGGTAATGCAACCTTTGGCACCTAAACGCCTCTTTGTTTGGTTTAGTACATTTTTGTTTCTATGTGGTTTGGAAAGCAATGCCCTAGTTGTTTGCTTGCATGTTTTCTTGGTTTTTGGCAATTTGGAATTCGTTATTCTTGTTGCATTCTTCCCGATATCCTTACCTCCTTGCTCGTGTGGTGAGCTTACCCATGACACCACAAAATTCAGACAATTGCAATTCAAAGAACACCTAGCTTAAGACTAAATCCACATAATCAGCCATGATTATATAGACCACCTTCCAAAATATATAGACCATAGTTTAGGGGTATATATTAGTGCTACAAGAAGAAGTTCGTCACAAACCCTAAACCGCAACCAAAGTTCATGAGCCTAGCTACTCCAAAATATACATCATAGTTATCATCATCAACACCGCTACTCAGTCCGCTGCTCAGAGGTAGTGCTTGTTTAGAAAGGTCGTGAACCCACTCATCCTGCGCTCAGGGGTCGTGGCAAGGTACCCGTCGCCTGTCCACTATGCTCCATCAGGTGGCTAAGAGCACAATGTATCGCAGTCGGAGAGATGGGCGTAGCGGAAATGTGAGGACCATAGATCATCTTCATCTGAGTATAGTTCTCAATGTGCTTGTTAATCAACTCGGTGTCCTTCGACTGAGCCTACATGAGATTCATTGTTAGTGCAAGACGTGTAGTTCATTTGTGAGCTTTACAACTACTCAGCGTACTGATGTAAGTGCAAATATATCGAACCTTGATGTGCGCATAGTAATCGTCACCGTCCATCATGATAGCAGAGCTCGCCTCGTCCCAATGCATGTTCTCAAACCTTTTGATCCTCAACATCTGAATCCACATAACTCTCTAGTACCTAATGTGGTTGTACACCTGGTTCGAAGAGACTGACCGATCACAAAACTTGAAGACATCGTTTGCAATCAAGAACATGTCCACCTCTCTGAATCAACGAACATTTGAACCCCCTTTCTGGATCAACTGACAGACCCGATTCAGAACGAAGGTGGACAAATATGTTGGCCATGACATGGCCAACTTCTTCTTGCACACCTCATCAGGCATCGGCACATAACACAGAGGCATCACAGAGGTTATCGACGGATCAAGGGACGCAACCAACTCCTAAGGCATTAGAATTAAGCATTGTGTTCAGTTCTAGGGGAAGAACTATACTTGTAGCACTAATCCTACTAGATCATATGACAATCCTCACAATACAACATGAAAAATGCTGCCAAAATGTACCACAAAAGGTGCAGATCTATTAGGAGCGAGCACACAAGAACAATGAACTATGAGCGAGAACATGGTAACATATCTAAGCTGCGAGAGCTAGGGTTAGGTGTCTCTTACCACGATCTCAACATCGACCGACGAGGATGACATGTCGGAGATAGCCGAGGGCGAAGGCTTGCCGAAGATGAGCTCGATCCACCAGCGTAGGAGGCGCCGCTTACCTGCTCATCGGTGAAGGAGAGGATTTGGAGGGAGAGCTTGAAAAGGGGGAGAAATGGTGGCGCAGAAATTGGAGCCAAGGCGGAGCGATCTAAATAGGCGGTGTCCCCAATTTCTCCCGCCGGAATTTCCCGCACGCGGTCGAGCTCCAGCCATCCCTCCATTGCACGGGTGCGTGCATCTTCTTCTCCCGCGAGGGCGAGAAGAAGTTGGCTTCTTAGAAACGCCCGATTTCGGCGTTCCTCTAGGACCAGGCTGAGGGCTGCTTTAGAACTCGTGCACTGAAAAGATTCTCTACCACATGTGTAACCAAACACCCTTATTTCTTCCTTCCCCATGCGAGAAACAGGGTTGCACCCTACCAAACACGCCCTACATAAATGTGCTTCACCGAATCATAAGAGCATCTCCGTTAATCGGTGTCTGGCAACAGCACTGACAATGGCTTTCGGGAGGCTAGCCCAAACTGCCGATGTTTTGGGTAGGCCGTCTCACACCAGTGCCCCACCCAAACGATCGTGATTTGATTTTTGTTGAAACATAACGAAATTTCATTCAAATTTAGGGATATTTAGACGGTCTGAATGAAATTTGACTTAATACAAAGTAAACTTAGTTAAGAAAAACCACTTGTAGTAGCAAGGCTAGGGTATGCGTCGCTGCGTCCTACTCGTCCTTGTCATAGGAGGCGAGGCTGATCCACCCTGGCGCTACCCAAGGGAATGTCCATGGCTGTTGGTGCTGGACGAGCAGCGGATGCGGCTCCATCTGCGGCGTCGGTGACGGTGGAGGGTTGCCTTGGGCAGCCAGCGCGAAGGCGTGCAACGCCTGGAATGTTCCCACCCAGTGCGCCTCCTACGGTGCTGCTTGCTCCTCTGATTCATGCAGCGCCCGCTAGTATGCCTCCTCATTGTCGAGATCTGGCATCATGACGGGCATGACCTCCACCTTCTACTCTTGGTTGACACCGACGATATTCTACTCCGTCGACCAGGCCACGAGGTCCTCGTAGTCCACGTGGTCATCGACTGCGCCCTCCTCCTCATGTACCGACAGTGGTGAGGCCATAAGGCGGAAGGAGATCCCATGAGCCCTGCGCGGTAGCTGCGTTAGCGACGCTTGCGAACAGAAGAGGTTGCGGCGAGGCGGGGGAGACGGGCACCTGGTGACACAGTGGATACGACCCCGCCGTCGTCGGGCTACACAACCCATAGAAGGTGTGGAGTCACGCTTGGAATGCCACAACCAAGGACGGTAGCCACACTCGGTCAGGACAGTGCCGACATCATCCTAGTAGGCGTGGCAGTCGTCGCGGTTCCCATGGCCCGCTGTAGGGGATGGCCTGGTGCACCACCTTGTCCTCGTGCTCTTGGTGGAGGAACATCGGCCACAACCCATCATTGTCCTAGGCTGGGTCCTCCTGCATGGCCGACGGGAGCAGTGACCGAGGGTACGCGATGACCACCTCCAGATCTTCGTCGCGCGGGAGCTGCAGGATAGGACAATTGTTGTTGGAGAGCTTCCAATAGCTGGGAAGATGTAGTCCGATGACACCAGCAAGTTATTCTCGTGCAGCACCGTCGCCTTGCTGATGGTGAGGTTGGTTGACCTCGCAACACGCTTGCCGCTGCAGCCGCTCCTTCTAGTGCCAGCCTCGTGGTTGTTGCGCCCCATGGTAAACTCGCTGGGAAACTTGGTGGGGAGAAGGGAGGAGAAGGAGAAAGGGTGGAAGTGCATGATGACCCACAAGTATAGGGGGTGTATCGCAGTATTTTCGATAAGTAAGAGTGTCGAACCCAACGAGGAGCAGAAGGTGTTGGCGAATGGCTTGGAGCAGGAATTCTCTGTAAATACTTAGCAAACAGATTTTTAGGGGATTTTGATAATACAGGTAAATAAAGTACGAGTAAATAAAAGATAATAAGAACAAATGAAGCAAGTGGTCCAATCCTTTTTTTAGCAAAGGACAAGCCGATTGTATTAAATAAAGTACGAGTAAATAAAAGACAATAAGAACAAATGCAACAAGTGGCCCAATCCTTTCTTTTAGCAAAGGACAAGCCGGTTGTATTACTTAAGATGACCAAACATTCTCGAGGACACATGGAAATATCGTCAAGTGCTTTCGCTTCATATAGTTGATTAATCTTCTTTAGTTTGCTAAGTGTTGTGTGGGTGAACCTATGCTAATGTACCGACCTTTCTAGGACTAATACATACTTGTGATTATACCCCTTGCAAGCATCCGCAAGTACAAAAAAGTAATTAAGATAGAAACCTAACCACAACTTTAAACTCTAAGACCCTGACGTCCCTTGTGCAAAGGTTTCCTAACGGGGGTCCAGGTTTCTGTCACTCCGGCAACCCCTACGATTAGTAGCCAAATACACAATGCATTCCCCTAGGCCCATATAGGTGAAGTGTCATGTAGTCGACGTTCACATGACACCACTAGAAGTACACCACAACTTAAATATCAAACTATTGAATCTTTCTCAACACACCTCCACTACTAACAACATGACTTCTCCCATGTCCTCAAGAACAAAACAAACTACTCACGGATCATGATCAGAGATGAAATAATGATGTATAACAATATGAACATAAACAATAATTCCACGGTTCACTCAATAGCATCAACTACAAGGAGTAATTAACACCGAGAAAGTTTCCCCTAAGAACTATGCAAGATTCAACCCAATTGTTATAGCGGTATGCGGTGGTGATGATGGTGGTGGTGGTGATGATGATGATCCCGATGAAGTCCAGCTTGATGGTGGTGTTGATGGCGACGATTTCCCCTCTCCGGGAAGGAATTCCTCGGCAGAATTCTGTCTGCCGGAGATATCTTTCTCTCTCGGTGTTTTCCGCCCCGTAGAGGCGGCGGAATCTTTCTGTGGTCACTCCCCTAGTCTTAGGGTTTGGGAGGATAATATACGCCAGAGGGGAGAGCCAAGGGTGGACCAGGGCGGCCACACCACCTGGTGGTGCGGCCTAGGGTGGCCCACGCCAGGAGGTGGTGTGGGCCCCCTGTGGCCCATCTCTGCTTCCCCTTCTGGCTTTCTTCGTCTTCTGAAAAAATAGGATTTTCCATATATTTTCTGATCTTCGTCAATTTTGCCTCCAAACAACACCTTTTCCATAAGAATCCTAACTGTAGCGGTCCATGCTCTAAAAGTCATCAACCATGCAAAAATAGATGAAATAACATAAGTATCATCTCCTAATATTAAATATATCAATGAATAACAATAAATTATGATATAGAATAGTGATGGAAAATGGACGTATCAGTGCGTTGATGGGAGGTATGGGCGCTGCCCTTTTAAATGGGAGCTGTGGGTAGGTAGAACGGGCGCCGTGGCATTAACTCAAGCTCGCCAGAAGACGAGCCATCTACACGTCGCTGCATGCACTTTGGTGTCTGAAACCGGCGTCATGCACCATGCGAGTAGCACGAAACCGGCGTAGTATGGCATCAAATCATTTTGACCACTTCACCTCGTGGCTGGCAAGTGGGCCTGGCGCCCGGTGTGATTGGACACAAGCAATCCAACATGGCGTGTGTTGCTGGCAGCCCCAACCCGATAGCTGCTTGCTAGGGACGGCACGAGAGTGCCGGATGGTTTCCGCTCAAGTTACCGACACGTGTTTGGAATGCCGGTGCGGGACGGTTTTCGGCCGGCATTCCCAAAGCAGTTAGGGCCAAGCTTTGAGATGCTCTAATGCAAGTAGTATTGATACATTGCAAATGTATCTATATTTTTTGATGTTCCATGCTTGGTTTTATCCACTTTCTTGTATTTTGTTCCAAGTTTGGAGTACTTTTCATATGATTTCTTGGACTAACCTATTAACAAGAGCCACAGTACACTTGTTTTCTGCTGTTTTGGTTCCAGGAAAGTCAGAAAATGAATATTCTCGGAATTGGACGGGACAAAAGCCAAAGTGCCTATTTTTCCGGATGTCATCAAGTGCTAGAATATGAGACGGAGAGGGGCCAGGGGGCCACCACACCACCTGGCCGCGCGGCCAGGCCTGGCCCACGCCAGGGGGTGGTGTGGCCTCTCCCGGCACCCCCTCGGCCTCTCCTTCCGCCTATATATTACCCTCGAGACGAAAACCCTAAGTGCCCGATCAAAAATCCGCGAAAGACTCTGTAGCCGCTGTCATCTCCATCCCTAGATCAAGAGGGATCTGAAGCTCTTCCCGACACCCTGCCGGAGAGGGGAATTCACCCTGGAGGCCTTCTTCATCACCATGCAAGCCTCCGGTGTGATGCGTGAGTAGTTCATCCTTGGACTACGGATCCATGTAGTAGCTAGATGGCTGGTTCTCCTCCTTTGTGCTTTCATGTCTAGATCTTGTGAGCTCCATTCATGATCAAGATCATCTATTTGTAATTCTGCATGTTGTGTTTGCGGGGATCCGATGGATATTGAGATGCTATTTTAGATTGATTATTGATTCTATCATGGCTTTGTTATTTGTGATCTTGCATGCTTTCCGTTGTTAGTATCTATCTTGGCCAAGTAGATGCTAGCAACTCCAAGAGTTAGTATTTATGCTCGATAGTGGGTTCATGCCTCTGGTAATCTGGGGAAGTGACAGAAATCTCTAAGGTACTAGATGTGCTGTTGATACTAGGGAGAAAACAACAATCCTTTGTTCATAGAACAATCGTATTGTTTACTTTACACGCAGTTGATTAAGAAGCAATAATCTGTTGCTTTAACTTAATCTTGGAGGGTTCGGATGATAACCTGAAGGTGGATTATTAGTCATAGATGCAGTTGGATGGCGGTCTATGTATAATGTTGTAATGCCCAATCAAGTTTCAAAGGAGTCAAGATGATTAGTATATGCATGTATTGCTTTCTCGGTGTTTGTCAATTGCCCCGCTGTAATTTGTTCACCCAGCATGTTATCTATCTAAGGAGAGCCACCTCTAGTGAACTATGGATCGTGGTCCTTTCTTTTACATACAATCTATAAACTGTTTACTGTTTTGTGTTTACTTTCTGCAAACTTTTACTTCTTTCCATTCGATACGTTTAATCCTTTGTTTTCCGCAAAACACGGTGAGATTGACAACCTCATCGCAAGTTGGTGACAAAGTTTTGTGGTTGTGTTGTGCAGATCTCCATGTTGCTACTAGCACCGGTAGTGCACCCTGCCAAAGCTCAGCTAGTAACACCTTTGGGGTGTTTTCTTGCTCCTACTGGTTCGATTAAACTTTGGTTTCGCTCATCATACCTTCCTCTTGGGGTTCCCAACGAGCTCTACATCAACACCGCCATCAAGCATTTTTCTGGGCGCCGTGCATTGAGCCATCAAGCGATTTTCTGGCGCCGTTGCTGGGGTGTCAAGGACATCTTCACAAGGGGTGTCCCTCATAACAAATCTCTTTACTTTGTTGTTTTTGTTTTGCTTAGTTTTCTTTTTGCTTTGTTTGCTTGTTTTGTTATTCAAAAACACACAAAAAAATAGTTTTACTAGTTTGCTTTCTTATTTGAAAACACAAAAAAAATAGTTCCTTTCTTAAGTTGCCTTTATGTCTAGCCTTGCTCCAGTCACTATGTCACCCGAGGAAATGATTTTCACTTTTAAACAAGGAACTGAGGAAAGTTTTAAGGAAGCTTGGTCTAGAATCTCTGATCTACATGAAAAAACTGAGCCTAAAATGACTCAAAGCTTGTTCCTTAGCAGTTTTTACCTTGGGATTGCTCTTTGCTATAGATATGCTCTAGATGCTGTTGTGGGACGATATTTCCTCTGATGTAATGAGGATGATGCTACTAATGTTATAAAGAAATTGATCCTCACTTACAACATGCCTAGCCAAACTGATATTTCTTTCGCAAAAATATTTGCTAGGTTGGACACTCTTGAGGCTAGCACTACTATCTTAGAAAATTGCTATAACACGCTTAGGGAGCATCACAATAATGTTCCAATAAACTCTGAACCATCAAAGTGGTTCCCTACAGTAAATATTGAGATGAACACTGAAACTTTTCAAGCTCGCTGTGATATCATGTCTGAATTTTGTCTTATGCCCAAAGATATTTATAAATCTCTGAATACTTGGGGGCTCACTGAGGGAGGAAAAGAAATATCTCTTGCTAAAAATAGTACCATATTACCTCTTGGAATAGCTGAAGGAGTGTTTACAAGGATCCTTGGGAAAACGATTTCTATTGATTATCTTGTTATTGAATGTGCAGGAAAAGGACAAATTACACTTGGAAGGTCCCTATTAGAACTCCCTGGAGCAATAATAGATGTGGGAAAGGGGACCATGCACCTTTCTTCTCCACCAAACAATCACATTTTCCCAAAGGTTAATAATAAAAATAAGAGAGGTAAGGGCAAGAAAGTTGGTTTTAATGCTTCTTCATTTGAGAACACTTCATTCTTTCTTTGCTTCTTATGCCTAACTTAAAGGCGTTAAAGAAAAGTACTTATTGGGAGATAATCCAAAAGTTTTATATGAGTCTTGGAAGTTATTACCTCTGTAATAACCTCTCCTTATCTTTTTTATTTGCTTTTTGTGCCAAGAGTAACCTCTAATGAGAGAGAAGTAATGATTGGGAAAGTTGCTGTCCCGAAACAGATTTTTGTGCTTTATCGTAAAAATTCGTGAGAGAGCTATGTATGTCGGATTGAGCTGTAATTTTTTTTTCTTATGACCCAGGTTGTTATCTAACTTTCGTTAGTTCAACACTTTTTGATTTGAGCAACATAAGGTCTTCGAAAAAATTCGTCTTTACCTGCTGGTCTGTTTTGACAGATTTCTGCCATGTTCTGCATTTGCTTCTTGTTGGTTCCTTCTTGAGTTCTTTTGGGGAATTGAGCTTTTTGAGGGAAGTGCTACAGTAGCTAGTGTTCTAATGGAAGTTTATTTGGTGTTAGAACTGAACCGTAAGACTTATTTATCTTGAGTGCACTAATGTTGCTAATAAAGATTGTGTGAAGTTTTGTATGAAGGAAAAATTTCAGGTGTATGGAAGGAATGAGTAATGAGATGAAGGATGTACTAAAGCTTGGGGATGCCACGCGTGTCACCCCAAGAAATATCCAAGAAGTACAGGCGTCAAAGCTTGGAGATGCCTAAGGCATCCCCTTCTTCATCAATAAAAATCTCAGGTTTCTTCCAAACGCTTCATTTTTATTGTTTCATGCACAGTTGTGTTGTTCTTGGAGCGTCTTCTTTTTTATTTTCGTTTTGGTTTTTAGTTTGCTTGGTTTGCTTAGTTTTCTGAATAAATTGGTTGGACCCCCTCTTTCATACATTGGTTTGCAAATAGTTTGGTTTGGTTTGGTTTGAAAAAGAGTAGGAAAGTTCATACTTATGTGGTAAAAAGAGCTCGTTTTTGACTGTGGCCTATGCTTTGTCATGCCATGTTTGATATTGTTTTGGCTTTATGCTTAGTATTCTTTGCTGTAGCATGACTTGTTATAAACAATTGAGATTGCTTAATGTGCCTTGGATGAATCATGCGTTGTTTTAGCATATTAAAGCATAGTATAGTGGTATTATCCTTTGATGCTTTATTAGGGTTGACTTGGCACATGCTCACACCATGTTATGACTATCTCAAGTCACCATAGCCTTTATGATCCTTTAGTTTTCAACTTGTAGTATCACTTTATGCTTTGATCAATGATGTTTTGTCGCTCTGCATGATTATGGCCATTATTGCTCTCTTAGTTTGTCGCTCCCAGTCTTTTGCTAGCCTCCACAACCAAGTATGAGTTTCACTCATGCATCCAACTCCCTAAACCAAGTTATTCCAACGAGTCCACCATACCTACCTACTAGCTTATGCTATTCCAAGTATATTCATGCTTTTGTTTACCTTCCAAATTAAACTTGTTATGAGAAAACTAGTGATTAAAGCTCTCATAAACTTGATGGCACACTTTACTTTACTTGCCCTTAATAAACTTGAACCATTGGGTCCTTCTTTGTTGCGTATATGCTTGCGCTTTATAAGTTGAAATTAGCAGAACCATGTTTCATGGGGAACACTTTCAACATTGCACTTGTACTTTGTACCCCGTTGATATCATGTTCTTTTGCTTACGGATCCTGGCGGTGTGAAATAAAAGTGGAACTTGTAAGATCATGGAGTTTGTATGTGTGTTAGAAAGCACTGGGCTGCTAGCCTAAGCCATGCCTAATCATGGTGGAAACTTGCAGCATCACCATAATGAGCACTCTATGAAGCATCCTCAATAAAAACCTATGCAAATAGCAAATAAAAAGATCGTTGAGATGCTCATTGTCTGCTTGCCTTGTCATTTTGATTATGGGAAAGCTCCCGTATCATGTGCAAGGGGTACCCCGTTGGCGGTTCTTAATGATACACATGTACTTACAATGACAAGAGCTTACTCGTGACTGAAGTTGAGTAGGATGAGGATCGGTCTTCATAAGTAAGGGGCATGGGATTTCGGTTTATAACTTGTCAAGCATAACTTGTCAAGTACCATAATTTTTGAAAGCTCTTTATGAGACTTGAATCCCTACTTCTTTTTACAAAAGGCCTTTCTTCCACCATAATATTGAGTCTCCGCCTTCTATCTTTATGCACCTACTTTGAGAGCATAGTGGTCATTCTTAGTTCTATGTGCATTGTCCCAAGACTAGTTGATTTATGCATAACTTGTTATTGCTTGTTTTAAACTACTGTATCTAGTCACTCTTATGAACTTTGAAGGTGTCCTATGCATTTATATTTGCTACTCTATGAGGGACAAGCTGAATACTATTATGATATGTTTTCTTTATGTGAAACAAACAAACGTCTTGCAAAGCATTGTTATTCATGAATCTTTTGTTTGTGCCTTTTCAGGTTGCATCATAGTTTCTTTGCTTATTGCTAGAACTTTGTCTTTCATGTTATGATTGAAGTACTATGATCCCAGCTTTGAATGTTTTACAAATACTTTGATCAAGTCTTTGATGGTGCATGTCACCTCAAAAATTATTCTTTCTTTTTATCACTTACCTACTCGAGGACGAGCAAGAGTTAAGCTTGGGGATGTTGATACATTGTAAATGTATCTATAATTTTTGATGTTCCATGCTTGGTTTTATCCACTTTCTTGTGTTTTGTTCCAACTTCGGAGTACTTTTCATATGATTTCTTGGACTAACCTATTAACAAGAGCCACAGTGCCAGCTGCCTAAAGCTTTTATTTTACGAGCATGCGTGCACAATCTGAACGGGCATGTTTGCTTGCTCGTGCCCTTTAGTCAAACTAGGAGATCATGGCTCCACGTAAGCTGTTCACGGTAATGCAACCTTTGGCACCTAAACGCCTCTTTGTTTGGTTTAGTACATTTTTGTTTCTATGTGGTTTGGAAAGCAATGCCCTAGTTGTTTGCTTGCATGTTTTCTTGGTTTTTGGCAATTTGGTATTCGTTATTCTTGTTGCATTCTCCCCGATATCCTTACCTCCTTGCTCGTGTGGTGAGCTTACCCATGACACCACAAAATTCAGACAATTGCAATTCAAAGAACACCTAGCTTAAGACTAAATCCACATAATCAGCCATGATTATATAGACCACCTCCCAAAATATATAGACCATAGTTTAGGGGTATATATTAGTGCTACAAGAAGAAGTTTGTCACAAACCCTAAACCGCAACCAAAGTTCATGAGCCTAGCTACTCCAAAATATACATCATAGTTATCATCATCAACATCGCTACTCAGTCCGCTGCTCAGAGGTAGTGCTTGTTTAGAAAGGTCGTGAACCCACTCATCCTGCGCTCAGGGGTCATGGCAAGGTACCTGTCGCCTATCCACTGTGCTCCATCAGGTGGCTAAGAGCACCATGTATCGCAGTCGGAGAGATGGGCATAGCGGAAATGTGAGGACCATAGATCATCTTCATCTGAGTATAGTTCTCAATGTGCTTGTTAATCAACTCGGTGTCCTTCGACTGAGCCTACATGAGATTCATTGTTAGTGCAAGACGTGTAGTTCATTTGTGAGCTTTACAACTACTCAGCGTACTGATGTAAGTGCAAATATATCGAACCTTGATGTGCGCATAGTAATCGTCACCGTCCATCATGATAACAGAGGTCGCCTCGTCCCAATGCATGTTCTCAAACCTTTTGATCCTCAACATCTGAATCCACATAACTCTCTAGTACCTAATGTGGTTGTACACCTGGTCGAAGAGACTGACCGATCACAAAATTTGAAGACATCGTTTGTAATCAAGAACATGTCCACCTCTCTGAATCAACGAACATTTGAACCCCCTTTCTGGATCAACTGACAGACCCGATTCAGAACGAAGGTGGACAAATATGCTGGCCATGACATGGCCAACTTCTTCTTGCATACCTCATCAGGCATCGGCACATAACACAGAGGCATCACAGAGGTTATCGACGGATCAAGGGACGCAACCAACTCCTAAGGCATTAGAATTAAGCATTGTGTTCAGTTCTAGGGGAAGAACTATACTTGTAGCACTAATCCTACTAGATCATATGACAATCCTCACAATACAACATGAAAAATGCTGCCAAAATGTACCACAAAAGGTCCAGATCTATTAGGAGAGAGCACACAAGAACAATGAACTATGAGCGAGAACATGGTAACATATCTAAGCTGCGAGAGCTAGGGTTAGGTGTCTCTTACCACGATCTCAACATCGACCGACGAGGATGACATGTCGGAGATAGCCGAGGGCGAAGACTTGCCGAAGATGAGCTCGATCCACCAGCGTAGGAGGCGCCGCTTACCTGCTCATCGATGAAGGAGAGGATTTGGAGGGAGAGCTTTAAAAGGGGGAGAAATGGTGGCGCAGAAATTGGAGCCAAGGCGGAGCGCTAAATAGGCGGTGTCCCCAATTTCTCCCGCCGGAATTTCCCGCACGCGGTCGAGCTCCGGCCATCCCTCCATTGCACGGGTGCGTGCATCTTCTTCTCCCGCGAGGGCGAGAAGAAGTTGGCTTCTTGGAAACGCCCGATTTCGGCGTTCCTCTAGGACCAGGCTGAGGGCTGCTTTAGAACTCGTGTAGTGAAAAGATTCTCTACCACATGTGTAACCAAACACCCTTATTTCTTCCTTCCCCATGCGAGAAACAGGGTTGCACCCTACCAAACACGCCCTACATAAATGTGCTTCACCGAATCATAAGAGCATCTCCGTTAATCGGTGTCTGGCAACAACACTGACAATGGCTTTCGGGAGGCTAGCCCAAAATGCCGATGTTTTGGGTAGGCCGTCTCACACCAGTGCCCCACCCAAATGATCGATTTGATTTTTGTTGAAACATAACGAAATTTCATTCAAATTTAGGGATATTTAGACGGTCTGAATGAAATTTGACCTAATACAAAGTAAATTTAGTTAAGAAAAACCACTTGCAGCAGCGAGGCTAGGGTATGCGTTGCTGCGTCCTACTCGTCCTTGTCATAGGAGGCGAGGCGGATCCACCCTGGCGCTACCCAAGGGAATGTCCATGGCTGTTGGTGCTAGACGAGCAGCGGATGCGGCTCCATCTGCGGCGTCAGCTACAGTGGAGGGTTGCCCTGGGCAGCCAGCGCGAAGGCGTGCAACGCCTGGAATGTTCCCACCCAGTGCGCCTCCTCCGGTGCCGCTTGCTCCTCTGATTCATGCAGCGCCCGCTAGTATGCCTCCTCCTTGTCAAGATCTGGCATCATGATGGGGATGACCTCCACCTTCTACTCTTGGTTGACACCGACGATATCCTTCTCCGTCGACCAGGCCACGAGGTCCTCGTAGTCCACGTTGTCATCGACTGCGCCCTTATCCTCATGTACCGGCAGTGGTGAGGCCACAGGGCGGAAGGAGATCCCGTGAGCCCTGCGCGGCAGCTGCGTTAGCGACGCTTGCGAACAGAAGAGGTTGTGGCGAGGCGGGGGAGACGGGCACTTGGTGACGCAGTGGAGACGACCCCGCCGTCGTCGGGCTACACAACCCATAGAAGGTGTGGAGTCACGCTTGGAATGCCACAACCAAGGACGGTAGCCACACTCGGTCAGGACAGTGCCGACATCATCCTAGTAGGCGTGGCGGTCGTCGCGGTTTCCATGGCCCGTTGTAGGGGATGGCCTGGTGCACCACCTCGTCCTCGTGCTCTTGGTGGAGGAACATCGGCCACAACCCATCATTGTCCTAGGCTGGGTCCTCCTGCATGGTTGGCGGGAGCAGTGACCGAGGGTACGCAATGACCACCTCCAGATCTTCGTCGCGCGAGAGCTGCAGGATAGGACAACTGTCGTTGGAGAGCTTCCAATAGCTAGGAAGATGTAGTCCGATGACACCAGCAAGTTGTTCTCGTGCAACACCGTCGCCTCACTGATGGTGAGGTTGGTTGACCTCGCAACACGCTTGCCGCTACAGCCGCTCCTTCTAGTGCCAGCCTTGTGGTTGTTGCGCCCCATGGTAAACTTGCTGGGAAACTTGGTGAGGAGCAGGGAGGAGAAGGAGAAAGGGTGGAAGTGCATGATGACCCACAAGTATAGGGGGTGTATCGCAGTATTTTTGATAAGTAAGAGTGTCGAACCCAACGAGGAGCAGAAGGTGTTGGCGAATGGCTTGGAGCAGGAATTCTCTGTAAATACTTAGCAAACAGATTTTTAGGGGATTTTGATAATACAGGTAAATAAAGTAGGAGTAAATAAAAGACAATAAGAACAAATGAAGCAAGTGGCCCAATCCTTTCTTTTAGCAAAGGACAAGCCGATTGTATTAAATAAAGTACGAGTAAATAAAAGACAATAAGAACAAATGCAACAAGTGGCCCAATCCTTTCTTTTAGCAAAGGACAAGCCGGTTGTATTACTTAAGATGACCAAACATTCTCGAGGACACATGGAAATATCGTCAAGTGCTTTCGCTTCATATAGTTGATTAATCTTCTTTAGTTTGCTAAGTGTTGTGTGGGTGAACCTATGCTAATGTACCGACCTTTCTAGGACTAATACATACTTGTGATTATACCCCTTGCAAGCATCCGCAAGTACAAGAAAGTAATTAAGGTAGAAACCTAACCACAACTTTAAACTCTAAGACCCTGACGTCCCTTGTGCAAAGGTTTCCTAACGGGGGTTCAGGTTTTCATCACTCCGCAACCCCTACGATTAGTAGCCAAATACACAATGCATTCCCCTAGGCCCATATAGGTGAAGTGTCATGTAGTCGACGTTCACATGACACCACTAGAAGAAGTACACCACAACTTAAATATCAAACTATTGAATCTTTCTCAACACAACTCCACTACTAACAACATGACTTCTCCCATGTCCTCAAGAACAAAACAAACTACTCATGGATCATGATCAGAGATGAAATAATGATGTATAACAATATGAACATAAACAATAATTCCACAGTTCACTCAATAGCATCAACTACAAGGAGTAATTAACACCGGGAAAGTTTCCCCTAAGTACTATGCAAGATTCAACCCAATTGTTACAGCGGTATGCGGTGGTGATGATGGTGGTGGTGGTGATGATGATGATCCCGATGAAGTCCAGCTTGATGGTGGTGTTGATGGCGACGATATCCCCTCTCCGAGAAGGAATTCCTCGGCAGAATTCTGTGTGCCGGAGAGATCTTTCTCTCTCGGTGTTTTCCGCCTCGTAGAGGCGGCGGAATCTTTTTGTGGTCACTCCCCTAGTCTTAGGGTTTTGGGAGGATAATATACGCCAGAGGGGAGAGCCGGGGGTGGACCAGGGCGGCCACACCACCTGGTGGTGCGGCCTAGGGTGGCCCGCGCCAGGAGGTGGTGTGGGCCCCCTGTGGCCCATCTCTGCTTCCCCTTCTGGCTTTCTTCGTCTTCTGAAAAAATAGGTTTTTCCATATATTTTCTGATCTTCGTGAATTTTGCCTCCAAACAACACCTTTTCCATCAGAATCCTAACTGTAGCGGTACATGCTCTAAAAGTCATCAACCATGCAAAAATAGATGAAATAACATAAGTATCATCTCCTAATATGAAATATATCAATGAATAACAATAAATTATGATATAGAATAGTGATGGAAAATGGACGTATCAGTGTGTTGATGGGAGGCATGGGCGCTTCCCTTTTAAATGGGAGCTGTGGGTAGGTCGAACGGGCGCCGTGGCATTAACTCAAGCTCGTCAGAAGACGAGCCATCTACACGTCGCCGCGTGCACTTTGGTGTCTGAAACCGGTGTCATGCACCGTGCGAGTAGCACGAAACCGGCGTAGTATGGCATCAAATCATTTTGACCACTTCACCTCGTGGCTGGCAAGTGGGCCTGGCGCCCGGTGTGATTGGACACAAGCAATCCGACATGGCGTGTGTTGCTGGTAGCCCCAACCCGACAGGTGCTTGCTAGGGACGGCACGAGAGTGCCGGATGGTTTCCGCTCAAGTTACCGACACGTGTTTGGAATGCCGGTGCGGGCCGGTTTTCGGCCGGCATTCCCAAAGCAGTTGGAGCCGGGCTTTGAGATGCTCTGATGCAAGTAGTATTGATACATTGCAAATGTATCAATATTTTTTGATGTTCCATGCTTGGTTTTATCCACTTTCTTGTGTTTTGTTCCAACTTTGGAGTACTTTTCATATGATTTCTTGGACTAACCTATTAACAAGAGCCACAGTGCCAACTGCCTGTTTTCTGTTGTTTTTGGTTCCAGGAAAGTCAGAAAATGAATATTCTCGGAATTGGACAGGACAAAAGACAAAGTGCCTATTTTTCCAGATGTCATCAAGTGCCAGAATACGAGATGGAGAGGGGCCAGGGGGCCACCACTCCACCTGGCCGCGCGGCCAGGCCTGGCCCGCGCCAGGGGGTGGTGTGGCCGCTCCTGGCACCCCCTCGGCCTCTCCTTTTGCCTATATATTACCCTCGGGACGAAAACCCTAAGTGCCCGATCAAAAATCCACGAAAGAGTCTATAGCCGCCGTCATCTCCATCCCTAGATCAGGAGGGATCTGAAGCTCTTCCCGGCACCCTGCCGGAGAGGGGAATTCACCCTGGAGGCCTTCTTCATCACCATGCAAGCCTCCGGTGTGATGCGTGAGTAGTTCATCCTTGGACTACGGATCCATGTAGTAGCTAGATGGCTGGTTCTCCTCCTTTGTGCTTTCATGTCTAGATCTTGTGAGCTCCATTCATGATCAAGATCATCTATTTGTAATTCTGCATGTTGTGTTTGCGGGGATCCGATGGATATTGAGATGCTATTTTAGATTGATTATTGATTCTATCATGGCTTTGTTATTTGTGATCTTGCATGCTTTCCGTTGTTAGTATCTATCTTGGCCAAGTAGATGCTAGCAACTCCAAGAGTTAGTATTTATGCTCGATAGTGGGTTCATGCCTCGTAACTGGGAAGTGACAGAAATCTCTAAGGTACTAGATGTGCTGTTGATACTAGGGAGAAAACAACAATCCTTTGTTCATAGAAAAATCGTATTGTTTACTTTACACGCAGTTCGTAAAGCAATAATCTGTTGCTTGCAACTTAATACTGGAGGGGGTTCGGATGATAACCTGAAGGTGGATTATTAGTCATAGATGCAGTTGGATGGCGGTCTATGTATAATGTTGTAATGCCCAATCAAGTTTCAAAGGAGTCAAGATGATTAGTATATGCATGTATTGTTTTCTCGGTGTTTGTCAATTGCCCCGCTGTAATTTGTTCACCCATCATGTTATCTATCTAAGGAGAGCCACCTCTAGTGAACTATGGATTCCGGTCCTTTTTCTTTACATACAATCTATAAACTGTTTACTGTTTTGTGTTTACTTTCTGCAAACTTTTACTTCTTTCCATTCGATACGTTTAATCCTTTGTTTTCCGCAAAATACGGTGAGATTGACAACCTCATCGCAAGTTGGGGATAAAGTTCTGTGGTTGTGTTGTGCAGATCTCCACGTTGCTACTAGCACCGGTAGTGCACCCTGCCAAAGCTCAGCTAGTAACACCTTTGGGGTGTTTCCTTGCTCCTACTGGTTCGATTAAACTTTGGTTTCATAACTGAGGGAAACTTGCTGCTGTGCTCATCATACCTTCCTTTTGGGGTTCCCAACGAGCTCTACATCAACGCCGCCATCAAGCATTTTTCTGGGCGCCATGCATTGAGCCATCAAGTATTAATTATTAAGCGGAGCGGCAGTACATAATGTTGTTTCTGGGACTGTTGTTTCTGGGACGAGGCGATTAAACTCTTTTTTTTCCTGGCTCTGTTCGACTGGAAGTCATGGTTATTAACTTACGGCCATCAACTGGTATGGAGAATACTTCATCTATTTTAAATTACTCCGCACGCACGCTTACCTATGTGGACTAGTATTCTCTTATTTTTCATTTTAAAAAAATTCTGAAATTTCTAGAATACGTAGCACACATTCCATACGGAGTACTAGTCCATCTAGATAAGCGTGAGCACAGAGTAATTTGAAACAGAGGAAGTATGTTCGGGACTGCTTTTTGCAAGAAGTCGAAGTAATTAGTGGGACAACTTTTAGACTAGTCACAATGGAGAGTATCATATAGTCAGGGCTATCTCCAGAATTTGGGGGCCCCGGTGCAGAATGTGACACATAGATATAAAATCTAAAAATTTATATTATTAAAGTATAACTTAATTAAGTTATTTATTACAATAATTCTGAACATATTAAACACGGATAGATAAAAGAGCACATGACCACAAATATACCATATTACAAATTTGACTTAAAAATAGAGAATTATGTGTGGTGTAATATTAATGGAGCAGGACATGCAAACCTCTTTCCTTTTTTTACAAAGCCGAAGGCCGGGCTTCTTCTCATGCTTCCTTCTCTCCTCTAATTAAGCATGCATATTATTAAGCTAATCAAGATTGGGGGCCTCAAACATTTGGGAGCCCTGTTCAGTGATCACGCTCGAACATGCTCATCAATGGGCCTGCATATAGTAGTATTATGTATATTATGTATATGATACCATCTCTACAATATGTAGTATTATATAATACTACTATTCGGAATTATTAGTCCTAAGGTCTAAATTGCTAATACCAAGACACTTCATAACTCTATCTTATTAATCTATGCATGCACCAATAGCCTTGCATGCATGAGAGAAGTGAGAGAAAAATGAGAACATGCATTGGACGGGAGAGACTAATAAATGAGATAGCCCTTATAATCTCAAACAATATAAAAAACTCTTCGGACCTATAATCCTGAACATAGGTAGTATTATCTATGTTTAAGATTATTAGTTTTAAGAGCTTTTTTATATTGTTTGAGATTATAAAGGCTATCTTATTTATTAGTCTCTCGTCCAATGCATGTTCTCCTTTTCCTCTCACTTTTCTCATGCGTGTAAACTATTGGTGCATGTATATATTAATGAGAGAGAGTTATGAAGTGTCTTGATATTAGTAACTTGACCATTAAGACTAATAATCCCAAACAGAGGTGTATTATCATAGTCTTAGTATATTTATTGTTTTTAGAATCTTAATGTAAAATTGTGTATTTAGAATTAGTTTTTCTAGTTCTACGTGCTATGATACCATACCAACACAATCTCTTTTATCATTAATTAGCATACCACGATCAAAATTTTGTACATGTTACATACCCTTATTGGGCTAGTCTTACAGTGACTACTAGTCCGGAGTTGAAGCGTCGACAGCTACTGTTCTGACGAGGGCGTTTCACTGCACACACGTCTCCCACTCTCCCACCTCTTCGTCTTCCTGGTTCGCTGCTCCTTTTTAATTTAAAAGCTCAAAGCACCCTCTCCTCTCCTCCTCCAACCCCCCCAAACCCCCACCATCTCCTTGTCCCTGTATCGACTCCATGGCGTGGCCTGGCTTCGCTGCTCTGGTCGATGGTAAGCGCCTCCGTCTACAGCCCATCTCTAACCCTAACCCCAATCCCAAATCCTAACTCGGCTCATCCTTCCGCAGTCGGCGGCATGATGCTGAACGAGGTGTTCGAGGCAACGTTCAATGGAGACCTCCCCCGCTTGAAGAGTATGCCGCGTTCTCCTCCCTTCTAGATTCCGGTCGCGGTGCTCCCGAGTTCTCTGATTTATACGGGGTCCGATCCGATGCAGGCCTGGTGACGATGCTGGACAAGGGCAGGGGCCGCCCCAAGGAGGCGATTGAGGCGCTGAGGGTGGAAGCTGGGCTATTGGGAGGACTGGGGGCGCTGCACGTCGCCGCCGTCAGCCTGAGGCTGGAGGTGTGTCGGTACCTCGTCGAGGAGCTGCGGGTAGATGTGGATGGCGCCGACAAGAGTGGTCCATTTCTCTCTTCAGAACCCCCTAATCTATCGATGCAGGATTCTGTTTACACATTCAGTTATACTCTTAGCTCATGTTGTAAATTTGACGGAGTGCTATTTTACTTTCGTGGTGTGGTAGTTTTGTTCTTTGCCAAGTTTATATGCCGGGCGGGCTAATTATTATTTTTATTTCCGTGCATCTAACCAATATTTTATCGAGAACTCCAGACATCCTTTTCATATTATATATCTGAAATCCACGGCTCTACTTTGTGTATTTTGAGGCGATATTTCTAATTTTTGCTATCTGAAAACAAACTGCACTTTTACAGAAGTTCTGTTCTGTATGTGTTTGGAGATAAGATACACTCCGAGAAAAAAGAACCTTACTATGTCTTTGCTAAGCCCAAAAGTGATTTGCATCGGTAATAAGCTTCATTATTGTGTGCTGTCTGCTTGATAGGTAGAACACCTCTGTTGCATCTTGCAATGGTCTCTACGGATGGGACCCATGTGTCTATTGCCAAGTATCTTCTTGATCATGGTGCTAATCAAGACAAAGCCGATTATGATGGGTGGTTCCCTTTACATTATGCCGCTGGATCAGGTCTATCTCTGTGGTATTGTTTTCTTACCAGGATTATTTGCTCTTGTTTCATAAGTAAGTTTGTTCTTGTGCTTTTCAAATTATATCTTCAAACCTAATAGTTAAGTCCTTGTGATATTACTCCCCCTGTTTGAAAATACATGACATTTTAGTGCTCGAAAATGCATGGTATTTTAGTTACCAAAGAAGAATGTTTGGTATCTCCTGATATACGCTTATCCATATCAAATCATCTTCCACATGGTTCTAGTCAAGCAATGCGTATTTGGCACAGCCAAGCAGTAGTGCGCGTGTATGCATGTATTGCTACACCTGGAACAAGAAACTTGCGTCAAATCAGTACTCTTTATATAGAATACTCCCTCCGATCCATATTACTTGTCGCAAAAATAGATGTATCTAGTACTAAAATATGTCTAGATACATCCATTTCAACGACAAGTAATATGGATCGGAGGGAGTACTAATCTTTGAACAATATCACGGGCAATATTAGTGGTGTGCAGTTAGCATGGAAGGCCACCGGGGTGACTCTCGCTAGTCTGATTGCATGCAAGTTAGTAGTGGTGTACCATGTATGAACACACCACTAATAACTTGGTCATTAGTGGTGTGCCATAATCCGGCTCTTATCTTAGGTTTGGAGGTCACATACTAACTCGGATGAGGGCCACACTAAAAGAGAAGTTGTTTGCCCTCAAAAAAAGAGAAGGTGTTTGCCTTGAAAAATGGAAGAACTTTTATGTTTGACACTTTTTCATATGAGGCTATTCTGATGACTCTATGGGCTCATTTTCAGCTTAATCCTGTGTGGCTATGTTTCAGCCATAGAGATCCTCCAGGTGAATTGATTCAGGATTTAGTTGGACGGTGTTGTCTTTATATGGTTTATTACTAGGAATTTTGCCGTGTGTTCCAACGGGGGCAACATGCAACTCACAATCTCACATGTAATCATACAGTGTTGTTAACACAAGACATTGAGTTAGTAACACAAGATTGCAACAAAGAAAACATGATTTGCATAGTATTTATGTACGAGAGGAAGATGAGGCCAAATGAATGGCGTAATACATGAAGCATAAGCTTATCGGAATAAAAGCTTAGTAGTGCATCAAGCCATCAACTCCTTTTCCCTCTCCGCATTTTCAAGAACAGGCCCTTTAAATTATTGCATGTGGTGAGGTCTTTTCTAATATCTGAATTAGGGTGTGTAGCCTGTACATGTAACTACTCAGCGTAGTTCAGGATACTACTATTATGTAAAGAAGCAAGCAGCCAATTCTCTCCAATTTTGTACAAAGTAGACCTTAGCGATTCTCTCTGAGTACAATCCATAGTATCACATGAGAAGAGGACACAAACAACACAATTCAGTAGTTAAAATAAAAGAATGTACCGGTAACAACATAATCTAATGAACTCCAGTGACCTCAATTGAGATCATCTGAGACCAAAAGCATTTTCCGTAATCTCAGATACCATGCTTTCCTACCCAAACACCCGACGGACCTTCCAATGATGAATTATTATAACTATATGATGTGATTAAGTTCCTAAGATCTGCACCTGAGCCCTTGTGGGTAGGGTTGGCGGAAGGGATCAACGTTCCTAAGATCTTTACGATTTGCACTTTGAGTTGTACCCTCGGCCGTTCTCATACCCATTCATACATTCATTGAGAGTTGGAGTATTTTTGTTTGTGGTTTGGTTGAGCATCAAACAAGGTTGGCTTTGGCCAACAAGATCAGCTTGTTACCCTTGTAGATTTGGCATATCCCAGATGGCTAGGTGTCCATTGTCGAGCGTCCCAGGGTGATCTTCCCCCATTTCGAAAAAAGAAATCGTCTAAAAGTTATATTTGTGGAACATTTTCAAGCCAAACTCAGCCAATCAAGTCCAGGAGCCAACGGAACAAAGTTTTACTGAAAATACCTCTTATGTAACCATTTTCTGCATGTGATATGGATGGGCTTTATTTTTGAGAGATTAACGCAAATACCGATCTTATTTATAAGTTCATGGTTTTTTTCCAGGAGATTGTGACATGGTAGAACTACTACTTACTAAAGGAGCTTATGTTGACCCGATAGCTCCTGTTGGTACGCCGCTTCATATTGCTGCAAGTAAAGGGCATTATGGTACAATGAAGGTTTTATTGGACCACAATGCAGATGTAAGTTAAAAATGCATACCATTTGTACATTAAGTTGCCTCGGACTGGTCACTACAGGTTCTTATCTACATTAGTTATTTTGTTGGCATGAATCTTGATTCATCATGGATAACTACGTGCTGAAGATAGCCAGGGATTTGTTAAACTTGGGTTAGATGAGAGAATAACCGTGGAAAACTGATCGATTTATCTTCCTTTCCTCAAACTTAAATTCATGGCATGCTTAAATGGTGGATTCTTAGACCATTGATCTTTCCTAAACACAATCCTAAATGACTCCATACGTTTTCCATGCTGCTGCATTTCCTTGTTTAATATTTTCATGCCATTGGCCTTCATGCCAACCAGCCTGCCACTGCCATGATACTACTAATACTCCCTCTGTCCCAAAATAAGTGACTTGGGTTTGTCTAAATTCATATGTATCAAGACATATTTTAAGCCTAGATACATGCGAATCTAGACAAACCCAAGTCACTTATTTCGGGACAGAGGGAGTAGAAATCACTCTCTTCTCTCATGCACACACCCAACTACTCCCTCCGTTTAGAAATAGAAGACGTTTTAGCTCGGTGAATCGAATGTATCTAGACGTCTTTTAGTATATAGGTTCGTAGAGGTTCGGAGTGAATTTATACACTAAAAAGCGTCTAGATATATTTATTTCACAAAGCTAAAATGTCTTATATTTAGTAGCTCACTTGGTAGTCATTTTCTCTGTATCTGCAGCTCATACACGGCATATGTATAGGGATGGTACAGCCGGTCCATGGGTAGGTTGGTTTGCACTGCAAACCTGACAAAACTGGAATTTGCTACTGCTACTGGTTTCCGCTCGGTGCCTTACTGCTTGCTAACCTAGCAGACTTGGTGCTTAAGGCTTAACTTTTTTGGAACAGAATGACGACCTTACCTCTCCATCAGTTTATGCACAAAGCCATATATTATTATTTATTAAAAATGCCAAGCAAAACAGGGAACCGTCGAACCGTGCTACCAGATCTATGGTCTACTTCCTTGGATGAGAAATATATTTCCACTGTCAATGCATGCAAACATCTTTACATTTATGGTCCCATATATGCCAACGGTCGTGCATTGAACAATAAGTTCTTGGTGCTTTTTCCATATTTGCCATTATAGATTATTATAATATATCCTGTATGTCACTCATTTTTAAGTTCCATCCAAATTTTGATGAAGTCTACTAGTCAAGGATTGATTAACGTGTAAGTAAGCTACAAGATATTCTTTAACTATATGCTTACAATGGGTTTGTGTATTTCCTACGGAAGCTTTTTAGACGTTACTGAAATCTTGGTGCAATTAATGGTATGTTATTATAGTTCTGTATGCTGAGCATTTTTTTACTCATGTATTTATTTTACCTTAATCTCGTATTATTACAACTTGACTATAGGAGCTAATGTTTAAAGGTTTCTCACCAGTACAACAAGATGGTAAATGGTAAGACACCTCTCATTGCAGCTAATGATGGTCAGTCAATGGAATGTATTCGTCTCCTGATTAAGGTATTGTGTGTTTATCTTAGCTTGTCAAGCCCTTTGGTTTGATTATTCCATTTTTCTATATATTGAAAAATTTCCACACTGAAGTTGGGAATATTTTAGTTTCTTTGCTGATATTTGTTTTGTGAACATTGACCATAGTTGGGGATACTACAATATCTGATTATTTTATACGTAGCAGACACTTTGTTAGCCTTTTTTTCCTTGAACCTGTGAGCAATTTGTTCCTTGATAATGGGATCGTTTAATTCACAATTTGGTTGCACAAATATGATGATGGTGAACCCCCACCTAATAACCTCGTAGAAAATTCTTGCAGTGGGAGACCAAGAGTGGCATTAATTTTATTCTTTCCTGAAAATGTAAAAATACTGAATTGTTGCCCGAATCATCTTGAGGACATATGTGTTTTCCTGTGATAGGTTGGTGCTGATGTCAAAGGAGCTTTTAGCTATTTTGCAGAAAGTTTGGAATCATCAAAAAATGTTTCAAAGGATTTCGTCGATTGCATGCTGGAGGACATTGCTGCTAACAATATTCTTCCTCCTGATGTAAGGTTTACCACTTTTGACATTACATGCTTGATGCATGTAGAGTTCTTGTATGCCCTAGTCATGCTCAGGTGCATGTGACATAATAATGTAAACTTAGTTTTCTTGCAATCCTTGCATACACATAAAGAATTCTAGTCAGCAAAGATCTAGAATCAAAGTCCAATTCTTGCGAGCAAAGAACAAAGACACTGGTAACAGTGAAGACATACTTTGAATCAAAGTCCAGACCCTTAGGGTTGGTTGATTAACGATAGAAGAGTACATAACCTATGGATAATTTATTTTCCTCTGACTGAAAGCTATATAGTTTTTGCAAATCCATAGGGATCAACGAAGAGCTGTCTTTGTTGGATCTATATAGTTCAAACTAGAAACAAGAGATAACAAACTAGGAACAAAGAGCAGTCTCTCCAACCAGAACGAGAGCCTTGAACCAATTATGAAATGTACTCGTAATGGTTCGAGGATGAATTAAGCTAGATGCCATGTGGATTATGCGCTTGTATCAACTGCTAGTGAAAACATAAATGTTTAATCCTCTCATCATGATTGCAAAACAAACACTTTGAGCTACATTGCCAGTGTTCTTATTAGGTTATCCTTAGTAAATATGAAACCCTGGCGTATATATTGGAGGAATTTCTCACTTTTGAAGAAATATTCTATTTCCAAATATATATATTTTGAATTGGAATATCAGACTGAATTAATTGCACATAAATTGATTGGAAAAAATTCCTGTTTTCAAAGAAATTTCCATCTAAGAGAGCCAATTTCATCAACAGAATGAATATTGGTAAGACGGGAATGGAGAAGGTTCCATGCTCCCAATTTATGTCAATTAAGTACATTATTTTCAAAAGGGATACACCTTGGCCTCTGCATCAATATGCACACAACCATCTCTATTGCAAACTTTTAACATCCAATTTTTTCAGATAAAGGTCAATATATTAACCTTTTTTTACATCCAAATTTATTAGATCTCAAGGACCACAAAGGGTCGAAACAAATATCAACCAAATTTATTACATCAAATGGCTCCTCTGCTATTTAACTGAAAAAGCAAGGTTGTGAATTCTGATAGTTGGGGCAAGGATAGTAAGGAGGAAATAAATCAATGTAACTCACTGGGGGCTCACCCTTGCCACCTCAATTTGGAAATAGTGAACCAGTGTCTTTGTCATCTAGGCTAACAATGGCAGTGCTAGGCGAAGATGTAGAGCTAGGGTATGCTAGACACCAGTTCTCTGAGGTTCACAGCCTAGTGATGATGGGTTAACATCTTGAATCTGAAAGTGTGGCTAATGATTTGGTCAAAAGAATTTCCTATGCTAGAGCTACCACCTTTAGGGATAGGAGCTAGGGATCAGGATCCGTTGAATGGTAATCATGTGATTATTGTTCAAGTGTGGATATTTTGTTCATGCTACCAAATAGATACGGGAAGCTCCTGTGCTTTATGGTACGATTGTGGTTTTCTGAAACCTATGTTAAGGACTACTAACCAATCATTGCAGTTGTGAACTTGTGATGAAATATTATCACTTGAAATTTTGTTACAATTGGTATTAGTCAGTATTTTAGTAACAAGTGGGCTCAAATGCAATGTAAGTTTTGTTAGTTAAATAAATAATCATATGGGAGGTGACCATAACCAATTTGCGAGCTGATAAAAATGAAACGTTGACTTTTCCATTGGCAGAATAATATACTGTGTTGTTAATTGTAGTTACTAAATCATGTTATAACCAATTTGTGCGAATTTAGTTGACAACTTAAGTGATAAATACTTTTTTACAATACGTGGATGCTTGGAGATTATCACAATATGCAATCATAGAAATGTGAGGAAAATATTATTTATGTAATCCGATGCACATGTTTCGAATCTTTACAACACAACTCCAGGTAATTTCTGCCATAAAATAAAACTGTAGGTAATTTCTTAGGAATTATATGTATATATTTATTTATTCACATTTGTGAAGTCTTTAGTTATTTAAATATTTTGATGAATCAGGATGAGCCGATGTCTAAAAGGAAAATTAGAGCGGCAGGATTCAAGAAATTTGGTAGTCACGCTTTCAAGTTGAAGGATTATGTTACTGCAGCAGGATCCTACACCGTGGTATGTCACATCATCATTTTTATCTCGTAGTATTCCTTTTTTTTTCGCGAAAACACAAAGCTTGTGTTCCGATTCATTGATAGAAAAAGAGAGTTTGGTACAAATATTTACACGCTCATGACAAGCGAACACCCTGTACACTCAACCCACTCGACACCTCTAGATCTATGCTTATGGTATCAGGGCCCTCAGCCCCTTTGTGCCTGCAGTAGCCTAGGATCGAGCCTCAGTTCGAATCTTGTCCAGGAGACCACCCAAGTTAGGAGAGATGTTCTCGAAGACGGCAACATTCCTATGTCTACAGATCTCCCACGGGGTCAACATCACTAGGGATGATGTGCCCTTATGCAACGCACAGGGGGTAGATCGGCTGACTTGTAGCCACCAGTCAACGAAATCTAGCTCATCCATCTCGGAGGGGAGGGTGGGCAGCTATTGATCGGATCCAGGACAACACCTCATGCCAAGCCGATCTCGAGAAGGGGTACCTAACAAGTAGGTGCCTCATGGTCTCGACCGATTGATCACATAGGGGGCAGCGAGGGGGTGTGGAAGCCCTCGTCGCGCCAGTCTCTCACCCGTCCAGCAGCTGTCTTGGCAGGCAAGCCAAACAAAAAACTTGACCCGTGGCGGCGCCCAAGTGTGCCAGTTAAACCTCCAAGAGTTCTATAGTAGGGCTCCCTCGAAAAGGAACTCATAGCAGGACTTGGAGGTGTACCGCGCATCCGTCGTTCAACGCCAGAGGAGGATGTCCGTCTCATCTGACAGGTGGAAGTCCCGAACCCGGATCCAGAGCTGGACATACTGCCAGAGGGCAAGCACACTCAGCGCGCCCTGGATGTCGGTGATCCAACGGCGCTGAAGGAGCGCCTCTCGCACCGTGCGGCTCTTACGAGCGCGAGTCGGGATTAGCGCACAGAGTTCTGGCACTATCTCCTCGATGTTCTCCCATCCAGCCATCTGCCCATCCAGAAGAGGGCCATGCTACTGCCCCCATCAACATCGTAGTGAAGGTGTCGAACACCTGAAGCTCAGTCCTAGAGAAGTGCATATCGAGTTCACGCCAAGGTCGCAGCAGGTCGGTGCACATCCTCTAGATCCATCTGGTTCATAGACTAATAGCCATGCGAGCTAGGTCAGGGATGTTGAAAATATTAGCAATAATCCATATGATTTAATCCGAATAATAAACTAATAAAGCATGATCATACAAATAGTACCAAAACTAATCATGCAGATTAACAAGGTAGATGAATAGATTATATCTAAATAAGTGAGTGGTGGAATAGCCTAGTATATAAGGAGGTGTAACTCTCGCTCAACTAGCAATATGGGACTAAACTTTGACACCACTAGCACAACCATATGCTGCCATGCACAAATGGGCCAAAGAGAATTTCAGAATTTGTCTAATGCCAACAACCCAAAACTCATCAAATTCCAATAAGGGACTCTCAGGCCGCCTAGACTGAGCGGTCGACAGACCATGTCCCAGTTGAAGTGGCATTGCCCCCTAGTCGCATCGGCCCTGCTAGCCCACAGGAAGCCTCTACAGATCCTATGGATTTGCTTGAGGGTCTTCTTGTTAAGTGCCAGCACGATGATGTGGTGTAGGGGGGTCGCCATCAGGACCGACTTCACTAGGGTCAAGCGCCCAACCTTGGTCATCATGGAGGATTTCCACAATGGAAGGTGGTCAGCTATATGGTCTACCAAGTGCTGGAGTGCGGCTGCGGACAGTCGTCGAACCGAGAGGGGGATGTCGATGTACTTGACAGGGAATTCTGCCAATTGGCACTCCATAACCCCTGCCGCCCCCTGGGCTTCGTCGTCGGTGCAAGCGATCGGGGTGACTGAGCACTTGGCGAAGTTGGTATGTAGTCCCGATGCTCTTTCGAAGAGGTCCATAATCGCGTGCATCGCGCGAAGTTCCGCCTCGTCCGGATGGCAAAAGATGACTACATCATCGGCGTAGAGAGAAACCGACGTCACCAGCTCTTGAGGGGCAATCCTCCTAAGCACCCTGAGCTCCTTCGCCACATTTTCTATAATGGCTTGCATACCTTTTAATTATTTTTGCGTAGTTCTCAACTTGAGGCACACAAGGTTCCTAAGGCCTCGTTTGGATTGTTGTTTTTTAGTCCGGTCGTTTTTATTTTGTGAACATGTTAAGAAGGAGTAGTCCGTGTAATCCGGTGGTATTGGTTAAAATACGACATTCCAAACGGGGCCTAAGTCATATTTTATTTCAGTAATTTTATGACCTGGTTTTACATTATTATTGAATGTATATACATTAATACGTTTAATCTAAAGTCTTCTTTGGGCAAATAATTTAATCGGGTACCCCAAATGTTCACACTTTGAGTTGGGTGCCACAGGACGGTAAGGTTCCTACCAGAAAGCTCTGTGGCCTATTAGACAGAACACTGATTTTGTGACGAGGGATAGGGAGAATATAGATATTTTACTACTTCCACCAAAACGTAAACATGAAGGGCCTTTTTGATCGCGGGATCCGGAAAACGTAGAAATAGGAAACACATAGGAATAGAAGAGGATTGCAAAACCACTGGAATTTTGTGAAACTGCAGGAAAGGTAGAACACAGGAATCCTAAAAAGCATAATCAAATCAAGGTTAAAATAAATGCAAAGTTAAGATTAGGGCAGTATCAAGCAACTTACGGTCTTTGCCTCGTTCTTTGTGCATAGGAATGTAAAAATGAGGTTTGAGTGGATTGTAGAATTCCTTTGGTTTCCCTTTGAAACTTGAAGCAAAAGAAAAATCCTCCACTTTTCCTATGCTCCATTCCTTCAAATCAAATGGATGAATAGTATCACCAAAGAAAATTTTCCTATTCCTATGTCTTCCCTCCAATATTCCTATGAATCAAAGAAGCCCGAAATGGATTACTATAATGTGTTAATTTTAAGACTGGTGCAATTATTTCAGGATACACCGGTGATTTATTACCACTCTCCTATCTTGGAATTGCATCCTTGAGTTGTCACATACAAGCTAATAAATAGCTGCCTACTAATTAAACTGAGATATACAACTCATAACACCATGACTAATGCAAGCCAATCCTCAAAAGCGTCTGCCAAATCACGTACTCCCTTAACAGCTTGAAGATCCATTTACTTAGAACGCATTTATATTTAACATCTAAAACTGGTTAGACTATCGAGCACCGAATTAATTAGGCGCAGCTGACCACCCTTGAATAAATTCTTATATCGCCAACCACTGAGGCGTTTTTCAACTGCTTTCAAACACCCGTTACGGAGTTTGCGATAATAAATGGATACAAATGCCATGCTTTGTAGCTCATGTTCCCAGCCTTTCCAAAACAAGAGTTCGTTCTTATAAAAAACATTTATCTTCAAACCTGAGAGTTTTTCAAACACATTTAAATCAACTTCATGTTTGCAGCCTTTCCCAAATCATGATCCATAAAAGTATCGTGTCATCCGCATACTGCAAGATATAGATAGGCTATCACCTACTCAGTATTCAGATTACTGCTTTGTTGGATATAAAAGTAACCTGAAATCCACTTTTTCAGTCAAACCCCTAGAAAACCGTTTACAGAGCTATATTTTGATTTGCAAGTTGTGTGATTGGCTTTCTTTCCCAGACTTGCTCTTTTTAGTTTAATTATGCACATGCTCAACTAATTATATTACTCCTGCATCCATGCTCAGCAATTTGCAAATTTCTTATTTCAGTGTGCACATATTCCTAAATGCTTACTCATGTATGGTAACTTTGACTTGCCTTGTTGGTTGTAGGCCGTATATTTTAATCCTGATGATGCAACCACATTCTCAAACAGGAGCCTTTGCTACCTTCTCACGGGTGACAGAGACAATGCCCTGGCAGATGCTAACCGATGCAGAAGATTGCGGCCTGACTGGCCAAAGGCCTGTTATAGGCAGGGCGCTGTTCTGATGTCACTGAAGGTTACATAGTAGAAGATATGGTTGGCTGTTTTTCTCTCGGTCCTGTATTTTTTTTTTGATCATTCACTTGTGTTATTATCATCAGGACTACGAGGGTGCAAGTGAACAATTCTTGGATGGACTCAAGTTGGATCCGGGGAATGCTGAGATCGAGGATGCATTACGGTATGCCATCTGACTCTTAAGTGGGCAACTGTATATGAGTTCCTGGTTTCATCCCATCCAGTACACTCATTCCCTTGCCTCGAGAAATTGTGAAGATATTGATGTTCAATTCGTTTATGTTTCGACTTCATTAGTACTTTGTACAGCCACTGTGTACTATCATCAGTACCGGTGCCATTTGTAACTTAAAATACATCAACCTACCCTTGAATTACGCCTTGTATGCACAAAACTAAATTAGTACTATACATCAACCTATCAAAGAAAATTGCTTAGTTCCTCCTATTTAATCTCAGTTTTCGTAAGATGCTGTCATGCTATGGCGCCGTAGAAGTCACTAGTGACTGACAGAGTTATACAATTCCAGATCTCTGATAGTTTTCCTTGGAATTTGCAGGGAAGCTATGGAGTCCCTGAGGACATATCGGAGCACCAAAAGGAAATCAGTTGAAGGCGCCTTTTGTGCGCAGGCTGGTTTCCTCAACTGAGTAACTCCTTTTAGAAATCAAGGGTGTCTAATGAAGTATCAGTGTGACATGTTTGCATGACTATTGATGCAGTAATTGCCTGGTGGAAACTCTATAGTTGCTATCTGTCGTGTATTTAATCTCCCAGACTGGTTACCTCCTCTATTGTAGCCATACCGGTTCAAGATTCTGGTTCGGAGCATAACTTCGTTAGGAAACCATGACGAGGCCTTGCCAAAAACAGAGCAAATGTGCATTTTTATTTATTTATCTTTGGTGTGCATCTGCGACCTGAATTATTGGCAGAGTTGAGGCGTGCACGTGCTGTAAATAGCTTGTATTTGGCATTCTGACTGATCTTTTGAGTGACATGACAAAATAGGTGCTGCAAATAACACGCTCTGCTCTTTGTCGATCACAAAGCAGGAAATGCGAGTAACGATCATGACACAGATGAATATGCAGCAAAGGTCCACCTGATCGGTACAGTTTCTTATGGTCGTGAGCGCCAAATCCAATATGCCAACATGGACGAATGAGATACTACTCCCACGGCAGCTGTTCGATCAGTAATGGAGTACTAAATGTTGATAATCTTTTTTATACTTACATTAGATCTGCTCTAATTTTACAATGTTTGACCTTGATTAAACCTAAACGCAGTGTAATTTAACACCGAGAAAGTATGCCTATGTTTTTCTCTCCAAAGCTTTTGTTTTACCGCAAGTGTGTAGCTGCGTGCAATTTATGGGGAACTGCCCTTATCTGAACCTCCGATGGCACACTCCTTGTCTTTTTTTGGCGAGGGAAACGCTGGATATATTAAAGCAGCCAAATTACAGAAAGGAACCCAACAAAGGTAGAAATTATAGAAAAGTCCTTCTGCAACCCGATGAGGACAACGACGAACTGGACGCATCGATGGCGCGCCGCCGCAGCTTCTCCTCTGGAACCTTGGATTGGGAGAAGTCCCCAAGCGGACGGGAAGTCGTAGAAACTTGAACTCCGGAGAGCCTTCATCCGCTGTCGACGATCGCATCGACCTGCCCCAACACCAGCATCACCAGCTTCTTCGACCGGATCCAACGCCACGAGATCCGTGATGGGGACTGAAGCGCACGGCGGCCCCGAAGGACCGCGAGCGCTTGGAAGGGGGCACACCGCCATGGAACTCCACCGAGCTCCACCGCCGAGGAAGACGAGCACCACCTGCAAAACAACCAATCGCGCCACCGCCTCCATGACGCCGCCGGCCAGGATCCCTACAGCTCCTACACTATATACACACCGGAAACAGGGTTCCCCCATCCTCCCGCCACCGGAGCGGCCGACGGAGGAAGGGGGAATCGGCGATTCGCCGGCGGTGAGGTGGATCTGCGGCGGGAGTGAAAAATTCACCCTCTTTACTATAGCGGAGAGGGAGAGGCGTCCAATGTCGCAAAAAAGGTCACAGTGGCACACTCCTTGTCTTGACCACAAGAAGCGGCACCGGATGTTTTTGCACGCTGCAAATCTCTCGAGTTAGTGGCCCAGAATAGCAGAAATTCACTTTAGAGGACGGGCTCACTAGATTTTTGAATTTTTCAAGAATCATCAAATATTTTCAAAAAAAAAAACCTATGTGTAGCCACTAATACGAAATACATGTATGCAAATTTTCAACGAAGAATATATTGTATTTCGACGGCAGCAAAAAAGACAAATATGACAAAATTTGAAAAAAGAGACCCATTTAAAATTACATTGTTTATGTTCAGATCTGAGCTCCTTTTTACCGAGGACAGAATACAAAAAAAATTCACATGATTATCTATGTCCCTATATTTTTTTCAAAGTTTTCTCAAATTTTAATTTATATTTTATGCGTCGATGCCTAATAAGGTGTGCAAAAAGAAGTTGGGCATGTCATGGCCAGATTCCTTGTCCACCTTCGTCCTGAATAGGGTCTGCCAGTTGATCCGTAAAGAGGTTTAGTTCATCGGAGATTCAGAGAGGTGGATGTGCGATTGATTACAAATGATGTCTTCAAGTTATGTGACTGGACAGTTACCCCGAACCGGATGTATAACTACGTGAGGCACTGGAGAGTTAGGTGAATTCAGGTGCTCAGGATCAAGAGGTTTGAGAACGTGCGCTAGGTTGAGAAGACATGTGCTATCATGATGGACGATAGCCATTACTATGCGCATATCAAGGTTCGATATATTTGTACTTCCATTAGTACGCTGAGTAGTTGTAAAGCTCACATATGGACTACATGTTTTGAACTAACTGTATATTCATGTAGGCTCAGCCAAAGGACACCGAATTGATCAACAAGCCCATCGATAACTATGCCTAGATGAAGATGATCTACGGTGCTTGGATTCCAACTGAGTCCATCTCTCCGACTGTGATACACTATGCTCTAAGCCACCTGATGGAGCACAAGGCCGAAGCCAGCAGTTATCTTGCCATGACCCCTGATCACAGGATGAGCTGGTTCATGACCTTCCTAAACAAGCACTACCTTTGAGCAGACCACTGTGGTGTTCGAGGAGGTGGTGGTAGCGGTGTTGATAATGATGACTATGATGTATATTTTTGAGTATCTAGGTTGATAAACTTTGGTTGCGGTGACCCCTGAACTTTGGTCTGTATATTTTGGAAGGTGGTATTAAGTTATAATCCCTCCATTTATGAAGAACTTGTGATGCATCACAAGCAGTTGTTCATGAACTCGTGGTGCAACACACATGTCCTGATTGATTATGTCGATTCAGTCTTAAGCTAGATGTCCTCTGAATTGCAATTGCCTGAACTTTGTGGTCTGCTGTGTTGTTGTCATGGGTAAGCTCACCACATGAGCAAGGAGGTAAGGATATCAGTGAGAATGTAACTAGCCAAACGAGTATCAAATGCCAAAAACCAAGAAAAGATGCAAGAAAACAACTTGGGAGTGGCTTCCCAAACCATATAGAAATGAGAATGCACAGGACCAAACGAAATACCCGTTTTGGTAAGAGGAGTAGATCATACGGGAGCAACTATTTTTTTTTTTGGTTCTGGTCGTCTTCCCCATCGCCATTGTTGGTCTATCGATATAGTCCCCGATTCCTCCCCATCGATTCCCCTAACTTTTTTTTTCGAAATGGAGGTATTACCCCCGGCCTCTGCATCAAAAAGATGCACACACCCTACTTTATTAATTATTCTACGAAACCTTACAAAGAGAATACAAAAATCAATCAAAGCCACCTCTCTAAAAACAACTTGATGAAGAGGTGGCCATGTCAGAACACTCTAACCGCAACACCAACACATCATCAACATACCGGAGGTCTCGAAAACCGCCCACAAACCGGTTCAGCTGATCCATAGCGCACACCATCACGCACGTTGAATCTCCTGCTGCCGCCGTCTTCCGCCAACCCATCTTCAGGAGAGATCGATGCAAAGAACTTGCAATGCCTGTCATCGACGTCGCCATGACGCTGATGTCTACGCACTTCTATTCTTGTAGACAGTTGTTGGGTCTCCAAGTGCAGAGGTTTATAGAATAGCAGCAGGTTTTCCCTTAAGTGGATCATCCAAGGTTTATCGAACTCAGGGAGGAAGTGGTCAAAGGTATCCCCTCTCAAGCAACCCTGCAATCAAGATACAAGAAGTCTCTTGTGTCCCCAACACACCCAATACACTTGTCAGATGTATAGGTGCACTAGTTCAGCGAAGAGATAGTGAAATGCAAATGGTATGGATAATTGTAAGTGGTAATGGTGATAGAAAATAACTTGATGGCGTGGAAAAGACTAAAGTAAAACTGAAATAAAGATGGAAGCAAGCAAACATGTAACATATCTAATAGCAAACGGTGTTTTAGTGCTTAGAAACAAGGCCTAGGGATCATACTTTCACTAGTGAACACTCTCATATAAATATATCATCTTCATGATACTATGCTGAACTACTCTTCGGTTGGACACTCTAATCCATGGTAGGGCTATAACAGCACTCCTCAAAGTAAGCCTTTCCCATCTATAAAACCCCACACTGTCACCTTGAGCACTAGATGAGTCCAACAAACACCACAATTTCATAAAGACATCCAACTCCAAATATAACTCATAACAAGTATTTGTAATCTCTAGCCTAAGTGCCACCATGGTGTGCACGCTGTCACTTTCACACACATGGGGAGAGCAGAGATCTATTAAAGCACTTGAGTAGCAAGGTAGATATATAGATTACAAGCTCATGATCTCGATAAGATCATGCATAGAGAGAGATGAACACATAGCTACCGGTAGAACCCTTAGCCTCGAGAGAGAGCTACTCCCTCCTCATCATGGGAATCAACAATGGTGATGGAGATGGCGGTGGAGATCGATAGAGATGGCTCCGGGGACACTTCCCCATCCCGGCAGAGTGCCAAACAGAGATTTTCTATCCCCCGAATCTCCCCTTCGGTGGCGGCGGCGCTGTGGAACTTTTCGTGGATTCCTGATTGATTATCTAGGGTTTTGGTATCGGGAGGCTCTTATAGGCGAAGGAGGCAAGGTCGGTGGCCGGCCAGGGGGCCCACACCATGCCCTGGTGCGGCCTAGGTGGACCCGCGCCATGGGGTGGTGTGGCCACCCTGTGGCCCCTCTCCGACTCTCCTTCTGGCTCCGTGAGTCTTCCGGGAAAATAGTAACTTTGGCTTTTGTCCCGTCCAATTCTGAGAATATTCATTTTCTGACTTCCTGGAACCAAATTAGCAGAAAACAAGCAACTAGCACTGTGGCTCTTGTTAATAGGTTAGTCCAAGAAATCATATGAAAAGTACCCCAAAGTTGGAACAAAACATAAGAAAGTAGATAAAAATCAAGCATGGAACATCAAAAATTATAGATACATTTGCAATGTACCAACATCTCCAAGCTTAACTCCTGCTCGTCCTCAAGTAGGTAAGTGATAAAAAGAAAGAATAATTTTTGAGGTGACATACACCATCAAAAACTTGATCAAAGTATTTGCAAAACATTCAAAGTTGGGATCATAATACTTCAATCATAACATAAAAGACAAAGTTCTAGCAATAAGACAAAGAAACTATGTTGCAACATGAAAAGGCACAAACAAAAGATTCATGAATAATAATGCTTTGCAAGACGTTTGTTTGTTTCACATAAAGAAAACATAGCATAATAGCATTCAGCTTGTCCCTCATAGAGTAGCAAATATAAATGCATAAGACACCTTCAAAGTTCATAAGAGTGACTAGATACAAATAGTTTAAAACAAGCAATATCAAGTTATGCATCAATCAACTAGTCTTGGGACAATGCACATAGAACTAAGAATGACCACTATGCTCTCAAAGTAGGTGCATAAAGATACAAGGTGGAGACTCAATATAATGGTGGAAGAAAGGCCTATATAGAAGAAAGTAGAGATTCAAGTTTCATAAAGAGCTTCCAAAAATTATGGTACTTATAGCTTTCAGCTCTCATTGCCCCTATCATAAGCATCTTGAAGTGATTAAGGTTAAAGTGAACAAACTATGGTGTACATGCTTGACGAAGTATAATTTAGGAATCTCATGTCCCTTGTATACGAGGGCCGCTCCTCATGCTACTCAAGTTTAGTCACCGGTAAGTCCTTGTCATCGTAAATACATGTGTATCATAGAGAAGAATCCTCATATCAAAATGACAAGGCAAGCAGACAACGAGCATCTCAGCAATCTTCTTATTTACCATGGGAATATGGTGCTTTTTTCTCTCTTTCCTCTTTTCTCATATCTCTTTTTTCTATTTTTCTCTTTTTTGAATCTTTTTTATAAGAAGAATGCTTCATAGACAGCTCATTATGGTTACGCTGTAGGTTTTCACCATGTCAGCATGGATTAGACCAACGGCCCAGGCATTTGTCTAACATATATACATAACTCCATGGACTTACAAGCTCCCCTTTCATTTCACACCGACGACATCCATATACAAAAGAGCATGATATTAACTAGGTACAAAGTACCCGTGCAATGTTGAAAGCGTTCCCCATAAAAGCATGGTTCTGCTAATTCCCAACAAATAAGTGCAATCATATACAACATAGACGACACAATGGTTCAAGTTTATTAAGGGCAAGAAAATTAAAGTGTGCCATCAAGTTCGTGAGAGCTTTAATCACTAGTTTTCTCATAACAAGTTTAATTCGGAAGGTAAACAAAAGCATGAATATACTTGGAATAGCATAAGCTAGTAGGTAGGTATGGTGGACTCTTTGGAATAACTTGGTTTAAGGAGTTGGATGCATGAGTGGAACTCATACTTGGTTGCGGAGGCTAGCAAAAGACTGGGAGCGACAAACTAAGAGAGCAATAATGGCCATAATCATGCAGAGCGACAAAACATCATTGATCAAAGCATAAAGTGATACTACAATTTGAAAACTAAAGGATCATAAAGGCTATGGTGACTTGTGATAGTTATAACATGGTGTGAGCATGCGCCAAGTCAACCCAAATAAAGCATCAAAGGAGAATACCACTATATTATGCTTTAATATGCTAAAACAACACATGATTCATCCAAGGCACATTAAACAATCTCAAATGTTTATAACAAGTCATGCTACAGCAAAGAATACTAAGCATAAAGCCAAAACAATATCAAGCATGGCATGACAAAGCATAGGCCACGGTCAAAAACAAGCTCTCTTTACCACATAAGCATGAACTTTCCTACTCTTTTCCAATCCAAACCAAACTATTTGAAAACCAATGTATGAAAGAAGGGGTCCAACCAATTTATTCAGCAAACTAAGCAAACCAAGCAAACGAAAAACCAAAACAAAAACGAAAAAGAAGACGCTCCAAGAACAACACAACTGTGCATGAAACAATAAAAATGAAGTGTTTAGAAGAAACCTGTGATTTTAATTGATGAAGAAGGGGATGCCTTAGGCATCTCCAAGCTTTGACGCTTGTACTTTTTGGATATTTCTTGGGTGACACGCGTGGCATCCCCAAGCTTGAGCTTTATTCTATCCTTCATCTCATTACTCATTCCCTCCATACACCTGAAATTTTTCCTTCATACAAAACTTCACACAATCTCATTAGCAACATTAGTGCACTTAAGATAAATAAGTCTTAAGGTTTAGTTCTAACACCAAATAAACTTCTATTAGAACACTATCTACTGTACCACTTCCTTCAATAATCTCAATTCCCCAAAAGAACTCAAAAAAGAACCCACAAGAAGCAAATGCAGAAAATGGCAGAAATCTGTCAAAACAGACCAGCAGGTAAAGACGATTTTTTTCGAAAACCTTCTGTTGCTCAAATCGAAAAGTGTTGAACTAACGAAAGTTAGATAACAACCTGGGGCAGAATCACAAAAATTCACGCCTCAAAAAGACGTTCATAGATTTTACACGAATTTTTATGGTGAAGCACAAAAATCTGTTTCGGGACAGCAACTTTTCCAATCATTATTTCTCTCTCATTAGAGGTTACTCTTGGCACAAAAAGCAAATAAAAAGGATAAGGAGCGGTTATTACTGAAGTAATAACTTCTAAGACTCATCTAAAACTTTTGGATTATCTCCCAATAAGTACTTTTCTTTAACGCCTTTAAGTTAGGCATGATAGTTTGATAAGATGCTCACATAGGAAATATGAATTGAGGTAAAAGAGATCATCAAGAAGCAAATTCAAAGCACATTTAAGTCTAACCCACTTCCTATGCATAGGAATCTTGTAAAGAAACAAGTCATAAAAGCACAAAGCAACAAGCATAGGAAAGCAAAACAAGTGCAACTTCAAGACTTTCAACATAAAGAGGGGAAACTTAATATTATTGAGATGCATAAAACCATGCTTCCCTCTCTCATAATAACTTTCAGTATCATCATGAATAAAATTAACAATATAACTATCACATAAAACATTCTTATCATGAGCCACATGCATAAAATGATTATTACTCTCCACATAAGCATAGTCATTCTTATTAATTGTGGTGGCAGCAAATTCAACAAAATAGCTATCATTATTATTCTCATCACCATAATCATCAAATATAGGAGGCATATTGTAATTATAACTAATTTTCTCCTTAATAGTAGGTGGACTGAAAATATCATATTCATCATTGTAATCATCATATATTGGAGGTTTGGTATCATCATAAGCAACAAAATAGCTATCTTCCAAAGATGGGGAACTAAAAAGATCATTTCCATAAAAACTAGCTTCCCCAAGCTTAGACTTCTCCATAGCATTAGCAATAATGGTGTCCAAAGAATTCATACTAACAACATTGCTATTAGCATGCAAATAAAGTTCCATAGGTTTTTTAATTTTTCTTCAAACACTTCATGTCCTAACTCAAGATAAATACTATAAAGCTCTCTAATTTTGTTGTTGTTTTCCATTAAGCCTAACTAGTGAAAACAAGAAACAAAAAGACAAAATTACAGAATCTAAAGAAAATAACTTCGAGCACTCACACCGGAAAATAGGCGTTTGCCGTGGGAGGTTCTTCTTCTTTAATCCTCCGGTGTGAATACCTTTTACCTTACTTCCCCGGCAACGACGTCAGAAAATAGGCGTTTGCCGTGGGAGGTTCTTATTCTTTAATCCTTCGGTGTGAATACCTTTTACCTTACCTCCCCGGCAACGGCGCCAGAAAATAGCTTGATGTCTACGCACTTCTATTCTTGTAGACAGTTGTTGGGCTTCCAAGTGCAGATGTTTGTAGAACAGCATCATGTTTTTCCTTAAGTGGATCATCCAAGGTTTATCGAACTCAGGGAGGAAGTGGTAAAAGGTATCCCCTCTCAAGCAACCCTGCAATCAAGATACAAGAAGTCTCTTGTGTCTCCAACACACCCAATACACTTGTCAGATGTATAGGTGCAGTAGTTCGGCGAAGAGATAGTGAAATACAAATGGTATGGATAATTGTAAGTGGTAATGGTGATAGAAAATAACTTGATGGCCTGGAAAAGACTAAAGTAAAACTGAAATAAAGATGAAAGCAAGCAAACATGTAACAAATCTAATAGCAAACGGTGTTTTAGTGCTTAGAAACAAGGCCTAGGGATCATACTTTCACTAGTGAACACTCTCATATAAATATATCATCTTCATGATACTACGCTGAACTACTCTTCGGTTGGACACTCTAATCCATGGTAGGGCTATAACAGCACTCCTCAAAGTAAGCATTTCCCATCTAGAAAACCCCACACTGTCATCTTGAGCACTAGATGAGTCCAACAAACACCACAATTTCATAAAGACATCCAACTCCAAATATAACTCATAACAAGTATTTGTAATCTCTAGTCTAAGTGCCACCATGGTGTGCACGCTGTCACTTTCACACACATGAGGAGAGCAGAGATCTATTAAAGCACTTGAGTAGCAAGGTAGATATATAGATTACAAGCTCATGATCTCAATAAGATCATGCATAGAGAGAGAGATGAACACATAGCTACCGGTAGAACCCTTAGCCTCGAGAGAGAACTACTCCCTCCTCATCATGGGAATCAGCAATGGTGATGGAGATGGCGGTGGTGATCGATAGAGATGGCTCCAGGGACACTTCCCCGTCCCGGCAGGGTGCCGGAACAGAGACTTTCTGTCCCCCGAATCTCCCCTTCGGTGGCGGCGGTGCTGCGGAACTTTTCGTGGATTCCTGATTGATTATCTAGGGTTTTGGTATCGGGAGGCTCTTATAGGCGAAGGAGGCAAGGTCGGTGGCCGACCAGGGGGCCCACACCATGCCCTGGCGCGGCCTAGGTGGACCCGCACCATGGGGTGGTGTGGCCACCCTGTGGCCCCTCTCCGACTCTCCTTCTGGCTCCGTGAGTCTTCCGGGAAAATAGTAACTTTGGCTTTTGTCCCGTCCAATTCCGAGAATATTTATTTTCTGACTTCCTGGAACCAAAATCAGCAGAAAACAGGCAACTGGCACTGTGGCTCTTGTTAATAGGTTAGTCCAAGAAATCATATGAAAAGTACTCCAAAGTTGGAACAAAACATAAGAAAGTAGATAAAAACCAAGCATGGAACATCAAAAATTATAGATACAGTTGCAATGTATCAGACGCCAGACGGCATCACCGCCCTGCGCACATCCATCAACAAGCACGTGCGATCGCCACCGAGACCTCTCGGTGCCATGCCGCCGAGTCTCACCAACCACCACAGCTAGAGACCTCCAGAAGATCTGTCGTCCGTAGCACCTACCGCACGATTCCCCTAACCTTGTTGCCGTCCAACGCTCCACCGCTGGCCTAGAAACTGTACTGCACGACCGCCTCCGCCGACGAGCTAGGGGCATGCACGTTTGGACCGACCATGGGTGGAAGCCAGTGGTGCACGGTGTTGGTGGCTGGAACAGGTGCTCCTCTAGGGCGGGGTTGAGGAAGATGACGGCGACGGTTGCCGCCGCTTCTGCTGCTTCACAACGGAGGAGGCGGAGTCTAGCTGCGCAGGCGTAGATGCAGGGATCCGTGCAGGGGAGGATGATGTGACCACGGCGCCTAGAGATCCACCTGAGTAGTGGGGTGCGACGCGCGACTGCGTGTTGAATGGAAGAGAGGAATCTAGTAGCGCTGAGGCTGGCTACCCCTGGCGGCGTTGAGGTCACAGGACGGGCACCCGTCGATTAGGGATTTGTATGGAATAAGAAGTCACTGAGTGAAGCCAACCAAGGGTTATTTTGACTTGGCGGTGGCACAAGCCTGTAATTTCTAGTTGCTCCATGGTTTGCCGATCCAAGAATCCGCAAAAGAGGTGCTCTGTGGTTTGTACACAAATTTTGGCTGGCTTCTCGGATGTAGCTTCGTGGAGTCTAGGTGTTCGGTGCTGCTCCGTGACAGATTTCCGGGAAGCCAACGTGCAGCTTTCGTGAAGTTGTGATCTCCATGTACGACTAAATGCCCTAACTGAAGGGCGGTACATAATGATGTTTCTGAGACGTGGAGTATTCAATTAAACTTCTTTTTCTTCCCATGTGCTCTTAGTGGCTTTGTGCGACTGGCAGTCATGGTTATTAACTCACGACCATTAGCTGTATGGAGAATACTCGAAATATCGGAAGCAATGATCATTGTTCACCAATAACTCATTCACGAGTACATTAGTTGGTTTTCCTGCTAAATCCTTGGTGACAGTCACAAAAGAAAGACCATGTCAACCATCATTTCTCCATTAGTTGGTTTAACACCGAACTTGTACTTTAACAGGATAAAACTGCCGATGAGAATAAAGAAGTATAAACAACAAGTGGCATGTTGGTTGGAATGCAAATATGTTAACAGTGGCAGACCTAGTGTTTTACCAAAGGGTCACACTAAAATTATGATGTGCACTTCTCGAAGTGATAATCAATTGCTATTTTGGGATTCTTAGAGCTAATGGTCCTTTCTTGATATGTATTATGCGCCCTATAAGAGGAACCCCTATAGCACCACACACTTTACAACCCTTTAATTATGTGTTGCGATAATTTATTTTGGATACATATATCCGTCGGTTGCTGGCTGCATCCTTTCTCTCGTAAATAAATTATAGCCCATAATGTGAGTGCAATGTATATGCTGTAACCTTATCAATTGCAACACTACAAGATTATACTTTTCACTGATTCAAAGCTTTAATGCTAAAATAAAGGATTATTTGTTCTCTTCTCTAGTTTTAATTCGCAGAAGTTTCTTTCCTGCTCCCAAGCAAAAGTAGTTGATCATAAAAAAGATCGAGCGGATACCAGATTTTCATCGAAATTACATTTATTTCAACCCAAAATGCAGACTTGAGACAAAGGGGTGTATCACCATAAGTCCGGGAGGCGGGTAGAGGTGATCCAGGGGTGGCGTGAAACGAGTCATTGGTGACATCGATTAGGGGTCAAGGTGGCTAGAATTAGGGCCAGCGGCGCCGATTTTGGAAGCAACAGTGAGATAGGAGAGAGGCTCAGAGAGAGACCTCTGAGGAAAAATATCGCCCATGCTCGCTGAATTTGAGCATCGCCTTGAATTGTCCTGACGACCCGCCTTACACTCAGGTTCATTGACTATGGTCATAGCGTATGTGCATAGCTAGCAATAACGGATTTTATACGTGAAGGCATGAGAGAAAAACCAACTTCGATACCTGGACACATGAGAGACCACCAATCCTATGGAGCTTAGATTCTGAAGGATGTTCGGGACTACTTTTTGCAAGAAGTCGAAGTGGGACAGCTTTTACAGTGACTAGTCGGGAGTCGAAGCGTTGACAGCTTACTGTTCTGACTAGGGCGTTTCACACTTTCACTGCACACGCGTCTCCCACCCTTTCTCTTCGTCTTCCTGGTTCGCTGCTCCTTTTTTTTTCATTTAAAAGCTCAAAGCACCCTCTCCTCTCCTCCTCCAACCCCCAAACCCCACCATCTCCTTGTCCCTCTACCATGGCGTCGCCTGGCTTCGCTATTCCGGTCGAGGGTAAGCGTCTCCATCTACAACCCATTTCTAAACCTAACCTCAATCCCAAATCCTAACTCTGCTCATTCTTTCGCATGACCACAGACATGGTATTCGCATCGGCGTTGGCAGGCGACCTCCCCTTCTTAAAGAGTATTCCGCGCTCTCCTCCCTTCTAGATTCCGGCCGCGGTGCTGTCTTGGTGCTCGAGTTCTGATTTATTGGGGTCTGATCCGATGCAGGCCTGGTGACGATGCTGGACAAGGGAAGGGACCGCCCCAAGGAGACGATTGAGGCACTGCGGGTGGAAGTTGCAGGGTTGGTGGAAGGTGCCGGGGTATTGCACGGCGCCGCCTTGAGAGGGAGTCCGGAGGTACACAAGTACCTCGTCGAGGAGCTGCGGGTAGATGTGGATGGCCTGGACAAGAAAGGTCGATTTCTCTTCAGAACCCTCTAATCTATCACGTAGGATTCTATGCTACTCCCTCCGTTTCAAAATAAGTACTTTACATTTCTAGTGTGGTAAACTGGTAATGGTGGAATTGTACTTATATAGGTTTTCATGCATAGCGTAAATTATTGTTAATGCGGATTGCTGAATCCGTAGGTCTTGGTTATGATTTCACTTTGCCCGATTGTTTTGAGCTTTTCTAAGATTATGCCGGTTAGTATGAAGCAATGTATCATAGACATTGATATTTACCTAGCGAAATAAATTTATGATTTATCATAACACGCCACCGCATGATAATATAGGCTATAGCTTCATATGTAATACTTCATCCATTCCATAATATAAGCCTTAGCTTGCTAAAATGGCTTATATTGTGGAATAGAGGAAGTAGGAAAGAATCAATTGTGGTATCTATGGTAGTACATAAGCATTATTCAGACAAATAGGTTTACTCATGGCGGGCAAAACATTTTTTATTTCACTGTCGCCTTGTCACTAGGACGTCACGGGTTCGAGTCATGGAAACAGCCTCTTGCAGAAAATGCAGGAAAAGGCTGTGTTCAGAGACCCCAAGTTTTGTCTGAACCTTCTCAGACCCGCGCAAAGCGGGGACTTAGTGCAGGGCTGACCTTTTTTTCCACTGCATTTAACTACCTTAACCAATATTGTCTCAAGAACTCTAGAAATCCATTTCATATATATCTAAACTCCATGGGCCTAGTTTGTGTATCTTGAGGCGCTATTTATAAATTCCACGCTCTACATAGCACTGTTGATGGAACTTGTGTTGCTGTATGTGTTTGGACATTAGATATGTTCTGATAAAAAAATCTAACTTCTTTGTTGTGCCCAAAAGTGATTTGCATCAACGAGCTTCATTATTGTGTGCTTGTCCCCTTGATAGGTAGAACACCTCTGATGTTTCTTACAATGTTCTCTAAGGATGTGACGCATGTGGCTACTGCCAAGTATCTTCTTGATCATGGTGCTAATCCAGACAATGCCAGTTATGATGGGTTTTCCCCTTTACATTATGCTGCTGGATCAGGTCTGCCTCTATAAACACATCTCTGTTTTGCATCACTCCAAAGTTTCGTAAGTTGTCTTTTCAATGTGAAAACTCTGTTATTGTGTGGCACTGCATATAAGTTCATGGTTTCTTTTCAGGACATTGTGACATGGTGGAACTATTGCTTGCTAAAGGGGCTTATGTTGACCCGATAGGTCCTAATGGGTCACCACTTCATACTGCTGCTAATAAAGGGCAGGATGGTACCATGAAGATTTTACTGGACCACAATGCAGATGTAAGTTTAAGTACATACCATTTCTACTTTAAGTTTCCCATCAAATTGGTTAGTAAGGTTCTTATGAACTCGTAGTTATTTTTTATTGTGAACATTGATTCACAATGGATAACTGGTTAACTCTAGTTATTTGTTATTGTGAACATTGATTCATAATGGATAACTCTAGCCAGGGATTTGTTAGACATAGGTTGAGACGAGAGAATAATTATGTAGAACTGATTGATTGATCTTCCTGGCCTCAACATAAATTCATGCCATACTGACATGGTGGATGAGGTCATTGATCTTTTCTAACACAAAATGAATTCTTAATAAGTTAGAATTATTTAATCCTAAATATCTTAATACAATATTGTTCCCTAAAAGACTTATTATGTTTTCTTTGCTGCTACATGTCCTTGCCCAAAACATGACCTTGGACCTCCTGCTGCTACAACACGTCCATGGAAATGGCCTTCTTGCTGGCCAGCCTGCCACTGCCATGATACAATTTACTGATGTCTACAACATCTACTCCCTTCGTTTCAACATATAAGATGTTCTAGTCTTCTAAAACGCATGTATCTAGACGCCTTATATTTTGGAATGGAGGGAGTATGTTCTGCTCTTTTTTTTCTCCTTAGCTGTTAGTTGTCATGTTCTATTTAAGTGATTGTTTTCTGGTTTGTTGATATGTTTGTTATTTTCTGTTATTTAAACCATGAAAGTCTCGATCTCAATTGTGAGCATAGTTCTATATATTGACCGTTTTATCTATCTATCTATGTAGTTATTTACCTTAATCCCTTAAATATTATTACAACTCGACTAAAGGAGCTGATATCTCAATGTTTCTCAACAGTACAACAAGATGGTAAATGGTAAGACACCTATCATGGAGGCTAATTATGGTGGATCAAGGGAATGTGCTTTTCTCCTGATGAAGGTACTGTACCTTTATCTTAGCTTGTCATGCCCTTAAATTTGATGTTTCCATTTTTCTAAGTATTGGATTTTTTCCACACTGAAGCTAGGAATATTTTAGTCCCTTTGCTGGAATTTTTTGTAAAAATTGACTACAGTTGTGGGAGACTTGTAGTAGATACTTTGTTGACATTTTTTGTCTAAACTTGTGGGCAAATGTTTTTTCTTGATAATGGGAGCTTTAATGCGCAATTTGGTTGCGCAAGCATGATGGTGAAACCAAACCAAATAACCTTGTGGAAAATCCATGTTGCGAGAGTGGCATTAAGGTTATTCTTTTCTGAAAGTGCAGAAAAAGTGTTGCCCAGATCATCTTTTTGACAGATGTGTTTCTATGTGACAGGCTGGTGCTGATACCAAGGGAGCTTTAACCCATGCTTTAGAATATTTCGAGTCTTCAAAATAGGTTTCAAAGGATTTCATCGATTGCATGCTGGAGGACATTGCTGCCGTGGTTCTCTTGACAATGTAAGATTTACCATTTCGACACTGCTATCCTTGTGCTTTATGGTTTGATTGTGGTTTTTTGAAACCTTGGGTTATTAAGGGCCACTATACAATCATCACAGTTGTGAACTTGGAATGAAACCTTAGATTTGAAATTTAATTACAATTAGTGTTAGCAACTATTTCGGGAACAAGTGGGCTCAAATGCAAGGTAGTTTTTTAGTTAAATAAATGATCATATTAAGGAATACCACAACAATGTGTTGTCGCAATTATGCAGAAGAGGTTGTGGTTGCACAAGAGGTTGTGGTATTCCTCAATATGTTGATGGGATATAGTATAACAGATTAATGTGTGTGGGGAGGTAAAATGTTGGAGTTGACCATACCATCTTGCGAGTTACTAACAGTGAAACCTTGACGTTTCCATTGTTGGGTGAAGCTGGTAAACTGGTGAGGTTGTCTGTATGTAGAATAGTATACCATTTTGTTAATTGTACTTACTAAAGAATGTTATAACCAATTTATGTGAATTTAGCTGATAACTTAGGCGACAATTTCTCTGTTACAATACTACATGTGGATGCTTGGAGATTATCACAATATGCAATCATAAAATGTGACGAAAATATTATTTATGTAATCAAATCCACATGTTCCAATTCTTTATAGCGCAACTCTAGGTAATTTGTACCACAAAATGAAACCCTAGGTAATTCCTTAGAACTTATATATGCTTATTTGCACAAGTGTGAAGTCTTCAGTTATTTTAATATTTTGATGACAATCAGGATGAGCCGGTGTCTAAAAGGAAAATTAGAGCGGCAGGGTTCAAGGAACTTGGGAGTCACGCTTTCAAGTCGAAGGATTATGTTTCTGTAGCAGGATTATACAATATGGTATATTACAACATCATATATATATATATATATATATATATATATATATATATATATATATATTCCTTTTCAACATTTCAGTTTGCATCGCATTTTTTGTAATTGCTTGGGTAGCTCTTATTCTTTCTTTTGCATAGCTCTCAACTTGAAGCACACAAGGTTACTAATTGATATTTAATTTTAGGAATTATTACCTGGCTTTGCATTATTATTGAATGTAAATACATCAATACATTTAACCTAAACTAATCTTTGGGGAAATAATGTACTCGGGTACAGCTGGGTGTCAAAGGATGGCAAGCTCTACCAAAAGGTCTACTACCTGTGTCCCAATGAATAAGGCTTATTTTTTCAAAAGTCAAATTATGTAAAGTTTGACCAAGTTTTTTGAATAAATAATTAACATGTAGAGTGCAAAATCAACATCATTAGATACATCATGAAATGTATTTTCATATGATATCTATATATAATATAATAGTTTTTTCTAAAGTTTAGACAAAGTTTACTTAGCTTGACTTTGTTTTAAAAAAATATAAGCCTTTTTCACTGGAACAAAGAGAGCAATGATTTTGTGATAAGAGATATGGAGAGTAAGACATTATACTACTTCCACCAAGCCATAAACGTGAAAAGAGTGGATTATTGTAATATATTAATTTTAAGAATGTGCAATTATTTGAGGATACATCGGATATTTATTTCCCACTCTTCTGTCTTGTAACTACAACCTTAATTTATCACATTGTTTCTTACAAGACAACAAATATGACTTAATTAAAAATTTGGATATATCACTCATAACACCATGATAAAAGCAATACACTCCTCAAAAAGTAATCACTAGAGACTAAGAATCATCCGAAAAGTGCCGACCCCTAAGGCTACTGGAGATTATAGGCCCATCTCCCTCCTCAATTCCTGCCTCAAGATCCTTACTAAGCTCTTGGTAGACCACCTTCAAAAAGAATTCTTGATCTTGTGCATCGCAACCAATATGGTTATATCAAAAGCGACACCATCCAAGACTGTTTAGCTTGGAGAGTTTCACTAGTGCTACCACTCTAAAAGGGTGAACATCATCCTTGAATTGGACTTCGAGAAGGCCTTTGACACTATTGAACACAATGCTATTCTTGTCATGCTCAAGCATCTGGGTGCGATGACAGTTAGATCGGTTAGATTATATCCATCCTATCTTTTGGCACCTCTGTTGTCCTCCTAAATGAAGTCCTAGGCAAAAGTTCCACTGTAGACGAGGTTTAAGACAAGGGGATCCCCTCTCTCCCCTTGTTTTCATATTTGGGTCTGAACTCTCTTCAATCCATTATGAACCTGGAATGCCAGCGCAACCTCATCAAGCTGCCCATCCCAACTGCTAATGGTGATTTCCTTATTGTACAGTACGTGTGTTAGCTTTGCGACAAGTAAATAACGAAGAACGAAAATAAAATCGCAGCAAGGGGGACACAAGTTTAACGTGGAAAACCCTCTCCAACAAAGAGAGGGGAAAAACCACGGACGCCAGCCAGCAAAACTTTACTATAACGGGGAGTGTTTACACAACGCCGGGGATTTCACAGATGCAACTTATCCCAGCCGGCGGCTTACAAGAGGTTTATATAACGGTGGAAACCTATCCGTCAGAAGTTGGCCTTTACTTTGTAGAATTTGGATCAACATATAACAACGTGGGCGACACTATCCTTATCATGCCTGCCTGCCATAGGCAATTGATTTGTCTCGGGCTCCTAGAAACTTCCACGCAATCCACCAAGCTACCTTGATGGGGACAAAACAAGCCTTCTTGATGTCCTTTTTTGCTGATGTACAGCCTATGTCCCATTCCCATACCTTAGCCTCTCAAAGCCCAGAATCAGGGACCTTTCACCCTTGTTTGACATCATCAACTCTGCCGCCACTTCTTTCCTATCTCTAGATGGGAGGATTGTTGTTACCAAAGCAATTCTGAATGTCATTCTCACCTTCTACATTTGCACCCTCAAGATTCAGCAAGGCGCTATTGTTATCATCGACAAGGCACGTCGTATCTGCCTATAGGGTAAATCTGAATTACCTAATTGGCCAAAATCCCTTGCTGCTTGGAACATAGTCTGCCTCTCTAAGAATAAGGGAGGCGCTCCTACTCAAATTCTTACACAAGTTTTACTGTTGGGACCTCCCCTACAGTTTTCCGCTAAAAAGAACACTAGAGACTAAGAAGCCAATCATTGGTAGATCATCCAAATCAGCACATAAGATTCTTTTTATGCCACTCGTGCTTGTTAGTTCGGAGCTACATCGACTCCTTGTGCAATACCTTTGGTAATGATGTTAATGATTGCTGTCAGATGGTACACGAGAGTAGCACTTGCATACAAGCATGAAAACATTAAAAAATTGATACACTATTGAGCAACAAATTAATCAGGACTAGTCGTCCACCATAGAATAAGTTATGTTGTTATAGTGAAAAAACATAAGTAGAAGTTAACTGATGATGATGATAAAGAAACGACGTTCCTGGCGACCACGTTGCCGGATGTTGGACACTAACACGAGTTACATGGTAATTGTTAGTGGCCGGGTTCAACTCTGCCTCACGTACGGGAGAGAGAAGCCTAATCCCGTTGACCGACCTTGGGTACACAAAGGTGATGACCCACATTGACCCATCACAACTTCTTTGTGATTTTCTCCGAGAGATCGAAGTTTGGAGGTATTCCATGCGAGCCCGATTTTCGGAGTGATAACTAAAGAAGTAGGTCTCTCCCTTTTAAAGAGCTATTGCTTCATATGAGAGACGAGTTACAAATGACCCATGGGGTGCCTTTTATAGACCTAGAGCCTTGAACAAAAGACCACCAATCTGATCACCACTACCCTTGGTGGGGAGATAAAAGCGAGGGCACAAAGGTCTATTCTGGAAAGGTCTAAAAGTCCCCTAAAGGGAAATAAAAAGCAAGAGTAGTCTTTGGTCCATGCAGTTGGTCCATGAAGGGGGGTTGATATTGGTCCATGAGGGATGTCACCAATAGGCTTAGTGGGCTTCATTCCTCCTCATGGCTTCTTACTGTTTTGGCTCCTCTTGACTATTCTTTGACCTTTTCTATTATACTTGTATTTTATCCTTATTTGTCTTCACATTTTTGGCATATTAAAGGCCATGACGACATAGGAGAAAACTTCCTGTAGAAATCCGATTTTCTCTCCTACAACAAGTTCTTAGATCGCCAATCACTAAGGTGTTTTTCAGAACAATTTTCGATTACTTTCCAATACTGGTTATGGAATTGCGACAATAAATCAATAGGAATGCAAGGTACTTGAAGGGGAATGATCCCGAACCAGATCTATGCGAAAATTAAAGTTCATGTTCCTATCCTTTCAAAATAATAAAGTTTGCTCTTATGAAAAACCATTTATCTTTAAACCTGAGAGTTGTTCAAATACATAAATCAACTTCATGTTTCCAGCCTTAACCAAATCCTGATCCATGAAAAGATTATGTCATCAGCATACTGCAAGATAGATAGGCTATCGTGTACTTAGTATTCAGATTACTGCCTTGCTGGATATAAAAGTAACCTGAAATCCACTTTTTTTGGGCAAACCCCTATAAATAATTTACAGATTGTGCTATATTTTGATTTGCATGTTGTATGATCGGCTTCCTTTTTCAGACTTAATCTTTTGTAGTTTAGTTATACACTGGCTCAACTAATTATACTATCGCAAACCTTCCGGCATCAGTGTTTAGCGTTGTTCAAATTTTCTATTTCAGTGTCCACATTTTCCTAACTTTTTACTAATCTGTGGGACTGTTGATTTGCCTTGTTGGTTGTAGGCCATATTGTTTAATCCTGATGATGCAACCTTGTTCTCAAACAAGAGCCTTTGCTGCCTTCTCCTCGGTGACAAAGGCCAGGCCCTGGCAGATGCTAACCAATGCAGAAAATTGCGTCCTGACTGGCCAAAGGCCTGTTACCGGCAGGGCACCGTTCTGATGTCACTGAAGGTTACATAGAAAATATATGGTAGCATTTTTTTCTCTCGGTTCTGTAAATTGTGTTTGATCATTCGCTTGTGTTATTATCATCAGGACTATGAGGGTGCAAGTGAAAGATTCTTGGATGGACTCAAGTTGGACCCAGGGAATGCCGAGATGGAGGATGCATTACGGTATGCAATCTGCCTCTTTGGTTACACTGCCTTTTGATGATGACTTTGTGTTGGTGGCTAACTGGATATAATAAGGTCCCGGTTTATCCTATGTAGAACATTTTCCTATGCTGTATGTACAGTCATTCCCTTGCCTCCAGAAATTTTGAAGATATTGGCGTTAGTACTTTGGACAGACACTGCATGCTAAGAAATTATCAGTACCAGTGCCATTCGTAACTTACAACACATCAACCTTCCCTTGAACTATGCCTTGTATGTACAAAACTAAATTATTAATATACTAGTCTACTCTTCTATCAAAGAAAATTTTCCTAGTTCCTCCTATGTAATTTCAGTTTTCGTAATATGCTGTCGTGCAATGGCACCTAAGTTACACAGTTATACAATTTGAGATCTCTGATAGTTTTCCTTGGAATTTGCAGGGAAGCTATGGAGTCCCTGAGGACATATCGGAGCACCAAAGGCTAAGCGACTCTTTGGGTGTCGCAGGGAAATCAGTTGAAGGCTCTTGGCATGTGTTTCGCCTTTTGTGTGCAGGCTGCTGGTTTCCTCAACTGAGTAACTTCCTTTTAGAAATCAAGTAAGGGTGTCTAATGAAGTATCAGTGTGACATGTTTGCATGAGTATTGATGCAGTAATTGCCTGGTGGAAACTCTGTAGTTGCTATTTGTTGTGTATTTAATCTGCCAGACTGGTTATCTCCTCTGTTGTGGCCAAACCGGTTGGTTCAGAGCATAACTGAATCGTTAAGAAACCATGAGGAGGCCTTGCCAAAAAAGAGCAAATGTGCATTTTTATTTATTTATCTTTGGTGTTCATCTGGGACCTGAATTACTGGCATAATTGAGGCGTGAACATGCGGTGAATAGATTGTACTCCCTCCTTTTCAAAATATAAGATGTTTTAGGTTTGTGAAGAAAAATTTTCTAGATTTCTTTTAGTGTGTAGATTCACTATAAACGTGGACATACATAGTAAAAAAAGTCTAGATACATTTGCTTCATAAAGCTAAAACATCTTATATTTTGAAACGGATGTAGTATTTGGCATTCTGACTGATCTTTTGAGTGACATGACAAAAATAGGTGCTGCAAATAACACGCTCTGCTCTTTGTCGATGGCAAAGCAGGAAATGCTAGAGCAATGATCATGCCGCGGATGAATATGTGCCGCAAAGATCCACCTGATCAGTACAGTTTCTCCGCCAAATCCAAATGGGTGGCCACTAGTTCATATTGAGAGTGGCTTACTTGCCTAAAATCTCACAGACTCACTGAGGCGGGACTTATGGCCGCATCCCTCTTTGATCTGAACTACTTTCGCTCTTACCTTTCATGGACGAATGAGATACTGCTCCCACGGCAGCTGTTCGTGGTCCATGCTACATGACTGGCATATGGATCGATCAGTAATGGAGTACTAATTTGATACTACTATAAATGTTGATAATTTTTTATACAGTAGATCTGATCAAATTTTACAACGTTTGACCTTGATTAAACCTAAACGCAGTGTAATTTAACACGGAAAAGGTATATCTATGTTTTTCTGTCAAAAGCTTTGTCTTGACCACAAGTGTGACATGAGAGTGATGTAACAAGAGAGTTAGCTGCATGCAATTTATGGCGAACTGCCCTTATCTGAACCTCGATGGCACCCTCATTGTTCTTTTTGAGAACGTCGGAAGGGGGGTCGCCCCCTACCTCAGATTTTATTAAAAGAAAGAGCTAAGACAGCTCAACGTTTTACACGTACATGGGAGAAACAACAAAGGAGAGAAAAAAGTGGAAAAGAGAGTAGAAACAATCAGATTAGCCAGTCTGTAATCCAGATCATCGCCGCTTCCTTCTCCTTCTTGCTAGCTCTCAGTATCCATAGTCTCACCAAATCAGCACATTGTTTAGCGACCATGTCGATAGGAGTCTCGATGTCATCAAAGACCATCCTCATTGGCACCCTCATTGTCTTGACCACAAGAAGCGGCACGGGATATTTTGCGCGCTGCAAATCTCGAATTAGTGGCCCAGAATATATATTGCCTCTTAACTCTCATGTTTACCCGCTTCCTGAATGAAAGAGGAAAAACATCACATTCCGTGTGCCTGATTTGACACAACAGCTGAATCATACGGTCTGGTTCTCCCGCTGAACCACTATTGGAATACCATTCGCGTGGAATGTATCCGGGAGCTCCTTTCTGGTCGGAACAAGCATGAAATGGATTAGACTCACATCAACGTGGTGGATCAGGCAAACATGTCACGACCGTGAAACGGCTAGCTTGTCAATAAATGTTGTGGAGGTTACATCAACTGAAAAAAGTTCGAGTGGAGACTAATTGACGCCATGGATAATAGGCCCTCCTTCCCTCCCTCGTAGGTCTCTTGAAAATGACTGCAGCAACCACAGTGCAATTGACGCTGACAATGACCTAACTTGGAAGCAAACCTAGAGGGTCAAGGGTTGTCTGCATCCGCCATTAATTTATAGATTTAGAGTGAACCTACACACTAAATGATGTCTAGATATATTTATTTTATAAAAACTAAAATATCTTATATTATGGCACGGAAGGAGTACATCGTAAAAAATCGCTCACAACTATTTTTTAGATGAATATTGTTCAGTAAAATCCTTTTAAATGTTATAAAATTATGAACTATTATTTATGTGATCAATCTCAATCATCATCTGTTTAAATACACATTGATAGTAAAAATTTAGATTAGTCATAGAGGTTCGAGAGATTAGGAGGTATTAGACATATATTTGTATAGGATTAGGACATCTATAGTCGGTTGGGCAAAACCCTAAGTCGGTCGGCTCCCCTTCTATATATTCTATATAATCTCTATCAAATTAATACAGGTTATTGTTCTCCCAAAATATCATGGTATCAGACGTCTAGGTTTTTCGCACCTGGCATGGCTCCACCGCCAAATCCCCCACCGCCGTCGTCGGCTCCTCTCTAGACCGCGGCAAAGGCTCGCTCCGCCGGCGCGCCACCATCATCCTCCTCTATCTCCACCTCAATTACCCACCAAAATCCTCTCCAACTAGCCTCAATTTCTCTGACCGATACAATCTCCGATGTCTTCCCCTTCATCCCAATTACTTTAGATCTTGCTCTCCACAACTACTACGATTGTCGCCATCTGTTTCATGTTCATCTAGGACGATCCGGTCTTCGCGATCACGTCGATCCGGCCTCGGTTCCTCGCCCGACCGATTCCTGTTGAGTAAAAGACGAACTTGCGATCATCCAATGGATCTACACCCGCACCTCTAGCGAGCTCTTCAATCTTTTCTCCAACGACGACGCCACCGCATCTCAGCTATGGGCCTCTCTTCAGCAGCTCTTCGAGGACAACAACAACGCCCACATATATGCCCTTCATACCGAGCTACGCACCACCACTCAAGGGGACGCCTCTGTTACCGTCTTCTGTCAAAATATCAAAGAAATCGGCGATGAGCTTCGGGAGCTCGGCGACCCGGTTGAAGATCGCACCCTCATCAACACCCTATTCGTCGGCCTCGTCGAGCAATTCGACAAGTAGGTTGCCTTCATACCTATGATGCGGCCTCGGCCCACTTTCGGTGAAGTCTGATCTGTCCTCCAACTCGAAGCTATGACGCAAGATCGCAAGGCCTCACGACCTCCTCAGGTGTTTCACACCGCTGCCTGGCCTCCCAATATGGCCCCTCCCGCCGGACCACCACCAACTGTAGTGCAGGCTCATCCAGGATGGCGTCCAAGCCCAAACTACCACAGGAAAAATCCCACCCATAGGCCGCCTCAGCCCCGACCCGTTGCTCCTGCACCACCTTCGGCGCCTCCAACCACGCTACCACCCGCTTTGTCTTGGCATCCACAGCATGACCCCTGGACCGGTCTCGTCCAAGCCTGGTCTATGCCCTGGTCTACGCCATCTCTGTATGGTGCCCCGCCGGCTTACACCGGGACATGGAGTCCTGGCCTTCGTCCATCAATCGGCTCGCCCGGTCGCATTGGATCCAGGCCACCGTAGCAAGTCTACACTGTCGAGGCTCCATCGTTTTCCTACATGGCTCCTCCTATGCCAAGACACTACATGGCCTCTCCGACACCAACACCCTACATGTACAGTGCTCCTCCTGCACTCCAGTACATGAATACGCCATCGCCATTAACCGCTCCACCAAGCTGGGACCAAGCCGCCTTCATTGCCACCATGAACAATTTTACACTCAACAACCACGAAGGTACGGATTGGATTTTTGATTTTGGTGCTTCTTCACACATGTCTTCAAATATAGATTTTCTGCCAGCTTGTTTTTCTTCTCCCTTTTCTTCTATAACTGTTGGTGATGGCTCCTCTATTCCTATATCTTGCACTGGCCAGTCTTACATCATTAATCCAAACTCAAACTTTATTCTTCGCAACATTCTACTTGCACCGTCCTTAATCAAAAATCCCATCTCTGTTCGACAATTTACCATTGACAACTATGTTTCCTTGGAATTTGATCCCTTTGGTTTGTCTGTGAAGGATCTGAAAACGGCGGAGGTCCTTGCTCGCTACAATAGTTCGGACGATCTCTACCCTCTCCATGGCGCACCAACCTCCACACCTCAAGCCATGATCGCCTCCATCGACCTCTGGCACTGTCGGCTTGGCCACCCCAATAAAAATACACTGTCCTCTTTACTTCAAGAGTGCGGTCTTCCTAGTGATAGTTCTCGTTCTTCTCATGATTCATCGCTTTGTAATGCTTGTCAATACGGCAAACACGTTAGATTACCTTTTGATACTTCCTCCACCTATAATACTTTTTTATTTGAATTATTGCATTGTGATCTATGGACATCTCCAATCCCAAGTGTTTCTGGTTTCAAATATTATCTTGTTATTATCGATGATTACTCTCATTATGTTTGGACCTTTCCCCTTCGTTCCAAGTCCGACGTCCACAAAGTCTTTCTTAATTTTCGGCAATATGTTCTTACACACTTAGATCTCCTTATCCGCTTCATACAACGTGACAATGGCCAAGAATTTGATAACAATCAAAATAGATCTTTCTTTCTATCTCAACGTATTCTTCTACGTTTTTCATGCCCATATAATCTCCTCAAAATGGAAAAGATGAACATTCCCTACGATCTATAAACGATATATTACGCACCTTACTACTCTAAGATTTTCTCCCACCACGGTTTTGGGTTGAAGCTCTCCACACCGCCACCTATCTCCTCAACATTCGTCCAACCAAAACTTGTCCACTATACACTCTATTTCAAAATCTTTTTCTTTATCATCCTGACTATTCTAAACTGCGTGTATTCGGTTGTCTATACTTCTCTAACACCGCTTCTACCGCCCTAGCAAACTTGGTCCTCCCTCATTGCCATGTATTTATTTAGGCCCCTCCGACGATCACAAGGGCTCTTGATGTTTTGACCCATCTTCTGAACGTGTCCTTATCTCTCGTCACGTTATATTCGATGAAAACATCTTTCCTTACATAATCGTCCAGTCGTCCCCACCCACCTCTACTAAACCTACCCCGCATACCCTCCTTGGTACCCGCGGCCACCTCTTCCATGGCAGCCGAATCCTCTACCGCACGCCATGGTAGTCTTGTTGGGAATATGCCCTAGAGGCAATCTTGTATTATGATATTCTCCAATGTATTCATAAAGTTATTAAATTGTCCTAGCATGAACAATTGATATGTATCATTGAATGTATAATTCAGTTGTGAAACTATATATTCCTGTTGTTCATACTAGATGTCCTTGGTCGTTGAGGTTGTGCTGAACACACAACTTAGACTAATGTGAAAGTTGGCTCACGACTAGGTTCCACTTGTCGTGGGCGTAGTGATGTTATTCCGACTTACACGGACTCGGCTAAAGAGTTTAGCGAGTCGTACTGATTCACAGTTGAGATGCAACGAGCATGTTGTCATTTGCAGTCTCAAGCAATGGATCCTTTGACCTGAGGTGATCGCATGATCCGAGTTGTGGATCGAGCTAAGGTTCTATCAAACGTTGCTCCGTAAATGGGCAGTTATAAAGGTAGATTTCGGGCTGGTTGTGAAGCAAGCTGCGTGACGTGGATTATCAAGATGGGATTTCCCCTCCGTTATGGAGAGATATTCTCTAGGCCCTCTCATGTGATATGATTCAGAAGCATGGTCATACATGACTTGGTTAAGTGTTAACCAAGGATTCAGACTAAGTGTTAGTCCAGCGAATCATATATCATGGAACGAGAAGAGATAGTCGAGCTATTAAAGGGATGACAACTACTCTCCTATAGCTTGACAAGGTATATTGTGAGGCAAATAAACTTGGATGAAAGTCACATTGAGAAAGGTTTATCTTCTGACTTTATGACGCTTGGGAGTTGGCACGTCTTGCTAGAGGCCGTTACCAGCTATCGACTCGGAATGGTGACTCGTGTCATATCGAGGTGTACGTGAACCTATAGGTCACACACTTAAGGGAATGAGCCTATGTGGAGTCGATCCATATGGAGATTGGGATACGGCCTAGATGGACTTCAAGCGTTGAGTTCAACTAGGAGTGTATATAAGTAAAGTGACAAAGGATAGTCCTTGACCTAGCCATCACTTTCTCCACTCCCATTTTGGGCTAGACAGGATCTAGCAGTCCTCTGTCTGGAGCTCCTGCCTATACGTATGGATACCGGTAGGAGCATTGCACGTGCGATGTTGGAGACAAAGGAGTTCGTGGGGATCTGGATGTGATGTACTTGGGATCGTTCGGCACAACATCAACTGACGCGCTTCATCAACAATTTGCACATGCATGTCTAGTGGTAAATCTCGTGGCCTATCATCTGAGCTAGATCTTGGGAGTACCGCATAGGGGAAATTTTTTGTTTATCTCTACGTGGCCCAACAAGTCTATTGCGCGCCTATAACAGTCTGCCGAGACCCCACGGTAGCCTGCCACGCCTCTTTCTTCTGCCGCAGTAGCACCTCCTGTCATGACACCAACCAACACCGTCACTCCTTCTCCTGTTGCGGCGGATCTCTCTGCGCCATATATTGCCAGTGATCTATCCACCCCAAGTACATCCTCTCCTTCTCCCACTCCAAAACTTCCTCCTAATGTCATTCCTATACCTTTTCCTGAAAATGATCACGTTATGTGTACTCGTGGCAAAAAGGGCTTCCATGTTCCTCATCGTCTTCTCAATCTAAATGATATCCCAATTATTTCACCAATTTCAGCTTCCTGCAAATGAGCACTCCTTGACCCACGTTGGCACTCAGCCATGCGAGAAGAATTCGATGCTGTTCTTCAAAAAAACACATGGACTTTAGTTCCAAAACCATCTGTTGCCAATATTGTTCCAGACAAATGTTTTTTTGCCACAAATATAATTCTAACAGGTCTCTAGCATGGTACAAGGCTTGTTGGGTCTGTCGGGGTTTTTGTCAACAGCAAGGGATCGATTTCGATGAGGTTTTCTCTCATGTTGTCTAGCCAAACACTATCCAAATTGTCCTTAGTCTTGCTGACTCTTCCTCCTGGCCAATTCATCAACTTGATGTTAAAAACGCTTTTTGCATGGCACTCTCAATGAGACCGTCTATTGTCAACAACCCTATGGGTTTGAAGATACTTCTCATCCTGATCTTGTATGTCTTATCAATAAGTCTCTGTACAGTCTTAAACAAGCACCGCGTGCGTGGTTTCAATGCTTTGCCATTTTTATTCAAACCATTGGTTTAATCCCCTCCAAATCCGACTCCTCTCTTTTCATATTTCGTCCAGCCACTCAAACAGCTTATCTCCTTCTCTATATTGATGATATAGTTCTTACCGCATCTTCCGATTCTATTCTTACACACATCATCACACTTCTTAATCGCAATTTCTCTATGACTGTTTTAGGACCACTTCACCATTTTATCGGTGTTACCGCCTCTCGCAAATTCTACAACACTCTTTCTTTCCCAACGACGGTATCTTATCGACCTCTTGTCTCGTGCTGGCATGCTTGACTGCCATCCTAGCTGTACGCCGGTTGATGTCCGTGTCAATCTCTTCGCTGACAGCGATCATGTCCCTGACCCCACTTTCTATCGTAGTATTGCAGGGGCACTACAATATGCTACTCTTACTCATCCAGATATATCCTACTCCATTTATCAAGCTTGTTTATACATGCATGACCCTCGTGTTCCTCACCTCTCTCATGTCAAAAGAATTCTTCGCTATCTCAAAGACACACTCGACCATGGTCTACTTATAAATTCTTCTTCTCCTACAAGCTTGACAGTTTATTCTAATGTAGACTAGAATGATTGTCCAGATACTAGATGACCCACATCCGGCTTTTGTGTTTATTTGGGTGATAATCTTGTTTCTTGGTCTTCTAAAAGGCAGGTTACAGTTTCCAGGTCCCCAGCTGAAGAAGAATACATATCAGTTGCCCATGCAGTCGCTGAAGCGGTTTGGATCCGTCAACTACTCGTCGAGCTTCATTGTCCTATTGAGCATGCTACCATTGTCTATTATGACAACATATATGCGGTCTACATGGCCTCTAATCCGGTTCAGCATCGCCGTACCAAGCACATAGAGATTGATATTCATTTTATTACAGAGAAGGTGATCTTGGAGAGGTTTATGTTCTTCATGTTCCAACAAGTGCACAATTTGTAGATATCTTCACCAAGGGTCTACCTACTGCTGCTTTTACTGATATTCGCTCTAGTCTCAACATCCTTGCGCCTGACGTTGACACTACGGGAGGGGGGTATTAGACATGTATTAGTATAGGATTAGGACTCCTATAGTCGGTTGGGCAAAATCCTAAGTCGGTCGGCTCTGCCTCTATATATTCTATGTAATCTCTATCAAATCAATACAAGTTATTGTTCTCCAAAATATTAGGAGGGATTTTTCTAGCTTTAGCATTGCTGCTCATTTATGTGCTAAACAAGCTAATGGTGATAGGAAGAGGTGTATGTGGATCAACTATAACCTAGACTTTTTCGTTGACACTCTCGCGAGTGATTGTACTCCTGTCAACTACTACCCTCTGTTCCAAAATGTAAGCCTTTGTAGCAGTTCAATTCGAATTGCTAAAAATGCTTACATTTTGGAATGAAGGTAGTAATATATAAAGCCATTGATTCGCACAAAAAAACCACCATATACTTTTGAGCGAATATAGGAGATCCTAACCAATGATAATGGCAAATGACAAATTATACTTTAGTTTAAGCCTGAGCAAAAGCGAGCCATCTGAGGCTATCTACCCGCCTGCATGTTTCTTGCCGTTTAATCTTCACTCTGAGTCATCTCAGCCGCAAAGTTTCAGGTGTTGACTGAAGTCTTACGAGCTGGCCCCTCCCGTCCCCACCCCTACCCCCATCTTGATCCCGTCCCTTCCCACCCGAGCTCTCTCCCATCCTAGCCTCTCCTCCATCTCCCCAGCAACCTGTGCCGTCCTCTCCGCTCCCGACCTAGCTCTCCCTCTCACCTCCGCTCCCTCCGCCCCTCCATTCACAAGGCCACCGCCTCCCGTCCATCTCACGCTTATAGCGTCGGCCGTCTCTGCTTCCCCGCCCCGAACCTGCCCAGTACTGATTCAACATCGTCCCCGACCTCACGCACCCATCTGCCACCATGTTTTGCTGGTGGTGAGGAAGATAAGGAGGAGGTGAGCGTGTGGGACGGTGGGGGTGAGAGAGAGGGCAGCACAGGTAGAGACGTTCCTATGCAGGACTACACGAAGATGTCGCGTCATCCTCACCGCTTTGACTGGAAAAATCAGGGATGCATGGCGGAAAAAAAGGACTTAAAAAAGAGAAGGCTCATCCGCTCCCGAGCTCTCCCTCTCACCTTCACTCCCTCAGCCCCCTCTACTCACGAGACCACTGCCTTCCGTCCAGCTTCCCCGCCTTGAACCTGCCCAGTACCAATTCAACATTTCCCCCGACCTTGCGCACCCATCCGCCGCCACGCTTTGCCAGTGGTGAGAAAGATAATGAGGAGGTGAGCGTGTGAGACGGTGCAGGTGAGAGACAGGGGCAGCGCCGCTAGAGACGCTCATATGCGGGACTACACGAAGATGTCGGATCATCCTCACCGATTTGACTGGAGAAATCAGAGACTGATGGTGGGAAAATAAGAATTAAAAAGGAGAAGCCTCGTGAGGCATGCGATGAAGCGGCGTAGACCGATCGAACAAAACTCAAAATCTACAGTAACCGAATGGAAAAATCGCTGAACGAAAAGCGTGGAGCACTAACATGGTGAGAAATGGTCGCGCCTAGCGAGAAATGGTCACTTCAACAATTAACATGTATGTATTCCTGAAACAAAGCAGAATAAGCTGATTTTGGGCCCTCTTAGTCTCTGCAACTGAATTTGCTTCTGAATATATTAGCATATCTCGAGAATATATGAGACGCTTGTGTAATTTGATACATGTTTTACGTTATTCTACAATTTTTACATGAGATAATAAAAATTTCAGTGCCCTTGACTTGGAGCATGCTCTGTGATTAATCATGAACAAGCGGGTTGCATCGACTAAGTGGGTCCAAAAGAAATGTCATAATTTTTATTTTTCATTTTTATGTACACAAATTATCAAACTTCATTATATATTAGATCTTGCTTTTATGTAAAGATTTGTGCAACTTTCAGTCATACCTTCTCTTTTAAATTATATCGAATCAGTGAATAATTTAGAATATATCAAGTATAACTCCTGCATATAATTAGTATACATGTAATCTGGTTGTCTAGATTGACTAAACTAACTATTTAATTATCCAGCCATTTATAAATGTTGAATACAAAGTTATGCCTTTCTTTGGAGCTCTGCAATCTAAATAGTTGCAAGCATCGATTTTGAGGCAGTCGAACAAGGTTATCGTGTGATCTTTATAAGTTAGCTTGTTTTGATATCATTAGTTTTTTACCTTGATCATGTAACAAGCCAGTTTCTTATGGTACTGAACTTGGTCTATTGCCCGATGTATCATTACTTGAAGAAACACTGATACCCCTATGTTGCTTATTAGCTTCAATATGAAATAAGGGTCGCTTCTTAGTCTAAGATCAAATCTCTCACTTTCATATATGTCTAACACGTAAATGACATATTTATCTATCGATTAAATTATGGTAATATATTTAAATAGCAGTTAGTGAGTACAACACAACTACCGCACTCTGCAAAATAGACTGCAGGCGGCACGGCGAAGCTCGCGTATCCAACTAGTCTTTATGAGTAGACACCCTGCAATTTTTGGGATGGTAAAGCTATGGATTTTATAGTCTTATCCGATTATCCGCTCTCATAGTGATTAATAAGGGTCCATCAATCTGGCCAACCTCTACCTAAACTGCTTTCAGTCTTCACGTGACCCTAAAGAAGTGGGTCACACATACTCAGCATCACAACATGTCTACAATATACTAGTAGTAGAGTTTAAACCTGATACGTATGCACCTCATTTTTAAACTAATGACCATCATCCTTTTTTGCAAAAAATCCTTAATTATGACACATGGATTACCTATACCTACCAGTTGTCACTATGACGTTGTACCAAGGACAGCTTTACATTTAGTCGAGCCGTTTCACTGTGTGACAACATGCGCGTGGCCTAGGAGTTTTTGTATGGGCCTGGTGACTTGTCAAATGTGCACGTGGAATCCTCTCAGCCACTATTTCCTAAATCTGAAATGCAATATACTGCATTATTGGCATCTTACCTCACTGGCTAGTGGTCCCACGGAGGGTTTATTCTTTTGCTCAATGGCGTGGCAAAACGACAGTGTGGGTTTTGAAGTAATACTTGGTCCTGCAAAAATAAAATACTCCCTCCATTCCATAATAAGTATCGCTAACTTAGTATAAAGTGATATTTATTATGGATATGAGTGAGTAACATTTCAAAGATCTCGGAGTAGCTTATGTGTACAATTGGGTTGATGCTAATAAGTATACTTTTAACTTAGGCTCGTGGAATTTTTTGAAAACCTATTAGTTTTAGAGGTCACTTTCCTAGAAATGTGTCTTCTACACAATTGAAATATGGCGATAACTTGTGAAACTATCAAAGTGTATTTTTTTTGCACTAATCACATATTTTGCCTTGAATTCGGATCAGATGCTCTTATGCGGTTATACATGCAAAAGTTAATCGTATAATCATGTACTAGTACTGATGTTATGTGCTTCCTTTTCACTTATAGCATGTACAATGATGATATCTTAATAATATAGTGTACATTGATTTTTGGTTATGAGAGAGAGAGAGAGAGAGAGAGAGAGAAAAGAAAAAGAAATAATGATAATAATAATATATTTTCTAGAAACAAGGGATGTTATCTTTATAAGAAATATAAGACGTTTTCCTTCATCGTATTAGATGTCTTATCTTAGTCACAAATTTTATAGTTTACTTACAATCTATTAATATTTTAGAAGCATACACGCGTTAATTGTTGAAGACAATCCTGTTGTGTAACATGATTTTTTTTAATGTCATGTGCATAAGGTAGGACTTCCTTGTCAACCTTTGTACATGCCTACATAATACAAATATGATAGGAATTCAAGTGGAAGGCAGAGAAATGAAAACCACAAGAAGATACCACAACAAGGAGGTCCCGTACCCCCGTTTGGAATGAGGAAAGGAGAAAACAGACAAAGTATATTAAACATGTAACTTCTTGCTTATTTTTCTAAAACCATATATACATAAATGTTTACAGAAGTTTCTAGAAAAATGAATTTTACAAACAACCTTGATGGCACAATAAGTCCATATGGGGTCCACATGTCATAATAAGAGGATAAGAAAGAGAATCCACGTTCTCGGCCATGGTATCGTGCCTACATTATCCGCCGCATTCCCGAGTGACGCTGTTACGCGGGGAAAACTTATTTGTCTCTCTCAACGGAAATCTGCACCAGATCGAGCGAAGCAACCAGAGCCGGAGGCGTTCGTCTGCGCCGGGTGTGGCGCCATGCGGACCGGCCTCTTCCTCTGAAGCCGTCTTCTTCCTTGGGCTCATCGGCGACCAGCATCCGCGGCAGCGGTGCGGTGTGGCGACGAGCGTCGGCGGCGGTAGCACAGTCCAGCAGAGAGCAGGTGATTCGGTGCCTGGCTCTGTTGCCGCGGCGAGTGCTGCTAAGGCGAAACTTCGTAGGACTAATCGCTTGCTTCCTTGAAGCTCGATTTGCCGTGAAACTTGACATTTTACTGTAAAACTGAAGTGTTCGTTCTCACCAGGATCTCCTACACTCTCTGCAGGATTTCATCTAGGGGAAGGCAATCGGTTCTTAGACCTCGACTTCCACCAGAGTGTGCAGACCCTCGCCGAAAGCAACGACGACGACGGTTAAGGCAGCCGCGGGCACGGCAATGCCGGTTCCCCTTGCCCCTTATCCGACTCCGCCTGCGCCATTCGCACCACCCACTCCCAATGCCGGTACAGTCTCCAACCGGGCACTGCAAGAACAGAGACAGATTTGGGAATCCATTGATCTTCCCCTTTTTAAAAAATTCAGAAATTATTTGATGTTTCTTAGCCACCGGTGAAACCATGGACTAGAAGTTTAGGAGCTTAAGTTTCATCTGGCGCAACAAGATCATTTTTAGAACAGACTCCGAGTTTCATCTTGCAGTTCTATCTGCTCTCCTTTTTTCCCTCTGACGTTCTGATAGAACAGTTGAAGCTCAAGATATTAATCAAGCCATAGAAGTGTCTCTGCTAATTTTGCAATTGCAATGTTTTTTTCCGAGCTGAAACTTTCGGTTATTGGTAGGTGAGATTTAGCCACTGAACTAAGGTTCCATGCCTGTGCGATTTCAGGGGCTCAAAGCCAACTTGTCTGCTCTGGGTGCCGGAATCTGCTCATGTATCCTGCCGGCGCACCGTCGGTGTGCTGCGCAGTTTGCAGTACCGTGACCACTGTGCCGGCTCCCGGTATGCACATGAATCAAACTCATATTGCTTCTCTGGTTAATATGTGCACTTCACTTCTTAAGTTTTCCAAGAGAGGATGATGATTTTGCTTCTTTTCTAAGTACACAGTACAAACATATAGTTGCAGATTTTACAATACTGTAACGTGGAAAATATCATAAAGTGCAGCTATCTGAATATATTTTCCACCCGGATTTGGTGCAGGGACCGAGATGGCGCAGCTAGTTTGCGGAGGATGCCACACTCTTCTAATGTACATACGAGGCGCAACGAGTGTACAATGTTCTTGCTGCCACACGGTCAACCTGGCAATGGAAGGTACATTAGCCAAAGCTTTTCTATCTTTCTCTGTTCCTCGGTTGCAAGTGGCATATTCTGCTGGTTTCGATTCCCTTTTCGAAACGATGTTGGCATTGATTTGTGTATGTTAAATCCTCATTCTGAATTTATTATGAGGTTGGAAAAGCTCTAGCAATCAGTCGACAGCCGTTACATCAGAAAATTGGATTATCTTGAAGTCACACTCATCGAAATTGGACAGTAGGATGTATGCGTTTGTTGTGATTCAGAAAAGTATTGGATTGACAAGGATGTCCTAGATATACCAAAGTTTGATGAATATCTCATAATTGCAAGTCCGACAGTTGCTGAATGATTCATAAACACAAAGATTGAATGGTACCGCTAGCATTAAGTCCTGACTTCTGAAGAATCTCCACTTTTGTTAAGAACCCAGAAGGATGAGTGGGGTTGATGTGTGCTCATCTAATCTCAAACACTCTGAATGAAAAAAAATGATTCCCTTTTCCTTGAACGCAGGGAATCAGGTTGCGCATGTGAACTGCGGGAATTGCCGAAGGCTGCTCAGGTACCAGTATGGCGCAAGTTCTGTCAAATGTGCAGTCTGCAGTTTTGTGACATCGGTTGGGGTAAGTATTCATCATCAGAGCACCTGGTGTTTTATGGACTTCATATCATCTAATTGACATTGTTGTTGAACAGCCCCAGTGCCATACCAACCATACCTGAGATTTTATTTCGTTTACCTTTTCAGGCATCGCCTGGTACGGACCAGAAGCCCAGCAACTGAAATCCTGCAAGATTATTGTGAAGGCGGCTTCCCAAAATAACGATGCTTCGAGTGCACATGTATAGAGTTCTTCCCAGAAGCAATCTTTTCCTGCCCTCACCTTTTCTCCCGTGGTTGGACCTGGCGAGCTTGCCGAATAAACAAGAGTTTTTGGTAATACCTAGTGCTCGAAATTCGTCGAATCATCTGTATAACTGGATCGAACAGATACATAAACATGGGGGTTTATGTTCAAATCTAGCTTCTTTTACTTGTGTTTTATTTAAGATTTGTGTCTTGTGGTTATGTGAAGAACTTTTTCCTATGTGCTTTGCCGTGCCAATCCTTGAGCCGAACCATTCTTACCACAGACACGATCATGAACAGTTCATGAACACATAGAAATCCGAATACTGCACAATCAGGGTGTGCAAACACTCCAGATGAGAGTTGAATGATGGCTATGCAGCAGAGCAGGGATGGTGTTGCTTGCGAGGACACAGGATTGGGTGAGTGGCTGAGTGCTGGGCTCCATCTCTCTGACTCCTGTCCAACTCTGATTCTTTGAAGGCCGCCCGGCACCATCCTCCTCTGTCCCAGCCAGCAAAAAGTTTGCAGTGATGCATCTGATCTGAGCTTGAGAAGGACTGTCAGTCCATGATCGCTCTATCAGCGCAGGCCCAATTATTGGCAGGAAAAAGTTCAGAGGACACAATGATGTAAAGGCATAGATGGTGTCTACTGTCCAGTCGAGTCAGCACCTACTGGTGCCTGATGTTAGTAGCAATTGAGAAATAAACGACGTGTTTGGTTGCCCATAGCCTCTCCAAACAGGCTGGGTGTGTGTGTGCACGTGCAAAAAACGCTTGTTTGGGTGCTCGCCCGAGGCCTACGTTGTATGCTGGCATGAAACTGAAAGCAGCATCGGGACATGCTCCGTAGAAAAGCCCGAATCGGCTGTTTCCACTCGGGCCAGCAGGCAGGCACGAAGATGGGGGGAGACAGAAAATTGGCCGTCGCGGTTTGGCGTGAAATGTAGGATCACCTCGCTCTTAGTTGGTCACCTCTAATGGAAGAGCAAATCCATCTTTACTTTTCGTCTCTAGCGGTGGCGACATTTTAGATCTGCGTTACCGGCTTTGTCACCCTCTCGCTCCTCTCATCTCCGGCAGCGGCGGAGCTCACACATCTCTGGCACCAGTTTGTCCTCTTCATATCTATCACCCTCTCGTCTCCATCGTCTCCGACTCTGGCAGGTCGTGGCCATAGTCTATCATGCCTGTAAGCACCTATAACCTCCTCCCGCTCCCCACCATTAGCTCTTTAGCTCTTTTTTTCAGCTTATGGACGATTTCTTAGTTACTTATGCAACATTGATTTAATTAGCACCAACAAATGAAGCTTATCATTCATGCAGCAACCCTCATAGCTGTGATTGAGGCATGTATCCTTTTGGTCCATGAGAGAGTGCTTCGTCGCAGTCGCAGGTCCATGGTAAGATATGCTCGCATGTTTCCCCGAGATAGAGACATGATGACAAATCTGAACTACATCTACAACCACAACGATGTGCAGGATGTGAGCATGCTTTGGATGGGAAGAGCCCCTTTTAACCACATTGTGAATACATTAAGGATTAGGGGTGCTTCAAGATAGCATTCACACCTGTATCGAGGAGTAAATAACAATGTTCCTTCATGTTGTTGGACATAATCAGAGATTTTGAGTGATTCACAGCACATGAAGGAGATTCACTGAGATAATATCCTAGTATTTTAAGAAAATCGTGCATGCCATTGGAGAGCTCAAAGAAAGATGTTCAAGCCCCCATCTAGTCAAACTATGTCGAACGAGATAGCTACCAATAGTTTCTGTATTTCAAGGTGGCAACCCAAGCTTGTAGTTTATGACATGATTGTATTACACTAAAACCTAACTCTTATTTATGTTACAACTGTGCTGGGGCAAGTGAGGGTACTCTTGAGATTGCTAGAGTGCCTAGAAGTTAAGGTCCACTAGTATATAGGGGAGAAAACACTGTACCAGCCAAAATGTGCTTGATGTCATTGTTTCGATCTAAAGTTCATATACGTGTTAGCTAGATGGGAAGGATCATCCCATGATGCATATATTCTTGCTGGCGGGTTGACTCGACCTGGTGGGTTAAAAAATCCGGAAGGCATTTCTACCTTGGATATGCAGGATATGCATGATATGTTTGTCACCCTAGTATTTTTCCATTCTTCAGGTTAACAAGATATCATCTCAATAAGTTCTCTACTAGAAACTATCTCAGGACATCCAAGGATGTTTTCAATCTCAGACACTCTATCATTTGATTCATGATTATAGATCATTCGATGCACTGGACAATATTAATATATTTGAACAGAAGGTGTTCCATCATTGTCCTCCCAAGTTAAATTTGTTCTTGCATCCTGCATTCTTGATAATTGGATACTAGGCTTTGGTGCTGGGTGAGCACACGGGGAAGAAGGATGGCGACTTCCTGGGCGAGCAGGGCGGTGACTCCCTAGGGAAGAAGGGCGGCGATTCCTGGATGAGCAGATCGGGAGCAAGGGGCTAGGCGATTACGGGATGGATCGATTGGGTGGCGACACACATTCCGGCTGGGCCACGAGTCGCGACAATTCAAAATTGTCACCGATTCTTGTTCGGACAGTTAGCGAGGTACTTGTGCACATTGCTGCAGTTTTTGGTGCTTCCAGAAAATCTTAGAAGGTCTTATAATTCGGATCGGAGGGAATATAAAAACAAAAAGAATGGCTAATACTCCGAATTGCACGAGCACACACTATAATTTCACAGAACGATGTTAACTTCTTTTCCGAAAAAATATATACTGTACTTCTTTTCCCGAAAAGAAAAAAAAAGGAAAACGGAGAAGCGCACCCATGAAAGCGTCGCAGTCCATAAAACCAATTCGATCTTGCCTGGTTAACGCCACAGCTCCACATCGCGATCGATGCCGCTGTTATCGCCGCCGCCGCCGCCGGCTCCCAGGGGCGGAAGCTCGCGACGGCTGAGTCGGATCCGAAGGAGACGATCCAGGAGGAGGGACTGGGCGGCTCTGCCGCTGGACGCGCTGCTGCACGTCTTCCACAAGCTGGACCATGTCGACCTCATGTTCGGCGGCGCGTCGAGGGCGTGCCGGTCCTGGTAAAGCGCCGCGCGCGAGCCCGAGCTGTGGCGCCGCATCGACTTGCGCGGACACTCCCTGCTCTTCCGCAACACTATCAGCCTCAACAGGATGGCGCGGTTTGCCATCTGGTACAGCGCTGGGCAGTGCATGGCGTTCATGGGCGAGGACGACTACGTCAACGACGACGACCTCATCCTTTTCCTAGGCAATCAGTAAGATTTCTGTCTGTGACCGCACCAACCCGCACTTGCATATCTAGTCATTATCATCAATTTGTTCTGACGTCCTAGATTTGGTCTAAATGCATAGAGAAATTTCGGCAATATGTCCGATAGGGTATACTTTCTTTTCAGCTTAATTATAGCTTCCTAAAACGTATTTGGGCATGTACATTGGTAGGAAAGATATGCCTTCCGTTAGCTCTTCACATAATCTAGAGAAGATAATACTCCCTCCGACCTAAATTAATTGACTTAAATTTGTCCAGATTCGAATGTATCTAGACATGTTTTAGTACTAGATTCATCCGAATCTTGACAAACTTGAGTCAATTAATTTGGGTCGGAGGGAGTATTATAAATCGTAGAATGTATTATCTCTTAGTGTCATCTCTATCAATTAATAAGATTTAACTATTTTTAGTAAGAAATTGATTTGCTAAGGGAGGACATACGATACAACCAAGAAAATAGTCTGCGTAAAAACAAAGGCAAATGCTTTGGAGTTGTATCGTGGGATTTTCTTTGCTCTCTACCTTTTTAGTACAACTGCGTTTTCAGATCGTGCAAAACCTGTTTCTCGGGCCTAAAATGCCCACCTTCGAACGGACACCGTAAAACGAACCCGTGAAATAGAATATTCCGTTTCATGGGTTCGGTTTGTAGTGTCTGTTCAGCGAGACACAAACCTGGACTGTAAATCACATATGACATTTGAACACTTTCTTCACATAAAGTTAATATGGCAACTACATAGATCAAATTAACGAATGTTTTAACATCAAATAACACAAATAATCATCCATCAATCACCAATATTTCTTCAAATCAAATTACAGCAAATGTTCAAATCAATTAATTAAATAAAGAATGAATGGTTCTGATGCCAAATAAAAGAGGGGGGCTTCATCGCCCGTGGCGCAGCTAGGTATGGGTGGTGGCGCTTTCAATGTACCGATAAGTCTGGAGAAAAGTTTCAATTGGATCGGGGTTGTGTTGTGGCCTCACTCAGGTTTCAACATTGTCGTAGAAGAACTCTAAATCCTTGTCCTTCCCATCTTCTATGATCATGTTGTAGAGGATGACACAACATGTTATGAAATTAAAAAGGGTTTTCTTATTCCAAAATATAGCACGGCCACAGACAATAGCAAACCTAGCTTGCAACACCCCAAAAGCCCTTTTCGATGTCCTTGTGGGCTACTTCTTGAGCTTGTGCAAAAATAGCTTCGGCTCTAGTTTGCGAATTTGAAACAGTCTTCACAAATGTACTCCAATTTGGATATATGCCATCAACAAGGTAATAGCCCATATTGTAGTCATGATTCATGACTTTGTAGTTGCAAGACAGTTGTTCTCCTTTTGCCAAATTGGAAAAAAGATGGGATCTCTGCAACACATTGATGTCGTTGAGAGGTCATGGCAACCCAAAGAAGGCATGGCAAATCCACAAGACCTGCAATGCCACGGCCTCGAGCATAATGGTTGGATCATGGATTTTTCCATAATATTGCCCATGCCATGCCTTTGAGCAATTTTTTCACTTCAAGTGCATATAATCAATACTACCTAGCATACCCGGCTAACCCCTCTTTCCATTCATAGTCATGAGCCTCTTTGTGTCTCCTTTATTGGGAGCTCGACGATATACACTACCGATGACACGGATCATGACCTTGGCAAATCTGTGCACACACTCAAGCGTTGTGTCCTCACCAATGTGAAGATATTCATCGGTATAATCTGTGGAGATGCCATATACAATCACCCGCATAGCTGCCGAATGTTTTTGGTATACTCTAAATCCAATTAATCCCGCAATATTTTTACAGCGAGTGAAAAAAAGTGAATTGGGCTCGCACTCTTCTACTATTTTCACAAAAAATTCTCTGCGCATACGGTATCGCCTGCGGAAGAGATGGGCTGGATATGTTGGTACCTCGTCGAAGTAGTCCCACATGAGCATTTGGTGGCCGAGCATGTGGTTCCTTAGAATGCAAAGTCTGCCGACCGTCGACCCTCGCCGCCGAGGACTCTTCCTTTCCTCCAGATTTTTGGCGGCGAGTAGGATGATGGCATGCTCAATATCATCGTCGAAAAGCAAGTCTTGGAGGTTCGAATCATCGGACGACCAACGAGTCGTCGAAGATGAATTGCTCGTTCGAGGTCATCTAAAATAAACGAAGATTAAAATCTATGCGTGGGAATCGAGAGCACGCGGGGAGGGGGGTGCAAAATCGTAAACTAATCTCATGGCTGCGGCGAGCTCCGCGACCTCGCGGTCCGCGCCGGTCGATTCGATGGGGCCCCTTCAAGAACCTAGGGGAGGCTGCTACGGCAGCGGGGCAGCCGAATCAAGCCGCTCATGTCGACGGCGCGGGCAACAAGGCCGACATCGACGCATCTATGGTGGCGGCAAGACGCAGCAGCGGGGACGGGGCCAAACACAATTTCCATCGAATGACTATCAGTAAAGTCATGTGCAAAGAAATCTAGTAGTGCCAGCTAGTTATTTAGAAATAGAAGATATGTAATCCACGTCTCACAAAAGTAAGTACATATACTTTCTCTTATTTTCCTCGAACCGGTTGCTCCCTATAATTTTTATTTACGATTTGCCAATAATGATGTGGCACATTAATTTGACCGGCGTATTACAATTTACAAGCTATACTTAGGTCACGCGTGCTATTCTTGCAGGGCACCCTTGCTCAAGAGCCTTCGTCTTTCCGGGTTCTATGTTAGTAACAGTAAAGCATTCACAGAGGCAACAAAGAAGTGGCCCCTGTTGGAGGAGCTGGAGCTTTGCAGATGTTATGGTCTAGATGTCGCATGGGCTATTGAGCTTGTTGCCACAGCTTGTCCGCAACTGAAACACTTCAAATATGACAACGGACCAGGATACATTCCAAGGGACAGCGAAGCCTTGGCGATTGCAAGGTTGCACGACCTACGCGCCCTGCAGCTCTACGGTGGCGCCCTTTACAACAAAGGGCTAACCATCATCCTTGACAACTGCCCTCGCCTGGAGTTCATCACATCTACGGTTGCTACAATGTCGATTTAGATAGCAGCCTGCGAGCCAGGGTCAAGACGGAGAAGCTATATCCGTATGCATATAATGACTTCGCCTAGTATCTCGAGCCGGCCGGTAGCCGTCCTTTTCTCAGTCATCGCGTATACAATGGTGACGATGACGAGCGTGACTGTGAATTCTTGTACGCCGAGGGATATTTTTACACCAAGGACAACGACAACTCCGAAGACTCCGACCACTCTTGCTGCTTCAGTCGTGCTGAGGAGACTGATTTTGAACAGCATGAAAGGAGTTTTGACAGGGGCACACGCGTCGACGCCGACGTAGGTACCTTAGAATCTAATTTATTGTTGATATCGATGTTCCGATGGAAGTGCATTGGATGTTGCTGCCTTGCTTGATGTTCGGTGTATTCTTGCTGAGCTGTGGATTTTCAGCTTGGGGATTGACTCACCGCTCTGCACGGAGTTTAAAACTTGTTTAATTCATTTGTTCCGATGGAAATACTTCCTGTGTGTCAAAATATAAGACATTTTGACATTTGTACTACGTATTTGGCCTCAGTCGGTCGATGTACAGTTTGTTTCTATTTCTGAAAATATCTTTCCTTCGATGCATCCGGCCAGAGATCCCACCCACAAGCTCTAGCCATGTCATGCCCGATCTACCGCCGATGCCATTGCAGAGTACAAAGCGGGACAAATGGGGAATGTGTATGGGGTCATTGTCACGGTCGCCGTGCCCTCCATGAGGTGGCCCTCGCTGATTTCACACCGCCCTCGCGCGCTGACTAGGGCAGCAGCGGAGGCGGCGATGGGCATCCTGCCGTGCCGACCCTTGATGCATTGAGGGTGGGTTACAGGGTCGAGCAGCGAGATGGCTCACCCACCAGGCTTCATCCTCATGCCGCGAGAGTTTCCTCCACCTCCTGTTGTTGCCCTGCTGAATTTGTGGCCCTTGGAGCGGCCGCCGCTTTGCCCGGACCGGTTGCCGCCACCACTACAAAAATAACCTCGTGCGTGATGTCTACGCACTTCTATTCTTGTAGACCGTTGTTGGGCCTTCAAGTGCAGATGTTTGTAGAACAGCAGCAAGTTTTCCTTAAGTTGATTACCCAAGGTTTACCGAACTCAGAAAGGAAGTGATCAAAGGTATCCCTCTCAAGCAATCCTGCAATTAAGATACAAGAAGTCTCTTATATCCTCAACACACCCAATACACTTATCAGGTGTATAGGTGCACTAGTTCGGCGAAGAGATAGTGAAATACAAGTGGTATAGATAATTATAAGTGATAACGGTGCCAGAAAAGAGCTTGACGGGTTGGAAGACACTAAAGGCAATCTGAAATAAAGATGGAAACAAGCAAACATGTAACAGATCTAGTTGCAAACAGTGTTTCAATGCTTAGAAATAAGGCGTAGGGATCATACTTTCACTAGCGAACACTCTCATATAAATATCATCTCTTTATGATACTACTCTGAACTACTCTCTGGTTGGATAACTCTAATTCACGGTAGGGTTATAACAACGCACCTCAAAGTTCGATTTCCCCATCTAGATAACCTCCCACTATCACCTTGAGCGCTAGATGGTTCCAACAAACACCACAATCTCATAGAGACATCTAACTTAAATTATACTCATGACAAGTATTTATGTAACCTTAGCCAAAGTGCCACACGGTGTGCACGCTGTCAACTTCACACACGTGGGGATAAGCAGAGATTCATTAAAGCACTTGAGTAGCAGGATAAATCTATAGATTACAAAGCTCATGATCTCAATAAGATCACGCATAGAGAGAGAAATGAACACATAGCTACCGGTAGAGCCCTTAGCCTCGAGGAAGTACTACTCCCTCATCATCATGGGAATCAGAAACAACGATGAAGATGGTGGTGCAGATCGATGGAGATGGCTCCGGGGGCAATTCCCCATCCCGGCAGGGTGCCGGAACAGAGACTTTCTGTCCCCTGAATCTCTCCTTCGGTGGGGGTGGCGCTGTGGATGTTTTCATGGATTTCTCCTGGATTCTTTAGGGTTTTCTTATCGGGAGGCTTCTTATAGGCGAAGAGGCGAGGCGAGGAGGCAGCCAGGGGGCCCACACCCCCTGGTGGCGCCACCAGGGCTGGCCCGCGCCACCATAGGGTGTGCCCACCCTGGTGCCGTACTACGTCTCTGCTTCGTGTTTCCATGTTGCTCCGGGAAAAATAGTCATATTGGTTTTTGTCCTGTCCAATTCCGAGAATATTCATTTTTTAGCTTTTCTAAAACCAAAAACAGCAGAAAACAGGCAACTGGCACTGTGGCATCTTGTCAATAGGTTAGTTCCAGAAAGTGTATAAAAATGCCTCAAAGTGTAGACAAAGCATAGGACAAATGATATAAAACAAGCATGGAGCATCAAAAATTATAGATACGTTTACGACGTATCAGTGCGCGGCACTTCTATTGGACAGCGCAACTTGAAATAGCCTATAAAAGTTTTTTCCCTGATGGATTAGGGTTTCGCAGCGCATATCGAGGGCCCCACACAGTTTTATGCCGTGGATAGTGGCACAAAATGGTGACGTGATAGGTGGAAAGCTAGTGTGACCTTATGGATTGCCGTGGTTGAGTGGGCGTAGGCATATTAACATGCACTATGGATTCTAAACAACCTACACAGTGGGTCAGACTCTGCTAACATGTTAACCACGTCCCACTGACCGCTAAGCTCCAGCACTTCTCTTTGTACTCTTCAACATCTTCCCACTTCTCTTTAACCTCTGCCCACTCCCCACTTCTCTTCATTTTCTCTATGCACAAAAGTTTGCCGACATCAGGGGGAATCAGACGAGAGCTAGGCAGCGCGCGATGGTGGTCAACTTCGAGATGGATGTAAGTGTGCATGTTTGGTTATTGATTTTTATTTAAGAAGTGCTTTGGGGTTTGATCGAGATTCATCTGGATTTTCATAGTTAGGGGGAATTCTCATTTTTTCACATTTCATCACCCTCTCGAAGTTTTCGGCTTGATTTCCACCTGAAGCTACTGTTAACCACCCGCGGCGGAATGGCATCGAATTGGATACATACCATAGGTGCGGGCGTGTCCATCAGTTGCGTTGCAGAGTTGTGCGCGGCGCTACATGGTCCCGTGACACCGACCACATGTTTCTTGGATGCGGTCACATGGTTACTAAATGCAGAGGCATGCTATGGTCGGATTCATAGCACAATTCTAAGTACCTTATGCGCATGTTGCGTTGTCTTTGTAATCGATTTAAAGTCAGGAAAGCGATGCATGAGTAAGAGAAGACACACCACATTCACGAAGTCAATGACAGAGCTCATGATGAGAAAGATGGAATGCCAGTAGATCTCCTTTGTGATAATGGATGTTACTAGTATAATGAGACAATTAGCTTATTGTGATGTGGAGGATCTGTCGGATGAGTATGGTTACTATGTTCACTTTGCTTAATTAGTTGAGGAGGAGGATAATAAGTAGTAGTAGTGTTTGAACATATATTTTATAATTATATGTGAGTATTTTATTGTCTTCCTTTTTAGAGATTTTATTGTCTCACTACGTGTTTACCTGTCTGCAAAAGTGTTTAATAGGGCAGAGCGACCAAGTCCATTCAGCTTTAGATGTCAAACTAATCCGAAAGAAATCTCCACCTCTAGAGCTCACTTTCACTCTCCACCTCTCCACACAACCACCACCACGGCGGCGCTCACCTCTCTAGCTCTCTCAACTATGGTTGCGCGCATCTCTCCGGCGCCCTTGATCGCGACTATGCGCACCTCTCCGGTGCCCTCGATCGTTGTTGCGCGCACCTCTCTGGACCGCACGGTCCTTCCTGGTACGACCCTATTATTTCTAACAGATGTTAGCCGATGATAAATCCCATTGATCTGAATGAGATTTGTACGTTAGGAAATTATATTGTTAGAGCATAAGAAAACTCTATACTTCATTGGACTCAATAGGTTAGAAATGTTTATTGTGAAGGACTGTCATGATAAGGTACCTAGTTCTTGTCTGACCGTGTTGTCTGTCATGCAAGATAAATTCATTTCAAAATCAGATGCCTGGTTTGTAGACAAGTATAACATTCGCTATACGTTTGACAATGGTGTCAACATGACTAGATCAAGAAGGAAAATCTGAGGATGATAGTCAGAATATACAAGCCAAAGATTCCTTACTATACTTTCACCATGAACAAGAACCACACTTTCAAAAGAAATATGGTAGCTTTCTTCGAATTTCGATCATGTTGTTGCATACACACAATTACTTATTCGTACTAAGTACAACCAACAACTGTTTATTTCTTCCTATGTAGTACTTTGCTTGCTCTTTTTCCCACATGTTTCTCATGCCCCGCATTCATGAAGAACAGAGACACGGTCGAAGATCCCGGTGGCAATGAGACGTTCAAAGAAGTTCGTGCGAAGCATGGAAATGACGACACTATCATTTTGACATCAAATTGGGCAGGCCGTGTTGTTCAGAAGAAGCTGCGAGGAGATGTTTGTGCTTTCGAGTTTCAACCAAAGGAGGGATATTTAGCTATAATAGTGCATAAAATCTAAGTTAGGATATGAATTTGTTAGCTAATTCTTAAGGGATGCATGTATGTGAACTAAAGAATTGGGCAGAAGTAATTACATCTAAACTATGGGTATTACTATCGTGTGCTATGAGTTTCTATGTATTATGTGTTCTATATTATTTTCTATATGTGATTAATATTATACAAAAGGTCTTGAATTGTAAAATTAAGTATATTGTTATGCTCCAAAGCATGCGTTGACAGATACCATACTAAGCGGTGATTTTGTGCCGTCTTCTCACGATATTGTCTGATACCTATGTTGTGTCGCCCTACAATGTACCGTGCCGTCCAACCACTGTTGCCGTCTTAGAACTAGCTCGGTAGATCGTATGCATCGAGCGAAAAAAGCACCGCTTATGCACTTCCAGTGACCCAGTTATCTCTGGCGGATTTTTTCGCGCTAGTGCGAGTGCGGCAATTAGGCATGTGATTCGTCATTTATAACCACCTGAGCCCGCATATTCTGTTGTAGTGCATCACGCCCAATCGGGTCGCTGTCGTGGCCTCTATGGATGTATCTTTTGTGCCCTCGCTCGCTGCAATGACTCGTAGGGATACATGGCAATCTACAACTCATGTGTTGGTAAGGTTTGTTTTCGGGTTCAATTTCTTAGATTTGTTGCATGCATATACATTGATCATGATTGCATTGTTTGTTCAATCTGTTGCATTTGTAGGCAATTGATCATGATTGTGCATTCTTTCACGGTGATTACTATTGCATTATGTTATTGTCATTGTGTTGCACAATCTAATCAGTATGTGTGTCAAGGTACACAAACACAATTGGAACACCCTCTACAACACGTGTTGGGCCACGTAGAGATAAACAAAACTTTTTCTCTACGTGGTACTTCCAAGATCTAGCTAAGGTAGAAGGCGACAATATTTACCACTAGACGCGCATGTGCGGATTACCGATGAAGCGCGTCAATTGATGCAATGCAGTCTGATCCCACAAATAGTACTTCGGAATCCACCACGAACTCCTTCGGATCCACCACGAACCCTTTCATTTTCAACGTCACACGTTCAAAGCCTCTACTGGTATCCACACGTGTGGGGAGGAGGTCGGGGTAGAAGATTGCTAGATCCTATCTAGCCCAAAACAGGAGTAGAGAAAGCGATGGCTAGATCAGTGAACTATCCCTTATCACTCCATTTATATACACTTTTAGCTGGGCTCAACGTTTGAGGCTTATCTCCACATGGATCTAATCCACAAAGGCTCATTTCCTTTAAGTGTGTGACCATGTAGGTGAAGGGGTTCGTAGCATGGAAAACAAAAAATTTCTATCGCATACAAACAAACAAGCCAAGATCTATCTACTAGATTGTAGCAACGAGTCGATAGAGGAACTCACCCTCGAAGATTCCAAAGCGGTTAACGAGAGCAGATTCTCGTGGGTGATGTAGTCGATTCTTCCGATCTCAAGATCGCAGAGACGATCCTTCCAGCGCCACGTTCCAGCAGCGCTCCCAGATCGGTCACACGTTCGGTACTGACGAAGACCTTCCTCCCTTGTTCCAAGGCGTGGAGGTTGTAGCACTCTCCTCGCGATTCCGGCAGCACAACGGCGTGGTACCGGAAGTAGAGGGGAGATCCCGCAGGGCTTCGCCTTAAGCCGGTGCGAGTATGGTGGAGCTTATGAGAGAGGCTATTAGTGGTCTATTAATTAGACACACCAATTAGAAGGCTCTAAACCAATTAGAAGGCTCTAAACCGAAATAGCTCTAAACCGGGGTTTAGATCTAGGGTTTAGTTTAGAGGATAGGAACTTGTGTGTGTGTGGAGGGAGCCCCCTCCATATATAGGTGGGAGGGGCTGGGGCGCCAGGGGAGGAGTGGAGTCCCTCCCAACTCGGCATTGAGTTGGTCACGGTTGGAGGAGGTCTCCCTCCAACTCGGTTTCCCTCTCCTCCTCTTTCCACTTTCAAAAACTTGCCGTTTGTATTTCAAACTAGCCTTTTTACTTTTCTATTTAGGATTTAAATAAACCCTTTATTTTTGACAGCGAGAACACTTAGTACATGATGCAATCATTCCAATATGTAATGACACATTCATGTACCTTCCCTCCGGAGTGCCGGACATTCCGGACCTTCTAGAATGTTCCCGATGAAACACCGAACCATTCCCCAACTCAAATGGGACTTTCCTTATATGAATCTTATTCTCCGGACCATTCCGGATCTCCTCGTGATATCCCGGATCCCATCCGAGACTCAACAACATTCGGTCTCTTTCTCATAATACCATAACTACTCAAACAACGTCAATCCTTATGTGTCTCCCACGGTTCGTGAATTATGCGGACATGATCGAGACACTTCTCAACAATAACCAATAGAGGAATCTGGAAATTCATATGGCTACATATTTCTACGATTACTTTGCGATCGAATGAACCACTTACATACGATACCAATTTCCCTTTGTCTCACGATATGTTACTTATCCGAGGTTATGATCGTCGGTATCTCCGCATACCTAGTTCAACCTCACATCGATAAGTACTCTTTTCTCGTTCCGTGATATGTGATCCCTTGTGACCAGTCACATGCTTGCAAGCTAATTGGATGACATTTCACCGAGAGGGCCCAGAATATCTATCCGTCATGTGGATGGACAAATCCCACTCTTGATCCATGTGTTTCAACCAATACTTTCCGAACACTCAATGCCACCTTTATAGCCACCACATTACGGTGTGGTGTTTGATGACATCAAAGCATCCATCCAGTAAAGGTGATATGCATGATCTCATGGTCGAAGGAATTAGGTTACTATGTATCAGAAAGCATATAGCAATTGAACTATTGAAATGACTTGATCTTTATGCTACGCTTATCTATAGGAGTATGTCCACCATATCATTCTCCTAACGATATGATCTTGTTGTTGATAACATCTCAATGTTCATGATAGGGAAACCACAATCATCAATCAACCAACAAGCTAGTGAAGTATAGAGGCTATACCAGGGACTTCAAATTAAGTTTACAAATCACACAAGTATTAATGGTTTCCTTGTCAATACTATTATAGCATGAATGTAAACATTTATCATAAGTATGAAGATATGATAATAACCTACTTTATTATTGCCTCTTGGGTATATCTCCAACAGTCTCCCACTTGCACTAGAGTCAATAATCTAGTTTCAAACCTTTGTGTATTCAACACCTATGGCTTTCCGGTGTTTGTATGTACACGATTGCTAGTGGTCAACTGATCTCCGGATCTGACACTTCCAGGTCCGTGTGTAATTGCATGTCTTTGCGTCCCTACGCATCACTCATTCTCTAATGAGATGGCTTTGTATAAATTTGGTCTTTCGGTGTGACCTTTAGTTCTTTGGGGTTTAAAACATGTTGACAATATTGTCGTACAATATATCTTCATAGTATTATCCCGCTGTGAACTACACCTAGTTTGATAACAAACTACTTGACACAAATGCCCTCTTTTGCTGCTATAATAGCAGTCATATATTTAGCCTTTTGTTGTAGTATCTGTCACAATGTCTTAACTTTGGAACTCATCCAAATCCATTATGGAACTCACTTTCCATTATATTGTGCCACCCTTAGTTTAGATTGAGATAAACTAAATTTGTATTTTGTGACAAAGCTAGTATCAATGTAGTACTTTTACAATGAACTAACCATCTATTTGTCACTTCTACAAATAATATACTCTTAGTTCTTCCAAAAGATCATAAGAATATCTTACTATCGTCCAATGATCATCTTATGAATCATTCTGGTATATGCTCATAATGTTTATAGCATAGGACATATCTGGATTTGTACATATCACAGTATGATTGATATAAATACTCTTTGTGATTTCATACATCAAGTATCAATCTATACTTGAATCTTTGTTTCACTTACCAAGTGCCAATACACTTGAATATATCATCAACATTGAACTCTTTCAATCCTTTCTGTGCAACAAGAACCTTTCTTGTAGTTTCTATATTGAATCCATTCAATATCTTGTCTATGTACTTCTGGCACAACCATATTAGCGTCTATTGATGCCAAATATTTGGGTTTTGCCTAAGTCTTTCATCGGGATGAAATTCTTAATATGTGTTAATAAAAGATACATTATTTCCAATCAACAATATGTCTTCCACATAATGTATTAGAAACATGTCTTTAGCGCTCCCACTTAATTTCTTGCAAATGCAAGCATCTTCATTGTCTCCGATGAAATTAAACTCTTTTAACAGTTTCATCATAGTGAAGATTCCAACTCCGCTATGCTTACTTCAACCATTGAAGTTTGCATATGCTTTTAGCATCCTTTGAATTAACAAAACCCTTTGGACCGTGTCATGCACACGTCCTAGGTAACCATTCTATTAGAAGAACTTGTTTTGTTTATTCTACTACCACATAACAAATTATATGTAGTGGTTGCTACATGAATCCGTCTAGACTAAAAATCGCTATGAAAGATCAAATCTTGTCATATACAACCTTTGAACATTGTTGTGAACTCTTTCCCAACATGTCGACTATTTCATAGATGTGAAACATCCATGTCTACTTCTTTATAGATCCAAACACAACTGCAAGGTCATACACCTTTTTCGAGGGTCCTTCAAGTTCAAAACTTGATTTCTCGTGTATGGAACTATCACGGATCATATGGCTTCAAGCCATTTGACGGAGTCAGGGCCCATCATCGCTTCTTTGCATGTAGTAGGTTCATTATTCTCAAATAATGATTCAACCCTCAAATCTTGGTATTTGATTGTTCATCCGACCTACTTGTTTCAATAGGAACTTGGATCTCCGTTACCACACACTTTGAGGTACGTGAGCCATGAGTTTTGTTGCTGCCTCCTAACACTTTTCGCGCCGTTAACTCTGATCATATAGCTAAGGTTCCTTTAACCTTATCAAAGTTCTATTGTCCTCCCACTTAACTTTTCACGAAAAATTCCTTCTCAAAGAAACTTGACGTTCTAAGCGACAAACACTTTTGTCTCCGGTGTTTATGGAGGAATACTTAACATTTATACAAAGACAGGTTTATCCAACTTTGGTTGCACACATCTTTCTTATGCATAGCATACCAATGTTTTAAGAAAAGACTACTTGGGTTTTATCCCAAACCATAACTTTATATGGTGTCATTTCAGCGGATTATGATGGAGCTCTTTTCAGTGGAAAAGCGGTAGTCTCCAAAGCTTTTAATCTTTAAAATATAATGGCAGTTCTATGAATTACACCTTTGATCTTACCATGTCAAACAAGGTTTTAATTACATATCTCGAACGCTCCATACTCTTATGGTGTTTCGAGAAATGCAAATCCACAGAACGATTCCTTAAATCTTAGGTATTATGCTAAACTTGTAATTCAAATATCTTCCTTTATGATCTTATCATAAACTATTCATATTCTTGTTACAATGATTTTGCACTTCATCTTGAAAGTCTTTGAACTTTTCAAATATTTCATACTTCATCCTTATTAAGTAAATATTCACATATTCACTCAAATTTTCGGAGAAAGCATATGAAGTTGAAATCCATCGCTCTTGACTACACATAATGGAGTTCGTACAACAATATGCACAAGTTCCAATAAGCTAGTCTTTCGTTCCCTTTTGGCCTATGAACGAAGTTTTAATTATCTCTAGGAAAGTTTCACAAACGTCATTTGATCAAAAATCAAAAGACTCCAAAATTCCATCCACATGGAGTTTCTTCATGTTTTCTTCCCAATATAATTTAAGCGGCGATGTCACTTCCTAAGTGATCTTTCAATCAATTTGTCTTTCGACAATTTTAGCACTAGTTTTATGGATGTGATTTATCCAACGAGATTTGTGAATCATCCATCTTTTATGGATTACGGCAATTATTTGAACAACCCTTTTGTTCTCATAATACCTGATAAAACAATCCTGAAGGCAAGCTTTGATGTTTAACGAGCAACACAATAACCCTTTATTTGTTCTTGATAAACATCATCACATATTCTTTTGCTAGTTATTTAGGCCATTGTAGTTCATGAATTGTGTTGTTTCGTATGACGATTCATACCAACAAATTCAGTATCAAAATACTTAAGAACCACATCGTTTAATAAGCAAAGAATATAGCCATAACATGTATATCATCTATATACTTAAACTGAACAATTCTAGTCTTTTCTTTTCTGCCATATACTTATGAGATTCTCTTTCAGTATTTCCTTTTCTGTTTGAAAGAATCTATCAACATCAATAGTGGAGTCATACATATGACACATAATCCAAAGCGCGTATAATTAAATACAAATGTCTTTGGACTTGCACTTTGAAGTAGATCACCATCATCAAATGTTTGGTGTTCTTCCAAATTCCTTTCTTTAGTAATCTCTTGGTGTAGTAAACATTTTACCTACATCAAATATTCACCTTATCATGGAATCGTCCATGATCAAGCTACTTTTAGCTTATAACGATGAATTATGAGTATAATGTTGCTTTCCAAAACCTTTTGGAGGATTAGGACAACTAGTGTCTCCAACCTTTTGCAAATTCTCATCAAAATATGAGAACATGAACTTTGCCATATTATACTCTATCATGTTGTAACCAAAACTTTGTTTCAGATATCACAATATCTTCCTCACATCATGGTTTCTGAAACAACTCTTTCAGATCCTAGATAACCTTGATATTAAGACAATCTTTGAATATCAAGACTCATGGAGACAAACATGATACTTATATACTAACATTTGGAATTGTTACTCTTGATTTAATACTAATTATTAAACTTCATGGAGTAAGGAACTTACTGAAAGTTTGCAATAGGACTTTTAAACTTTAGATTAACACTTCAATACAATACGATACCAGTTCGCAAAGTAACTAACCAGAATTCTATAGTTCTATCATCTCAATTATAACTAAGCGCAAGGTGGTAAACGGATGCCAATGACTACAACAACTATGCAAATTCACTTTGATTTAGTTTATGATAAATTGAGTTCTAATTAATAATTAAATTAATCTAGGTGAACTCCCACTCAAAACAATATCCCTCACATTGTTTTAGTGATCACACGAACCAAATCCACCACATCAAAACCGATCATCACGAGAGTTGATATAGCTTCAATGGCGAACAATCAACATGTTCATCATATCTACTATATGACTCATGCTCTACCTTTCGGTAATCCGTGTTCACGAGGCCATGTGCATACATGCTAGGCTCGTCAAGATCAAACCTTAGCTACCGCAAGCAAATCTGGCTTGCTTACGTTGTATTCACCCGCGGAATCAAAGACACCCGATCATCACGTGGTGCTTCGAAGCAACAAGCTTTGGCAACGGTGCATACTAAGGGTGAACACATTAGAACTTGAAATTTATGTGCATGAGGGATCATCTTATAATGCTACCGTGCCTACTAAGCAATACAAGATGCATAAAGGATTAACATCACATGCAATTCATAATATGTGATATGATATGGCCTTTCTTCTTTGTGCTTCCGATCTCCATCTTCAAGCACGAACATGATCTCCATCATCACCGGCATAGCATCAAGGTCAATGACGCTTCTTCATGGTTGTCGTCCACCAGCTTCAACTATTACAACTATTTTGAATAGACACGCAGGTCTTAACGAAATTAAAGACAACCATATGGCTCACGCCGGTTGCCAACTTACAATAAGGATCATTGCATACATCAAATATAATCACAATCATGGCCATATCACATCACGCACACCTGCAAAACAAAGTTAGACGCCTCTACTTTCTTTGCATATTTTACGTGGTTTGGGGCTTTCAATAAGTGTCGTTCTAACTTACGAACAAGAACCACAACATTGATACTAGCATTGTTGATTACCCGTTGTAAATTGGATCTTAACTATGCTAGGAGAAACAGCGCAGAGCCACTTATGCAATACAAGTTGCATGTCAAGCGTGGAGCAAGTCTCATGAACGATGTCATGTAAGGTTAGCAGGGCCGCTTCATCCCAACATACCGCAAGATGCAAAGTACACAAAAGTAATCGACAATAAAAGCATCAACGCCCACAATGACCATTGTGTTCTACTGGCAACAGATCTACATATAGACACGGCTCGATACCTTTGAAGGGGTTCGTAGCATGGAAAACAAAAATTTTCTATCGATACAAACAAACAAGCCAAGATCTATCTACTAGATTGTAGCAACGAGTCGATAGAGGAACTCACCCTCGAAGATTCCAAAGCGGTTAACGAGCAGATTCTCGTGGGTGATGTAGTCGTACTCTTTCCGATCTCAAGATCGCGAGACGATCCTTCAGCGCCACGTTCAGCAGCTCCCGCATGATCGGTCACACGTTCGGTATTCGACGAAGACCTTCCTCTCCCTTGTTCCAAAGAGCGGAGGTTGTAGCACTCTCCTCGCGATTCCGGCAAGACAACGGCGTGGTACCGAAGTAGAGGGAGATCCCGAGGCTTCGCCTTAAGCGGTGCAGTATGGTGGAGCTTATGAGAGAGGCTATTAGTGGTCTATTAATTAGACACACCAATTAGAAGGCTCTAAACCAATTAGAAGGCTCTAAATCAAATAGCTCTAAACCGGGTTTAGATCTAGGGTTTAGTTTAGAGGATAGGAACTTGTGTGTGTGGAGGGAGCCCTGCCCTCCATATATAGGTGGGAGGGGCTGGCGCCAGGAGGGAGTGGAGTCCTCCCCAACTCGGCATTGGAGTTGGCCGCGGTTGGAGGAGGTCTCCCTCTCCAACTCGGTTTCCCTCTTCTCCTCCTCTTTCCACTTTCCAAAACTTGCGTTTGACTTTCAAACTAGCCGCTTGACTTTTCAATTTAGGATTTAAATAAACCCTTTATTTTGGACAGCGAGAACACTTAGTACATGATGCAATCATTCCAATATGTAATGACACATTCATGTACCCTTCCCTCCGAGTGCCGGACATTCCGGGACCTTCTAGAATGTTCCGATGAAAACACGGAACCATTCCCCAACTCCGAAATGGGACTTTCCTTATATGAATCTTATTCTCGGACCATTCGGATCTCCTCGTGATATCCGGATCCCATCCGAGACTCAACAACATTCGGTCTCTTTCATAATACCATAACTACTCAAACAACGTCAATCCTTAAGTGTGTCTCCCACGGTTCGTGAATTATGCGGACATGATCGAGACACTTCTCCGAACAATAACCAATAGAGGAATCTGGAAATTCATATGGCTCTACATATTTCTCGATTACTTTGCATCGAATGAACCACTTACATACGATACCAATTTCCCTTTGTCTCACGATATGTTACTTATCCGAGGTTATGATCGCCGGTATCTCTGCATACCTAGTTCAACCTCACATCGATAAGTACTCTTTTCTCGCTCCTGATATGTGATCCCTTGTGACCCAGTCACATGCTTGCAAGCTAATTGGATGACATTTCACCGAGAGGGCCCAGAGAATATCTATCCGTCATGTGGATGGACAAATCCCACTCTTGATCCATGTGTTTCAACCAATACTTTCCGAACACTCAATGCCACCTTTATAGCCACCCTGTTACGGTGTTGGGTTTGATGACATCAAAGCATCCATCCAAGAAAGGTGATATGCATGATCTCATGGTCGAAGGAATTAGGTTACTATGTATCAGAAAGCATATAGCAATTGAACTATTGAAATGACTTGATCTTTATGCTACGCTTATCTATAGGAGTATGTCCACCATATCATTCTCCTAACGATATGATCTTGTTGTTGATAACATCTCAATGTTCATGATAGGGAAACCACAATCATCAATCAACCAACAAGCTAGTGAAGTATAGAGGCTATACCAGGGACTTCAAATTAAGTTTACAAATCACACAAGTATTAATGGTTTCCTTGTCAATACTATTATAGCATGAATGTAAACATTTATCATAAGTATGAAGATATGATAATAACCTACTTTATTATTGCCTCTTGGGTATATCTCCAACAGTAGGTTCACGCACACCTGGACATGACACAAGTCACCACTCTGAGTCGATAGCTGGTAGCGGTCTCTAGCAAGACATGCCAACCCAAGCGACGTAAAGTTAGAAGACAAACATTTCCAATGTGACTTTCGTCCAAATCCCTTTGCCTCATAATATACCTGTTGAGCTATAGACGAGTACTTGTCATCCCTACAATAGCTCAACTCTCTTATCGTTTTGTGATATACGATTTACTAGACTAATACTTAGTCCAACTCATTGGTTAACACTTAACCAAATCGCGTATGACCATGCTTCTGAATCATATCACATGAGAGGGTTCAGAGAATATCTATCCATTATTGATGGGTAAATCCCATCTTCATAATCTATGTCACACAGCTTGATTCACAACCAGACTAAACTCTATATTTATAACTACCCATTTATGAAATTGCGTCTGATAGAATCTAAGCTAGCGATTCACAACTCAGATCATGCGATCACCTCATGTCAAAGGGTTCCATTGCTTGAGACTACAAATGACAACATGCTCATTGCATCTAGACTATGGGTCAGTCTGACTCGTTAACCTCTTTAGCGGAGTCTGTGTAAGTTGGAGTAGCATCACCGTGCTCATGACAAGTAGAACCTAGTCATCAACCAACTTTCATATTAGTCTAAGTTGTGTGTCTAACACAACATTAACGACCAAGGACATCTAGTATGAATAACATAAATATATAGTTCCATAACGGAATCACATATTCAATGATACATATCAAATATTCATACTAGAACAACTTATTAACTCTATAAATATATTGAAAATTACATCATACATGATTATCTCTAGGGCATATTCCCAACAACACGGTCACTCCAACACCGAGCTACGAGGATAACATCCGACATAACAACATCCTTAACTGGTCGCACCTCCTTTGGTCGGTGGACGATGCGGTTGAGATGGAGGTCATGCCGCAAAAGGGCCGTCTTGCCGGGATTGGGCACCACCCCGTTGAGCCGGACCCTTACCGCTTCCACGTACAGATCAAAGCGATTGACTTGAATGCTCTTCAGGTCCCAAGTGTCATGAATCCGCTGCTCGTGAAGATGTTGTAGATCCAACATTGTGACTATGCCTATGAGGACTGACCGCTTCGGCGGGTACGGTATCCAGCTATAGCTGTACACACGATGATGTCTTCTTCTTCAAAGATTGGAAGAACTTCGCCCAGAAGATCAAACTGTGGGTCGGCGACGCCCACTTGTTCAAGTCCATCGACGGGAAGAAGAATGTTTTAAGGTCACGCTCTTTATTACTTACAACTGCACACAAGAACTAGTAGTCTGCGAAAGCCTCATGCAGTGTCCGGCGCTGGCAGATAAGGTTGTGAAGCGGCAACCCGCGAGAGCCCACGAAAACAAAATTTGGTTTAAACTAGAAAATTTTTGATAAAAAAATTTGAACTAGACTAACAAATTTTGTCTACGAAACGGGACGGACCAGGTACAGCTTCACAACCCTACTGGCAGATGAGGACGGCGATGATTTAGTGGTTGCTGACCCCCGAAATTCATCTGGAGCCTACCAAACGGCGCCCGAAGTGTTGAACAACCCGGTGACGTGTCAATGTGTCATTGACGGATGATATACCGTCGCAGCAAACGCATCTCCGCCCACGTTCCCCATTCGCGCGACTCGTTTCGGTTCATCTTCCTCTCCACCTTCTCCCTTTCAAAAAGCAGCAAAAACCACCCGCCCCTCTCCCCACCAAAAACCCTACCATCTCCTCTCCATCGACGCCATGGCGCCGCCGCGCCCGCCTGCCGGTAAGTGCCTTCCCCACACATCTCATCCCCATTCCCAACCCCAATCCCTAACGCCGCTTCTCTTGCCGCAGTAAGCAAGACGATGCTGAAAGGGATATTCCAGTCGGCGGCAGAAGGCGATCTCCCCCTCCTGAAAAGTACGCGGCACTTTCCTCGTCTCAGATCTAGGTCGGGGACATCAGGTGCTGAATTTCTGGGTCCATTCTGTTGCAGGGCTGGTGACGATGCTGGTCAAGGGCAGGGGCCGCCCCAAGGAGGCGATTGAGGCGCTGAGGGTGGAAGAGGTGGGGAACCTAGAAGGTCTCGGGGTACTGCACGTCGCCGCCTCCAGAGGGATGCTGGAGGTGTGCACCTACCTGGTCGAGGAGCTGCAGGTTGATGTGAATTGCGTCGACAAGAAAGGTCCAGTTCCACTAGAAACCGCATACCAATTTAGGATTTTCGGGCATACGTTTAGTCTTCGTTCCTTGTCGGTGGTCTACGAAATTTGTTCCTTACCTGTGGGCTGTGGTACACGCAATATATTCCTGATCGGTGGTCTACGGAAGTATGGCTTTGTGAAATTTCCCCAAGTGCTATTTTACTTACATTTGCAAGAACTTGATTCATGGGTCTAAGGTTTGATTTCATATGCTGCCTGCCCGGTAGTGTGAAGGAAATAGCTGTGGTTTTACACCTTCTTCACTTATCATATTCATTTTGTGCTCACTCATGATCATATACCATACCTGCTGCTCTGCATACTTGCGGTTCTTGGTTCTCTCTTTTTTAATGGCAACATATATAGGTTGCCTGCCTCTGTATCTTCTTTTTTAAAATAAAAACACAAGGGGGGTGGGAAGATTTTCTCCCCAACTGATCACCTCTGTATTTTCAGATTTTTAAAAAATAATGTAGCTTCATATGGAATAGACCATTTTCAGTTGTGATATCTTAGGTAATATCTTACATAAGCATGACATAAGGATGGCTTGCTGAAGGTAGACTATTATATTCAGAACTGTTTTTTACTTTTTTTAACACATCCATGCATACGCTGCAAGTACGTGCACCCTGCTTGATTCTTCATATTTTGGAGCTTGCTGTGTAAATTTCAAAGTTTAAGTAGTGTACCATTCTACTTCATATAATATTTAAATTCCATGGGTCTTCTTTGTGTAGCTCGAGGAACTATTTCTAGTTTCTTGGTATCTGAATCCATAGAGCATTGTAATGATACTTACCTATTTCTTAGGGTGATAAGGTACATTTTTATATAAATAAGATCTTAGTTCTCAGCTCAACCCAAAAGTGCTTTGCATTCGTAAGCATCATCTTGTGTGCTTCACAGGTAGAACACCTCTGATTATTGCGATACCATGTGAGGCTGTGGGTATTGCCAAATATCTTCTTGATCATGGTGCCGATCCAGGCAAAGCCAGCCACGATGGGCTTTCCCCTTTACATTTGGCCGCTGGAACAGGTTTACCTCTATAAACATGTGCCTCTGTTTTGTATTCGTGTATGTAGTTATCATTAAGTTGTCTTCACTTTCTAAGTTCTATATATTATGGTGTCGTGTGGTATTGATTTCTTACTAGGATCTATTTTTATTTGATTCATATAGTAATTAATTACCTATCATGTGAAGTCATTGGCTTTAATTTGTTCCTACTCAAACCAGTCCTTATCGGGATGCATATAGCATATGTTCGCGGCATAGTGAGGTACAGAATAATTTTCAAAGGAAAGATGTTGTCACAAGTTCATGGAACATTTTATTTTAGAAAGAGATGTCCCAAAAAATATCTGTCAATTTATGCAGTAAGTTAATGGATTTCCCTTCTTCAGGAGATTGTGAAACTGTTGAACTATTGCTCGCTAAAGGAGCTCATGTTGACTTGGAAGCTTTTTGCGGAACACCACTTCATTGTGCTGTTACTGCAGGGCATGTTGGCACTACGAAAATATTACTGGACCACAATGCAGATGTAAGTTTATAAGGACATACTACTTGTACCCTAACATGCCCATAGAACTGTCTTTGCCATGTTCTGTTTAAATTGGTGTATAACTGCTTGATTCTGTTTGATTGTTTCTGTATTGTAGATCATGGAAGCCTTGAGCTCTTATGAGTACCATTAGGTAATTTATTCCCCATAGAAAACTCTTGGCATCTTAATTACATTTTTTTTCATTCAATCTGCCAAAAATATGTAGTCGTTGGTGTGCCATTCTTGAATATTCTGCCTTGGTGGCAAGTATCGACATACTTAATTACCTGATTATGTTTGCAATGATAGCACTGTACTCCCTCCGTTCACCTTTAGCTCGGGTCCTAGGCAAATAACGGATACCAAGGTGAGCATCTGGTGAGCTAAATTAGACAGAGGTTAGACTAAATTGCCCCTAGTGTAGTTATATCTTCTAGCGTGCAGCCATAAAAACATGCATGCATGCATTGGAGGTGGACGCCTCGTCTCCGATGAAACTGCGCCTCCTGAGCTAGCTCAATCTCACTTTCTCGCATGCAAACACGCATAGCACTAAGCGCTCTAATGCATGCATGCCGCTTTAATGCGCTTGAGGAGACGGGGGTAACCAATGCGGGGGCAAATTAGGAACTCAACAAGGAAAACTGCCAGGACGCAAGGTATAGGTGAAAATTTCAGAAAAGTTAGAACGCAAGTTATAGGTGAACGGAGGGAGTACTATGAAATGCACGATCTATTTCCTTCTGTAAGAAGTCTAGTTCTGTTGTCAATGCATGGAAACATCGATTTTGTCATTTTTGGTCCGCCTTAAATGCCATGCAATAAACAATAATTTGATGTGATGCCCTTTTTCATATTTGCCATTTAGGGTTATTTTCTTTCATGTAATAGTCTTGTAAGCACCATAATTGTTTTTATGAAGTCCACCAGTTAAGGCTTGACCCATACGGCAGTAAGCCGTAATATATTCTGTAACTATATGTTTACAGTGTACGGTGTATGTATAATTCCATGGAAGCTGTTTAACATTTACCAGTACATCAATATGATAAAGTATCTTGACCATTCTTTCCATGTATTTCTCTTACATTTAACCCTTAGTAATCAGTATTCGACTATAGGAGCTGAGCCTGATATCTTAATGTCTCTCAACAGTACAACAAAATGGTAGATGGCCAGACACCTCTCATTGCTGCTATGCAGGCCCGTTCAGCGAAATGTATGTGGCTCTTGATGGAGGTATTCTACTTGTATCTTATCAGCTTCATGCCTTTGAATTTTGGCTGGTCCGTTTTTGTTTGTATTAACAATTTTCCACACTGAAGTCTGAAAAAATTTACAGTGCTGACAATTTTGTTTGTGAACATCGACAACAGTTATGGATCCTATGATTAGTTGGGTTGCCACAAGCATAATGACACTGAAATCTGACCAAATAACCTTGTAGATGAAAATAATGAATACAGTAGAAAGCTCATGCTGTGGGAGTCACATTATGGTTCCTGAAAGTGTAGAAAATTTTGTTTTGTTGCCCAGGTCATCTGTAGGACATGTGTAACTTACTTTTTTGTCTGATAGGCTGGTGCTGATGCCGAAGAAGCTTTAGCCTATGGTGTGAAAAATCTCCAGTCACAGAAACTCGTATCATCTGCCTTCGCCGACGGGGTGCTGGAGGACATGGCCACTAACCGTAAGATTATTCCTGATGATGTAAGATTTACCTCTTTGCCACTACAATCATCTAGAAATTTTAGAAAAGGGCAGGAATGTGCTTTTACCTTTGTATAGACATCAAGAATTTGAGTGAGATCAGAACACACTAGCCTATGATACCCAAGTTGTCATTCGTCCCATATCCAAGTATGTGCCGTGTAACTGTTTCTGTTAAAGATGGGGAAAAAGTTCACCACGGTTTGATACTGGTATGGTGCAGTCGGACATACGTTTGAATTAAACCCCAAGCCTTCACGCATCCAAATTGGCTTTTCTCTTCTGAAGCAAGGCTGAATTCCGACGGTCCTCAGTGAAACATCAAGTGTTATGTAACTCTCTGAGCTGCTAAGTACATCTATCCTTTTGGTGGATTTGATAGTTTTACAATGTTTAGTTTTCCTATGCCTTCATGTGATTTTTTTGTGGAGAATTCTTCACGTGGTTGCAGGTCTGGATTCTTGTATTTGCGTTAGAACTCTACCAAGTATTTCTGTGTGCATGTTCCTAATCGTACCCATCTAGAGTCTCTTTTTTTCTTGGAAGTGCCGTATCCATCTAGACTTTTTTCGTTGCTTATATGTCTCCTTGTGCCTTCTTACTATTATACTTGTTAGATTAATCCTAGCCGTTATTTTACAGAGCTTACCTCCTGTTAATTCTGAACATTTGTTTTCTACTACTTCAATAATATAATAGTGTTTTAGAGCTTATCTCCTGCAAAATCTGGCCATTGGTTTTCTACTACTTTAATTATGCTCCCTCTGTCCTAAAATAAGTGACCCAGCTTTGTCTAGATACACATGTATGTAGATGCGTTTTAGTGTCTAGATACATGCGTATCTAGAAAGAACTGCGTCACTTATTTTGGGACGGAGGGAGTATAATAAATTATGGAATATCATTCCAAGCCGTGATCGCAGCTGTGCACAAGATGTCATGCAGAACATAGCATCTGGATCCTACTATCCTAGGAAAAAAAATTAGGCCATATATGTTATTCCGTATCCATCCTTTCAGTTAACAATGACATCGCGACTTTTCTGTGTGAAATCAGCTTTTGATTTAGGCCATATAGGTTTGTTATAATATCGTATGTAGATGCTTTGAGATTATGCAATCACAGAATAGTGAGCAGAAATATTTTTATGTAATCATATCCATATTTTCAAATCAACACAGCAGAAGTCTACTTAAATTATTTGGACCTTCTGTATATTTTATATGCATTCTGTGAGATATTCGTTGATTTTAATATCTTGATGATTCAGGACGAGCCTGTGGCCAAAAAGAAAATCAGAGCAGCAGGGTTTAAGAAACTTGGGAGTCTCAGTTTCAGGAAAGAGGAATATCTGTATGCAGCAGGATGCTACAGTCTGGTATTAGAGCAACACATTTCTCAAAATGGTTTGCGTGCTCCTTTTTTTAGATAGACCTGAACTTGAAGCAAGCAATATTCCTAACTTAATTTTCGATTTGGGAAATATTATAACCTAGCTTTAAATTATTCCTGCATGCAAAAAAATTAATCAAAAATACTTTTGGGGACAAAACAGTTTACCCAAGTACACTAGTTCACATGGAGTAGGGGTTGGCTTCTATCAAATACTCCCTCCGTTTCAAAATATAAGATGTTTTCGCTTTGTGAAAGATGTGTATCTAGACCCCTTTTAACCTACATACTAAAAAGGGTCTAGATACTCTTCTTTCACAAAGCTTAAACATCTTATATTTTGAAACGGAGGGAGTATTTTGAGTCACAGGTTCTGGTGCCTATCTCCCGCAGTCCCTGAGTACATGGCGCATAAATTTAGTCAAAAGTCAAAACTTAATAAGTTTGGCCAAATATGTAGAAGGGAATATCACCAACTCCAGTATTAAATAAAATACATTATGAAAATATATCTTATGGTGGGTCTATTGATATTAATTTGGTATTGCATATCTTCATATTTTCGTATATATTTGGTCAAAAATAAAAAGCATTGACCTTTGATAGATTTATACGCCAAAGATGGAGGGAGTGATGGATAGGGACAATTAGACATTCTTGCACTTTGCCAAGTCATAAACACTAAGCGGGTGGATTATGGTAGTGTTTTAATGTGATGACAGGTGCAATTATTCGAGGCTACATTCAGCCTTATATTTACCACTCTTTTGTCATATAACCGCACTGAGGATAGATCTAGGAGTTACTGCTTTACTGAATATGGCTAAACATATGGTATAATGAAATGACTGAGACTTTTTTCCATTAAGGCGCCCTGGAAAATAATTTATGCATGGTGCTTGTATTTTGAATTTTTTATTAACATGTGATATTGCATATTTAGTAGCTCTATATTTAGTAGCTCTATATATTTGTACTTCATTTATATACTGGCTCAACAAATTATGCATACTATTGAGAATATCCCCAAAGCAATGTGCTGATTTTCTATTAAGGTGTTCACAATTTGCTAACCCTTTATTGATTTATTCTACTGTTGATTTGCCTTGTTGGTTGTAGGCAATGAAGATTGATCCTGATGATGCAACCCTGTACTCTAACAGGAGCCTTTGCTGGCTTCTCATGGGCGATGGGGGCAAGGCTTTGGTAGATGCTGACGAATGCAGAAACATGCGCCCTGACTGGTCAAAGGCCTGTTATCGGCAGGGCGCAGCTCTGATGCTTCTGAAGGTTCATTGAAGATTCTGTTGGCTATTTCTTCTCTTAGTCCAACAAATAGTTTCTGATAAATTCATCCATGCTTTACCAGGATTATGAGGGTGCAAGTGAACGATTCTTGGATGGACTCAAGTTGGACCCAGCAAACACTGAGATTAAGGATGCATTACGGTAACTCATCTGCCTGATAAGTTGTTATGCCTTTTGACGATGTCCTTTTGTCATTCGTGGTTCACTAGGCATGAGCTGAAACCTCTTATTCTTTTTGAAACAAGAGATCCAAGTTTTAGCACGTCACATAGTTAGTTATAGTATTCATAACATAATTATGACATACTATCTCCGTTTCGAAATATAAGCCTTTTCCGAAAGCTATTATATTTCGGAACGGAGGTAGTAGTACATTATTTCCTTTGAGAGCTTGTAAATATATCGACTGTTTGAGTTTGAGTTTTTAGTTTGTCACCTAGTGTGGTTCACTGTCAACCGGCCCTTGATATACACACCATGTATGCCCTTCAATGATTTTCTTTCCTTCCGAATTTGTAGATAAAAGATACATAACTTTTTCTCGGCAACATTTTGTTATTCTGTAGTTGTTCCTTCATTGTTACAAATGACAGATGCTATCATGTGATTCCGAAACTCTGATGGTACTCATTTGAATGTGCAGGAAAGCTTATGATGCCATGAAAGATGGCCCAGAGCACCAAGACTGAGCGCGACTGTTTGCAGAGGAAAGGAATTCTAGACTGGTCCCTAATCGAGTTGCGTTGAAAGTTTCACCTTGCTTTTGCTTAAAGACTTGTAATTCCTGTACCGAGTAATTCGGTTAGGAAATCAAGCAACTCGTGTGATGTTAAATATCAGTGTGTCATGTTTACATGACTACTGATGCGGTAATACCTGGTGGGTATTCTCTACTTGCCACGGTCTTGCTAATTCCCATCCTGACTATAGTAAATTCGTAAGGCTGTTAAGTAGAGGAGCCGAGAGATGCAGAGCATTGCCTTGCATCTGACGTGTCCGATCAAGACCTTCAAAATTACTCCATACTTTTTCGGCCTTTTTGGACTTGAGACAAAACCTCTCAGGCTGGCAGTCGCCAATGCAAACTGAGGATGGCAAGATTTGGTCAAATATGTTTTGCTGGCTGCCCCTAGTTGACATGCCTAATAAATGGCAGCGAGAAGCAATTTGCCAAAGAGCAGCGCAACTTTTTCTCTGAGGGCTGGGCTGAAGCTGTGGTGTCCATGGCTCAGCAGCCAGGACGGTGCCAGGAACTGATCGAGCTCAGGGTTCCAAGGTTAGACTAATTAGTGTGTGTGTTGTGTACAAAGAAGGCCAAACCAGCAAACATGCCACAAAAAAGGAGCTGCCATGGCTAATATTCGTCCCCCTGTCTACGTCCCTGGCTGCAGCCAACGATGCCTTAAAAGCCACTGGAAAGATTTGAATTCAACGTGACCCTATCGATGTCATCATGGTTTCCTCTCGGTATCACACCGACAATATCAATGCCGTGCGTGCACGATGGCTCCGTGCCGCTGAGATGGGCGCAACCATGGCCTTGTGACAGTGGCGTCGGTTATAATCGGCTCAAGCACCTCTAGCAATTCACTCTAGGTGATGCTCCATTGAGGCGGCGTGGCTTTCGCTGTCTACGTTTGCATGATAGAGGCCGATGCAGAACGAGGACGATCAGTGCGACAATGGGGCAGTGCTAGAGGCGGGCATGTTGGTAGCCTTCACGGCGGGTGACGCGCTGCCCTACTAATGTGGTGGGTATCCTCCTCATGTGGGCTATGATGAGATGGCCTTACGAAGTCTTTCAGGCGGCCCAAATCGGTGCAAAAGCCCACCAACTTTTAGGGTTATGAACAAGAGTCATTTTAGACATTGCACATGAGGGAAGAGGAGTGATAAGCCTCCCATTCAGCCACCACAAGGTGGAGTGACGAAAATCTAGATTAGCCTTCATTGGAGAAGAAAACCAAGAGAGAAGGGAAAGAGAAGAAGTTGAAGGAAGAAGCTAAATCAAGCACCGGGCTCTGTCCACAAGGTCGTGACGTCTAGATCTACTATCTTATCTCCTTCAAGTTGTGGTTCCACTATCTTTGGTGAGATTGCTCCGATCCCTGACTCTTGTGCCCCAAATCTTGATGTATGAGATCCTCTAGTGCTCTGGCTTCGGCTCGTGGTTTTTCCTCTCAAGTTGAGAGGTTTTCCACGTAAAAAGGATTGATGTCCCTGTGTGTTGATTTGCTTGTTGCTTCTCATATGTGCTGAGGGCACATAGGACTTGTCCTGCCTACCTGCAGATTTCAGCAACTATGTGTGAGAGCACACATGACTTGTCCTCGGTTAGAACAGAATCTATTTCCTCCATATATGTTTGATGCATATGTTTTTTTCCGTGACTGAGCAACGATCCGTAGATTTAGTACATGAGTGGATATGAAGTTTACATCTTATTCCGCTGCATATTTTAAGTTCATGTTTGAGTGTGCTAATTCCTCAACAGAGTGGTATCAGAGTTTATGTTTGCTCTAATGTTGTTGCTAGCTCGCAATGGCGTTGGAAGAAGGTGCCACCACAAGTGGTATGATAAAACTTGATTCTTCCAATTTCTCATTATGAAAGCGCGTGATGGAAGACATCCTTTATTGCAAGGATTTGTATGAGCCAATTGTGAAAGACAAAATACCGACATTCGGTCTCACGGAAGAAGAATGGAGAGTGCTGAATAGAAAAGCAGTAGGTATGATTTGTTTGTACATAAACCACGATATATTCCACCATGTTGCAAACGACATAAATGTGTATAAGATGTGGCAGAAGTGGCCTCGGTAATCAAAAGACTAGCCAAGCTTGAATACCAGGATGGTAGCAGTGTTATTGAACACTTGAATGTCTTCCAGTGCCATATAAATCAACTCTCCGCCATGAAGATCAACTTCGAGGATGAGGTAAGCATTGTTGTTGCTGAGTTTCATGCCTGATAGTTGGAACACGCTTGTTGTGTTAGTTACCAATTCAGCTCCGGATGGAAAGCTGGCGTTGGAGATGGTGAATAAAAGCATGCTGAATGAAGAAGCTAGAAAGAGGGAAAAAGGCGATGCCTCCTCTTCTGATGCCTATGTGGCTAAATCCCACATCAAGAATGACAATCGTGGACGTGGCCAAGGCAAATCTCAGCATGGAAAAGAACAGAAGTCTAGGGGGAAGACAGAGATCAGGTTCTACTTGCTATTAGTGTGGCAAGACAGGATACAAGAAGAGCGATTACAGAAAATACAAAAGAGGTCTGCTAGAGGGAAAAGTCGAGAAGAAGGCCGAGCAAAAGGGCGAGAATGGTGTCGCCATGACTGCAGAATGTGAGCAAGGTGAAGATTACCTAGTCATTGAAGATGAAGAATGCTATAATGCTATTCGTGATGATGCCATGAGTTAGGTTGTGGATTCAGGTGCGTCCTTCCACATTACATCACACAAGGAATATTTCACATCCTATATCAGCGGCATTACTTGCCAGGTAAGGATGGGGAATAGTGGTTCGTCGACTATTGTTGACAAGGGCACTATATGCATTGAGACAAACACAGGCTGCAGGTTGGTGCTCGATGACGTGACATATTCCCGACATACGGCTGAATCTGTTGTCAGTTGGAAAGCTTGATGGCATTCGTCATGGAAGTTATTTTGGTGATGCAAAATGGAAACTCACTAAAGGCTCTTTGATTGTGGCTTGAGGAAGCAAGCAAGGCGGTCTCTATGTGACTAAAACCAAGCTATGCAATGATGTGCTGAACATCACCGAGAATGGCACTCCGGTTGAGTTGTGGCACAAGAGGCTTGGGCATATGAGTGAGAAGGGCATGCAGGCTCTTGCTCGCAAGGATTACCTCCCTGAGTTGAAAGGTATAACCTTGAAACCCTGTGAACATTGTCTTGCTGGCAAACAACATAGGGATGCATTTCGTACACGTCCGTCACATCGTGTAGATAATGTTCTTAACATTATGCACACTGATGTTTGCTCCATGACCGAAAAATCCCTCGGTGGAGCATTATACTTTGTGACATTCATTGATGACCATTTCAGGAAGATATTTCTCTATGCGCAAGTGGCAGGTGCTCAACGTTTTCAAGGAATTCCATGCCAAGGTTGAGAGAGAAACTGACAGGGAATTGAAGTGCGTAAGATTAGACAATGGTGGTGAATACCGCAGTCCCTTTGAGAGGTATTGCATAAAGTTTGGCATCAGGCTTGAGAAGTCTGCACCAAAGACACCCTCGGCTCAATGGACTTATAGAGAGAATGAACAGGACTCTTACCGAGAGGGTCATAGCTATGATCTCTCATGCAAAGTTACCTAATTCCTTTTGGGCTAAAGCTTTGAATCATGCTATGTATGTACTAAACATGTCCCCCTCAGTTCCTCTTGCAGGTGATATTCCTCAGAGAGTTTGGCCAGGGAAGGAAGTTTCATACAAGCAATTTAAGGTCTTTGGGTGCAAGATATTTGTGCATGTCCCGAGGGACGAGAGATCCAAGCTTGATAGCAAGAGAAAACAGTGCATCTATGTCAACAGTCCAAGTGATGAATTTGGATATAGATTGTGGGATCCAATCAATAAGAAGACATGTAGAAGCCGAGATGTGGTTTTCATTGAAGATGAAACAATAAAAGATATTGGGAAACCGGAGAAGCCGAAGGCCACCACACCTCAGGTTGACTTGGATCCAGTTAACCCTCTGCTTGTGCATCACAATCACGGGGGATATGATGATGCTGAAGACAATGATGATGTAGCTGAACAAGGCAGTACAAGTGAGGGACATGAACAACCATCAAATGAAGAAGATGGTGATGATCAAGGTGATGTTAATCCACCTGATTCCCTACCACCAGTGTAGTAGTTGAGGAGAAGTGGAAGAGATTCAACACCTTCCATAAGGTATCCACCACATCAATATGTGTTGATGACTGATGTAGGTGAACCCTCATGCTATGAGGAGGCAGTGTCTGTGAGCACAAGAATGAATGGTCGGAAGCCATGCAGGATGAGATGAAATCCCTGTATGAGAATGACACCTTTGAGTTGATGTCTTTGCCAAAGGGCAAGAAAGCGCTCAAGAACAAGTGGGTGTATAGAGTGAAGACTAAAGAGCATAGCTCACATCCAAGGTACAAGACCATATTGGTTGTGAAAGGTTTCAGTCGGAAAAAAGGGTATTGACTTCGATGAGATATTCTCTCTAGTGGTCAAGATGTCTTCGATCCGAGTTGTGTTGGGCATGGCTGCCACCATGGACCTGGAAATTGAGCAACTCGACGTGAAGACAACATTCTTACATGGTGACCTAGAGGAGGAGATATACATGGAGCAGCCATAAGGATTCGCGGTTGCAGGCAAGGAGAACCAAGTGTGCAGATTGAAGAAGAGCTTGTATGGCTTGAAACAAGCTCCTCGGCAGTGGTACAAGAAGTTCGAGTCATTCATGACTGAGCTTGGATACCATAAAGCACAACCTGATCATTGTGTATTTATGAAGAGGTACGTTGAGGGTGACTTCATTATTCTCTTGCTATATGTCGATGACATGCTGATTGTTGGAAATGGCACAAAGAGGATTGCTCTCATCAAGAAGGCATTGAGTAAATCATTTGCCATGAAGGATTTAGGACTAGCTAAGCAAATACTTGGCATGAAAATTTCCCATGATAGATTAAAGAAGCTGCTTTGGCTCTCACAGGAATGATACATTGAGAAGGTACTTGAAAGGTTCAACACGAAAGACGCAAGGTATATTACCTCTCCACTTGCAGGCCATCACAAACTAAGTTCAGAACAATGTCCCAGCAACAAGAAGGAGAAAGAAGAAATGAGTAAAGTACCTTACCAATCTGCTGTGGGCAGTTTGATGTATGCCATGGTGTGCACTAGGCCTGACATTACCTATGTAGTTGGAGTTGTTAGCCGGTTCATGACAAATCCAGGGGAAGCTCACTGGAATGTAGAGAAGTGGATTCTCAGGTATCTCAAAGGTACTTCTAGAGTATGCTTATGCTTTGGAAGCGGTGATCTTGCATTGCAAGGCTATACAGATGCAGATTATGCTGGTGATGCAGATTATAGGAAGTCTATATCCGGATACTTGATGACTTATGCAGGGAGAGCAGTGTCATGGCAATTAAGGTTGCAAAAATGCATTTCACTATCAACCACAGATGCTAAGTACATAGCAGCGGTTGAGGCTTGCAAGGAAGTGTTGTGGATGAAGAACTTCTTGCAAATGTTGGGCATGAAGAAAGAGAATCACAATCTGTTTTGCGATAGCCAGAGTGCTATCCATCTTGTCAAGAATCCAAGTTTCCACTCTTGAACCAAGCACATTGATGTGAGGTATCATTGGATTTGAGATGTTGTGAGTTCCAAGTTGCTGAAACTTGAGAAGATCCATACTGACAAGAATGGATCGGATATGATGAACAAGATATTGCCAAGTGAGAAGATGCTTGTATGTTGCAAGCCAACGGGCATGGCGGTGCTCCCCACATGAGTCAGATGAGGGAGAATGTTGGGTATCCTCCTCATACCTTAAGCAAAGCTATCAGAAGCGAAAAGATGCAATTCCCTCGTATCCAGGAGAATTGTGCAGATATGGGGTTCAAAAAGATGTGCAAAGATGATGAGCAGATGATAATCGCGTAGTGCCTTGAGAAACTCCGGATTGCCAAAGATGCTTGAATATGCATAGATATGATCACGGTGTAACTCAAAATCACAGGAGATAACCGTCACCATTTGGAGGATAGTGTTGATAGAATTTTCCATATTCCACTCATGATAAGTGTCCTATAGCTATGCCGAGAACCAAATTACGATCACCAGCATCAGATCGACACATGTTATGTAATTAGCCCAAAAGAATTGGAGATGAAAATAAAACTCCAGGATTAAGCGCCGGTGACAAAAGAATGAGTTAGCATGGACATGCTGATAAAAGGGAGATAGATAATGTTTCACACATGACTGAAAAGGAGTGTGGAAACACAGATGTATCAAAGAAAAAAATTCCGCATTTTTCGGCATTAAAATACCAATAGATGCGCAAAATTACCTATCAGGTAGAGATTAGCAACTCCACATACGGTGAAAGCATGCTGGAAGGAAGAACACCCTTAAGAAGATGGCACCGGTTAACAAGGAGTCGGATAGATCGCGTCGATTTTCAAAAGCCTGTCAGTATGGAATGTACCAACAGTTGATAACCAAAGGCAGATTGTGATAACAAATTGGATGCAATAGATAGACAAGGAATTACACACACACACACACACACACACACATACTTTCTATGGTACTACGGAAACCCAGAACACGTGAATCCTAGTTTGAGTTTTTGGAAGAGGATTGAAAACGTTACACTTCCTTACCAGAAAAGGGTGGGTGGGTGGGTAAGAAGAAAAGTGGAAGCAGTCCTACTCTCGCATTTTGTTTTTCCCTAGTATACATAGCTACCAAAATATTTGCTAGACTGACAACGACCATTTGGCTGAGACCCTGAAGGGCGGGATGGCTCTGATACCAATTGTAACTACCTCGGTGAATTACGCTCTTAGTTACAAGCCTGGATGAGCGAAAATGGTTAAAATAGTATGGTGGGGCCAAATGCCACTCACAGGTAGACCTTTCGGCCGTCCTAACCATTTCCAAAACATCGGGACAAGAACGAGCGGCGTAATCGGCAGGCGAAGGGATCAACTACATACACAAATGAGTATGTATGCAAGCCACATACAATAGTCCTCAGAGCCATTCCATCTAAAAGAAATAGAAATATTGCAACGCCATATGGCAAGATCCAAATATCCTAGATAGATATAATAGTTTAGGATATCTCCTCATACAAAGAAACATCGAGTATCAAAGGAAGGAAAACAAGATCTGAGTGGATAAGAAGCAAATCGGCATAAGATGCCCCATAAATAAACACATCCCGCCCACAGATCTCACGGATCCCCGTTCCCGGAATCTCTACACCGAGTGATCGTTGCCAACATCGTCTGTCTCCTCCACCCAGTATCCATCTTGCGAGTATACCTGTTCATCTGAATCAAACAATTTATCGTGTGAGACCCTAGGGTACTCAGAAGTCTTTATGCCTCTAAAGGGACACAACCTGGGGTGACGCAATTGCAGCAAAAGATAATACCTAACAATTCTATAGATACTCGCTAACCATCCGCCTAACCAAAGATAGACGGATGTCCGTTAATTAAGAACAACAATTATAACAGTAATATTAACAGATCCATCCTCCTCCTCACTTACCAACGAGGAAGCGGACGAACAACCCCCCATCCGTTGGCAGTTTTATTAACCATTCCATGAGTGTTGCACTATTTACTAGTCAGGTACTTAGTCAAATTAAAAGCGGTATTTTAGTTATACTTGTCTATGATCAAGAAACTGTGCTCCAAGTCGTCCATAACCGCGGACACGGCTTTTAGAAAGATTTACCCTGCAGGGGTGCATAAATAGCAACACACACTCGATCAACCTCGGAAAAACCAAATCAAAACCCAACGAGGCATTCATGACAAAGCGATCACAGGATTCGGAAATGTTTCAGGGGGCCACCCTACTAAGCTACTCAAGAACAAAGTCGGCCAGCTCCGTAACGGACCTGTGGTTTGTGTGACGGCGGTAAACAATCGGAACCCAAAAATGTGACTGGGCTTGTCGATACAAAAAACGTGTCACGGTCCTAACAGACAGGTGCTCCACGCACAATCTTAAATAAAGCAGTAAAGCATGGCATAAGTACAGGATAGTAATAAAGCCCCAAACTACTTTGTGGCCCCAAGAAATAAGAATGAATCAAGCTCTGGCTCAGGAGGGTCCATAAGGCCTCCCGGATGTGGATAGTGCGAATAGTCAAGGAACAGGAATCAAGTACTCGGGGTCCTACAGGACACAAGTGAGCATGAAGAACCAAATAGCAGATATTGCTCACCGATGCCACTTTCATTAGTTATCCCATTATTACTCAGGTTAAGTTGTTTAGGTACCTCGTTATCCATCAGACGCTCACATACCCTACACATGCTGTTCTACGACCCGCATGGCTCAAACAACTCTTGTAGTAATGGCTCATGGGATGGAAGAACAAGCTTCGGTGGGGTTTAAAAGTAAAGGCTATGCAGTACTTGAGATTCAATTTAATGCAATCGCGACTCAATGATGCAAGAATAAGATAGAGGCAGTAGGTACTGTATGTATGCAAGCATGTGGTAGTGCTTGCCTGGCAGCTCAGTTGAAGCGAGGGACGGATCTGGGTAGTGCTCCTGGGTTTCCTTATATATCCCCTGCTCAGCGTCTATTCGAAGAAGAACCAAACAAACAAGGGCCAACATAAATAGAGTGCACAAGCATATGAATTAAAATGCGACAAGCAATCAGTCATGCCATGATGGATGATGCACAATTTACATGGCATTAAAGTAACATGGCGTGGTGAGATGTGGGGTACAAGAATAAAGCATTTCATTATTTGTTAGTCAAGTTTTATTGCCATAAACAGTTCAGATTTTTAATAATGACATGATGCATGCTCCAACTCCGAACAAGGACTTCATAGATAGAACGGGCGCGCCGCGCTGATCGATTTAGACATATTATTTGCCAAAATTGGAGTTATAAAACTAAAGTTATTAATTAATTAAGAAAAAGGGCATTTTATTGTAATTTTAATCAACTCGAAATTTTAAAGTGCTCAAACATTATTTTGAATAGCATAATTGAATTCCTCACATTTTTCTGATTCAAAAACATACATCATATGTATTATTTGGAATTATATTTTAAAAGTTATTTAAAATCTGATTTGAATTTGAATTTAAACAATTTCTTGAAAAGTTTATTTTAAAACATAAAAACAGAAACGTTTTGTACTCAGACAAACCCAGCCCCAGTCGCTGACGAGTGGGCCGGCTACTGGCGAGGACACACGCGCGCGGAAAAGCTTTTTACACTGCGGGTTAGCCTAGCTGCTGCGGTTGACAGGTGGGCCAGCGAACTAGGGCTCATGTGCCAGAGGCCGAACGCGCGAAGGCTGCCAGGTGGGGTCGTGCTGGAGCGCGGGTTAAGGGCCTAGGAGCTGGGGGGCTTCTTTGCAAGATTGCCAGGGCGGCTGACAGGTGGGCTCGGCGTACCGCGGGTTGAGCGAAAAGGAAGAAAGGGGTATCTGCAAAAAGGGTCCGCGGTACTGTACTTCTTCTCTGCGTTTTCTGACGAGGGGTCGGTGCTCGACAGGGCAGAATGCACGCAGGGATCGAAGCCGCGACCTCGCGCGCGCGTGCGGCGGCGGCTACCGCTGCGATGGCTTGGGGGTTGTGCTGGCTTGCGTTCGTGCGGCTAGGTAGAGTGTGAGGCGACGCAGGGACATGCAGAGGCTCGCGGCCACGGTGCACTGAGAGTGCTCGGCGAAACGCCTGCTATGGCTAGGGCTTTACGACGAGGAAAAGGTTGTCTGGGAGGTACAGGGGCTCACCGCGGGCTCGACGGAGGGCTCGGATCACGGTGGGGAGCTGTGGATCGGCGACGAGGCTGGCGGCCGGAGATCTAGTGTTTCGTCGGGGCGGCGCTGGTCCTGGCGATCCTGGTGCTCCTCCTCCACATATGCGTGTACAGGGCGAAGCAAGGGGTCTTCCTTGTACTCCTCGACCATCTCCACGTCAACCACACCTGCTGGAACGAGGGGGCGGGGGCGCTACTGGCGGTGACCGGCGGAAAGGGGCTGGCGATGGTGAAGAGGAAGGAGAGGAGAGGCAGGGCCTAGGGATGGATCTGGCGAGATAGAGGAGGCGTGGGGAAAGGTACAAGGCGAGGGAGAGGGCGTGGGTGCCGTGTGGGAGCGGGCAGAGATAAAATGGCTTCGGCCCTTTTTCCATCTCCTCGATCACGTGCTCGGGCTAGGGCAGGTAGGCAAGGGGGGTTAGGGTGGTGGAGGCTGCCAGGTAGGTCAGGGAGAGAGGAGGGAAGGTGGGGCCTTGTGGCAGCGAGAGAAAAGAGAGAGGCCGAGAGAGAGAGAGAGGACTCGGGTTAGCTAGGTGGTCTCGGGTTAGGGTTTGGTTAGGGTTCAAGAGAGAGGGGTAGGGGTTAGCTGAGGTGTGGGACCAGGGAGAGAGGGTGGCCAGGTGGGGCCATCATGGTAGAGAGAGAGAGAGGTGAGGTTTTGTGTGAGGGTGGATTAGAGCTAGGGTAAGGAGAGAGGACTAGAGGTAGCTAGAAAAGAAAGAGGGAGGGAGATTTAGGTCACATATATGATCACATGCAAGAGAAAAGATGAACAAGGTTAGGAGGAGAACAAAGAATGAGCTAGGGTTTTGAGGGGCTTTGGTTGGACACATGGTGTTGGTGGAGAGATAGAGATATGAAAATGCCTAGGGTTTTAGTGCCCATGACAAAGAGAGGAGGTCAAGATGTGAGGGTTTAGGGTTTGAACATGATCCACTCAAGAACCAAAAAAAAACCAAAGGAGATCAAATGGTAGTGATGGTTGCATGGCCCATGCAAAAACATTAAATGCCATGTTTTAATCTTGTGAAAACAGAATAATAATCATGGCATTTGTGCATATGCTTTCCAAAATATGGAATAAGTTGCAAGGCTCATATATGGTGGAATGGTGGAATGATGGGGTGATGACAAGAAAGGTGGTGGAGTTAATAAAAGACATGCCCCTAACTCCATTTGGGCATCAAGCATATATCAAGATTCAAATACAATATATCAAGAGCCAAATACAATTAATGATGCATGTGAGAGAAGAACCAAATGAAAAGGGTTTTATATGATGCTCAAATGCAAGGTGGCATGATGACATGAGCATGATATAATTATGATGCAACAATTATATGTAGGAAGTAGCATATATATAGACTAGGCTAGTAGCATTGCAATTGTTAGAAGATTGGGATGCTACAACGTTGTTGTCCGGAACCAGTGGCCCCGAAGTGACAGAAATCGGGATAACCAGAGGGAATGGCTTTGATGTGAGGATCACATGTGTTCACGGAGTGTTAATGCTTTGCTTCGGTGCTCTATTAAAAGGAGCACCTTAATTTCTAGTAGTTCCCTTGAGGCCCTGCTGCAAACAGGCTTAAAGGACAAAAGATGTTTTACAAGTTCTCATTGCGAGCACGTATGACTATATATGGAACACATGCCTAGGATTATCTAGTACTTGGATGATTTATCTTATTTATCTGCAATTTCCCTATGTTCTGATTGCTATGTGAATTGTCTTGTCCATGCAACGCCCGTCCATCCATCCCTATGCCTACCACACTCGAATCCCACTATTTACTGCTATTGTTACTACTGTCTTTACTTTGCTACTGTTGCTACTTTACTATTCCTACTACAAAATTGTTGCTAGTGATAAACTGCTGTGAGCAAGATTGTTTCCAGGTGTAGCTGAATTGACAACTCAGTTGTTAAGTCTTATAAAAATTCTTTGGCTCCCCTTGTGTCGAATCAATAAATTGGGTTTCACTTCCCTCGAAAATACTACGATACACCCCCTATACTTGTGGGTCATCAAGACTATTTTCCGGCGCCGTTGCCGGGGAGCATAGCTTTATTTATCAAGTTCACCTGGATTCACTATTGTTCAAGCTAAGTTTATTTTCGCCTTGTTTGCTTGTTTCTTTATCAAAAAAATACAAAAAAAGTAGTTCCTACTCTAGTTGTTATTTTCGTTGGTTTGTTATTGTCTTGCTTTATCATGCTTGTTGTCAATGGTTGGTTTCTTTGAAACTGAATCTTATTGGCAAGGTGGGTTCACGGAAGATCAAAAATATTATTGTAAGAAACACCGCTTGTCACAAAAAGGGGAACACTTATGGGAACAAATTGATAGATTGTATACCATTGCTAGAAACGTGTGCTCTACTTATAATGTTACTTATTGCTGTGATAAATCTTGTTGCAGAAAGAGGTATAAACACCTCCCTTTTCAATGTGAGTATAATGATAATGATACCATATCTTCTTATGCTAAAGGAATTTATGACTTTTATGATGCGGAACAAATTGAAGAATTTATTGTTTGGAAGGGTGCTTTTGAACTTGCTAGTTTGCTTGAAAATATTGATGATTCACCTTACAAATATGAGGTTTATGGTATACTTAAATTTTGCTTTGATAATTACAAGGACGAAAATGGCTATATTCTTGAATATTTTAATAGATGCTTTCCACAAATGGAAGAGACTAATGCCTTGCAGGATACTATGGAAGAAGAAATTGATGAACCTAAAATCTCATTAGATGAAAAAGAGGAGGAGAGTGATGAACAAAAGGAGGAAGAATGGATTAGCTACCCATGCCTACCTTCTAATGAGAGTAACTCTGTATCCCTTACATTATTTGATTGTCCCCCATGCTTACTAAAGGAGAATGAATGTTATGTTCCTGAGGTTTCTTTTGAAAATGTTTATAATAAAGCTCTAGTGCTTGTAGATCATGAAGAGCATGCTTTATGTGATAGTTATATTGTTGAGTTTATTCATGAGGCTACTGAAAATTATTATGAGAGATGAAAATATGGTTGTAGAAGTTTTCATGGTATTGAAACACCTCTCTATGTGCTGAAAGTTTTGAAGCTACTCTTGTTTTATCTTCCTATGCCTGTCACTTTGTTCTTTGCGAATCTATTTGCATACATGATTCCTATGCATAGGAAGTGGGTTAGACTTAAATGTGTTTTGAATTTACTTCTTGATGCTCTATTTTACTTCAACTCTTATTTCTTATGAGAGCATCCTCTCAAACTATTATGCCTGTAGATGATAATATGTCTATTATTCTTGGGAGACCTTTTCTTAAACACTACAGGAGTTGTTATTAATTGTAATCAAGGGAAGGTGACCTTCAATGTTAATGACAAGGAACATACTGTCTATTTCCCCAAGAAGATTGAAAGGACTTATGGTTTGAATTCAATTGAATATGTTGAGGGCATTCAAGTTGGAGAAATATATTGTCCCATACCAAGAGAAAAAATTGAAACTATTATGATTGGGACCATTGCTATCAAGGTCGAGGTAACATAATCATTAGTGGAATACAAAGTTTTGTCTCATATGAAATTGTTTTGGTAACAAGACCTGATCAACCTTGTTAACGAAAGGATTTTATTGAACAAAACAATATTTTCACCATGATTATCTCCGCTTACTTCTATTCTATCCATTTTAGTTTTTGCTTATGCCTAACTTAAAGGCATTAAAGAAAAGTACTTATTGGGAGATAAACCAAAAGTTTTAGATGAGTCTTCGAAGTTATTACCTCTGTAATAACCGCTCTTTATTCTTTTTATTTGCTTTTTGTGCCAAGAGTAACCTCTAATGAGAGAGAAGTAATGATTGGGAAAGTTGCTGTCCCGAAACAAATTTCTGTGCTTCACCGTAAAAATTCGTGTAAAATCTCTGAAAATCTTTTTGAGGCGTGAATTTTTGTGCTTCTGTCCCAGGTTGTTATCTAACTTTCGTTAGTTCAACACTTTTTGATTTGAGCAACAGAAGGTCTTCTAAAAAATTCGTGTTTACCTGCTAGTCTGTTTTGACAGATTTCTGCCATTTTCTGCATTTGCTTCTTGTTGGTTCCTTTTTGAGTTCTTTTGGGGAATTGAGTTTTTTGAGGGAAGTGCTACAGTAGCTTATGTTTTAATGGAAGTTTATTTGGTGTTAGAACTGAACCTTAAGACTTATTTATCTTGAGTGCACTAATGTTGCTAATAAAGATTGTGTGAAGTTTTGTATGAAGGAAAAATTTCAGGTGTATAGAAGGAATGAGTAATGAGATGAAGGATGGACTAAAGCTCAAGCTTGGGGATGCCACGCGTGTCACCCCAAGAAATATCGAAGAAGTACAAGCGTCAAAGCTTGGGGATGCCTTGGGCATCCCCTTCTTCATCAATAAAAATCCCAGGTTTCTTCCAAACGCTTTATTTTTATTGTTTCATGCACAGTTGTGTTGTTCTTGGAGCGTCTTATTTTTCATTTTCGTTTTGGTTTTTCGTTTGCTTTATTTTCTTAGTTTGCTGAATAAATTGGTTGGACCTCCTCTTTCATACATTGGTTTGCAAATAGTTTGGTTTGGTTTGGAAAAAAGTAGGAAAGTTCATGCTTGTGTGGTAAAAAGAGCTTGTTTTTGACTGTGGCCTATGCTCTGTCATGTCATGCTTGATATTGTTTTGGCTTTATGCTTAGTATTTTTTGCTGTATCATGAATTGTTATAAACAATTGAGATTGCTTAATGTGCCTTGGATAAATCATGCGTTGTTTTAGCATATTAAAGCATAGTATAGTGGTATTCTCCTTTGATGCTTTATTTGGGTTGACTTGGCGCATGCTCACACCATGTTATGACTATATCAAATCACTATAGCCTTTATGATCCTTTAGTTTTCAACTTGTAGTATCACTTTATGCTTTGATCAATGATGTTTTGTCTCTCTACGTGATTATGGCCATTATTGCTCTCTCGTTTGTCGCTCCCTTACTATTGCTAGCCTTAACTTACATTGAGTATGTTTTACTCAAGTTGCCAACTCCCTAAACCAAATATTGCCAAAGTGTCCACCATACCTACCTATTAGCATCATTTGCTACTTCCATGCATATTCAATATGCCTTGTTTTCTTCCGAATAAAATGTTTGCTTGTTATGAGAAAGTTAGTTAGTAAAGCTCTCACGAACTTGATGGCACACTTCATTTCCTGCACTTAATAAACCTGAACCATTGTGACTTTCCATGAAAGTTATATGCTTGCAAATTATAGGCTGGGGATTAGCAGAACCGTGCTGTCATGAGGAACGCTTTCAACACTTGTAAATATATACCCAGTTGATACCTTGCTCTTTTGTTTGCGGATGTCGTCAGTGTGAAATAAAAGGGGAGCTTGTAAGTCCATGGAGTTATGCATGTGTGTTAGAAAGCGCTGGGCATTGGTCTAATCCATGCTGACATGGTGGAAACCTGCAGCGTAACCATAATGATATCTATAAAGCATTCTTCTTATAAAAAAGAGAGAGAGAGAGCTATTGAGAAAAAGAAAAAAAAGAGAGATTTATGAAAAGAGGAAAGAGAGAAAAAAGCACCATTTTCCCATAGTAAATAAGAAGATTGCTGAGATACTCATTGTCTGCTTGCCTTGTCATTTTGATATGGGGATTCTTCCGTATCATCGGGTAAGGGGTACCCTGTTGGCGGTTCTCTATGATACGCACATATTTACGATGACAAGAACTTACCGGTAACTAAAGTTGAGTAGCATGAGGAGCGGCCCTCGTACTCAAGGGACTTGGGATTTTTAGTTTATAGTCTGTAAGGCATATAACTTAGATTGGACCTCACTTTCACCTTAACCACATTAAAGATGCTTATGATAGGGGCAATGAGAGCTCAAAGCTAATGAGTACCATACGTTCAGCATTTGGAAGCCTTTCAAACTTTTCAAAACCTGTTCATTTCCTTGTTGAGTCTCCACACATTTTATGAGCACTTTCTTGAGAGCGTATTGGTCATTCTTAGTTCTATGTGCATTGTCCCAAGACTTGTTGATTGATGCATACCTTGATATTGCTTGTTTTAAACTATTTGTATCTAGTCATTCTTGTAAACTTTGAAGGTGTCCTATGCATTTATGTTTGCTACTCTATGAGGGACAAGCTGAATGCCACTATGCTATGTTTTCTTTATATGAAACAAACAAACTCTTACAAAGCATTGTTATTTATGAATCTTTTGTTTGTGCCTTTTTATGTTGTAACATAGTTGCTACGTCTTATTGCTAGAACTTTGTCTTTCATGTTATGATTGAAGTACTATGATCCCAGCTTTGAATATTTTACAAATACTTTGATCAAGTCTTTGATGGTGCATGCCACCTCAAAAATTATTCTTTCTTTTTATCACTTACCTACTCGAGGACGAGCAGGACTTAAGCTTGGGGATGTTGATACATTGCAAATGTATCTATAATTTTTGATGTTCCATGCTTGGTTTTATCTCCTTTCTTGTGTTTTGTCCACACTTTGGAGTACTTTTTATATGATTTCTTGGACTAACCTATTAACAAGAGCCACAGTGTCAGCTGCCTGTTTTCTGCTGTTTTTGGTTCCAGGAAAGTCGGAAAATGAATATTCTCGAAATTGGACGGGACAAAAGCCAAAGTGCCTATTTTTCCGAAAGACTCACGGAGCCAGAATATGAGACGAAGGAGGGCCAGAGGCTGGCCACACCACCCCCAGGCGCGGGCTGGGCCTAGCCGCGCCAGGGCATGGTGTGGGCCCCCCAGGCACGCACTTGGTCTCCCTCTTCACCTATAAGAAGCCTTCTGACCTAAAAACTCTAGGGGGTCAACGTTTTTCCAGAAGGAGTTTCGCTCCGCCACCACCACCAGATTCCACGAAACAGCACCAGAAACTCCGTTCTGGCACCCTGCTGGGACGGGGAATTGGAGGAGATCATCGCCATCATCATCACCATCGCTTCTCCATCGACCATCCATGTTTCCCCCATCTATGAGTGAGTAATCCTCCGCTGTAGGACATGGGGATGGTAGGGATTGGATGAGATCGTTCATGTAATGGCATCAGATTGTTAGGGCATGGTGCCTAGTATCTTCTATTAGTGCTTTATGACTTTGTTGCGACTTGTTATGCTTAATGCTTGTCACTAGGGCCCGGGTGCCATGATTTCAGATCTAAACATGTTATTGATTCATTATGATATTATTGTTTATGGTCTTATCTGCACGTTGTATACACACGTTGTTGTCCGGAACCAATGGCCCCGAAGTGACAGAAATCGGGATAACCAGAGGGAATGGATTTGATGTGAGGATCACATGTGTTCACAGAGTGTTAATGCTTTGCTTCGGTGCTCTATTAAAAGGAGCACCTTAATTGCCAGTAGTTCCCTTGAGGCCCATTTGCAAATTTGGCGGGACAAAATATGTTGTGCAAGTTCTCATTGCAAGCACATATGACTATATATGGAAAACATGCCTAGGATTATCTAGTACTTGGATGCTTTATCTTATTTATCTGCAATTGCCCTATGTTCTGATTGCTATGTGAATTGTCTTGTCCATGCAACGCCCGTCCATCCATCCCTATGCCTACCGCACTCGAATCCCACTATTTACTGCTATTGTTACTACTGTCTTTACTTTGCTACTGTTGCTACTTTACTATTCCTACTACAAAATTGTTGCTAGTGATAAACTGATGTGAGCAAGATTGTTTCCAGGTGCAGCTGAATTGACAACTCAGTTGTTAAGGCTTATAAAAATTCTTTGGCTCCCCTTGTGTCGAATCAATAAATTGGGTTTCACTTCCCTCGAAAATACTACGATACACCCCCTATACTTGTGGGTCATCACCTCCTTATGTGGGATGTGAGGAGATGGCCTTATGAAGCCTTTAAGGCAGCCCAAAACGATGCAAGAGCCCACCAACCTTTAGGGATATGACCAAGGGTCATTTTGGACATTGCACGTGAGGGAAGGGGGATGATAAGCCTCCCATCCAGCCACCACAAGGTGGAGTGATGAAAATCTAGGTTAGCCTCCATTGGAGAAGAAAACCAAGAGAGAAGGGAAAGAGGAGAAGTTGAAGTAAGAAGCTAAATCAAGCACCGGGCTCTGCCCATAAGGTCATGATGTCTAGATCCACTATCTTGTCTCCTTCAAGCTGTGGTTCCACCATCTTTGGTGAGATTGCTCCGATCCCTAGCTCTTGTGCCCCAAATCTTGATGTATGAGATCCTCTAGTGCTCTCTAGAGAAGAACAAGTTGTATCCCCATTTGATGATAGTGGAAGAAGATTTAGGTGGCTTTGGCCCGTGGTTTTTCTTCTCAAGTTGAGAGGTTTTTCATGTAAAAATGATTGGTAACCCTGTCTGTTGATTTGCTTGTTGTTGCTCCTATGTGCTGAGGGCACATAGGACTTGTCCTGCCTACCTGCAGATTTCAGCAACTGTGTGTGAGAGCACACAGGACTTGTCCTCGGTTGGAACAAAATATGTTTCCTTCATATATGTTTGATGCATATGTTTCCTTCTGTGACTGAGCAACAATCTGTGGATTAGTACATGAGTGGATTTGAAGTTTACATCTTATTCCGCTGCATATTTTCAGTTCATGTTTTGAGTGTGCTAATTTCCCAACATAATGCTGCCAGACGTCTTTCAGTCTTTGAGGGGGCATCGATGGTTAGTCGCGTGGTCGTGTGCGTCCACAAGCACCATCGGCCTACGAGCTCTTAGCATAGAACCACTACTTTCCTCCTGAATATTCGATTTGCTACCATTTCGATGTCTCGCGATAAAATAGGACCACGTTTTTGCAAGTTTTTTGCAATATGCACTCAAACGAAATTGACAATGAATTGACGACGATTCTGACTAGAGGACCCACCTACCATGACCAAATTTACGATGTGAAATGGGCCCAACTTGTCAGCAATATTAGAAAGCTTTACATTTCCAAAAAAGAAATAAAAAAAGTGGACCGTCTCCTCCCTGCCGCATCCCAGCACCTCCGGCCACCTCGCCTTCCTCTCTGGCCACCCCTTGCCGCATCCCCTGCCCCTACGGCCACCCTGTCATCGGCCACCCCGCCTCCCCCTCTAGCCACACTTACCCCGTCTCTGGCCTGCCCTCCTCCCCTGCCCCATCCCCTTCCCTCCTCCCTTGCCCCATCCTAGCTGACCTGGTCTTCCCCAACAACGGCAAAGGCGCCGACAGCCATCCTCCAAAAACAAGAGCATCTGGTGGTGCGCCCCTCTGACCGCGAGAGGCTCTACATTGCCATGGCCATACCTCGTGACACGCGTTCCAGGTCACCGCCCCTGCTCTGTGACATCGTCCCCCTGCTTGCGTCGTCGCGGCCCTACCCACGCCTCCGCCCCTACTCTGTGCCACCTCGACCCTGCTCTTCTTCGCCCCGACCCTGTTCTACGCTGCCTCACGTGCTCGCGGACGAGCGCTGCAGCCCCTCCTGCTCGTGGGCCGAGCTCACGGACGAGCGCTGCCATCGCGCCCTGCTCGCATCTACTCGTCGTGGAGAGGCTCGAGGTCAACCATGTCATGCATGAGGGAGATGACCTTCCCTTTTATTTTATTTTTTGATTTTTATATTATTTTAGAATATCTAGGATATTTTAATTAGACTGACAAGTGGGGCTTCATCCACCTCATCAAATTGGCTCTAATAAATAGGTCCCATGTGTGAGAAATGTTGCCAATTTGTTTTAAAATAATTTTTAGTGCATATTGCAAAAAACTTGCGAAAAAGTGGTCACATTTTGTCGCGAGACGTCAAAGTGGTGGCAAATCGAATACTTGGTAGGGAAGTTGTGGTTTTATGCTATGGTGTGCGTATGTGTTGTGCTGTGAAAAAATATCTCACTCAACAAAAAACATTTTTTTTGGAATATAGATGATACCCACAACTTTCTTTAATTATTATTCCACATAGTCTTACAAATACAAATTGATTCGAAGCCACCTCACTAACGGCAGCTGTTGCAACACCTACAACCTTGATGAAGGGGTAGCCATGTCGGTGTTGAAAATATGCCCTAAAGGCAATCATGTATGATGTAATTCCTAATATATTCATAAAGTAATAAAGTTGTCCTTGTATGAACATTAGATATATATATCATTAAATGCGTGATTCAGTTGTAGAACTATATATTCATGTTGTTCATACTAGATTGTCCTTGGTCATTGAGGTTGTGCTGGACACACAACTTAGACCAATGTGCAAGTCGGCTAATGACACAGTTCCACTTGTCATCGGCATGGTGATGCTCCGACTTACACGGACTCGGCTAAAGAGTTTAGCAAGTTGGACTGACCCACAGTTGAGATGCAACGAGCATGTTGTCATTTGCAGTCTCAAGCAATGAAATCCTTTGACCTGAGGTGATCGCATGATCCGAGTTGTAGATCACCAGCTTAGGTTCGATCAAACGTTGTTCCATAAATGGGAAGTTATAAAGGTAGAGTTCGGGTTGGTTATGAAGCAAGTTGCGTGACTTGGGTTACCAAGATGGGATTTGGCCATCCATAATGGAGAGATATTCTCTGAGCTCTCTCGTGTGATATGATTCGGAAGCATGGTCATGCGCGGTTTGGTTAAGTGTTAACCAAGGAGTCAGACTAAGTGTTAGTTCAGTGAATTGTATATCATGGAACGAGAAGAGAATCGAGCTATTAAAGAGATGAAAACTTCTCACCTATAGCTTGACAATAAACCAGCCCTCAAATCTATCTTAGTTCACACCTCATCCAAAAGTGCCGGTCTTCTATGATAGGAATGGGGTATTTGGAAAACATGGTTGCTGCATTTCGTTTTCGATAGTAGAAACACGCCATACCACTCATGGGCCAAGCCAGCTCTTTTTTTTCTCAGTTCCCTTATCCTTAGTCAAAAGAAAATGAAAGAGAAGCTATAAGTAATGCAACTATGAATCTCATGGAGAGTTTGATCCTGGCTCAGGATGAACGCTGGCGGCATGCTTAACACATGCAAGTCGAACGGGAAGTGGTGAGACTAGGTAGAGGAGGTTGAAAATAAGGCCTACCGTCTATATGGGACTAGTCATAAAAAAAGCAACCTATATCGACGGATCTTTTGATCCAAAGATGCCGGTGCTAAAACCTCTTGTGTCTCTTTTAATAGGACCGCGAAGGCAAGAGCATTGAGGAAGCAAAGATTCTCCAGTTCCCCGCCATCACCTCGCCTAGATCCGGGGGTTCATACCCTCCTGTAGCAGAGGTTTACGACGAAACCTAGAAATTGATCACTGATCCAATTTGACTACCTCTACGGGATAGACCTCAACAGAAAACTGTTGAGTAACGGCAGCAAGTGATTGAGTTCAGTAGTTCCTCATAGAAAATATATCGTGAGGCAAAGGGATTTGGAAAAAAGTTACATTGAAAAAGGTTTGTCTACTGACTTTATGGTGCTTGGGAGTTGACACGTCTTGCTAGAGGTCGCTACCAGCTATCGACTCGGAGTGGTGACTCATGTCGTGTCTAGGTGTACAGTGGTGACCCATATGGATTCGGTCCATGTGAAGATTGGGGCACAGCCTAAATGGGCCTCAAGCATTGAGCCTAGCTAGGAGTGTATATAAATGGAGTGACAAGGGATAGTATCTGACCTAGCTGTCACTTTCTCCACTCCTATTTCGGGCTAGACAGGATCTAGCAGTCCTCTGCCTGGAGCTCCTTCCTGTACGTGTGGATACTAGTAGAGGCGTTGCACGTGCGGCGCTGGAGATAAGGAGGTCCGTGGGGATTTGTACATGCTATACGTGGGATCATTCAGCACGGCATCAATCGACGCGCTTCAGCAATAATCCGCACATGCATGTCTAGTGGTAAATCTCGTGGCCTATCACCTGAGCTAGATCTTTGGAGCACCGCGTAGGGGTAAAGTTTTTGTTTATCCTTGCGTAGCCCAACAGTCGGGGCCATTTCTCTGATCTCACACTTACGCATATCATCTAAAACCGGAGGCCTCACCTAACCTCGCAATGGCAAGGAAAAGACAAATGACGTCACCTAGAGGAGGGGGTGAATAGGCTTTTAAAATAATTATAGTTTAGGCTCTAATAAATGTGGAATAAAACTAACGTTTAATTTATCAAAGCATAAAATCTAAAACCACTAGGTTTACTAAGTGCACCAACAACCTGTTCTAAGCAAGACAAGCAACAAGGTGATATCAAGATATAATACTTCAAGCACAATGGCTATCACAATGTAAATTGCATAAGGGCTCGGTTAAGAGATAACCGATGGACGTGGAAACGATGATTTTTATCCTAAAGTTCACTTCCAAATAAGCTACGTCTCTATTGGATAGGTGTGATGGCGCAATACTCTCTGAATGCCACAAATGACTCACCTTAAGGTGTGGTGGCTCGATGCTCACCCAACACCATACAAGGCCTCACCCCAAGATGCGAAGGCACGCAACTCACCGACACCACAAAAGGCTCATCCTATTCTCTCGAGTGTGCACCACAAAGGTAGGCACTTGATCCACTATGGGACACTTGAGGGCGGTCACCGAACCCGTACAAGGCTTGGGGAAATCTCCACAACTCAATTGGAGGGCTCCCAAGAAACACCACAAAGGCCACACGATTGAGGAATCTCCACAACAATTGGAGACCCCAAGAACAATGCCACAAAAGGCCATAAGCTTGAGGAATCCCCACAACTCAATTGGAGGCCCCAAGAACTCACCACAACTCCACACAACCGGCTAGGGTTCCAAAAACCCAAGAGTAACAAGCCTAAGAGTTTGAAATCGCCGAATCTCAGAGGAAAACTCAAATCTATGCACCAAATGCAAGAGGCAAGTCCTTCACTCTCAAATTCCACCAAAGCTACAAAAGCTATTAGGGGGATAAAAAGGAAGAACACAAGAGGAGAACACAAAAATCTCCAAGATCTAGATCTCAAGAATTCCTTCACAGAGAAGGGATTTGGTTTGGTGGGGTTATAGATCTAGATCTCTTCTTAAAACCCTCAAAAGATGAAAGAATCATAGGAGTGGAAGAGGAGAGGACAAGCACTTCAAGGTCAGCAATGGAAGAGAGAGAGAAAGCCAAAGAAACAAGTAAAGAGCTTACCCCATGAAGGGGAAGAGGAACCCCTTTTAAAGGTCTCCCAGATCTGACCGTTTGGGTCAAATCGCGATCCTGGCCAGTACTACCGGTGGGTGGGCAGAACTACCGTTGACACCTAGCCAACGATTAAAACATAGCGACACGAAAGGCAGAAAACGATCCTGGCTGGAACTTCCGCCGGTGCATCGGTACTTTTGGCGGGAATAGTACTACCACCTTTACTTCCGACCAAAGTTTAGTCAAATAGTAGACACTAAACAGAGTGGTTACTGAACTAAAATCAGGATGAGCGGAAGTTATCCCAGTACATCACCCGGTACTACCGGTGACAAACATGCCCTAGCGATACTACTGTTGGTGACCGGTGATCGAGGCAGATATGCGCGGGTGCGAGGACGCGTCCGTGCTGGGAGAGTCTTTGGCCGGACCTGGGAAAGAACTCTTGATCGCGAGGTGTAGCGAGGAAGATGTGGGGAGTGATAATCCACAAGTATAGGGGATCGTGTGTAGCCTTTTCGATAAGTAAGAGTGTCGAACCCAACGAGAAGCTAAAGGTAAGAGAAATATTCTCTCAAGTTCTATCAACCACTGATACAACTCTACGCACACTAAACGTTTGCATTACCTAGGAAATAAAACTAGAGCAACAACAATACGAGTAATAGAGATAGCTTTGCATGATATAAATAACAAGAAAGTAAAGCTAGTTGCTGCAGGAATAAAATACACTAAAGTAACAGAACCATGAGTGTGGAATAGTGGTGGTAATTGTGATGACTTTGTCCAAGTTTAAATAGCGAATAGATCGGGTCCATTGTCTTTGATGCAGTTTTCTATGTGGGAGAGGCTAAATATACATGTGCTTCACTACTTGGAATTACATGTACTATATGATTGGATTGTTAGCAAACATCCGTAAGTATTAATCAATGCATTAAGGTTTCTCCAACCATAGCCTTAAGTTTAATGGTCCTCTTACTCCCATACGTGCAACGTTCAGGTTCGCGTCCTCAAGTTTCCGTCACTCCGGCAGAACTTCCCCCCTTCCTCTTACACATACTACAAACCCTATGATGTTTAATCCATGCGCACACAAATATAATGGACACCAAAGGACTGTACCATATGAACATATAACTCTAATGAACCAACGATGTTCAACCATTCAATCTAAGAACAAAGAAACTACGCAAACATGACATAGATCATAGGATTATAACTTAGAGCATCAAACACCATGTTTACATAGGACGGTACAGAGGTGTGTGTGCATACTAAGAGTATTAGGTGATGGAGATGACGGTGAAGATGGTGAAGCGGGCGGCGGCGGCGCGGGGGACTTCTTCCCCACCGCCGATATCATGGGGGAGCATCGCCCCTTAGCCCCCTTCCTTCATGGCTTCTTGGGAGCCCTCTCCCATGGAGATGGGATCCATGGAGGAGGAAAAAACGTGGCTTTGGTGGCTGCAAATTCGTGGGTGGAGATGCCCTGGGCGAATTAGGTTTCCTTCTTTTATACAGCTTCTCGGATTCTCGTCACCCCAACTTGGGTTGCAGTAAATCGGGCCTAAAAGGCCCGTTCGGACTCGGAATTAGCTAAATTTTATATCCAGAACGTTTGTTGCGAAATTTTCAACAACTTTGTAGTTGAAGATTTTTACGTTTGACGCCGTCTTCGACCAGAAACGTGACCATCTTCAAAAAAAGTTCTGAGACAGATTTCTGAAAAAATCCCAATTTGACTCCAACAAGGTTTCCACTTGTATTCTTGGTAATTTCAACACATCAAAGTGTAAAACAAAAACATTGTGTACTTTTGCAACTATTAGTAAGTTAGTCCAAATAAATCATAAACTTTATAAAAAAGGAGTGTCAAAAGCATATTATTAGCACAAAATCATCAAAAATTATAAATACGTTATGGACGTATCAACATCCCCAAGCTTAGTTCCTGCTCGTCCTCGAGTAGGTAAACGATAAAAACAATATAATTTTTGAGGTGACATGCGAACAACACAATCTTGATCATCATTATTGTAAAAGCGTTATAGTTGAGATTAAAGGTACACTAAACATGAACATCAAAGATAGAGTTCTAATAATAAGACATAGCAACTATGTTGTAACATGAAAAGGTACAAACAAAAGATCATGAATAACAATACATTGAAAGACGTTTGTTTGTTTCACATATAGAAAACATAATAAGAGTGGTATTCAGCTTGTCCCTCATAGTGTAGTAAAATATAAATACATAGGACACCTTCAAAATTCATAAGGGTGACTAGATACAAATAGTTTAAGAACAAGCAATATCAAAATTATGCATCAATGAATAAGTCTTGAGACAATGCATATTAAACTAAGAATGACCACTATGCTCTCTCAATAGGTGCATAAAGATAGAAGATGGAGACTCAACATAAAAGTAAAAGAAAGACCTTCATAGAAGGAAGCAGGGATTCAAGTCTCATAAAGAGCTTCCAAAAATTACTGTACTTATTAGCTTTCAGCTAACATTGCACCTATCATAAGAATCTTTAGGTGATTAAGGTTAAAGTGACACAACTAACAGGACATGCTTGACAAGTTATAAGTTGAAATCTCATGCCCCTTACTTACGAATATTGAACCTCATGCTACTCAACTTCAGTCACAAGTAAGCTCTTGTCATTGTAAGTACATATGTATCATAGAGAACCGCCAACAGGGTACCCCTTGCACATGATACATGAGCTATCCCATAATCAAAATGACAAGGCAAGCAGACAATGAGCATCTCAGCGATCTTTTTATTTGCTATTTGCATAGGTTTTTATTAAGGATGCTTCATAGAGTGCTCATTATGGTTATGCTGCAAGTTTCCACCATGATTAGACATGGCTTAGGCTAGCGGCCCAGACGTTTCTCTAACACACATAGAAACTCCATAATCTTACAAGTTCCTCTTTTATTTCACACCTCCGGGATCCATAAGCAAAAGAATCATGATATCAACGGAATATAAGTGCAATGTTGAAAACGTTCTCCATGATACATGGTTCTGCTAACTTCAACTTATAAAGCGCAAGCATATACGCAACAAAGATGGACACAATGGTTCAAGTTTATTAAGTGCAAGAAAATAAAGTGTGCCATCAAGTTCGTGAGAGCTTTAATCACTAATTTTCACATAACAAGTTTAATTCGGAAGGTAGATAAAAGAATGAATATACTTGGAATAGCAAATGTTAATAGGTAGGTATAGTGGACTCTTTGGGATAAATTGGTTTTATTTGGAGTTGGATGCATGAGTAGAACTCATACTTGGTTATGGAGGCTAGCAAAAGACTGGGAGCGACCAACTAAAAGAGCAATAATGGCCATAATCATGCAAAGCGATAAAACATCATTAATTAAAGCATAAAGTGATATTACAAGTCGAAAACTAAAGGATCATAAAGACTATGGTGACTTGGAATAGTCATAACATGGTGTAAGCATGCGCCAAGTCAACCCATATAAAGCATCAAAGGAGAATACCACAATACTATGCTTTAATATGCTAAAACAACGCATGATTATTTCAAGGCACATTAAGCAATCTCAATTGTTTATAACATGTCATGCTACAGCAAAAATCACTAATCATAAAGCCAAAACAATATCAAGCATGTCATGACAAAGCATAGGCCACGGTAAAAAACGAGCTCCTTTTACCACTTAAGCATGAACTTTTCCTACTCTTTTCCAATCCAAACCACACTTATTTGAAAACTAATGTATGAAAGAGGGGGTCCAACCAATTTATTCAAGCAAACTAAGAAAACCAAGCAAACGAAAACAAAAACGAGACGCTCCAAGAACAACACAACTATGCATGAAACAATAAAAATGAAGTGTTTGGAAGAAACCTGAGATTTTTATTGATGAAGAAGGGGATGCCTTGGGCATCCCCAAGCTTTGACGCTTGTACTTCTTGGATATTTCTTGGGGTGACACACGTGGCATCCTGAATCTTGAGCTTTAGTCCATTCTTCATCTCATTACATCACTCTTTCCATACACCTAAAATTTTTCCTTCATACAAAACTTCACACAATCTTTATTAGCAACATTAGTGCACTCAAGATAATAAGTCTTTGGGTTCAGTTCCAACACAAATAAAATTTCCATTAAAACAGAAACTACTTTAACACTTCCTTTAAAAATCTCAATTCCCCAAAAGGAACTCAAAAAGGAATCAACAAGAAGCAAAAGCAAATAATGGCAGAAATCTGTCAAAACAGACCAGCAGGTAAAGACCAATTTTTTCGAAGATCTACTGTTGCTCAAATTGAAAAGTGTTGAACTAACGAAAGTTAGATAACAATCTAGGGCAAAAGCACAAAAATTCAGAGCTCAAACCGACCTACAGAGATTTTACACGAATTTTTACAGCGAAGCACAAAATCCTGTTTCGAGACAACAACTTTCCCAAGCATTACTCCTCTCTCATTAGAGGTTACTCTTGGCACAGAAAGCAAATAAAAAGGATAAGGAGCGGTTATTACAGAGGTAATAACTTCCAAGACTCATCTAAAACTTTTGGATTATCTCCCAATAAGTACTTTTCTTTAACGCCTTTAAGTTAGGCATAGGAGCAAGATTCAAGTATTTTCGAATGAATAAGCATTAAGATCAATACCAGAAATATCTTTCTTTTTCAAGGCTTCATGCATTCCTACAAGTTTTTAACTGAAAGTCTTCCATGGAAAGATTTGTTTTGGTTTCATAGGCATGAACACAAGTGTTCAAGGTCGACCCCTACTTAACCATTACTCATCTTTCTAATCACTTTCCTTTTTGAAAATGTTTTTAGGTAACAAGTACAACTTTTTTTTTGTAATTCGCATTCCCTATCCATACTAAGATAGAGAATAACTTAAAACTGAAAGTAAAACCTACTTAGAGATAAAGCAAACAAGTGCACACAAGAATATTCACCCACACGCTATTACTCCCCGGCAACGGCACCAGAAAAGGTCTGGATAACCCACAAGTATAGGGGATTGTGTGTAGCCTTTTCGATAAGTAAGTGTCGAACCCAACAAGGATCTAAAGGTAGGATAAATATTCTCTCAAGTTCTATCAACCACTGATACAACTCTACGCACTCTAAATGTTTGCATTACCTAGGAAATAAAACTAGAGCAACAATACGAGTAATAGAGATAGCTTTGCATGATAATAAATAACAAAAAAGTAAAGGTAGTTGCTACAGCAATAAAATACACTAAACTAACAGAACCATGAGTGTGGAATAGTGGTGGTAATTGTGATGACTTTGTCCAAGTTTAAATAGCGAATAGATCGGATCCATTGTCTTTGATGCAGTTTTCTATGTGGGAGAGGCTAAATATACATGTGCTTCACTACTTGGAATTACATGTACTATATGATTGGATTGTTAGCAAACATCCGTAAGTACTAATCAATGCATTAAGGTTTCCCCAACCATAGCCTTAAGTTTAATGGTCCTCTTACTCCCATACGTGCAACGTTCAGGTTCGCGTCCTCAGGTTTCCGTCACTCCGGCAGAACTTCTCCCTTCCTCTTACACATACTACAAACCCTATGATGTTTAATCCATGCGCGCACAAATATAATGGACACCCAAGAACTGTACCATATGAACATACAACTCTAATGAACCAAAGACGTTCAACCATTTAATCTAAGAATAAAGAAACTACGCAAACATGACATAGATCATAGGATTATAACTTATAGCATCAAACACCATGTTTACATAGGACGGTATAGAGGTGTGTGGGAGGATGAACCACTGCATACTAGGAGGATTAGGTGATGGAGATGGCGGTGAAGATGGTGAAGAGGGCGGCGCGGGGGACTCCTTCCCCGCCGCCGGTATCATGGGGAGCATCGCCCCTTAGCCCCTTCCTTCATAGCTTCTCCATGGGAGAGGCAAAAACATGGCTTTGGTGGCCGCAAATTCGTGGGTGGAGATGCCCTGAGCGAATTAGGTTTCCTCCTTTTATACAGCTTCTCGGATTCCCGTCACCCCATCTTGGGCTGCAGTAAATCGGGCCTAAAAGGCCTGTTCGGACTCGGATTTTATGTCCAGAATGTTTGTTGCGAAATTTCCAACAACTTTGTAGTTGAAGATTTTTCCGTTTGACGCCGTCTTCGACCCAAAACGTGATATCTTCAAAAAAAGTTCTGAGACAGATTTCTGGAAAAATCCCAATTTGACTCTAACAAGGTTTCCACTTGTATTCTTGGTAATTCCTACACATCAAAGTGTAAAACAAGAACATTGTGCACTTTTGCAACTATTAGTAGGTTAGTTCAAATAAATCATAAACTTTATACAAAAAGGAGTGTCAAAAGCATATTATTAGCATAAAATCATCAAAAATTATAGATACGTTATGGACGTATCAAGGAGGTGGTGAGAGAGGAGGCAGGGTCAACCTAGGGGCCCGATGCTCGGCGGTATCAATGCGAGGGAGATAGGAGGAGGGGGTCGCGATGGCATGCGAGAAAGGTGGCGGGGTAGGTGGCGATGCGATGGTCTGCGTGGTGACCGCGTGCGTGCGTGATCTAGGTGCATGGTGGCATCATGTGTGTTGTGTGCATTTATCGTGTCGAGTGTGAGTCCATGTTGGATGCGTCTCGAATGTCCTGGCACCTATCACCCACGGACTCACCTCACATGTAAATGGTGCACCAAGACTGCGTGCGTCTCGAACATGCTAAATTATACAAGACACATATGGGACAGGTGCGTCTCGAAATCCTGGGCACCTACGAGCCCTGGGTCCACCCACTTTGCACACAGCGCATATGAATAGGATACCCCTCGAATATCAAAATTATACGAGGCGCATCCAAACCATGCGCATCTCGTAAAGGGGGTCAGCCTGATCTGGTCCGTACAAAGGCTATATAAGACGCATCTACCCAGGAATACGTCTCGAAGTACAAAAGATACAAGGCGCATGCAATATTGGTGCATCGTGTATATTTATTCGAGACGCATATGGTTCATATGCGCCTTGTACAGTGCTATCCCCTATAGCCTTTTTTCTAGTAGTGCGTAACGATCAAGTCAAAACACAATATGTAGCCGACATAGTCATAAGATTACCTTTTATTATGTAACCGACCTGGATTGGACTCCGAGACCTAGCCTCTCATATAAAGGCAGGAAGGAGCCAACAGGGAGGACACCTGTTAGCAATCTGTTGTAAGCTAGATCTCATATAGCAACCCGACGACTTTGTACTCTCCACCAATAAAGATCAGACAAGCAGGAAGTAGGGTTTTCTCTATGAGGGTCTGAACCTGGGTAATCTAGCCTATCTTGTTTGTCTGATAAGCCGATGAAATCACCAGCGCGCTCTGGACATTGCCGAGGTTGCCTCTCGTCAACTATGTCGATCCGCCATGCCACAACTGCTCCATACATGCCGAAGGAGCCACCATGCCATGATGTCCGACCGCATCACACCCCGGCTCGGAGAAGATGGCACGCGCCGTGCAAAGCCGGTCACGGGGAAGGAAGGGGAAAAGGTGGGAAGGGGTGGTATATGGCGGCTAGTGTTTCCCCCTCCCGTCCCCTCATTGGGGGGGGGGGAGAGGAGGGAGACTGATTCAAGAGTGATCAATCATGCATTCCATTCTTCAACTTGTATATATTTCTTTTGTTTGGAAATAAGAGATTTGAATTTGTCTAGATTCAAATGTATGTACACACTAAAACTTATTTGTGGATGGAGGAAGTACGTATTTTTTTTGCGGATCATCTTGTATTACTCAAAAAAAAATCAGATATTACAATCTCTATAATATGTGTTCAGTAAACCCCATGTGTTCAGTAAACCCCAACTGGTAAACCCTCTGGACTAGAGGCGAGCCACACTACCGTTCTAGAGCTAGTTATAGTATAATTTGCTAAAAAATAACTACTAGTATTCTAACATCGTTTAACATGAGTAATACAAGACCGATGAAGGTTTTAATCTCTTTAATCACCATTTGGAGTACGTATTATTTAATGTGTTCAAATTAAAGAAATGATAATTAAGGGAAGGACAAATATGGACTTCTAAAGACGAGTAACTGATATCTTTTTTCTAAAAGTTTAACCAAAAACTTCAACATAATTTTAATTTCTCTCTTTGTTCTGAAAAAAAGGTCGTAGATTTGTGTAAATTTGAACATATCGTACTCCCTCTGTTCCAATTTAGCTTGCGTCGATGAACAGTGCACGGAAAACGAGGTGACCGATTTCTCTCTCATTTTTTACTTTTTTACTCCTCCGTTTTTGGGATGTGTAGCTCCGTGTTTATTCTATCCATTTCAAAAATCATAGAAATTTTTTGATAAAAAATGAGAGAAAAATAGATCGCCTTGTTTTACGTGATAAACAGTAACGCGCAGAGTAATATGGAACAGAGGGAGTACCTAGCTGAAAGTCGCCCGGGGAGTCGAAGGGTGCGGGCGTGGGGCGGGGACGCTCGGCCTCGGCCAATTCCGCCCACCTTCTCCATTCGCGGGTATTGTTTCGTCTCCTCCCTGCTTTCTCTGCTTCAAAAAGCAAAAGCAAAACCCATCCCTCTCCTCGCCTCCTGCTCTTCTCCCCCACCAAAAGCCCTACCTGCCTACCATCTCCCTCTCGATCGACGCCATGGCGCCGCCGCACCCGCCTGCCCCCTCCACCGGTACGCCCCTCCTCCCAATCTCAACCCTAGCCCCCAAATCCGAAAACGCTAACGCTGATTTTTCCCTTGCCGCAGTCAGCGGGACGACGCTGAAAGTGGTGTTCGAGGCCGCGGCAGACGACAATCTCTCCGTCTTCAAAGGTACGCGGCGGCGGCGGCTGCTCCCCTCGTCTCGCATCTTGGTCGGAGCGGCATCGGGTTCTGAATTTTCTGGTCCATCAATTCTGCTGCAGAGCTGGTGACGATGCTGGACGAGGGCAGGGGCCGCCCCAAGGAGGCGATTGAGGCGCTTAGGTGGGAGGGTGTCGCGGAGTTGGAAGGTCTAGGCGTCCTGCACGCCGCTGCCTCCAAAGGGAGTCTGGAGGTATGCAGGTACCTGGTCGAGGAGCTGCACGTTGATGTGAATGGCGTCGACAAGGAAGGTCCATATCCCTCCAGAACCCTGTACCGACTTCGGAAAGTATATATGGGCTTGCCAAATTTCAGAAAATGCTATTTCACAGTTTGCAGCAGGGTCATGGGGGGAACCTTTGTTTTTGTTTTCACGCGTATCGGAAAAATCACTGTTTGCATGATCTGTATGTCTAAATTGTGTTTTTGTTGTGCTTGATTGTTTTCCGCCTGCCCGGTAGGCCAGTAGTGTGGAAATAATATCATGGTGCTATACTTGCTTCATTTATCATAGTGCGCTCACTCAAAATCATATGGCATCTCTGCTGCTCTGCATATTTGCCAGTATGCTGTTTCTTTCTTCTTTAAATCAACTATGCGTAGGGTGGCATGCATATGATAGATTTTATCTGTTACCATATACTCCCTCTGTTTCAAAATATAAGATGCTTTAGCATTTTTTTCTAAAACACATGTATCTAGACATCTTTTAAGGTATCTATATACACGCGTTTCGGAAAAAGGCTAAACATCTTATATTTTGGGACGGAGGGAGTATATAGCTTTATATGGAAATGGAATAGGCCATGTTCCATTTTTAGGCAATATCCTAAGCATGGCTGATATAAATAGGCCTCGTCGAGTACAATTTTATCTAACAAGATATTTTGGTATTTTACTCTTGCAAATGCTGTAATATCTTCATTATTATGTGCTTGACAGGTAGAACCCCTCTGTTTTTTGCGATACTTTGTGATGCCGGTGTGGGTACCGCCAAATATCTTCTTGATTATGGAGCTGATCCAGACAAAGCCAGCCACGATGGGTTTTCTCCTTTACACTCCGCCACTGTATCAGGTCTACCTCTATAAGAACATTCCTCGGCTTTGCAATTTGTGCAGCAGTGTTTCTTAAGTTGTGGTTTAGTATTGTGTCTTACTAGGATATATTTCCTTTTGTTTCATATAGTAGTTAATTATCTAGACACTGAAGGATTTGGCTTTAATTCCTTTTTATCCAAACAATTCTATTAATTATTATGATATTTATGGCACATGGTCAATGCAGACTTGCAGCGTGAGGTGTATAAGTTTTTTTTATAAGAATATATTGTTGCAAGAAAACACATATCCTCTTTGCAATAAATTTATGGATTTATTTTTCAGGAAAATAATGCTAGATAAATACATATCCTCTTATGCAGCAGTTCGTGGATTTTTTTCAGGAGACTGTGAAACCGTTAAACTATTGCTTTTGAAAGGTGCTTATGTTGACCCTGTAGCTATTTGTGGAACACCACTTCATTGCGCTGCTACTAAAGACTACTATACCATTGTGAAGATTTTATTGGACCATAACGCAGATGTAAGTTTATAAGTTCATAAGTTTCTGCCTTAAGTCACACATGGACGTGGTAATGTATATGGCAAACTTTAATTTCTTGTGTTCTGCTAAAGAAAACACATTAGCTGTCTTTCTCATGCTCTATTAACTGATTGATGTATGTTGCTTGATTCTATTTTGTTGTCTTTTGCATTTGAAAGCATGTAAGCCTTGAGGTCAGTTGTGAGCACACATTAGCTAACTTGTTCAACACAAATAACTCTTGAAATCTTGATTACGTTTTTCTTTCTCTCCCTGGTTCAGATCGCACCATCGTAACAAGTGTCAAAGTGCTTCATTCACTTCTATATAAATTCACAGTAAATATACTGTCAAAGATACGGTCTATATCCTTGCATTAGTAATACTGCCTCTCTCCAACGGAGGGAGTAGCTCTGTTGTCAATGCGTGCAACATTCTACTTACCTTTTTTAATGGAACGGAAGATATACACCACTGCACTTGTTTCAGTTCTGGTCTCCTACATGTCGACGTCAATACACTGAAAGTAACTTCTTGAAGCAGTTTCACTTCTGCATATTTTCCATGATATGATCTTATATATGTTATGTTGATGCTCACTTCTAAGTGCCTATCCAAGATCTCAAGGCTTTACAAAATGCTAGTAAGCTACAAGATATTTTGCATCTACATGTCTGCAATGTGCTTGCGTATTTTCTATTGCTGTGGAAGCTGTTTGAATTTAATGATATGTATTTTCTACCTTTATCCCTTAATTATCCTTTTGACTAGGAGCTGATACCTTAAATGTTTTTTACCAGTGCAACAAAATGGTAAATGGTAAGACACCACTCATTGCAGCTATAGATGCTGACTCAAGGAACTGTATGCTTCTCCTAATAAGGGTATTATACCTTCATCTTAGCCTTGTCATGTCCTTTAATATGATGAGTTCGTTTGTTCTGCAATGACAATTTTTCCTCACTGAAGTTAAGAACTTTCAACTTCCTCTGCTGGCCATTGTTTTGCTATTCATTCCTGAAAGTGCAAACATTTTAAATGCTGCCCAGTTCATCTTGAGGACAGACTTACCCAGGTTGTGGGCAGACATGTAATGTCTTTTTTTTTCTGTGATAGGCTGGTGCTGATCGTGATGGAGCTTTAACCTATGCTATGGAGAATCTTCATTCTGAAAAACTTGTTTCAAATGACTTTGTCAATTGTGTTAAGCAGGACGTTGCTGCTAAACATATTGTTCCTGATGGTGTAAGATTTACCTGACACTACATACTTGTAGAGTTCTTTTTCTATTGACGAATCACTCTTGTGGAACTCTAATAAGTACTACACGACACTTGCTAGGTGCCAAGCAACATTTTGCATAGGCGCTGGTTTTTAGAACATTACATGCATGCACTTTGACACTAGCAACAAGTTGCAACCCTAGGATGATACACATTAGGAATGGTAGGGAGCAAAAAAGACTATTTTCTGGAACCTATAGTGGCTGACATTCGTCCAAGATCTAGGAATTTACTGGATACCAGTAAGTCTCTGGTACTTACACCGCGTATTGAATAATTTCTAAATATAGGAAATCAAACTGGTTTGGCTTTGGGCAGGAGAGAAAGGAGAAGCAAACTAGTGTTCTAAAACTCACTGAGCGGGCACACCACTGTCCTAGGCAGATATGATTGGTCAAAATTCTGAATGTGCAAGTTGTTGGTTAATTATTTGATCCGAACAATTTCCTATTCTTTCTAGAGACAAGGGGCTCTTGACCGGATAAACGGTAATCATGTGATTATCGTAAGTTAATATTTTGTTCACACTGCCAGATTGCAGACACTAAAGAGAACTTCCAATGCTTTATGGTTCTAATGGGTTTGTGTTAAAACGGGGGTAAGGGTGAAAAGCCAATAATCATAGTTTTAAAACTGTTGCTGTAAAAACACCATATGAAAATTTCTTCTCGTCTGTTTCCTTTGTAAGTATTTTGGGAACAATATGGCTAAAATGCAAGAACAAGATGTGTTAGTTTAATTAAATTTATATTAAGTAATACAACTCCAATTTGCAATCCCTGATTGTGCGCGAGAGGTACAAAGAAATTACATCTAAAATGTGTGTGGGAAGTTGAAACGGAGGAAATCAGTGCCATCTTGCCAGTTATTAGCGATGGAAACACGACCTTTCCATTGGTGTGTGGGACTGGTGAAGACTCATGAAATTGTCTCTTGCTAGATTAAAGTAGCATGTTGATATGTGTTAATACGCAGTAAGCATGGTGTCACCAATTTATGTGAATTTAGTTGACAATTTAGGCGATAAATCCTTTGTTACAATGCTGCACATAGATGCTTGGAGATTCTCGCAAGTATATGCAATCATATAAGTGTGCGAAAAAAGATTTTTTATGATCCATATTTTCCAAATCTTCACATTACAATCCAAGGTATTTTATTTTGAACTTCTATATATTTTTAGTTTTAGCATCTGAAGTCTGATTTTAATATCTTGATGATTCAGGACGAGCCTGTGTCTAAAAAGAAAATAAGAGCCGCTGGGTTTAAGAAACTTGCAAATCACTCTTTCAAGATGAAGGATTATCTTCCTGCAGTAGGATCCTACAGTGTGGTATATCAAAGCATCATACAATTCATACATTTTTCCTTTCCAACGTTTCATTTAATTCTACGTTGAAATGAATTACACACCTCTTTTTATTTGCATAGCTCAAGAAGGCATGGTTCCTAATATGACCTGGTTTTACATTATCATGAATGTAAATACATTGATCCAAAGTACTTTTGGACACACTTATCCAAATACCCGAATTTTCACGTGGAGCTGGCTGCTTCTATCAACGATTTTGAGTCACTGGGCAGTAACATCCCTACACATATGGTCTACGGCCTATCATAGAGAGTGCAGATTTTATTTCAAGGCATAGAGGGAATAAGGCATAGTTGTGCTTTCAGCAAGTACTCCTTCCGTTACATAATTCTTGTCATGGTTATAGTTCAAATTTGAACTAAAACAAACTAAAACCACAACAAGAATATGTAATGAACGTGAAGAGGGTGAATTATCATAATGTGTTAATCTGATGATGGTGTACTTATTGGAGGATAAATTCACTATTTACGGACAACTCATTTTTCGTGTTCTCGTATAACTTTACTGCTATTTAGGAGTTGCTAAAATGTAGTGTGCAATTAATGAAGCGACATGCCATATACTTGTGGAAGGCACGTGAACAAATAATCCACACACTGCTGTATTTTGTTTCACGTGTGGTATGACCTCAAATATTATGCTATACTGTATTTGTTAGTTGTGTGTTGGGTTAATTGGCTTTATTCGCTGCTTATTCATAATTTAGTTGTATACTGACTCAATTAATTCTCCATAAATCTCGAATCTCTTCACAGCTATGTGCAGATTTTCTATCTCGCTGTTAACAAATCATAACAGTTTATTTATTTATCTATTTTATGATCACTGTTTATTTGCCTTGTTGGTTATAGGCAATGGCGCTTGATCCCGATGATGCAACCCTGTACTCGAACAGGAGTGCTTGCTGGCTACTCATGGGTGACGGGAACAGGGCTTTGGTGGATGCCAACCAATGTAGAAGAATGTGTGCTGACTGGCCAAAGGCTTGTTACAGGCAGGGCGCAGCTCTGATGTTGCTGAAGGTCATATAGAAGATACTGTTGGTTGTCTTTTTCCTATTTGTCTCGGCAAATTATATTTGACCATTAACCTGTATTTTACAATCAGGATTACAAGGGTGCATGTGAACGTTTCTTGGATGGACTTAAGTTGGACCCAGCGAACAATGAGATTGAGGATGCATTACGGTATCACATCTGCCTCCTTGGTTACATTATGCATTTCAAAGATGAACTTTAGGTTTTGGTGGTTAACTAGATATGCACTAAAATTCTATGTTTCAGCGCACGCCATTGTATGCTCTAGGTACCAGCTTTGTCTTTACCTTGAGAACCTCTGAAGATATACTCCCTTTGTCTAGGAATAACTGACTTGAGTTTGTCTAGATTCGAATGTATCTATACACTAAAATGCGTCTAGATATATTCAAATCCTTTTTTTAGTATAGATACATTTGAATCCTGACAAAGCCAAGTCAGTTATTTCTGGACGGAGGGAGTAGGTTATTTGAGTTCTGTTCAGTTTTGACCCTTTTAGGAGTTCAGTAAGCTAGCAAGTGTTATATCAACCAGCTCTAGTTTTCACCATGCATGCTCTTCAATTATTGCTTTCCTTTCTGGCTTCCCTTCTTTAACATTTGTTGATGTGCATTTGTTTAACTTAATACGAGTGGCAGATGCCATCAGGAGATCCCAAGTTTCTGATGGTTCTATTTGGAATATGCAGGAATGCTTATGATGGCATGGCAGATGTCTCAAAGAACCAAGGCTGAGTGTTTCAGTTTCCGCTTGAAGACTTTCGGTTGGATTCCTGAACTGAGTAGTTCAGTTGGGGAAGAAGTAGTAGTAACTCTTCTGGTGTAAGTATCCGAGTGTCATGTTTGCATGACTAGCTATGTCGTTATGCCTGGTGGATATTCTCTGGTTGCCATTGTCTCTGGTTCAATCTGTCTGTCGTCAGTCTGTTCAAATCACCAGTGATGCCTGCATCATAAAATGGTTAATGCAAAAATGGTGCGTTCCTTCTGAAAAATGAAAAAAGAACAACCAAAGCTTAGCCAGAGTAATAAACTTATCCAACAATGAATACAAAGAAAGAACCCAAATGCTAAAAAGTGCTCAGAGGCCATTTTTTTCTTTCCAAGCCTCTGTTTTGTGGCCGTCGATCCTGCGATCAACACTGCTTCCGTGTCATGCGAAGTGGAGATGTCCGGACAGACTGGCACCTGGGACCTGACAAATTTCCAACTGAGACCCATGTCGTACGTGTCGGGGAGATTCCTCTCCATCTCGCTCAGCCATTCCCCTTCCTCGTTGCACAAAATCCGGTAGGGTTTCGTGATGCCTCCGGTGATTTTCTAGGTGGCGTAGCGAGTGCGCGGGGGATTCGATATCGTTGGCAGACTACGAGCACGCGCAAGAGGGCGACGAGGTCGGAGTGGATGAGTAGGTTGCGCGGTGGTGCGGAGGGTGGCGGCGGAGATCGAGCCCCGTGGAAGTGCAGGGAGCGCGGCGACGAAGACTGAACCGCGCGGAAGTACGGGAGCATGGCGACGGGGTGCGAGGCACGCTAGAGAGAGCGGGTGAGTTTCTTGGCGGAGTGTGAGCCTTGGCCGAGGAGATCCATAAGCAAGGTCTGCCTCAAGCTGGCGCACGAGCGGGTTGTCGGTATCCCCAACGCCACCACCGTCCGCCATGAATCCGCCGCAGCGGCGCCCTGCTCCACACCTTTTAGGGTGGCGCGCAACCCGGTGGGCATCGGGAAGCCCGTGGAGGAGCTCCTCTCGCTGCAGGACGATTTGGAGGGTGAGCCGGAGCAACTTAGGGTGATCTCCGTGGTGGGGTTTGGAGGATTTGGGAAGACCACACTCGCGAGGGCGGTCTACGATAGCGCTCAAGCCGACGAGAAATTCCACTGGCGTGCCTGGGTCTCTACCGATCGGTGGTCGCCGGAAGTCACCGGCAATGGGGGCAGCGAGATCATGCACGATGCGCTCCGACAAATTCGTCCCAAAGACACCATGAATATTGTTGTTGATGGCCAAGGCCTTGAAGCCTTGCTCATTGATTACCTCAAAGGATACCAGGTGTGCATCTTCCATACTCTTTACCTGGAAGGATCCCAATTGATTTAGATCGTTCCTAGTAACAATCATAATTTGGGATCCCTGAATTCAGTTGCTCTATTAGTATTGAAGTTGCAAATTTATTCTAAATTGTAATGAAATGTTTTCTGAACTTCATTTAGTGGAATGTCATCTTCTAATCTTTGCTTTTTCATCAACCATTTGATTCCTAGGTACTTAATTATCATAAATGACATCGCGAGGGAGCAATGAATGCCATGAAATCCATCTTTGGAGACAATGGCAAAAGAAGCAGAATCCTACTGACCACAACTATTCAGCCAACGGCTAATATGTGCAGCCATGACAACGGTTACGTGTACCAACTGAACACACTTGGTGAAGTAGACTCCATGGATATAGCTCTCCAGGGGCTGGTAAGATCGCCTGAGCTAGAATAGGGTTCGATGCTGCTGCTGCAAAAATGTGGTGGCCTTCCACTTGCTCTTGTCATTGCCTCTGATTCCCTGAAAAGTTTAGTTGATCCTACTAGGGAATGGTGTGCAGAGCTATGCCACAGCATGTGTTATCATCTGAGAGAGAAGCATGGCCATGACAACTTCACAGAACTAAGAAAGGTGTTGATGCATAACTATGATAGTTTGTCTATGTATGACATGACCTGCTTGGTATATCTAGGCGTGTTCCCAAACAATCGTCCCCTCAAGAGGAAAATTGTAATCAGGCACTGGTTAGCTGAACGATATGCACAGAGCGATTCTCTTCGCAGCGAAGAGGACATTTCAGATGAGACTTTCGTTCAAATCAGTGATGGAGGTGTCCAAATCGAGTACCCGAGGTAATCTTCTAGGCTCAAATCGCATTATTAATGCTCGATTTGCAACTGGGTTAGTCCAATACATGGACATTTTCATTCTCATGATGTATGAATTCATCTCGCTCTAGCATGCCCCGTTTGATTAGTGTTCATCCCTATGTACTGCTTATTTCTGCCTAGGAATTAGCAATCCGTGCCATGTTGATCATTATGGCGCCCATGCATCCTTTGGTAAATTAATGTCCTGGTTCCCATGTCCTACTAAAAACATTGTACATATCCCTCATACTTTTTGTGCAAGAACGGTTTTGATAGCAGAATGGTTAACATGGTTCTTAGTTAATGTAGTAGAACTTGGATACCAGAGTTTTTTGGTAGATCCCCAATGTTTTTGTAGGTTATATATAGGTACCATATGCACTTCAATTTTTGATTTCACGATTGACAATTATTCATATATGCATATTGAAGAAAAATAACATGGTTCATTGTGTTCCATATTGCTCATCCATTTTTATCATGATGGTCAATCACCAAGTTGTGTTTCATCTGTTCTTTGCCTAAAATGTTACTCAACACTACACTAGTCGTACTGGTTGTAATAGGCAGTTAGTCAGTACCAAAGAGGTGTACATGTTTTCTGCTGCTTTATTAATGCGCTGAATTTACTTAAGTTGCTTTTAATGTTTATTAGTTGTTTGTTCATCAACGGTAGTTGATTCTAAATTCAACTAAGTTGACTTTAATGATTAAGTTTTATACTTAGTTGTTTTTTGATCATGGTGAGATTGTTACTTCAGCATGATTAATTTTTTTCTTTAGCATGGTTAAGTTGGTCTTAAATTCAGCTAAGTTGCTTTTGGCAGTTTGTTTGTTAGTTGATTTGTATCTTATAGTTTAAGCACCAACATGCTAATTGTATATTGGTTTAATAAAGTTGTCTTTTTAACCGGCTTAAATTGTGTACTGAATATGCCTATGTTATGTACAAATAATTCCCCCATGAGCTGGATAAATGAAATATTGTTAGAAAAAATTATTTTGAGGGGAGCCAAGTTTTTTTTTGGGGGGTATAGTAGCAAGAAAGGACAAACGTTGTTTGTAGTATGCTTAAGTTGGTTTTAAATCCTACTTATTTGGGTTTTAATGTTTTTAAAGTTTGAATGCTTGATTTTCATTTTTTTAGTTGCTTGTTCACGATGGATAAATTGTTGCTTGCAACATTCTTAAGTTGGTTTTAAATCCTACTTAGGTAGTTTTTAATGTTTGAATGCTTGATTTTTATTCTTTTTAGTTGCTTATTCATGATGGTTAAGTTGTTGCTCCAGCATGCTTAAGTTGGTTCAATATCCTACTTGCTTGGTTTTTAATGTTTTAGAAGTTTGAATGCTTGATTTTCTTTTTTTAGTTGCTTGTTCATGATGGCTAAGTTGTTGTTGCAGCATGCTTAAGTTGGTTTTAAATCCTACTTAGTTACTTCTTAATATTTTTAAATTTTGAATGCTTGATTTTCAATTTTTTTAGTTGCTTATTCATCATTGCAAGTTGTTGTTGCACCATGCTTAAGTTGGTTCTCAATCCTACTTAGTTGTCTTTTATGTTTTAAAGTTTGAATGCTTGATTTTCATTTTTGCTTATTCATCATGGATAAGTTGTTGATGCACCAGTTTCTTTTTAATGTTTTATAGTTTGCATGCTTGATTTTCATTTCCCAAATGCTAAATTGTGGTCGAAGGCCATCTTGCACTTCTGAGCCTCCGTTTCTGGCTGTTGGATCGCTCCGTACCGGTTGATCAAGCAGGGCTCTCCCGACTTATTCCCACCTGGGCCCTGACCAGGTCCCACCTGAAGCCCACGTCGCACGTGACAGAGGCGGGATGAACTTCAGGAGTCTTCTCTCCTTCCCTCGTTCCCCATTTCGGTAAGGTTCCTTGAGGTAGAGTTCATTCGTGCGGCGAGAGTGGCGAGCTCTTTCACCCGGTGGTGGGGCGAGCGCCGCGACGAGAGGAAACCGCGCGGTGGTGCGGCGAGCATAGCGACTAAGAGGGAGATCCACAATGGATTTTATCTTCAGCTAAAAATATGTAAGTTGCATTTTCATCGACATGGTCTTTGGCCATAGAACATTGGGTCTGGAGCTTCACCAACCATCTCTGCTCGGGCAACCTGAGTGCAAAACTCTGGCTCCATGTTGTTGGCATCGAGATCTTCATTAGGGGGAGCATTCAAATCCAAACCTGACATCTGAAAATAAGATGAAGTGTATTAGGTTAATGTGGTCAATTTTTTCACACCTCATGGTCATGTAGCTATTGATAAAAGTATTTAGTAAACTTTCTTAGTTTTACTATGACGTCTGTCAGTAGTATCTTTTTAAGTTGCATCCTCCTAGCATTGAGTTATCTTTTTGACTTTGCCTAAGTTGTGCACTTTACATGAGTAAGTTGCATCCTACTAGCATTGAGTTGTCTATACTTTGTCTAAGTTGTGCACTATATATGAGTAAGTTGCATGGTACTTTCTCAAGAGTAAATTGCCTAAGTTGCATGGTACTTTTTGTATTATCAAAGTTTGTTTGTTCATTGTAATTAAGTTAAAAATACCAAATGTATCTAAGTTTTCCTTCATCTGCATGCTATTAAACCTAAAAAACCAACTCACATGCTAATATGGTTGCCATTCTTTCAGGTTTCTAAACCAAGAAACAGTGAGCGTGGCACCAGCCTGATCAGCGAAAGGAAGGTGTTTGTCTCATCGAGATATGGCACTATGTACAGTGGTCTACAATATATCTACTACTCTAGTATGAATATAAGATAGATGACTAGTGTTCCTCTCTTTTTGGGAGTACCATGTCTTGCTCACATATATCAACTGCAACTATATACTATGTTGGTAACCCTGGAGTCACTCTAAAGTTGTTTTGTGCATCACATATATCTCAGTGCTGCAATCCTTTTTTTAAATAAAACTAAGCTTTTTTGTTTTTGCTGTCTACATAACAAGGTGTCCTAGGTATCAGTTAAGTTCATGCTGGTTTTACATGCCAGGACCTAACTTTCTTCAGGTTTTTGTTGTACTATATAGTCTATGATGAACCCTACCTTTTTCTAAGATGTTGAGAATTGCACTTGTTGGGTCCTAGATTTAGGTTATTATGGGTTATTTTTTCCAAATTATCTGATCTAAGTTGCTTTCTGGGATGAACTTTTTTGTTCCACTTCAACTGACCAATGGGAAATCTAGAACTAGAGAGGGGAATCAATGGAGAAGAGGTGCTGGAGGTTAGGTGCGGGAGAGAAGAAAGTAGATGTTGTTTAACTCTTGTGAAGGTCATCTTCAAAGCACCAAATTTTTCTGTGTAGAATTGGTGTTTTTTTATTCAAAAAGTTGGATCCATGGAGATCTGAAGGAGGAGGAAGCCCCAGGCATGTTATGTCTTTGAGAAGGGATCTGGGTTGTTATGGTTTGTGTATGGGGAGGGGGAGGGACAGTCGTCACAGGGGTTATGGGATTGCGTCCTAGGGTAGCTCTGGTGGGAAGCTGGGTTAGCGCGGGCGCGCTTCCCGCGCTAGGATGTCTGAGTCTTGCCACCAATGGAAAGTTTGGTGGCGGGACGAACTTTCCTTATTTGGTGAGGGCTGGGTCGCGCAAACCAGCCCCCTGGGGCTCGCTAGCTACGTCCAAGAAAGAATAATGCAAATGCACAGGCTTTTCATAGTAATCCAGCGAGACAGGATTGAAGTTCAGGCGTCTGACTCTTGCCGCAAATGGAAAGTTCGGTGACGGGATGAACTTTCCTTATTTGGTGAGGGCTGGGTCACGCAAACCAGCCCCCCGGGGCTCGCTAGCTGCGTCCAAGAAAGAATAATGGAAAGGCACAGGCTTTTCGTATCAATCCAGCGAGACAGGATTGAAGTTCAGACGTTTTGGCGGCATTCGCGTAGAACTCTTGAAATCCTAATCATCTCTAATAAAACTTCCTATCCCTTTTTCAGTTGAATCCTTTTCTATTTCCTTCTTCCAATAAATTACAGTGGTCCTAATTCTTATAGACAGGCAAACAGGAAAACTTGAGTTGTAACTGGGTTAAATCCAAATAGAGGTCTACGGGTGTTGGATTTCGAATCCAGCTGTAGCAACATGTTCAATACGTGGTGCAATTTTCTTTGGGATAGAGATGCAAGCAGGATCCTATCAAAATCTCACTTTTATTTCGAGATATCTAGTTCAAAATTTGGTCTCAAGTTTAAAAATCTCCAAATAGGATTTTCTTGGGATCACACTTGATACCTTACTCTTTCACTAGTTTAGGGCATGTACAATGACTGATAAGACCGTCTTATCTTAGTTTTGCCATGTAATCTAGATATAACTATAAAACATGGCGTACAATGGGTTATTTTTTAGTCTTATCTTTAATAAGTAGACATCCTAGATTTATGGTGAGAGAAATTGTTGCTAAGAGATGATCTCTTAGCTAAGATAAGACAAACCTCTTTTTTTGGTTCTCTCTCCTTCATGTCACCTATCATTCTACATGGCATTGCTAATATGACTAAGATATAATCATTGTACGTGCCCTATAATACAGAATAGCTATTTGAGGTAGGGAGAGACAGAGATATAACACAGAATAGCTATTACAACAATCGGTTGACTTGTGTCCTCAAAACTATTGGAACAATCAGACAGACAATTCAACGTAAAAGCAAGCATGTTAATCGAAAGTGTAACATGTTCCCTGGTACTTCCTCCATTTCAAAATATAAGATGTTCTATCTATATTTAGCTTTATGTAGGTTCGGAGAGGTTTAGAATAAACCTACACATCTTATATTTTGAAACAAATCATAGATCAGGGGAAATCACAACGTATCAGTAAAGATTCTGCAGGACAGAATCACAACATTCTGCAGGACAGAATCACCAAAAGCCACCTACTTAAAGCAGCAGGGATCAAGCCATAGCAGTAAAGAACATCCCACCAAATCCAAGCCTGATAAATAAATTTATACTCGATGCAACTGCCAACCACTCCCGAGCTGGTACTGACAATTTATTGATCACATAATATCATTACAAATTGGCTCTTAGATACACTCCGGATCAACATGTCGCTTAACTATAGTCCTCGCAAAGCCTAGCTAGAGAGTGTGCAGCAACATTTGCAACTCTGATAACATGTAGTACTCCCTCCGATCCAAATTAATTGAATTAGTTTTGTCTAGATTCAGTTTTGTACTGAAACATGTTGTAGTACTAGATATATCCGAATTTAAATCAAACTAAGTCAACTAATATGGACCAATCTTCATTTTAACCGGACCTTAACAGTCCACAATTATTTCATGTCTCCCAAGGCCATAGAAGGGGAACCAGTACATGATTCAGTACCAGTCTAGAGAAGATCGCCTGGCCAATGCTCTTCTTCTCAGTTATGCAGAACACATAGAAAAAAAGACCAGCAGGAGAGAGGAGCACTATCCAGCAAACATATTAACAAAGGAGGGGAGCTCTAGGCACTTCCAGGGCTCAAACCCAGGTCACGGGAGAGGGATGCGGTCCACACAAAGACAGTAAGTTTATTTTAGGACAACTCTTCAGAACTGAAGAATAACTTCAGGATACAACAGATCAATGTTGCTTCAAGGGAACGAGTCGATTGGGAACTGATTAGAGATTGATCCTCCCGATGACCAGAACAAAATGAATCAAGACCAAAAGAGAGAACAAAAAGAGAACTTCACGCATGGGTTGGGTCTCATTGAGTATTCTTCAGTACTTCATAAGTTCAAGATAATGCAAGGACGAAACATAGACATACAGCTTCAGAGAAGTTTAATTAGCAAAGCATGCGAAGAAAGGATGAAACGTAGTATATCATTCAATTTCAGACTATATAAACTGAATCATTATATCTACATGTACTGCATTTCCTTATAAAACAGCAATCAGCATGCCATGTAACAGCAATAATGAGTGATTAGGCAAATATACATGGTTCCTGATGCCATGCAGCAGTTATTTTCAAACAAAACAAGCTAGCTCTCTTAACAGAACTCATTATCACACAGAATTCTCATGGTGAACCTCCTTGAATCCAGAGACATAATGTCCATAGAATTGTTCTTCCCAGAGATATTGTAACATCAAAGGCTTTCGTAGGTTTGCTTCACATTAAGTATTCTTCAATACTTCACAAGTTCAAGAAAGATAATGCAGTCAATAGAGCAGTGCTATACATACGACAGAACTCGCACGATTTTTGTACGATGCACATCATCTAGCCATAGGTATTTGTGACAGAAGCAAATGAGTCCATTGAATGCAGGTCGGACAGATATCGGACACGCTAGGACCGTATGCAAAGAGGTTCCGCAGTCAATAATAGCATCATCAAAGCTGCCAGAACTTCGAAACAGTTTTATTGGTGCTCACTCGGAGATGAGAGGCAGCCAGCCAACCATTAACAGCTTCAAATCTATAGAGATGGATCATTAGCTAAAAAAACATACAGATTCAGAAAAGTTACTTAGCAATGCATGATAAGAAAGGATAAAACATAGATTTGGATCATGCCACGTAATAACAGCAATGATGAGTGATTAGGCCGGGAATTTTAATTCAGCAACTCATATTATTACAGTTCAGGCAATTACGATTCAATTACATTGCCACGTACACGATCACATTGATGAACAAAATATACATGGTTCCTGATGCCATGCAGCAGTTATTTTCAAACAAAATAAGATAGCGCTCTTCACAGAACTCATTGTCAATACAGAATTCTATGGTGAACCTCTTTGAATCCAGTGACAGAAGGTACATAGAATTGTTCTTCCCAGAGATATTGTAACATCAAAGGCTTTCTAGATGTTTGCTTTGATCAAAAGAAGAAATATCATAACTAAATGTCTGCAATGATGATGACATAAGTCCATTGACAAAAAACAAGGTTCCTAGACCCAAACCCATTGTTAAAAACAAGCAAAGAGATAAACCAGTACACAAACACACAAGAAAAATAATAAGTGGGGAAATCGGCCTGGCTCAGACATCCAAGGAAGGAATTAGCAGCATCAACTCTCAAGCCTGGCAGGGCGAAAGCTCTTAGGCGGCAACTGCGAATGTATTGAGAAACAAGCCTTAGTTTTATCATCATCACCATACATTGACTTCCCCACTATCGGATCAACCAGACTGAATGAAAGATAATAATTGCAATTGTGCATAATGTATGCAAGTGCCAGTGTCCTTTGGACAGAGATTCTACAAGTAAATATTAAAAACCATTGTAAAAATAAGATAGATAAACCATCACAGACAACAAATAAATATTAACTGAGGAAATCAGCATGGCTCAGACATCCAAGGAAGGAATTAGCAGCATCAGCTAAGCCTGGCAGGGCAAAAGCTCTTAGGCGGCAACTGCGAATGTTATGAGAAACAAGCCTTAGATTTATCATCACCACCATAAATTGATTTCCACAATTCCAGATCAACCAGTAAGGATTAAAACCACTGAAAAAATAAGCAGAGATAAACCATCACACAACAAATAAATATTAACTGGGGAAATCTTCATGGCTCAGACATCCAAGGAAGGAATTAGCAGCATCAGCTCTCAAGCCTGGCAGGGCGAAAGCTCTTAGGCGGCAACTGCGAATGTTTTGAGAAACAAGCCTTAGATTTATCATCACCGCCATAAATTGATATCCCCAATTCCAGATCAACCAGAGTGGCAGTAAGGATTAAAACCCGTTGTAAAAAATAAGCAGAGAGATAGATAAACCATCACAAACAACAAATAAATAAATCGTCATGGCTCAGACATCCAAGGAAGGAATTAGCAGCATCAGCTAAGCCTGGCAGGGCGAAAGCTCTTAGGCGGCAACTGCGAATGTTTTGAGAAACTAGCCTTAGATTTATCATCACCGCCTTAAATTGATATCCCCAATTCCCAATCAACCAAGAGCCAGTAAGGATTAAAACCAATTGTAAAAATTAAGTAGAGAAATAAAACATCACACAACAAATAAATATTAAATCCAGGAAGGAATTAGCAGCATCAGCTCTAAGCCCTGGCCGGGCGAGATCTCAAGCCCTGGAGCGAGACCTCAAGCCCTGGCAGGGCGAAAGCTCTTAGACGGCCTTAGATTTATCAGCATCGCCATAAAATGATATCCCCAATTCCAAATCAACCAGTGTACCCAGAATATGTATGTAAGAGCCACGGTGACCTTCGGCTAGTCCTAGGGCAAACAGTAAGAAGCTCAGGATACAACAGGTCAATGTTGCTTCAAGGGAACGAGTCGATTGGGAACCGATCAGAGACTGATCATCCCGATGACCAGATGACGAAGCCCAGAAAACATCGATGGCAGAGCCAAACGAATCAAGAAAGATCGAAGGAGACGATTAAGTGAACAGCTAATCCACTGCATCGTGCTACTAAGTTTACATTACAAGGCACCATAGTGGGCATGAATAAGCAGAGCCTATTAATCAGAAGAAAAGCAATCTTTCCTAGGTTACCATACGAAAGAAAATTAAGATCTTCAAGAGTGCCTCGGATCTCAGTAAGTAATTTGCATCTTCACCACTTGAGAAGTTCGAGAAAGATAACGCAGTTAACAATCGCATCATCGATCCAAGACTTGAAGTAACGGAAATCAACAAACAAATTAAACAAGAAAAAAAATAGCATCTCAGACTACAAATTCCCCAATGTTTTTCTTCACTGTGAACCTCAAAGTGCAAGGATGATTACAGGTGGATGTATCATCACGGATGCTATCGAGACCAAATCAAAACGGCAGATGCAATCTCGCTAAGAAACGAAGCAGCACAAATATACGGGCGGATAGGCTACAGACTAGTAGCGGCGGACGCGTACCTCGGGGGAATCGAGGTCCGATTCCTGCGTGCTCCAGATCTTACCTGGGGAGAACGGATCGCGCTGGTAGGACGCAACGGCGGCGCGGTGGCTCTGTGGTTTTAAAGGAGGCGTCGTAACCCTAAACGTGGGCGACCCGGACTAGACGCGCTATGCGGGGGCGGTACGTGGTGGGCTTATTTGTTCTTACAAAAGTTGGGCTTATGCTGAACCGCCTGTGCTGTTGAGATGTTAGGCCGACTGGCCCAATTTACTACACTTAAATACAGGCCCGAAACTCCGATGTGCTGCTCGTCATGTTGCCACATCCAGGCCCAGTAGCCCCCCATTTGGAGGCTGTCGCTCTCGACGCCGCCGATTCTGGAACCTGGTGCATCCCTGGGAACAGCCAACGGCCAACCGTCGCTGCCCCGAGAGTCCATTCGACATCGACCGTGTCCCAGAGTCGGCGTGGCTGTATCGAGGACCAGACGACACGCCTGCTTAGGCCTAAATCAGGCTGAGCTTGCTGCGCATAGAAGGTGTTTGGGTAATTGCTTAGATAAATTTTCTTTGAAATAGCACCGCCAGTAAATTATAGGGTGTTTGGTAGTTTGAATCGTCTCTTGTGTCATGCATAGTGTATGCATAGTGGCGATGAAACGATGATGGTACAATTGATGGAAGATGAGCTGATGCACAAGCCGATGAAATGGAGCACAACATGATCATCGGTGCGCTTCTTCATCTATACATGTGCATGCGAGCTCCTCGGTGAGGAGGTTACATGCACGGGAAGAAGGTGAACAGAGACCGACATGAGATGTCCAACACAATGATGCTAGAGACCAATTTTTTCAAAAACTAGCCATCGTTTGTGTCGCGCACGGCCGCGTCTTTATTTTAAGCCCGTCATTAAAGTTTCATGATTTAATGCCCGTGTATGAATCGGTTGTTAAACCATAATATTTGAAGAATGAGACTGTCGACTAAATCCTCGTATTAGTTAAAGCACGTGGTAGCATTATGAAGTGCAGCGCGCATACATTGATATATATGACTGGCCAATAATGAAAACTTTTACATAAATTAGCAGGTGCAATCAAGTGGGCTTAATCATTGCGATCACCGGTTATTAATGGGAATCATGTATTTGTATCTATCGCTGTATGATAAAGGAAACCATCTACATGCATGGTGCAATCAAGTGGATTTCATCGTTCTGGCCGTTGGTTATTAATGTGAATCATGCGTCATGCATCGTTAGGTACAATCAAGTCGCCTTCATCGCTATGGCCAACGGATATTAGCGCCAACGCGCTCATGCTACTCTTTGTACATAGGATATTGCAAGTATTCCTTATACGTCATCGTGTGAGGATGCATGAGCTAACGTTTTAATGCTGCTCTGCCGTGTAGTGTCTTTCGTGTCATCGTCTTTATGTTACAGGTCTACGATATAGTCTTTTTAGGAAATATGGTACAGACAAAGGTGGCGCAGCGATGCTGTAGCGCAGTGGCTTCACGTGGGCTTGTTTCATCGTTTTTGATATGTATGGGATTTTCCGCTCAGGCCTTGGGCGGTGCTGGGTATATATAGCCTTTTATAGATGAGTAGCATACGCCGAGCCATCTGTTTCTTCTGTTTAAGCTAAGTCAACTCTTCCTCCCAGAGCGTTCGTGTGTGGAATGGCTGTTGCGGGGCACCCGGTGGTTTTCCTTGCCCCGCTGCCGATGTCGTTCGGCAACGTGGCACAGGTATGGGCTCGTGGAGGCAATGTTCCTCTGCATGTGGCGGTTGAGCTGGCGCTACGCACTCGTTTTTCTGCACGGGTTGATGGATTCAACCTCCAGTAGGGTCTTGCCAATGATGCTTTATTTGCTGTTTTCTGGGATGCTAATGATGCGCTCGCCGACTCGTCGTGCACGGAAATGTGTTCTGGGTAGCCGACACTCTCGTGTATTTTGCAAGAGTGGACCCTCTTCAGATGGATGATGTGAACATGCCGCTGGTGGTGCCGATTGTTCAGATCCTCTAAGCTATGCGGTGGTCATAATCTTCATGGGGTTGCAGATATTGTTGGATAATTAGGCACAATTTTCATGATTAATTTCAAAATATTAAACATGACAATACCAGTACTAGCACATGTAACTCGAACATACTAGATGTACTAAACAACAAGATGAACGGAAACAGGCAGCAGCTAAACATGTACTCGCAGAACATGATGAATAACCAGACAGCAACACGTCAGACGTCGTGCTCGATTGCAGGTCGCAGCGGTAACCTTGGGAAGATTGATCAAGCGGGCGGCGAAGACGATGATAGGCAGCACTGCCCGACTTGGATGGAAGACGACCCGTGATGAAGAACTCGAGCAGTCGCGCAGAGCGCTTCCCAAAAAAACCTTATTCGCCCTCTCCCGTACAGGCTCGCAAAGGCGAGTGGTTCCGGAGATCTGCTCTCCCGTTCGCCGGTGCACGCCGGCAAGCGGGATGGAGTAGACTACGGTGGCGACACAAGGCAGGGAGGAGGCAAAACCCTAGATTGGTTTTCGGTGTGTTCATGGTGGAAGCCGCACTGGCGTTTATATAGAGCGGCTCGGGAATCCCGCATAGAACACGTCATGGACCAAGCCCACGTTGCGCACGTTCGGGTCGGTTACAGATAGCCCATGATCTAGGAGCAACCCAAATAGGCTGACTGTTGACACGTCTGTCAAAACCGCACAAGTTTTTCCAAGCAGCAAAAATAAAGCTCGGCTCGATTCCGCAAGCCATGGTGCGTCTTGCTGCGTCGTGTGGCAAGGCGGGCGTCGGGAGGAGGAGGAGCGCGCGTGTAGTTCTCCTCTTGTCACTCACTTTACTAAGTGGTGAACCACTCCACCTTATAAGGTGGTGTAACTCTCCTCCAACTTTCCATGTGGGATTAAATTTTAGCTCCCACTCCACTCATATGTGAGTTGCCACCAAATTTGGCTAAATCACACATGGGCTTCCACACACATGGGCTTTGAGATTTAGGGAAAAACTGAAATCACATATGAGCTTAAATAGATTAGCCCATTATTTCTAACAACCCCCCATCAGATCTCAAATGCCCATTTGAAGATTTGCCAATCCTCTCTACTTGTTTATATACCAGTGTTTCAGCAGAGACTGTTAAGTTGAACATCCGCCTAGAATCTTGAACTACGTCTATCAGCAACTTGAACAATGGACGAACCTTGAATTGCAAGTTTGGTGCCAATAGATTTCACTCAAAATCATAACTAGTACTTGGCTGCCAGTAGTCTACCCCGCGGGTTGGAGCATATGTGTCGTACTCCCTGATCTCTTCATGAGTTTACTAGAGACCACCCAAGTCTCATAGACCGCGACGTTTACAGTCGAGCTCATATAGGTGTGTTCTTTCATGAATGCCCTATAGGACGGCATCTTTGCTTAGTTATAGCCAACAGAAACACATTAAGGCATGTTGCCAACCTGCCTTACAGATTTTGAGTCATGCATCTTCACATAGAGAGGGTTACAAAATTCTCTCCTCAGTCAAACCACTAGCTTGTTCTTCCCCGGTCCTAATTCATGGGATCTCCGATCACATAGGTTGGGTTATCACTATGGTGTGACATCCATGGGTCTCAACCCCATCTCCCTCGATGCATTTTCTATTACAATTCGTGATAGTCCCTTTGTAAAGGGATCTGCCAGGTTTTTATCTGTTTGAATATACGTAACAGTTATTACTCCGGAATTTCTCAATTTCTTAACAGATTTCAAACGTCTCTTGACGTGTCTTGATGACTTCGCATTATCCTTATAATTGTTCACTTTGACAATAACAGTTTGGTTGTCACAATTCAAAAGGATTGTTGGCACATGTTTTTCAACCACAGGCAAGTCCATCAAGAGTTCACGCAGCCATTCTGACTCAACAGTGGCTGTGTCTAAAGCAGTAAGTTCTGCTTCCATAGTTGACCTCGTCAATATGGTCTGTCTACGAGATTTCCATGAGACCGCGCCACCTCCAAGGGTAAACACATACCCACTTATGGCGTAGAGTTCATCAACGTCAGAGATCCAGTTCGAATCACTATATCCTTCAAGCACAGCAGGATGCCCTGAATAGTGAATCCCATAGCTCATTGTACCACATAGATAGCGCATGACCCTTTCAAGTGCATGCCAATGATCAATACCCGGATTAGACATGAACCTACTCAACTTGCTCACAACAAAAAAGATATCGGGTCTTGTAGCGCTTGCTAAGTACATGAGAGAACCAACAATTTGTGAATATTTCAACTGGTCTGTTGGTTCCTTCTTATTCTTTCGCAATGTCAAACTGGGATCATAAGGTGTTGGAGAAGTCTTGCCATCAATAAAGCCAAAACGGCTCAAGACCTTCTCAACATAATGAGATTATGTTAAAGTAATCCCATTCTCGTTCTTAATAAGCTTGATATTCAAAATCACATCAGCCTCTCCCAGATCTTTCATATCAAAACTCTTTGACAGGAAAGACTTGACTTCATTTATCATATCCATGTTTGTACCAAAGATCGGAATATCATCCACGTACAAACATAATATAATGATATCGCCCTCACCATGGCGATAGTACACACACCTATCAGCCTCATTAATGACAAAGCCAGCAGAAAGTAGAGTTCTGTCAAACTTCACATGCCATTGCTTAGGTGCTTGTTTCAGGCCATATAAAGATTTTAACAACTTGCACACCTTTGTCTCTTCACCTTTTACTACAAACCCATCCGGCTGATCCATATAGATCTCCTCTCCCAAATATCCATTAAGGAAAGTTGTCTTCACATCCATTTGATGAACGAGAAGGCCATAAGAGGCAGCCAGGGACAGTAGTACTCGAATGGTGGCTAGTCTAGCGACAGGTGAATAGGTGTCAAAGTAATCTTCGCCTTCTTTCTGTGTGTAGCCCTTTGCTACAAGTCGTGCCTTGTACTTCTCAATAGTACCATCATGCCTTAACTTCTTCTTGAACACCCACTTATAGCCCACAGGTTTGCAACCGTAGGGTCGTTCTGATAGTTCCCAAGTTCCATTAGAAAGAATCGAGTCCATCTCATTTTGGACAGCTTCTTTCCAATCATCTGCATCAGGAGATGCATATGCCTCTACAATGGATCTGGGAGTATCTGATACATTGCAAATGTATCTATAATTTTTGATGTTCCATGCTTGGTTTTATCCACTTTCTTGTGTTTTGTTCCAACTTTGGAGTACTTTTCATATGATTTCTTGGACTAACCTATTAACAAGAGCCATGCCAGCCGCCTGCTTTTCTGCTGTTTTTGGTTCCGGAAAGTCGGAAAATGAATATTCTCGAATTGACGGGACAAAGCCAAAGTGCCTATTTTTAGGAAGGGATCAAGTGCCGAATACGAGGCGGAGAGGGCGGGGTCACCACACCAGCGTGGCCAGGCCTGGCCCGCGCCAGAGGGTGGTGTGGTGGCTCCCGGCACCCCCTCGGCCTCTCCGTCCGCCTATATATTGCCCTCGGGACGAAAACCCTAAGGACCCGATCAAAAATCCACAAAAGAGTTTGTAGCCACCGTCATCTCCATCCCTAGATCGGGAGGGATCTAAAGCTCTTTCCGACACCCTGCCGGAGAGGGGAATTCACCCTGGAGTCCTTCTTCATCACCATGCAAGCCTCCGGTGTGATGCGTGAGTAGTTCATCCTTGGACTACGGATCCATGTAGTAGCTAGATGGCTGGTTCTCCTCCTTTGTGCTTTCATGTTTAGATCTTGTGAGCTCCATTCATGATCAAGATCATCTTTTTGTAATCCATACATGTTGTGTTTGCAGGGATCCGATGGATATTGAGATGCTATTTCAGATTGATTATTGATTCTATCATGTCTTTGTTATTTGTGATCTTGCATGCTTTCCGTTGTTAGTAGCTATCTTGGCCAAGTAGATGCTAGCAACTCCAAGAGTTAGTATTTATGCTCGATAGTGGGTTCATGCCTCTAGTAATCTGGGGAAGTGATAGAAATCTCTAAGGTACTAGATGTGTTGTTGCTACTAGGGAGAAAACAACAATCCTTTGTTCATAGAACAATCGTATTGTTTACTTTACACGCAGTTCATAAAGCAATAATCTGTTGCTTGCAACTTAATCTTCGGAGGGGTTCGGATGATAACCTGAAGGTGGATTATTAGTCATAGATGCAGTTGGATGGCGGTCTATGTATTATGTTGTAATGCCCAATCAAGTCTCAGAGGAGTCAAGATGATTAGTATATGCATGTATTGCTTTATCGGTGTTTGTCAATTGCTCCGCTGTAATTTGTTCACCCAGCATGTTATCTATCTTAAGGAGAGCCACCTCTAGTGAACTATGGATCCCGGTCCTTTACTTTACATACAATCTACAAACTATTTACTTTTTGCAAACTTTTACTTCTTTCCATTCGATACGTTTAATCCTTTGTTTTCAGCAAAACACAGTGAGATTGACATCCTCATCGCAAGTTAGGGACAAAGTTCTTTGGTTGTGTTGTGCAGGTCTCCATGTTGCTACTAGCACCGGTAGTGCGCCCTGCCAAAGCTCAGCTAGTAACACCTTTGGGGTGTTTCCTTGCTCCTACTGGTTCGATTAAACCTTGGTTTTATAACTAAGGGAAACTTGCTGCTGTGCTCATCATACTGATACGTCCAAAATGTATCTACTCTCCCGAACACTTTTGCTATTGTTTCTCCTCTATACTTGTGTGATTTGGATGCAACTAATGCGAACTGACGCTGTTTTCAGCAGAATTGCCTTGGTGTCTACTTTTTGTGCAGAAATCAACTATTAGGAAAAATCCCGGAAAATTTCACCTGAAGACTCCAGGAGCCAGAATACGAGACGGAGAAGAGCCCTAGGGTGGCCACACCACCTGGTGGCGCGGGCCAGGCCAGGCCGCGCCAGGGGGTGGTGTGGGCCCCCCAGGCACCCCCTCGGTCTCTCTCTTCGCCTATAAGGAGCCTTCTAACCTAAAAACTCCGGGGGGGTCGACGTTTTTCCAGAAGGAGTTCCACTCCGCCGCCACCACCAGATTCCACGAAACAGCACCAGAAACTTCGTTCGCACTCACGGACGGGAATTGGAGGAGATCATCGCCATCATCATCACCATTGCTTCTCCATCGACCATCCATGTTTCCCCATCTATGAGTGAGTAATCCCCTGCTGTAGGCTAAGGGGATGATAGGGATTGGATGAGATCGTTCATGTAATGGCATCAGATTGTTAGGGCATGGTGCCTAGTATCTTTTATTAGTGCTTTATGACTTTGTTGCGACTTGTTGTGCTTAATGCTTGTCACTAGGGACCGAGTGCCATGATTTCAGATCTAAACTTATTATTGATTCATTATGATAGTATTGTTCTTGGTCTTATCTACAAGTTGTATACACACGTCATTGTCCAGAACCTATGGCCCCGAAGTGACAGAAATCGGGATAACCAGAAGGGAAAGGCTTTTGATGTGAGGATCACATGTGTTCACGGAGTGTTAATGCTTTGCTCTGGTGCTCTATTAAAAGGAGCACCTTAATTGCCAGTAGTTCCCTAGAGGCCCTGCAAGCCAATTTGGCAGGACAAAAGATGTTGTGCAAGTTCTCATTGCGAGCACGTATGACTATATATGGAACACATGCCTAGGATTGTCTAGTACTTGGATGCTTTATCTTATTTATCTGCAATTGCCCTATGTTCTGATTTCTATGTGAATTGTCTTGTCCATGCTGAAGGAAATATGCCTTGAGAGGCAATAATAAAGTTGTTATTATGTATTCCTTGTATATGATAGATGTTTATTTTGCATGCTATAATTGTATTGATAGGAAACATCAATACATGTGTGTTTAATAAACAAAAAGGGTTCCTAGTTATGCCTCTCTTATAGACTAGCTTGTTGATTAACAAGATGATCAAGGTTTCCTCGTCATGGACATTGGATGTTGTTAATAACAAGGTCACAGCATTTGTGAAATGATGTGATGAACATTCATCCGAAGTATAGCATTACGATCAAGTCATTATGTTTATATTGCTATAACATCATACGAAGTAATCTTTATCCTTAGACCATGAGATCATGTTAATTGCTAACACCGGAAGAGTATCTTGATAACATCAAACGTCACACCGTAACAGGGTGACTATAAAGATGGATTCAGTACTACAAAGGTGTTATGTTGAGGCTCATGGATGAAGAGTGGAATTTGTCAATCCAGATGACGGATAGATATACTCTGGGCCCTCTCGGTGATATCACATTAGGATAGCTTGCAAGCAAGTGATGTGATCACTAGAATGTTATATCACGGGAACGAGAAAAGAGTTTATGTCGGAAACGAGATCAAACTAGGTATGGAGATACCGATGATCGAATCTCGGACATGTAATATATCGAGAGACAAAGGGATTTAGTTACAAGCGTTAAAGGTTCTCACGATCACAGGAGTCATTGTTGAATGTGTAGGAGTCAGTACGGATCTCCAGGTCCCGCTGCTGATTATTGATTAGAGAAGGGTCTCGATCATGTCTGCATTATTCGTGAACCATAGGGTGGGACACTTAAGATTTACCGGACACCATTTTGGAGCACATATGTTTCAGACGAAAGAATTGCAAAGCGTAGGAATTTTTTCAATAGAAACCGGAAATTGTTTCGGGTGAAATTGCAGAAGGTGGTTCTGCATGTGATATTGAAATATTGCAAGGGGCCATATGTGAATGTTTGTTAATTAAAGTAATTAACAAAATTCTGAATAAATTTAATAAAAAGAGTTTTATTAAATAAGAGAGCATTAAATTTGGAGAAATTTAATGCATTTAAAGTGGAGACTTTAAAAGGGAATGTGAAGAGGCATTTTAATGTGGAGGGGTTACCACCACATGAATGGGGGAGGTGAGGGGTCACCCCTTCCATGCGCCAGCCATGGAGAGAGGGGGCACCCCCCTCCTCATATAAAATGCCACCCATTCCCTCCTTCATCCTCACACCTCCTTGTGAAGGATCTCTCTCCCCCTCTAGAATTATGCCCCCATGGTCTCGGATTAGCGAGATACATGTTCCCGGTGGCATTTCGTCTGGAAGGAGTTGTGCTCACTGGATCGCTGGAGCGAGGAGGTGGAGGTTGTCCGGTGGCTTGAACGTGTGTGCGAGTGTGGATGCGGTGCTGAGTTGCGGCGCTCGGACTTCCTCACGATCTTGAGATCGGCAAGTGTACGACTACATCAACCACGAGTTCCTACTCGTTAACAAAGCTTGTTGTCTTCGAGGGTAAGTTCTCCATGGATGTATGTCCACCCGTTTTCTCTGTATCTAGTAGATAGATCTTGGCGTGTAGTTCTCATCATAGAATTTTTTTTTGTTTTCTATGCTGCAGACCCAACAATGGTATCAGAGCCTGATCTATGCGTAGGTGCTTTGCACAGGTAGTACACATATGTTTATATGTGGGCGATTATGATCATGTTATTGCATCTTCTATGTACTTTGGATATTGGTGGCATAGTGGGATGAAGCGGCCCGGACCAACCTTACATGTCATCGTACATGAGACCGGTTCCACGACTGACATGCAACTAGTTTTGCATAAGTGGCTAGCGGGTGTCTGTCTCTCCTACTATAGTCAATATCTAATTTACAACGAGTTGCTAATAACTTGGTTATCCTCGTTGTGGTTCATGTTCGTAGGTTAGACAGGTTCTATCTCCGAAAGCCCTAAGCCACGTAAAACTTGCAATTGATAAATTAGAGGCGTCTAGTTTAGATCGTTGCTGGGCTAGTGTTTTGATATGGTATTGTTGTAAGTAGATGTATAATAGATACTCTTACAACTCACTTAACGTGTAAGTTCCATAGACCTTGGCCTTACACACAAAGGAATGATAGAGATCATACCACGATGCAAATGATAGAGATCAAATGCATGGACCATATCACCTCACTTCACACATTAGATGTTAGCATCTTATATTGCTAGTTTGGCGCTTTTGGTAGCATTATAAGATGATCCCTCATTTAGATATCAAGATAAAATGTGTTCTTCCTTAAGTATGCACCGTTTTGTGGATCGTGTTTTGAGGCATCACGTGATGATCGGGTGTTCTCAACTCTACGCTTTCATACAACGGGTGTAAGACAGTTTTACACACGCAAATACTAAGGTTCTTACTTGACGAGCCTAGCATGTATAGACATGGCCTCGGAACACGGACCCAAAGGTTAAGCATGAGTCATATAGTTGATATGATGCCCATATAGATGCTCGCCTTTGAAGCTACAATCGACTCACGTGATGATCGGACTTGGTGTAGTGGATTTGGTTCATGTAATCACCAAAAGGACACGAGGGATGTCGTTTTGAGTGGGAGTTCATTAGTAATTTGGATTAGTTGAACTCAATCTATCATAAAATTAGTCTAAATATACTTTACAAATTATGTTGTAGATGGCACCACCGCTTTTAATTTCAATGTGTTCATGGAGAAAGAGAAACTTGCTGTGAATGGTAGCAACTTCACCAACTGGCTATGAATTTGAGGATTCTCCTCATCACGCACAAAAGCAATATGTGCTAGATGCGTCGCTAGGCCCCCACCAGCTCCCTCGATGCCCCGACGAGGAAAAGAACGTCTATATAACTTGTCGAGGACCACAACTTAGTTCATTGCGGCATACTATATGGGCTAGAGCCGTAACTTCAAAGCTTGAAAATGGCAACGCTTTTGATACCATGGGAGAATTGAAAATGATTTTCGATACCCATGCCGCCAGAGAGAGTTATAATGCTACTGAAAAGTTCTTTAACTGCATGATGGAGGAAAACAGCTCGTTAGTGAGCACGTACTCAAAATGTCCGGTACACCGATAAGCTTGTGTCCTTGGGAATAACGATTCCCATTGACTTAGGCATACATCGTGTTCTCCAATCTCGCCACCTAGCTACAAGAGCTTCGTGATGAACTATAATATGCGTGGCATGAAGAAGTCTCTTCTCGAGCTTCACAATGCTTAAGACTGCAGAAGTGGAGATTAGGGAAGAACATCAAGTGTTGATGATCAATAGGACCACCGGTTTCAAGAAGGACAAGAAAGGCAAGCAGAAGGGAAAGAATGGTGGCAAGTCTACTGCCACGCCTGAAAAGAAACCCCGAGCTGGCCCTAAGTCTGACAATCGAAAGTGCTACTATTGCAAGGATCGCCATTGAAGCGCGAATCGCCCCAAGTATTTGGCGGACAAGACGGTCGGCAAGGTAAACAAAGGTATATGTGATATACATGTTATTGATGTGTACTTGACTAGTACTCGGAGTAGCACCTAGGTATTTGATACGGGATCAGTTGCTAATATATGTAACTCGATTCAGGGGCTCCAGAACAAGCGACAGCTAGCAAGGGATGAGGTCATGATGCGGGTCGGCAATGGATCAAGAGTTGATGTGATCGCAGTCGTAACGCTACCTCTTCATATGCCGTCGGGATTAGTTATAAATCTGAATAATTGTTATTTGGTGCCCGTGACCGAGCGTGAACATTGTATCCGGATCGTGTTTGATGCAAAGTGGTTATTCGTTTAAGTCTGAAAACAATGGTTGTTCGATTTATATGAATAATATCTTTTATGGTCATGCACCTGTGTTGAATGGTTTATTTCTGTTGGATCTCGATAGTAGTATTACGCATATTCATAATGTTGATGCTAAAAGGATTAAACTTGATAATGATATATCTACATATATGTGGCACTGCCGTCTAGGTCATATTGGCGTTAAACGCATGAAGAAACTCCATTCTGATGGACTTTTGGAATCACTTGATTTTGAATCATTTGATACATGTGAGCCATGCCTTATGGGCAAGATGACTAGAACACCGTTTTCCGGTTCAATGGAACGGGCGACAGATTTATTGGAAATCATACATACTGATGTGTGTGGACCAATGAGTGTGTCGGCGTGAGGTGGATATCGTTATTTTGTTACTTTCACGGATGATTTGAGTAGATACGGGTATATCTATTTGATGAAACATAAGTCTGAAACCTTTGAAAGGTTCAAAGAATTTTAGAATGAAGTGGAAAATCATCGTAACAGAAAGATCAAATTTCTACGGTCCGACCGTGGAGGAGAGTGTCTTAGTTACGAGTTTAGCACACATATGAAAGACTGTGGAATAGTTTCACAACTCATGCCTGCTGGAACACCACAACGTAATGGTGTGTCAGAACGTCGTAATCATACTTTATTGGATATGGTTCGATCTATGATGTCTCTGACTGACTTGCCACTGTCATTTTGGGGTTATGCACTGGAAACCGCTGCATTCACTTTAAATAGGGCACCATCTAAATCCGTTGAAAAGACACCGTATGAATTATGGTTTGGAAACAAACCTAAGCTGTCATTTCTTAAAGTTTGGGGATGCGATGTTTATGTGACGAAACTTCAACCGGATAAACTCGAACCCAAAGCAGAAAATTGCGTCTTCATAGGATACCCTAAGGAAACGATTGGGTATACCTTCTATCACAGATCCGATGGCAAGGTCTTTGTTGCCAAGAATGGATCCTTTCTTGAGAAGGAGTTTCTCGCGAAAGGTGTGAGTAGTCGGAAGGTAGAACTCGAAGAGGTTATTGAACCTTCTCTTCATGAAATGGCGAGTAGCACAGCTCCAGAAGTTGTTTTGGAGTTGACTTCACCTAATGAAGAGAGAGCTAATGATATAGATCATGAAACTCCGAAAGAGGACACTACCAAACCTCGCAGGTCAAGCAGGACACGTGCAGCTCCTGACCTGTACGGCAATCCTGTTATGAATTTCATGATTGATAAAATATATGACCCTGCGACATATGAAGAAGCGATGATGAGCCCTGATTCCAACAAATGGCTACAAGCCATGAAATTCGAGATGGAATCCATGTACGAAAACCAGGTTTGGACCTTGGTGCACTTACCTCACGATCGAAAGGCCGTTGAGAATAAATGGATTTTCAAAAGAAAAACTGATGCTGATGGTAATGTAACCATCTATAAGACTCGACTTGTCGCAAAGGGGTTTCGACAAATTCAAGGAGTTGACTACGATGAGACATTCTCTCCCGTAGCGATGCTTAAGTCGGTTAGGATTATGTTAGCAATTGCTGCATATTTCGATTATGAAATATGGTAGATGGATGTCAAAACTGTGTTCCTCAATGGTAATATTGAAGAAGAGTTGTATATGATGCAACCTAAGGGTTTTGTCGATCCTAAGGATGCTAATAAGGTGTGCAACCTTCAGCGATCCATCTATGGACTGAAGCAAGCATCACGAAGTTGGAATCTCCGCTTTGATGAGGTGATCAAATAGTTTGGATTTGTCCAAACTTATGGAGAGGCTTGTATTTACAAGAAAGTGAGTGGGAGCAATGTGGCATTTCTGATATTATATGTGGATGACATATTATTGATTGGAAATGATTTAGATCTTTAAACAAAGGTTAAAAGTTATCTAAACAGCAAATTTTCGATGAAGGACCTTGGTGAAGCTTCATATATATTAGGCATTAAAAACTATAGAGATAGATCAAGACGACTAATTGGGCTATCGCAGAGTACATACCTTGATAAGATATTAAAGAAGTTTAATATGGACGGAAGTAAGAAGGGGTACTTACCTATGTTGCAAGGCAAGACATTGAGTAAGACTCAAAGTCCGCCACTACGGAAGAAAGAGAGATAATGGATAAGATCCCCTATGCCTCAGCCATAGGCTCTATAATGTATGCCATGATATGTACAATACCGGATGTGGCACATGCTATTAGTTTGACTAGTAGGTACCAATCTGATCCAGGTTCGGAACACTGGATAACGGTCAAGAATATCCTTAAGTACTTGAGAAGAACTAAGGATATGTTTCTTGTATACGGAGGTGAAGAAGAGCTAGTCGCTAAGTGTTATGTCGATGCTAGCCTTGACACTGATCCGGATGACTCTAACTCTCAATCCGGATACGTATTTCTCTTAAACGGAGCAACAGTTAGTTGGAGGAGCTCCAAACAACCTGTGGTGGCTAGATCAACGACAGAGGCGGAATATGTTGCTGCTTCAGAAGCAGCGCAGGAAGCGGTTTGGAGGGAGGAGTTCATAACAGAACTAGGTGTGGTTCCTAGTGCGTTGGACCCAATGGTGATCTATTGTGACAATAATGGAGCCATAGCCAACGCCAAGGAACCAAGGTCTCACAAGAATTCCAAGCATATTAAGCGCCAGTTTCACTCCATCCACGAGCATGTCAAGGATGGAGATATAAAGATTTGTAAAGTACACACGGACCTGAATGTAGCAGATCCATTGACTAAAGTACTCCCTAGGGCAAAACATGATCAACACCAGAACTCCATGGGTGTTAGATTTATCACTATATAAACTAGATTATTGTCTCTAGTGCAAGTGGGAGACTGAAGGAAATATGCCCCGAGAGGCAATAATAAAGTTGTTATTATGTATTCCTTGTATATGGTAGATGTTTATTTTGCATGCTATAATTGTATTGATAGGAAACATCAATACATGTGTGTTTAATAAACAAAAAGGGTTCCTAGTTATGCCTGTCTTATAGACTAGCTTGTTGATTAACAAGATGATCAAGGTTTCCTGATCATGGACATTGGATGTTGTTAATAACAAGGTCACAACATTTGTGAAATGATGTGATGAACATTCATCCGAAGTATAGCATTACGATCAAGTCATTATGTTTATATTGCTATAACATCATACGAAGTAATCTTTATCCTTAGACCATGAGATCATGTTAATTGCTAACACCGGAAGAGTATCTTGATAACATCAAACGTCACACCGTAACAGGGTGACTATAAAGATGGGTTCAGTACTACGAAGGTGTTATGTTGAGGCTCATGGATCAAGAGTGGAATTTGTCAATCCAGATGACGGATAGATATACTCTGGGCCCTCTCGGTGATATCACATTAGGATAGCTTGCAAGCAAGTGATGTGATCACTAGAATGTTATATCACGGGAACGAGAAAAGAGTTTATGTCGGAAACGAGATCAAACTAGGTATGGAGATACCGATGATCGAATCTCGGACATGTAATATATCGAGAGACAAAGGGATTTAGTTACAAGCGTTAAAGGTTCTCACGATCACAGGAGTCATTGTTGAATGTGTAGGAGTCAGTACGGATCTCCAGGTCCCGCTGCTGATTATTGATCAGAGAAGGGTCTCGATCATGTCTGCATTATTCGTGAACCATAGGGTGGGACACTTAAGAGTTACCGGACACCATTTTGGAGCACATATGTTTCAGACGAAAGAATTGCAAAGCGTAGGAATTTTTTCAATAGAAACCGGAAATTGTTTCGGGTGAAATTGCAGAAGGTGGTTCTGCATGTGATATTGAAATATTGCAAGGGGCTATATGTGAATGTTTGTTAATTAAAGTAATTAACAAAATTCTGAATAAATTTAATAAAAAGAGTTTTATTAAATAAGAGAGCATTAAATTTGGAGAAATTTAATGCATTTAAAGTGGAGACTTTAAAAGGGAATGTGAAGAGGCATTTTAATGTGGAGGGGTTACCACCACATGAATGGGGGAGGTGAGGGGTCACCCCTTCCATGCGCCGGCCATGGAGAGAGGGGGCACCCCCCCTCCTCATATAAAATGCCACCCATTCCCTCCTTCATCCTCACACCTCCTTGTGAAGGATCTCTCTCCCCCTCTAGAATTATGCCCCCATGGTCTCGGATTAGCGAGATACATGTTCCCGGTGGCATTTCGTCTGGAAGGAGTTCTTGCTCACTGGATCACTGGAGCGAGGAGGTGGAGGTTGTCCGTGGCTTGAACGTGCGAAAGTGTGGATGCGTGTTGAGTTGCGGCGCTCGGACTTCCTCACGATCTTGAGATCGGCAAGTGTACGACTACATCAACCACGAGTTCCTACTCGTTAACAAAGCTTGTTGTCTTCGAGGGTAAGTTCTCCATGGATGTATGTCCACCCGTTTGCTCTGTATCTAGTAGATAGATCTTGGCGTGTAGTTCTCATCATAGATTTTTTTTTGTTTTCTATGCTACAGACCCAACAATGGTATCAGAGCCTGATCTATGCGTAGGTGCTTTGCACAGGTAGTACACATATGTTTATATGTGGGCGATGATGATCATGTTATTGCATCTTCTATGTACTTTGGATATTGGTGGCATAGTGGGATGAAGCGGCCCGGACCAACCTTACATGTCATCGTACATGAGACCGGTTCCACCGACATGCAACTAGTTTTGCATAAGTGGCTAGCGGGTGTCTGTCTCTCCTACTATAGTCAATATCTAATTTACAACGAGTTGCTAATAACTTGGTTATCCTCGTTGTGGTTCATGTTCGTAGGTTAGATAGGTTCTATCTCCGAAAGCCCTAAGCCACGTAAAACTTGCAATTGATAAATTAGAGGCGTCTAGTTTAGATCGTTGCTGGGCTAGTGTTTTGATATGGTATTGTTGTAAGTAGATGTATAATAGATACTCTTACAACTCACTTAACGTGTAAGTTCCATAGACCTTGGCCTTACACACAAAGGAATGATAGAGATCATACCACGATGCAAATGATAGAGATCAAATGCATGGACCATATCACCTCACTTCACACATTAGATGTTAGCATCTTATATTGCTAGGTTGGCGCTTTTGGTAGCATTATAAGATGATCTCTCATTTAGATATCAAGATAAAATGTGTTCTTCCTTAAGTATGCACCGCTTTGTGGATCGTGTTTTGAGGCATCACGTGATGATCGGGTGTTCTCAACTCTACGCTTTCATACAACGGTGTAAGACAGTTTTACACGCAAATACTAAGGTTCTTACTTGACGAGCCTAGCATGTACAGACATGGCCTCGAACACGGACCCAAAGGTTAAGCATGAGTCATATAGTTGATATGATGCCCATATAGATTCTCGCATTTGAAGCTACACCGACTCACGTGATGATCGGACTTGGTGTAGTGGATTTGGTTCATGTAATCACCAAAAGGACACGAGGGATGTCGTTTTTGAGTGGGAGTTCATTAGTAATTTGGATTAGTTGAACTCAATCTATCATAAACTTAGTCTAAATATACTTTACAAATTATGTTGTAGATGGCACCACCTGCTTTTAATTTCAATGTGTTCATGGAGAAAGAGAAACTTGCTGTGAATGGTAGCAACTTCACCAACTGGGCTATGAATTTGAGGATTCTCCTCACTGCTGCACAAAAGCAATATGTGCTAGATGCGCTAGGCCCCCACCAGCTCTGATGCCTGACGAGGAAAAGAACGTCTATATAACTTGTCAGGAGGACCACAACTTAGTTCATTGCGGCATACTATATGGGCTAGAGCCAGAACTTCGAAAGCGTTTCAAAAATGGCAATGCCTTTGATACCATGGGAGAATTGAAAATGATTTTCGATACCCATGCTGCCGTAGAGAGTTATAATGCTACAGAAAAGTTCTTTAACTGCATGATGGAGGAAAACAACTCCGTTAGTGAGCACGCATCAAAATGTCCGGCACGCCGATAAGCTTGTGTCCTTGGGAATAACGATTCCCATTGACTTAGGCATACATCGTGTTCTCCAATCTCTGCCACCTAGCTACAAGAGCTTCGTGATGAACTATAATATGCAGGGCATGAAGAAGTCTCTTCTCGAGCTTCTGTCAATGCTTAAGACTGCAGAAGTGGAGATTAGGAAAGAACATCAAGTGTTGATGATCAATAGGACCACCGGTTTCAAGAAGGACAAGAAAGGCAAGCAGAAGGGAAAGAAGGGTGGCAAGTCTGTTGCCACGCCTGAAAAGAAACCCCGAGCTGGCCCTAAGTCTGACACCGAGTGCTACTATTGCAAGGGGACTGGCCATTGGAAGCGCAACTGCCCCAAGTATTTGGCGGACAAGAAGGCCGGCAAGGCAAACAAAGTTATATGTGATATAGATGTTATTGATGTGTACTTGACTAGTACTCGCAGTAGCACCTGGGTATTTGATACGGGATCGGTTGCTAATATATGTAACTCGGTTCAGGGGCTGCGGAACAAGCGACAACTAGCAAGGGATGAGGTCACGATGCGGGTCGGCAATGGATCAAGAGTTGATGTGATCGCTGTCGGAACGCTGCCTCTCCATATGCCGTCGGGATTAGTTATAAACTTGAATAATTGTTATTTGATGCCTGCACTGAGCATGAACATTGTATCTGGATCGTGTTTGATGCAAAGTGGTTATTCGTTTAAGTCCGAAAACAATGGTTGTTCGATTTATATGAATAATATCTTTTTGTAGGGGTTCGTAGCATGGAAAACAAAAATTTTCTATCGCATACAAACAAACAAGCCAAGATCTATCTACTAGATTGTAGCAACGAGTCGATGGAATAACTCACCCTCGAAGATTCCAAAGTGTTTAACGAGAGCAGATTCTCGTGGGTGATGTAGTATTCTTCCGATCTCAAGATCGGTAGACGATCCTTCCGCGCCAGCGTTCAGGCGCTCCTTGATCGGTCACACGTTCGGTACTGACGAAGACCTTCCTATCCCTTGTTCCAAAGAAAATGGAGGTTGTAATACTCTCCTGCAATTCCCAAAGACAACGTGGCGTGGTACCGAGGTAGAGGGAATCCTGCAGGCTTCGCTTAAGCCGCAAGTAGTATGGTGGAGCTTATGAGAGAGGCTATTAGTGGTCTAGTAATTAGACACACCAATTAGAGGGCTCTAAACCAATTAGAAGGCTCTAAACCGAATAGCTCTAAACCGGGGTCTAGATCTAGGGTTTAGATTAGAGGATAGGAAACTTATGTGTCTAGGAGGAGCCTGCCCTCCTTATATAGGTGGGAGGGCTGGCGGCCAAGGGAGGAGTTCCTCCCAACTCGGCCTAGGGAGGTGCGCCTGGCCAAGGGAGGAACCTCCTCCAACTCGGCCTCCACCTCTCCTCCTCTTTTCCCACTTCCCAAAACGCTGCTTGACTTTCAAACTAGCCGTTTGACTTTTCAATTTAGGATTTAAATAAATCCTTTATTTGGGACAGCAAGAATACTTAGTACATGATGCAATCATTCCAATATGTAATGACACACTCATGTACCCTTCCCCCTCCGGAGTGCCGGACATTCCGGGACCTTCTAGAATGTTCCCGATGAAAACACCGGAACCATTCCCCAACTCCGAAACGGAACTTTCCTTATATGAATCTTATTCTCCGGACCATTCCGGATCACCTCGTGATATCCCGGATCCCATCCGAGACTCCGAACAACATTCGGTCTCTTTCTCATAATACCATAACTACTCAAACAACGTCGAATCCTTAAGTGTCTCCCTACGGTTCGTGAATTATGCAGACATGATCGAGACACTTCTCCGAACAATAACCAATAGAGGAATCTGGAAATTCATATGGCTCCCACATATTTCTACGATTACTTTGCGATCGAATGAACCACTTACATACGATACCAATTTCCCTTTGTCTCACGATATGTTACTTATCCGAGGTTATGATCGTCGGTATCTCTGCATACCTAGTTCATCCTCATTCGATAAGTACTCTTTTCTCGTTCCTGATATGTGATCCCTTGACCAAGTCACATGCTTGCAAGCTAATTGGATGACATTTCACCGAGAGGGCCCAGAGAATATCTATCCGTCATGTGGATGGACAAATCCCACTCTTGATCCATGTGTTTCAACCAATACTTTCCGAACACTCAATGCCACCTTTATAGCCACTGTTACGGTGTGGTGTTTGATGACATCAAAGCATCCATCCAAGAAAGGCAATATGCATGATCTCATGGTCGAAGGAATTAGGTTACTATGTATCGTAAAGCATATAGCAATTGAACTATTGAAATGACTTGATCTTTATGCTACGCTTGTCTATAGGAGTATGTCCACCATATCATTCTCCTAACGATATGATCTTGTTGTTGATAACATCTCAATGTTCATGACAAAGAAACCACATCATCAATCAACCAACAAGCTAGTGAAGTATAGAGGCTATACTAGGGACTTTAAATTAGGTTTACAAATCACACAAGTATTAATGGTTTCCTTGTTAATACTATTATAGCATGAATGTAAACATTTATCATAAACACAAAGATATATAATAATAACTACATTTATTATTACCTCTAGGGCATATCTCCAACAGTCTCCCACTTGCACTAGAGTCATCTAATCTAGATTACATGGTAATAGACCAACACCCATGGTAGTTTGGTGTTGGTCATGTTTTGCCCTCGGAGAGGTTTAGTCAACGGATCCGCCACATTCAGATCTGTGTACTTTGCAAATCTTTATATCCCCATCCCGGATATGTTCTCGAATAGCGTGAAAACGTAGCTTGATATGCTTCACTTCTTGTGTGACCTTGGTTCTGCGCATTGGCTATGGCGCCATGTTATCACAGAGATAGACATTGGGTCCAGCGACTTGGAACCACACCCAGCTCAGAATGAACTCTTTCATCCATATCGCTTCTTGTGAAGCCTCCGGCAGCCATGTATTCCGATTCAGTTGAAGATCTCGCCACAACGCTTTGCTTCGCACTCCTCCAGCTAATCGCTGCACCATTCAAAATAAATACGATCCAGATTGTGATTTAGAATCATCCGGATCGGTGTTCCAACTAGCATCGGTGTAACCATTAACAACGAAATGCTCATCACCTCCATAAGAAAGAACCATATCCTTAGTTCTTCTCAAGTACTTAAGGATGTTTTTGATCATTGTCCAATGATCCACTCTGGATCACTTTGATATCTGCTAGTTAGACTAACAAAGATATGCGATGTCGGGTCTAGTACATAGCATGGCATACATTAGAGATCCTATGGCTGATGCATAGGAGTCTTACTCATCCTTTCTCTATCTTACGCCGATGTCGGACTTTGAGTTTTACTCAAGGTCGTATTAGCAACATGGGCAAGAACCCTTTCTTGCTATCTTCCATTCCAAACCTCTTTAGAACTTTGTCCAAATATGTATTTTGTGACAATGATATTTGGCGTTTCGATCTATCTCTATAAATCTTTATGCCTAATATGTAAGCTGCTTCGCCAAGATCCTTCATTGAAAAACTATTATTCAAATACTCTTTGACACTATTAAGAAGGTCTACATCATTCCCAATCAACAATATGTCATCCACATACAGATTAAGAATGCTACAGAGCTCCCACTCACTTTCTTGTAAATACAAGCTTCTCCATAAGTTTGTATAAAACCAAAACTTTGATTACCTTATCAAAACGTTGATTCCAACTTCGGATGCTTGCTTCAATCCATAGATGGACCGTTGAAGCTTGCATACCTTGTTAGCATCTTTAGGATCGACAAAACCTTTGGGTTGCATCATATACAACTCTTCATCAATGTCTCCATTGAGGAATGCTGTTTTGACATCCATCTGCCATATCTCATAATCATAATATGCAGCGATTGCTAACATAATCCTCACAGATTTTAGCTTCGCTCTTGGTGAGAAAGTCTCATCGTAGTCAACTCCTTGAATTTGTCGAAACCCTTTTGCGACAAGTCGAGCTTTATAGACGAACATTACCATCGACATCTGCTTTCTTCTTGAAAATCCATTTGTTCTCGACAGCCTTCCGCCATCCGTAAGTCCACCAAAGTCCATACTTGGTTTTCATACATGGATCCAATCTCGGATTTCATGGCTTCTTGCCATTTATTGAATCTGGGCTCATCATCGCTTCCTCATATGTCTCGGGTCATCGGTGTTGTCCACCAACATGACATTCATAACGGAATCATACCAACTGGAGTGGTACGAGTTCTCGTTGACCTCCGAGGCTCAGAGCAACTTCAACCAAGTTTCATGATCACCATCATTAGCTTCCTCTCTTGGTGCAGGCACCACAGAACTTCTTCCGGTCTGCGCTACTCGCAATTTCGAGAGAAGGTTCGACAACCTCGTCGAGTTCTACTTTCCTTCCAGTCCACTTCTTCGAGAGAAATTCTTCTAGAAAGGATCCATTCTTAGCAACGAAGATTTTGCCTTCGGATCTATGATAGAAGGTATACCCAATAGTTTCCTTGGTATCCTATGAAGACGCATTTTTCCGCTTTGGGTTCAAGCTTGTCCCTGTAACTTCTTTACATAGGCTTCAGATCCCCAAACTTTAAGGAACGACAATTTAGGTTTCTTCCCAAACCATAATTCATATGGTGTCGTTTCAACGGATTTAGACGGCCCTATTTAAAGTGAATGCTGTTTTCTAATGCATAACCCCAAAATGATAGTGGTAACTGTAAGTGACATCATAGAACGAACCATATCTAAGAGAGTTCGACACGCTCAGACACACCATTACTGTGGTGTTCCCGGTGTCAATCATGAAAGTATTCCACATTTCTTCAAATGCTCGCCAAACTCGTAACTTAGATATTCACCTCCACGATCAGAACGTAGAAATTTAATCTTCTTGTTACGTTGATTCTCTACCTCATTTTGAAACTCCTTAAACTTCTCGAAAGTTTCGGACTTATGTTTCATGAAATAGATATACCCATATCTACTTAAATCATCCGTGAAGGTAAGAACATAACGATAACCACTGCGCGATGCTACACTCATTGGACCACACACATCGGTATGTATGATTTCCAATAAGTCCGTAGCTCGCTCCATCATACCAGAAAATGGAGTCTTAGTCATTTTACCCATCAGACATGCCTCGCATCTTTCAAGTGATTCAAAATCAAGTGATTCAAGAAGTCCATCGGAATGGAGTTTCTTCATACGCTTCACTCCAATGTGACCAAGACGACAGTGCCACATATAGGCCGAGTTATCGCTTGATTTCAAACGTTTAGCTTCAATGTTATTAATATGTGTATTTCCACTATCGAGATTCAATATGAATAGACCATCTATCAAAGGTGCATGTGCATGAAACATGTTACTCATATAAATCGAACAACCATTATTCTCGGATTTAAACAAGTAAGTCTACTTAATAAACAAGATCACGATATAATGTTCATGCTTAACGCAGCACCAAATAACAATTATTTAAGTATAAAACTAATCCCGATGGTAGATGAAGAGGTAGCGTGCCGACCGCGATCACATCAACCTTTGATCCGCTTCCACGCGCATCGTCACCTCGTTCTTCACTAGCTTCCGTTTATTCGCAGCTCTGTTTGAGTTACAAATATGAGCAACCGAACCAGTATCAAATACCCAGGCACTACTACGAATACTAGTGAGATACACATCAATAACATGTATATCATATATACCTTTCTTCTTGATGTTGCCGTTCTTCAAATCTGCCAAGTACCTTGGGCAATTCCGCTTCCAGTGACCTTCTCCCTTGCAGTAAAAGCATTCAGTTTCAGGCTTAGGTCCAGCCTTGGTCTTCTTCGTCGGCGTGGTAACTTTCTTACCACCCTTCTTGAAGTGTCCCTTTTGCTTAGACTTGCCTTTCTTGAATTTGGTGGTCTTATTGACCATCAACACTTGGTGCTCTTTCTTGATCTCCACTTCTGCAGATTTTAACATAGCAAATAGTTCGGCAACTCTTTGTTCATGTTACGCATGTTGTAGTTCATCACAAAGTTCTTGTAACTCGGTGGTAGTGATTGGAGGATGCGGTAAACTCCCAAAGTATTAGGAATCACTATACCCAAACTTTGAAGTTTATTTGCGTGCCCAGACATCTTAAGCACATGCTCACTGACGGAGCTACCCTCTTCCATCTTGCAGTTAAAGAACTTATCAGAAGCTTTATAACTTTCAATTGCCGCATGAGTCTCAAAAATTAATTTGAGATCCTCGACAATATCATATGGGTCTGACTCTTCAAACCTCTTCTGAAGCTCCGATTCTAAACCATACAAGATAGCACACTGAACTATGGAGTACTGATTCTTCGAAGCGAGGTAAACATTCTTTACTTCATCGGTAGCATCAGTGCAGTGGGTCACCTAGCGGTGCATCCAGCACATAGGTCAAATTACCAGCTGTGAGGACAATCCTCAAATTGCGGAACCAATCCGCGAAGTTGCTTCCATTGTTTTTCAACTTTTCTTTCTCTAGGAACGCATTAAAATTGATGGTAGGGGCTGCCATTGATCTACAACATATTTGCAATAGTTTAGACTAAGTTTATGACAAATTGAGTTCAAATTAATTAATGAAATTAAACTAGGTGAACTCCCACTCAAAACAACATCCCTCACATTGTTTTAGTGATCACACGAACCAAATCCACTACATCAACACCGATCATCACGAGAGTTGATATAGTTTCAATGGCGAACAATCATCATGTTCATCATATCTACTATATGATTCATGCTTTACCTTCGGCGATCCGTGTTCACGAGGCCATATGCATACATGCTAGGCTCGTCAAGATCAAACCTTAGCTTCGCATAAGCAAATCTGGCTTGCTTACGTTGTATTCACCGCGGAATCAAAGACACCCGATCATCACGTGGTGCTTGAGCAGCAAGCTTTGGCAACGGTGCATACTAAGGGTGAACACTTTAGAACTTGAAATTTATGTGCATGAGGGATCATCTTATAATGCTACCGCTGCCTACTAAGCAATACAAGATGCATAAAGGATTAACATCACATGCAATTCATAATATGTGATATGATATGGCCTTTCTTCTTTGTGCTTCCGATCTCCATCTTCAAGCACGAACATGATCTCCATCATCACCGGCATGGCATCAAGGTCAATGGCTTCTTCATGGTTGTCGCCCACCAGCTTCAACTATTACAACTATTTTGAATAGACACGCAGGTCTTAACAGAAATTAAAGACAACCATATGGCTCCTGCCAGTTGCCAACTTACAATAAGGAACATTGCATACATCAAATATAATCACAATCATGGCCATATCACATCACTGCACACCCCTGCAAAACAAAGTTAGACGCTTCTACTTTCTTTGCATATTTTACGTGGTTTGGGGCTTTCCATAGGTGTCGTTCTAACCTACGAACAAGAACCACAACATTGATACTAGCATTGTTGATTACCCGTTGTAAATTGGATCTTTACTATGCTAGGAGAAACAGGCACCATAAAGCCACTTATGCAAAACGAGTTGCATGTCAAGCGTGGAGCAAGTCTCATGAACGATGTCATGTAAGGTTAGCCGGGCCGCTTCATCCCAACATACCGCAAGATGCAAAGTACACAAAAGCAATCTACAATAAAAGCATCAACGCCCACAATGACCATTGTGTTCTACTCGTCTGTGAGATCTACATATAGACACGGCTCGATACCCTTTGTAGGGGTTCGTAGCATGGAAAACAAAAATTTTCTATCGCATACAAACAAACAAGCCAAGATCTATCTACTAGATTGTAGCAACGAGTCGATGGAATAACTCACCCTCGAAGATTCCAAAGTGTTTAACGAGAGCAGATTCTCGTGGGTGATGTAGTCGTACTCTTTCCGATCTCAAGATCGCGTAGACGATCCTTCCGGCGCCGCGGTCATAGCGCTCCCTTGATCGGTCACACGTTCGATTTTCGACGAAGACCTTCCTCTCCTTGTTCCAAAGCAGCGGAGGTTGTAGTACTCTCCTCGCGATTCCGGATGACATGGCGTGGTCTGGGAGGTAGAGGGAAATCTCAGGCTTCGCCTTAAGCCGGTGCGAGTATGGTGGAGCTTATGAGAGATGCTATTAGTGGTCTAGTAATTAGACACACCAATTAGAGGGCTCTAAACCAATTAGAAGGCTCTAAACCGAATAGCTCTAAACCGGGGTCTAGATCTAGGGTTTAGATTAGAGGATAGGAAACTTATGTGTCTAGGAGGGGAGCCCTGCCCCTCCTTATATAGGTGGGAGGGCTGGCCGGCCAAGGGGAGGAGTTCCTCCCCAACTCGGCCTAGGGAGGTGCGCCGGCCAAGGGGAGGAACCCTCCTCCAACTCGGCCTCCACCTCTCCTCCTCTTTTCCCACTTCCCAAAAGCGTTTGACTTTCAAACTAGCCGTTTGACTTTTCAATTTAGGATTTAAATAAATCCTTTATTTGGGACAGCAAGAATACTTAGTACATGATGCAATCATTCCAATATGTAATGACACACTCATGTACCCTTCCCCCGGAGTGCCGGGACATTTCGGGACCTTCTAGAATGTTCCCGATGAAAACACCGGAACCATTCCCCAACTCCGAAACGGAACTTTCCTTATATGAATCTTATTCTCCGGACCATTCCGGATCACCTCGTGATATCCCGGATCCCATCCGAGACTCCGAACAACATTCGGTCTCTTTCTCATAATACCATAACTACTCAAACAACGTCGAATCCTTAAGTGTGTCTCCCTACGGTTCGTGAATTATGCAGACATGATCGAGACACTTCTCCGAACAATAACCAATAGAGGAATCTGGAAATTCATATGGCTACCACATATTTCTACGATTACTTTGCGATCGAATGAACCACTTACATAAGATACCAATTTCCCTTTGTCTCACGATATGTTACAAATCCGAGGTTATGATCGGTATCTGCATACCTAGTTCATCCTCATTCGATAAGTACTCTTTTCTCGTTCGTGATATGTGATCCCTTGTGACCAAGTCACATGCTTGCAAGCTAATTGGATGACATTTCACCGAGAGGGCCCAGAGAATATCTATCCGTCATGTGGATGGACAAATCCCACTCTTGATCCATGTGTTTCAACCAATACTTTCCGAACACTCAATGCCACCTTTATAGCCACCCTGTTACGGTGTGGTGTTTGATGACATCAAAGCATCCATCCAGTAAAGGCAATATGCATGATCTCATGGTCGAAGGAATTAGGTTACTATGTATCAGAAAGCATATAGCAATTGAACTATTGAAATGACTTGATCTTTATGCTACGCTTGTCTATAGGAGTATGTCCACCATATCATTCTCCTAACGATATGATCTTGTTGTTGATAACATCTCAATGTTCATGACAAAGAAACCACATCATCAATCAACCAACAAGCTAGTGAAGTATAGAGGCTATACTAGGGACTTTAAATTAGGTTTACAAATCACACAAGTATTAATGGTTTCCTTGTTAATACTATTATAGCATGAATGTAAACATTTATCATAAACACAAAGATATATAATAATAACTACATTTATTATTACCTCTAGGGCATATCTCCAACACTTTTATGGTCATGCACCTGTGTTGAATGGTTTATTTCTGTTGGATCTCGATAGTAGTATTACGCATATTCATAATGTTGATGCTAAAAGGATTAAACTTAATAATGATATATCTACATATATGTGGCACTGTCGTCTAGGTCATATTGGCGTTAAACGCATGAAGAAACTCCATTCTGATGGACTTTTGGAATCACTTGATTTTGAATCATTTGATACATGTGAGCCATGCCTTATGGGCAAGATGACTAGAACACCGTTTTCCGGTTCAATGGAACGGGCGACAGATTTATTGGAAATCATACATACTGATGTGTGTGGACCAATGAGTGTGTCGGCGTGAGGTGGATATCGTTATTTTGTTACTTTCACGGATGATTTGAGTAGATACGGGTATATCTATTTGATGAAACATAAGTCTGAAACCTTTGAAAGGTTCAAAGAATTTCAGAATGAAGTGGAAAATCATCATAACAGAAAGATCAAATTTCCACGGTCCGACCGTGGAGGAGAGTTTCTTAGTTACGAGTTTAGCACACATATGAAAGACTATGGAATAGTTTCACAACTCACGCCTGCTGGAACGCCTGCTGGAACGAAGAAGAAGAAACTCCCACGTCAACTACACGCCAGCAAACATTTTTCTGGCGCCGTTGCCGGGGAGTCAAGGACATCTTCACAAGGGGAGTCCCTCATAACCAATATCTTTAATTTGTTGTTTTTGTTTTGCTTAGTTTCTTTTTGCCTTGTTTGCTTGTTTTGTTATTCAAAAAAAACACAAAAAATTAGTTTTACTAGTTTGCTTTCTTATTTTAAAAACACAAAAAAATTAAGTCTCCTTTAGTTGTCACCTCTTCCTTAGCTCACCATGTTGACCCCTACTTTCACCTTGAAAGACCTTTCAATTGGTAGTGGTTCTATAATTGGGAAAGATAATATTGAAGAATTCTTTAATCATGTTAGCAAACATGAAGATACTGAGGATAGATCCCTTGTAGAACTTGCTCCAAATTATGAGATTGCTGCAGCTTCTTTAATTCACATGTTAGAAGCTAGGTTTGTTAACCTCAACCCCTTAATGCAAGTAATGTTTCTTAAGCTTAAAGAAATTGAGGATCCTAAAAAGAGGGATTTTATTCTAGAAACTTTGTTTAAGGAGTTCTATGATGTTGCCAAGGAAGCTAGAAAAGTTTTTGAATGTTTCAATATGCTAGGCTCATGTGTAGATGTTGTTGGTACACGAGAAAAGATGAACAAAACCGAACCTAACGGGGAGAAACCTAAGATACCAATACCCTTTAAACTAGTAGTAATACATGATGCCATAGAAAAGAATCTTGATTGGATTGTTCCTACAAACCCTTTTGATGAGAATAGTGAACCCAAGAGCATTGAGAAAGGATCCTCTACAACTTACTTGGATGATATACCTTGCCTTGTTGAAAATATTTCTGGTATTGATCTTAATGCTTCTTCATTTGAGAACACTTGATTCTTTCTTTGCTTCTTATGCCTAACTTAAAGGCGTTAAAGAAAAGTACTTGTTGGGAGATAACCCAAGAGTTTTAGATGAGTCTTGGAAGTTATTACTTCAGTAATAACCGCTCCTTATCCTTTTTATTTGCTTTTTGTGCCAAGAGTAACCTCTAATGAGAGTGAAGTAATGATTGGGAAAGTTGCTGTTCCGAAACAGATTTTTGTGCTTCACCGTAAAAATTCATGAGAGAGATCTGTATGTCGGATTGAGCTGTAATTTTTTGTTCTTCTGACACAGGTTGTTATAAAACTTTCGTTAGTTCAACACTTTTTGATTTGAGCAACAGAAGGTCTTATAAAAAATTCGTCTTTACCTGCTGGTCTGTTTTGACAGATTTCTGCCATTTTTTGCATTTGCTTCTTGTGGGTTCCTTTTTGAGTTCTTTTGGGGAATTGAGCTTTTTTAGGGAAGTGCTACAGTATCTAGTGTTCTAATGGAAGTTTATTTGGTGTTAGAACTGAACCTTGAGACCTATTTATCTTAAGTGCACTAATGTTGCTAATGAGATTGTGTGAAGTTTTGTATGAAGGAAAAATTTCAGGTGTATGGAAGGAATGAGTAATGAGATGAAGGATGGACTAAAGCTCAAGCTTGGGGATGCCACGCGTGTCACCCCAAGAAATATCCAAGAAGTATAAGCGTCAAAGCTTGGGGATGCCCAAGGCATCCCCTTCTTCATTAATAAAAATTCCAGGTTCCTTCCAAACGCTTCATTTTTATTGTTTCATGCACAGTTGTGTTTTTCTTGGAGCGTCTTCTTTTTCGTTTTTGTTTTGGTTTTCATTTGCTTTGGTTTGCTTAGTTTTCTGAATAAATTGTTTGGACCCCCTCTTTCATACTTTGGTTTGCAAATAGTTTGGTTTGGTTTGCAAAAAAGTAGGAAAGTTCATGCTTTTGTGGTAAAAAGAGCTCGTTTTTTACTGTGGCCTATGCTTTGTCGTGCCATGCTTGATATTGTTTTGGCTTTATTCTTAGTATTCTTTGCTGTAGCATGACTTTTTATAAACAATTGAGATTGCTTAATGTTCCTTGGATGAATCATGCGTTGTTTTAGCATATTAAAGCATAGTATAGTGGTATTCTCCTTTGATGCTTTATTTGGGTTGACTTGGCACATGCTCACACCATGTTATGACTGTCACAAGTCACCATAGCCTTTATGATCCTTTAGTTTTCAACTTTTAGTATCACTTTATGCTTTAATCAATGATGTTTTATCGCTCTGCATGATTATGGCCATTATTGCTCTCTTAGTTTGTCGCTCCCAGTCTTTTGCTAGCCTCCACAACAAAGTATGATTTCCACTCATGCATCCAAACTCCCTAAACCAAGTTATTCCAAAGAGTCCATCATACCTACCTACTAGCCTATGCTATTCCAAGTATATTCATTCTTTTGTTTACCTTCCACTTGTTATGAGAAAACTAGTGATTAAAGCTCTCACGAACTTGATGGCACACTTTAATTTTTGCCTCTAATAAACTTGAACCATTGGGTCCTTCTTTGTTGCGTATATGCTTGTGCTTTATAAGTTGAAATTAGCAGAACCATGTTTCATGGGGAACGCTTTCAACATTGCACTTGTACTTTGTATCCCGTTGATATCATGTTCTTTTGCTTACGGATCCCGGCGGTGTGAAATAAAAGTGGAACTTGTAAGATCATGGAGTTTGTATGTGTGTTAGAGAAACGCCTGGGCCGCTAGCCTAAGCCATGCCTAATCATGGTGGAAACTTGCAGCATCACCATAATGAGCAATCTATGAAGCATCCTCAATAAAAACCTATGCAAATAGCAAATAAAAAGATCGCTGAGATGCTCATTGTCTGCTTGCCTTGTCATTTTGTTTATGGGAAAGCTCCCATATCATGTGCAAGGGGTACCCCGTTGGAGGTTCTTTATGATACACATATACTTACAATGACAAGAGCTTACTCGTGACTGAAGTTGAGTAGCATGAGGATCGGTCTTCGTAAGTAAGGGGCGTGAGATTTCGGTTTATAACTTGTCAAGCATATCCTCTTAGTTGTGTCACTTTAACCTTAATCACCTTCAAGATGCTTATGATAGGGGCAATGAGAGCTAAAAACTACAAGTACCATAATTTTTGGAAGCTCTTTATGAGACTTGAATCCCTACTTCCTTTTACAAAAGGCCTTTCTTCCACCATTGTATTGAGTCTCCACGTTCTATCTTTATGCACCTACTTTGAGAGCATAGTGGCCTTTCTTAGTTCTATGTGCATTGTCCCAAGACTAGTTGATTGATGCATAACTTGATATTGCTTGTTTGAAACTATTGTATCTAGTCACTCTTATGAACTTTGAAGGTGTCCTATGCATTTATATTTGCTACTCTATTGAGAGACAAGCTGAATACTATTATTCTATGTTCTCTTTATGTGAAACAAACAAACGTCTTGCAAAGCATGTTTTTCATGAATTTTTTGTTTGTGCCTTTTCATGTCGCATCATAGTTTCTTTGCTTATTGCTAGAACTTTGTCTTTCATGCTATGTTGAAGTACTATGATCCCAGCTTTGAATGTTTTGCAAATACTTTGATCAAGTCTTTGATGGTGCATGTCATCTAAAAAATTATTTTTTCTTTTTATCACTTACCTACTCGAGGACGAGCAGGAGTTAAGCTTGGGGATGTTGATACATTGCAAATGTATCTATAATTTTTGATGTTCCATGCTTGGTTTTATTCACTTTCTTGTGTTTTGTTCCAACTTTGGAGTACTTTTCATATGATTTCTTGGACTAACCTATTAACAAGAGCCAAAGTGCGGTACTGCTGTTTTACGCTGTTTTTGGTTCCAGGAAAGTCAGAAAATGAATATTCTCGGAATTGGACGGGACAAAAGCCAAAGTGCCTATTTTTTCGGAAGGGATCAAGTGCTAGAATACAAGACGGAGAGGGGCCAGGGGTCGGCCACACCACCTGGCCACGTGGCCAGGCCTGGCCCGCGCTAGGGGGTGGTGTGGTGGCTCCCGGCACCCCCTCGGCCTCTCCTTCCGCCTATATATTACCCTCGGGACGAAAACCCTAAGGACCCGATCAAAAATCCACGAAAGAGTCTATAGCCGCTGTCATCTCCATCCCTAGATCGGGAGGGATCTGAAGCTCTTTCCGGCACCCTGTCGGAGAGGGGAATTCACCCCAGAGGCCTTCTTCATCACCATGCAAGCCTCCGATGTGATGCGTGAGTAGTTCATCCTTGGACTACGGATCCATGTAGTAGCTAGATGGCTGGTTCTCCTCCTTTGTGCTTTCATGTTTAGATCTTGTGAGCTTCGTTCATGATCAAGATCATCTTTTTGTAATCCATACATGTTGTGTTTGCGGGGATCCGATGGATATTGAGATGCTATTTCAGATTGATTATTGATTCTATCATGTCGTTGTTATTTGTGATCTTGCATGCTTTCCGTTGTTAGTAGCTATCTTGGCCAAGTAGATGCTAGCAACTCCAAGAGTTAGTATTTATGCTCGATAGTGGGTTCATGCCTCTAGTAATGGGGAAGTGATGTAAATCTCTAAGGTTCTAGATGTGTTATTGCTACTAGGAGAAAACAACAATCCTTTGTTCATAGAACAATCGTATTGTTTACTTTACACAGTCAGTAAAGCAATAATCTGTTGCTTGCAACTTAATCTTGGAGGGGTTCGGATGATAACCTGAAGGTGGATTATTAGTCATAGATGCGCTTGGATGGCGTCTATGTATTATGTTGTAATGCCCAATCAAGTCTCGGAGGAGTCAAGATGATTAGTATATGCATGTATTGCTTTCTCGGTGTTTGTCAATTGCCACATGTAATTTGTTCACCCAAAGATGTTATCTATCTTAAGGAGAGCCACCTCTAGTGAACTATGGATCCCGGTCCTTTACTTTACATACGATCTACAAACTGTTTACTTTTTGTGTTTACTTTCTGCAAACTTTTACTTCTTTCCATTCGATACGTTTAATCCTTTGTTTTTAGAAAAACACGGCGAGATTGACAACCTCATCGCAAGTTGAGGACAAAGTTATGTGGTTGTGTTGTGCAGGTCTCCACGTTGCTACTAGCACCGGTAGTGCGCCCTGCCAAAGCTCAACTAGTAACACCTTTGGGGTGTTTCCTTGCTCCTACTGGTTCGATTAAACCTTGGTTTCATAACTGAGGGAAACTTGTTGCTGTGCTCATCATACCTTCCTCTTGGGGTTCCCAACGAGCTCTACATCAACCACGCACCAACACTTTTCTGGGCGCCATACACAGAGCCATCAGTATCGTCCACAAGGTACACGATGAAATCATTACCAAAGGATTTTGCAATCCTCTGTCTCTTACTCCTTGTGGGAGGTTCATCGTCATCCTTCTCTAGGACTTCCTCATGTGTTTGTTCAAAATTCTCAATAGATGCACTAGATTCAGGAAGTATTTCAGAAGAAATTCTAGCAATGCTATGCATATCCTTCATAGGAAACATATTCTCAAAGAATGTTGCATCACGAGATTCCATTATAGTATCAACATGCATATTAGGAACCTCAGACTTAACCACTAGAAATCTATAGCCTATACTCTGCGGAGCATATCCTAGAAAGATACAATCCACTGTCTTAGGTCCAAGTTTGCGTTTCTTGGGAATCGGTATGTTGACCTTAGCTAAACACCCCCAAGTGCGTAAATATGCAAGTGATGGTTTTCTCCGAGCCCACTCCTCATAAGGGGTCTTTTCTTTATTCTTGTTAGGAACTCTATTCAGGACATGACATGAAGTCAACAAAGCCTCCCCCCACCATGCCTTTGATAAACCAGCAGTGGCTAACATGGAATTCACCAAGTCAGTCAGCGTGCGGTTTTTCCTCTCGGCAACCCCGTTTGATTGGGGCGAGTAGGGAGGCGTCCTCTCGTGAATAATGCCATGTTCCTCATAGAACTCGTCAATGATTTTGGGAAAATATTCGCCACCACGATCCGACCTAAGACGTTTGATCTTTCTCTCTAGTTGATTTTCAACTTCGGCTTTATAAACTTTAAAGTAGTCTAAAGCTTCATCTTTAGTGCGCAACAAATAAACATAGCAGTATCTAGTCGCATCATCAATCAATGTCATGAAATATCTCTTTTCACCTTTTGTCAACACACCATTCATCTCACATAGATCAGAATGTATGAGTTCTAGAGGTGCCAAGTTTCTCTCCTCGGCAGCCTTGTGGGGCTTTCGAGGTTGTTTTGATTGCACACAACTATGGCACTTGGAACCTTTGGCAATAGTGAAATTCAGAATTAAACTCATGCTGGACATCCGAGACATCAAACCAAAATTAATGTGGCATAAACGAGAATGCCAAACACTGGTATCATCATTAACATCATCACAAATATGATTCACGGATTTATTACAAAACTCTGAAAGAGAGAAACGGAACAAGCCTCCAAACTCATAACCTTTACCAATAAATTGTCCATGTTTCGAAACAACGACTTTATTAGACTCTAACACAACCTTGAACCCATCTCTGCATAGAAGGGAGCCACTAACGAGATTCTTGTTCATAGTAGGGACATGTTGCACGTTCCTTAGTTGCACGATCTTTCCGGAAGTAAACTTCAGATCCACCGTGCCAACACCACGAACAGAAGCATGTGATCCATTCCCCATTAGGACGGAAGAATCCCATGCGACCTGATAAGAAGTGAACATAGAGATGTCAGCACACACATGAACATTAGCACCCGTATCAATCCACCAACATGGTGATGGAAACACTGAAAGAACAGTAAATAAATTACCATACCCATCCGTGTTGCTAGCGGTCACGACATTGACAGTCTTTCCACTTTTCCCTATGTGATCTGCACGTTCTGGGCAGTCCTTGGAGAAGTGTCCGAGCTCTCCACAGGTAAAGCATCCTAGCTCGGCCTTATTCGGCTTCTTCTTCTTCTTGAAGGTTGTAGTCTTTTCAGGCTTGTTGAAGGAGGGATTATAGTTCCCTTTGTTCTTGCCGAAGGTCCTCTTCTACACCATGTTGGCGCTAGACTGACCCTCACCTCCTATCTCAGCAGTGTCCTTAGCCCGAGCCTTCTTCTCAACATCAAGAGACGCTATCAGGTTTTCAACCGATATCTCTTGTCTCTTATGCTTGAGAGTTGTGGCGAAGTTCCTCCATGAAGAAGGCAACTTTGCAATGATGCACCCAACCACAAACTTGTCGGGTAAGTTACACTTAAGGATTTCAAGCTCCTTGGCAAAACACTGTATCTCATGAGCTTGTTCGACTACAGAACGGTTGTTAACCATCCTGTAATCATGAAAGTTCTCCATGATGTACAGTTCGCTGCCAGCATCTGTTACACCGAACTTAGCATTCAGTGCCTCCCAGAGCTCTTTGCCATCTTTGAAGTGCATGTATACATCAAACAACTTGTTATCAAGAACACTCAGAACGCATCCAACAAAGGCAAGATTGGTTTCCTTGAACTTGTTCTGATCTTGTTCAGATATAGTTCCTTCAGGTAAACCCTCACTAGGCTCGAATACTTTCAGATTTTGCAGCCACATAGTGGTCTTATACTGCCACCTCTTAAAATGAACACCGGTAAACTTTTCCGGCTTCATCGCATCGGCTAAGTGTCCCATGTTTATCTCGGAAAATTGCCTATAATAAGGTTTTTAGATTGTTGGATAATTAGGCACAATTTCCATGATTAATTTCAGAATATTAAACATGACAATACCAGCTACTAGCACATGTAACTCGAACATACTAGATGTACTAAACAACAAGATGAATGGAAACAGGCAGCAGCTAAACATGTACAGGATCGCAAAGGTGAGTGGTTTCGGGGATCTGCTCTCCCGTTCGCCGGTGCACGCCAGTAAGCGGGATGGAGTAGACTACGGTGGCGGCGCAAGGCAGAGAGGAGGCAAAACCCTAGATTGGTTTTCGGTGTGTTCGTGGTGGAAGCCGCACTGGCATTTATATAGAGCGGCTCGGGAATCCCGCATAGGGCACGTCGTGGACCAAACCCATGTTGCGCACGTTCGGGTCGGTTACAGATAGCCCACGATCTGGGAGCCTACGTTGCGCACGTTCGGGTCAGTTACAGATAGCCCACGACCGAATAGGCTGACAGTTGGCACGTCCGTCAAAACCGCACAAGTTTTTCTAAGCAGCAAAAATAAAGCTCGGCTCGGCGAGATTTCCGCAACCCGCAACCCGCAACCTGCGGCGCACGCGTCGCGACGAGCGGGTGAGCGGCGGCATCATCGGAGGAGGAGCGCGCGTGTAGTTCTCCTCTTCTCACTCACTTTACTAAGTGGCGAATCACTCTACCTTATAAGGTGGTGTAACTCTCCTCCAACTTTCCACGTGAGACTAAACTTTAGCTCCCACTCCACTCATATGTGAGCTGCCACCAAATTGGGCTAAATCATACATGTGCTTCCACACACATAGGATTTGAGATTTAGGGAAAAACTGAAATCACATATGAGCTTAAATAGATTAGTCCATTATTTCTAACAGATACCACGCTGTAGCCAGACGGGATGTTTGTATTAGTGTGTTTTAAACGCCGGTTGCAGCGCTGTTCTCGTGTATCTGGGTACTCCATGATTTGATATGTGTGTATGTGGTGTATCTGTGCTATATCGACGTGGGCATATCTAAGTGTTGTGAAATCTATATGTATCTTTTTAGTATTACTAAATATTCTAATAAAGACTTAGTACGTGGCAAGAAATTCTGCATGATTTAATAATCTTATCAAAACAATGTCGATGGTTGTCGTCTCTTTGTAAGAGAAATCGCGCAGGAGTCTTTCGAAATAGCATCTATATAGCACGAGAGACAACAGGGTGGTCCAATTAAAGTAAATTCCATTGCATTCGAAGGAACCCTATTGTGTGGAGCCAAGGGGACGTAGTTGTAGATACAAGCGTACATACGTCAATTTTTTATTCTGGAGAAAGAAGCTAAAACGATTATATATATATGCATATATTATTTATTTACACATTGTATATTCACTTTATTCTATTTTTGAAGAGTGAATTGCCTAGTTAGGTGTAAATGATCACATAGATAGAAATTGACCTGTTGTGTTAGTTAATCAGGTACAAATTTAGTAGAAATGTATGTCACGTAATCCACTATTAATGACTGCACAGGTCTCAGTAAATATTTTATTACAAATATAGAACAAATGCGAAGCCAAAGAAAACGTACAGATAAGTAAAACAACAAACATCATGCTTTACCGAGAACACTAAAACTGATCATAAAATCTAGCATTCCCTGCTCTTGCAGTAGAGCTTTGCCCCCCAAAGCAATGGCCACCATCGCGCATGGCAGGAGGCCCGGTTCTATCAATAGCACCGTCCCAAATCGCGAACTCGTGCCTGCGTTTGGTGGAGCCTCTAGTGACGTGGTATCCAGGAATACCAGTGATGACATGCCCACGATCCACCACTTTTTGAACGTGGACCAGAACTTCGTGCTCGAAAGTCGGTATTTTTTCTGGCGAACAGGGGGAGGAGGGGTGATGCTGAGCCTGAATACTCAGAATCACTGCTTGTGATCTGGGAGAGAAGCTTAGGTGTATCTGGTATCTCAACAAAGATAATTTTTGGAACCGCCGATGGATTTTTCATCCATGCCAAAACGCTCACGGTTCGCTTATCAACCGACGGTAACACCACTTGGAGATGCCCGTCGAGCCTATTGATTAGCCGAGCGATTGTTGCTACCTCCCATGCCTCCTGAGGAAAACCATCAAAGCATATCTTGGTGGAGAAGCCGAGATTGCTTGGTTTGCCACCACGGCCTCTACCCCATCGACTAAAAGAGAGGAATGCGTTGCCACATATTATATTGCGGGAGCCGTGCACTACACGAGTGCAGTCATCGGCGGAGACAAATCTGAGGAAAAAATCGTCTGGCGGAGTAGTTACCTCAACCACGAAGTCGCTGCGCCGTACAGTGCACTGGTTTTCTAGGGCAACAACAACCTGCTCCGGCGAGACGGGCACTCGCTCTCCTAGGATGGTTGCCAGGAGGGCATGACAACGGAGAGCGCACTCACGAGCGATCATGTCATCCGTGCGGTCGATGATACATCTTGTAGACGTGGGACGGAGATCTGGATCGCCCTGTCGAAACAATTCTTCAGGAAAACTACGAAACCCTGCCATGGAGAGTGGTAGTGCTGAGTATTTAGAAGAGCAATGCAACTTGTCTGTGTTTTGTGTTGGTGGGAGTGAAGAGAGTAGCGGTAGCTCTTTTAAAGGAAAGACTCACCATGGAATATGCGGTTATTTTTATTATATCAATTTAGTACACACACGGAGGGGATAGACACCAAAGTGCATGTGAGGTGATACGACAACACACTATCTTATTCAGGGTGGTCCGTGCAAGACATTACATGACACGATACATACGAAGTACAAGCGGAGAGACAAAAAGGTAAATAGAACACGGTACAGACGAAGTACAAGCGGAGAGAAAAAATAGACAGGATACGGTACAAACGAAGTACAAGCGGAGAGAGAAAAAATAAACGACAGTTGTACATTGGACCACTACATACCCTGCTTAACAAACAAGCTTAGATGACGCATTAACATTGGGTGGTTTCACAGGGACCTACATTTGATAAAATAAAAGTGAATGGTATTTAAAAGTAGACATATATTACAAACAATATACATTTGAACAAATAAATAAGTAAATGTCACATATCAATTTTATTAGACATATGTAAACTAACCGTGTTGTCGTTGTAGGCGGGTAAATCTCAATCAAGTTCATCCATGCGGGTGCCTGCCGCTCCTGTATGTTCTGGATAGTTGCATAAATGTTGTAATCACTGATCACAATATTGCGATTTGAGACTATCCTTCTAATTGCCTGTGTAGTGGCATCGTCCATTGCTTCTTCCTCAGTGTTTCTAGCACGCCCAATAATCATTTCGTTGCTTATATTACCATTGCTATCTGCGGATGGGATGTCTAGACTAATCCAAGCAGTGTACATACCACTGAATGACCTATGGATCCCCTTGAGTGTATAGTAAGCCCAATAGAATCGGTAATTCTCACTAGAATTGCCTCACGATGCATAGCGATGGCCTGCAAATATTAACAATACACCCAAGCTAAATCTATTGAATCCAAACGCTTTGCATAAGGATAGAGGAGCTACCTAGATCAAAATACCTGAGGTGGTAGTTTGTCCTCATGATCGAACAGTCGGCTGTTGCGAGTGTGTTAGCACGTTGGAGAGAAGACGGTTTTATAAACGAGCGCAACGATGCATGTATGTACACGGAAGGATTACGTGGAATGTTGAGCGTGCCATTTGTTTAAGAGGATAGCCAAGTGGCAAGTGCATGCATTACGTGGCTGGACTAAAGAAATGGCACTGACACGTGGATGGATCGAGTAACATGTGGCATCTGCATGTAACAGTACTCCTGTAACCGGGGTACCAATGTCACAGGAGAATGGACATGTTATAATTATTATTATTATGCTGCACATCACTTTACCCACCACTCTACCTAGGCTCATGGGGAACGTCTATATATACGATACTTTGTATGGTATACCATAAGTATATAGATGTATCGGATCACACATACACCTGGTGCTTGGATTCTACAACATCTGCATGACCCAGCAAGAGATCGAGATCCAAGCTCCTGCTGATCATGATGTACTACGTTTTTGGGTTAAAGGAGAAGATGTTTCGGTAGAAGAACGTGAAGAAATTGCAGGTGCCTTTCTTCATGGATATTTCGGTAGCAGCGTGTTTTATAGTATGCGTCGAGGCAGGAACGATATGTCTGTTTTTTCTTTGATGTGGTTTGAAAGGGACGCATGGGATCTCCATGGGCAGACAGCGATTGTAAACAGTAAGACTCTTATCTGCGCCAAAGTAGACACATCACTTATGTATGATTCTGATCTAGAAGAAGAAGTGTTCTAGTTTGGATCCGCATGGTAGTACAGCTGTCTAGAAATGCATTATCCGAATAAGAGCAAGAAATGGATGTACAAGTGTCTAGACACGTCGAATAAATAAGATGCATGCCTATTGATTTTCTCTTCAATTTATTTTAATATATTTGTTAGACTGCAACGAAGTCGATGGATTATCTCAGTAAACCATCGCAAGTGTATTGCCCAAATTGATGCAAAGAATTTGGCGCATGATGCGCCACTTTTAAAACGTAAGAACCAAATTCATCACAGAGATAACACATTAAGCTGATGGAGGGTTACAACACAATATTCTGAAATTCAATACAAGTCTGAAAGATGAGCACGAAAGTAAACGAAACCTAGAACGATAGGAACATACAACAAAGGTGTCATAAGCATAAAGCAAAGGAGACAGAGAAATCAGACGCCTACTCGTCATCAGAGGATATGATGATAATCTCCTTGAGCGGATCACGATACAGAGGGGCCCAGCGTGTGGCATACGGCGCGTCCTCGAAGCTGGGGTCGTCCGTCACGAGGCGTGCGTACGCGCCGCCGGGCCGTCCGTCACGTGGCGTGCATACGCGCTGTCGCCGCCCGCCGTTTACTCGCCGTTCGTGGAGGCGCCGCCACCGCCCGGCGTGTACCCGCCGTCCGCGAATGCGCCGTCGCCCGCGCCACCGCCCGGCGTGTACTCGCCGTTCGAGAATGCGCCGTCGCCCGCGCCGCTGCCCCGCGTGTACTCGCCGTCCGAGAATGCGTTGTCGCCCGCGCCGCCGCTCGGCGTGTACTCGCCGTCCGCAAATGCACCGTCGGCCGCGCCGCCGCCCTGCGTGCACTGACCATCCGAGAATGCGCCGTCACCCGCGCCGACGCGTGGCGTGTTCTCGCCGTCCGAGAATGTGCCGTCGCCTGCGCCGATGCGTGGCGTGTACTCGCCGTCCGAGAATGCGTCGTCGCCCGCGCCGCCACCCGACGTGTACTCGTCGTCCGAGAAGCTCCATCCATGGGCGCCCAGCATGTACTGGTGAGTGGAGTAGGGATCGCGGGAGAGGCCGCTCCCCGCGGCACCGTAGCTCGGGCTGGACTGGTTGCCCGATAGGCCGCCACCTACCATGCCATTGTTTGGCATACAATGGTAAGCATAGAAGCCATCTTCTACCGCACCGCTGCTCGGCATGAGCTGGCCTGCCGGGAAGTTAACTTCGGTAGAAACGTGCATGTCTGCTTGGCCGGGAGCCTCACAGGTGCTATAAACACCGCTTCCAAGCACGTAGTCTTCACTATCAGAGAGTACTTCCACATGCTGGGCATTTCTTGGCCAGCTCGGTGTCATGGCTCCAGCAAGTGGACTGCCCATTTCTTTCTGGTGGCTAACCTGTAGAGTGGCAAGTTAGAGCAGAGGGAATAGCCAATGAAAGAAGACGAAGATTTAGAAGGATGGAGAAAGGATATATATAATGAGTGTGGTAGACAAGTTTGTTAGAGTGAACGCATGGTCGTTGCATAATGTAACATGGTTAGACGGGAACGATGCAGTAAGCTAGGCACTAAGAAAATAAAAACAAAGCTTTCTTCTCATGACAATGTCGTAGGTGATAATAAGGAGGGGGACAATGAGATCTCAGATATTATATAGGTGTTAGAAGGAGATGCATGCTACTTCGCAGCTGCCCTCTGGTGTGGCACCAAACATACGCAAGAGGAAATGTATGTGAATGAGACAAGGAATGTCCACGTGCCACATAATACAATATTCCAACAATTTGCATGTACACGTGTAGTCCACAAGCAAGGCACAACTCACAACTACAGTTCTGGTCGAGGCGACAAAAGGCATATAAATAGGACTCGAATGATCCATGTTCTTACAATGTACTCCACATACTACTGGTTCATAAGTAAAAGCCACAGAGTGAGGGCAACTTCTGTTGTTCTTCACAGTAACGCGAAGTCTGAAGGATGGCCGCAAGCTCCGAAGACACAGACAACAGTTATTTATTACATATAATCATCGAATCCATCTAACTTTGCATTGTTTCCTTTTTTGTTTACACGTTACTTGACGCTAATGAGATGACAATGGTTAATATTTCATGCAGAAGGAATTCAGGCGGTGGCACGCGTATCAAGGCAGGTGATCGTCCAAAGTGTTGTCGAGCAGCTCGGTGGCGAGACAGCAACCTACCGGACTGAGCACCGTGGCACCGTGTACCTAAGCGTCGTGGAGGTCGCCATCTAGAGCGGTCACCATGAATGGCGCAAGACCAAGACGAAGGCGAGAGGGACCCTTGCTACGACCATGCACGACGCGAAGGAGAGTGCAGCGGCAAATCTTATTCGGAAACTCAGAGGTAAATATGGGGTAAAAATAGAGGATGCCAACTGGAATCGCCTGGATTGCACCCGCCGTCGGCTCTCCAGCGCAGACGCGTCCATGGTAATACTTGCATATCAAAATGCAAAAATGTGCGCATCATTGGACGCACTAACTGCAGAGAATACTGAGCTCCATGCAGTGCTCTCTATGTTTACACAAAGGAGCACCGAGCTCGCTGCATCGGTAGATAGTCTCGAAGCGGAGAACCAGATGTTGTCAGAAAAAACTCAGCGTTTCGAAGAAGGCTGGACCAAGACGCTCATGGATGCACAACAAGCAAAAACCATATGCCATCAGGTTGCCTCCTCGGGAACAACTGTCCTCTTGGGTCCTAGCTATGTTGCCACAGACACAAGCATCATTTTCTCTGGTGTGCGTTTCATCGGGGAGAAAATGCGAGAAATCGCAAGTGAAGGAGCGACAGCCCTTGCAACAGCTAGGGGCAACGCGCCATAAGAAGCTGAAAGAAGAAAAAAAACACCTACTTTTGGCTGCTCCTCTACCTGGTTTTAATAATGTACAAGTAGCATCCAGGTGGCATGCAATTGTACAAGTAGCATCTTTGGTAGTTTGTCTTCTTTCTTCTATTAGTGTACAAGTATGAAAAGCGCTGAATGTCATCCTACAAGGACCATCGTCAATTTATGCATGCATCGTTCTCATGATCTACTACAAGTAAATCACAAAAAATGAGGAAAAACTCGGTAGCAGTACAAGTGAAAGAAGAGTGCACACGTATATCAAAAAATAAAAAACAATAACTCTAGTACGAGACGATAAGGGAGGAAAAAATAAACAAATATAGCGATAGGTATGTGGCCATTTCCACCAACCATGTATATGGCAGATCCTATAATAAGAGTGTTAGATTTCCCTCTTTTTATGTTTTTTATATATGCTTATATGCACAGACCAAGTAAATAAAATTATTGTTATACGGACACACCTCGTAGCCCATGGGACGGTCGTTTGTATGCTATAGTATGATCAGTCTTTAAAAAAACTGCAAACTATACTATTCAAAATAGAATGTACATGGTCTTTAAAAAAAATCCTAGTCACTTGCAAGAAAAATCAAACAAACCAAGCAGATATTGGATGTACGAACTTATTGGACACGGTCACAGTGACTACTCAACTAATCGAATACAAATTCCGACAATATCAAAGGAAAAAAATTTCGTACACATAGAGTACGTCGTACAGACAACATGACAAATAGCTAGACTGTCGTCTAGTTTATTACACGAACCAAGAAGAGATACAGACACATATATCAATGAATATGCTGCTCTGATTAAAGATCTAACTAAAATAATAATCAACTGACACATAAGGTGTTTCTGATACGAATCTGTCACGGTAACACAACCAAGACAAGAAACCTGCAAAAATGTAGGTAATAGTAAGATATCATATGGCAAAGATATTAAATAAAGTACATATGTAATCTATGTAATATATTCATGGTTCAAGCTATACCTTATCAAAAAGGCCTCAGTCTTCTGTATTCCAGCCCAAGAAAATTGTGAATGATAAAAAATACTATGTGTTCGAGGCAGGTCACAGGAGGTAAATGACCATTATAAGTAAGAACACTCTCGGACTGAGCAACTCCTGCAACATAAGGGCGGACCACATGTACCGGAAGAACATCATCGAAAGAAATGCATGCATGTGCTAAATATGTCAAGATAGCTTCTTTGTCACGCAAAAGCCTAGCTCTGTCGGAAGCAAGGTGCATCGCATGGACACCATTAATGCATGCCTGGTTATCAGCAGCATGTAGCTGTGTAACAATAGTGTTCAGAGAGCTATAATTAACATCGTCGAGGACCATATTTCCATTATAAAGAATCATTTGTATAGCCTTCTCGGCTACATTTTCCTTGGCCTCATCAGGAGTCCTGCATGGGATACTAAACAAGTCGTGAAATACAGAGTGGCAATGCATGGCCGTACTCCCACCGGTGGGAATAGGCAGCTTCAGAGTGGCAATGCACATGCCATCAGACGTGGTGCGAACACCCTCGGACTACATCGCAAGGCCGAGCCTTTCGCATATCTCCTCAAGGATTTTACGACGATTTAGAACAAGTACCTGCACAACAAAAAAAAAAACGCAATAGAAAGGGTCAGAGCAAATATTAGCTAGCACGAGCGCGCAATAGAATCGATGTGGTATAGATGGCTCGCAACCTGCCGTGCCCGTGATGAAGCCATGGGACACGATATGATAGTGCTCTAACCGAGTGACGGAAATACGTATAGAGCGTGGCATCATTATAAGTGGACACCACTAGGACAACAATCATTGCGGCCATGCACGGTGACACATGGAACCGGGCTACATGGAACTGGAAACAGGAGGGAAAAAGTAGGAAACATGTGTGCACCATCCAGAAGAAGCAAGGAGCCAAGTGTAGCCGAACGCGGCAAGGCATGACAGTTGCTATCGCATACATAATTTTTTTTGAGAAGCGAACAATGTATAGAATTGATGGATGCATGGCCACAGACAACATACGACAACCGCAAGAGTTAGACAATAAATAAAAGATGGCACGAAGATGGGTGGATGCGTCCAAATAATAGAGTCAAACAATAAAGACAAGACGGTGAGCATAAAAGCTAGCATGTGTGAGGCCAACAGTAACAATAAAGGCCAGACGGCGAGCATAAAAGGTAGCACACGTGAGGCCAACAGTGTGCAAGCTACAAGAAAGAATCCAAAATTCCATGTTAACAAATAGGTTCTCCGTCTATTAATGGAAACATGCACGATCTACGAAGTAGCATGGGTCTAAGAGTTTCAATAAACCAACATAAAATAGGTAGCACAGTCTATTGCATGTAGCCTATTGTTAGGATCGGCATGCATGTAGCGAATGCATCGAACAGGGCAACAAAATATGTCCAAAAACCCGCGTCACATTTCTAACATCATTCACATGCATGCTACATGCGCATTAATCAACGCTAGAACGTACGTCCAAAGAATCGTGTTAGAAGCACACCAATGCATGTCAATAAATAATCACAAGCGACTTTGATGAGTCATCAACTCTTGTCACTGCTCGCATGCATGGCACAAACGCAATAGATAACCGCAAAGTATATGTCCAAATATTCATATTAGGAGGACATATGTGTATGTCAATAAGTGAGGAGCACACACGTCCAAAGAATCGTGTTAGAGGCTCATCGATCCATGTCAATAAATAAGCACAAGCGACCTTGATGAGCCATCAAATCTCGCCACTGTTCGCACGCATGGCACAAACGCAATAAACAACCGCAAAAGACATGTCCAAAGATTCGCGTTAGAAGGCCACATACGCATGTCAGCAAGTAAGGAGCACACACGTCCAAAGAACCGTGTTAGGCCCTCCACAGCGTGTGTTTTCATCGGTGCCATATTCAATTTTTAGTTTTTGGCATCGATGCCCTACGCTGCCCAACCGGTGCCAAACAAAAATTTCTGGGCATCGGTTCTCCTACTTGCTCCGATGCCACAAACTCTCCCGCAATAAAATATTGATTCCAGGCTGCATGGTAGCTGCTGTGAAGCCAAATTCTAGACTAGTTCTCACGAATGCATGTAAGAAAAATGTTTGTTTATGCATGTGGAGCTTAAGTTGAAGCGGTGCCAAATTCACAACGTTGTGGGACGGGTGCCAAACTATTTTGTTCTGTCATCCCTGACAACATGCAATACTTTTGATGAATGTGGCACCGCCTACGCTGTGGAAGGCCTTAGAGGCTCATCAATCCATGTCAATAAATAAGGACAAAGCGACCTTGATGAGCCATCAAATCTCGCCACTGTTCGCATGCATGCTGCAAACGCAATAAACAACCGCAAAGGATACGTTCAAAGATTCGCGTTAGAAGGCCACATACGCATGTCAGCAAGTGAGGAGCACACACTCGTCACGGTGCCATACGAACCTGACAGAGACAATAAACACAAGAACAGGTTTTCGTGATATAGAAATAAGAAAAAAGAAAAAGAAGAAAAAGAAGATCAATGCCAGAGCATATTATACACATTCTACTCATCTTAGGAGAAAAGCAGTTAGAAAACACATTAGTAGAACACAAAGCAGAAAAAAACTACAAGACAGAACATGCTCATGTAGAGCACACCTATGTGGCGACAGAAAAAATAAATAAAAAAATTGGACGTCAAGAAAAGATAGATGCCGTGGAAGGGAAAAGGGGCACACCTCTGCCGTGGCAGGGAAAAAATCAGACGACAAGAAAAGATCGATGCCGCGGCAGGGAAAAGGGGCAAACCTGTGCCACGGCAGGAAAAAAATCCGACGGCAAGAAAAGATCGATGCCGCGACAGGGAAAAGGGGCAAACTTGTGCCGTGACAGGAAAAAATCGGGAAATGCAGGAGGCAAAGTAACGAGGGAGCGTCCCGTCAATGTGAATCTAAAGAGTGCCATACATCAGGAGGGAGGATCGCGCAGCTGGCATATCACGTAGCTGCCGTGGCAGAAAAAAGGGCATATCGGTGTAGTGGTAGGAACATAAATTTAGGGCGCACCAATTATGGAACACGCAAAAACACACATATCTTATGTAGCACTTGTCATTCTGAATACATACACGGGAATGTACGCGGGACTAATATCTATGATTTTAATATTGAAATACATACGTGGAATATAAGACGCATATACTTATACAAGAATATTGTGATGGTAAAATAAGACCGTATGGGAGGGCCATAGGCAAAAGTCGACCAATACACGGGGAAAACACACAGTTATTATTAAACAAGGATAGAACGTACAACACAGAAAACCTACACGCTGACTAACAGCACGAGAGGAGAAAATACAACTTTATTATTAGGCAATGACTAAACATAGAGGTTTTAGGAGCTACAATGGCTAGACAACAAAACAAAGACAATATTCTTGAGGAGTTACGCTGAACTTAAACATGAAACTAATGATCGATGAGACATTAGAAGACTCCACACCAAAGATCACCTCTTCAATGCACCCGAACAAAGTAAACAGAGTGGAAAACAAAACACACATCAGAAGAAGGAACATAGAAATTAAATGGAACACACAAATTAGCATAAAATTAGAAATAAAAATAGTACCTTTTAATACCGAAGCCCATGGTCTAGCCCGAAATATCAGAATCTGTGACCGTCTTTACCATGGTATAACCAGAACCAAGGAGATCATGGATAATAAAATATGCTACTTGCTCAATGCGCGTCGTGGGAGGCACGCTACCGGTATATATAAGCATATTGGGAGATATACTGGTGGCTGAATCCACGGAACAAATGACCTCTATAGGCAAAACATCACTGGCCAAAGTGCAAAGGCGCGTGAGACATGAAAGAACATCGTATTTTTCATGTATAAGTATATCTCTTTGTTGTGCAAGCCTCTGAGCACGAACACCACTATTATATGATTGCCTGGTGGCAATCTGTAAGCGATCAAGAGCAGTGCACAACGAATCATAACTGATATCATTGATCGCCAAATTACCATTGTCCATGATCTTCTGAATTGCCTCTCAAGCCATTGTATCAGTTGCTTCTTCTTGGCTTCTACAAGGATCGCCGAATACTGCCTGTAGCCTGGCCGCTGTTAGGTCCCCGGCAACGGGAATGTGAAGTTTCATCCATGAAGTGTACAATCCGCAATCGTTCAGGTGTAACCCTTCAGAATGAATAGCCAAGCCTGCAAGCTCACATATCTCGCCCAAAATTCGATGACGGTTTAGCGCGAGCACCTGTAAAGAAAACAACACATGAAAATAAGCGAGTTCATACTTACACAAATTAGCGGTCTGTAAATTAGCAGCAAGCCTCATAGAACTCTAGAAGTAATAAAAATAAAAATCAGGAAAGAAACATCTGGCATGCAACCTGCTGTGGTCGGGAGGAAGAGACGGAATATGGAAACATCCTGCTCCGTTGATCTAACGAATTCACTGATATACATTCCTTTTTATACCAATACTTGCCTTTAGTGGACACACAACGTGGCTGGAGGAAGGTGGAGGCAAGGGATGCCACCGCCATGCGCTCAAGCCGACGCGTGCACTGCACAACCGTAATACATGCAATGGATGCCACTGCCATGCACTCAAGCCGACACGTGCACTGCATGCCATAATACATGCAACGGATGCCACCGCTATTCACTTAAGCCGACGCGTGCACTGCATGCCGTAATGCATGCAACGGATGCCACCGCTATTCACTCAATTCAATGCGTGCACTGCATGGCTACATGGAAAGCCGAATAAAGAACCAACGGTAAAAGAAGAAGGGTGTAATGTCACGCGCGCCAACGCCCAGCATGGGCATAAGCTAGGCTGTAATGTCACGTGCACCAACGCGCAGCGTGGGCATAAGCTAGCCTACAATGTCGTGCCAACGCGCAACATAGGCACAAGCTAGCTTGCAATGTCACGCGCGCCAACACACAGCGTGGGCACAAGCTAGCCTGTAAAGGCACGCACGCCATCGCGCAGAACAGACAGCAACGAGGGCACGCGCATGAAGACAGGTTACTCTGCAACGGCACGCATACCCGTGAACTACATAGGCAACTTTAATGGAACTCACGTGCGGTACCTCGTCGGAAGGTGCATGCATGCATGCACGCATGGCCGTGTTACACTCTTGTCGGTTTGTATGATATTGACAACTCACCCACATGCCGATATAGGACAAAGCAAGCACAGAGAAAAAATAGGGGCCCCTAAACACCGTTTTATGTATTCATTCACTCCGTGAATTGCATGTTACGTATCAAGAACTGCTGGGCGGCAACGATGGTTCAACTTTCGCACATTTCTTGAACAGAAGAGAAGCATAGACTGCACATGGCCTAAATGTGTTCCAGCCTAGGCAGCGCGTGTTGCCATGGAACACGCTTATTTATGTAACCAGGCATTCTTCCTCTCGTAAGAAGTAACATGCTCTAGAATCAATTACGTGTGATTCATACCAACGTTTGGACATACATAAAAAATTACAAACATTTAAGGCAAGGGAAAAGATAGATAAGCTCGCAAAGATAAGGGAAAAAAGTAATCTGGAAGAAACCTACCAAATCCCTGCTCGTGATCAACTCGTAGCACATACCATGCAAACAACGAAGTAGAATTCATTCATTCTAGCGTATACGAAGATGTAACGTATTTTTACTTATTTAAAAAAGAAGAGCACGTCTATGATCGCTCGGAGAAGTTAACGCGGCAGACGTATCGCCCATACAAGAGGAGGTAAATTATATTTATTTAAAACGAAAAGGATAAATCTAATAAGAAAAGAGCTGCCGTAGCTAAAACACACAATTATCATTATTCGTACAAGAAGAACAAGCACCAGCAGGATAGCTACCGCGGCAGAAAAGAGAACCAAATCTTTGCCGCGGTAGAGAATGCCTCCCTCCAAATTGTGTTTTCATCTCAACCTAAAGGTCGCGGTCCTAATCTCGCGGCAGAGAAGCCCTCACCCAAAGACAGTAACGGAATAAAGAGGCACAAAATAAACATGATAAAAAAATACTCGTTTATTCCATGATACAAGGGAACTCGATAAATATTCCAAGATACATTAAGGACAACGCATGATCGACTAAAAGATCCGCGAAATAAATGACCTTATTGATCGAATACAGGAAACATGAGTGAGAAAAGATTACATAAATTAAACTTAATTAGCATGCATGGTAACAGAAACAACCATGGTGCCAATAGGAGCAATTCCTTGTGGATCAATCACACTTGAATCAGTAAGAGTCAGAGGAAGACACTTGACCCTTATCTGCTGTGGAATCTTCCTTGGGCTCATACACCACACCAAACACTTATAGCAAGCCACACTCTTACCGAAAGAACCAGCTGGATCTTCTATAACTGTAAGGTGATCCTTGACCATGCAGAATTGTGCCAAAACATATTCGACTACTGAGGGTATACACAAATTACATGGTAGCCAGCCAGGCTGAGCCGAGCGATCCTTGTCATGATGCACCCAAGAGAACCAAACATAGGAGACCACTCATGAAGAGTAAACTCACCTGCCACAATCTCATGGCTCAGCAACAAGGCAAGCATATCATACAGGGAACACAAGTTAGGCTGCCTCGAGACAGATAGCAAAAAATTTCCACCATCAAACTTCCTGACATCGACCCGAACAGAAGCATCATCTCCAAGCAACGCATGCACGTCACTGGTATCCTTTAGCCCGATCCCTGACGGGGCACCGACACTACCATACCACACAACCTCTGGATCACATCATTGTTTATCAGTGCGCTTGAAACATAGCTTTCTGCTGGAGACACAATATGCTCTGCCTCACCACCGTCATTGGGCCCATCCACAGTATAAGGAACAACACCTTGCCCGTAAATATATCCAGTAGCCTCAAGAATTATAGCATAACAACATAATAGCAAAGAAGGAACACTACTCTCCTCACCCGGCAAAGATGTCTAGGTCTGAGCAACTCTAACCTTGATCATGTTTGGAATAGGAGTCCTCCTCTGAGATCGAGCATAGCAGGTAAAAATAGAGGCATCCACCATTGAATCAGTCTCCGAAGGGACATAATCAAGAGCACAACACGGACTCAATATCTGCTCTACGATAGCATGTGACCGCAAGTGGAGAGGAAGGCTTCTCAGAGTCACTACCACACGCTGGTTAGTAATAGTTCTGAAAAGATGGGGCATACCATCTAGAGCAGTAATTCTATAGGGCACACCTTCTACGTAAAAAAACTACCATTGTTAGTAGCTTTGAGAGCTCGTACTACATGCTTATGATGTGCAAAAGTAACCATCATTGTCTCTGATATAGACATATGCACCCGTAGATGAGGCCTAGTGCTAAAGATATCCCTAACAGTAACAAGTACTACCTCGGGAAAATGCTGACCTGTGGCGGAAATTGGTTGGATAACAAAACAAGCATGCAGGGGTGCACAGATTCTAGTAGATTGCTGGATCTCTCCCATGAACAACTCTTTAACGGCAGGCCTACAATCAGCCATGGCTAAAAAAAGAAGGACGTACACAAATCCTGCAAGAAAAAATAAGCATCTTTTCAGCCAAAAAAAGGCACAAAGAAAGGGATAGTAAACATACACAAGTTCTAGTGAAAGCAGGACCTAGCCTCTCCGAGCAACGCTGCACCCGAGCACGATCGCCACAAGCTTTCACTGCAAGAAATAAGCAACACAGCGGCGAACACGACGTCTTAGAAGGGAGGACACGACACACGACATGAGTACCTCCAGATAAGCATGCCATGTGGAAGCACCCATGCACAGTTGGCATGCATGGCCCTGAAAACACTATGCCCATACTCAACAGCACGACAGAAAGTTTTTTTAAAAAAATACACCACGTAGACAAAATAAATCCATGCAAGATGAATATAGAATAACCCAATAAAAGAAAAATAATATAAACATAGAGCAAGCAACACATATTGGAAATAATTATAGATCGTTCCAATTCAACAGCAAACATACATTTAGAATCTAGATGGAGCTAACATCTAGATCTAATACAAGAGAGCAATGCGCTCACATCGAGCAGCATGTTATTCAAAAGATAAATAACATCAACAGAGCACCGTTAAACAATGAAGTGGAGCCCAGATACTTAGAGAAAAGTCATACGTCCTCCTGCCGGATTAGAACCAGTGATATATTGTTGCATAGAATCCGTGAATTCCTCTACCCGTTTCCGGAGAGACACTGGCCATGCATGTACACATGCAGGAGAAGCGTGTCCACGGAATGGTATTACATTAGAAAACTAATCGCATATCTTCTCGAGGCACTTCATCCTCCTCCTATGCTCAGCCCGCACCTCAGACGCTTCTCTCCTGGTAGCATTAAGCAACCTCTCGGTCGAGCTTGCCCATTCCTGGGCAGCTTGAGCACTCGCGGTCGCAGTACGCAGGGCCGCAAAATTATAATCATCAATAGCAACGCCATGGTTATTACAGCGGAACAGTAGAGCCGCCTGAGCAACATTTTCCTCGGCAGCAGCGGTTGTAGCGGCCGCATGGCCACAGAACGTCCGACGCTGCCTACCTCTTTCACCTGTATGTGGGGGAAGGTCCATGCTTAGCCAGCCCGTAAAAGTGTCTGATCCGCTACCATGAGAGCCGGAACCATGGATACGCAAACCCATGGTCATAGCAACAGCCTGTAGAAGAACATGCCGTGGAATATAAACCATGGTCATCGCCTACAGATTAAAACACAAAAAAATTATGGGTAGGAAAGGATTTCCAAGATAGCACGTAAACCATAACCGAAGAACACACGTCATACCCCCTATAACCATCATCGGTAGGACAAAGGTTATCACCATCGCTATCCATGAGCTCTAGACAGAGAAAGCATTCACTTGGAAGTGCAAACAAGTAGGATCACAAGCGTGCCTTCACAAGAGAAGAATATATAGCACGAATAGGAGGTGTATCAGAAGACGACGCACGACCACGTAGCTATAGACACTTGGAGAAGATGGCACCAACACGTCACACAGGGCGACCGATTTAAGACATAGGATCCATGCACAAGAGACACTCCCAAAGAGCGCAGAAGCAGCAACCGGAATATACAAAGATAGTGAAAGGAATACAACATTTACTGTAAAATGGGAAAGAAAACATAGGGAAATTACAACAAAAAAACTATCATAATTCGTACAAAACAACAATGGTATACGACATAGAATTAACATGAGACAACACTACACAATAGTACATGTAATTACACTTGGTTGAAACTTGCCATACTCCAGATCCATGTACCGTTGGATGGTTCCCGTGCCTGAGTTCGAAGTAAAAAAAGAGAGGTAGTGCATACGTCCATTTTACCAAAACATAGGAAGCTCTCAATGAATAAATTCACCGATCATGAGCAACACAGACTTGCTAGAGTACACAAAGCCAAAAAAACACAGCCCCCTGCAAATGGAAACCTGCAAATCACAACACGGAATCAGTTATATGGACATAAAAAACGAAAACTCTAATCCAGCAAAAGTATAGATAATACAAACACAAGGCAGTGCTACACGCACCGTACCGCTACAATAGCCCGCAAGAGTATACCCCAGCCTAAACAAAAAGGACACCGCTCTATGACCAAACTGAGAGAGCAATAGATCGTAGGCATCACACGACAAGCACATATTTTTACAGCAAGGTGGGTAACACCGAGGATATAAGAAGACACAGTACACGTGGAGAACACTGACACACGTCAAACAATATACACAGCATGTGAGACAGATGGCACAACCCACGGTGACACCGTGACCATCCAGATACGGGCACACACACGCTTTTTTATTATCCAAACATACCCATTTCTCTCCGAGAAGCGTAATGTACACAAAAAAAGAACACCCATAAATAGAAAACAGCTGAAAGCACCTGAAGCCACCATCCTTTTTTGCGACGGTGAAGAGAAACATAAGAAAAGGAAAAACAATTCTTTCGTGACGTGACAGGAGACCGCAACAATCTAGAGCACTACCACGGTAGATAGACCACTAACCCTCGTGACACGGCAGGAAAACTGCAGGCAAATCCTATGAGGCGGCAGATCCTGCCGAGGCAGAAAAAGCAACGTTTCCTATGACGCGGCAACAAATCGCGGGGAAGACCCTGCTGCGGCAGAAAAGGCACCATTTCTGTAACGTGGCAGCAAGACACGGCAACTCTAAACGACAAAAAAAGAGCATGTATGGCATGCATTTATTACAACAAGCAGACATTGATTTATTACAATAAGCACACATTGTCTCAAATCGGAGAGGGACCAGCCCAACAACTGATCGGAGAGACCAACTAAACATTTGGAACATTAACCAAGATAAAAGGAAGTAAGCGACAGAACTAATCCATGGCGGACAAGGCATCGACCATCACACGCATATATCGAGAGAAAATCACTTCCTGCGACCAAACAAGTTCTTGGCAGCTTTCCTAAAAAAAGATTATACACATGTCAAAACAATGAAGGAAGCACCAAGGACTATATAAAAAGGAAGACACACGCCACCAACACGACATGAACAAAGCACCTACCCTTTCTTCGAACCGTGTTGATTGCCAGCAGATCCTTTCCGCTTAGTAGTCTCGGCAATGCAATCATAATCCTGCATATCAAGAACATCATCGTTTAGACACGCAAAGGCACACCCAAGAACTAAACACCTAAGAAATGTGTAGGAAACAGTACCTAAACAGAAGCACACTCAGACAACGCCTCTTTAGCTGGGGTAGTACCACCCTCTAATAGCTGCAAAAAAATCCCCCGACGGGGTAGCAATGAGTGAAGGTGGCGGTGTTCTAACGCCGGCAATATCCATCTGAGGATGAACATTAGTCTCGTCCACCATGAGTACAGAGGTCTCATCGGCTGAAACATGGACGGTCGATGCACGAGAACCACCTTCGCCTACAACAGGAGTAGAAGATGACGACACATGCTGATCGAGATCAGGCGCAGGCAAAGGCTCAGCCGATTACACACGATAGTGAGTATGCATTGCATTGAGAGACTTATTGGTGGGAGTGACAACCACCAAAAAACGACGGCCAAGAAGACCGGTTATTTCCGCTGGAACATAATCAAGATGACCTCTAGAAGTAGACACAACAAGCAAAGCCTGTTTACCAACTATAGCCTCGCCGGGAGGACCAAAAAATGTAAATTCTGTGATCTTAGCCTCCGATGAATCAGGAGCATCTGCATCGACAGCCTGCAACATGATCCTACACCTATCCAAAAAAGGGAGAAAGTTAAAAGAATAAAAAATTAGTAACCCCCCCCTAAAACAGGAGCATAGCATACTACCTCGGTGTAGGAACAAGATCGGTACAGCGGGGGCATTTATACTTATCATCTTCAAAGACACGCCTTTTCCAGCAATCCTTACAGCTCATGTAGTACCAATCCTTTGTAGACAAAACCCTTGTAACACAGATCCTTAATTTGTAAGGCTGATTCTACAACAAGTAAGAAACACATTAGAAGGAAAACGCAGGAACCGCTAACCTGAGCAACAAGGAAGCAATCCAGCAACAAATCAACAAATATAAAACATGCTTACCATAATATCATTTGGCTCAAGAGTAGACACGTGCTCTATAGTGGTTTCGATTGGTTCACCGTGCTTTTGATCGGAACCATGCCACACAATTCGATGAGGCATGTTCTTTGTGCTTTTCAATTCCCAAATAAAGAAAAAAAAGTAAAATCAAACACATATCGAAAAAAAACACATAATAAATATGGTGAAGACAAACCTACCTCTCACGTAGAGAAGCCACCTCATCAACCGGTACATTAACGTACCACCTTGTAGCAGAAGTACTCTTAAAAGCAAGCAAACCTAAATTAAAAAAAAACACAAATCCATGAGACCGCACACACACGTATACAAAGAAAAAAAAGTAACCCAAATTTCATGGGGTTGACATAAAACCAAAGATCAACACCTGAAAACTGGCCAACTGTCATCTCCACTACTATTAAACAGTCAAACAATATCTTTCCTACGTGCACCCCACTTATATACGCACACACCAACCAGAACCGCACGATGAGTCCAATCAATCCCAGTCTAACAGCCACCGTTACTTTAAGTGGGGCCGATGTGCACTTAGCAATTTCCTTTGCCTGACAATTCTCCACCGCAGAGGAAAGTACAATTATCGCATCTCCTACAATCACGCAGGTCTGCTGTCTAAAAAAGGAAACTGACATCAATTTCATTCCAGAATCCCTACAATCACGCAAGTGTGCTATCAAAAAAGGATGAAATCAATTACACCACCGCCCCAAACGACGCCCAGTCACCTCAATTCACCACCGCGCTGGACGACGCCCAGTCGCCTGCCTGCACGACGACCTTGCAGCCCTGCACCACACCATCGCCCCTGCACGATGACCTTATAGGTGGCCGTTTCTCCTTCACCTCCCTTGACCCATACGACTGGAATCCAATCGACTCCCTGTATGGCGACCTCAACATCCTACACTGCAGTGTGTTGTAAAACATGGTATTCAGTTAACTATACTCTGCTTTTCTTCTCCTACAAAATTGGATTTGATTAAAGACACAGTTTTAATCTTTTAACTATAATGCTCCCATGCTACAGCAAAAATACCTCTATATGGGAATAAATTGAGAAGATTGGGTGTGGGAACGACAGCAAAAATACCTCGGTAAAGCGAGTTTAGTCTTTCCCTTGTTTCTGCATTTCTTCATATCTTCATTGATTAGCTCGTCCTCGGCGAGTTCTTAGCTAATATTCTATTGGCAGCATGTGCACATAGACCTTGACTAATATTTTGATGAAAAATAGATAAACCAAAATATCATAATCATATACATATCTTAGAATAAACAAGAAATTGCCGATTTGTCAGCCAGTTCTTGCTAATATTCTACATTTCAATGATTAACTAAGTCTAAATATGGTGTGCAGATTATATTCCACATTTCAATTATTTTGGATTTAAATATTGTGTGCACATTATATTCCACATTTCAATGATTTTGGATTTAATGATGTGGATATTCACAGGAGGGCGACGATATGTCATCTCCCAATCACCATGATTCCCGCATCCCGTTTCAGGATATAAGCAACAACCACTCCTTGGGTAAGTATGAGCAACCTGACTTTTTAATCACGATAGTATATTTTGATGATGTGCTAACTTGCGGTATGTAATATCTAGACCGTAAAGAGTTAAAGAGGCAAAGGAACAGAGAATATTATGCTCGAAATAAATATGATATTCTGAAAAGACGTCGCCAAGCCCGTGAAAATAAGCAGGCTTCTGCTACACTGCTTAATGATGAGCAAGATGTACCACATACACCCTTGACCATGCCCATATGCAAGAATTATTTTCATCTTGATGCTTCTAAAATTGTCCGGGCGCTAATGACATAATTTAATGATCCACTCCGTGATTTACATAATTGAAGCTCATGATGCTACGTCGGCTGTCGCTCCCAATAGGGAGCATACCATATTTCAGGACATCACTAACACCCACAACTCAGGTAATTGTCAAACAATTTTTCATGCTACCTTGCAATCTTGAACAGTCAGCACAGTGTAGGGTCACAGTACAACATTAGTTAATTTTTTCACAGCAAAAGACGCACGCTTATGCACAAACCACGAGATGCAGTGAGACTCGCTAAAAGAGAACTAAGACTAAAATAGATATACTGAATTCCAGCACAATAAATAGCTCATGGCCGCTAATACGGAGCACTCTATACTGAATTCCAGTTAGGCATCTACATGGTCCATGCGCTGATCATCATGTGATGCCTAAGCCTAAAGCAGAAATAGCATAGCGTTATCATAGTTACAGGTAGCATCCCGACAGAATGTGAGTATGCCCATGTATGAAAATGTCTGTTGTAGCTAATATGAACTAGAGTATTATGAACTGTATTTTCTGATCATTGGTGTAACTCGATTCAATTAACATGATGCTATAACTCGATTCAGTTATGGTGTGTACAATTTATCACAGTAATGCTTGTTATTTTTTCAGTTCACTGGTTTGAGTTTACTGTAATGCCATGACCAAATGACTTCAACGATCAAGCAACTTATAGAAGATTTTCAGATGCCGATCCAAGGCCCCACGGGATTTTGGTGGGGTAAGGATTGTCTTTTTTCTTTGAATATATTTTTCTGAAAGAAGGCAAAGGATTGTGACGTGCACTACTGATCGCCTAAAGCAAATTTCTCTTCGAAAGCCATATGCAGTTGCCATCATGTACAGTATGTGGTTGAGCTGATGCGACGCAAATATCAACAATAGTGGAAAGTCAGGAGTTAAAAGCCATGCTCTGTTTCCCCAATTTGCACAATCACATTAGCAGAAACTGCAAGTTGAGCACCAAAATTTGGCATCGGAGGCCAAGACAAAGGATGTTATATAGGCGCGATATCTTTTGTTCTCTCTCGCACGCGCATGCCCTTGGCGCAGACGACGGAGAGGCAAACCCGGCGGCCGGCCGGCGCTCCGCGATCATGGACCGGTCACAGATTACGAGTAGTTTTTCTCTGCTCCTTCTAGCTATCGCGGCCGCAAGTTCAGTAGTTTTCTCTTAAAGCTTTGTAGCGGTTTTTTCCCTTGCTTGTTTCTTTCGTTAATTATTTTTTAAGAGAGGCGATGAATTTCAAGTAAGAAGGTCATGAGTTTATGAATCAAATGGTTGGTTTTTTCAGTTTTTACCACAAGCATATAGAGCCACCATTACTGGAGAAAATAAGAGACGGCCGTAATTTGTCGGAATGTAAAACAAACATTAATAGGCTTACTCTTTTCTTCCTCTTTCTGGTTGCCAGACCACAATCACAATATTTCGGAAGACTATCTATGTTATGTATTGCATCAATAGCACTTTTTATCTACCCCAGTTACAACACAAAAATGATCACTAACTTGCTCTGATTTTTATAGATAGGAGAAAAAGTGGGAGCAAACAAAATATAACTAACCTCCGGTAGTTCCAGAACCGCTTCAGAAGAAGCATGAACGTTGTTAAATCTCCTTTGCATCATTGACTAGAATAGAATATAACTAACACCAATATTCAGTATACATAACGGGGGTATTTATTTTGGCGCTAGGCAGTATGGACATGGTACTTATACCAAATGCATGAAATCAGGTATGTTCTACCTTCCTCCCTCTTGAAGGGAGTGCAAAGAACTGTTTGTACAGCCGGAGGCGGCCGGCGCTGCGAAGCCCTCGAAAACGCGCGGTAGCCATGGCCGCAAATCCGGTACATAAGGGCATGTTTAATGGGGACGCTAATCATGGGCGCTAGGGTGAATTTTCCAGCGGTTTGGTCTAATTCCTATCCGTTCCTGGGATTTAGCTTAACGTCGCCGTAAAACCAAGCGTCGAGCGCTTCCTTCTTTTTTTTTCCTCCGCTTAGAACAACTCAACCCGCAGCGGGCGCTATTCACATGCAGAAAAATAAAATTAGCGCCTCAACCTGACGTCTCGCGTTGAGAGTCCTGGGCAGCTACGTTAATACTTGATTTTTTTTGGCAACTTAAGCGTCGATACAAGAGTCTTGCATTGTAAATGCCCTAAGGGGCCCTTTCCTTTGTCTCCGGCGGTGCCTCGGCATGCTCGCCAGGTGAAGAATGGGGAGCAGCGGGAGAACGAGGAGGGTGCAGAACCACGCCGGGGCGTGGGGAGGCAGGTGACGGGCGCCAGGACTCTCAGGGGACGGTGGGGAGGCATGTGGGGGCGCATGACTTCACCGTCATCGGAGCCGCGAGGAGGCAGATGAGAGGCCGGGCGCCGGACCTCGCCGGGGCGGTGGGGCTGTGGGGATCGGTTTGCTCGATATGGGAGGGGCTTGGCTGGAACCGGCGGAGATGGGCGTCGTCGAAGCCAGCTGCGAGAAGGTGGGTACGTCGAGGCCAGCGGCAGGGAGGAAGGGTCGTGAGCTTCCCTTTTACCGGCGGTAGGAGAAAATGGTAAAGGGGATCAGAGGAGGAGGCAGTCGGATAGGAGTGAGGAAGAGAGTAGGAAAGGTCACGCGTCCGATCGGGCGGGGTGAGTTTTTTTACTGTCACTCCTCTTATTGTTTTTATTTTGCCGGTCCTTATATCTGTCAAGTTTTTCCTATAATTTATCCTTTTATAAAATACTGGGAACTTTTATTAATTAAATATGTATAAAACTAAATCATCATGACTTGTAATCGTGTGATTTGTGGATGTTAAATATTTTCGTGAACAAGTATATTTCGCTCGATATCATATGTTAAATATTGTATTATTACAATTTCGTAAACAAACTTTGAATACTACTTTCATAGGCTCAAAAGAAAAAAATTGGACAAAATTGGATTCTATTTTCTATAAAAATGTTGTATAATGCATATATATATTGGTTTTAAATTGAGTGAGTACATATTTTTAAGTGTGGAGAAAATGAAGCTTCGAATATTCCAACCATCAAATGAAGCATTATATATCACATAAATGGGTGAGAAATCACCATCAAAGAAACAAATAGTAGATAATATTGTTTAGTTATTTTTTAAAAGTATTTTTTGTAGCTAAATATGACAAATTCATGTGATCGTGAAATTCATATGAAGGCATGTGTTTAGATCGTGTGTACACCCACTTACATCATTAGGCATGAGGCACCTTTAAGAGCCAGGGTAAATGAACTCGTTAAAAGGGAAACAAGTTTGCACATGGATATTTTTATTGTAAGTTATAAGAACGTGCGTTGCACGGTGCACGCTTACTATCCCAACAAACATAACAGTGATAGGCTCCTCGATAGATGCCTCCCACAAACCAGCAACATCAAAAGTCTCAGCAAATTGTCCCCAGAGGGTAACAACGGCTTGTTCTCTAAGATACAAGAAAAAAATGTAGTATTAATAAAAAATAAGAAGGAAAAATTACCGCAAACACAGAAAGAAACAAGAAAAAAAAAGACAAACCTTCCATCGCTAATATAAACATGACGCTTTGGCTGCCTACTCTTGCCAACTCTAGACATGACCTCGCTAACTTCAGTTACAAGACCAATAACATCTACAAACAACAATAAATAGTCCAATGAAATAATAACACAGACAATTCAAGGGAGAGCAAAAATAGAAAGGACGAAAGGAACAAGCTTTACTTGACAAAAGCAAGTTACGATCCACTTGTTCGGCCAACACCGAGAAAGGAAATGCATTGTAGGCAAACATAGGAAAATTTTCAGGCTGAGGAACAAACTCTTTCACGAGTGTCCTATGCGTAAAACAAATCCGCAAGGGATGATCCACAGCCCTATACGACCTCTTAGCATCGTACAAATTAAAACGATCAAGCAAGTACACAGATCCTTCGTTGAGCTTTTCCCTAAACTGAACAATACCATCTGAAGGCACAAGGCCCTCCATAGTACCACCCTGCAAAAAAAAGAGATAGAATGAGCACAGAAAAACTAAAAACAAATCTGTGCACAAACGATCCAAAAAAATGAACTGAGTTTTTACCTAACGATCAACAACAACAAAGTCAAGCTCATAAAGAACCCCATTATCCTGACTCCTAAACTCCCATATCCTAGCAAATCGTACAACCACTTTCCAGCGATAAGAGGCACGAGATATCTCTCGAAGAAGAGACCCCTCCATCGAAGAGAACAGAGAACAAATCAGTGGAAAACACAAAGAGGAACAGATAGAAGGAAAGGAAAGAGGAAGAAAAGGGGGCAAACTTTGAAGAAGAGAAGCCGTAGAAGAAACACAAGAGAATGAAAACATAAGATAAACACAGAAGATGGAATAAAAAAGCACCGCCCGTGACGGAGAAACCAACGAAGACACGTACAGAACACGCAGCCACGTGTATAGCAAACAGCAGCCACGTGTCAGGCTAAACACCGCGGAGCCTACACGCACACCACACGGTGGACACGAATCGCACGAAAAGATAAGAAAAATGAAAAAGAAAATTCGTCATGCAAGTGGCCCAATAGGCCCAGTCAGCCAAACGATTACCTAGTGGAAAATTAAAACGAAACGCACACACAAGCCGGGAAGAAAAAATCAGTCACAAGCTATGGCCCAATAAGACGCGATAGGTACACATTTATAAGCTGTTAACACAAGCATACAACGGTACAGTACATGCAATATTAGTCCCGACGCGACACAGATACACACTTCACGAATACGCCAACATACATAACGAAACCTACATGGCAACATCAACATCGATAGTCCTAAAAAAATCCTATCAGTGGACAACTCAGTGGCTGGATTAGCAAATCTTAGAGGAAGCAACCTAAGCCGAATACAGAGAGGAATATCTGAAACAGAGGCACACCAGACTAAGCACCGATAAGAGACCAAAGGTACTCCAAAAGCACCCTGAGAATCAGCAGCAACCTCATCATGCTTCTTCACCATGCAGTACGGACTAAGAACATGCTCTATCACCGGAGAAACAAATAAGTTACATGGCAAACCACAAAGACACAACTCAGCCACTCCTGACACAACGCTCCCAGTAGATCTATAATCAGTATCACTAGCTCACACTTCACGAGAGAGCAAAGAACTAAGCAACTGATAAAGTGTAATTGTATCTGAACGGTGAGAAAGTGACAATAAAAAGGCCCCTCCATACATCTTCCTGACCCTAACACGAACAAAGGAGATGCCATGAAATAGTGCCTCCACCTCCTCAAGATGCACAAAACGCAATCCACGGTGCGACAATAAAACAACCATAGCAGACAGTTCACGGGCAGAAGCAAGATCGACCAGACAATCCGACATGTAACACTGAATAGTTGCACCAGAAAGAGAACCAGCAGGAGAAGCTCCATCAACGCAATCTTGTACACTCACATCAACAACATAATTACTCAAAAACAGAGCCTCGGAGCCACCAATCTCATCAGCATCAGCAACACTGACTACTATAGTCCAAGGAAAATTGACACTGACATGGGAGCAAGCATGACAAACATAGAGGGAAGCATCATCCATGCATTCAGTCTCAGACGACACATAATCAACCACGCAAAAAGAAGCAAGTATCAGTTCCACCGAAGAGTGCGACCGAAGATGCAGAGGCAACTTCGTAAGTGTCACAATGACACAACTGTCAGAAGCTTCCTTGTAAAGATGATACATACGGCGATCAAGGAAAAACCCGTATGCAGCACCATCTATTAGAAGGGAGCTACCCCGATCCACAACACTAAGAGCCTCCATAGCGACAGAATGCTCCGAAAAGGACACCGCAATCTTCCCATCATTGGTCGCATCAATTGACATACACAAACCAACATTAATTCTAGATCGAATAGCACTAAGAACGGGGCGAGCTGACCGCTGAACGATAGGAGAAAGGGGCTCAAGCACGAAACAACAATGGAGAGCAGCACAATTCCTAGTAGACATCTGAATATCTCCAGCAAACACCCCGCCCATCGCTGGCCTGGGCGACCCCATGAAGCAACAACCGTGGGAAATAATTAAAGACCTATACCATGAGAAGACAAAAGAAATTAGCAAGTACACACACAGAAGGCAATTAAAAGATCTAAAAGGAGCTAACACGAACCAAGATGAACGCTCCAGAAACAAAGCACAAAGGATGAGAAAAAGAGAAGAGAGGAGTAAACAAAACAACCGGGCAGACTTATAGGACAAGACTCAAAAGAGACAAAGAGAAACACGTGGAGGTACATGTGTTATATGCAACAAGAAAAGGAGGAAACACGTCCCCACTAAGCTGCACCATCGCCACCAATGCAATCAGCCCATGAATTGACCAACCGAAGGCCCACATAGTCACAGTCAAAAAAGGCCCACACACATCGAGAGTAAAAAAACTTTCGAATTACACCAGTTTATCACGGCCCAGCAGATATCAGCTGGAGAGACCGAACATCTACAGTACACTAAACAAGGCCCAGCAGATACAAGATGGAGAGTCTCAACACGTACAATACACTAAACAAGCCACACATGGCAGGAAACACGTGGCAATAGTTCGAAATTAATAAAGGACATAATCGGGCCGATCTCAGTAGGAAATAACCATTAAGTATGAACTATAAACACTCATTGGATGAGAAGAGACCACGATAGCAGAACCACAGGTGGAACTCAGATAGCAGATTGCCATGACACGGGCACAGTATACCCAGAGTATTCGTCCACATAATAAACAAAAACTCCTCCTGCAAAAAAGGAAAAAAAAAGACTTAGAACACACATCCAAGTACACCGACATACGAGAACCCAACTAAAAGATAAAAAAGGAGCAACACACCACCTCAGAGCAGCTGATCGATTATCTCCTTGTACACAATATTCTTCGTCTGAGAAGTAGCAACACCATTTTCATCTTCGATAAGAAACTTTAGACCAACACGCGAGGTAACTCGAGACATAGCCACATAGAGCTGGCCATGAGAAAAGACAGGCTTCCAGAGATAAACACACACTTTGGACAATGTCTGCCCCTGACTCTTATTAATGGTCATACCATAACATAAGCGCATAGGGAACTGACAACACCGAAGTGTAAAAGGCCACTTTGACCCCATAGAATTCAGAACAATCCGAGGTAGACAGACACGTTGGCCTTTATTCGAACCAGTGATTATCTCACCTTCAATCACCCTCTCACCAAGCCTCTTAATAAGCAACCTTGTACCATTGCACAACCCGAGAGTCTAATTAAGATTCCCGAGAAGCATCACTGGAACACCAACTTTGAGAGCAATCTTATGAACCGGGAAATTATTAAACTCTATAGAGTGTAGAAATTCCGGAGGGTAAAGAAGATCAGCATCACAAACAAAATTTGTAGACCTAGATATACTGTCACAACTTAGATATTCCCTTCCACACTCAGGGACACGACCGAATATGTCATCGTTAATCTCATCGACCACGGCATTCGTGGGACAGACGATAGCCCGCTCAGCAAGATAATCCGGATTAGCATAATTAAAGAAAAAAGAATCATAAACACTCCTAACAACAGCATCTATGTTACTAGAAGAAGGCCGCAACAATAAATCCTGAGGAATAGACATCCAAGAAGGTATAGTTTCACCAGGCTTACACACCATCGGGACATCACCATTGCCAACGTCGAGGACCCAACGTGCAAATGAAGCAAGTTCAGCAGACTCATGCGACGATAAACCAAGACGGGTAAGTCGCATATTAGAATGCAACTTCCGCACCTTAATATGACACCAAAGGGGAGACATGATGAAGGACGCGTCGATTATCTCATCCCGAGAACCACCCTCCATGACAGGCAGAACTTGCCTAAAATCACCTCCAAAAACCACGACCTTGCCACCAAAAGGTAAAAATGACCTAGCAGAATTAGCCACAGCAAGAACATCCCTGAGACTCCTATCAAGAGCCTCAAAACAAAGACGATTTTCATAGGAGCTTCATCCCAAAGAACCAAGCTAGTCCTCTCTAGAAGCCCAACCAATATTATAGTGGCTACGATCATTTATATCCAACGGTATCCGAAACTGAGAATGGGTTGTGCGTCCACCCGGAAGCAAAAGAGACGCCACACCAGAAGAGGCAATAGCCAAGACTATACGACCCTGAGCCCTAAGAGACGTAACAATACAATTCCATAGGAAAGTCTTGCCTGTACCACCATGAACGGACATGAAATAAGCACCAGGATCACCAGCTTGAATAGTCATAACTACCTCTCTATAAATATCCCCCGCTCATCATTCAACATGCGAACAAGAGCCTCAGCCCGCTCTGGATGCTGCTCCTCATTATAACGTGTCTCTTCAGCAATCAATCTATTAGCAGACACCATATTAGCCGGTACAGACCGATTTGACAAACCAAACGAAGCAATAGAAGACCCATTATTAAAAAACATCACCGACAACTCCCGAAGCAACTCATCAAGGAGAAGACTTTCAGGCACAACATACCTAGGATCGCCAACAACCAACCGCATCCTATAAGACAAATCCTCTGCCATGCTCAACCAATACCGATCAAATAATGAGCGACCATTTGCAACCTCACAATAAAGAAGAACAGTCATAAAAAGATGTCTAAGCTGAAAAGGAGTAGCCCAAATAATAGCCTCCTCAAACAATTTGAACCACTCATTATCATCACCAACCAAGCCCCTAGCCTGACATGCCTCTTTGAAAGTAGAATAAGAAACACAACCGTACACCCTCAGATCAGCAAAAGAAATGGCACCAGACACAACCATAAGAAGCATACGTAAAATAAACAACTCCCATGTTCATGATAAATCCTGCCAATCCTAGTACCAAGCTTACGTTCCTGCCTCCTCCTTATCCACACCTTGCAAGATCGATCCCACCTCCACTTTTTAGGAAAGTCAAGATAAGTGAGAGCCCTAGCATCCTCGTACAACTTATTCGCCACAAACCATTCAGTGAGCATAGTCTTACACGCGGCGGGATTAGCCAACAAAGTATCCAACCTTGCATCCTCAGAGAAAATAATCCTGTTCATCTTCGGCAAAAGAACGACCAACCTCTCAACAGACGGCTGACGACCATGTATATCAAAAGCAAACATCCTCCAACAAGCCTCACAAGCAGAAAGATACCTACAAACCATAGCAACGAAATACAACACACATATCAAAAGAAAAAAACACATGCAAAGGAATACACGTAAAGAGAGAAAAAAATACACACATGCAACGCACTTACTCGTCAATCTCATTTCTACCAACCTGGGCACCATCCACGTGCTCGGAAACCCCAGCCTGAAGTACATTCTGCAACCGTATACGGGCCACGTCATGGCCCTTGGTCACATATTTAAACAAGTACTTCAGCAAATTAGTCTTATTACACCACTCCATATTGATATGGGCCTGGAACCTCTTGAGCAAATAAAGATTATAAGGAACAACCCACTTATTGTTAAGACGAACAGTCTTTCTGTTCCTATAAACAAAGAAACCGGTATCACGTCGCCGATACACAGGAAACCCCATCTCATCAACCAAAGTCTCCTCATTAAAAACCTTGGGAAAATGCTTAGAACAAGATCCATCCGTCATACAAGGACATTTCTCGTTCAGCGCACCACACGGCCCATGAACCATAAACTCATCGACCAAAGAATACCCCAAAGGATCTTGCTCGGGATCAGGAAGCTCAACACTTATAAATTTATCTATAAGTGTAGCAGAAGGATCTTTTGTATTTTCCTTAAGCCATATAAGGGTATGAGTATGCGGCAAACCCCGTTTCTGAAACTCAACCACGTAAAGATCTGCAATAAATAACAGGACAACTATAAATAAGCAAGCAAAAACAGTAAAGACATTAAAGGAAGGAGCATATCTTTAAAGACGAAAGAAACTTACAGGCCTTAATAGCACCAAATATTTTACCCTTCTTAACATCGGCAAGAAACTCCATATACTTCATATGGAAAACACGCGTCACAATATCTGGACGATCCGCTGGAGTTTGACCAGGCTCAAAAGAAAGAGCATCGACAATCTCCTGCCACTTGGGATTACATGTAAACGTGACAAACAGATCAGGATCACCATACTCCCGACAAATAGCCATACCATCTTGATAATTCTGCACCATGTAGCAAGGACCTCCGGTAAAACTAGAATGCAAGATATACTGGACACCCAAGTTCTGTCCAGTACAACTACCCTCCCCCATAGCATCAGATATTCCTTGATATGTCTCGGACCGAAGAGAATCTTGATTAAAAAATGATAAGCCAATCTGGCAGCTTCAACACATGCATAAGCGTTAACAATAATCTGCTGACTAAGTCGACCACAACACGTATAAGGATTGGGCTCATTATTTTGATAATGGAAATAATAAGCATAGAACTCAAGCATAGACACTTCATCGCGGCCATCCGAAGATCCCAACACACAAGAAGGCCGCACGCGCCTACAATTAGCACCACTTCCAGACAAATGTCTATATTTAATACCAAGATGAAACCCCTTATCACCATACGGAAACAGCAGAGGGTACTGAAGAGCCATAAGCGAAGGATTAAGAGAAGAAACCTCCTGAAGCTGACCAGCAGTAGATTCGACGGCCACATCAAACCTACAACGATCAGGAGCAAGCTCACCAACGACCAAAGCGGCAACCTCGCATGCAGTAGGACCAGAAAAGCGATCTCCATGAGCCCTCCCTCGTCACCAAAAAAATGAATAACAACACCAGCACAGTCAGAAGACCTGAGCCTTTCACGCGCCATCCTAAACTGGCGCACGGAAGGATTAATAGAATCAAGCATAGCAATAAGATCACCAACAACAACAGGATCTGCGGGGTCAGACTCGTCTCCCTCACGGCCAAACAAATTCATCCTACAACGAACCTCGTCAGAAGAATCCACAATATACAACTAAGCAAACTGAGGATCCCCATTGTCCTGAGGAAAGAGATACCCAATACGATGGCACACACCACCAGAAACCTTAAAAACATAAGGACTAACTCCAACATTAACACTCTTATCAACCTTAGGCCCCATATAAGTGAAGCTAAACAAAGAATTGTAGTGCCGAATCAACCGTAGGAAATGATTAGAGACAGCACCACTGTCAAAACGGAGCAGCTCATTGAGAGGGTAGGGCCAATCATTAAACCGAGGCAAAGATATCTTGCCACACCGACAACAACAGCTATGAACAGGCGAAGAACCCTTGCCACGCCCAGCTTTCTTGCACCTCTCGAGATACCAAAAAGACGCCCCACAATCAGAACAAATATATCCAGGGTGCCCATAATAAGAACGCCAAGACCAAGAAGCTGCAAACAAGGAAAAAATTAAAAACAGAACACAAGCGCTACAAATAACACAGGAAAAACAAAGCGATCACTCCATACAAATCTGTAAGTAGCCTACCCTTAAGAGCCGACATGAAATCATCAGGAAAAGGAATCTTGCGTGGATGGCCTATGAACGTGAAAAAAAAACAAATAAGCAGATTGCCAAATAAATAAATAACATGAAAGAGGAAAACTAAGTAGAAAACACATTTTGGTAAAAAAATAGAAGAGGCAACACACCTTCCGGCCTAGCACGAAGATTATCCATAAGAACCCTACGCTTAGAACGATTAAAATAAGCATCTGACCGGCTAACCTATGGAACATGCCGAACTGCAATAAAAAAAGAGAAGATTAGCAAATCAAAAGACTGTCAAACAAAAAAACGTAACAACACATAAACAGAAAAAAAACCTGAAGGCGCCGGATAAGAAAGCACCCGAGCGCGGAGAAAACATAAATCCAAGTACCCATCTCGAGCTAAAAACCCATCATGGGAAACCAAAGAAACAACACCAGAAGCGCAAACAGAGTATCCACCTGGAAATAAAAGGAACGGAAAAAGAAACATAAGAAAAAACAAACAAAGAAACACACGCTAGAAAAATAAATACCCAGTAAGTTGCAATAACAAACCCGATCGAAGAACAACATGCCGCTTTCCGCGACAAATCTCACGGCGTCGCAAACATCGCTCGGCAACACCACACGAGGCATCAACGAAGCCTGAACAAACAACAGTACCAACGTTTGATCAAACAAGCACGCTACAGAGCATACAAAAACAATATAAAAAATACAACACGATGAACAATAGCAGGGAACACCAAGAACGATAGAAGCCAACCCACCATTAGAACCGGACTCAATCACGGTAGCCCCGCAGCCGCGCCGCCTACCACGCCGGACACGAGAAGTAGTGGAAGAAGCACCACCATGGACCGCAGCAGACAAGCCGATCAAACCGCTAGAATCTAGAATCCAGAGCAGACAGATCATCAACAAAACCAGCAGCGCCAGCAACCCCTCCAGAAAACGACCGAAGACCACCACGAATAGCCACAGAAGAAGAAACACGTGCAGCCGACCCACCAAGAGCAAGCACACGTGCACGACCACGACCACGGCCACCGCCACCATGCCCCACGGAAACACCGCCAGCACCAGCGCCCACCGCACAACCACAAGAAGCCACCGCACGGACACGGCCACGAGCAGAAGACACACAACCACCATCACCACGCCCCACGGAGCCACCACCAACACCAGAACCCGCCACAAGACCACGAGAAGCCACCGCACGCCCACGACCACCACCACCACGCCCCACAGAACCACCGCCAACCCCAGCGCCCGCTGCAAGGCCATGAAACGAAGTCACAACCATAATAAAAAACAGAAGCTCCCGGACAATAGAGCGCGGCGATGCTAAACCTAAGCGGCGCAACGCAACCATGCAACCTCTCATCGTAAGAAGGAAGAACTGGAACATGCAAACAAACAAAGTCACGACCCACCTAAAGTAAAACGTGTCAGTGTGTGGAGAGAAGGAACACACACGTCAAAATAAGAAGCGAAGGAACATACAAGCAAACAAAATCGACGATCAAACAAAGAATTGCGTGTCAATCAATCGAAGCCAGGCACAAACAAACAAAAAAGGCAATCAAACGAAGTGAAGCAAACCGTATGAAACAAAAACACCAATTAAGAGAAGGAGACCGTGTCAATAGTAGCATGGAACAAGAGAAGGAACGAACGGAACGACAACAAATACACGCGTCAGTTCCTTAGAAATCAGAATCGGGCCCAAAAACGGAGAAAAAAGAGAAGAGACCGTGCATAGGATAGTACTAGCTATCGTTTGCGCGGCGCACGGCGTGCCTTTATTTTAAGCCCGTCATTAAAGTTTCATGATTTAATGCCCGTGTACGAATCCGGTTGTTAAACCATAATGTTTGAAGAATGAGCATGTCGACTAAATCCTCATATTAGTTAAAGCACGTGGTAACATTATGAAGTGCAGCACGCATACATTGATATATATGACTGGCCAATAATGAAAACCTTTACATGAATTAGCAGGTGCAATCAAGTGGGCTTAATCATTGCAATCACTGGTTATTAATGGGAATCATGTATTTGTATCTATCGCTGTATGATAAAGGGAACCATCCACATGCATGGTGCCATCAAGTGGGTTTCATCATTGTGACCATTGGTTGTTAATGTGAATCATGCGTCATGCATCGTTAGGTACAATCAAGTCGCCTTCATCGCTGTGGCCAACGGATATTAGCGCCAACACGCTCATGCTACTCTTTGTACATAGGATATTGCAAGTATTCCTTATACGTCGTCATGTGAGGATGCCTGAGCTAACGTTTTAATGCTGCTCTGCCGTGTAGCGTCTTTCATGTCATCGTCTTTATGTTACAGGTCTGCGATATAGTCTTTTTAGGAAATATGGTACAAACAAAGGTGGCGCAGCGATGCTGTAGCGCAGTGGCTTCACGTGGGCTTGTTTCGTCATTTTTGATATGTATGGGATTTCCTGCTCAGGCCTTGGACGGTGTTGGGCTATATATAGCCTTTTATAGATGAGTAGCATACACCGAGCCATCTATTTCTTCTGTTTAAGCTAAGGCAACTCTTCCTCCCAGAGCGTTCCTATGTGGAATGGCTGCTGCGGGGCACCTGGTGGTTTTCCTTGTCCCGCTGCCGGTGTCGTTCGGCAACGTGGCACAGGTATGGGCCCGTGGAGGCAATGTTCCTCTGCATGTGGCGGCTAAGCTGGCGCTACGCGCTCGTTTTTCTGCACGGGTTGATGGATTCAACCTCCAGTGCGGTCTTGCCAATGATGCTTTATTTGCTGTTTTCTTGGATGCTAATGATGCGCTCGCCATGCACGGAAATGTGTTCTGGGTAGCCGACACTCTCATGTATTTTGCAAGAGTGGACCCTCTTCAGATGGATGATGTGAACATACCGCTGGTGGTGTCGATTGTTCAGATCCTCTAAGCTATGTGGTGGTCACAATCTTCATGGGGCTGCAGATGCCACACTATAGCCAGACGGGATGTTTGTATTAGTGTGTTTTAAATGCCGGTTGCAGTGTTGTTCTCGTGTATCTGGGTACTGCATGATTTGATATGTGTGTGTGTGTGGTGTATCTGTGCTATATCGACGTGGGCATATCTACATGTTGTGAAATCTATATGTATTGTTTTAGTATTACTAAATATTGTAATAAAGACTTAGTACATGGCACGTCAAAACAATGTCGATAGTTGTCGTCTCTTTGTAAGAGAAATCACGTAGGAGTCTTCCGAAATAGCATCTGCATCTATAGCACGAGAGACAACAGGGTGGTCCAATTAAAGTAAATTCCATTTCATTCGAAGGAACCCTATTGTGTGGAGCCAAGGGGACGTAGTTCTAGATACAAGCGTACATACGTCAATTTTTTATTCTGTAGAAAGAAGCTAAAAAGATTTAATATATATATATATATATGCATATATTATTTATTTACACATTGTATATTCACTTTTTTCTATTTTTGAAGAGTGAATTGCCTAGTTAGGTGTAAATGAGCACATAGATAGGAATCGACCTGTTGTGTTAGTTAATCAGGTACAAATTTAGTAGAAACATATATCAGGTAATCCACTATTAATGACTGCACGGGTCTTAGTAGATATTTTATTACAAACATAGAACAAATGCGAAGCCAAAGAAAACGTACAGATAAGTAAAACAACAAACATCATGCTTTACCAAGAACACTAAAACTGATCATAAAATCTAGCATTCCCTGCTCTTGCAGTAGAGCTTTGCCCCCAAAGCAATGGCCACCATCGCGCACGGTAGGAGGCCCGGTTCCATCAATAGCACCGTCCCAAATCGCGAACTCGTGCTTGCGTTTGGTGGAGCCTCTAGTGACGTGGTATCCAGGAATACTAGTGATGATAGGCCCACGATCCACCACTTCTTGAATGTGGACCAGAACTTCGTGCTCGAAAGTCGGTATTTTTTCTGGCGAACGGGGGGCAATGCTGAGCCTGAATACTCAGAATCACTGCTTGTGATCTGGGAGAGAAGCTTAGGTGTATCTAGTATCTCAACAAAGATAATTTTTGGAACCGCCGATGGATTTTTCATCCATGCCAAAACGCTCACGGTTCGCTTATCAACCAACGGTAACACCTCTTGGAGATGCCCGTCGAGCCTATTCATTAGCGGAGCGATTGTTGCTACCTCCCATGCCTCCTGAGGCAAACCATCAAAGCATATCTTGGTGGAGAAGCCGAGATTGCTTGGTTTGCCACCACGGCCTCTACCCCATCGACTAAAAGAGAGGAATGTGTTGCCACATCTTATATTGCGGGAGCCGTGCACTACATGAGTGCAGTCATCGGCGGAGACAAATCTAAGGAAAATATTGTCCGACGGAGCAGTTACCTCAACCACGAAGTCGCTACGCTGTACAGTGCACTAGTTTTCTAGGGCAACAACAACCTGCTCCGGCGAGACGGGCGCTCGCTCTCCTAGGATGGTGGCCAGGAGGGCATGACCACGGAGAGTGCACTCACGAGCAATCATGCCATCCGTGCGGTCGAGGATACATCTTGTAGACGTGGGGCAGAGATCTGGATCGCCCTGTCGAAACAATTCTTCAGGAAAACTACGAAACCCTGCCATGGAGAGTGGTAGTGCAGAGTATTTAGAAGAGTAATGCAACTTGTCTGTGTTTTGTGTTGGTGGGAGTGGAGAGAGCAGCGGTAGCTCTTTTAAAGGAAAGACTCACCATGGAATATGCGATTATTTTTATTATATCAATTTAGTACACACACTGAGGGGATAGACACTAAAGTGCATGTGAGGTGATACGACAACACACTATCTTATTCAGGGTGGTCCGTGCAAGACGTTACATGACACGGTACATACGAAGTACAAGCGGAGAGAGAAAAAGGTAAACAGGACACGGTACAGACGAAGTACAAGCGGAGAGAAAAAAGTAGACAGGATACGGTACAGACGAAGTACAAGCGGAGAGAAAAAAATAAAAAAAATAAACGACAGTTGTACATTGGACCACTACATACCCTGCTTAACAAACAAGCTTAGATGGCGCGTTAACATTGGGTGGTTTCACAGGGACCTGCATTCGATAAAATAAAAGTGAATGGTATTTAAAAGTAGACATATATTACAAACAGTATACATTTGAACAAATAAATAGGTAAATGTCACATATCGATTTTATTAGACATATGTAAACTAACCGTGTTGTCATTGTAGGCGGGTAAATCTCAATCAAGTTTATCCATGTGGGTGCCTGCCGCTCCTGTACCGGTCTGAATAGTTGCATAAATGTTGTAATCACTGATCACAATATTGCGATTTGAGACTATCCTTCTAATTGCATGTACAGTGGCATCGTCCATTGCTTGTTCCTCAGTGTTTCTAGCACGCCCAATAATCATTTCGTTGCTTGTAGTACCATTGCTATCTGTGGATGGGATGTATAGACTGATCCAAGCAGTGTACATCCCACTAAATGACCTATGGATCCCCCTTGAGTGTATAGTATGCCCAATGGAATCGGAAATTCTCATGAGAATTGCCTCGCGATGCATAGCGACGTCCTGCAAATATTAACAATACACCCAAGTTAAATCTATTGAATCCAAATGCTTTGCATAAGGATAAAGGAGCTACCTAGATCAAAATACCTGAGGTGGGTAGTTTGTCCTCATGATCGAATAGTCGGCTGTTGCAAGTGTGTTAAAACGTTGGAGAGAAGATGGTTTTATAAACGAGCGCAACGATGCATGTATGTACACGGAAGGATTACGTGGAACGCTGAGCGTGCCATTTGTTAAAGAGGATAGCCAAGTGGCAAGAAATGGCACTGGCACGTGGATGGATCGAGTAACATGTGGCATCTACATGTAACAGTACTCCTGTAACTGGATACCAATGTCATAGGACAATGGACATGTTATAGCTATTATTATTATGCTACACATCACTTTACCCACCGCTCTACCTAGGCTCATGGGGAACGTCTATATATACGATACTACAAACGGTATACCATAAATATACAGCTGTATCGGATCACACATACACCTGGTGCTTCGATTCTACAACATCTGCATGGCCCAGCAAGAGATCATGATCCAATCTCCTGCTGATCATGATGTACTATGTTTTTGGGTTAAAGGAGAAGATGTTTCGGTAGAAGAACGTGAAGAAATTGTAGGTGCCTTTCTTCATGGATATTTCAGTAGCAGCGCGTTTTATCATATGCGTCGAGGCAGGAATGGTACATCTGTTTTTTCTTTGATGTGGTTTGAAAGGGACGCATGGGATCTCCATGGGCAGATAGCGATTGTAAACAATAAGATTCTTATCCGCGCCAAAGTAGATGCATCACTTATGTATGATTCTGATCTAGAATAAGAAGTGTTCTAGTTTGGATCTGCATGGTAGTACAGCTGTCTAGAAATGCATCATCCGAATAAGAGCAAGAAATGGATGTACAAGTGTCTTGACACGTCGAATAAATAAGATGCATGCCTGTTGATTTTCTCTTCAATTTATTTTAATATATTTGTTAGACTGCAATGAAGTTGATGGATTATCTCAGTAAACCATCGCAAGTGTATTGCACAAATTGATGCAAAGAATTTGGCGCACGATGCGCCACTTTTAAAACGTAAGAACCAAATTCATCACAGAGATAACACATTAAGCTGATGGAGGGTTACAACACAATATTCTGAAGTTCAATACAAGTCCGATAAATGAGCATGAAAGTAAAACGAAACCTAGAACGATAGGAACATATAGCAAAGGTGACATAATCATAAAGCAAAGGAGACGGAGAAATCAGACGCCTACTCGTCATCAGAGGATATGACGATAATCTCCTCGAGCGGATCACGATATAGAGGGGCCCAGCGTGTGGCGTACTGCGCGTCCTCGAAGCTGGGGTTGTCCATCACGTGGCGTGCGTACGCGCCGCCGCCGCCGCCCGCCGTGTACTCGCCGTCCGAAGGCGCCGCTGCTGCCAGACGTGTACTCGCCGCCCGCGAATGCGCCGTCGCCCGCGCCGCCGCCCGGCGTGTACTCGCCGTCCGCGAATGCGCCATCGCCCGCGCCGCCGCCCGGCGTGTACTCGCCGTCCGAGAATGCTCCGTGGCCCGCGCCGCTGCCCCGCGTGTACTCGCCGTCCGAGAATGCGTTGTCGTCCGCGCCGCCGCCCGGCGTGTACTCGCCGTCCGCGAATGCACCGTCGCCCGCGCCGCCGCCCTGCGTGCACTCACCATCCGAGAATGCGCCGTCGCCCGCGCCGACGCGTGGCGTGTTCTCGCCGTCCGAGAATGCGCCGTCGCCCGCGCCGATGCGCGGCGTGTACTCGCCGTCCGAGAATGCGCCGTCGCCCGCGCCGCCACCCGACGTGTACTCGCCGTCCGAGAAGCTCCATCCATGGGCGCCCAGCATGTACTGGTTAGTGGAGTAGGGATCGCGGGAGAGGCCACTCCCCGCGGCACCGTAGCTCGGGCTAGACTGGTTGCCCGATAGGCCGCCACCTACCATGCCATTGTTTGGCATACAATGGTCAGCATAGAAGCCATCTTCTACCGCACCGCTGCTCGGCATGAGCTGGCCTGCCGGGAAGTTAACTTCGGTAGAAACGTGCATGTATGCCTGGCCGGGAGCCTCACAGGTGCTATAGCTATAAACACCGCTTCCAAGCACGTAGTCTTCACTATCAGAGAGTACTTCCACATGCTGGGCATTTCTTGGCCAGCTCGGTGGCATGGTTCCAGCAAGTGGACTGCCCATTTCTTTCTGGTGGCTAACCTGTAGAGTGGCAAGTTAGAGCAGAGGAAATAGCCAATGAAAGAAGACGAAGATTTAGAAGGATGGAGAAAGGATATATATATATATATAATGAGTGTGGTAGACAGGTTTGTTAGAGTGAACGCATGGTCGTTGCGTAATGTAACATGGTTAGACGGGAACGATGCAGTAAGCTAGGCACTAAGAAAATAAAAACAAAGTTTTCTTCTCATGACAATGTCGTAGGTGATAATAAGGAGGGGGACAATGAGATCTCAGATATTATACAGGTGTTAGAAGGAGATGCATGCTACTCCGCAGCTGCTCTCTGGTGTGGCACCAAACATACGCATGAGGAAATGTATGTGAATGAGACAAGGAATGTCCACGTGCCACATAATACAATATTCCAACAGTTTGCATGTACACGTGTAGTCCACAAGCAAGGCACGACTCACAGCTACAGTTCTGGTCGAGGCGACAAAAGGCATATAAATAGGACTCGAATGATCCATGTTCTTACAATGTACTCCACATACTACTGGTTCATAAGTAAAAGCCACAGAGTGAGGGCAACTTCTCTTGTTCTTCACAGTAACGCGAAGTCTGAAGGATGGTCGCGAGCTCCGAAGACACAGACAACGGTTATTTATTACATATAATCATCGAATCCATCTAACTTTGCATTGCTTCCTTTTTTGTTTACACATTACTTGACGCTAATGAGATGACAATGGTTAATATTTCATGCAGAAGGAATTCAGGCGGTGGCACACGTATCAAGGCAGGTGATCGTCCAAAGTGTTGTCGAGCAGCTCGTGAAGGGTTCGCAGCATAGAAAACAAAAAATTCCTACGATGAGAACTATACGCCAAGATCTATCTACTAGATACTAATAACAGGTGGATATACATCCATGGAGAACTTACCCTCGAAGACAACAAAGTTTTGTTAACGAGTAGGAACTCGTGGATGATGTAGTCGTACGCTTGCCGATCTCAAGATCGTGTGGAAGTCCTAGCGCCGCAAACCAGCAGCGCATCTGCACTCGCACACACGTTCAGGCCACCGAACAACCTCCGCCTCCTCGCTCCAGCGATGCAGCGAAAGCAGGAACTCCTTCCAGACGAAATGCCACCGGGAACATGTATCTCGCTAATCCGAGACCATGGGGGAATAATTCTAGAGGGGGAGAGAGATCCTTCACGAGGCGGTGTGAGGAAGAAGGGTGAGAGGGGTGGCCTTTTATAGGAGGAGGGGGGTGCCCCTCCCCATGGCCGGCACCTCATGGGGGGTGACCCCTCACCTCCCCCATTCATGTGATAGATGAAGTTGGATGGCGGTCTATGTATAATGTTGTAATGCCCAATCAAATCTCAAAGGAGTCAAGATGATTAGTATATGCATGTATTGCTTTCTCGATGTTTGTCAATTGCCCCGTTGTAATTTGTTCACCCAGCATGTTATCTATCTTAAGGAGAGACACCTCTAGTGAACTATGGATCCCGGCCCTTTCTTTTACATACAATCTACAAACTGTTTACTGCTTTGTGTTTACTTTCTTCAAACTATTACTCCTTTCCATTCGATACGTTTAATCCTTTGTTTTCAGCAAAACATGGTGAGATTGACAACCTCATCGCAAGTTGGGGACAGAGTTCTGTGGTTGTGTTGTGCAGTTCTCCACGTTACTACTAGCACCGGTAGTGCTCCCTGCCAAGGCTCAGCTAGCAACACCTTTGGGGTGTTTCCTTGCTCCTACTGGTTCGATTAAACCTTGGTTTCATAACTGAGGGAATCTTGCTGCTATGCTCATCATACCTTCCTCTTGGGGTTTCCAACGAGCTCTACATCAACACCGAGCCATCAAGCATTTTTCTGGTGCCGTTGCCGGGGAGTCAAGGACATCTTCACAAGGGGAGTCCCTCATAACCAATCTCTTTACTTTGTTATTTTTGTTTTGCTTAGTTTCTTGTTGCTTTGTTTGCTTGTTTCTTTTTCAAAAACACAAAAAAAATTTAGTTTTACAAGTTTGCTTTCTTATTTGAAAACCCAAAAAAATGACTACTGTTGAAAACACTAAGTTGTGTGACTTCACTAGCACCAACAACAATGATTTTATGAGCACACCTATTGCTCTACCTATACCTAAAGATACTTTCTTTGAGATAAAACCTGCTTTACTCAATCTTGTTATGAGAGAACAATTTTCTGGTATTGGTATTGCTGCTGCCCATCTAAATAACTTTGTTGAACTTTGTGAGATGCAAAAGCTTAGGGATGTAGATGGTGATATTATTAAGCTGAAATAGTTTCCTTTCTCTTTGAGAGGAAAAGCTAACGAATGGTTGAATTCCTTAACTAGGAATAGTATTGATTCTTGGACTAAGTGCAAAGATGCTTTCATTGGAAAATACTATCCTCCTGCTAAGATTATATCTATGAGAAGTGAAATAATGAAGTTTAAACAATCTGATAATGAACATGTTGCTCAAGCTTGGGAAAGAATGAAATCTTTGGTTAAGAATTGTCCCACTCATGGACTGACTGCTTGGATGATCATCCAAACTTTTTATGCAGAATTGAACTATTCTTCAAGGAACCTATTGGATTCTGCTGCTGGAGGTACCTTTATGACCATCACTTTGGGTGCTGCAACAAAGCTTCTAGATAATATGATGGTTAACTATTCTGAATGGCATACTGAGAGAGCTCCACAAGGTAGGAAGGTAAATTCTATTGAGGAAACCTCCTCCTTGAGTGATAAAATTGATATTATTATGTCTATGCTTGTTAATGGGAAAGCCCATATTGATCCAAATAATGTTCCTTTAGCCTCTTTGGTTGCTCAAGAAGATCAAGTTGATGTGAACTTCATAAGAAATAACAATTTTGGCAATAATGCTTATAGGAATAATTTTGGTAACAACAATTATAAGCCATATCCTCCCAACAATGGTAATGCTTATGGAAATTCCTACAACAATAATAGGAGTGCACTCTCTGAACTTGAAGTTATGCTTAAGGACTTTATTAGTAAACAAACTGCTTTCAACAAAACTATTGAGGAAAAACTCTCTAATGCTGAAAGAAATATAGCATCTTTGGCTAAAGCTCAATCTTCTATGAATAAAATGGCTACTAAACCTGAAAATAATGAGAATCCCTTTGCAGCTACTAATGCCATACAAGTAAGAATTGATGAAAATGTTAGACTATTAGTTGAATTACATGCTAAGTGGGAAAGAGAAGATGAAATTGCTAGAAACATTAGTGTTTCTACTATCACCACCACTAGTGTCGAGCCTAGTAATAGTTCTAGTACTCTAGATGATAAATTTGATTTTGATCTTGATGATTGCAATATCTCTGAAGTTATTAAGTTCCTACAAAAGCTTGCTAAAAGTCCTAATGCTAGTGCTATGAACATGGCCTTTACAAAACACATTACTGATGCTCTCATAAAGATTAAAGAAGAAAAGATGAAACATAAAGCTTATATTCCTATAAAACAAGAAGATGGTTGGGAACCCATCATTAATATGAAAGTGAATGACTTTGATTTCAAAGCTTTATGTGATCTTGATAGTAGTGTTTCTATTATGCCTAGAAGGATTTATGATATGCTTGATTTGCCTCCACTTGAAGATTATTATTTGAGTGTCCCACTTGATGATAATGCTAAAAAGAAACTCATGGGGAGTATTAACGATGTTCTTATTATGGTTAACAATGCATATGTCCCCGTTGATTTCTATGTTTTGGATGTTGAATACAATGCTTCTTGTCCTATTACTTTGGGAAGACCTTTTCTTAGAACTGTTGGTGCCATTATTGATATGAAAGAAGGCACCATTAAATATCAACTCCCACTCAAGAAAGGTATAGAACACTTCCCTAAGAAGAGAGAGAAGATTTCTTTTGCTTCTCCTATGAAAACAAAATTTGGTCTTAATGCTTCTTCATTTGAGAACACTTGATTTTTTCTTGCTTCTTATGCCTAACTTAAAGGCGTTAAAGAAAAGTACTTATTGGGAGATAACCCAAAAGTTTTAGATGAGTCTTGGAAGTTATTACTTCAGTAATAACCGCTCCTTATCCTTTTTATTTGCTTTTTGTGCCAAGAGTAACCTCTAATGAGAGAGAAGTAATGATTGGGAAAGTTGCTGTCCTGAAACAGATTTCTGTGCTTCGCCGTAAAAATTCGTGTAAAATCTCTGAACGTCTTTTTGAGGCGTGAATTTTTGTGCTTCTGACCCAGGTTGTTATATAACTTTAGTTAGTTCAACACTTTTTGATTTGAGCAACAGAAGGTCTTCGAAAAAATTCGTCTTTACTTGCTGGTCTGTTTTGACAGATTTCTGCCATTTTCTGCATTTGCTTCTTGTTGGTTCCTTTTTGAGTTCTTTTGGGGAATTGAGCTTTTTGAGGGAAGTGCTACAGTAGCTAGTGTTCTAATGGAAGTTTATTTGATGTTATAACTAAACCTTAAGACTTATTTATCTTGAGTGCACTAATGTTGCTAATAAAGATTGTGTGAAGTTTTGTATGAAGAAAAATTCCAGGTGTATGGAAGGAATGAGTAATGAGATGAAGGATGGACTAAAGCTCAAGCTTGGTGATGCCATGCGTGTCACCCCAAGAAATATCCAAGAAGTACAAGCTTCAAATCTTGGGGATGCCCAAGGCATCCCCTTCTTTATCAATAAAAGTCTCAGGTTTCTTCCAAACGCTTCATTTTTATTGTTTCATGCACAGTTGTGTTGTTCTTGGAGCGTCTTCTTTTTCGATTTCATTTTGGTTTTTTGTTTGCTTTATTTGCTTAGTTTTCTGAATAAATTGGTTGTACCCCCTCTTTCATACATTGGTTTTCAAATAGTTTGGTTTGGTTTGGAAAAGAGTAGGAAAGTTCATGCTTATGTGGTAAAAAGAGCTCGTTTTTTACTATGGCCTATGCTCTGTCATGCCATGCTTGATATTGTTTTGGCTTTATGCTTAGTATTCTTTGCTGTAGCATGACTTGTTATAAACAATTGAGATTGCTTAATGTGCCTTGGATGAATCATGCATTTTTTTAGCATATTAAAGCATAGTATAGTGGTATTCTCCTTTGATGCTTTATTTGGGTTGACTTGGCGCATGATCACACCATGTTATGACTATCCAAAGTCACCAAAGCCTTTATGATCCTTTTAGTTTTCAACTTGTAGTTTCACTTTAAGCAAACTCACAAAACCAAAGAAGAACGACAAATATTTTTGGTGTTTTCAATTTTTAAAACAAGAACCAAAGGGGATAAACAAGCAAAGCAAAATCTTTTTGGGTTTTTCGAGTAGTTCAAACAAAGCAAAAAGGGAAAAACAAACCAAGGCAAAAAGAAGAAGCAAACCAAAGAGAAACAACAGAAATATTTTTGGTTTTTTTGTGTTTTAGAAAGCAAAAGCAAAGAAAGAATGAAAACTAAAAATAGAGCGAAACATGAATATACAAAGTACCAACGCAAAATGATATGGAGATGAGTGCGGTGTCGGCGTACCTCCCCCCAAGCTTAGGCTTTTGGCCTAAGTGGGTATCAATCCATGTACGAATAGGGGTTCCAAGCAGGCGGATCTTGATAAGAATGGTCGTAGTTGGGCCCATGGGAAGAAGAAGCTCCCCAATCATAAGCAGGATGCTGATATGAAGAAGTCTCCCTCATTCGAAGGCTGGACCGAATCATCTGTGACCTCCCTTCTAGTGTCCTGCTCCTGTTGGGAGAGCTCTCCCAAGTATGTGTCAAGCTCCTCCTCAGTGAGGGACCATCCTTCCCTGTTATCAAGGTTAAACAAAACAGGTGCAGGCAAAAGAACAACACGCTCGGACTTGCTCTTTCTCCAACCAGCTTTGAGAAAGGTTATTTCATAAGACAACTCACTCATACTAGCCCACGAGGAAACAAATTTATGCTGTATCATGGAATTAAGATCAAGACTCTCTATGGGAAACTGTAGGTCTAGATGATGAGGCACTAAACCATGCAATGCTAGTAAACGAGAAGCAATGAGGCCTCCACAAATTTCCCCCTTTCTCACGGTTAGCAGCAAGACGGGAAGCTATCAAAGCACCTAAGTTGTAAGACCTATCTCGTTTAAGAGCAGCAAAGATAAATGCTAGATCATAAGAAGATAACTTATTGGCAGTTTTCCTAGCAAGAACACACTTGGCAACAAAGTAGGCAAAGTAGCGAATGGAGGGGAGATGAATGTTACGGATTTTTCCACTCTCCTTCGAGAAGCTGCTCCCTTGCCAAATTTCTGCGTATAAATCCATGAATGGTTCAGGTCGCTCCTTAATCCTTCTACATGATCCCCATTGAGGTACCTTAATAGCTGCACACAAATCATCAAGAGAAAGGTCGACAGCAATATTGTAAATTTTGTAATGGACCATGGGGTTAGGCAAAGAGTGACTAAATTAGAAGTCCTGCACCACAGACATGGTTAGCTTCACAAATTGACAAGGTTCATCTTCCAAAAAGTGCTCTAACCCTGCATTAGAAACCAAAATGTGGAAATCTTGGAGAATTCCTACAACTCTCATGAACTCAGAACATGGATAAATGGAGGGAAACAATTCCTCCTCCCGGTGGACCTTCTTGATCTCAGGCACCCAAAGTTCATGTTGGTTTAGGTGATGCTCACTCATCTTGTATTCTAAAATTTAAACGCCTATTAAACAAGTGATTGCCTATTAAACAAGTGATTGCAAAGTAAATATAATGAAGTATTCTACTCATAGGGACTTGTAAGAGGCCTAAACATGCATCAAAACTATATCTCTAAGGATCAAACAATCTTACAAGCTCTCATAACCTATCACCTACAGCAGCAAAATACTCAAGATATAATCCACCAAACACAAATCTACTTGGACAAGGAGAGGAGTCACATACCAGGGAACAAATGCTCCAAATTTCAGCAAGAAAGATGGGCTGAGCAAGGAGATCGAAAAAATCGAGAGCAAGCACAACAAGAACGCGATTTTGAGCAATGAACTGGAGCTTACTCGGGAGAGAGAAGAAAGTGGCAGGTGAGAGAGTTAGTAGGGGGGGGCAGGGGTGGCCCACAACAGGGCATGGCGCCACCCAGGGCAGGCCGCGCCACCAGGTGGTGTGCCTGCCTGGTGGGTCCCCCTGGTACCTCCCAGGTACTCCTCTGCCCCTTTTTTCACGTAAAAATTTAATATGAATTTTCTGGAATTTTTCGAGACACTTTATTTTTGGGCATTTTTAGGAATAGAAGAATGATTTTCTAATAGACAGATTTTTTTTGAAACATGATGCAAGGACAAAACAAAGCTAGAACTACAGAAGTTCTAAGACACTCTAACATGCAAGCAACTAACAACAAAAAGAAAACTAAACGAAAGCAAAAACTGAAAATGGATAAAATAGAAGTAAGCGGAGATAATCATGGTGAAAAAATTGTTTTGTTCAATGAAATCCTTTTGTTAACAATGTTGATCAGGTCTTGTTACCAAAATAATTCCATATGAGACAAAACTTTGTATTCCACTAATGATTATGTTACCTCAACCTTCATAGCAATGGTCCCAATCATAATAGTTTCAAATTTTTCTCTTGGTATGGGACAATACATTTCTCCAACTTGAATGCCCTCAACATGTTCAATTGAATTCAAACCATAAGTCCTTTCAATCTTCTTAGGGAAATAGACAGTATGTTCCTTGTCATTAACATTGAAAGTCACCTTTCCTTGATTACAATTAATAACAGCTCCTGCAGTATTAAGAAAAGGTCTCCCAAGAATAATGGACATATTATCATCTTCAGGCATTTCGAGCACAACAAAATCAGTTAATATCAAGCAATTATGATCCACTTGAACAGGTACATCCTCACATATACCAACAGGAATAGTGGTAGATTTATCAGCCATTTGCAAAGATATATCAGTTGGTATTAATTTTTCTAGTTGAAGCCTCTTATAGAGAGAGAAAGGCATAACACTAACTCCAACTGCCAAATCACACAAAGCAGTTCTAACATAACTATTCTTAATAGAGCAAGGGATAGTTGGAATCCCTAGGTCTCCAAGTTTCTTAGGAACCTTACCACTAAAGGAATAATTAGCAAGCAAAGTAGAAATTTCTTCATTAGGGATCTTCCTTTTATTCGAGACAATATCCTTCATATACTTTGAGTAAGGAGGCAATTTAATAGCATCAGTCAAAGGAATTTGCAGGAATAAAGGTTTCATCCACTCACAAAACTTATCATAGTGTTCATCTTCCTTTGACTTGTGTTTCTTATCAGGGAAAGGCATAGGTTTTTGGACCCAAGGCTCTCTTTCACTACCATGTTTCTTAGCAATAAAATCTTCTTTGGTGTATTTCGTATTCTTAGTGTGTTTTTCAGGTTCTTCTTCAACTTTTTCTTCATTAGGAGCTTCATTTTCTTCATTACCACTTTCAGTTTCAGCATCAGAAATAGATATACTATTAGGATCTATAGCAGGTTCAGAGGGTTCTACAACAGTTTTATGTTTCTTTTTCCTTTTCTTACGAGTAGAACCACTATTTTCAGCTTGTTGAGAATCCTGCTCAATTCTTTTGGGATGCCTTCAGGATATAGAGGATCCTGGGTAGCAGCACCACTTCTAGTTCTAATTTCATAAGCATGTTTTTCTTTAGCAGCATTAATTAGCAAGTCTTTTTGCACTTTAACAAGTTGATCTATTTGAGTTTGAACCATTTGAAAGTGTTTAACAATCATTGTAACATCATTATAGGTTCTTTCCACAATATCTTTCAACTCAACAATAGCTCTAGTGTTTTCCATTAGATGATTTTGCACCCTTTTATTAAAATTATCTTGCTTAACAATAAAGATATCAAATTCTTCTAAGCATTGATCAGGAGGTTTAGAGTAAGGGATATCACGTTCATCAAAGTGTTGGAGAGAGTGTACCTCAATAGTGGGTGAGTAGTGAATAGGCTTACATAATTCTTCTATAGGAGGTAAATTCTTGACATCTGCAGCTTTAATTCCCTTCTCCTTAAGACATTTCTTAGCTTCCTTCATCACTTCATCATTTAATTCAATAACTCCCCTCTTCTTTGATGTTGGAATAGGCACCGAAATAGTAGGTTCAGGTACAATTACTTCAGGTATAGCTTGTTTAGGAGGAGTCCAATCTTCATAGTTCTTACTTATTTTAGCCATTAATTCCTCAGCTTCCTTAGGAGTCCTATTCTTGAAAACACAATCAGCACAACTATCTAGGTATGTCCTAGATTCTTCAGTTAGTCCATTATAAAATATATCAAGAAGCTCATTCTTAGGTAATGGACTTCCAGCTTGTGCATGAATCAAAGCATAAAACCTTGCCCAAGATTCGGGAAATACCTCTTTTTCTCCCTGTTTAAAATCAAAAAGTTCCTGCAAAATAACATGTCTAGCACTAGGAGGGAAATATTTCTGCAGGAAAGTACTAATCAAGCAATCAGGGCTATCAATAGATCTAGGAGGTAAATTACTAAACCAAGTTTTAGCTTCTCCTTTCAGTGAAAAAGGGAAAATCTTAGCAACAAAGTAAGTACGCATCTTAATATCATCAGAAAACAAGCCACTCATGGTAGAAAGTTCATTCATATGTGCTACCGCACTTTCATTCTTAGTCCCACAAAAAGGTTCTTTCTCAACAATAGCTATGTAAGATAGATCGAGAGAGAAATCATAATCTTCATCTATAATGTTTATGGGAGAAGCAACAAACTTAGCATCAGGAGACAATTTGGGTCTAATAGTACGCCTCTCAAGGAGACTCTTAGCAGCGCTCCTATCATGGGTGTTTTTACATTCTTTAATAAATTCATCGGTCATCTCAACATAACCATCTTCAATATCATAACTCTCACTAGACTCAGGTGAACTAACAGGTGTGATAGTGTCTTCATTAGGAGTTTCGGTGTTTCCAGCTATAGTTCTAGCAATCGTAGCATCTAGGAAAGGACCTAATGAACCACTCTTATCAAGCACCGTAGAAGCAACATCATAAGCATCAGAAGTTTCAGATTCAGCAGTAGTAGCAGTGTGTGTAGCATGTGTATGTGGTGGTGTAAGGAACTTACTCATAACAGACGGTGAATCAAGAGAAGCAGAGGTGTTTAGAACCGTACCTCTTCCTGTAGTGGATGGTAAAATAGGAACCTTGCCATCGCGAGACTTACCCATGATGGATGGATGGCAGCGAACAATAGAGAATCCAAGTGAACTTAATAAATAAAGCTATGCTCCTCGGCAACGGCGCCAGAAAATAGTCTTGATGACCCACAAGTATAGGGGTGTATCGCAGTATTTTCGAGGGAAGTGAAACCCAATTTATTGATTCGACACAAGGGGAGCCAAAGAATATGTATAAGCCTTAACAACTGAGTTGTCAATTCAGCTGCACCTGGAAACAATCTTGCTCATAGCAGTTTATCAGTAGCAACAGTTTTGTAGTAAGAACAATAAAGTAACAGCAGTAGTAAAGCAAAGCCAGTAGTAACAATAGCAGTAAACAATGGGATTCGAGTGCGGTAGGCATAGGGATGGATGGACGGGCGTTGCATGGACAAGACAATTCACATAGCAATCAGAACATAGGGCAATTGCAGATAAATAAGATAAAGCATCCAAGTACTAGACAATCCTAGGCATGTGTTCCATATATAGTCATACGTGCTCGCAATGAGAACTTGCACAACATGTTTTGTCCTGCCAGCCTGTTTGTAGCGGGGCCTCAAGGGAACTACTGGCAATTAAGGTGCTCCTTTTAATAGATCACCGGAGCAAAGCATTAACACTCCATGAACACATGTGATCCTCACATCAAAGCCATTCCCTCCGGTTATCCCGATTTCTATCACTTCGGGGCCATTGGTTCCGGACAACAATGTGTGTATATAACTTGCAAATAAGACCATAAACAATACTATCATAATGAATCAATAACATGTTCAGATCTGAAATCATGGCACTCAGGCCCTAGTGACAAGCATTAAGCATAACAAGTCGCAACAAAGTCATAAAGTACTAATAGAAGATACTAGGCACCATGCCCTAACAATCTGATGCCATTACATGAACGATCTCATCCAATCCCTACCATCCCCATAGCCTACAACGGGGGATTACTCACTCATAGATGGGGGAAACATGGATGGTCGATGGAGAAGCGATGGTGATGATGATGGCGATGATATCCTCCAATTCCCCATCTCGGCAGGGTGCCAGAACGGAGTTTCTGGTGCTGTTTCGTGGAATCTGGTGGTGGCGGCGGAGCGGAACTCCTTCTGAAAAACGTCGACCCCCCCAGAGTTTTTAGGTCACAAGGCTTCTTATAGGAGAAGAGGGATACCGAGGGGGTGCCTGGGGGGCCCACACCACCCCCTGGCGCGGCCTGGACTGGCCCGCGCCACCAGGTGGTGTGGCCACCCCTGACTCTTCTCCGTCTTGTATTCTGGCTCCTGGAGTCTTCGGGTGAAATAGGATTTTTGGCATATTTTCCGGGATATTTCCTGATAGTTGATTTTCTGCACAAAAAGTAGACACCAAGGCAATTCTGCTGAAAACATCGTCAGTCTGCGTTAGTTGCATCCAAATCACACAAGTTTAGAGGAGAAAAAATAGCAAAAGTGTTCGGGAAAGTAGATACGTTTTGGATGTATCAATCATATACTTGGAATATGTATAATAAAAACTTTATTATTGCCTCTCAGGGCATATTCCCTTCAGCTTGGTGGTGAGATAGCAACCCGCCGGACTGAGCACCGTGGCGCCATGTACCTGAGCGTCATGGAGGTGGCCATCCAGACCGGTCGCCATGAATGGCGCAAGACCAAGGCGAAGGCGAGACGGACCCTTGCTGCGAGCATGCACGACGCGAAGGAGAGTGCAGCGGCAAATCTTATCCGGAAACTCAGAGGTAAATATGGGGTAAAAATATAGGATGCCACCTAGAATCGCCTGGACTACACTCGCCGTCGGCTCTCCAGCGCGGACGCGTCCGTGGAAATTCTTGCATATAAAAATGCAAAAATGTGCGCGTCACTGGACGCACTAACTGCAGAGAATACTGAGCTCCGTGCAGTGCTCTCTATGTTTACACAGAGGAGCACCGAGCTCGCTGCATCGGTAAATAGTCTCGAAGCAAAGAACCAGATGCTGTAAAAAAACTCAGCGTTTCGAAGAAGGCTGGACCAAGACGCTCATGGATGCACAACAAGTAGAAACCATATGCCATCAGGTTGCCTCCTCGGGAGCAACTGCCCTCTTGGGTCCCTGCTGTGTTGCCATAGACACAAGTATCATTTTCTCCGGTGTGCGTTTCATCGGGGAGAAAATGCGAGAAATCGCAAGTGAAGGAGCAGCAGCTAGGGGAAACACGCCATAAGAAACAGAAAGAAGAAAAAACACCTACTTTTGGCTGCTCCTCTACCTGGTTTTAATAATGTACAAGTAGCATCCAGGTGGCATGCAATTGTACAAGTACCGCTGTCTTTCCTTGTACTCGCTGTTGCGCTATCTTTGGTAGTTTGTCTTCTTTCTTCTATTAGTGTACAAGTATGAAAAGCGCTAAATGTCATCCTACAAGGACCATCGTCAATTTATGCATGCGTCGTTCTCATGATCTACTACAAGTAAATCACAAAAAGTGAGGAAAAACTCTGTAGCCGTACAAGTGAGAAGAGTGCACACGCTTTATCGAAAAATAAAAAACAATAACTCTAGTACGATACGATAAGGGAGGAAAAAACAAACAAATATAGCGATAGGTATGTGGCCATTTCCACCAACCATGTATATGGCAGATGCTATGATAAGAGTGTTAGATTTCCCTCTTGTTTTTGTTTTTTTGTTTTTTATATATGCTTATGTGCATAGACCAAGTAAATAAAATTATTATTATACGAACACACCTCGTAGCCCATGGGACTGTCATTTGTATGCTATAGTATGACCAGTCTAAAAAAACTGCAAACTATACTGTTCAGAATAGAATGTACACGGTCTTTAAAAAATATATATATCCTAGTCACTTGCAAGAAAAATCAAACAAACCAAGCAGATATTGGATGTATGAACTTATTGGCACAGTCACAGCGACTACTCAACTAATCGAATACAAATTCCGACAATATCAAAGGAAAAAATCCGTACACATAGAGTACGTCGTATAGACAACATGGCAAATAGCTAGACTGTCGTCTAGTTTATTCATAGACGCGAACCAATAAGAGATACAGACACATACATCAATGAATATGCTGCTCTGATCAGGGGCGGAGCTAAGGGGGGCTAGCAGGGGCTAGACCCCCCCTAATCGATCGCCCCCCTCAACATTTGATAGTAGGTAGTGGTACAACTATATTAGTGTATGTGTGCTAATGGTCGAAGATTAGTACATAATTAATTAGTTGTGGACTAATGAACTAAGGACCATTAGCCCATCTCTCGATCATGGCACTGTTTCCTAGATAAAAATAATGATCTTCCCGTTAGGAATTGAGGATCGATCTATAATGTATGTCACCTAATCGTTAGGACTAGGAATTAGTCCAATATGTTATTACTGCCTCAAGCCTAGTCACACATGATGTCTATATTTAAGGTATGTTGTACATTAGATTTACCAATTCAATTCATATTTGCCACTAGTTAATCTTTCTTTAGATCAATAGAAGTTGCATATAGGTTTGTACATTGCCATAGAGTCGGAAGACAAAAGCAAAGGAAGAACAAGGAGTGCAATTTTTTTTTGAAGAATGGGTTATTCAAAAAATGAAAAGAAATATACAAAAATAATTATCACAATTGTCATATTTTATTATTAATGCTATTTGTTAAATATCCAAAATTGTGTTATAGTATCTTCTATATTGTTCACTTATATAAATAAAAATTCTTCTATTCCATTCACTCTAAAAAAAAAATCTTCTATGTCTTTAAGTGGTTATTGTCTTCTTCGCCCCCCCATTGGTCAAATCCTGGCTCCGCCACTGGCTCTGATTAAAGCTCTAACTAAAATACGAATCAACCGACACATAAGGTGTTTCTGATACGAATCTGTCACGGCATAACATAGCCGAGACAAGAAACCTGCAAAAACATGTAGGTAATAGTAAGATATCATGTGGCAAAGATATTAAATAAATTACATATATAATCTATGTAATATATTCATGGTTCAAGCTATACCTTATCAAAAAGGCCTCATTCTTGTGTACTCTGGCCCAAGAAGATTGTGAATGATAAAAAATACTATGTGTTCGAGGCGGGTCACATGAGGTAAATGACCATTATAAGTAAGAACACCCTCGGACTGAGCAACTCCTGCAACGTAAGGGCGGACCACTTGTACCGGAAGAACATCATCGAAAGAAGTGCATGCATGTGCTAAATATGTCAAGATAGCTTCTTTGTCACGCAAAAGCCTAGCTCTATTGGAAGCAAGGTGCATCACATGGACACCATTAATGCGTGCATGGTTATTAGCAGCATGTAGCTATGTAACAATAGTGTTCAGAGAGCTATAATTAACATCGTCGAGAACCAGGTTTTCATTATGAAGAATCATTTGTATAGCCTTCTCGGCTACATTTTCCTTGGCCTCATCTGGAGTCCTGCATGGGATACTAAACAAGTCGTGAAATACAGAAGCCATCGTACTCCCACCGATGGGAATAGGCAGCTTCAGAGTGGCAATGCACATGCCATCAGACGTGGCGCGAACACCCTCGGAGTATATCGCAAGGCCGAGCCTTTCGCATATCTCCTCGAGGATTTTAAGACGAATTAGAACAAGTACCTACACAACAACAAAAAACGCAATAGAAAGGGTCAGAGCAAATATTAGCTAGCACGGGCGCGCAATAGAATCGATGTGGTATAGATGGCTCGCAACCCGCCATGCCCGTGATGAAGCCATGGGACACGATGTGATAGTGCTCTAACCGAGTGACGGAAATACGTATAGAGCGTGCATCTTTATAAGTGGACACCACTTGGACAGCAATCACTGTGACCATGCACGGTGACACATGGAACCGGGCTACATGGAACTGGAAACAGGAGGGAAAAAGTAGGAAACATGTGTGCACCATGCAGAAGAAGCAAGGAGCCAAGTGTAACCGAACGCGGCAAGGCATCACAACTGCTATCGCATTTTTTTTGAGAAGCGAACAGTGTATAGAATTGATGCATGCATGGCCACGGATAGCATACGACAACCACACCAGTTAGACAATAAATGAAAGATGGCACGGAGACGGGTGGATGCGTCAAAATAATAGAGTCAAACAATAAAGACCAGACGGTGAGCATAAAAGCTAGCACGCGTGAGGCCAACAATAACAATAAAGGCCAGACGACGAGCATAAAAGGTAGCACACCTGAGGCCAACAGTGTGCAAGCTACAAGAAGAATCCAAAAATCCATGTTAACAAGTAGGTTCTCCGTCTATTAATGGAAACATGCACGATCTACGAAGTAGCATGGGTCCAAGAGTTTCAATCAACCAACATAAAATAGGTAGCACAGTCTATTGCATGTAGCATGTTGCTAGGATCGGCATGCATGTAGCGAATGCATCGAACAGTGCAACAAAATTTGTCCAAAAACCCGCGTCACATTTCTGACATCATTCACATGCATGCTACATGCGCATTAATCAACGCTAGAGCGTACGTCCAAATAATCGTGTTAGAAGCTCACCAATGCATGTCAATAAATAATCACAAGCGACTTTGATGAGCCATCAACTCTTGTCACTGCTCGCATACATGGCACAAACGCAATGAATAACCGCAAAGTATATGTCCAAATATTCATGTTAGAAGGACACATGTGCATGTGAGTAAGTGAGGAGCACACACGTCCAAATAATCGTGTTAGAGGCTCATCAATCCATGTCAATAAATAAGCACAAGCGACCTTGATGATCCATCAAATCTCGCCATTGTTCGCACGCATGGTGCAGACGCAATAAACAACCGCAAAATACATGTCCAAAGATTCGCGTTAGAAGGCCACATACGCATGTCAGCAAGTAAGGAGCACACACGTCCAAAGAACTGTGTTAGAGGCTCATCAATCCATGTCAATAAATAAGGACAAAGCGACCTTGACGAGCCATCAAATCTCGCTACTGTTCGCATGCATGGCGCAGACGCAATAAACAACCGCAAAGGACACGTTCAAAGATTCACGTTAGAAGGCCACATACGCATGTCAGCAAGTGAGGAGCACACACTCATCATGGTGCCATACGAACCCGATAGAGGCAGTAAACACAAGAACAGGTTTTCGTGATATAGAAATAAGAAAAAATAAAAAGAAGAAAAAGAAGATCAAGGCCAGAGCAGATTATACACGTTCTACTCATCTTAGGAGAAAAGCAGCTAGAAAACACGTTAGTGGAACACAAAGCAGAAAAAATACAAGACAGAACATGCTCTTGTAGAGCACACCTATGTGGCGACAGAAAAAATAAATAAAAAAATTGGACATCAAGAAAAGATAGATGCCGCGGCAGGGAAAAGGGGCACACTTGTGCCGCGGCAGTCAAAAGGGGCAAACATGTGGCGTGGAAGGGAAAAAACTAGACAGAAAGAAATATCGATGCCGCGGCAGGAAAAAGGGGCAAACTTGTGCCGCGGTAGGAAAAAAAATCTGACGGTAAGAAAAGATTGATGCCGCGGCAGGAAAAAGGGGCAAACCTGTGCCGCGGCAGGAAAAAAATCGGGAAATGCAGGAGGCAAAGTAACGAGGGAGCGTCCCGTCAATGTGAAGCTAAAGAGTGCCATACATTAGGACGGAGGATTGCGCAGCTGGCATATCACGTAGCTGCCGTGGCAGAAAAAAAGGGCATATCGGTCGCAGCAGGAGCATAAATTTAGGGCGCACCAATTATGGAACACGCAAAAACACACATATCTTATGTAGCACTTGTCATTCTGAATACATTCACGGGAATGTACGCGGGACTAATATCTATGATTTTAATATTGAAATACATACGTGGAATACAAGACGCATATACTTATATAAGAATATTGCGATGGTAAAATAAGACCGCATGAGAGGGCCACAGGCAAAAGTCGACTAATACGCGGGGAAAACACACAATTATTATTAAACAAGGATAGAATGTACATGACAGAAAACCTACACACTGACTAACATCACGAGAGGAGAAAATACAATTTTATTATTAGGCAATGACTAAACATAGAGCTTTTAGGAGCTACAATGGCTAGACAACAAAACAAAGACATTATTCTTGAGGAATTACGCTGAATGTAAACATGAAACTATTGATCGATGAGACATTAGAAGACTCCAGACCAAAGATCACCTCTTCAATGCACCTGAGCAAAGTAAACAGAGTGGAAAACAAAACACATATCAGAAGAAGGAAGGCAGAAATTAGATGGAACACACAAATCATCATAAAATTAGAAATAAAAATAGTACCTTTTAATATCGAAGCCCATGGTCTAGCCCGAAATATCAGAATCTGCGACCGTATTTACCATGGTATAACCAGAACCAAGGAGATCATGGATAATAAAATATGCTACTTGCTCGATGCGTGTCGTCGGAGGCACGCTACCGGTATATGTAAGCATATTGAGTGATATACTGGTGGCTGAATCCACGGAACAAATGACCTCTACAGGCAAAACATCACTGGCTGAAGTGCAAAGGTGCGCGAGACATGAAAGAACATCGTCTTTTTCATGTATAAGTATATCTCTTTGTTGTGCAAGCCACTGAGCACGAACGCCACTATTATATGATTGCCTGGTGGCAATCTGTAAGCGATCAAGAGCAGTGCACAACGAATCATAACTGATATCATTGATCGCCAAATTACCATTGTCCATGATCTTCTGAATTGCCTCTCGAGTCATTGTATCAGTTGCTTCTTCTTGGCTTCTACAAGGATCGCCGAATACTGCCAACACATATTCGACTACTGAGGGTGTACACAAATTACATGGCAGCCCAGCCAGGCTGAGCCGAGCGGTCCTTGTCATGATGCACCCAAGAGAACCAAACATATGAGACCACTCATGAAGAGTAAACTCACCCGCCACAATCTCATGGCTCAGCAACAAGGCAAGCATATCATACAGGGAACACAAGTTAGGCTACCTCGAGACAGATAGCAGAAATTTTCCACCATCAAACTTCCTGACATCGACCCGAACAGAAGCATCATCTCCAAGCAACGCATGCACGTCACTAGTATCCTTTAGCCCCGATCCCTGACGGGGCACCAACACTACCATAGCACACAACCTCTGGATCACATCACTGTTTATCAGTGCGCTTGAAACATAGCTTTCTACTGGAGACACAATATGCTCTGCCTCACCACCGTCATTGGGCCCATCCACGGTATAAGGAACAACACCTTGCCCGTAAATATATCCGGTAGCCTCAAGAGTTACAGCATAACAACATAATAGCAAAGAAGGAACACTACTCTCCTCACCCGGCAAAGATGTCTGGGTCTGAGCAACTCTAACCTTGATCATGTCTGGAATAGGAGTCCTCCTCTGAGATCGAGCATAGCAGGTAAAAATAGAGGCATCCCCTATTGAATCAGTCTCCGAAGGGACATCATCAAGAGCACAATACGGACTCAATATCTGCTCTACGATAGCATGTGACCACAAGTGGAGAGGAAGTCTTCTCAGAGTCACTACCACACGTTGGTAAGTAATAGTTCTGAAAAGATGGGGCATACCATCTACAACAGTAATTCTATAGGGCACACCTTCTACGTAAAAAAACTACCATTGTCAGTAGCTTTGAGAGCTCGTACTGCAGGCTTATGATGTGCAAAAGTAACCATCATTGTCTCTGATGTAGACATGTGCACCTGTAGATGAGGCCCAGTGCTAAAGATATCCCTAACAGCAGCAAGTACTACCTCGGGAAAATGCTGACATGTGGCAGAAATTGGCTGGATAACAAAACAAGCATGCAGGGGTGCATAGATTCTAGTAGATTGCTGGATCTCTCCCATGAACAACTCTTTAACGGCATGCCTACAACCAGCCATGGCTAAACAAAGAAGGACGTACACAAATCCTGCAAGGAAAAATAAGCATCTTTTCAGCCAAAAAATGCACAAACAGAGGGATAGTAAACAGACACAAGTTCTAGTGAAAGCAGGACCTAGCCTCTCCGAGCAACGCTACACCCGAGCACGATCGCAACAAGCTTTCGCTGCAAGAAATAAGCAACACACGGTGTCTTAAAGAAGGGAGGACACAACACACGACATGAGTACCTCCAGAGAAGCATGCCATGTGGAAGCACCCGTGCACAGTTGGCATGCATGCCCCCGAAAACACTATGTCCATACTCAACAGCATGACATATTTTTTTAAAAGAAAATACACCACGTAGACAAAATAAATCCATGCAAGATGGATATAGAATAATCCAATAAAAGAAAAAAAAATATAAACATAGAGCAAGCAACACATATTGGAAATAATTATAGATCGTTCCAATTCAACAGCAAACATACATTTAGAATCTAGATGGAGCTAACATCTAGATCTAATACAAGAGAGCAATGCACTCACATCGAGCAACATGTTATTCAAAAGCTAAATAACATCAATAGAGCACCGTTAAACAATGAAGTGGAGCCCAGATACTTAGAGAAAAGTAGTATGTCCTCCTACCAGATTAGAACCAGTGATAAATTGCTGCATAGCATCCGTGAATTCCTCTACCTGTTTCCGGAGAGACACTGGCCATGCATGTACACATTCATGAGAAGCGTGTCCACGGAATGGTAATACATCAGAAAACTGATCGCATATCTTCTCGAGGCACTTCATCCTCCTCCTATGCTCAGCCCGCACCTCGGACGTTTCTCTCCTAGTAGCATTAAGCAACCTCTCGGTCGAGCTTGCCCATTCCTGAGCAGCTTGAGCAATCGTGGTCGCAGTACGTAGGGCCTCAAAATTATAATCATCAATAGCAACGCCATGGTTATTACAGAGGAACAGTAGAGCTGCCTGAGAAACATTTTCCTCGGCAGCAGCGGTCGTAGCAGCCGCATGGCCACGGAACGTCCGACGCTGCCTACCTCTTTCACCTGTACGCGGGGGAAGGTCCATGCTTAGCCAGACCGTAAAAGTGTCCGATCCGCTACCATGAGAGCCAGAACCATGGATATGCAAACCCATGGTCATAGAACCAGCCTATAGAAGAACACGCTGTGGAATATAAACCATGGTCATCGCCTAACCCATGGTCATAGCAACAGCCTGTAGAAGAACACGCTGTGGAATATAAACCACGGTCATCGCCTACAGATTAAAACACAGAAAAAAATTATGGGTAGGAAAGGATTTCCAAGATAGCACGTAAACCATAACCGAAGAACACACGTCATACCCCCGGTAACCATCGCCAGTAGGACGAAGGTTATCACCATCACTATCCATGAGCTCTAGACAGAGAAAGCGTTCACTTGGAAGTGCAAACAAGTAGGATCACAAGCGTGCCTTCACAAGAGAAGAATATATAACACGAATAGGAGGTGCACCAGAAGACGATGCATGGCCGTATAGCTATAGACACTCGGAGAAGATGGCACCAACACGTCACACAAGAACTTAAAGCGAGCGATGTCATAAATACACGTCCCAAACAAAGGCCAGGGGTAAGAGACAACCATATGCACTGGACGACGTGCAGGTACGCAGAGATAAAGATAAAAAAACAGGACGACCGTTTTAAGACATAGGATCCATGCACAAGAGACATTCCTAGAGAGCGCAGAAGCAGCAAACGGAATATACAAAGATAGTGAAAGGAATACAACATTTACTATAAAAAGGGAAAGAAAACATAGGGAAATTACAAAAAAAATATCATAATCCGTACAAAACAACAATCGTATACGACATAGAATTAACATGACACAACACTACACAACAGTACATGTAATTACACTTGGTTGAAACTTGCCATACTCCAGATCCATGTATCGTTGGATGCTTCCCGTGCCTGAGTTCGACGTAAAAAAAGAGAGGCAGTGCATACGTCCATTTTACCAGAACATAGGAAGCTCTCAATGAATAAATTCACCGATCATGAGCAACACGGACTTGCTAGAGTATACAAATCCAAAAAAACACAGCCCCCTCAGATGGAAACCTGCAAATAACAACACGGAATCAGTTGTATGGACATAAAAAAAACGAAAACTCTAATCCAGCAAAAGTATAGATAATCCAAACACAAGGCAGTGCTACACGCACCGTACTGCTACAGTAGCCCACAAGAGTATACCCCAGCCTAAACAAAAAGGACACCGCTCTATGACCAAACCGAGAGAGAAATAGATAGTATCCCTAAAGGCATCACACGACAAGCACATATTTTTATAGCAAGGTGGGTAACACCGAGGATATAAGAAGACACAATACATGTGGAGAACACCGACACACGTCAAACAATATACACAGCATGTGAGACAGATGGCACTACCCACGGTGACACCGTGACCACCCAGATACGGGCACACACATGCTTTTTTATTATCCAAACATACCCATTTCTCACTGGGAAGCGTAATGTACATAAAAAAAGAACACCCAGAAATAGAAAACACCTGCAAGCACCTGAAGCCACCATCCTTTTTTGCGACGGTGAAGAGAAACATAAGAAAAGGAAAAACAATTCTTTCGTGACGCGATGGGAGACCGCAACAATCTAGAGCACTACCACGGTAGATAAACCACTAACCCTCGTGACACAGCAGGAAAACTACAGGCAAATCCTATGAGGTGGCAGATCCTGCCAAGGAAGAAAAAGCAACGTTTCCTGTGACGCGGCAACAAATCGCGGGGCAGACCCTGCTGCGGCAGAAAAAGGCACCTTTTCTGTAACGTGGTAGCAAGACACGACAACTCTAAACGACAAAAAAAGGAAAAATATACACAGCCACCGACGCTTTGCATTCCAGCAACCAAACATGTTCCACACAGAACATGGAGTACCCATAAGATGTTCCACGCACAACATGGAGTACCCATAAGAATAGCAACCAGGCGGGAGAACACAAGCAAAAATAAGAGAAAAGTATGTATGTCATGCATTTATTACAACAAGCAGACATTGATTTATTACAACAAGCACACATTGTCTCAAATCGGAGAGGGACCAGCCCAACAACTGATCGGAGAGACCAACTAAACATTTGGAACATTAACCAAGATAAAAGGAAGTAAGCGATAGAACTAAGCCACGGAGGACTAGGAATCGACCATCACACGCATATATCGAGAGAAAATCACTTCCTACGACCAAACAAGTTCTTCGCAGCTTTCCTAAAAAAAGATTATACACATGTAAAAACAATGAAGGAAGCACCAAGGACTATATAAAAAGGAAGACACACGTCACCAACACGGCATGAACAAAGCACCTACCCTTTCTTCGAATCGTGTTGATTGCCAGCAGATCCTTTCCGCTTAGTAGTCTTGGCGGTGCTATCATAATCCTGCATATCAAGAACATCATTGTTTAGACACGCAAAGGCACACCCAAGAACTGTACACCTAAGAAATGTGTAGGAAACAGTACCTCAACAAAAGCACACTCAAACAACGCCTCTTCAGCTGGGGTAGTACCACCCTCTAATAGCTGCAATTTTTTTCTCCCGACGGGGTAGCAATGAGTGAAGGTGGCAGTGTTCTAACACCGACAATATCCACCTGAGGATGAACATTAGTCTCGTCTACCATGAGTACAGAGGTCTCATCGGCTGAAGCATGAACAGTCGATGCACGAGAACCACCTTCGCCTACAACAGGAGTAGAAGACGACGACACATGCTGATCGAGATCAGGCGCAGGAAAAGGCTCAGCCGACTGCAGACGATAGTGAGTATGCATTGCATCAAGAGACTTATCGCTGGGAGTGACAACCACCAAAAAACGACGGCCAAGAAGACCGATTATTTCCGGTGGAACATAATCAAGATGACCTCTAGAAGTAGACACAACAAGAAAAGCGTGTTTACCAACTATAGCCTCGCCGGGAGGACCAAAAAATGTAAATTCTGCCATCTTAGCCTCCGATGAATCACGAGCATCTGCATCGATAACCTGCAACACGATCCTATACCTATCCAAAAAATGGAGAAAGTTAAACGAATAAAAAATTAGTGAAAAAAACAAACCCAAAAAAAAACAGGAGCATACCATACTACCTCGGTGTAGGAACAGGATCGGCACAGCCGGGGCATTAGTACTTATCATCTTCAAAGACAAGCTTTTTTCAGCAATCCTTACAACTCATGTAGTACCAATCCTTTGTAGACAAAACCCTTGTAACACGGATCCTTAATTTGTAACGCTCATTCTACAACAAGTAAGAAACGCATTAGAAGGAAAACGCAGGAACGCTAACCTGAGCAACAAGGAAGAAAACGTGCTTACCATAATATCATTTGACTCAAGAGTAGACACGTGCTCTATAGTGGTTTCGATTGGTTCACCGTGATTTTGATCAGAACCATGCCATTCAATTCGATGAGGCATGTTCTTTGTGCTTTTCAATTTCCAAATAAAGAAAAAAAAGTAAAATCGAACACATATTAGAAAAAACACACATAATAAATATGGTGCATGAAAAAACATAAATGGTACAATAAAAGAGGAAAAGTCCGTCAAGACAAACCTACCTCTCATGTAGAGAAGCCACCTCATCAACCCGTATATTAACATACCACCTTGTAGTGGAAGTACTCTTAAAAGCAAGCAAACCTAAATTAAGAAAAAACACAAATCCATGAGACCTCACACACACGTATACAAAGAAAAAAAAGTAACCCAAATTTCATGGGTTGACATAAAGCCAAAGATCAACACCTGAAAACCGGCCAACTATCATCCCAACAAACATAACAATGATAGGCTCCTCGATAGATGCCTCCCACAAACCAACAACATCAAAAGTCTCAGCAAATTGTCCCCAGAGGGTAACAACGGCTTGTTCTCTAAGATACAAGAAAAAAAATGTAGTATTAATAAAAAATAAGAAGGAAAAATTACCGCAAACACAAAAAGAAACAAGAAAAAAAAAGACAAACCTTCCACCGCTAATATAAACATGGCGCTTTGGCTTCCTGCTCTGGCCAACTCTAGACATGACCTCGCTAACTTCAGTTACAAGACCAATAACATCTACAAACAACAATAAATAGTCCAATGAAATAATAACATAGACAATTCAAGGGAGAGCAAAAATAGAAAGGACGAAAGGAACAAGCTTTACCTGACAAAAGTAAGTTACGATCCGCTTGTTCGGCCAACACCGAGAAAGGAAATGCATTGTAGGCAAACATAGGAAAATTTTCAGGCTGAGGAACAAACTCTTTCACGAGTGTCCTATGCGTAAAACAAATCCGCAAGGGATGATCCACAGCCCTATACGACCTCTTAGCATCGTACAAATTAAAACGATCAAGCAAGTACACAGATCCTTCGTTGAGCTTTTCCCTAAACTGAACAATACGATCTGAAGGCACAAGGCCCTCCATAGTACCACCCTGCAAAAAAAGGAGATAGAATGAGCACAGAAAAACTAAAAACAAATCTGTGCACAAACGATCCAAAAAAATGAACTGAGTTTTTACCTGACGATCAACAACAACAAAGTCAAGCTCATAAAGAACCCCATTATCCTGACTCCTAAACTCCCATATCCTAGCAAATCGTACAACCACTTTCCAGTGATAAGAGGCACGAGATATCTCTCGAAGAAGAGACCCCTCCATAAAAGAGAACAGAGAACAAATCAGCAGAAAACACAAAGAGGAATAGATAGAAGGAAATGAAAGAGGAAGAAAAGGGGGCAAGCTTTGAAGAAGAGAAGCCATAGAAGAAACACAAGAGAATGAAAAGATAAGATAAAGACAGAAGATGGAATAAAAAAGCACCGCCCGTGACTGAGAAACCAACGAAAATACGTACAGATCATGCAAACATGTGTATAGCAAAAAACAGCCACGTGTCAGGCTAAACACCTGTAGCATCTCAATTATCTAACAATTGCAATGCTACTAGCCTAGTCTATATAATGCTACTTCCTACTTATAATTGTTGCATCATAATTATATCATGCTCATGTCATCATGCCATATTGCATTTGGGCATCATATAAAACCCTTTTTCATTTGGTTCTTATCTCATATGCACTATTAATTGTATTTGCCCCTTGATACATTGTATGTTGGTTCTTGATATATTGCTTGATGTCCAAGTTGAGTTGGGGCATATCTATTATAAGTCCACCACCTTGCCACCTCCTTTTGGTTCAATCCATAATTCCTACCATCCAATTGATTATGAGCATCGGAATATTTCCTTTGGCATTTCACTCTAGCTCATGACTATTGGTATGGATCCCTCCTTTTGTTCTAGATGCTTCCATGCTTGTTTTCACATTATGGACATGGGAACCTACATGGCCACCTTTGCATGCCATGTAGAGTAGAAAGCTTCTTCTTTTTGTCTTGTGTGTTCATATTTGAATTATGGCTATGCTTGAATTATGGTGGTTATATGGAAATATTAGTGGCACATGCACACTAGAAAATACCACCTTTCGTTTCATCTTATTCCACTATTCATTTATGCCATATTAGATGAGAAAGCTTCCATCAAATCTCGTGTGTCTCTTATTCAAATTTTGAATATAGTAGAATGAATGGCCATGAGAATTAGTTGTTCTTACAACTGAAAGTGGTGTAATAATTCATGCATGCATGGGACATGCAAGCTTGCCACCTTCTTGCTCTCTTCTAGTTCTTTTGAATCCCTTTGATTCTTAGTTGGGCTTGAGAAATTTGAATTCAAACAAGCTTGATTAAATACGAACAATAAAAACCTACATTTCCTAAGTTCACTTACACCCTAGACCACACGCACATACACTCCACCTTAATCAAAATCCTAGTCGTGTGTGCATATGGGACATACACACACCTATCATGGCTACTTAATCTCTTTCAATTCCAATACATGTGGTAATTGACTTTTGTTTTCTCTTGTTGCCACACGTGGTCACAATGCCTTCTCGTTCCTCTTCTATCCATCCCTCTCTTTTAAAAAAAAGATTCTATTACTTTTTTTGCTAAAATAAAATAGGCAAAAAGTTTGCCTAAAGTTTTAGCCCAAAACTAGTCTTATCTAGTCTACTTTAGACTACATATATAACCTTTTTCACTCCTTCCATCCCAACCCCGTCGTGTGTACATGTACTGACACACACCATTACAAAACCCCACCTAAACCTGCATTCATAGCTAGCCAATCCAAATCTAAAGCTATCTAACCGTGGCCAAAGCCACGTTTTCTTCCAAAACTCCTTGCTAACCTAGCTTATTCTAATCAAACTCTCGTCCCTCTGGTGCAAACCTGGACCGATCCACCCTCCTGGTCCTTGCCACCTGCACCGTATCCTTGTGGTTCGAACACATCCAGCCAGCCAGCCAGCAAAGCCCGAGCGACGCACGTTTGCCATGTCCCTCTTCTAGCTCCGGTCGCACTTGACTCGCTCTGCCTGCCTCCTGCCAACCCCTCTTGCACTGTCCACTACAGCAACGCAGCAGAGCATCCTCGTCCTCTTCCTCCCTACCTGCCCCCTCTGGATCTTGCCTCCCCATCTCTTTCTTACTCTAGACAAAACCCTCACCGTTGCCGAAGCCGTCGTCCCTGCACGTCGCCGCCCGTTGCGACGTCGCCGTCTTCGTCCGCATCAGCAAGCGCCGCTCGACCAGCAGCACCTTGGTGAGCTCCTTATCACGCCTGCACCTTCTATCTCTCGCTGGCTTGCTTGCGCAGGTTGCCGCCGCGCGCCCCCGTCCGCCTGTTTCCGTCGCCGCGCTCTGAAACTGTCTACAGCAACGACGGTTTCGTCAGGGTCGAAATAGCAGCCCAGATCCACAGTCCTTCCCGTCAATCTGCACGTCTAGCAAGACACCAACACGACTCCTTTGTCCCCTCTGTTGTTTTCTGCATCCGGCGCTCCAAATCGACCATGGATTCGCTTAATCTCTCTCTGGTCTATCACGTTCGCGTACTAAACAGGAGACACTGTAATTCTTCAGGTTTTGCCAAAGAAAATCTCGTCGAGATCTTAGTTCTTAAACAGCCGATCTTGCTTTGTAACAACAGCCACAGCAGTGTCGTAGTGGCTAGCCGCATGTCCCCAATTGTTTAGCTAATTAGCTAGCTGGTTTTGCACTGAGCTTTTGATTCACCTGCTTGCCCTTAGCTAGTTAGCTGCGCGAACTCTTTGTTGCTGCTCATGCCTTTCTGTTGCACACCGAACGCATGCGCACGCTCCCTCCCGCCCAGACCGGCATCCTGGTAATCCTTCTGGACCACTCCACGGACGGGTTCTGCCTCCGGTTCTACGATGCCGTCCACCGTTCGCAACGCTGGCAGATGTGCGTATTCTCTGAAGTTTTGACACCGTTCGTCAGGCAACAACAGCGAAAACAGCCCCTATTCGGACCCTGTTTCCCGTCCTATCCTAACGATACCGACGACCTCCTCAGTACCTCCTCGAAGCTCTGGGTACCCTCTTCGTTTTCCCTCCACCAGCGCTTCAATCAGAGACCAGAGCCGCTGGCGATCTTCATCCGAAGATCATGGCATATCAGTGTCAAACTGCAGCCCGTTCGTCAGCTTTACGGCGCACCAAACTTCTTGCAAAATGGAGCAGCAAGTCGCTCGCAATCTTCTGGCCAAAAATCGGACGAGCTAGCTATTTTGTACCATGGTTATCAGTTTCAATTCAGTAACCTGACACATGTTCTTCCAATTTTTTTATTAAGAACCCCTGGCCCTCTTTGCCTTTACAGCCCCTAGATTATTTCAAAATGAGTCAACTTTTTTTTAATGCAAACTAAGTCAGAGCTTTTTCAAGAATTTGAATTTGGAAGAAGATTGAAATGAAAAGTGTTTTCAATTTCAAAAATATTCAAAATCTTTTTCAGGAATTAAAAATAATTATTTTAACCATCCAAATTAATAACAATATTGCCCTTTTCTACTTGATATGCCATTAATAATAACTTTTTAATGATAATTCCAAAAGGGACAAATGATATATGTTTTTGAATCAGAAAAATATGAGGAATTCAAATATGCCATTCAAAATAATGTTTGACTATTTTAAATTTTCGAAATTGTTTAATTGCAATAAAAATGCCTTTTCTTATTAATTAATAACTTTAATTCCATAACTCCAAATTTGGCAAATAATATGTCTAAATCGATCAGCGCGACGAGCCCGTTCTGATTATGCATTCCATGGTATGAATTGAAGCATGCATCATGTCATTAGTAAAAATCAGAACTGTTTATGGCAATAAAACTTGACCAAATAATTAATAAAATGAGTTATTCTTGTCCCCACACCTCACCCTTGCCATGCTACATTATTGCCATGTAAATTGTGCATCATTCATCATGGCATGCTTGTTTGCTTGTCGCATTTTATTTATATGCTTGTGCACTTTATTTATGTTGGCCCTTGTTTGTTTGGTTCTTCTTTCGAATACCTTGAAAGCGAGAATTATCGGGAATCGTGAGTACTATCGGATCCATCTCGCTTCAATCTGAGTGCCAGCAAGCACTACCACATGCTTGCATACATATAGTACATATTGCCTCTATCTTATTCTTGCATCATTGAGTCGATTGCATTAAATTGAATCCCAAGTCTTGCATAGCCTTTACTTTTAAACCCCAGAGCTTGTTCCTTCATCCCATGAGCCATTACTACGAGTTGTTTGAGCCATGCAGTCGTGAACAAACATGTGTAGGGTATGTGAGTGTCGATGGATAACGAGGTACCTAAACAACTTAACTCGAATAGTAATGGGATAACTAATGAAAGAGGCACGGTGGGCAATATCTGTCATTTGGTTTTATGTCCACTTGTGTCCGTGGGACCCAGTACTTGATTCCTGTTCCTTGACTATTCGCACTATCCACATCCGGAGGCCTTATGGACCCACAGGCGAGCTTGATTAATTTCTATTTCTTGGGGCCACAAACTAGTTTGGGGTTTTATTTACTATCTGTACTTATGCCATGTTCTTGTTTTATTAAGATTGTGCGTGGAGCACCATGCTTTTGGATGTGGAGTGTTTTCGTGGTATCGACAAGCCCGATCCACATTTTGGGTTCCATCGTTTACAAACCTTGGGTCCGTCTGGTCGGCCAACCGTTCTTGGTAGCTTAATGGGGTGGCCCCTAAAATATTTTATGAATCTGTGATCGCTTTCGTGAATGCCTTGTTGGGTTTTGAGTTGGTTTTTCGAGGTTGATCGAGTGTGTGTTGCTATTTGTGCACCGAGGGTAAATCTTTCAAAAGCCGTGTCCGCGGTTATGGACGACTTGGAGCAGATTTCGAACATAGACAAGCATAACTAAAGTACCGCTTTTAATTTGACTAAATATCTGACTAGTAATTAGTGCAATACTCATGGAATGGTTAATAAAACTGCCAACGGATGGGTTGTTCGTCCGCTTTCTCGTTGGTAAGCGAGAAGGAGGATGGATCTGTTACTTTATACTGTTATAACTGTTGTTTCTAATTACCGGACATCCATCTATTATTGGTTAGGCGGATGATTATCAAGTATCTATAGACTTGTTAGTTATTATCTTTTGCTACAATTGCGTCACCCCAGGTTATGTCCCCTTTAGAGGCATAAAGACTTGCTGAGTACCCTTAGGGTCTCACACGATAAATTGTTTGATTCAGATAAACAGGTGTATTCGCAAGATGGATACTGGGTGGAGGAGACAGATGATGTTGGCAACGATCACTTGGTGTAGAGATTCCGGGGATGGGGATCCGTGAGATCTGTGGGTGAGATGTGCTTAATTATGTGGCATATTATGTCGATTTGCTTCTTGTCCGTACTCGGATCTTGTTTCCCGCTTCCGCTTGATACTCTGTTGGTTGATGTATGAGGAGCTATCCTACACTATTATCTCTATCTAGGATATTTGGATCTTGCCGTATGGCGTTGCATTATTTCTATTTCTTTTAGATGGAATGGCTCTAAGAACTGTTGTAAGGTAGCTTGCATACATACTCACTTGTGTATGTATTTGATCTCTTTGCTTGTTGCCTACGCCGCTCGCTCTTGTCCCGATGTTCTTGGAAGTGGTTAGGACGGCCGACACGTGGGCCCGCCTGCTGTACTACTTTAACCACTTTTGGTTCATCTAGGCTTGAACTTAGAGTGTAGGGTCCGAGGTTGTTACAACACCACAGAGCCTACACGCACACCACATGGTGGACACGAATCGCACGGAAAGATAAGAAAAATGAAAAAGAAAATTCGTCATGCAAGTGGCCCAATAGGCCCAGCCAGCCAAACGATTACCTAATGGAAATTAAAATGAAACACACACACAAGCGGGGAAGAAAAAAATCAGTCACAGGCTATGGCCCAATAAGACGCGATAGGTACACATTTATAAGCTGTTAACACAAGCATACAATGGTACAATGCATGCAATATTACTCCCGACGTGACACAGATACACACTTCACGAATACGCCAACATACATAATGAAACCTACATGGCAACATCAACATTGATAGTCCTAAAAAAACCTATCAATGGACAACTCAGTGGCTGGATCAGCAAATCTTAGAGGAAGCAACCTAAGCCGAATACAGAGAGGAATATCTGAAACAGAGGCACACCACACTGAGCACCGATAAGAGACCAAAGGTACTCCAAAATCACACCGAGAATCAGCAGCAACCTCACCATGCTTCTTCACCATGCAGTACGGACTAAGCACATGCTCTATCACCGGAGAAACAAATAAGTTACATGGCAAACCACGAAGACACAACTCAGCCACTCCTGACACAACGCTCCCAGTAGATCCGTAATCAGCAGACCAGGTCCAGAGAACTATATCACCATCTCGCACTTCACGAGAGAGCAAAGAACTAAGAAACTGATAAAGTGTAATAGTATCTGAACAGCGAGAAAGTGACAATAAAAAGGCCCCTCCATACATCTTCCTGACCCTAACACGAACAAAGGAGACGCCATGAAATAGTGCCTCCACCTCCTCAAGATGCACAAAACGCGATCCACGGCGCGACAATAAAACAACCATAGCAGACAATTCACGGGCAGAAGCAAGATCGACCAGACAATCCGACATGTAACACTGAACAGTTGCACCAGAAAGAGAACCAGCAGGAGAAGCTCCATCGACGCAATCTTGTACACTCACATCAACAGCATAATTACTCAAAAATAGAGCCTCAGAGCCACCAATCTCATCAAGATCGGCATTACTACTACGGTCGAGGAAAATTGAATCGACATGGGAGCAAGCACGACAGACATAGAGGGAAGCATCATCCATGCGTTCAGTCTCATACGACACATAATCAACCACACAAAAAGAAGGAAGTATCCGTTCCACCGAAGAGCGCGACCGAAGATGCAGAGGCAACTTCGTAAGTGTCACAATGACACATCTGTCAGAAGCTTCCTTGTAAAGATGATACATACGGCGATCAAGGAAAAACCCGTACGCAGCACCATCTATACGAAGGGAGCTACCCTGATCCACACCACTAAGAGCCTCCATAGCGACAGAATGCTCCAAAAAGGACACCGCAATCTTCCCATCAGTGGTCACATCAATCTACATACACCAACCAACATTAAATCTAGATCGAATAGCACTAAGAACGGGGCGAGCTGGCCGCTGAACGATAGGAGAAAGGGGCTCAAGCACGAAACAGCAAGGGAGAACAACACAATTCCTAGTAGACATGTGAACATCTCCAGCAAACACCCCGCCCATCGCTGGCCTGGGCGACCCCATGAAGCAACAACCGTGGGAAATAATTAAAGACCTATACCATGAGAAGACAAAATAAATTAGCAAGTACACACACATAAGGCAATTAAAAAGATCTAAAAGGAGCTAACACGAACCAAGATGAACGCTCCAGAAACAAAGCACAAAGGATGAGGAAAAGAGAAGAGAGGAGTAAACAAAACAACCGGGCAGACTTATAGGACAAGACTCAAAAGAGACAAAGAGCAACACGTGGAGGCACATGTGTTATATGCAACAAGAAAAGGAGGACACACGTCCCCACTAAGCTGCACCATCGCCACCAATGCAATGAGATCATGAATTGACCAACGGAAGGCCCACACAATCACAGTAAAAAAAGGCCCACACACATCGAGAGGAAAAAAACTTTCGAATTACACCAGTTTATCACGGCCCGGCAGATATCAGCTGGAGAGACCGAACATCTACAGTACACTAAACAAGGCCCAGCAGATACAAGATGGAGAGTCTCAACACGTACAGTACACTAAACAAGCCACACGTGGCATGAAACACGTGGCAACAGTTCAAAATTAATAAAGGACATAATCAGGCCGATCTCAGTAGGAAATAACCATTAAGTATGAACTATAAACACTCATTGGATGAGCAGAGACTGCGATAGCAGAACCACAGGTGGAACTCAGATAGCAGATTGCCACGACACGGGCATAGTATACCCGCAGTATTCGTCCACATAATAAACGAAAGCTCCACCTACAAAAAGGAAAAAAAGACTTAGAACAGACATCCAAGTACACCAACATACGAGAACACAGCTAAAAGAGAAAAAACGGAGCAACGCACCACCTCAGAGCCGATCGATTATCTCCTTGTACACAATATTCTTCATCTAAGAAGTAGCAACACCATTTTCATCTTTGATAAGAAACTTTAGACCAACACGCGAGGTAACTCGAGACATAGCCACATAGAGCTGGCCATGAGAAAAGATAGGCTTCCGGAGAGAAACACACACTATGGACAATGTCTGCCCCTGACTCTTATTAATGGTCATACCATAACATAAGCGCACATGGAACTAACAACGCCGAAGTGTAAAAGGCCACTTTGACCCCACAGAATTCAGAACAATTCAAGGTAGATAGACACGCTGGCCTTTATTCGAACCAGTGATTATCTCACCTTCAATCACCCTCTCACCAAGCCTCTTAATAAGCAGCCTTGTATCATTGCACAACCCGAGAGTCTGATTAAGATTCCTTAGAAGCATCACTGGAACACCAACTTTGAGAGCAATCTGATGAACCGGGAAATTATTAAACTCTATAGAGTGTAGAAATTCTGGAGGGTAAAGAAGATCAGCATCACAAACAAAATCTGTAGACCTATATATACTGTCACAACTGAGATATTCCCGTCCACACCCAGGGACACGACCGAATATGTCATCGTCAATCTCATCGACCATGACATTCATGGGATAGACAATAGCCCGCTCAGCAAGATAATCTGGATCAGCATAATTAAAGAAAAAAGAATCATAAACACTCCTAACAGCAACATCTATGTTACCAAAAGAAGGTCGCAACAATAAATCCTGAGGAATAGACATCCAAGAAGGTATAGTTTCAACAGGCTTACACACCATCAGGACATCACCATTGCCAACGTCGAGGACCCAACGTGCAAATGAAGCAAGTTCAGCAGACTCATGCGACGATAAACCAGGATGGGTAAGTCGCATATTAGAATGCAACTTCCGCACCTTAATATGACACCAAAGGGGAGACATGATGAAGGACACGTTGATTATCTCATCCTGAGAACCACCCTCCACGATAGGCAGAACCTGCCTAAAATCACCTCCAAAAACCATGACCTTGCCACCAAAAGGTAAAAATGACCTAGCAGAATTAGCCACAGCAAGAACATCCCTGAGACTCCTATTAAGAGCCTCAAAATAGAGACGTTTTTTCATAGGACCTTCATCCCAAAGAACCAAGATAATCCTCTCTAGAAGCCCAGCCAATGTAGACCCCCTGGAAATATTACAGTGGCTACGATCATTTATATCCAACGGTATCTAAAACCGAGAATGGGCTGTGCGTCCACCCGGAAGCAAAAGAGACGCCACACCAGAAGAGGCAACAACTAAGACTATACGACCCTGAGCCCTAAGAGACGTAACAATACAATTCCATAGGAAAGTCTTGCCTGTACCACCATGATCGGACACGAAATAAGCACCAGGATCACCAGCTTGAACAGTCATAACTATCTCTCTATAAATCTCCCCTGCTCATCATTCAACATGCGAACAAGATCCTCAGCCCGCTCTAGATGCTGCTCCTCATTATAACGTGTCTCTTCAGCAATCAATCTATTAGGAGACACCATATTAGCCGGTACATACCGATTAGACAAACCAAGCGAAGCAATAGAAGACCCATTATTAGAAAACGTCACTGACAACTCCCGAAGCAACTCATCAAGGAGAAGACTTTCAGGCACAACATACCTAGGATCGCCAACAACGAACCGCATCCTATAAGACAAATCCTCTGCCATGCTCAACCAATACCGATCAAATAATGAGCGACCATTTGCAACCTCACAATAAAGAAGAACAGTCATAAAAAGATGTCTAAGGTGAAAATGAGTAGCCTAGACAATAGCCTCCTCAAACATTTTGAACCACTAATTATCATCACCAACCAAGCCCCTAGCCTGACACGCCTCTTTGAAAGTAGAATAAGAAACACCACCGTACACCCTCAGATCAGCAAAAGAAATGGCACCAGGCACAACCATAAGAAGCATACGTAAAAGAAACAAGTCCCCTGTTCTAGGATGAACATGATAAATCCTGCCAATCCTAGTACCAAGCTTACGTTCCTGCCTCCTCCTTATCTAGACCTTGCAAGACCGATCCCACCTCCACTTTTTAGGAAAGTCAAGATAAGTGAGAGCCCTCGTACAAGTCATTCGCCACAAACCATTCAGTGAGTATAGTCTTACACGCGACGGGATTAGCCAACAAAGTATCCAACCTTGCATCCTCAGAGAAAATAATCCTGTTCATCTCCGGCAGATGAACGACCAACCTCTCAACAGACGGCTGACGACCATGTATATCAAAAGCAAACATCCTCCAACAAGCCTCACAAGCAGAAAGATACCTACAAACCATAGCAACGAAATACAACACACATATCAAAAGAAAAAACATGCAAAGGAATACACGTAAAGAGAGAAAAAATACACACCTGCAATGCACGTACTCTACAATCTCATTTCTACCAACCTAGGCAACATCCACGTGCTCGGAAACCCCAGCCTGAAGTACATTATGCAACCGTATACGGGCCACGTCATGGCCCTTGGTCACATATTTAAACAAGTACTTCAGCAAATTAGTCTAATTACACCACTCCACATTGATATGGGCCTGAAACCTCTTGAGCAAATAAAGATTATAAGGAGCAACTCACTTATTGTTAAGACGAACAGTCTTCCTGTTCCTATAAATAAAGAAACCAGTATCACGTCACCGATACACAGGAAACCCCATCTCACCAACCAAAGTCTCCTCATCAAAAACCTTGGGAAAATGCTTAGAACAAGATCCATCCTTCATACAAAGAGATTTCTCGTTCAGCGCACCACACGGCCCATGAACCATAAACTCATCGACCAAAGAATACCCCAAAGGATCTTGCTCAGGATCAAGAAGCTTAGCACTTATAAATTTATCTATAAGAGCACCAGAAGGATCTTTTGTATTTTCCTTAAGCCATATAAGGGTATGAGTATGCGGCAAACCCCATTTCTGAAACTCAACCATGTAAAGATCTGCAATAAATAACAGGACAACTATAAATAAGCAAGCAAAAACAGTAAAGATATTAAAGGAAGGAGCATATCTTTAAAGATGAAAGAAACTTACACGCCTTAATAGCACCAAATATTTTACCCTTCTTAACATTAGCAAGAAACTCCATATACTTCATACGGAAAACACGCGTCACAATATCTGGACGATCCGCTGGAGTTTGACCAGGCTCAAAAGAAAGAGCATCGGTAATCTCCTGCCACTTGGGATTACATGTAAACGTGACAAACAGATCAGGAGCACCATACTCCCGACAAATAGCCATACCATCTTGATAATTCTGCACCATGTAGCGAGGACCTCCGGTAAAACTGAAATGCAAGATATACTGGACACCCAAGTTCTGTCTAGTACAACTACCCTCCCCCATAGCATCAGATATTCCTTGATATGTCTCGGACCGAAGAGAATCTTGATTAAAAAAATGATAAGCCAATCTGGCAGCTTCAACACAGGCATAAGCGTTAACAATAATCTGCTGACTAAGTCGACCACAACACGTATAAGGATTAGGCGCATTATTTCGATAATGGAAATAATAAGCATAGACACTTCATCGCGGCCATCCGAAGAGCCCAACACACAAGAAGGCCGCACGCGCCTACAATTAGCACCACTTCTAGACAAACGTCTATATTTAATACCAAGATGAAACCCCTTATCACCATACAGAAACAACAGAGGGTACTGAAGAGCCATAAGCGAAGGATTAAGAGAAGAAACCTTCTGAAGCTGACCAGTAGTAGATTCGATGATCACATCAAACCTACAACGATCAGGAGCAAGCTCACCAACGACCAAAGTGGCAACCATGCATGCAGTAGGACCAGAAAAGCGATCTCCATGAGCCCATCCCTCGTCACCAAAAAACAAATAACAACACCAGGACAGTCAGAAGACCTGAGCCTTTCACGCGCCATCCTAAATTGGCGCATGAAAGGATTAATAGAATCAAGCATAGCAATAAGATCACCAACAACAATAGGACCTACGGGGTCAGACTCGTCTCCCTCACGACCAAACAAATTCATCCTACAACGAACCTCGTCAGAAGAATCCACAATATACAACTGAGCAAACTGAGGATCCCCATCATCCTGAGGAAAGAGAGACCCAATACGATGGCACACACCACCAGAAACCTTAAAAACATAAGGACCACCTCCAACATTAACACTCTTATCAACCTTAGCCTCCATATAAGTGAAGCTAAACAAAGAATTATAGTGCCGAATCAACTGTAGGAAATGATTAGAGACAACACCATCGTCCAAACGGAGTAGCTCATTGAGAGCGTAGGGCCAATCATTAAACCGAGGCAAAGATATCTTGCCACGCCGACAACAACGGCTATGAACAGGCGAAGAACCCTTGCCATGCCCAGCTTTCTTGCACCTCTTGAGATACCAAAAAGATGCCCCACAATCAGAACAAATATATCCAGGGTGCCCATAATAAGAACGTCCAGATCAAGAAGCTGGAAACAAGGAAAAAATTAAAAATAGAACACAAGCGCTACAAATAACACATGAAAAACAAAGCGATCACTCCATACAAATCTGTAAGTAGTCTACCCTTAAGAGCCAACATGAAATCATCAGGAAAAGGAATCTCGCGTGGATGGCATATGAACGTGAAAAAAAGCGGATTGCCAAAAAAAAAATATGAAAGAGGAAAACTAAGTAGAAAACACATTTAGGTAAAAAAAATAGAAGAGGCAACACACCTTCCGGCCTGGCACGAAGATTATCCATAAGAACCCTATGCTTAGAACGATTAAAATAAGCATCCGACCGACTAGAAAAATAAACACCCAGTAAGTTGCAACAACAAACCCGATTGAAGAACAATAGGCCGCTTTCCGCGACGAATCTCACGGCGTCGCCGACATCGCTCGGCAACACCACACGAGGCATCAACGGAGCCTGAACAGACAACAATACCAATGTTTGATCAAACAAGCACGCTGCAGAGCATACAAAAAAATTATAAAAATACAACACGACGAACAATAGCAGGAAACACCAAGAACGACAGAAGCCAACCCACCATTAGAACCGGACTCAATCACGGTAGCCCCGCAGCCGCGCCGCCTACCACACCAGACACGAGAACAGTGGAAGAAGCACCACCACGGACCGCAGCAGACAAGCCGAGCAAACCGCCAGAATCCAGAGCAGACAGATCATCAACAGAACCAGCAGTGCCCCTCCAGAAAACAACTGAAGACCACCACGGATAACCACAGAAGAAGAAACACGTGCAGCCGACCCACCAAGAGCAAGCACACGTGCACGACCACGACCACGGCCACCGCCACCACGCCCCACGGAAACATCGCCAGCACCAGCGCCCACCGCACAACCACGAGAAGCCACCGCACAGCCATGACCACGGCCACGGCCACGGCCACGAGCAGAAGACACACGACCACCACCACCACGCCCCACGGAGCCACCGTCAACACCAGAACCCACCGCAAGACCACGAAAAGCCACCGCACGCCCACGCCCACGACCACCACACCTCACAGAACCACCGCCAACCCCAACGCCCGCCGCAAGGCCACAAAACGAAGCCGCAACCATAGTAAAAAATAGAAGCTCCCGGACAACAGAGTGCGGCGATGCTAAACCTAAGCGGCGCAGCGCAACCAGGCAACCTCTCGTCGTAAGAAGGAAGAACTGGAACATGCAAACAAACAAAGAGAAGAGACCGTCAATAGGATAGTACTAGCCATCGTTTGCGCGGCGCACACAACGCCATTATTTTAAGCCCGTCATTAAAGTTTCATGATTTAATGCCCGTGTACGAATCCGGTTGTTAAACCATAATGTTTGAAGAATGAGCTTGTCTACTAAATCCTCATATTAGTTAAAGCACGTGGTAGCATTATGAAGTGCAGCGCGCATACATTGATATATATGACTGGCCAATAATGAAAACTTTTACATGAATTAGCATGTGCAATCAAGTGGGCTTAATCTTTGCGATCACTGGTTATTAATGGGAATCATGTATTTGTATCTATCGTTGTATGATAAAGGGAACCATCCACATGCATGGTGCCATCAAGTGGGTTTCATCATTGTGACCATTGGTTATTAATGTGAATCATGCGTCATGCATCGTTAGGTACAATCAAGTCGTCTTCATCGCTGTGGCCAACGGATATTAGCGCCAATGCGCTCATGCTACTCTTTGTACATAGTATTGCAAGTATTCCTTATACGTCGTCGTGTGCGGATGCCTAAGCTAACGTTTTAATGCTGCTCTGCCGTGTAGCGTCTTTCGTGTCATCGTCTTTATGTTACATGTCTGCGATATAGTCTTTTTAGGAAATATGGTATAGACAAAGGTGGCGCAGTGATGCTGTAGCGCAGTGGCTTCACGTGGGCTTGTTTCGTCGTTTTTGATATGTATGGGATTTTCCGCTCAGGCCTTGGGCGGTGCTAGGCTATATATAGCCTTTTATAGATGAGTAGCATACGTCGAGCCATCTGTTTCTTCTGTTTAAGCTAAGGCAACTCTTCCTCCTAGAGCGTTCGTGTGTGGAATGGCTGCTGCGGGGCACCCGGTGGTTTTCCTTGCCCCGCTGCCGGTGTCGTTCGGCAACGTGGCACAAGTATGGGCCCGTGGAGGCAATGTTCCTCTGCATGTGGCGGCTGAGCTGGCGCTACACGCTCATTTTTCTGCACGGGTTGATGGATTCAACCTCCAGTGGGGTCTTGCCAATGATGCTTTATTTGCTGTTTTCTGGGATGCTAATGATGCGCTCGCCGTGCACGGAAATGTGTTCTGGGTAGTTGACACTCTTGTGTATTTTTCAAGAGTGGACCCTCTTCAGATGGATAATGTGAACATGCCGCTGGTGGTGCCGATTGTTCAGATCCTCTAAGCTATGCGGTGGTTACAATCTTCATGGGGCTGCTGATGCCACGCTGTAGCTAGACGGGATGTTTGTATTAGTGTGTTTTAAGTGCCGCTTGCAGCGATGTTCCCGTGTATCTAGGTACTGCATGATTTGATGTATGTGTGTGTGGTGTATCTGTGCTATATCGACGTGGGCATATCTACGTGTTGTAAAATCTATATGTATCGTTTTAGTATTACTAAATATTCTAATAAAGACTTAGTACGTGGCAAGAAGTTCTGCATGATTTAATAATCTTGTCAAAACAATGTCGATGGTTGTCATCTCTTTGTAAGAGAAATCGCGCAGGAGTCTTTCGAAATAGCATCTGCATCTATAGCACGAGAGACAACAGGGTGGTCCAATTAAAGTAAATTCCATTGCATTCGAAGGAACCCTATTGTGTGGATCCAAGGGTATGTAGTTGTAGATACAAGCGTACATACGTCCATTTTTTATTCCGGAGAAAGAAGCTAAAAAGATTTAATATATATGCATATATTATTTATTTACATGTTGTATATTCACTTTATTCTATTTTTGAAGAGCGAATTGCCTAGTTAGGTGTAAATGATCACATAGATAGGAATCGACCTGTTGTATTAGTTAATCAGGTACAAATTTAGTAAAAACGTATGTCAGGTAATCCACTATTAATGATTGCACGGGTCTTAGTAGATATTTTATTACAAATATAGAACAAATGCGAAGCTAAAGAAAACGTACACATAAGTAAAACAACAAACATCATGCTTTACCAAGAACACTAAAACTGATCATAAAATCTAGCATTCCCTGCTCTTGTAGTAGAGCTTTGCCCCCATAGCAATGGCCACCATCGGGCACGACAGGAGGCCCGGTTCCATCAATAGCACCGTCCCAAATCGCGAACTCGTGCTTGCGTTTGGTGGAGCCTCTAGTGACGTGGTATCTAGGAATACTAGTGATGACAGGCCCATGATCCACCACTTCTTGAATGTGGACCAGAACTTCATGCTCGAAAGTCGGTATTTTTTCTGGCGAATGGGGGGGGGGGGCGATGCTGAGCCTGAATACTCAGAATCACTGCTTGTGATCTAGGAGAGAAGCTTAGGTGTATCTGGTATCTCAACAAAGATAATTTTTAGAACCGCCGATGGATTTTTCATCCATGCCAAAATGCTCACGGTTCGCTTATCAACCGACGATAACACCTCTTGGAGATGCCTGTCGAGCCTATTGATTAGCGGAGCAATTGTTGCTACCTCCCATGCCTCCTGAGGCAAAGCATCAAACCATATCTTGGTGGAGGAGCCGAGATTGCTTGGTTTGCCACCACGACCTCTACCCCATTGACTAAAAGAGAGGAATGCATTGCCACATCTTATATTGCGGGAGCCGTGCACTACACGAGTGCAGTCATCGGTGGAGGCAAATCTGAGGAAAAAAATCGTCCGACGGAGCAGTTACCTCAACCATGAAGTCGCTGCGCCGTACAACGCACTGGTTTTCTAGGGCAACAGCAACCTGCTCCGGCGAGACGGGCACTCACTCTCCTAGGATGGTGGCTAGGAGGGCATGACCATGGAGAGCGCACTCACGAGCGATCATGCCATCCGTGCAGTCGATGATACATCTTGTAGACGTGGGGCGGAGATCTGGAACGCCCTGTCGAAACAATACTTCAGGAAAACTATGAAACCCTGCCATGGAGAGTGGTAGTGCTGGGTATTTAGAAGAGCAATGCAACTTGTCTGTGTTTTGTGTTGGTAGGAGTGGAGAGAGCATCGGTAGCTCTTTTAAAGGAAAGACTCACCATGGAATATGCGATTATTTTTATTATATCAATTTAGTACACACATGGAGGGGATAGACACCAAAGTGCATGTGAGGTGACATGGCAACACACTATCTTATTCAGGGTGGTCCGTGCAAGACGTTACAGGACACGGTACATACAAAGTACAAGCAGAGAGAAAAAAGGTAAACAGGACACGGTACAAATGAAGTATAAGCGGAGAGAGAAAAAGTAGACAGGATACGGTACAGACGAAGTATAAGTGGAGAGAAAAAATAAACGATAGTTGTACATTGGACCACTACATACCCTTCTTAACAAACAACCTTAGATGGCACGTTAACATTGGGTGGTTTCACAAGGACCTGCATTCGGTAAAATAAAAGTGAATGGTATTTAAAAGTAGACATATATCACAAACAATATACATTTCAACAAATAAATAAGTAAATGTCACATATCAATTTTATTAGACATATGTAAACTAACCGTGCTGTCGTTGTAGGCGGGTAAATCTCAATCAAGTTCATCCATGCGGGTGCCTGCCGCTCCTGTACCATTCTGGATAGTTGCATAAATGTTGTAATCACTGATCACAATATTGCGATTTGAGACTATCCTTGTAATTGCATGTGAAGTGGCATCGTCCATTGCTTCTTCCTTAGTGTTTCTAGCATGCCCAATAATCATTTCGTTGCTTGTAGTACCATTGCTATCTACGGATGGGATGTCAAGACTGATCCAAGCAGTGTACATCCCACTGAATGACCTATGGATCCCCCTTCAGTGTATAGTAAGCCCAATGGAATCGGTAATTCTCACGAGACTTGCCTCACGATGCATAGCAACGGCCTGCAAATATTAACAATACACCAAAGTTAAATCTATTGAATCCAAACGCTTTGCATAAGGATAGAGGAGCTACCTAGATCAAAATACCTGAGGTGGGTAGTTTGTCCCCATGATCGAACAGTCGGCTGTTGCGAGTGTGTTAACACGTTGGAGAGAAGACGGTTTTATAAACGAGCGCAGTGATGCATGTATGTACACAGAAGGATTACGTGGAATGCTGAGTGTGCCATTTGTTAAAGAGGATAGCCAAGTGGCAAGTGCATGCATTACGTGGCTAGACTAAAGAAATGGCACTGGCACGTGGATGGATCGAGTAACATGTGGCATCTGCATGTAATAGTACTCCTGTAACCGGGTACCAATGTCACAGGAGAATGGACATGTTATAGCTATTATTATTATGCTACACATCACTTTACCCACCGCTCTACCTAGGCTCATGGGGAACGTCTATATATATGATACTACAGACGGTATACCATAAGTATACAACTGTATTGGATCACACATACACCTGGTGCTTAGATTCTACAACATCTGCATGGCCCAGCAAGAGATCGAGATCCAAGCTCCTGCTGATCATGATGTACTGCGTTTTTGGGTTAAAGGAGATGTTTCGGTAGAAGAACGTGAAGAAATTGCAGGTGCCTTTCTTCATGGATATTTCGGTAGCAACGCGTTTTATCATATGCGTCGAGGCAGGAATGGTACGTCTATTTTTTCTTTGATGTGGTTTGAAAGGGACGCATGGGATCTCCATGGGCAGACAACAATTGTAAACAACAAGATTCTTATCTGCGCCAAAGTAGACGCATCACTTATGTATGATCCCGATCTAGAAGAAGAAGTGTTCTAGTTTGGATCCGCATGGTAGTATAGTTCTCTAGAAATGCATCATCCGAATAAGAGCAAGAAATGAATGTACAAGTGTATGGACACATCGAATAAATAAGATGCACGCCTGTTGATTTTCTCTTCAATTTATTTTAATATATTTGTTAGACTGCAATGAAGTCGATCGGTTATCTCAGTAAACCATCGCAAGTGTATTGCACAAATTGATGCAAAGAATTTGGCGCACGATGCGCCACTTTTAAAACGTAAGAACCAAATTCATCACAGAGATAACACATTAAGCTGATGGAGGGTTACAACACAATATGCTGAAGTTCAATACAAGTCCGATAGATGAGCACGAAAGTAAAATGAAACCTAGAACGATAGGAACATACAGCAAAGGTGACATAAGCATAAAGCAAAGGAGACGGAGAAATTAGATGCCTACTTGTCATCAGAGGATATGACGATAATCTCCTCGAGCGGATCACAATATAGAGGGGCCCAGCGTGTGGCGTACGGCGCGTCCTCGAAGCTGGGGTCATCCGTCACATGGCGTGCGTACGCGCCACCGCCCGCCATGTACTCGCCGTCCGCGGAGGGGCCGCCGCCGTCCGGCGTGTACTCGCCTTCTGCGAATGCGCCGTCCCCTGCGCCGCCACCCGGCGTGTACTCGCCGTCTGTGAATGCGCCGTCGCCCGTGCCGCCGTCCAGCGTGTACTCGCCGTCCGAGAATGCGCCGTCGCCCGCGCCGCCGCCCGGCGTGTACTCGCCGTCCGAGAATGCGCCGTCATGGATGCACAACAAGCAGAAACCATATGCCATCAGGTTGCCTCCTCGGGAGCAACTGCCCTCTTGGGTCCTAGCTGTGTTGCCACAGAGACAAGCATCATTTTCTCCGGTGTGCGTTTCATTGGGGAGAAAATGCGAGAAATCGCAAGAAAAGGAGCGGCAACCCTTGCAGCTGCTTGGGGCAACGCGCCATAAGAAGCAGAAAGAAGAAAAAAATAGCTACCTTTCTGGTTTTAATAATGTACAAGTAGCATCCAGGTGGCATGCAATTGTACAAGTACCGCTGTCTTTCCTTGTACTCGCTGTCGCGCTATCTTTGGTAGTTTGTCTTCTTTCTTCTATTAGTTTACAGGTATGAAAAGCGCTGAATGTCATGCTACAAGGACCATCGTCAATTTATGCATGCGTCGTTCTCATGATCTACTACAAGTAAATCACAAACAATGAGGAAAAACTCTGTAGCCGTACAAGTAAAAGAAGAGTGCACACGTTTATCGAAAAATAAAAAACAATAACTCTCATACGAGACGATAAGGGAGGAAAAAATAAACAAATATAGCGATAGGTATGTGGTCATTTCCACCAACCATGTATATCGCAGATGCTATAATAAGAGTGTTAGATTTCCCTCTTTTTTTGTTTTTTGTTTTTTATATATGATTATGTGCATAGACCAAGTAAATAAAATTATTATTATACAAACACACCTCGTAGCCCATGAGACGGTCGTTTGTATGTTATAGTATGATCAGTCTAAAAAAAGCTGCAAACTATACTATTCAGAATAGAATGTACACGGTCTTAAAAAAAAATATCCTAGTCACTTGCAAGAAAAATCAAACAAACCAAACAGATATTGGATATATGAACTTATTGGACATAGTCACAGCGACTACTGAACTAATCGAATACAAATTCCGACAATATCAAAGAAAAAGATCCGTACGCATAGAGTACGTCGTACAGACAACATGACAAATAGCTAGGCTATCGTCTAGTTTATTCATAGACGCGAACCAAGAAGAGATACAGACACTTATATCAATGAATATGCTGCTCTGATTAAAGCTCTAACTAAAATACGAATCAACCGACACATAAGGTGTTTCTGATATGAATCTATCACAGCATAACACAGACGAGACAAGAAACCTGCAAAAAATGTAAGTAATAGTAAGATATCATATGGCAAAGATATTAAATAAATTACATATGTAATCTATGTAATATATTCATGGTTCAAGCTATACCTTATCAAAAAGGGCCCAGTCTTGTGTACTCCGGCCCAAGAAGATTGTGAATGATAAAAAATGCTATGTGTTCGAGGCGGGTCACAGGAGGTAAATGACCATTATAAGTAAGAACACCCTCAGACTGAGCAACTCCTGCAACATAAGGGCGGACCACTTGTACCGAAAGAACATCATCGAAAGAAGTGCATGCATGTGCAAAATATGTTAAGATAGCTTATTTGTCACGCAAAAGCCTAGCTCTATCGGAAGCAAGGTGCATGGCATAGACACCATTAATGCGTGCCTGGTTATCAGCAACATGTAGCTGTGTAACAACAGTGTTCAGAGAGCTATAATTAACATCGTCGAGAACCAGGTTTCCACTATGAAGAATCATTTGTATAGCCTTCTCGACTACATTTTTCTTGGCCTCATCTGGAGTCCTGCATGGGATACTAAACAAGTCGTGAAATACAGAAGCCACCGTACTCCCACTGATGGGAATAGGCAGCTTCAGAGTGGCAATGCACATGCCATCAGATGTGGCGCGAACACCCTCGGAGTATATCGCAAGGCCGAGCCTTTCGCATATCTCCTCAAGGATTTTATGACGATTTAGAACAAGTACCTGCACAGCAAAAAAACAAAAAATGCAATAGAAATGGTCAGAGCAAATATTAGCTAGCACGAGCGCACAATAGAATTGATGTGGTATAGATGGCTCGCAATCTGCCGTGCCCGTGATGAAGCCATGGGACATGATGTGATAGTGCTCTAACCGAGTGACGGAAATACGTATAGAGCGTGAAATCTTTATAAGTGGACACCACTGGGACTACAATCACTACGACCATGCACGGTGATACATGGAACCGAGATACATGGAACTGGAAACAGGAGGGAAAAAGTAGGAAACATGTGTGCACCATGCAGAAGAAGCAAGGAGCCAAGTGTAACCGAACGCGGCAAGGCATGACAGCTGCTATCGCATGCATACACTTTTTTGAGAAGCGAACAGTGTATAGAATTGATGGATGCATCGCCGTCGCGCTATCTTTGGTAGTTTGTCTTCTTTCTTCTATTAGTCTACAGGTATGAAAAGCGCTGAATGTCATGCTACAAGGACCATCGTCAATTTATGCATGCGTCGTTCTCATGATCTACTACAAGTAAATCACAAACAATGAGGAAAAACTCTGTAGCCGTACAAGTAAAAGAAGAGTGCACACGTTTATCAAAAAATAAAAAACAATAACTCTAGTACGAGACGATAAGGGAGGAAAAAATAAACAAATATAGCGATAGGTATGTGGTCATTTCCACCAACCATGTATATCGCAGATGCTATAATAAGAGTGTTAGATTTCCCTCTTTTTTTGTTTTTTTGTTTTTTATATATGCTTATGTGCATAGACCAAGTAAATAAAATTATTATTATACGAACACACCTCGTAGTCCATGAGACGGTCGTTTGTATGTTATAGTATGATCAGTCTAAAAAAAGCTGCAAACTATACTATTTAGAATAGAATGTACATGGTATTTAAAAAATATAAATATCCTAGTCACTTGCAAGAAAAATCAAACAAACCAAGCAGATATTGGATATATGAACTTATTGGACACAGTCACAGCGACTGCTGAACTAATCGAATACGAATTCCGACAATATCAAAGAAAAAAATCCGTACACATAGAGTACGTCGTACAGACAACATGACAAATAGCTAGACTATCGTCTAGTTTATTCATAGACGCGAACCAAGAAGAGATACAGACACATACATCAATGAATATGCTGCTCTGATTAAAGCTCTAACTAAAATACGAATCAACCGACACATAAGGTGTTTCTAATATGAATCTGTCACAGCATAACACAGACGAGACAAGAAACCTGCAAAAAATGTAGGTAATAGTAAGATATCATATGGCAAAGATATTAAATAAATTACATATGTAATCTATGTAATATATTCATGGTTCAAGCTATACCTTATCAAAAAGGGCTCAGTCTTGTGTACTCCGGCCCAAGAAGATTTTGAATGATAAAAAATGCTATGTGTTCGAGGCGGGTCACAGGAGGTAAATGACCATTATAAGTAAGAACACCCTCAGACTGAGCAACTCCTGCAACATAAGGGAGGACCACTTGTACCGAAAGAAAATCATCGAAAGAAGTGCATGCATGTGCAAAATATGTCAAGATAGCTTCTTTGTCACGCAAAAGCCTAGCTCTCTCGGAAGCAAGGTGCATGGCATAGACACCATTAATGCGTGCCTGGTTATCAGCAACATGTAGCTGTGTAACAACAGTGTTCAGAGAGCTATAATTAACATCGTCGAGAACCAGGTTTCCACTATGAAGAATCATTTGTATAGCCTTCTCGACTACATTTTTCTTGGCCTCATCTGGAGTCCTGCATGGGATACTAAACAAGTCGTGAAATACAGAAGCCACCGTACTCCCACTGATGGGAATAGGCAGCTTCAGAGTGGCAATGCACATGCCATCAGATGTGGCGCGAACACCCTCGGAGTATATCGCAAGGCCGAGCCTTTCGCATATCTCCTCAAGGATTTTATGACGATTTAGAACAAGTACCTGCACAGCAAAAAAACAAAAAATGCAATAGAAATGGTCAGAGCAAATATTAGCTAGCACGAGCGCACAATAGAATTGATGTGGTATAGATGGCTCGCAATCTGCCGTGCCCGTGATGAAGCCATGGGACATGATGTGATAGTGCTCTAACCGAGTGACGGAAATACGTATAGAGCGTGAAATCTTTATAAGTGGACACCACTGGGACTACAATCACTACGACCATGCACGGTGATACATGGAACCGAGATACATGGAACTGGAAACAGGAGGGAAAAAGTAGGAAACATGTGTGCACCATGCAGAAGAAGCAAGGAGCCAAGTGTAACCGAACGCGGCAAGGCATGACAACTGCTATCGCATGCATACACTTTTTTGAGAAGCGAACAGCGTATAGAATTGATGGATACATGGCCACGGACAGCATACGACAACCGCACGAGTTAGACAATAAATGAAAGATGGCACGAAGACGGGTGGATGTGTCCAAATAATAGAGTCAAACAATAAAGACAAGACGATGAGCATAAAAGCTAGCACGCGTGAGGCCAACAGTAACAATAAAGGCCATACGACGAGCATAAAAGGTAGCACACGTGAGGCAAATAGTGTGCAAGCTACAAGAAGAATAGGTTCTTCGTCTATTAATGGAAACATGCACGATCTACGAAGTAGCATGGGTCCAAGAGTTTCAATTAACCAACATAAAATAGGTAGCACAGTCTATTGCATGTAGCCTGTTGCTAGGATCGGTATGCATGTAGCGAATGCATCGAATAGGGCAACAAAATATGTCCAAAAACCCGCGTCATATTTCTGACATCATTCACATGCATGCTACAGGCGCATTAATCAACGCTAGAGCGTACGTCCAAAGAATCGTGTTAGAAGCTCACCAATGCATGTCAATAAATAATCACAAGCGACTTTGATGAGCCATCAACTCTTGTCACTTCTCGCATGCATGGCACATACCCAATAAATAACCACAAAGTATATATCCAAATATTCATGTTAGAAGGACACATGTGCGTGTCAGTAAGTGAGGAGCACACACGTCCAAAAAATCGTGTTAGAGGGTCATCAATCCATGTCAATAAATAAGCACAAGCGACCTTGATAAGCCATCAAATCTCGCCATTGTTCGTACGCATGGCGCAAACGCAATAAACAACCGCAAAAGACATGTCCAAAGATTTGCGTTAGAAGGCCACATACGCATGTCAGCAAGTAAGGAGCACACACGTCCAAAGAACCGTGTTAGAGGCTCATCAATCCATGTCAATAAATAAGGATAAGCGACCTTGATGAGCCATCAAATCTCGCGACTGTTTGTTTGCATGGCGCAAACGCAATAAACAACCGCAAATGATACGTTCAAAGATTCGCATTAGAAGTCCACATATGCATGTCAGCAAGTAAGGAGCACACACTCGTCACGGTGCCATACGAACCCGACAGAGGCAGTAAACACAAGAACATGTTTTCGTGATATAGAAATAAGAAAAAAGAAAAAGAAGATCAAGGTCAGAGCAGATTATACACATTGTACTCATCTTAGGAGGAAAGCAGCTAGAAAACACGTTAGTAAGACAGAACATGCTCCTGTAGAGCACACCTATGTGGCGACAGAAAAAATAAATAAAAAAATGGACGTCAAGAAAAGATAGATGCCGCGGCAGGGAAAAGGGGCAAACCTGTGCCGCGGCGGGGAAAAGGGGCACACCTGTGCCGCGGCAGGGAAAAATCAGACGGCAAGAAAAGATCGATGCCGCGGCAGGGAAAAGGGGCAAACCTGTGCCGCGGCAGGAAAAAAATCAGGAAATGCAGGAGGCAAAGTTACGAGGGAGCGTCCCGTCAATGTGAAGCTAAAGAGTGCCATACATCAGGAGGGAGGATCGCGCAGCTGGCATATCACGTAGCTTCCGTGGCAGAAAAAAGGGCATATCGGTGTCGTGGCAGGAACATAAATTTAGGGCACACCAATTATGGAACACGCAAAAACACACATATATGATGTAACACTTGTCATTCTGAATACATACACGGGAATGTACACGGGACTAATATCTATGATTTTAATATTGAAATACAAACGTGGAATACAAGACGCATATACTTATATAAGAATATTGCGATGGTAAAATAAGACTTCATGAGAGGGCCACAGACAAAAGTCGACCAATACGCGGGGGGAAAACACACAATTATTATTAAAAAGGATAGAACGTACAGGACAGAAAACCTACATGCTAACTAATAGCACGAGGGGAGAAAATACAACTTTATTATTAGGCAATGACTAAACATAGAGCTTTTAGGAGCTACAATGGCTAGACAACAAAACAAAGATAGTATTCTTGAGGAGTTACGCTGAACGTAAACATGAAACTATTGATCGATGAGAATAGAAGATTCCACACCAAAGATCACCTCTTCAATGCACCTGAACAAAGTAAACAGAGTGGAAAACAAAACACACATCAGAAGAAGGAACGTAGAAATTAGATGGAACACACAAATTAGCATAAAATTAGAAATAAAAAAGTACCTTTTAATACCGAAGCCTATGGTCTAGCCTGAAATATCAGAATTTGCGATCGTCTTTACCATGGTATAACCATAACCAAGGAGATCATGGATAATAAAATATGCTACTTTCTCGATGCGTGTCGTGGGAGGCACGCTACCGGTATATGTAAGCATATTTTTTTGAGAGCATATATGTAAGCATATTGGGAGACATACTGGTGGATGAATCCATGGAACAAATGACCTCTATAGGAAAAACATCACTGGCCGAAGTGCAAAGGCGTGACATGAAAGAACATCGTCTTTTTCATGTATAAGTATATCTTTTTGTTGTGCAAGACTCTGAGCACGAACATCACTATTATATGATTGCCTGGTGGCAATCTGTAAGCGATCAAGAACAATGCACAACGAATCATAACTGATATCATTGATCGCCAAATTACCATTGTCCATGATCTTCTGAATTGCCTCTCGAGCCATTGTATCAGTTGCTTCTTCTTGGCTTCTACAAGGATCGCCGAATACTGCCTGTAGCCTGGCCGTGGTTAGGTCCCCGGCAACGGGAATGTGAAGTTTCATCCATGTAGTGTACAATCCGCAATCGTTCAGGTGTAGCCCTTTAGAATGAATAGCCAAGCCTGCACGCTCACATATCTCGCCCAAAATTAGACGACGGTTTAGCGCGAGCACCTATAAAGAAAACAACACATGAAAATAAGCGAGTTCGTACGTAATTAGCAGCGAGCCTCATAGAACTTTAGAAGTAATAAAAATAAAAATCAAGAAAGAAACGCTTGGAATGCAACCTGCTGTGGTCAGGAGGAAGAGGCAAAATATGGAAACATCCTGCTCCGTTGATCTAACGAATTCACTGATATACATCCCTTTTTATACCAATACTTGCCTTTAGTGGACACACAACGTGGCTGGAGGAAGGTGGAGGCAAGGGATGCCACCGCCATGCGCTCAAGCCGACGCGTGCACTGCATCGCCATAATACATGCAACGGATGCCACTGCCATGCGCTCAAGCGACACGTGCACTGCATGCCGTAATACATACAACGGATGCCACCACTATTCACTTAAGCCAACGCGTGCACTGCATGCCGTAATGCATGCAACGGATGCCACCGCTATTCACTCAATTTGATGCGTGCACTGCATGGCTACATGGAAAGCCGAATAAAGAACCAACGGTAAAAGAAGAAGGCTGCAATGTCACGCGCGCCAACGTGCAGCGTGGGCATAAGCTAGCCTGCAATGTCACGCGCGCCAACGCGCAGTGTGGGCACAAGCTAGCCTGTAAAGGCACGCAAGCCATCGCGCAGAACAGACAGAAGCGAGGGCACGCTGATACATTGCAAATGTATCTATAATTTTTGATGTTCCATGCTTGGTTTTATCTACTTTCTTATATTTTGTCCACACTTTGGAGTACTTTTCATATGATTTCTTGGACTAACCTATTAACAAGAGCCACAGTGCCAGTTGCCTGTTTTCTGCTGTTTTTGGTTCCAGGAAGTCAGAAAATGAATATTCTCGGAATTGGACGGGACAAAAGCCAAAGTTACTATTTTCCCGGAAGACTCACGGAGCCAGAAGGAGAGTCGGAGAGGGGCCATAGGGTGGCCACACCACCCCTAGGCGCGGGCAACCCTAGGCCGCGCCAGGGTATGGTGTGGGCCCCCTGGCCGGCCACCGACCTTGCCTCTTTCGCCTATAAGAGCCTCCCGATACCAAAACCCTAGATCGTCAATCAGAAATCCACGAAAAGTTCCACAGCGCCGCCACCACTGAAGGGGAGATTCGGGGGACAGAAAGTCTCTGTTCCGGCACCCTGCCGGGACGGGGAAGTGCCCCCGGAGCCATCTCCATCAATCTCCACCGCCATCTCCATCACCATTGCTGATTCCCATGATGAGGAGGGAGTAGTTATCTCTCGAGACTAAGGGTTCTACCGGTAGCTATATGTTCATCTCTCTCTATGCATGATCTTATTAAGATCATCGCTTGTAATCTATAGATCTACCTTGCTACTCAAGTGATTTAATAGATATCTGCTCTCCCCATGTGTGTGAAAGTGATAGCGTGCACACCATGGTGGCACTTAGGCTAGAGATTATAAATACTTATTATGAGTTATATTTGGAGTTGGATGTCTTTATGAAATTGTGGTGTTTGTTGGAACCATCTAGAGCTCAAGGTGACAGTGTGGGGTTTTCTAGATGGGAAAGGCTTACTTTGAGGTGTGCTGTTATAGCCCTATCATGGATTAGAGTGTCCAACTGGAGAGTAGTTCAACGTAGTATCATAAAGAAAGATATATTTATATGAGAGTGTTCACTAGTGAAAGTATGATCCCTAGGCCTTGTTTCTAAGCATTGAAACACCGTTTGCTATTAGTTCTGTTACATGTTTGCTTGCTTCCATCTTTATTTCAGTTTTACTTTAGTCTTTTCCACGCCATCAAGCTATTTTATAGCACCGTTATCTTATATCCATACCACTTGTATTTCACTATCTCTTCGCCGAACTAGTGCACCTATACACCTGACAAGTGTATTGAGTGTGTTGGGGACACAAGAGACTTCTTGTATCTTGATTGCAGGGTTGCTTGAGAGGGGATACCTTTGACCACTTCCTCCCTGAGTTCGATAAACCTTGGGTGATCCACTTAAGGGAAAACTTGCTGCTGTTCTACAAACCTCTGCACTTGGAGGCCCAACAACTGTCTACAAGAATAGAAGTGCGTAGACATCAAGCTATTTTATGGTGCCGTTGTCGGGGAGGTAAGGTAAAAGGTATTCACACCGGAGGATTAAAGAAGAAGAACCTCCCATGGCAAACGCCTATTTTCTGGCGCTGTTGCCGGGGAGGTAAGGTAAAAGGTACTCACATCCTCCAGTGTGAGTGTGCTCGAAGTTATTTCCTTTAGATTCTTAAATTTTGTCTTTTTGTTTCTTGTTTTCGCTAGTTAGGCTTAATGGAAAACAACAAAAAAATTAGAGAGCTTTTTAGTATTTTTCCTAAGTTAGAATATGAATTGTCTAAAAAGAAAATTAAAAAACCCATGAAACTTTCTTTGCATGCTAATAGCAATGTTATTAGTATGAATCTTTTGAACACCTTTGTTACTAATGCTATGGAAACGTCTAAGCTTGGGGAAGTTGGTTCTTATGAAAATGATCTTTTTAGTTCCCCAGCTTTAAAAAAGAAAATTTGCTCTAATGATACTTTATCTCCCATATATGGTAATTCTGATGATACTTGTGATATTCTAAATCCACACACTAAAAGCATCCCTTTTAAAATACCTATAAAAATTGTTGAACGTGTTATGAATAACTGCTATTTTGGAGATGGAACTGTCCATCCTGGTGATCATTTACTCTTTATACATGAATTATGCGAGTTGTTCAAGTGTGCAGGTATTTCAATGAACCAAGTTAAGAGAAAGCTATTCTCTTTATCACTTAAGGGCAAAGCAAGGGAGTGGTATGAGCTACTAGATGATCCTCATAATTTGGAGTGGAAGGAACTTGAATCTCTCTTTTACTCTAAATTTTATCCTCCTCATGAAATCCATAAAGATAGGAATTACATTTATAATTTTCATCCACATGATGGAGAAAGTATTGCCCAAGCATGGGGGAGATTGAAGTCACTAATACTCAAATGGCCCATTCATGAGCTCCCTAGTAATATTGTTATTAATAATTTCTATGCAAGGCTTTCAGGACATTGCAAGGACTATCTAGATACTTGTTTAGAGGGATCCTTCACGAGTAAGGAGGTCAAAGCTAAGTGGGATCTTCTTGAAACAATTCAAAGCAATACCAAAGATTGGGATAACAACAAAGGTAAAGAACCAGGTATAAACTATGAGTATGATTGCATTAAGTCTTTCGCTGAAACTGTTGATTTTCAGGAGCTTATGCTAAATATGGTCTTAATCCTCAAATTCTTATTGATTGTTTTAAAACCTTTGCTTCTCATATTAATGCTCCTAAAGAAAAGTGGGACATGTATCATGAGCCTTTTAAAGACACTTGCAGGGAAAAGGAAATTGTTATTAATGATAGCAATAAACATGCTCAAACCTCTGAAAGTACTATTTCTTATAAGCATGTTAATTTTTGTGGAATACATAGACCTTGTGAGAATAATCAAATTGAAGAAGAATATTGTATCACCCACGAGAATGAAAAAACTAGAATGTGGTATAGGGCTTTAAATGATCTTGGTAAAAAAGTTTGTGCCCTTTATCCTTTTATTTGTGAACTTTGCTTTGAAGTGGGTCATTTCAATTTTCAGTGCTCAGGCCATAATAATAGCCCTTCTAATCCAATGAGTACTGCAAGTTTGTATTGTGATGACATGATCACTCCTAATCAGCATGATGAACTTACATTATTTTTGGGGTGTGAAGAGTTATCAAGAAAAACTTCTTTGGTAGATATGAGTGCTTTTTTGTATGAATAGTGTCATGCATGGTTGTCATCTTTATTGTGTTGATAATTGTCACACAAATACTTACATACAAAATATTATAGAAGATGAGATTTTACCAAAATATGACAGGACTAATATGTGTTTTGATCTTATTAATTGGAAGAAGGAATCCTCCAAAGTTTCTTCTATTGTCTCTAACAATAAACCATGGCAAATGGAGAAGCTTCCTTTCAAGCCTCTCCCTCCTAAAGAGAAGAAGAAAAAGAAGAAAAGAAGGAGTAAAAGGAGAGAGTAAACGATATTTCCCCTAAGCATGTTGCTCCTATTATAGTTTTTGATGAGTCTGAACTTGATGATGTTCCTATGCCTATTACCTAAAGTAGTGATCATGATTGGGAAAAGCACACTACTTTTGATATTGAAAATATCTTCGGTACCAATTCTAAAAATGATGATATTAATAATTGCTATACTATTAGTGCTATCCATGATCCTTCCAATGATGATATGTTTACAAATGAACACACTTGGGAAGATAACTATTCTATTGTTCATATGATGCTATACCTCCAATATATGATGATTGCAATGATGAATATGATATTTTCAGTCCACCTACTATTGAGGAGGAAATTAATTATGATTACAATAGGCCTCCTATATTTGATGATTATGGTGATGAAAATAATAATGATAGCTATTTTGTTGAATTTGCTCCCACTATAATCAATAAGAATGACTATGTTTATGTGGGGAGTATTAATTCTTTTATGCATGTGGTGTTGGGTCCGCAACATAGAAAACAAAAAATTTCCTACGATGAGAACTATACGCCAAGATCTATCTACTAGATATAGAGCAACGGGTGGACATACATCCATGGAGAACTTACCCTCGAAGACAATGAGTTTTGTTAACGATTAGGAACTCGTGGTTGATGTAGTCATACGCTTGCCGATCTCAAGATCGTGGGGAAGTCCGAGCGCCGCAAATCAGCAGCGCATCCGTCCTCGCACACACGTTCAAGCCACCGGACAACCTCCACCTCCTCGCTCCAGCGATCCAGTGAAGCAAGAACTCCTTCCGCATTTAATGCCACCGGGAACATGTATCTCACTAATCCGAGACCATGGGGGAATAATTCTAGAGGGGGAGAGAGATCCTTCACAAGGAGGTGTGTGGATGAAGGAGGGAATGGGTGGCCTTTTATAGGAGGAGGGGGCTGCCACCTCTATCCATGGACGGCGCATGGGGGGGTGACCCCTCACCTCCCCCATTCATGTGGTGGTAACCCCTCCACATTAAAATGCCTCTTCACATTCCCTTTTAAAGTCTCCACTTTAAATGCATTAAATTTCTCCAAATTTAATGCTCTCTCATTTAATAAAACTCTTTTTATTAAATTTATTCAGAATTTTGTTAATTACTATAATTAACAAACATTCACATATAGCCCCTTGTAATATTTCAATATCACACACAGAACCACCTTCTGCAATTTCACCCGAAACAATTTCCGGTTTCTATTGAAACAATTCCTGCGCTTTGCAATTCTTTCGTCTGAAACATATGTGCTCCAAAATGGTGTCCGGTAACTCTTAAGTGTGCCACCCTACGGTTCGCGAATAATGCAGACATGATCGAGACCCTTCTCCGATCAATAATCAGCAGCGGGACCTGGAGATCCGTACTGACTCCTACACATTCAACGATAACTCCTATGATCGTGAGAACCTTTAACGCTTGTAAATAAATCCCTTTGTCTCTCGATATATTACATGTCCGAGATTCGATCATCGGTATCTCCATACCTAGTTTGATCTCGTTACCGACATGAACTCTTTTCTTGTTCCCGTGATATAACATTCTAGTGATCACATCACTTGCTTGCAAGCTATCCTAATGTGATATCACCGAGAGGGCCCAGAGTATATCTATCCGTCATCTGGATTGACAAATTCCACTCTTGATCCATGAACCTCAACATAACACCTTCGTAGTACTAAACCCATCTTTATAGTCACCCTGTTACGGTGTGACGTTTGATGTTATCAAGATACTCTTCCGGTGTTAGCAATTAACATGATCTCATGGTCTAAGGATAAAGATTACTTCGTATGATGTTATAGCAATATAAACATAATGACTTGATCGTAATGCTATACTTCGGATGAATGTTCATCACATCATTTCACAAATGCTGTGACCTTGTTATTAACAACATCCAATGTCCATGATCAGGAAACCTTGATCATCTTGTTAATCAACAAGCTAGTCTATAAGAGAGGCATAACTAGGAACCCTTTTTGTTTATTAAACACACATGTATTGATGTTTCCTATCAATACAATTATAGCATGCAAAATAAACATCTATCATATACAATGAATACATAATAACAACTTTATTATTGCCTCTCAGGGCATATTTCCTTCAGTCTCCCACTTGCACTAGAGACAATAATCTAGTTTATATAGTGATAAATCTAACACCCATGGAGTTCTGGTGTTGATCATGTCTTGCCCTAGGGAGTACTTTAGTCAATGGATCTTCTACATTCCGGTCCGTGTGCACTTTACAAATCTCTATATCTCCATCCTTGACATGCTCGCGGATGGAGTGAAACCGGCGCTTAATATGCTTGGAATTATTGTGAGACCTTGGTTCCTTTGCGTTGGCTATGGATCCATTGTTGTCACAATAGATCAACATCGGGTCCAACGCACTGGGAACCACACCCAGTTCCGTAATGAACTCTTTCATCCAAATTGCCTCCTGCACCGCTTCTGAAGCAGCAACATATTCCGCCTCCGTTGTTGATCCAGCCACCACAGGTTGTTTGGAACTCCTCCAACTAACTGCTGCTCCGTTCAAGAGAAATACGTATCCGAATTGAGACTTAGAGTCATCCGGATCAGTGTCAAAGCTAGCATCGACATAACACTTAGCGACTAGCTCTTCTTCACCTTCGTATACAAGAAACATATCCTTAGTTCTTCTCAAGTACTTAAGGATATTCTTGACCACTATCCAAAGGTTCGAACTCGGATCGATTGGTACCTACTAGTCAAACTAATAGCATGTGCCACATCCGGTCTTGTACATAGCATGGCATACATTATAGAGCCTATGGCTGAGGCATAGGGGATCTTATCCATTATCTCTTTCTTCCGCCAGAGTCGGACTTTGTGTCTTACTAATTGTCTTGCCTTGCATCATTGGTAAGTAGGCCTTCTTACTTACATCCATATTAAACTTCTTTAATATCTTATCAAGGTATGTACTCATGATATCCCAATTAGGCGTCTTGATCTATCTCTATAGATTTTAATGCCTAATATATATGAAGCTTCACCAAGGTCCTTCATCGAAAATTTGCTGTTTAGATAACTTTTAACACTGTTTAAAAGATCTATATCATTTCCAATCAATAATATGTCATCCACATATAATATCAGAAATGCCACATTGCTCCCACTCACTTTCTTGTAAATACAAGCCTCTCCATAAGTTTGGACAAATCCAAACTCTTTGATCACCTCATCAAAGCGGAGATTCCAACTCCGGGATGCTTGCTTCAGTCCATAGATGGATCGCTGAAGTTTGCACACCTTATCAGCATCCTTAGGATCGACAAAACCCTTAGGTTGTATCATATACAACTCTTCTTCAATATTACCATTGAGGAACGCAGTTTTGACATCCATCTACCATATTTCATAATCGAAATATGTAGCAATTGCTAACATAATCCTAACCGACTTAAGCATCGCTACGGGAGAGAATGTCTCATCGTAGTCAACTCCTTGAATTTGTTGAAACCCCTTTGCGACAAGTCGAGCCTTATAGATGGTTACATTACCATCAGCATCAGTTTTTCTTTTGAAAATCCATTTATTCTCAACGGCCTTTCGATCGTGAGGTAAGTCCACCAAGTTCCAAACTTGGTTCTCGTACATGGATTCCATCTCGGATTTCATGGATTCTAGCCATTTGTTGGAATTAGGGCTCATCATCGCTTCTTCATACATCGCAGGGTCATCTATTTCATCAATCATGAAATTCATAACAGGATTGCCGTACAGTTCAGGAGCTGCACGTGTCCTGCTTGACCTGCGAGGTTCGGTAGTGTCCTCTTTTAGAGTTTCATGATCAATATCATTAGCTCTCTCTTCATTAGGTGAAGTCAACTCCGAAACAACTTCCGAGCTGCTTACTCGCCATTTCATGAAGAGAAGGTTCAATAACCTCTTCGAGTTCTACCTTCCGACTACTCACACCTTTCATGAGAAACTCCTTCTCAAGAAAGGATCCATTCTTGGCAACAAAAACCTTGCCCTCGGATCTGTGATAGAAGGTATACCCAATTTTTTCCTTAGGGTATCCTATGAAGACGCATTTTTCCGCTTTGGGTTCGAGTTTATCCGGTTGAAGTTTCTTCACATAAACATCGCATCCCAAACTTTAAGAAATGATAACTTAGGTTTGTTTCCAAACCATAATTCATACGGTGTCTTTTCAACGGATTTAGATGGTGCCCTATTTAAAGTGAATGCAGCGGTTTCCAGTGCATAACCCCAAAATGACAGTGGCAAGTCAGTCAGAGACATCATAGATCGAACCATATCCAATAAAGTACGATTACGACGTTCTGACACACCATTATGTTGTGATGTTCCGGCAGGCGTGAGTTGTGAAACTATTCCACAGTCTTTCATATGTGTGCTAAACTCGTAACTAAGATACTCTCCTCCACGGTCGGACCGCAGAAATTTGATCTTTCTGTTACGATGATTTTCCACTTCATTCTGAAATTCTTTGAACCTTTCAAAGGTTTCAGACTTATGTTTCATCAAATAGATATACCCGTATCTACTCAAATCATCCGTGAAAGTAACAAAATAACAATATCCACCTCGCGCCGACACACTCATTGGTCCACACACATCAGTATGTATGATTTCCAATAAATCTAGCGCCCGTTCCATTGAACCAGAAAACGGCGTTCTAGTCATCTTGCCCATAAGGCATGGCTCACATGTATCAAATGATTCAAAATCAAGTGATTCTAAAAGTCCATCAGAATGGAGTTTCTTCATGCGTTTAGCGCCAATATGACCTAGACGGCAGTGCCACATATATGTAGATATATCATTATCAAGTTTAATCCTTTTAGCATCAACATTATGAATATGCGTAATACTACTATCGAGATCCAACAGAAATAAACCATTCAACACAGGTGCATGACCATAAAAGATATTATTCATATAAATCGAACAACCATTGTTTTCATACTTAAACGAATAACCACTTTGCATCAAACACGATCCGGATACAATGTTCATGCTTAGTGCAGGCACCAAATAACAATTATTCAGGTTTATAACTAATCCCGACGGCATATGGAGAGGCAGCGTTCTGACGGCGATCACATCAACTCTTGATCCATTGCCGACCCGCATCGTGACCTCATCCCTTGCTAGTTGTCGCTTGTTCCGCAACCCTTGAACCGAGTTACATATATTAGCAACCGATCCCGTATCAAATACCTAGGTGCTACTGCGAGTACTAGTCAAGTACACATCAATAACATGTATATCACATATACCTTTGTTTGCCTTGCCGGCCTTCTTGTCCGCCAAATACTTGGGGCGCTTGGCCCAATGGCCACCCCTTGCAATGTAGCACTTTTCGTCGACTTAGGGCCAGCTCGGGGTTTTTCGGTAGCGCAATAGATTTGCCGCCCTTCTTTCCCTTCTGCTTGCCTTTCTTGTCCTTCTTGAAACCGTTGGTCTTATTAATCATCAACACTTGATGTTCTTTCCTAATCTCCACTTCTGCAGTCTTAAGCATTGACAGAAGCTCGGGAAGAGACTTCTTCATGCCCTGCATATTATAGTTCATCACGAAGCTCTTGTAGCTAGGTGGAAGAGATTAGAGAACACGATGTATGCCTAAGTCAATGGGAATCGTTATTCCCAAGGACACAAGCTTATCGGCGTACCCAGACATTTTGAGTACGTGCTCACTAACGGAGCTGTTCTCTTCCATCATATAGCTAAAGAACTTTTCAGAAGCATTATAACTCTCTACGGCAGCATGGGTATCGAAAATCATTTTCAATTCTCCCATGGTATCAAAGGCATTGCCATTTTCGAAATGTTTTCGAAGTTCTGGATCTAGCCCATACAGTATGCCGCAATGAACTAAGTTGTGGTCCTCCTGACGAGTTATATAGACGTTCTTTTCCTCGTCAGGGGCATCAGGAGCTGGTGGGGGGCCTAGCGTTGTGCAGCAGTGAGAAGAATCCTCAAATTCATAGCCCAGTTGGTGAAGTTGCTACCATTCGCAGCAAGCTTCTCTTTCTCCATGAACACATTGAAATTAAAAGCAGGTGGTGCCATCTACAACAGAATTTGTAAAATATATTTAGACTAAGTTTATGATAGATTGAGTTCAACTAATCCAAATTACTAATGAACTCCCACTCAAAAACGACATCCCTCGTGTCCTTTTGGTGATTACATGAACCAAATCCACTACACCAAGTCCGATCATCACGTGAGTTGGTGTAGCTTCAAAGGCGAGCATCTATATGGGCATCATATCAACTATATGACTCATGCTTAACCTTTCGGTCCGTGTTCCATGGCCATGTCTGTACATGCTAGGCTCGTCAAGTAAGAACCTTAGTATTTGCATGTGTAAAACTGTCTTACACCCGTTGTATGAAAGCGTAGTCGAGAACACCCGATCATCACGTGATGCCTCAAAACACGATCCACAAAACGGTGCATACTTAAGGAAGAACACATTTTATATTGATATCTAAATGAGGGATCATCTTATAATGTTACCAAAAGCGACAAACTAGCAATATAAGATGCTAATGTGTGAAGTGAGGTGATATGGTCCATGCATTTGATCTCTATCATTTGCATCGTGGTATGATCTCTATCATTCCTTTGTGTGTAAGGCCAAGGTCTATGGAACTTACACATTAAGTGAGTTGTAAGAGTATCTATCATACATCTACTTACAACAATACCATATCAAGACACTAGCCCAGCAACGATCTAAACTAGACGCCTCTAATTTATCAATTGCAAGTTTTACGTGGCTTAGGGCTTTCGGAGATACAACCGGTCTTACCTACGAACATGAACCACAACAAGGATAACCAAGTTATTAGCAACTCGTTGTAAATCAGATATTGACTATAGTAGGAGAGACAGACATCCGCTAGCCACTTATGCAAAACTAGTTACATGTCAGTCGTGGAACTGGTCTCATGTACGATGACATGTAAGGTTGGTCCGGGCCGCTTCATCCCACTATGCCACCAATATCCAAAGTACATAGAAGATGCAATAACATGATCATCATCGCCCACATATAAACATATGTGTACTACCCGTGCAAAGCACCTACGCATAGATTAGGCTCTGATACCACTGTTGGGTCCGTAGCATAGAAAACAAAAACTTTCCTACGATGAGAACTATACGCCAAGATCTATCTACTAGATACAGAGCAACGGGTGGACATACATCCATGGAGAACTTACCCTCGAATACAATGAGTTTTGTTAACGAGTAGGAACTCGTGGTTGATGTAGTCGTATGCTTGCCGATCTCAAGATCGTGTGGAAGTTCGAGCATCACAAATCAGCAGCGCATCCATCCTCGCACACACGTTCAAGCCACCGAACAACCTCCACCTCCTCGCTCCAGCGATCCAGCGGAAGCAGCAACTCCTTCCAGATGAAATGCCACCGGGAACATGTATCTCGCTAATCCGCGACCATAGGGGAATAATTCTAGAGGGGGAGAGAGATCCTTCACAAGGAGGTGTGTGGATGAAGGAGGGAATGGGTGGCCTTTTATAGGAGGAGGGGGGGTGCCCCCTCTCTCCATGGTCGCATGGGGGTTACCTCACCTCCCCCATTCATGTGGTGGTAACCCCTCCACATTAAAATGCCTCTTCACATTCCCTTTTAAAGTCTCCACTTTAAATGCATTAAAATGCTCTCTCATTTAATAAAACTCTTTTTATTAAATTTATTCAGAATTTTGTTAATTACTTTAATTAACAAACATTCACATATAGCCCCTTGCAATATTTCAATATCACATGCAGAACCACCTTCTGCAATTTCACCCGAAACAATTTCCGGTTTCTATTGAAACAATTCCTGTGCTTTGTAATTCTTTCGTCTGAAACATATGTGCTCCAAAATGGTGTCCGGTAACTCTTAAGTGTGCCACCCTACGGTTCGCGAATAATGCAAACATGATCGAGACCCTTCTCCGATCAATAATCAGCAGCGGGACCTGGAGATCCGTACTGACTCCTACACATTCAACGATGACTCCTGTGATCGTGAGAACCTTTAACGCTTGTAACTAAATCCCTTTGTCTCTCGATATATTTCATGTCCGAGATTCAATCATCGGTATCTCCATACCTAGTTTGATCTCGTTACCGACATGCACTCTTTTCTTGTTCCCGTGATATAACATTCTAGTGATCACATCACTTTCTTGCAAGCTATCCTAATGTGATATCACCGAGAGGGCCCAGAGTATATCTATCCGTCATCTGGATTGACAAATTTCACTCTTGATCCATGAGCCTCAACATAACACCTTCGTAGGACTAAACCCATCTTTATAGTCACCCTGTTACGATGTGATGTTTGATGTTATCAAGATACTCTTCCGGTGTTAGCAATTAACATGATCTCATGGTCTAAGGATAAAGATTACTTCGTATGATGTTATAGCAATATAAACATAATGACTTGATCGTAATGCTATACTTCGGATGAATGTTCATCACATCATTTCACAAATGCTGTGACCTTGTTATTAACAACATCTAATGTCCATGATCAGGAAACCTTGATCATCTTGTTAATCAACAAGCTAGGCTATAAGAGAGGCATAACTAGGAACCCTTTTTGTTTATTAAACAGACATGTATTGATGTTTCCTATCAATACAATTATAACATGCAAAATAAACATCTATCATATACAAGGAATACATAATAACAAATTTATTATTGCCTCTCAGGGCATATTTCCTTCATGTGGCTCATGATAAGAATGTTTCTTGTGATAGTTATATTGTTACTTTTATTCATGATGCTACTGAAAGTTATTATGAGAGAGGGAAACATGGTTTTATGCATCTCAATAATATTAGGTTTCCCCTCTTTATGTTGAAAGTCTAGAAGTTGCACTTGTTTTGTTTTCCTATGCTTGTTGCTTTGTGCTTACATGACTTGTTTCTTTACAAGATTACTATACATAGGAAGTGGGTTAGACTTAAATGTGTTTTGAATTTTCTTTTTGATGCTCTCTTTTACTTCAATTCATATTTCTTATGTGAGCATCTTCTCAAACTATCATGCCTAACTTAAAGGCGTTAAAGAAAAGTACTTATTGGGAGATAACCCAAAAGTTTTAGATGAGTCTTAGAAGTTATTACCTCTGTAATAACCTCTCCTTGTCCTTTTTATTTGCTTTTTGTGCCAAGAGTAACCTCTAATGAGAGAGAAGTAATGATTGGGAAAGTTGCTGTCCCGAAACAGATTTCTATGCTTCACCGTAAAATTTGTATAAAATCTATGGACGTCTTTTTGAGGCGTGAATTTTTGTGCTTCTGCCCCAGGTTGTTATCCAACTTTCGTTAGTTCAACACTTTTCGATTTGAGCAACAGAAGGTCTTCGAAAAAAATCGTCTTTACCTGCTAGTCAATTTTGACAGATTTCTGCCATTTTCTGCATTTGCTTCTTGTTGGTTCCTTTTTAAGTTCTTTTGGGGAATTGAGATTTTTTGAGGGAAGTGCTTCAGTAGCTACTGTTCTAATGGAAGTTTATTTGGTGTTAGAACTGAACCTTAAGACTTATTTATCTTGAGTGCACTAATGTTGCTAATAAAGATTGTGTGAAGTTTTGTATGAAGGAAAAAATTCAGGTGTATGGAAGGACTGAGTAATGAGATGAAGGATGGACTAAAGCTCAAGCTTGGGGATGCCACGCGTGTCACCCCAAGAAATACCCAAGAAGTACAAGCGTCAAAGCTTGGGATGCCCAAGTCATCCCCTTCTTCATCAATAAAAATCCTAGGTTTCTTCCAAACGCTTCATTTTTATTGTTTCATGCACAGTTGTGTTGTTCTTGGAGCGTCTTCTTTTTCTTAGTTTTCTGAATAAATTGGTTGGACCCCCTATTTCATACATTGGTTTGCAAATAGTTTGGTTTGGTTTGGAAAAGAGTAGGAAAGTTCATGCTTATGTGGTAAAAAGAGCTCGTTTTTTACTGTGGACTATGCTTTGTCATGCCATGCTTGATATTGTTTGGCTTTATGCTTAGTATTCTTTGCTGTAGTATGACTTGTTATAAACAATTGAGATTTCTTAATGTGCCTTGGATGAATCATGCGTTGTTTTAGCATATTAAAGCATAGTATAGTGGTATTCTCCTTTGATGCTTTATTTGGGTTGACTTGGCGCATGCTCACACCATGTTATGACTATCTCAAGTCACCATAGCCTTTATGGTCCTTTAGTTTTCAACTTGTAGTATCACTTTATGCTTTGATCAATGATTTTTTGTCACTCTGCATGTTTATGGCTATTATTGCTCTCTTAGTTTGTCGCTCCCAGTCTTTTTCTAGCCTCCACAACCAAGTATGAGTTCCACTCATGCATCTAACTCCCTAAACCAAGTTATTCCAAAGAGTCCACCATACCTACCTACTAGCTTATGCTCTCCCAAGTATATTCATGCTTTTGTTTACCTTCCAAATTAAACTTGTTATGAGAAAACTAGTGATTAAAGCTCTCACGAACTTGATGGCACACTTTACTTTTTTGCATCTAATAAACTTGAACCATTGGGTCCTTCTTTGTTGCGTATATGCTTGCGCTTTATAAGTTGAAAATTAGCAAAACCATGTTTCATGGGGAACACTTTCAACATTGCACTTGTACTTTGTACCCCGTTGATATCATGTTCTTTTGCTTACAGATCCCGGCGGTGTGAAATAAAAGTGGAACTTGTAAGATCATGGAGTTTGTATGTGTGTTAGAGAAACGCCTAGGCCGCTAGCCTAAGCCATGCCTAATCATGGTGGAAACTTGCAACATCACCATAATGAGCACTCTATGAAGCATCCTCAATAAAAACCTATGCAAATAGCAAATAAAAAGATCGCTGAGATGATCGTTGTCTGTTTGCTTTGTCATTTTGATTATGGGAAAGCTCCCGTATCATGTGCAAGGGGTACCCCGTTGGCGGTTCTTAATGATACACATGTACTTACAATGACAAGAGCTTACTCGTGACTAAAGTTGAGTAGCATGAGGTTCGGTCTTCATAAGTAAGGGGCATGAGATTTCGGTTTATAACTTGTCAAGCATATCCTCTTAGTTGTGTCACTTTAACCTTAATCACCTTAAAGATGCTTATGATAGGGGCAATGAGAGCTGAAAGCTATAAGTACCATAATTTTTGGAAGCTCTTTATGAGACTTGAATCCCTACTTCCTTTTATAAAGGCCTTTCTTCCACCAATATATTGAGTCACCACCTTCTACCTTTATGCACCTACTTTGAGAGCATAGTGGCCATTCTTAGTTCTATGTGCATTATCCCAAGACTAGTTGATTGATGCATAACTTGATATTGCTTGTTTTAAACTATTTGTATCTAGTCACTCTTATGAACTTTGAAGGTGTCCTATGCATTTATATTTGCTACTCTATTGCGGGACAAGTTGAATGTTATTATGCTATGTTTTCTTTATGTGAAACAAACAAACGTCTTGCAAAGCATTGTTATTCATGAATCTTTTGTTTGTGCCTTTTCATGTTGCATCATAGTTTCTTTGTCTTATTGCTAGAACTTTATCTTTCATGTTATGATTGAAGTACTATGATCCCAGCTTTGAATGTTTTGCAAATACTTTGATCAACTCTTTGATGGTGCATGTCACCTGAAAAATTATTCTTTCTTTTTATCACTTACCTACTCAAGGACGAGCAGGAGTTAAGCTTGGGGATGTTGATACATTGCAAATGTATATATAATTTTTGATGTTCCATGCTTGGTTTTATCTACTTTCTTATGTTTTGTCCACACTTTGGAGTACTTTTCATATGATTTCTTGGACTAACCTATTAACAAGAGCCATAGTGCCAGTTGCCTGTTTTCTGCTGTTTTTGGTTCCAGGAAGTCAGAAAATGAATATTCTCAGAATTGGACGGGACAAAAGCCAAAGTTACTATTTTCTCGGAAGACTCACGGAGCCAGAAGGAGAGTCGGAGAGGGGCCATAGGGTGGCCACACCACCCCTAGGCCGTGCCAAGGTATGGTGTGGGCCCCCTGGCCGGCCACCGACCTTGCCTGTTTCGCCTATAAGAGCCTCCCGATACCAAAACCCTAGATCGTCAATCAGAAATCCACGAAAAGTTCCGCAGCGCCGCGACCACCGAAGGGGAGATTCAGGGGACAGAAAGTCTCTGTTCCGGCACCCTGCCGAGACAGGGAAGTGCCCCTGGAGCCATCTCCATCGATCTCCACCGCCATCTCCATCACCATTGTTGATTCCCATGATGAGGAGGGAGTAGTTCTCTCTCGAGGCTAAGGGTTCTATCAGTAGCTATGTGTTCATCTCTCTCTCTATGCATGATCTTATTAAGATCATGAGCTTGTAATCTATAGATCTACCTTGCTACTCAAGTGCTTTAATAGATCTCTACTCTCCCCATGTGTGTGAAAGTGACAGCGTGCACACCATGGTGGCACTTAGGCTAGAGATTATAAATACATGTTATGAGTTATATTTGGAGTTGGATGTCTTTATAAAATTGTGGTGTTTGTTGGAACCATCTAGAGCTCAAGGTGACAGTGTGGGGTTTTCTAGATGGGAAAGGCTTACTTTGAGGTGTGCTGTTATAGCCCTATCATGGATTAGAGTGTCCAACCGGAGAGTAGTTCAGCGTAGTATCATAAAGAAAGATATATTTATATGAGAGTGTTCACTAGTTAAAGTATGATCCCTAGGCCTTATTTCTAAGCATTGAAACACCATTTGCTATTAGATCTGTTATATGTTTTCTTGCTTCCATCTTTATTTTAGTTTTACTTTAGTCTTTTCTACGCCATCAAGCTATTTTATAGCACCGTTATCTTATATCTATACCACTTGTATTTCACTATCTCTTCGCCGAACTAGTGCACCTATACACCTGACAAGTGTATTGGGTGTGTTGGGGACACAAGAGACTTCTTGTATCTTGATTGCAGGGTTGCTTGAGAGGGGATACCTTTGACCACTTTCTCCCTGAGTTCGATAAACCTTGGGTGATCCACTTAAGGGAAAACTTGCTGCTGTTCTACAAACCTCTACACTTGGAGGCCCAACAACTGTCTATAAGAATAGAATTGCGTAGACATCACACGCGCATTAAGACAGGTTACTCTGCAATGGCACGCATACCCGTGAACTACATAGGCAACTTTAATGGAACTCATGTGCGGTACCTCGTCGAAAGATGCATGCATGCATGCACGCATGGCCGTGTTACACTCTTGTCGGTTTGTATAATATTGACAACTTACCCACATGCCCATATAGGACAAAGCAAACACAGAGAAAAAATAGGGGCCCCGAAACACCATTTTATGTATTCATTCACTCCGTGAATTGCATGTTAGTTATCAAGAACTATTGGGCGGCAACGATGGTTCAACTTTCGCATATTTCTCGAACAGAAGAGAAGCATAGACTGCACACGGCCTAAATGTGTTCCGGCCTAGGCATCGCGTGTAGCCATGGAACACGCTTATTTATGTAACCAGGCATTCTTTCTCTCGTAAGAAGTAACATACTCTAGAATCAATTACGTGTGATTCATATCAATGTTTGGACATACGGTATAAAAAATACAAACATTTAAGACAAGGGAAAAGAAAGATAAGGTCGCAAGGATAAGGAAAAAAAGTAATATGAAAGAAACCTACCAAATCCCTGCTCGTGATCACCTCATAGCACATACCATGCAAACAATGAAGTAGAATTCATTCATTCTAGCGTATATGAAGATGTAACGCATTTTTACTTATTTAAAAAAGAATTCCACGTCTATGATCGCTCGGAGAAGTTAACGCGGCAGACGTATCGCCCATACAAGAGGAGGTAAATTATATTTGTTTAAAACGAAAAGGATAAATCTAACAAGAAAAAAGATGCCGTAGCTAAAACACACAATTATCATTATTTGTACAAGAAGAACAAGCACCAGCAGGATAGCTGCCGCGGCAGAAAAGAGAACCAAATCTTTGCCGTGGCAGAGAATGCCTCCCTCCAAATTGTATTTTCATCTCAACCTAAAGGTCGCGGTCCTAATATTGCGGCAGAGAATGCCTCACCCAAAGACAGTAACGGAATAAAGAGGCACGAAATAAACATGATAAAAAATACTCGTTTATTCCGCAATACAACAAGGGAACTCGATAAATATTCCAAGATACATTAAGGACAACGCATGATCGACTAAAAGATCCGCGAAATAAATGACCTTATTGATCGAATACAGGAAACATGAGTGAGAAAAGATTACATAAATTAAACTTAATTAGCATGCATGGTAACAGAAACAACCATGGTGCCAATAGGAGCAATTCCTTGTGGATCAATCACACTTGAATCAGTAGAGTCAGAGGCAGACACTTGACCCTTATCTGCCGTGGAATATTCCTTGGGCTCATACACCACACCAAACACTTATAGCAAGCCACACTCTTACCGAAAGAACCAGCTGGATCTTCTATAACTGTAAGGTGATCCTTGACCATGCAGAATGGTGCTAACACATATTCGACTACTTAGGGTATACACAAATTACATGGCAGTCCAGCCAGGCTGAGCCGAGCGGTCCTTGTCATGATGCACCCAAGAGAACCAAACATAGGAGACCACTCATGAAGAGTAAACTCACCCGCCACAATCTCATGGCTCATCAACAAGGCAAGCATATCATACATGGAACACAAGTTAGACTGCCTCGAGACAGATAGCAAAATTTTTCCACCATCAAACTTCCTGACATCGACCCGAATAGAAGCATCATCTCCAAGCAACGCATGGACGTCACTGGTATCCTTTAGCCCCGATCCCTGACGGGGCACCAGCACTACCATACCACACAACCTCTAGATCACATCACTGTTTATCAGTGCGCTTGAAACATAGCTTTCTGCTGGAGACACAATATGCTCTACCTCACCACCGTCATTGGGCCCATCCACGGTATAAGGAACAACACCTTGCCCATAAATATATCCGGTAGCCTCAAGAGTTACAGCATAACAACATAATAGCAAAGAAGGAACACTACTCTCCTCACCCAACAAAGATGTCTGGGTCTGAGCAACTCTAACCTTGATCATGTCTGGAATAGGAGTCCTCCTCTGAGATCGAGCATAGCAGGTAAAAATAGAGGCATCCACCATTGAATCAGTCTCCGAAGGGACATAATCAAGAGAACAATACAGACTCAATATCTTCTCTAGGATAGCATGTGACCACAAGTGGAGAGGAAAGCTTCTCAGAGTCACTACCACACGCTAGTCAGTAATAGTTATGAAAAGATGGGGCATACCATCTACAACAGTAATTCTATAGGGCACACCTTCTACGTAAAAAAACTACCATTCTCAGTAGCTTTGAGAGCTCGTACTGCAGGCTTATGATGTGCAAAAGTAACCATCATTGCCTCTGATGTAGACATGTGCACCCGTAGATGAGGCCCAATGCTAAAGATATCCCTAACAGCAGCAAGTACTACCTCAGGAAAATGCTGACCTGTGGCTGAAATTGCCTGGATAACAAAACAAGCATGTAGGGGTGCACAGATTCTAGTAGATTGCTGGATCTCTCCCATGAACAACTCTTTAACGGCAGGCCTACAACCAACCATGGCTAAACAAAGAAGGACGTATACAAATCCCGCAAGGAAAAATAAGCATCTTTTCAGCCAAAAAACGCACAAACAGAGGGATAGTAAACAGACACAAGTTCTAGTGAAAGCAGGACCTAGCCTCTCCGAGCAAGACTGCACCCGAGCACGATCACCACAAGCTTTCACTGCAAGAAATAAGCAACACAACGGCGAACACGGCCTCTTAAAGAAGGGAGGACACGACACACGACATGAGTACCTCCAGATAAGCATGCCATGTGGAAGCACCCTTGCACAGTTGGCATGCATGCCCCCGAAAACACTATGCCCATACTCAACAGCACGACAGAAAGTTTTAAAAAAAATACACCACGTAGACAAAATAAATCTATGCAAGATGGATATAGAATAATCCAATAAAAGAAGAAAAATAAATCCATCCGTGAATTCCTCTGCCCGTTTCCCGAGAGACACTAGCCATGCATGTACACATACAGGGGAAGCGTGTCCACGGAATGGTATTACATCAGAAAACTGATCGCATATCTTCTCGAGGCACTTCATCCTCCTCCTATGCTCAGACCGCACCTCGGACGCTTCTCTCTTGGTAGCATTAAGCAACCTCTCGGTCGAGCTTGCCCATTCCTGAGCAGCTTGAGCACTCGCAGTCACAGTACGCAGGGCCGCAAAATTATAATCATCAATAGCAACGCCATGGTTATTACAGAGGAAGAGTAGAGCCGCCTGAGCAACATTTTCCTTGGCATCAGCGGTCGTTGCGGACGCATGGCCACGGAACGTCCAACGCTGCCTATCTCTTTCACATGTACGCGGGGGAAGGTCCATGCTTAGCCAGCCCGTAAAAGTGTCCGATCCTCTACCATCGGAGCCGGAACCATGGATACGCAAACCCATGGTCATAGCAACAGCCTGTAGAAGAACATGTCGTGGAATATAAACCACGGTCATCGCCTACAAATTAAAACACACAAAAAAATTATGGGTAGGAAAGGATTTCCAAGATAGCACATAAACCATAACCCAAGAACACACATCATAACCCCTAGTAACCATCATCGGTAGGACGAAGGTTATCACCATCGCTATCCATGAGCTCTAGACAGAGAAAGCGTTCACTTGGAAGTGCAAACAAGTAGGATCACAAGCATGCCTTCACAAGAGAAGAATATATAGCACGAATAGGAGGTGCACCAAAAGACGACGCATGGCCACGTAGCTATAGACACTCGGAGAAGATGGCACCAACACGTCACACAAGAACTTAAAGCGAGTGATGTCATAAATACACATCCCAAACAAAGGCCAGGTGTAAGAGACAACCACATGCACTGGACGACGTGTAGGTATGCAGAGATAAAGATTAAAAAAACAGGGTGACCGCTTTAAGACATAGGATCCATGCACAAGAGACACTCCCAAAGAGCGCAGAAGCAGCAGCCGGAATATACAAATATAGTGAAAGGAATACAACATTTACTATAAAAAGGGAAAGAAAACATAGGGAAATTATAACAAAAAAACTATCATAATCCGTACAAAACAACAATGCGTATACGATATAGAATTAACATGAGACAACACTACACAACAGTACATGTAATTACACTTGGTTGAAACTTTCCATACTCCAGATCCATGTGCCGTTGGATGCTTCCCGTGCCTGAGTTCGAAGTAAAAAAGAGAGGTAGTGCATACGTCCATTTTACCAGAACATAGGAAGCTCTCAATGAATAAATTCACCGATCATGAGCAACACAAACTTGCTAGAGTATACAAAGCCAAAAAAACATAGTGTCACATCCCAAAATTTTCCAAATTTTGAAATGTGAAAATTTTAAACAAAATGAAGAACCAAGTTCTTTGAAATTCAGAAGGAACAAAAACTTTTGGAATATTTAATATAATGCCTCCAAAACCCAAGCCAAATAAAATGGTTTTTGTTTGTGAAGTGGTGTGCATGTTTTAAAATCCCAAATCATGAAGCATGCATGAGCATCTTGACTTGGTTGCATTTTAAAAATCTAAGAAAAGTAAAAAATATCTCAAACCCTAAAACTCTAACTATTGGTTAACACTAAGAACAACACAATACTATGGATATACTCCATATTTATATTAAACAAAATAACTCCTATGAGGGCTAAAAAGATAAAAGACAAAATAATAAAACAATAGAAATTGGTTTCATCCAATTTGGATCCATGGATAAAAAGATATGAATTATTTTGAGAATAGAATTAAGAAAATACAATATTAACTATTAAAGCCAAACTGAATAAATTGGTTAGAAAAATTTGAGTTGGAAAGTAAATGTGTTCTATAATGCCCTAAAAACCTAATTTGAGTTTTACAAATTTTTAGAAATTTGTTTGATTCAAATTGGATGATTAATTCAAAAGTTATTTAAGAAAACAGAAAAAGAAAAAGAAAAACTGAAGGAATAAAAAAAACAGCAGCAGCAGCTCGGCCCAAACCTAGCCCACTAAGCCCACCCGGCACTCCCCCTTCCCCCCACTCTTTCTTTCTCACCGACCCCTCCTCACACCCCCTCGCTGACGGCTCGACCCCACCTCCACGTCACTCGCCAGCTCACCATCTTCCACCGCGGGGACGAACAGCCCTCTCCCTCCCCGGCCATTTTTGTGTCGATTTGTTCGATTAAATTCGAGCGTTTCTGCGAATTAAAATCCACTCCGACCCCTGCCCCTTAAACCCCATTCCCTCCCCTCCGTTTCCCCTCAGACCCCACCACCTGAGAGCCCCTAGGCTGCTCGGAATCGAGCTCGAACCACTGCGGCCACCGACGAGATCCGGCGAGGATTCCAGCAAGAACTCACTGCCCCGCGTCCTCCCCTCTGTCCTATTAGCTTCGCCATGCTCTGGCGCGCCTACTGACACTTTCCCGTGCTTTTTCTGTGCCTAGGTCGTCGCCACGGTCACCACCGGCGTCACCCTCTGCCGCCGCCGTTCACCGGCGATTTCCGGTGAGTCGCAGGTTCCCGTCGCCCTACTTTGGCCATCGCAAGCTTCTACACGACCAGGCACACCTTACTGACTTTCTATTTTGTCTGCTCGAGCCCCAGGGCAACTCCACCGTCTCAGAGACGCGAGCTACACCGTCGGTAGGTACTCCGGCGAGGAATTCCCGGCGAATCTGAGCGCCCTTCATCGACCGCGACCATCCCCGAGACCACCTCAACCACGGCGATCGCTGGTAATAGTCCACGCACCCCTACCTCGCTAGGACCACCAGAGCACCACCCTCCTGACACGGCGCCGCCGCGCGCAGTTGCCAGCGCCGCTAGTCTGTGGTCGACACGCTGAGTGTCGTCCGATCCATCGTCTGTGGCTAGGATTAGATCGGCGAGCGAAACGGTACGGGCTAATCTGGATCGCCCGTTGCCACTTAAAATCCAACGGCCCACGTTACCGATCCGCCCGAACCGGTACGAGCCAATAAGAACACGCCACGTAGGCCTGAGCGTCTGTTTAAATTAGAAAATAGGCAGAATTTGTATTAAACTTAGAAATTCAATAACTTTTGATCCACAAATCAGAAAAATACAAATTTGGTGTCTATGGATTCAGAAAAATGAGAGCTTCACTGTTGAGGCCTTATTTCACCCTTTAGCTTCTGTAAAATAGAAGTTTTAGGCAGAACCTTTTTAGGAGTATTTTTGTTGGGTCTGCAGCATAGAAAACAAAAATTTTCCTACGGTGTGAACTACACGCCAAGATCTATCTACTAGGTACAAAACAACGGGTGGACATACATCCAACGAGAACTTACCCTCGTAGACAATGAGATTTGTTAACGAGTAGGAACTCGTGGTTGATGTAATCGTACACTTGCCGATCTCAAGATCATGATGAAGTCCAGCAGGTCCGGCTCTAGTACGTCCATCAGATCTAGCTCCAGCACCACCAAGTCCAGCAAGGCAAAGCAGCGGTGCATCCGTGATCGCACACACGTCCGGTACCCCGACAACCTCCGTCCCTCGCTCCAGCAAACCAGCGGAAGCAGCAACTCCTTTCTAGATAAAGCCACCGGGAACATGTATCTCGCTAATCCGAGACCATGGGGAATAACTAGAGGGGGAGAGAGATCCTTCACGAGGAGGTGTGGTTTGTGAGGAGGAGAGGGGGTCCTTTTATAGGGGAGAGGGGGGCACCCAAGTGCCACGGCATGGCAGCCATGGTGGTGCCCCCACCTCTTCCACATTCATGTGGGTGGAGCTCCCACACCCATAAAAAGCCTCCACTCAAAATTCCACTCACACATGCATTAAATTTCCACCAATTTAAATGCAAGCTCTCATTAAATAAAACTATTTTATTTATTTTATTCAGAATTTTGTTAATTACATTAATTAACAAACATTCACGTAAAACCCCTGCAACATTTCAATATCACATGCAGAACCAGTTTCAGCAATTTCACCCGAAACAGTTTCGGTTTCCATCGAAATGATTCCAGCGCTTTCTTAAATCTTTATCTGAAACATATTTGCTCCAAATGGTGTCGGTATCCCTTAAGTGTGTCACCCTATGGTTCACGAATAATGTAGACATGATCGAGACCCCTCTCTGATCAATAATCAGCAGCGGGACCTGGAGATCTGTACTGACTCCCACATATTCAATGATGACTCTTGTGATCGTGTGAACCTTTAACGTCGTAACTAAATCAATTTGTCTCGCGATATATTACATGTCCGAGATTCGATCATTGGCATCCAAATACCTAGTTTGATCTCGTTACCGACATGCACTCTTTTCTTGTTCCCGTGATATAACATTCTAGTGATCACATCACTTGCTTGCAAGCTATTTCAATGTGATATCATCGAGAGGGCCCATAGTATATCTATCTGTCATCGGGATGGAAAAATCCCACTCTTGATCCATGAGCCTCAACATAACACCTTCGTAGCACTGAAACCACCTTTATAGTCACCCTGTTACGGTGTGACGTTTGATGTTATCAAGATACTCTTCCGGTGTTAGCAATTAACATGATCTCAAGGTCTAAGGACTAAGATTACTTCGTATGATGTTATAGCAATATAAACATAATGACTTTGATCCTAATGCTATACTCCTATGGTTTATCAGGAAACACAAATACTGGAACAATTCCTCAAGTCTTAGGTGTTTTTGCTAAACATGTAACTCAAATATCTTCCTTTATGATCGAATCATAAACTCTTTATTTTCTTGTTACAATGATTTTCCACTTTATCTTGAAAGTCTTTGAACAATTTTCAAATGTTTCATACTTCTTCCTTATTAAGTAAATATATAGATATATTCACTCAAATTTTCAGAGAAAGCATATGAAGCAAAAAGATCCATCGCATATGGCTACACATAATGGACTATGCACATCAGCATGCACAATTTCCAATAAGCTAGTCATCCGTTCCTCTTTGGCCTATGGACGGAGTTTCAATTATCTCGAGGAAAGTCTCACATGCGTCAATTGATCAAAATCAAAAGACTCCAAAAATCCATCAACATGGAGTTTCTTCATGTTTTCTTTCCAATATAATTTAAACAACGATGTCACTTCATAAGTGATCTTTCAATCATTTGTCTTGCGACATTTTAGCAATAGTGTTTATGGATGTGATTTCTCCCACTAGACTTGTAAAAGTCCATCCATCCTTTATGGAATACGGTAATTATTTGAACAACCATTGTTCTCGTAATACCGGAACAAAATAACATTTATTAAAACAAATCCTGAAGGCTAGGTTTGACGACAACGAAAAGCACAATAACACTTTATTTGTTTTCGATGAACATCATCACTCATTCTCTTGCTAGTTACTTAGGCCATTGTAGTTGATGAATTGCGTTGTCCTGTATGACACTTCATATCAACCAATTCGGTATCCAATACCGATATCCAATACCTAAGAACCACATTGTTTAACAAGCAAGGAATACAGCCATAACATGTATATCTTCTATATACCTAAGTTGGACATCTCCAACCTTTTATTTTCTGCCAAATATTTTATAAATTCTCTTTCAGCAATTCCTTTTCTTTTAAAAGAATCTATCACCATCAATAGTGGTGTCATCAACATGACACATGGTACAAAGCGTATATAGTCAAATACTAATACCTTTGGACTTGCACTTTGAAGTGGATCACCATCATCAAATGTTTGGTGTTCTTTCAAAAATCCATTCTTTAGTAATCTATTAGTGTAGTAAACATTTTACTTACATCTTCTATTCATCCTTATCATGACAACTTTCATGATCAAGCTACTATAGCCTATAAGGAAGAATCGCGAGTATAATATCAGTTCCCAAAACATGATGGTTTCTGAAACAATTTTCAGCTCCAATATAATCTTGATATTAAAACAACTTTTTGAATATCAATAATCATGGAGGGAAACATGATACTTTAGATACTAACATTGGAATTCTTACTCTTGATTTAATACTACTTATTAAACTTCATGGAGTAAATAGAGTTTGCTGAAAGTTTGCAATAGGACTTATAAACTTTAAATTGACATTCAAAACAATACGATACCAGTTCGTAAAGTAAATATCCAGAATTCTATAGTTCTATTATCTCAATTAAAACTAAGCATAAGGTAGTGAACAGATGCGAATGACTACAACAAATTATGCAAATTCACTTTGATTTAGTTTATGACAAATTGAGTTCGACTAATCCAAATTAGAAATGAACTCCCACTCAAAGAAGACATCCCTCGTGCCTTTTTGGTGATTACATGAACCAAATCCACTACACCAAGTCCGATCATCACGTGAGTTAGTGTAGCTTCAAAGGTGAGCATCAATATGGTCATCACATCAACTATATGACTCATGCTTAACCTTTCGATCCGTGTTCCAAGGCCACGTCTGTACATGCTAGGCTCGCCAAGTAAGAACCTTAGTATTCGCGTGTGTAAAACTATCTTACACCCGTTGTATGAAAGCGTAGAGTTGAGTACACCCGATCATCACGTGATGTCTCGAAATCACGATCCATAGAACGGTACATACTTAAGGAAGAACACATTTTATCTTGATATTTAAATGAGGGATCATCTTACAATGCTACAGAAAGCGCCAAACTAGCAGTATAAGATGCTAACATCTAATGTGTAAAGTGAGATGATATGGTCCATGCATTTGATCTCTATCATTTGCATCGTGGTATGATCTCTATCATTCCTTTGTGTGTAAGGCCAAGGTCTATGGAACTTACACGTTGAATGTGTTGTAAGAGTATCTATCATACATCTACTTACAACGATACCATATCAAGACACTAGCCCAGCAACGATCTAAACTAGACGCCTCTAATTTATCAATTGCAAGTTTTACGTGGCTTAGGGCTTTTGGAGAAAGAACCGGTCTTACCTACGAACATGAACCACAACAAGGATAACCAAGTTATTAGCAACTCGTTGTAAATCAGATATTGACTATAGTAAGAGAGACAGACACCCGCTAGCCACTTATGCAAAACTAGTTGCATGTCAGTCGTGGAACCGGTCTCATGTACGATGACATGTAAGGTTGGTCCGGGCCGCTTCATCCCACTATGCCACCAATATCCAAAATACATAGAAGAAGCAATAACATGATCATCATCGCCCACATATCAACATATGTGTACTACCCGTGCAAAGCACCTACGCATAGATCAGGCTCTGATACCACTGTTGGGTCCGCAGCATAGAAAACAAAAAATTTCCTACGGTGTGAACTACACGCCAAGATCTATCTACTAGGTACAAAGCAACGGGTGGACATACATCCAACAAGAACTTACCCTCGTAGACAACGAGCTTTGTTAACGAGTACGAACTCGTGGTTGATGTAGTCGTACACTTGCCGATCTCAAGATCGTGATGAAGTCCAGCAGGTCCGGCTCCAGTACGTCCATCAGATCCAGCTCCAGCACCACCAAGTTCAGCACCGCAAAGCAGCGGTGCATCCGTGATCGCACACACGTCCGGTACCCCGACAACCTCTGTCCCTCGCTCCAGCAAAGCAGCGGAAGCAGCAACTCCTTTCCAGATAAAGCCACCAGGAACATGTATCTCGCTAATCTGAGACCATGGGGAATAACTAGAGGGGGAGAGAGATCCTTCATGAGGAGGTGTGGTTTGTGAGGAGGAGAGGGGGGAATTTTTCAGGGGAGAGGGGGGGCACCCAAGGGCCATGGCGTGGCAGCCATGGTGGTGCCCCCACCTCTTCCACATTCATGTGGGTGGAGCTCCCACTCCCATAAAAAGCCTCCACTCAAAATTCCACTCACACATGCATTAAATTTCCACCAAATTTAATGCAAGCTCTCATTAAATAAAACTATTTTATTTATTTTATTCAGAATTTTGTTAATTACATTAATTAACAAACATTCACATAAAACCCCCTGCAACATTTCAATATCACATGCAGAACCAGTTTCAGCAATTTCATCCGAAACAATTTCGGTTTCCATCGAAATGATTCCAGCGCTTTCTTAAATCTTTATCTGAAACATATTTGCTCCAAATGGTGTCGGTATCCCTTAAGTGTGTAACCCTACGGTTCGCGAATAATGTAGACATGATCGAGACCCCTCGCTGATCAATAATCAGCAGCGGGACCTGGAGATCCGTACTGACTCCCACATATTCAACGATGACTCTTGTGATCGTGTGAACCTTTAACGTCGTAACTAAATCAATTTGTCTCACGATATATTACATGTCCGAGATTCGATCATTGGCATCCAAATACCTAGTTTGATCTCATTACCGACATGCACTCTTTTCGCGTTCCCGTGATATAACATTCTAGTGATCACATCACTTGCTAGCAAGCTATTTCAATGTGATATCACCGAGAGGGCCCAGAGTATATCTATCCGTCATTGGGATGGACAAATCCCACTCTTGATCCATGAGCCTCAACATAACACATTCGTAGCACTGAACCCACCTTTATAGTCACCCATTTACGGTGTGACATTTGATGTTATCAAGATACTCTTCCGGTGTTAGCAATTAACATGATCTCATGGTCTAAGGACTAAGATTACTTCATATGATGTTATATCAATATAAACATAATGACTTTGATCGTAATGCTATACTTCGGATGAATGTTCATCACATCATTCCGCCAATGGTGCGACCTTGTTATTAACAACATCCAATGTCCATGATCAGGAAACCTTGATCATCTTGTTAATCAACAAGCTAGTCTATAAGAGAGGCATGACTAGGAACCCTTTTATTTGTTTATTAAACACACATGTATTGACGTTTCCTATCAATACAATTATAGCATGCAAAATAAACATTTATCATAAACAAGGAATAAGATAATAACCACTTTATTATTGCCTCTCGGGCATATTCTCTTCAATTTTAACCATAAAAATTGTTTTGTAAATTATTTTTGGGTGAATCTTTTTGCTATGGATTGCATATTGAACCCTCTATCTAGTAAGACCAAAATATAAATTTGGTTGACTATACCTAATAGTATGGAAATTATTTAGTGAGTTTGGCCTTTCTAAATACTAGAAATTATTGCTAATTGTTACAATTGCACAAATGGTTGCATTTGTAATCTTGCAATTGTAAAATGTTCAGAAAACACTTAGTAGTGTTCAAGACCTTTGTTATAACAATTTGTACAATAAAAATTGCCATCTTGCATGCTTGCATAATTTGCATGATTTTTGTATTGCCATTAGTGTTGACTTTGTGCATGTTTTGTCTTGGTTGTTTTGTTTGATAGATTGTGTGGATTGTCAAGTGTGTTACTGCAAAGAGTGTACCAACACCACAAACTACTAAGGCAAGTGGCACTATCATCCATGTCCTACTATTTTTCATTACACTTAGTGGATTTTTGTAGTATGCATGATAGGACTACTATGATACTATGCTATGCTATATCCTATTAGGATATCCTTTATATATCCCTTAGTGAAAATACTATAGTTGTAGTATGCTTAGCCCTGCTATAGATTCGGGGTGGAATATACCATATTGTGATTATATGAAGTGTTGGAAAATATATGTTTTATATAATAAAACAAGGACTCAATGAATCACCTGGGTGGAATGTGGATACTCAGTTGAGAATAAGGTGGCAACAAAGAGAACCATGTCTATGGCTATCTCTTTCGTGTGTGCACTAGGAGAATACCACCCAGGAACTTAGAGATTGAACATGTTTCTCGTACAGTGGCTTTCGTGTACAGCCACATGCCAAATGGGCTCTGGCCTAGTCAATTACATAGGGGGAGACCCATGCATTGGTACCTCTTCAGGTTAACTTGAATTATGCATTGGAGGTTTATCCTTGCATTGGTGCCTGGTAGATGTGCTGGCATTATGTATTGCGAGGACTTCTATGGAAAGGCTTTGTCACATTCTCGATCTGCCGGTACTCCATCTTGGTGAGTACTAATCCAGCGGCCACTAGTGGCGTCAAGACGAGATTGTGTCTTGTGGGTAAAGTGTACAACTTCTGCAGAAGATCAAATTCTAAGTACTTAGCCGTGTCCCCGGTTATGTACAACTCTGAGCAACTAAGGCCTGAAGCTATGGAAGATCTCGACATTCTAATTTCTCAAAGTAAAACTTAATGGTGACAGCAAGAGATTAGAAGAACTTGGAGTTTGCCAAGGAGTTTAGAAAGTTGTTGAAAGATCAAAAACTATTTTTGCAAACATAGGATAAAACCATATTGCTTTCTGCAAATAAGCCTAAGATCTACTTAGCCAAATATGCATGTAGTGATAGTCCTACTTATATTCACAAACTTATGACACTTGCCAATACATTCAAAGTATTGACCCTTTGTGGCTGCAACCTATCATGTTGAAGGTTATTCTATTGATGAGTGAGGATTGATGATAGAGGTTATGAGTCTACACCCAACATGTTTGCCTGTGGCACATGAAGATGAAGGACTCCATGCTTTACTTGTATCCTGCTGCTTGTAATAAGATAGCCTATGGCTATGAGTATGTAATAAAGTATTTATATTCTGGATCATGCGATGTAATATGACCTTTGTATCTTGATATTACATCTTAAACTGTGGGTGCTAGCTATTCGATCTAGGGACTAGCACTGTAATCACAGGGATTCAAACCAAGCCAGGTTTGGGTCTTTACAGATGGTATCAGAGCACTGTGTTGCCTGTATGATCGTAAGCCTAGGAATTGGACAAACCCCTTGTTAGGAGTGAACTTATATTTTTATACTTATTAGATTTTCTCGTATACCTTGATCATTCTTTACTGAATCTCTTCTCATTCAAACATGTAGAGGACCAGCCTTTGCTTTCTCTAAGGACCTTGAGGATGGATTATGCCAACAAGGAGATCAAGATACAAGTTGTGACAAGTCCTCGATCTTGCAAAATATGTGGAGAAGTAGGCCACACCTATAAGGAACATCAAGATCAATGTCCCTTTTGTGATCACAACCATCCAGTTGGAGAATGCCCCACATCTCAAGTTACTTGTTACCTATGTGAAGGAACCAACCACATTCCTGCCAAGTGCCATCTCGACTTCATAGTGCAACAAGTGAAAGAACAAGTCAAGGATGGAATGTATCAAGCTCTTGGGAAGAAAGAAGAAAACCTTAGCCATATCACCTGCTCCAAATGCAAGAAAGAAGGACACAATATCAATGAATGCCCAGAGAAGGAAGTTCAAGAAAACCGCAACAACACTTCAAGAAAAAGTACTCGATACATGACAAAAGTGTTTTGCCATCGCTGCCGGAAGATAGGACACTTCACCGATGATTGCCGAACTCGAAAGAGAGCTCCCACTGATGTTATCATAGTGCGAACCATGAGACATTAGATTGCCTACCAATTATCATGTTCGAGTTATCGATATTGTGTTAGCATATGGATCATGCCGACCTATGTGGTATGACCATACAAGGTTGCTTATTTCAAGAAAACTTGTTGTTTTCTTCTATAATGAGTTAAAGTCAGAAGTTGCTAAGTGATTGGTTGCTTGATGAATGTTTGATTGAACTGGTTTGTTTTGGGTTGAGTGTGTTAGAACTACCTTAGACCTATTTGTCTATCTATCATTACTTATCCCTATTAAACTGAAGGGAATATGCCCGAGAGGCAATAATAAAGTGGTTATTATCTTATTCCATGTTTATGAAAAAAATTTATTTTACATGCTAGAATTGTATTGATCGGAAACATCAATACATGTGTGTTTAATAAACAAAAGGGTTCCTAGTTATGCCTCTCTTATATACTAGCTTGTTGATTAACAAGATGATCAAGGTTTCCTGATCATAGACATTGGATGTTGTTAATAACAAGGTCACACCATTGGTGGAATGATGTGATGAACATTCATCCGAAGTATAGCATTATGATCAAAGTCATTATGTTTATATTGATATAATATCATACGAAGTAATCTTTATCCTTAGACCATGAGATCATGTTAATTGCTAACACCGGAAGAGTATCTTGATAACATCAAACGTCACACCGTAACAGGGTGACTATAAAGGTGGGTTCAGTGCTACGAAGGTGTTATGTTGAGGATCATGGATCAAGAGTGGGATTTGTCCATCCCGATGACGGATATATATACTCTGGGCCCTCTCGGTGATATCACATTGAAATAGCTTGCAAGCAAGTGATGTGATCACTAGAATGTTATATCAGGAGCGAAAAGAGTGCATGTCGGTAATGAGATCAAACTAGGTATGGAGATACCGATGATCGAATCTCGGACATGTAATATATCGCGGGACAAAGGGATTTAGTTACTAGCGATAAAGGTTCTCACGATCACAGAAGTCATCGTTGAATGTGTAGGAGTCAGTATGGATCTCCAGGTCCCGCTGCTGATTATTGATCGGAGAGGGGTCTCGATCATGTCTGGATTATTCGCGAACCGTAGGGTGACACACTTAAGGGATACCGACACCATTTGGATCAAATATGTTTCCGATAAAGATTTAAGAAAGCGCTGGAATTATTTCAATAGACACCGAAACTATTTCGGGTGAAAATGCTAAAATTGGTTCTGCATGTAATATTGAAATGTTGCAGGGGGTTTTATGTGAATGTTTGTTAATTAAAGTAATTAACAAAATTCTGAATAAAAATAATAAAAGAGTTTTATTAAATGAGAGAGTATTAAATTTGGAGAAATTTAATGCATTTAAAGTGGAGACTTTAAAAGAGAATGTGAAGGGGCATTTTAATGTGGAGGGGTTACCACCACATGAATGGAGGAGGTGAAGGGTCACCCCCTCCATGCGCCGGACATGAAGGAGGGGCACCCACCTCCTCCTATAAAGGGCCAACCCCTCCTCACTTCTCACACACACCTCCTTGTGAAAGATCTCTCTCCCCCTCTAGTGTTATTCCCCCATGGTCTTGGATTAGCAAGATACATGTTCCCGGTGGCTTTATCTAGAAAGGAGTTGCTGCTTCCGCTGCTTTGCTGGAGCGAGGGACGGAGGTTGTCGGGGTACCGGACGTGTGTGCGATCACGGATGCACCGCTGCTTTGCGGTGCTGGACTTGGTGGTGCTGGAGCTGGATCTGATGGACGTGCTGGAGCCGGACCTGCTGGACTTCATCACAATCTTGAGATCGGCAAGTGTACGACTACATCAATCGCGAGTTCCTACTCGTTAACTAAGCTCGTTGTCTATGAGGGTAAGTTCTCGTTGGATGTATGTCCACCCGTTGCTTTGTACCTAGTAGATAGATCTTGGCGTGTAGTTCACACCGTAGGAAAATTTTTGTTTTCTATGCTGCGGACCCAACAGTGGTATCAGATCCAGGTCTATGCGTAGGTGCTTTGCACGGGTAGTACACATATGTTGATATGTGGGCGATGATGATCATGTTATTGCATCTTCTATGTATTTTGGATATTGGTGGCATAGTGGGATGAAGCGGCCCGGACCAACCTTACATGTCATCGTACATGAGACCGGTTCCACGACTGACATGCAACTAGTTTTGCATAAGTGGCTGGCGGGTGTCTATCTCTCCTACTATAGTCAATATCTGATTTACAACGAGTTGCTAATAATTTGGTTATCCTCGTTGTGGTTCATGTTCGTAGGTAAGAACGGTTCTATCTCCGAAATCCCTAAGCCACGTAAAACTTGCAATTGATAAATAAGAGGCGACTAGTTTAGATCGTTGCTGGGCTAGTGTCTTGATATGGTATTGTTGTAAGTAGATGTATGACAGATACTCTTACAACACATTCAACGTGTAAGTTCCATAGACCATACCACGATGCAAATGATAGAGATCAAATGCATGGACCATATCATCTCACTTTACACATTAAATGTTAGCAACTTATACTGCTAGTTTGGCGCTTTCTGTAGCATTGTAAGATGATCCCTCATATAAATATCAAGATAAAATGTGTTCTTCCTTAAGTATGCACCGTTCTATGGATCGTGTTTCGAGACATCACGTGATGATCGGGTGTTCTCAACTCTACGCTTTCATGCAACGGGTGTAAGACAGTTTTACACACGCGAATACTAAGGTTGTTACTTGGCGAGCCTAGCATGTACAAACATGGCCTTGGAACACGAATCGAAAGGTTAAGCATGAGTCATATAGTTGATGTGATGACCATATTGATGCTCGCCTTTGAAGCTACACCGACTCACGTGATGATCGGACTTGGTGTAGTGGATTTGGTTCATGTAATCACCAAAAAGGCACGAGGGATGTCGTTTTTGAGTGGGAGTTCATTTCTTATTTGCATTAGTCGAACTCAACTTGTCATAAACTAAATCAAAGTGAATTTGCATAATTTGTTGTAGTCATTCGCATCTGTTCACTACCTTATGCTTAGTTTTAATTGAGATAATAGAACTATAGAATTCTAGATATTTACTTTACGAACTGGTATCGTATTGTTTTGAATGTCAATTTAAAGTTTATAAGTCCTACTGCAAACTTTCAGCAAACTCTATTTACTCCATGAAGTTTAATAAGTAGTATTAAATCAAGAGTAAGAATTCCAATGTTAGTATCTAAAGTATCATGTTTGCCTCCATGATTATTGATATTCAAAAAGTTGTTTTAATATCAAGATTATATTAGAGCTGAAAATTGTTTCAGAAACCATCATGTGTGAAAGATATTGTGATATCTGAAACAATGTTTTTGGTTGCATTATGATAGAGTATAATTTAGCAAAATACATGTTCTCATATTGTATGAGAATTTGTGAAGGATGGAGATGCTAGGCATCCGAATCTACCAAAAAGGTTTTGGGAACTGATATTATACTCGCGATTCTTCCTTATAGGCTATAGTAGCTTGATCATGAAAGTTGTCATGATAAGGATGAATAGAAGATGTAAGTAAAATGTTTACTACACTAATAGATTACTAAAGAATGGATTTTTGAAAGAACACCAAACATTTGATGATAGTGATCCACTTCAAAGTGCAAGTCCAAAGGTATTTGTATTTGACTATATACACTTTGTACCATGTGTCATGTTGATGACACCACTATTGATGTTGATAGATTCTTTTAAAAGAAAAGGAATTGCTAAAAGAGAATCTATAAAATATTTGGCAGAAAATAAAAGGTTGGAGATGTCCAACTTAGGTATATAGAAGATATACATGTTATGGCTATATTCCTTGCTTGTTAAACAATGTGGTTCTTAGGTATTGGATACCGGTATTGGATACTGAATTGGTTGGTATGAAGTGTCATACAGGACAACGCAATTCATGAACTACAATGGCCTAAGTAACTAGCAAGAGAATGAGTGATGATGTTCATCGAAAACAAATAAAGTGTTATTGTGTTTTTCGTTGTCATCAAACCAAGCCTTCAAGATTTGTTTAAATAATTGTTATTTTGTTCTGGTATCATGAGAACAATGGCTGTTCAAATAATTACCGTATTCCATAAAGGATGGATGAACTTTTACAAGTCTAGTTGGAGAAATCACATCCATAAACACTATTGCTAAAATGTCGCAAGACAAATGATTGAAAGATCACTTATGAAGTGACATTGCTGTTTAAATTATATTTGAAAGAAAACATGAAGAAACTCCATGTTGATGGATTTTTGGAGCCTTTGATTTTGATCAATTGACGCATGTGAGACTTTCCTCGAGATAATTGAAACTCCGTCCATAGGCCAGAGAGGAACTGATGACTAGCTTATTGGAAATTGTGCATGCTGATGTGCATAGTCCATTATGTGTAGCCATATGCGATGGATCTTTTGCTTCATATGCTTTCTTCGAAAATTTGAGTGAATATATCTGTATATTTACTTAATAAGGAAGAAGTATGAAAATTTTGAAAATTGTTCAAAGACTTTCAAGATGAAGTGGAAAATCATTGTAACAAGAAAATAAAGAGTTTATGATTCGATCATAAAGGAAGATATTTGAGTTACATGTTTAGCAAAAACACCTAAGACTTGAGGAATTGTTCCATGATTTGTGTTTCTCGATAAACCATAGGAGTATGTCATATTTGAGAGATAAAATCAAACCATGTTTGACATGGTAAGATCAAGGGTGTCATTTATAAAACTGCCATTATGTTTTAAGGATTGAAGCTTTAGAGACTACCACTTTTACACTGAAAAGAGCACCATCGTGATCCATTGAAATGACACCATATGAGTTATGGTTTGGGATAAAACCCGAATTGTCTTTTCTTAACTTTTGGTATGCTATGCATAAGTAAAATGTTTACAACCAAAGTCGGATAAGCACGTCTTTGTAGGTTATCCCAAAGAATTTGTTGGGAATTTCTCCATAACACCGAGGACAAAAGAGTTTGTTACTTGGAACGTCAAGTTTCTTGAGAAGGAATTTTTCGTGAAAAGTTAAGTGGGAGGACAATAGAAATTTGATAAGGTTGTTGAACCTTAGCTATATGTGCTAAGTAACGCAGCGCCGGAAAGTGTCCCGGTGGCGGCCACAATGCTCATGGCTCTCGTGATTACAAAAGGTGTTTTCTCGGAGATTAGAGTTCCTATAGAATCGTGTGGGTCGGTAAGAATCAAATAGTAAGATTTGATAAGCAAGTCGTTATTGTTTTGACAATGATGAACCGACTACATGCAAAGAAGCGATGATGGGCCCTGACTCCATAAAATGACTAGAAGTCATAGAATCCGTGATAGTATCCATACACGAGAATTCAAGTTTCTGAACTTGGAAGACCCTCCGGAAAGGCGTGAAGCCTATCGGTCGTGTTTGGATCTATAAAGAAATAGACATGGATGTTTGACATCTATGAAATAGTCGACATGTCGGAAAGAAGTTTACGGCAATGTTCAAGGAGTTGACTATGACAAGATATGATATTTCATAGCGATATATAGTCTTGACGGATTAATGTAGCAACCACTACATATGATTTGGTATATGGTAGTTGAATAAACAAAACAAGGTTCTTCTAATAGAACGGTAACCTAGGACATGCACATGAAATGGTCCGAAGGGTTTTGTTAATTCAAAGGGTGCTAAAAGGGCATGTAAACTTCAATAGTTGAAGTGAGCATAACGGAGTTGGAATCTTCACCATGATGAAACTGTTAAAAGAGTTTAAATTCATCGGAGATGATGAAGATGCTTGCATTTGCAAGAAATTAAGTGGGAGCGGTGAGACATATTTCTAATACATTATGTAGAGGACATATTGTTGATTGGAAATGATGTATCTTGTATTGACACAAGTTAAGAATTTCATTAAAATAAGATTTCGATGAAAGACTTGGGCAAACCAGGAATATTTGGCATCAATATCTATATGGATAGATTAAGGCGCAAATATGGTTGTGCCAGACATACATATATGAGATATTGAAAGGGTTCAATATGGAAACAACAAGAAAGGTTCTTGCTGCATGGAATGAATTGTATCAAGATTCAAGTGTTTCAACACTTGGTGAGTAAAATCACATGAAGATTTTGATCGATTATACCATGATATGTATATATCCAGAATGTTCAATGCTCTAAATGTTATGAGCATATACCAGAATGATTCATAAGATGATCGTTGGACAATAGTAAAGATATTCTTATGAGCTTTAGAAGAACTAAGAATATATCATGTATAAGTGACAAATAGTTAAAGGTAGTTCATTGTAAAGTGTTACATTGATACTAGTTTTGTCACAAGATACACATTTATCTCAATTTAGACTATGGGTGGCACAATGTAATGGAAAGGATGTTCCATGATGGATTTGGATGAGTTCCAAAGTTGAGACATTGTGACGGATACTACTGTTGGAGATATGCCCTAGAGGTAATAATAAATGTAGTTATTATTATATATCTTTGTGTTTATGATAAATGTTTACATTCATGCTATAATAGTATTAACAAGGAAACCATTAATACTTGTGTGATTTGTAAACTTAATTTGAAGTCCCTAGTATAGCCTCTATACTTCACTAGCTTGTTGGTTGATTGATGATGTGGTTTCTTTGTCATGAACATTGAGATGTTATCAACAACAAGATCATATCATTAGGAGAATGATATGGTGCACATACTCCTATAGACAAGCGTAGCATAAAGATCAAGTCATTTCAATAGTTCAATTGCTATATGCTTTCTGATACATAGTAACCTAATTCCTTCGACCATGAGATCATGCATATCACCTTTACTGGATGGATGCTTTGATGTCATCAAACACCACACCGTAACAGGGTGGCTATAAAGGTGGCATTGAGTGTTTGGAAAGTATTGGTTGAAACACATGGATCAAGAGTGGGATTTGTCCATCCACATGACGGATAGATATTCTCTGGGCCCTCTCGGTGAAATGTCATCCAATTAGCTTGCAAGCATGTGACTTGGTCACAAGGGATCACATATCACGGAGCGAAAAGAGTACTTATCGATGCGAGGATGAACTAGGTATGCGAGAGATCACAAGCGATCATAACCTCGGATAAGTAACATATCGTGAGACAAAGGGAAATTGGTATCGTATGTAAGTGGTTCATTCGATCGCAAAAGTAATCGTAGAAATATGTAGAACCATATGAATTTCAGATTCCTCTATTGGTTATTGTTAGGAGAAGTGTCTCGATCATGTCGCATAATTCACGAACCGTAGGGAGACACACTTAAGGATTGACGTTGTTTGAGTAGTTATGGTATTATGAGAAAGACCGAATGTTGTTCGAGTCTCGGATGGGATCCGGGATATCACGAGGTGATCCGGAATGGTCGGAGAATAAGATTCATATAAGGAAAGTCCCATTTGAGTGGCGGAATGATTAGGTGTTTTCATCGGGAACATTCTAGAAGGTCCCGGAATGTCGGCACTCCGGAGGGAAGGGTACATGAGTGTGTCATTACATATTGGAATGATTGCATCATGTACTAAGTATTCTTGCTGTCCCAAATAAAGGATTTATTTAAATCCTAAATTGAAAAGTCAAGCGGCTAGTTTGAAAGTCAAGCAGCGATTTTGGGAAGTGGGAAAGAGGAGGAGAGGTGGAGGCCGAGTTGGAGGAGGGTTCCTCCCTTGGCGGCGCACCTCCCTAGGCCGAGTTGGGAGGAACTCCTCCCTTGGCCGCCAGCCCTCCCACCTATATAAGGAGGCGGGGCTCCCCTACACACAAGTTTCCTATCCTCTAAACTAAACCCTAGATCTAGACCCCGGTTTAGAGCTATTCGGTTTAGAGCCTTCTAATTGGTTTAGAGCCTTCTAATTGGTGTGTCTAATTACTAGACCACTAATAGCCTCTCTCATAAGCTCCACCATACTCGCACCGGCTTAAGGCGAAGCCCTGCGGGATTTCCCCTCTACCTCCGGTACCACGCCAGTTGTCTTTGCCGGAATCGCGAGAGAGTGCTACAACCTCCGCTGCTGCTGGAACAAGGAGAGGAAGGTCTTCGTCAGTACCGAGCGTGTGACCGGCTGCGGAAGGCGCTCTTAGGCTTTGCGGAAGGATCGTCTATGCGATCTTGAGATCGGAAAGAGTACGACTACATCACCCACGAGAATCTGCTCTCGTTAAACACTTTGGAATCTTCGAGGGTGAGTTATTCCATCGACTCGTTGCTACAATCTAGTAGATAGATCTTGGCTTGTTTGTTTGTATGCGGTAGAAAATTTTTGTTTTCCATGCTACGAACCCCTACAACTACAACAAAAGGCTAAGTATATAACTGCTATAGTAGCAGTAAAGGAGGGCATTTGTGTTAAATAGTTTGTTATCAAACTAGGTGTGGTTCAAAGTGGGCTAATACTATGAAGATATATATTGTGTGACAATAATATCAACATATTTTGAGCCGAACGAACTAAAGGTCTCACCAAAGGACCAAATCTATACAATGCCATCTCATTTGAGAATGAGTGATGCGTAGAGACGCAGAGACATGCAAATACACACGGACCTGAAACTGTCAGATCTAGAGATTATGTTAACCACTAGCAATAGCGTATATGCAACACCAGAAAGCCATAGGTGTTCAATATGCAAAGTTTTTCAAACTAGATTATTGACTCTAGTGCAAGTGGTAGACTGAAGGGAATATGCCCGAGAGGCAATAATAAAGTGGTTATTATCTTATTCCATGTTTATGATAAATGTTTATTTTACATACTAGAATTGTATTGATCGGAAACATCAATACATGTGTGTTTAATAAACAAAAAGGGTTCCTAGTTATGCCTCTCTTATAGACTAGCTTGTTGATTAACAAGATGATCAAGGTTTCCTGATCATGGACATTGGATGTTGTTAATAACAAGGTCACACCATTGGTGGAATGATGTGATGAACATTCATCCAAAGTATAGCATTATGATCAAAGTCATTATGTTTATATTGCTATAATATCATACGAAGTAATCTTTATCCTTAGACCATGAGATCATGTTAATTGCTAACACCGGAAGAGTATCTTGATAACATCAAACGTCACACCGTAACAGGGTGACTATAAAGGTGGGTTCGATTACTACGAAGGTGTTATGTTGAGGATCATGGATCAAGAGTGGGATTTGTCCATCCCGATGACGGATAGATATACTCTGGGCCCTCTCGGTGATATCACATTGAAATAGCTTGCAAGCAAGTGATGTGATCACTAGAATGTTATATCACGGGAAAGAGAAAAGAGTGCATGTCGGTAACGAGATCAAACTAGGTATGGAGATACCTATGATGGAATCTCAGACATGTAATATATCGCGGGACAAAGGGATTTAGTTACTAGCGTTAAAGGTTCTCACGATCACAGAAGTCATCGTTGAATGTGTAGGAGTCAGTATGGATCTCCAGGTCCCGCTGCTGATTATTGATCGGAGAGGGGTCTCGATCATGTCTGCATTATTCGTGAACCGTAGGGTGACACACTTAAGGGATACCGACACCATTTGGAGCAAATATGTTTCCGATAAAGATTTAAGAAAGCGCTGGAATTATTTCAATAGACACCGAAACTTTTTCGGGTGAAAATGCTGAAATTGGTTCTGCATGTAATATTGAAATGTTGCAGGGGGTTTTATGTGAATTTTTGTTAATTAAAGTAATTAACCAAATTCTGAATAAAAATAATAAAAGAGTTTTATTAAATGAGAGAGCATTAAATTTGGAGAAATTTAATGCATTTAAAGTGGAGACTTTAAAAGAGAATGTGAAGGGGCATTTTAATGTGGAGGGGTTACCACCACATGAATGGAGGAGGTGAAGGTCACCCCTCCATGCGCTGACCATGAAGGAGGGCACCCCTCCTCCTATAAAAGGTCACCCCCTCCTCACTTCTCACACACACCTCCTTGTGAAGGATCTCTCTCCCCCTCTAGTATTATTCCCCCATGGTCTCGGATTAGCGAGATACATGTTCCCGATGGCTTTATATGGAAAGGAGTTGCTACTTCCGCTGCTTTGCTAGAGCGAGGGATGGAGGTTGTCGAGGTACCGGACGTGTGTGCGATCACGGATGCACCGCTGCTTTGCGGTGCTGGACTTGGTGGTGCTAGAGCTGGATCTGATGGACGTGCTGGAGCCGGACCTGCTGGACTTCATCACGATCTTGAGATCGGCAAGTGTACGACTACATCAATCACGAGTTCCTACTCGTTAACAAAGCTCGTTGTCTACGAGGGTAAGTTCTCGTTGGATGTATGTCCACCCGTTGCTTTGTACCTAGTAGATAGATCTTGGCGTGTAGTTCACACCGTAGGAAATTTTTTGTTTTCTATGCTGCGGACCCAACATAAACCAACAAATGCCTCCAAGACGCGCCAACGACCATGATAACAATGGAGATAACGACAACAATGAAAATGAGATTCAACAGATGATGACTGCACAGAATCAGCTCATGCAGATGATGACACAATTCACGGCAACCATCAACAATCAAAATCAGAACAACAACAATAACAACAATAATCCTCCACCTCTGGATATGCTCACTAGATTTCTAATGTTGAGACCTGCAAAGTTCTCTGGTACTTTTGATCCAATGGTAGCTGATGACTGGTTACGTTCAGTAAACAGGGATCTAGTGACCATTGGATGCTCTGATGCTGGGAAAGTGAGATTTGCAGCACACTTGCTTGAAGGCCCTGCAGCTACATGGTGGGACAACTTTCAAGTCACTCACCCCATTGAAGAAGTGACTTGGGAAATATTTGAAGATGGTTTTCGCACTAATCATATCTCTTCAGGCGTGATGAGCTTAAAGAAGAAGGAGTTTCACAACCTTAAACAGCGTCACCGCAGCATTGCTGAATATATTGAGGAATTCAACAATCTATCATGTTATGCTCCAGATGATACTGATACTGATGCTAAGAGGAAGGAAAAGTTCCTAGATGGACTGAATGATGAACTTTCCGTGCAATTATCAGTTGCTTATGTTCCAACTTATCAATCACTATGTGACAAACCTAGAATTTTAGAGAGTAAGAAGGACAAGGTTGAGAATAGGAAGAGGAAGCATAGCTTTGACAAATATCACTCAGGATCATCACAGAAGATGCGTTCATTCAGAAAGGATAATGGGGATTCTGGATCACATCATCATGAAGGAAATGGACATAATCACCATCACCACATCAACAATGGAAGTGGTAGTAGCAATGTGAATGTTACTAACAATGGAGACAACCTTGATCAGAACCAACATAATGATCCCAAGAAAGACATTAGCCAATTGCAGTGTTACAATTGTAAGCAACTTGGACACTTTGCAGCAGACTGTCCTGAGAAGAAGAATAATAAGAATATTGGAGACTCTATTGGGAGCAATTCCAACGTGACCCAGAAAGGACATGTGAACCACATCAACATGTATGGAACCCTTGAAGAACTAGATGTGTGGAAGGTAAGCTTTAGCTAACTTAATTCAGTGGTATAAGAATCTTAAGATGGATAAATGTTAACAACCTTTGGATGCCAATCATTGGACCCTTAGCCAAGTGAATCATCAAATGCAACCCAACAAAGTTTCCTTTTAAGGGTGGTAGCACCCAAATATCCTAAAACCCAACCTATTCTTTCTAGCCTTCTCGAATCTCAGGACGAGATTCCTTTTAAGGGTGGTAGTCTGTCACATCCCAAAATTTTCCAAATTTTGAAATGTGAAAATTTTAAACAAAATGAAGAACCAAGTTCTTTGAAATTCAGAAGGAACAAAAACTTTTGGAACATTTAATATAATGCCTCCAAAACCCAAGCCAAATAAAATGGTTTTTGTTTGTGAAGTGGTGTGCATGTTTTAAAATCCCAAATCATGAAGCATGCATGAGCATCTTGACTTGGTTGCATTTTAAAAATCTAAGAAAAGTAAAAAATATCTCAAACCCTAAAACTCTAACTATTGGTTAACACTAAGAACAACACAATACTATGGATATACTCCATATTTATATTAAACAAAATAACTCCTATGAGGGCTAAAAAGATAAAGGACAAAATAATAAAACAATAGAAATTGGTTTCATCTAATTTGGATCCATGGATAAAAAGATATGAATTATTTTGAGAATAGAATTAAGAAAATACAATATTAACTATTAAAGCCAAAATGAATAAATTGGTTAGAAAAATTTGAGTTGGAAAGTAAATGTGTTCTATAATGCCCTAAAAACCTAATTTGAGTTTTACAAATTTTTAGAAATTTGTTTGATTCAAATTGGATCATTAATTCAAAAGTTATTTAAGAAAACAGAAAAAGAAAAAGAAAAACTGAAGGAATAAAAAAAAACAGCAGCAGCAGCTCGGCCCAAACCTAGCCCACTAAGCCCACCCGGCACTCCCCCTTCCCCCCCCCTCTTTCTTTCTCACCGACCCCTCCTCACACCCCCTCGCTGATGGCTCGACCCCACCTCCACGTCACTCGCCAGCTCACCGTCTTCCACCGCGGGGACGAACAGCCCTCTCCCTCCCCGGCCGTTTCTGTGTCGATTCGTTCGATTAAATTCGAGCGGTTCTGCGAATTAAACTCCACTCCGACCCCTGCCCCTTAAACCCCATTCCCTCCCCTCCGTTTCCCCTCAGACCCCACCACCTGAGAGCCCCTAGGCTGCTCGGAATCGAGCTCTAACCACTGCGGCCACCGACGAGCTCCGGCGAGGATTCCGGCAAGAACTCACTGCCCCGTGTCCTCCCCTCTGTCCTGTTAGCTTCGCCATGCTCTGGCGCGCCTACTGACACTTTCCCGTGCTTTTTCTCTGCCTAGGTCGTCGCCACGGTCACCACCGGCGTCACCCTCTGCCGCCGCCGTTCACCGGCGATTTCCGGTGAGTCGCAGGTTCCCGCCGCCCTACTTTGGCCACCGCAAGCTTCTACACGACCAGGCACACCTTACTGACTTTCTATTTTGTCTGCTCGAGCCCCAGGGCAACTCCACCGTCTCAGCGATGCGAACTCCACCGTCGGTAGGTACTCCGGCGAGGAATTCCCGGCGAATCTGAGCGCCCCTTCATCGACCGTGACCATCCCCGAGACCACCTCAACCACAGCGATCGCTGGTAATAGTCCACGCACCCCTACCCCGCTAGGACCACCGGAGCACCACCCTCCCGACACGCCGCCGCCACGCGCAGTCGCCAGCGCCGCTAGTCTGTGGTCGACACGCTGAGCGCTGTCCGATCCGTCGTCTGTGGCTAGGATTAGATCGGCGAGCGAAACGGTACGGGCTAATCTGGATTGCCCGTTGCCACTTAAAATCCAACGGCCCATGTTACCGATCCGCTCGAACCGGTACGAGCCAATAAGAACACGCCACGTAGGCCTGAGCGTCTGTTTAAATTAGAAAATAGGCAGAATTTGTATTAAACTTAGAAATTCAATAACTTTTGATCCACAAATCAGAAAAATGCAAATTTGGTGTCTATGGATTCAGAAAAATGAGAGATTCACTGCTGAGGCCTTATTTCACCCTTTAGCTTCTATAAAATAGAAGTTTTAGGCAGAACCTTTTTAGGATTATTTTAACCATAAAAATTGTTTTGTAAATTATTTTTGGGTGAATCTTTTTGCTATGGATTGCAAATTGAACCCTCTATCCAGTAAGACCAAAATATAAATTTGGTTGACTATACCTAATAGTATGGAAATTATTTAGTGAGTTTGGCCTTTCTAAATACTAGAAATTATTGCTAATTGTTACAATTGCACAAATGGTTGCATTTGTAATCTTGCAATTGTAAAATGTTCAGAAAACACTTAGTAGTGTTCAAGACCTTTGTTATAACAATTTGTACAATAAAAATTGCCATCTTGCATGCTTGCATATTTTGCATGATTTTTGTATTGCCATTAGTGTTGACTTTGTGCATGTTTTGTCTTGGTTGTTTTGTTTGATAGATTGTGTGGATTGTCAAGTGTGTTACTGCAAAGAGTGTACCAACACTACCAACTACTAAGGCAAGTGGCACTATCATCCATGTCCTACTATTTTTCATTACACTTAGTGGATTTTTGTAGTATGCATGATAGGACTACTATGATACTATGTTATGCTATATCCTATTAGGATATCCTTTATATATCCCTTAGTGGAAATACTGTAGTTGTAGTATGCTTAGCCCTGCTATAGATTCGGCTTGGAATATACCATATTGTGATTATATGAAGTGTTGGAAAATATGTGTTTTATATAATAAAACAAGGACTCAATGAATCACCTGGGTGGAATGTGGATACTCAGTTGAGAATAAGGTGGCAATGAAGAGAACCATGTCTATGGCTATCTCTTTCATGTGTGCACTAGGAGAATACCACCCAGGAACTTAGAGATTGAACATGTTTCTCGTATAGTGGCTTTCGTGTATAGCCACATGCCAAATGGGCTCTAGCCTAGTCAATTACATAGGGGGAGACCCATGCATTGGTACCTCTTCAGGTTAACTTGAATTATGCATTGGAGGTTTATCCTTGCATTGGTGCCTGGTAGATGTGCTGGCATTATGTATTGGGAGGACTTCTATGGAAAGACTTTGTCACATTCTCGATCTGCCGGTACTCCATCTTGGTGAGTACTAATCCAGCAGCCACTGGTGGCGTCAAGACGAGATTGTGTCTTGTGGATAAAGTGTACAACTTCTACAAAAGATCAAATTCTAAGTACTTAGCCGTGTCCCCGGTTATGGACAACTCTGAGCAACTAAGGCGTGAAGCTATGGAAGATCTCGACATTCTAATTTCTCAAAGTAAAACTTAATGGTGACAGCAAGAGATTAGAAGAACTTAGAGTTTGCCAAGGAGTTCAGAAAGTTGTTGAAAGATCAAAAACTATTTTTGCAAACATAGGATAAAACCATATTGCTTTTTGCAAATAAGCCTAAGATCTACTTAGCCAAATATGCATGTAGTGATAGTCCTACTTATATTCACAAACTTGTGACACTTGCCAATACATTCAAAGTATTGACCCTTTGTGGCTGCAACCTATCATGTTGCAGGTTATTCTATTGATGAGTGAGGATTGATGATAGAGGTTATGAGTCTACATCCAACATGTTTGCCTGTGGCACATGAAGATGAAGGACTCCATGCTTTACTTGTATCCTGCTGCTTGTAATAAGATAGCCTATGGCTATGAGTATGTAATAAAGTATTTATATTCTGGATCATGCGATGTAATATGACCTTTGTATCTTGATATTACATCTTAAACTGTGGGTGCTAGCTATTCGATCCAGGGACTAGCACTGTAATCACAAGGATTCAAACCAAGCCAGGTTTGGGTCTTTACACATAGCCCCCCTCAGATGGAAACCTGCAAATCACAACACGGAATCAGTTATATGGACATAAAAAATGAAAACTCTAATCCAGCAAAAGTATAGATAATCCAAACACAAGGCAGTGCTACACACACCGTACTACTACAGTAGCCTGCAAGAGTATACCCCAGCCTAAACAAAAAGTACACCGCTCTATGACCAAACCGAGAGAGCAATAGATCCTATCCCTAAAGGCATCACACGACAAGCACATATTTTTTATAGCAAGGTGGGTAACACCGAGGATATAAGAAGACACAGTACACGTGGAGAACACCGACACATGTCAAACAATATACACAGCATGTGAGACAGATGGCACTACCCACGGTGACACCGTGACCACCCAGATACGGGCACACACACGCTTTTTTATTATCCAAACATACCCATTTCTCACCGGGAAGCGTAATGTACACAGAAAAAGAACATCTAGAAATAGAAAACACCTGAAAGCACCTGAAGCCACCATCCTTTTTTGTGATGGTGAAGAGAACATAAGAAAAGGAAAAACAATTCTTTCGTGACGCGACGGGAGACAACAACAATCTAGAGCGCTACCACGGTAGATAGACCACTAACCCTCGTGACACGGTAGGAAAACTGCAGGCAAATCCTATGAGGTGGTAGATCCTGCCGAGGCAGAAAAAGCAATGTTTCCTGTGATGCGGCAACAAATCGCAGGGCAGACCCTGCTGCGGCAGAAAAGACACATTTTCTGTAACGTGGCAGCAAGACACGACAACTCTAAATGACAAAAAAAAGGAAAAATATACACAGCCACTGACGCTTTGCATTCCAACAACCAAACATGTTCCACATAGAACATGGAGTACCCATAAGATGTTCCACGCACAACATGGAGTACCCATAAGAATAGAACCAGACGGGAGAACACAAGCAAAAATAAGAGAAAAGCATGTATGGTATGCATTTATTACAACAAGCAGACATTGATTTATTACAACAAGCACACATTGTCTCAAATCGGAGAGGGACCAGCCCAACAACTGATCGGAGAGACCAACTAAACATTTGGAACATTAACCAAGATAAAAGAAAGTAAGCGATAGAACTAAGCCACGACAGACAAGGCATCGACCATCACATGCATATATCGAGAGAAAATCACTTCCTGCGACCAAACAAGTTCTTGGCAGCTTTCCTAAAAAAAAGATTATACACATGTCAAAACAATGAAGGAAGCACCAAGGACTATATAAAAAGGAAGACACACATCACCAACACGGCATGAACAAAGCACCTACCCTTTCTTCGAATCATGTTGATTGCCAGCAGATTCTTTCCGCTTAGTAGTCTTGGCGGTGCTATCATAATCCTGCATATCAAGAACATCATTGTTTAGACACGCAAAGGCACACCCAAGAACTGTACACCTAAGAAATGTGTAGGAAACAGTACCTCAACAGAAGCACACTCAGACAACGCCTCTTCAGCTGGGGTAGTACCACCCTCTAATAGCTGGAAAAAAAATCTCCCGATGGGGTAGCAATGAGTGAAGGTGGCGGTGTTCTAACGCCGGCAATATCCACCTAAGGATGAACATTAGTCTCGTCCACCATGAGTACAGAGGTCTCATCAGCTGAAGCATGGACGGTCGATGCACGAGAACCACCTTCGCCTACAACAGGAGTAGAAGACGACGACAGGCAAAGGCTCAGCCGACTACACACGATAGTTAGTATGCATTGCATCGAGAGACTTATCGCTGGGAGTGACAACCACCAAAAAAGACGGCCAAGAAGACCGGTTATTTCCGGTGGAACATAATCAAGATGACCTCTAGAAGTAGACACAACAAGCAAAACCTGTTTACCAACTATAGCCTCGCCGGGAGGACCAAAAAATGTAAATTCTGCCATCTTAGCCTCCGATGAATCAGGAGCATCTGCATCGACGGCCTGCAACACGATTCTGTACCTATCCAAAAAAGGGAGAAAGTTAAACGAATAAAAAATCAGTGAAAAAAAACAAACCCAAAAAAATAGGAGCATAGCATACTACCTCGGTGTAGGAGAAGGATCGGCACAACGGGGGCATTTATACTTATCATCTTCAAAGACAAGCTTTTTTCAGCAATCCTTACAGCTCATGTAGTACCAATCCTTTGTAGTCAAAACCCTAGTAACACGGATCCTTAATTTGTAACGCTCATTCTACAACAAGTAAGAAACACACTAGAAGGAAAACGCAGGAACCGCTAACCTGAGCAACAAGGAAGCAATCCAGCAACAAATCAACAAATATAAAACGTGCTTACCATAATATCATTTGGCTCAAGAGTAGACACGTGCTCTATAGTGGTTTCGATTGGTTCACCGTGCTTTTGATCGGAACTATGTCACTCAATTCGATGAGGCATGTTCTTTGTGCTTTTCAATTCCCAAATAAAGAAAAAAAATTAAAATCGAACACATATCGAAAAAAAACACATAATAAATATGGTGCATGAAAAAACATAAATAGTACAATAAAAGAGGAAAAGTCCGTCAAGACAAACCTACCTCTCACGTAGAGAAGCCACCTCATCAACCGGTACATTAACATACCACCTTGTAGCGGAAGTACTCTTAAAAGAAAGCAAACCTAAATTAAGAAAAAACATAAATCCATGAGACCGCACACACAGTATACAAAGAAAAAAATGTAACCAAAATTTCATGGGGTTAACATAAAGCCAAAGATCAATGCCTGAAAACTGGCCAACTGTCATCCCAACAAACATAACAATGATAGGCTCCTCGATAGATGCCTCCCGCAAACCAGTAGCATCAAAAGTCTCAGCAAATTGTCCCCAGGGTAACAACAGCTTGTTCTCTAAGATACAAGAAAAAAATATAGTATTAATGGAAAATAAGAAGGAAAAATTACCGCAAACACAAGGAAACAAGAAAAAGAAAAAGGCAAACCTTCCATCGCTAATATAAACATGGCGCTTCGGCTGCCTACTCTGGCCAACACTAGACACGACCTCGCTAACTTCAGTTACAAGACCAATAACATCTAAAAACAACAATAAATAGTCCAATGAAATAATAACACAGAAAATTCAAGGGAGAGCAAAAATACAAAGGACGAAAGTAACTAGCTTTACCTGGCAAAAGCAAGTTACGATCCGCTCGTTCGGCCAACACCGAGAAAGGAAATGCATTGTAGGCAAACATAGGAAAATTTTCAGGCTGAGGAACAAGCTCTTTCACGAGTGTCCTATGCGTAAAACAAATCCGCAAGGGATGATCCACAGCCCTATACGACCTCTTAGCATCGTATAAATTAAAACGATCAAGCAAGTACACGGATCCTTCGTTGAGCTTTTCCCTAAACTGAACAATACGATCTGAAGGCACAAGGCCCTCCATAGTACCACCCTGCAAAAAAAGGAGATAGAATGAGCACAGCAAAAATAAAAACAAATCTGTGCACAAACGATCAAAAAAATGAACTGAGTTTTTACCTGACGATCAACAATAACAAAGTCAAGCTCATAAAGAACCCCATTATCCTGACTCCTAAACTCCCATATCCTAGCAAATCGTACAACCACTTTCCAGCGATAAGAGGCACGAGATATCTCTCGAAGAAGAGACCCCTCCATCGAAGAGAACAGAGAACAAATCAGTGGAAAACACAAAGAGGAACAGATAGAAGGAAAGGAAAGAGGAAGAAAAGGGGGCAAGCTTTGAAGAAGAGAAGCCGTAGAAGAAACACAAGAGAATGAAAATATAAGATAAACACAGAAGATGGAATAAAAAAGCACCGCCCGTGACGGAGAAACCAACGATGACACGTACGGAACATGTAGACACGTGTATAGCAAACAGCAGCCACGTGTCAGGCTAAACACCGCGGAGCCTACACGCACACCACACGGTGGACACGAATCACACGGAAAGATAAGAAAAATGAAAAAGAAATTTTTTCATGCAAGTGGCCCAATAGGCCCAGCCAGCCAAATGATTACCTAATGGAAATTAAAACGAAACGCACACACAAGCGGGGAAGAAAAAATCAGTCATAGGCTATGGCCCAATAAGACGCGATAGGTACACATTTATAAGCTGTTAACACAAGCATACAACAGTACAGTACATGCAATATTATTCCCGACGTGACACAGATACACACTTCACAAATATGCCAACATACATAACGAAACCTACATGGCAACATCAACATCGATAGTTCTAAAAAAATCCTATCAGCGGACACCTCAGTGGCTGGATCAGCAAATCGTAGAGGAAGCAACCTAAGCCGAATACAGAGAGGAATATCTGAAACAGAGGCACACCAGACTGAGCACCGATAAGAGACCAAAGGTACTCCAAAACCACACTGAGAATCAGCAGCAACCTCATCATGCTTATTCACCATGCAGTACAGACTAAGCACATGCTCTATCACCGGAGAAACAAATAAGTTACATAGCAAACCATGAAGACACAACTCAGCCACTCCTGACAGAACGCTCCCAGTAGATCCGTAATCAGAAGACCAGCTCTGGAGAACTATATCACCATCTTGCACTTCACGAGAGAGCAAAGAACTAAGCAACTGATAAAGTGTAATAGTATCTGAACGGCGAGAAAGTGACAATAAAAAGGCCCCTCCATACATCTTCCTGACCCTGACACGAACAAAGGAGACGCCATGAAATAGTGCCTCCACCTCCTCAAGATGCACAAAACGCGATCCACGGCGCGACATTAAAACAACCATAGCAGACAGTTCACAGGCAGAAGCAAGATCGACCAGACAATCCGACATGTAACACTGAACAGTTGCACCAGAAAGAGAACCAGCATGAGAAGCCCCATCGACGCAATCTTGTACACTCACATCAACAACATAATTACTCAAAAATAGAGCCCAGAGCCACCAATCTCATCAGCATCAGCAACACCGACTACTACGGTCCGAGGAAAATTTACACTGACATGGGAGCGAGCACGATAGACATAGAGGGAAGCATCATCCATGTGTTCAGTCTCAGACGACACATAATCAACCACGCAAAAAGAAGCAAGTATCCGTTCCACCGAAGAGTGCGACCAAAGATGCAGAGGCAACTTCGTAAGTGTCACAATGGCACATCTGTCAGAAGCTTCCTTGTAAAGATGATACATACGGCGATCAAGGAAAAACCCGTACGCAGCACCATCTATACAAAGGGAGCTACCCTGATCCACACCACTAAGATCCTCCATAGCGACAGAATGCTCCGAAAAGGACACCGCAAACTTCCCATCAGTGGTCACATGAATCGACATACACCAACCAACATTAAATCTAGATCGAATAGCACTAAGAACGGGGCGAGCTGGCCGCTGAACGATAGGAGAAAGGGGCTCAAGCACGAAACAGCAATGTAGAACAACACAATTCCTAGTAGACATGTGAACATCTCCAGCAAACACCCCGCCCATCGCTGGCCTGGGCGACCCCATGAAGCAACAACCGTGGGAAATAATTAAAGACCTATACCATGAGAAGACCAAATAAATTAGCAAGTACACACACAGAAGGCAATTAAAAAGATCTAAATGGAGCTAACACGAACCAAGATGAACGCTCCAGAAACAAAGCATAAAGGATGAGGAAAAGAGAAGAGAGGAGTAAACAAAACAACCGGGTAGACTTATAGGACAAGACTCAAAAGAGACAAAGAGCAACACGTGTAGGCACATGTGTTATATGCAACAAGAAAAGGAGGACACACGTCCCCACTAAGTTGCACCATCGCCACTAATGCAATCAGCCCATAAATTGACCAACGGAAGGCCCACACAGTCACAGTCAAAAAAAGGCCCACACACATCGAGAGGAAAAAAACTTTCGAATTACACCAGTTTATCATGGCCTAGCAGATATCAACTGGAGAGACCGAACATCTACAGTACACTAAACAAGGCCCAGCAGATACAAGATGGAGAGTCTCAACATGTACAGTACACTAAACAAGCCACACATGGCACGAAACACGTGGCAATAGTTCGAAATTAATAATCATGCCGATCTCAGTAGGAAATAACCATTAAGTATGAACTATAAACACTCATTGGATGAGCAGAGAACGCGATAGCAGAACCACGGGTGGAACTCAAATAGCAGATTGCTACGACATGGGCACAGTATATCCGGAGTATTCGTCCACATAATAAACGAAAGCTCCTCCTGCAAAAAAGGAAAAAAAGATTTAGAACACACATCCAAGTACACCAACATACGAGAACCCAGCTAAAAGAGAAAAAACGGAGCAACGCACCACCTCAGAGCCGATCGATTATCTCCTTGTACACAATATTCTTCGTCTGAGAAGTAGCAACACCATTTTCATTGTCGATAAGAAACTTTAGACCAGCACGCGAGGTAACTCGAGACATGGCCGCATAGAGCTGGCCATGAGAAAAGACAGGCTTCCGGAGATAAACACACACTTTGGACAATGTCTGCCCTGACTCTTATTAATGGTCATACCATAACATAAGCGCACACGGAACTAACAATGCCGAAGTGTAAAAGGCCACTTTGACCCCACCGAATTCAGAACAATCCGAGGTAGACAGACACGCTAGCCTTTATTCGAACCAGTGATTATCTCACCTTCAATCACCCTCTCACCAAGCCTCTTAATAAGCAGCCTTGTACCATTGCCAACATCGAGGACCCAACGTGCAAATGAAGCAAGTTCAGCAGACTCATGCGACGATAAACCAAGACGGGTAAGTCGCATATTAGAATGCAACTTCCGCACCTTAATATGACACCAAAGGGGAGACATGATGAAGGACGTGTCGATTATCTCATCCCGAGAACCACCCTCCACGACAGGCAGGACCTGCCTAAAATCACCTCCAAAAACCATGACCTTGCCACCAAAAGGTAAAAATGACCTAGCAGAATTAGCCACAGCAAGAACATCCTGAGACTCCTATCAAGAGCCTCGAAACAGAGACGATTTGTCATAGGAGCTTCATCCCAAAGAACCAAGCTAGTCCTCTCTAGAAGCCCAGCCAATGTAGACCCCCTGGAAATATTACAGTGGCTACAATCATTTATATCCAATGGTATCCGAAACCGAGAATGGGTTGTGCGTCCACCCGAAAGCAAAAGATATGCCACACCAGAAGAGGCAACAACCAAGACTATACGACCCTGAGCCCTAAGTGACGTAACAATACAATTCCATAGGAAAGTCTTTCCTGTACCACCATGACCGGACACGAAATAAGCACCAGGATCACCAGCTTGAATAGTCATAACTATCTCTCTATAAATCTCCCCCCCGCTCATCATTCAACATGCGAACAAGAGCTTCAGCCCGCTCTGATGCTGCTCCTCATTATAACGTGTCTCTTCAGCAATCGATATATTAGCAGACACCATATTAGCTGGTACAGACCGATTAGACAAACCAAACGAAGCAATAGAAGACCCATTATTAAAAAACATCACCGATAACTCCCGAAGCAACTCATCAAGGAGAAGACTTTCAGGCACAACATACCTAAGATCGCCAACAACCAACCGCATCCTATAAGACAAATCCTATGCCATGCTCAACCAATACCGATCAAATAATGAGCGACCATTTGCAACCTCACAATAAAGAAGAACAGTCATAAAAAGATGTCTAAGCTGAAAAGGAGTAGCCTAGACAATAGCCTCCTCAAACAATTTGAACCACTCATTATCATCACCAACCAAGCCCCTGGCCTGACACGCCTCTTTGAAAGTAGAATAAGAAACACCACCATACACCCTCAGATCAGCAAAAGAAATGGCACCAGGCACAACCATAAGAAGCATACATAAAAAAACAACTCCCCTGTTCCAGGATGAACATGATAAATCCTGCCAATCCTAGTACCAAGCTTACGCTTCCTGCCTCCTCCTTATCCACACCTTGCAAGACCGATCCCACCTCCACTTTTTAGGAAGGTCAAGATAAGTGAGAGCCCTAGCATCCTCGTACAACTCATTCGCCACAAACCATTCGGTGAGCATAGTCTTACACGCGGCAGGATTAGCCAACAAAGTATCCAACCTTGCATCCTCAGAGAAAATAATCATGTTCATCTCCGGCAGATGAACGACCAACCTCTCAACAGACGGCTGACGACCATGTATATCAAAAGCAAACATCCTCCAACAAGCCTCACTAGCGGAAAGATACCTACAAACCATAGCAACGAAATACAGCACACATATCAAAAGAAAAAAACACATGCAAAGGAATACACGTAAAGAGAGAAAAAATACACACCTACAACGCACGTACTCGTCAATCTCATTTCTACCAACCTGGGCACCATCCACGTGCTTGGAAACCCCAGCATGAAGTACATTCTGCAACCATATACGGACCACGTCATGGACCTTGGTCACATATTTAAACAAGTACTTCAGCAAATTAGTCTTATTACATCACTCCACATTGATATGGGCCTGGAACCTCTTGAGCAAATAAAGATTATAAGGAACAACCCACTTATTGTTAAGATGAACAGTCTTCCTGTTCCTATAAACAAAGAAACCGGTATCACATCGCCGATACACAGGAAACCCCACCTCATCAACCAAAATCTCCTCATTAAAAACCTTGGGAAAATGCTTAGAACAAGATCCATCCTTCATACAAGGACATTTCTCGTTCAGCGCACGTAAAGATCTTGTTCATAAACTCATCGACCAAAAAATACCCCAAAGGATCTTGTTCAGGATCAGGAAGCTCAGCACTTATAAATTTATCTATAAGAGCAGTAGAAGGATCTTTTGTATTTTCCTTAAGCCATATAAGGGTATGAGTATGTGGCAAACCCTGTTTCTGAAACTCAACCACGTAAAGATCTGCAATAAATAATAAATAACAGGACAACTATAAATAAGCAAGCGAAACAGTAAAGACATTAAAGGAAGGAGCATATCTTTAAAGGCGAAAGAAACTTACAGGCCTTAATAGCACCAAATATTTTACCCTTCTTAACATCAGCAAGAAACTCGATATATTTCATATGAAAAACATGCGTCACAATATCTAGATGATCCGCTGGAGTTTGACCAGGCTCAAAAGAAAGAGCATCGGCAATCTCATGCCACTTGGGATTACATGTAAACGTGACAAACAGATCAGGAGCACCATACTCCTGACAAATAGCCATACCATCTTGATAATTCTGCACCATGTAGTGAGGACCTCCGGTAAAACTGGAATACAAGATATACTGGACACCCAAGTTCTGTCGAGTACAACTACCCTCCCCCATAGCATCAGATATTCCTTGATATGTCTCGGACCGAAGAAAATCTTGATTAAAAAAATGATAAGCCAATCTGGCAGCTTCAACACAGGCATAAGCGTTAACAATAATCTGCTGACTAAGTCGACCACAACACATATAAGGATTGGGCTCATTATTTCGATAATGGAAATAATAAGCATAGAACTCAAGCATAGACACTTCATCGCGGCCATCCGAAGAGCCCAACACACAAGAAGGCCGCACGAGCCAATTAGCACCACTTCCAGACAAACGTCTATATTTAATACCAAGATGAAACCCCTTATCACCATACGGAAACAGCAGAGGGTACAAAAGAGCCATAAGCGAATGATTAAGAGAAGAAACCTCCTGAAGCTGTCCAACAGTAGATTCGACGACCACATCAAACTACAACGATCAGGAGCAAGATCACCAACGACCAAAGCGGCAACCTCGCATACAGTAGGACCAGAAAAGCAATCTCCATGAGCCCCTCCCTCGTCACCAAAAAAACGAATAACAACACCAGGACAGTCAGAAGACCTGAGCCTTTCACGCGCCATCCTAAACTGGCGCATGAAAGGATTAATAGAATCAAGCATAACAATAAGATCACCAACAACAATAGGATCTGCGGGGTCAGACTCGTCTCCCTCATGGCCAAACAAATTCATCCTACAACGAACCTCGTCAGAAGAATCCGCAATATACAACTGAGCAAACTGAGGATCCCCATCATCCTGAGGAAAGAGAGACCCAATACGATGGCACACACCACCAGAAACCTTAAAAACATAAGGACCGCCTCCAACATTAACACTCTTATCAACCTTAGCCCCCATATAAGTGAAGCTAAACAAAGAATTGTAGTGCCGAATCAACCGTAGGAAATGATTAGAGATAGCACCACCGTCAAAACGGAGCAACTCATTGAGAGGGTAGGGCCAATCATTAAACTGAGGCAAAGATATCTTGCCACGCCGACAACAACGACTATGAACAGGCGAAGAACCCTTGACACGCCCAGCTTTCTTGCACCTCTCGAGATACCAAAAAGATGCCCCACAATCAGAACAAATATATCCACGGTGCCCATAATAAGAACGCCCAGACCAAGAAGCTGCAAACAAAAAAAATTAAAAACAGAACACAAGCGCTACAATTAACACAGGAAAAACAAAGCGATCACTCCATACAAATCTGTAAGTAGCCTACCCTTAAGAGCCGACACGAAATCATCAGGAAAAGGAATCTCGCGTGGATGGCCTATGAACGTGAAAAAAAACAAATAAGCAGATTGCCAAAAAAATAAATAACATGAAAGAGGAAAACTAAGTAGAAAACACATTTAGGTAAAAAAAAATAGAAGAGGCAGCACACCTTCCGGCCTGGCACGAAGATTATCCATAAGAACCCTACGCTTAGAACACTTAAAATAAGCATTCGACCGGCTAACCTGTGGAACAGGCTGAACTGCAATAAAATAAGGAGAAGATTAGCAAACCAAAAGACTGTCAAACAAAAAAAAACGTAACAACAGATAAACAGAAAAAAAAACTGAAGGCATCGGATAAGAAAGCACCCGAGCACGGAGAAAACATAAATCCAAGTACCCATCTCGAGCTAAAAACCCATCATGGGAAACCGAAGAAACAACACTAGAAGCGCAGATAGAGTATCCACATGGAAATAAAAGGAAAGGAAAAATAAACATAAGAAAAAAAAACACGCTAGAAAAATAAACACCCAGTAAGTTGCAATAACAAACCCGATCGAAGAACAACAGGCCGCTTTCCGTGACGAATCTCACGGCACCACACGAGGCATCAACGGAGCCTGAACAAACAACAATACCAACGTTTGATCAAACAAGCACGATGCAGAGCATACAAAAAAATATAAAAAAATACAACATGCCGAACAATAGCAGGGAACACCAAGAACGACAAAAGCCAACCCACCATTAGAACCGGACTCAATAACGGCAGCCCCGCAGCCGTGCCGCCTACCACGCCGGACGCGAGAAGCAGTGGAAGAAGCACCACCATGGACCGCAGCAGACAAGCCAAGCACACTGCCAGAATCCAGAGTAGACAGATCATCAACAAAACCAGCAGCGCCAGCAACCCCTCCAGAAAACGACTGAAGACCACCACAGACAGCCACAGAAGAAGAAACACATGTAGCCGACCCACCAAGAGCAAGCACACATGCACAACCATGACCACGACCACCGCCACCACGCCCCATGGAAACACCGCCAGCACCAGCGCCCACCGCACAGCCACGAGAAGCCACCGCACGGCCACGGCCATGGCCACGAGCAGAAGACACACGACCACCACGCCCCATGGAGCCACCGCCAACACCAGAACCCGCCGCAAGACCACGAAAAGCTACCGCACGCCCACGACCACCACCACCACGCCCCACAGAACCACCGCCAACCCCGGCGCCCGCTGCAAGGCTACGAAACGAAGCCGCAACCATAGTAAAAAACAGAAGCTCCCAGACAACAGAGCGCGGTGATGCTAAACCTAAGCGGCGCAGCGCAACCAAGAAACCTCTCATCGTAAGAAGGAAGAACTCGAACATGCAAACAAACAAAGTCAAGGCCCACCCAAAGTAAAATGTGTTAGCGTGTGGAGAGAAGGAACACACGCGTCAAAATAAGAAGTGAAGGAACATACAAGCAAACAAAATTGATGATCAAACGAAGAATTGCGTGTCAATCAATCGAAGCTGGGCACAAACAAACAAAAAAGGCAATCAAACGAAGCGAAGCAAACCGTATGAAACAAAAACACCAATTAACAGAAGGAGACCGTGTCGAGAGTAGCACGAAACAAGAGAAGGAACGAACGGAACGGGAACCAATACACGCGTCAGTTCCTCAGAAATCAGAATCGGGCCCAAAAAACGCAGAAAAAAGAGAAGAGACCGTGCATAGGATAGTATCTATCTATGACCCAACGCATGGGCCTCACGTCTTTCGTTGGCGCTTCATGATGATCAAGGATTTATTCACGAAGATCACGCATGGCATAAAAGAGTTCGGTCCGGATTGGTTGGTTTCTCCACTTCTCAGGAATGCACGGCTGCCTTTAAGATTAATGGAAGGCCATACACTAAGGGCTACTACCTAGCCAATGGCATTTATCCTAGATGGGACACAGCCATGAAGATAATCCCTGATCCTCATAATGATGCAAGAACTTGATTTTCGAAAGTGCCAAGAGGCTTGCTGGAAGGACATTGAGCGAGTATTTGGTATGCTCTAAGCTCATTTAACTATCATCGGGTACTTTGCTCTTAAGTAGTTAACATTTTAGATGTGGGAGGTCATGAGTGCTAGCGTCATCATGTATATGATCATCAAGAGTGATGCACGATGCTCCAGTGGTTAATAATCAACCGTATGAGCACATGGGCTCTCTTGCTGATGTCGATCACGAGGTACCAACTGATTTTGATGATTTCCTTGCCATGCATCAAAACAGCCAGGACGAATAGGTGCATGCACAAATGCAAGAAGGTCTCGTGGAGCATTTGTGGCCGCTCAAAGGGCGCCCCGGGCTTGATCTATTTGAAATTAAAATTATTGTCTAAACTATTTTTTTCATGTTTTGATTTGTTGAAATAAACTTTGTTTTATTTCGATTTTGTATGCTTGAAATTTGTGATATTTGAAGGAGTTATGCCCTATATGCAAATAACAAAGTGTATTATTTGATATATCTCTTATATATTCATAACATGTTTCATACTATGCTATAACTGTGTTAATACGAAACGTTAATACACGTGTGGTATGTAAACAAACTGTGTCTCTAGTTACCTCTAGCGAACTAGTTCATTGGTCATGAGGATCATCTGAGTTTCAAGATCATGGGCATTTATGCCAATTGACAATGAGCTCACGTCATTGGTTGAATGACATGATAGACAAAAATTCGATAGTTGTATCTCAATGAGATCTAGTTACAAAGTTCACCATTGATGATAAACGCATGAAACCTCGCAACCTAATCCTCAAACGGTGAGATAATGCAAATCATCGTTCCGGAGGGAGCTTAGATGGTTATCAAGTATCACACCATGACTAGGTGATCCAAAAGGTGCCACTCAGGTTTTCCAAAGGGGTGCGTAGAGGAGTACATATCAAGACCAGGATTTGCCAGTCCATGTAATGGATAGATACATTTGTGGCCATCTCGATGACGTTGCATTAACAAAGCTTGCAAGCATGTGACTGGGTCACAGAATGCAACGACATGGGAATGAGTAAACAAGACGAGATCGAACTAAGGTATGGAGATAACAAAGATCAAGTCTCAGATGAACTAGGTATCAAGTGGCAAAGGGAATGGGAAACGACTATTCACGGTTCGAGCGATAAGACTCGTGGAATGCACAGGGGTCATCATGGGCATCTAGGTCCCATTGATGATCATTGATATGAGAGGATTCTCAATCATGTCCGAAGTGTTCCCGAACCGAAGGATGTCACACTTAAGGGTGGGGACGCTTAGGGTAGATGAGGTATCGTAGGAGAAAGAGAGAAAGAGAAACCTGAGTAGTTCCAGGTAACATCTGATAGAGATCGGACGGGGTCCGAAAGGTGTTCTGGAGTGAAAGCAATAAGATAATATGTGTATATGAATATTAATTGGAGAATTAATATTAAATATATGTTTTATTTTATTATTAAAGGCAACCCAGTGCTAATGGGCCTCACCCAAAGGGGAGGTAAGGCGCCTAGGGAGAAGGGGCCGGCCGGCCTGGGCTCAGTGGGCCGCCCTAGTGGGGCCCACCTAGGGCCAGCGGCTGTCCCTAGGTGGCTGGCGGGTGTAGGGATTAGTCCCACGCTGCCTAGCCCCTAGGTGGTGCACCCCTCCCACTATATATAGGGGTCTCCCCTCCCCCTTTGGAATCATCCCATTATCCCATTCTTTCTATCTCTCATCCATTGAGGACTTCTCCAAAATATTGGGGAGGACCTCGTGGGTTGTGAGTTCTCCACCTTCACACCTCCGTTGTGTGATCCACGATCCGGCATCTACTTCTTCCGCTGCTCTACTGGGTCAGAGCCCGAGAGACGCCACCTACACCTAACGTATGTAGTACTTCGGAGGCACCACACTTGGGGTGCTTGGAGCTGCTCAGCTTCATCAACATACGCCTTCCAGCGTAAGGCGTGCCTCGGTCTTCAAGGGTATGAATACCGTCTTTCTCTTTCCGTTGCTTATGTCTACATAGTATAGATCCTGGTATTAGTGTTCGCATAGTTAGAATATATTTCTTTTCCGCAACGGAACCCTACAGTGGTATCAGAGCGGGACTATGGGTAGGCTGAAGGGAATATACCCGAGAGGAAATAATAAAGTGGTTATTATCTTATTCCTTGTTTATGATAAATGTTTATTTTGCATGCTATAATTGTATTAATTTGGAAACGTTAATACATGTGTGTTTAATAAACAAAAGGAAAGTTCCTAGTTATGCCTCTCTTATAAACTAGCTCGTTGATTAACAAGATGACCAAGGTTTCCTGATCATGGACATTGGATGTTGTTAATAACGAGGTCACAACGTTAGTGGAATGATGTGATGAACATTCATCTGAAGTATAGCATTACGATCAAAGTCATTATGTTTATATTTCTATAACATCATACAAAGTAATCCTAGTCCTTAGACCATGAGATCATGTCAATCACTAACACTGGAAGAGTATCTTGATAACATCAAACGTCACACCGTGAAAGGGTGATTATAAAGGTGGGTTGATTACTCTGAAAGTGTTATGTAGAGGCTCATGGATCAAGAGTGGGATTTGTCCATCCCGATGACGGATAGATATACTCTGGGCCCTCTCGGTGATATCACATTGAGAATAGCTTGCATGTGATATTGAAATATTGCAGGGGGTTTTATGTGAATGTTTGTTAATTAAAGTAATTAACAAAATTCTGAATAAAATTAATAAAAGGAGTTTTATGAGAGAGCATTAAATTTGGAGAAATTTAATGCATTTAAAGTGGAGACTTTAATGGAGAATGTGAAGGGGCAAATTTATGTGGAGGGAGTTACCACCACATGAATGAGGACGTGAAGGGTCACCCCTTGGGCGCCGGCCATGGAGAGGGGCACCCCCTCCTCCTATAAAAGGCCCCCCTCTCCTCACTTCTCACTCACACCTCCTCGTGAAGGATCTCTCTCCCACTCTAGTATTTTTCCCCATGGTCTCGGATTAGCGAGATACATGTTCCCGGTGGCTTTATCTGGAAAGGAGTTACGCCTCACGCTTTCTTTGGAGCGATGGAGGTTGTCGGGGTACCGGACGTGTGTGCAATCACGGATGCACCGCTGCTTTGCGGTGCTGGACTTGGTGGTGCTAGACTTGCTGGAGCTGAATCTGATGGACGTGATGGAGCTAGACCTGCTGGACTTCATCACGATCTTGAGATCGGCAAGTGTACGACTACATCATCCACGAGTTCCATCTCGTTAACAAATCTTTGTTGTCTTCGAGGGTATGTTCTCTATGGATGTATATCCACTCTTTGCTTGTTTCTAATAGATAGATCTTGGCGTATAATAGTTCCATCGTAGGAATTTTTTTCTATGTTGTGAACCCTTCAGTGGTATCAGAGCCTGATCTATGCGTAGATGTGTTGCACGGGTAGTACACATATGTTTATATGTGGGCGATGATGATCATGTTATTGCTTCTTTCATGTATTTTGGATATTGGTGGCATAGTGGGATGAAGCGGCCCGGACCAACTTTACATGTCGTCGCACATGAGACCGGTTCCATGACTGACATGCAACTAGTTTTGCATAAGTGGCTGGCGGGTGTCTGTCTCTCCTACTATAGTCAATATCTGATTTACAACGAGTTGCTAATAACTTAGTTATCATCGTTGTGGTTCCATGTTCGTAGGTAAGACTGGTTCTATCTTCAAAAGCCCTAAGCCACGTAAAAACTTGCAATTGATAAATTAGAGGTGTCTAGTTTAGATCGTTGCTGGGCTAGTGTCATGATATGGAAATGTTGTAAGTTGATGTATAGTTGATACCCTTACAACACACCTAACGTGTAAGTTTCATAGACCTTGGCCTTACACACAAAGGAATAATAGAGATCATACCACGATGCACATGATAGTGATCAAATGCATGGACCATATCATTCCACTTTATACATATGATGTTTGCATCTTATATTGCTAGTTTGGCGTTTTAGTAGCATTATAAGATGATCCCTCATTTAAATATCAAGATAAAATGTGTTCTTCCTTAAGTATGCACCGTTCTATGGATCGTGTTTCGAGACATCACGTGATGATCGGATGTACTCGACTCTGTGCTTTCATACAATGGGTGTACGACAGTTTTACACACGTGAGTACTAAGGTTCTTACTTGGCGAGCCTAGCATGTACAGACATGGCCTCGGAACATGGACCGAAAGGTTAAGCATGAGTCATATAGTTGATGTGATGCCCATATTGATGTTCGCCTTTGAAGCTACACCGACTCACATGATGATCGTACTTGGTGTAGTGAATTTGGTTCATGTAATCACCAAAAAGGCACGAGGGATGTCGTTTTTGAGTGGGAGTTCATTTTTAATTTGGATTAGTCGAACCAAATTTGTCATAAACTAAATCAAAGTGAATTTGCATAATTTGTTGTAATCATTGGCATCTGTTTACTACCTTATGCTTAGTTTTAATTGAGATAATAGAACTATAGAATTTTAGATATTTACTTTACGAACTGGTATCGTATTGTTTTGAATGTCAATTTAAAGTTTAGAAGTCCTATTGCAAACTTTTAGCAAACTCTATTTACTCCATGAAGTTTAATAAGTAGTATTAACTCAAGAGTAAGAATTCCAATGTTAGTATCTAAAGTATCATGTTTGCCTCCATGATTCTTGATATTCAAAAGTTGTTTTAATATCAAGGTTATCTAGGAGCTGAAATAATTGTTTCAGAATCCATCATGTGTGAAAGATATTGTGATATCTGAAACAAAGTTTATGGTTGCAATATGATAGAGTATAATTTAACAAAATACACGTTCTCATATTGTATAAGAATTTGTGAAGGTTGGAGACGCTAGGCGTCCTAATCTACCAAAAAGGTTTTGGGAACTGATATTATACTCACGATTCATCCTTATGGGCTATAGTAGTTTGATCATGAAAGTTGGCATGATAAGGATGAATAGAAGATGTAAGTAAAATGTTTACTACACTAAAAGATTACTAAAGAATGGAATTTTGAAAGAAAGCCAAACATTTGATGATGGTGATTCACTTCAAAGTGCAAGTCCAAAGGTATTAGTATTTGACTATACACGCTTTTTACTATGTGTCATGTGAACGACACCACTATTGATGTTGATAGATTCTTTTAAAAGGAAAAGGAATTGCTGAAAGAGAATTTATAAAATATTTGGCAGAAAAGAAAAAGTTGGAGATGTCCAGCTTAGGTATATAGAAGATATACATGTTATGGCTGTATTCTTTGCTTGTTAAACAATGTGGTTCTTAGGTATTGGATACCGAATTGGTTGGTGTGAAGTGTCATACACTTCATACAGAACAACACAATTCATGAACTGCAACGACCTAAGTAACTAGCAAGAGAATAAGTGATGATGTTCATCAAAAACAAATAAAGTGTTATTGTGTTTTTCGTTGTCATCAAACCTAGCCTTCAAGATTTGTTTTAATAATTGTTATTTTGTTCAGGTATTATGATAACAATGGTTGTTCAAATAATTACCGTATTCCATAAAGGATGGATGAACTTTTACAAGTCTAGTTGGAGAAATCACATCCATAAACATTATTGCTAAAATGTCGTAAGACAAATGATTGGAAGATCACTTATGAAGTGACATCGCTGTTTGAATTATTTTGGAAAGTAAACATGAAGAAACTCCATGTTGATGGATTTTTGGAGTCTTTTGATTTTGATCAATCGACACTTGTGAAACTTTCCTTGAGATAATTGAAACTCCATTCATAGGCCAAAGAGGAACGGATGACTAGCTTATTGGAAACTGTGCATGCTGATGTGCATAGTCCATTATGTGTAGCCATATGCGATGGATCTTTTTGCTTCATATGCTTTCTCCAGAAATTTGAGTGAATATATCTATATATTTACTTAATAAGGAAGAAGTATGAAACATTTGAAAATTGTTCAAAGACTTTCAAGATGAAGTGAAAAATCATTGTAACAAGAAAATAAAAGAGTTTATGATTTAATCATAAAGGAAGATATTTGAGTTACAGGTTTAGCAAAACACCTAAGATTTCAGGAATTGTTCGATAAATTTGCATTTCCCGATAAACCACAGGAGTATGGTATGTTCGAGAGATCAAATCAAACCTTATTTGACATGGTAAGATCAAAGGTGTCATTTATAAAACTGCCATTATGTTTTCAGGATTAAAGCTTTAGATACTACCGCTTTTACACTAAAAAGAGCACCATCGTGATCTGTTGAAATGACACCATATGAGTTATGGTTTGGGATAAAACGCGAGTTGTCTTTTCTTAAAATTTTGGTATGTGATGCCATTACATGAACGATCTCATCCAATCCCTACCATCCCCATAGCCTACAGTGGGGGATTACTCACTCATAGATGGGGGAAACATGGATGGTAGATGGAGAAGTGATAGTGATGATGATGGCGATGATCTCCTCCAATTCCCGTCTGAGGGTGCCGAACGGAGTTTCGTGCTGTTCGTGGAATCTGGTGGCGGTGGAGCGGAACTCCTACGGAAAAACATCGAACCCCGGAGTTTTTAGGTCAAGGCTTCTTATAAGAGGGAGACCCGGGAGGGTGCACGGCCACGCACCATCCTGGGCGCGACCAGGCCTAACTGCGCTGGGGGTGGGTGTGGCTAGCCCTGCTCTCCTCCGTCCTCGTTCGCTCCTAGAGTCTTACGGAAAAATAGGCACTTTGGCTTTTGTCCCGTCAATTCCGAGAATATTCATTTCGACTTTCTGGAACCAAAAACAGCAAAAAAAGGTACAGCACTGTGGCTCTTGTTAATAGGTTAGTCCAAGAAATCATATGAAAAGTACTCCAAAGTGTGGACCAAACCCAAGAAAGGAGATAAAACCAAGCATGGAACATCAAAAATTATAGATACATTTGCAATGTATCAACATCCCCAAGCTTAACTCCTGCTCGTCCTCGAGTAGGTAAGTGATAAAAAGAAAGAATAATTTTTGAGGTGACATGCACCATCAAAGACTTGACCAAAGTACTTGTAAAACATTCAAAGCTGGGATCATAGTACTTCAATCATAACATGAAAGACAAAGTTCTAGCAATAAGACAAAGACACTATGATGCAACATGAAAAGGCACAAACAAAAGATTCATGAATAACAATGCTTTGCAAGACGTTTGTTTGTTTCACATAAAGAAAACATAGCATAGTGGCACTCAGCTTGTCCCTCATAGAGTAGCAAACATAAATGCATAGGACACCTTCGAAGTTTACAAGAGTGACTAGATACAAATAGTTTAAAACAAGCAATATCAAGGTATGCATCAATCAACAAGTCTTGGGACAATGCACATAGAACTAAGAATGGCCACTATGCTCTCAAAGTAAGTGCATAAAGATAGAAGGTGGAGACTCAATATAATGGTGGAAGAAAGGCCTTTGTATAAAAGGAAGTAGGGATTCAAGTCTCATAAAGAGCTTCCAAAAATTATGGTACTTATAGCTTTCAGCTCTCATTGCCCCTATCATAAGCATCTTGAAGTGATTAAGGTTAAAGTGAACAAACTATGGTGTACATGCTTGACGAAGTATAAGTCAGAAATCTCATGTCCCTTGTATACGAGGGACGCTCCTCATGATACTCAAGTTTAGTCACCGGTAAGTTCTTGTCATTGTAAGTACATGTGTATCATTGAGAACCGCCAACGGGGTACCCCTTGCCCGATGATACGGAAGAATCCCCATATCAAAATGACAAGGCAAGCAGACAACGAGCATCTCAGCATTCTTCTTATTTACCATGGGAATATGGTGCTTTTTTCTCTCTTTCCTCTTTTTATAGTATCTTTTTTTTCTTTTCTCTTTTTTCTCAATGTAGGACTCTTATTTTATAAGAAGAATGCTTCATAGATAGCTCATTATGGTTACGCTGCAGGTTTCCACCATGTCAGCATGGATTAGACTAACGGCCCAGGCGTTTCTCTAACACATATACATAACTCCATGGACTTACAAGCTCCCCTTTCATTTCACACCGACGACATCCATATACAAAAGAGCATGATATCAACTAGGTACAAGTACCAAGTGCAATGTTGAAAGTGTTCCCCATGAAAGCATGGTTCTGCTAATTCCCAACAAATAAGTGCAAGCATATACAACATAGACGACACAATGGTTCAAGTTCATTAAGGGCAAGTAATGTAAAGTGTGCCATCAAGTTCGTGAGAGCCTTAATCACTAGTTTTCTCATAACAAGTTTAATTTGGAAGGTAAACAAAAGCATGAATATACTTGGAATAGCATAAGCTAGTAGGTAGGTATGGTGGACTCTTTGGAATAACTTGGTTTAGGGAGTTGGATGCATGAGTGGAACTCATACTTGGTTGAGGAGGCTAGCAAAAGACTGGGAGCAATAAACTAAGAGAGCAATAATGGCCATAATCATGCCGAGCGACAAAACATCATTGATCAAAGCATAAAGTGATACTACAAGTTGAAAACTAAAGGATCATAAAGGCTATGGTGACTTGAGATAGTCATAACATGGTGTGAGAATGCGCCAAGTCAACCCAAATAAAGCATCAAAGGAGAATACCACTATACTATGCTTTAATATGCTAAAACAACGCATGATTCATCTAAGGCACATTAAGCAATCTCAATTGTTTATAACAAGTCATGCTACAGCAAAGAATACTAAGCATAAATCCAAACAATATCAAGCATGGCATGACAAAGCATAGGCCACAGTAAAAAACGAGCTCTTTTTACCACATAAGCATGAACTTTCCTACTCTTTTCCAAACCAAACCAAACTATTTGCAAACCATTGTATGAAAAAGGGGGTCCAACCAATTTATTAAGAAAACTAAGTAAACTAAAGCAAACAAAAAACCAAAACGAAAAAGAAAAAGAAGACGCTCCAAGAACAACACAACTGTGCATGAAACAATAAAAATGAAGCGTTTGGAAGAAACCTGGGATTTTTATTGATGAAGAAGGGGATGCCTTGAGCATCCCCAAGCTTTGACGCTTGTACTTCTTGGATATTTCTTGGGGTGACACGCGTGGCATCCCCAAGCTTGAGCTTTAGTCCATCCTTTATCTCATTACTCATTCCTTCCATACACCTGAAATGTTTCCTTCATACAAAACTTCACACAATCTTTATTAGCAACATTAGTGCACTCAAGATACATAAGTCTTAAGGTTCAGTTATAACACCAAATAAACTTCCATTAGAACACTATCTACTGTAGAACTTCCCTCAAAAAGCTCAATTCCCAAAAAAACTCAAAAAGGAACTAACAAGAAGCAAATGCAAATAATGGCAGAAATCTGTCAAAACAGACCAGCAGGTAAAGACGAATTTTTTCGAAGACCTTCTGTTGCTCAAATCAAAAAGTGTTGAACTAACGAAAGTTAGATAACAACCTAGGTCAGAAGCACAATAAATTACCGCTCAATCCGGCATATAGATCTCTCTCACGAATTTTTACGGTGAAGCACAAAAATCTGTTTCGGGACAGCAACTTTCCCAATCATTACTTCTCTCTCATTAGAGGTTACTCTTGGCACAAAAAGCAAATAAAAAGGACAAAGAGCGGTTATTACTGAAGTAATAACTTCCAAGACTCATCTAAAACTTTTGGGTTATCTCCCAATAAGTACTTTTCTTTAACGCCTTTAAGTTAGGCAAAAGCAAAAACTAAAAATGGATAGAATAGAAGTAAGTGGAGATAATCATGGTGAAAACATTGTTTTGTTCAATGAAATCCTTTTGTTAACAAGGTTGATCAGGTCTTGTTACCAAAACAGTTTCATATGAGACAAAACTTTGTATTCCACTTATGATTATGTTACCTCAACCTTGATAGCAATGGTCCCAATCATAATAGTTTCAAATTTTTCTCTTGGTATGGGACAATATATTTCTCCAACTTGAATGCCCTCAACATGTTCACTTGAATTTAAACCATAAGTCCTATCAATCTTCTTGGGGAAATAGACAGTATGTTCCTTGTCATTAACATTGAAGGTCTCCTTCCCTTGATTACAATTAATGACAGCTCCTGCAGTATTTAAGAAAAGGTCTCCCAAGAATAGTAGACATATTATCATCTTCAGGCATAAAAGTTTGAGAGGATGCTCTCATAAGAAATATGAGTTGAAGTAAAAGAGAGCATCAAGAAGCAAATTCAAAACACATTTAAGTCTAACCCACTTCCTATGCATAGGAATTGTGTATGCAAATAAATTCACAAAGAACAAAGTGACAAGCATAGGAAGATAAAACAAGAGTAATTTCAAAACTTTCAACACATAGAGAGGTGTTTCAATACCATGAAAACTTCTACAACCATATTTTCCTCTCTCATAATAATTTTCAGTAGCCTCATGAATAAACTCAACAATATAACTATCACATAAAGCATGCTTTTCATGATCTACAAGCACTAGAGCTTTATCATAAACATCTTCAAAAGAATCCTCAGGAACATAACATTCATCCTTCTTTAGTAAGCATGGGGGACAATCAAATAATGTAAGGGATAAAGAGTTACTCTCATTAGAAGGTAGGCATGGGTAGCTAATCCATTCTTCCTCCTTTTGTTCATCACTCTCCTTCTCTTTTTCATCTAATGAGATTTCAGGTTCATCAATTTCTTCTTCCATAGGATCCTGCAAGGCATTAGTCTCTTCCATTTGTGGAAAGCATCTATTAAAATATTCAAGAATATAGCCATTTTCATCCTTGTAATTATCAAAGAAAAATTTAAGTATACCATAAACCTCATACTCATAAGGTGAATCATCAATATTTTCAAGCAAACTAGCAAGTTCAAATGCACCCTTCCAAGCAATAAATTCCTCAATTTGTTCCACATAATAAAGGTCATAATTTCCCTTAACATAGGAAGATATGGTAACATTATCATTATACTCACATTGAAAAGGGAGGTGTTTGTACCTCCTACAGCAACAAGATTTATCAAGGCAATAAGTAACATTATAAGTAGAGCACACATTTCTAGCAATGGTATACAATCTATCAATTTGTCCCCATAAGTGTTTCCCTTTTTGTGACAAGCGGTGTTCCTTATAATAATATTTTTCATCTTCCGTGAACCCATCTTGCCAATAAGATTCAGTTTTAAAGAAACCAACTATTGACAACAAGCATGATAAGGCAAGACAATAACAAACCAATGAAAATAACAACTAGAGTAGGAACCAATTTTTTTGTATTTTTGATAAAGAAACAAGCAAACAAGGAGAAAATAAACTTAGCTTGAACAATAGTGATTCCAAGTGGACTTGATAAATAAAGCTATGCTCCCTGGCAACAACGCCAGAAAATAGTCTTGATGACCCACAAGTATAGGAGGTGTATCGCAGTATTTTCGAGGGAAGTGAAACCCAATTTATTGATTCGACACAAGGGGAGCCAAAGAATATTTATCAGCCTTAACAACTGAGTTGTCAATTCAGCTGCACCTGGAAACAATCTTGCTCACAGCAGTTTATCAGTAGCAACAGTTTTGTAGTAGGAATGGATGGACAGACGGGCATAGGGACGGGCACAGTAGTAACAAAAGCAGTAAACAATGGGATTCGAGTGCGGTAGGCATAGGGATGGATGGACGGGAGTTGCATGGACAAGACAATCCACATAGCAATCAGAACATAGGGCAATTGTAGATAAATAAGATAAAGCATCCAAGTATTAGACAATCCTAGGCATGTGTTCCATATATAGTCATACGTGCTCGCAATGAGAACTTGCACAACATCTTTTGTCCTGCCAGCCCGTTTGCAGCAGGGCCTCTAGGGAACTACTGGCAATTAATGTGCTCCTTTTAATAGAGCACCGGAGCAAAGCATTAACACTCCATGAACACATGTGATCCTCACATCAAAGCCTTTCCCTTCCGGTTATCCCGATTTCTGTCACTTCGGGGCCATAGGTTCCGGACAACAACGTGTGTATACAACTTGCAGATAAGACTAAGAACAATACTATCATAATGAATCAATCACATGTTTAGATCTGAAATCATGGCACTCGGGCCCTAGTGACAAGCATTAAGCACAATAAGTCGCAACAAAGTCATAAAGCACTAATAAAAGATACTAGGCACCATGCCCTAACAATCTGATGCCATTACATGAACGATCTCATCCAATCCCTACCATCCCCATAGCCTATAGCGGGGGATTACTCACTCATAGATGGGGGAAACATGGATGGTCGATGGAGAAGCGATGGTGATGATGATGGCGATGATCTCCTCCATTTCCCTATCCTGGCAGGGTGCCAGAATGGAGTTTCTGGTGCTGTTTCATGGAATCTGGTGGTGGCGGCGGGGCGGAACTCCTTCTAAAAAAGGACCCCCGGAGTTTTTAGGTCAGAAGGCTTCTTATAGGTAAAGAGGGAGACTGAGGGGGTGCCTAGGGCCACCACACCATCCCCTGGCGTGGCCAGGCCCAGCCCGCGCCTGGGGGGTGTGGCCAGCCCTTGGCTCTCCTCCATCTCGTATTCTGGCTCCTGGAGTCTTCTGGAAAAATAGGCACTTTGGCTTTTGTCCCGTCCAATTCCGAGAATATTCATTTTTTGACTTTCCTGGAACCAAAAACAGCAGAAAACAGGCAGCTGGCACTATGGCTCTTATTAATAGGTTAGTCCAAGAAATCATATGAAAAGTACTCCAAAGTGTGGACAAAACCCAAGAAAGGAGATAAAACCAAGCATGGAACATCAAAAATTATAGATACATTTGCAATGTATCAGTATGCTATGCATAAGTAAAATGTTTACAACCAAATTCGGATAAGCACGTCTTTGTAGGTTATCCCAAAGAATTTTTTGGGTATTCCTCCATAACACCAAACACAAAAGAGTTTGTCGCTTAGAACGTGAAGTTTCTTAAAGAAGGAATTTATCATGAAAAGTTAAGTGGGAGGACAATAGAACTTTGATATGGTTGTTGAACCTTAGCTATATGTGCTAAGTAGCACAGCGCCGGAAAGTGTCTCGGTGGCGGCCACAATGCTCATGGCTCCCGTGATTACAAAGGGTGTGATCTTGGAGATTAGAGTTCCTATTTGAACCGTATGCATCGGTAAGAATCAAATAGTGAGATTTGATAAATAAGTTGTTATTGTTTGACAATGATGAACCGACTGCATGCAAAGAAGCGATGATGGGCCCTGACTCCATAAAATGACTAAAAGTCATAGAATCCGTGATAGTATACATACACGAGAAATCAAGTTTCTAAACTTGGAAGACCCTCTGGAAAGGCGTGAAGCCTATCGGTCGTGTTTGGATCTATAAAGAAATAGACGTGGATGTTTAACATCTATGAAATAGTCGACATGTCGGAAAGAAGTTTACGGCAATGTTCAAGGAGTTGACTATGACAAGATTTGATCTTTCATAGTGATATTTAGTGTTTACGGATTAATGTAGCAACCACTACATATAATTTGGTATATGGTAGTTGAGTAAAAAAACAAGGTTCTTCTAATAGAATGGTTACCTAAGACATGTACATGACACAATCCGAAGGGTTTTATTAATTCAAAGGGTTATAAAAGGGCATGCAAACTTCAATAGTTGAAGTGAGCATAACGGAGTTGGAATCTTCACCATGATGAAATTGTTAAAAGAGTTTAAATTCATCAGAGATGATGAAGATGCTTGCATTTGCAAGAAATTAAGTGGGAGCGCTGAGAAAAATTTCCAATACAATATGCCGAGTACATATTGTTGATTGGAAATGATGTATCTTTTATTGACACAAGTTAAGAATTTCATTAAAATAGGATTTCGATGAAAGACTTGGGCAAAATCGAAATATTTGGCATCAATGTCTATATGGATAGATTGAGGCACTAATTTGGTTGTGCCAGACGTACATATATGAGATATTGAAAGGGTTCAATATGGAAACAACAAGAAAGGTTCTTGCTGCATGGAAAGGAATGTATCAAGGTTCAAGTGTTTCAACACTTTGTGAGTAAAATCACATGAAGATTTTGATCGATTATACTGTGATATGTACATATCCAGATATGTCCTATGCTCTAAATGTTATGAGCATGTACCAGAATGATTCATAGGATGATCATTGGACGATAGTAAAGATATTCTTATGAGCTTTGGAAGAACTACGAATATGTTTTGTATAGGTGACAAATAGTTACAAATAGGTCATTGTAAAGAGTTACATTGATACTAATTTGTCACAAGATACACATTAAATTTATCTCAATTTATACTATGAGTGGCACAATGTAATGGAAAGTATGTTCCATGATGGATTTGGATGAGTTCCAAAGTTGAGACATTGTGACAGATACTACAACAAAAGGCTAAGTATATGACTGCTATAGTAGCAGCAAAGGAGGGCATTTGTGTTAAGTAGTTTGTTATCAAACTAGGTGTGGTTCAAAGTGGGATAATACTATGAAGATATATTGTATTACAATAATATCAACATATTTAAACCCGAACGAACTAAAGGTCTCACCAAAGGACCAAATTTATACAATGCCATCTCATTTGAGAATGAGTGATGCGTAGAGATGCAAAGACATGCAAATACACACGGACCTGAAACTGTCAGATCCGGAGATTATTTTAACCACTAGCAATCGCGTATATGCAACACCATAAAGCCATAGGTGTTCAATACGCAAAGTTTTTCAAACTAGATTATTGACTCTAGTGGAAGTGGGAGATTGAAGGGAATATGCCCGAGAGGCAATACTAACGTGGTTATTATCTTATTCCTTGTTTATGATAAATGTTTATTTTGCATGCTATAATTGTATTAATTTGGAAACGTTAATACATGTGTGTTTAATAAACAAAAATAAAGTTCCTAGTTATGCCTCTCTTATAAACTAGCTCGTTGATTAACAAGATGATCAAGGTTTCCTGATCATGGACATTTGATGTTAATAACGAGGTCACAACATTAGTGGAATGATGTGATGAACATTCATCCGAAGTATAGCATTATGATCAAAGTCATTGTGTTTATATTGCTATAATATCATACGAAGTAATCCTAGTCCTTAGACCATGAGATCATGTCAATCACTAACACTGGAAGAGTATCTTGATAACATCAAACGTCACACCGTGAAAGGGTGATTATAAAGGTAGGTTCAGTGCTACGAAAGTGTTATGTAGAGGCTCATGGATCAAGAGTGGGATTTGTCCATCCCGATGATGGATAGATATACTCTGGGCCCTCTCGGTGATATCACATTGAGAATAGCTTGCAAGCAAGTGATGTGATCACTAGAATGTTATATCACGAGAACAAGAAAATAGTGCATGTTGGTAATGAGATCAAACTAGGTATTTGGATGTTGATGATCAAATCTCGGACATGTAATATATCACGAGACACAAAAGTCATTGTTAAAGGTTCACACGATCACAAAAGTCATCGTTGAATATGTGGGAGTCAGTACGGATCTCTAGGTCCCGCTGCTGATTATTGATCAGAGAGGGGTCTCGATCATGTCTGCATTATTCACGAACCGTAGGGTGACACACTTAAGGGATACCGACACCATTTGGAGCAAATATGTTTTAGATAAAGATTTAAGAAAGCGCTGGAATTATTTCGATGGAAACCAGAATTGTTTCGGGTGAAATTGCAGAAACTGGTTCTGCATGTGATATTGAAATATTGCAAGGGGTTTTATGTGAATGTTTTTAAATTAAAGTAATTAACAAAATTTTGAATAAAATTAATAAAAGGAGTTTTATGAGAGAGCATTAAATTTGGAGAAATTTAATGCATTTAAAGTGGAGACTTTAATGGAGAATGTGAAGGGGCAAATTTATGTGGAGGGAGTTACCACCACATGAATGAGGAGGTGAAGGGTCAACCCTTGGGCGCCGGCCATGGGGAGGGGCACCCCCCCTCCTCCTATAAAAGGCGCCCTCTCCTCACTTCTCACTCACACCTCCTCGTTAAGGATCTCTCTGCCGCTCTAGTATTTTTCCCCATGGTCTCGGATTAGCGAGATACATGTTCCCGGTGGCTTTATCTGGAAAGGAGTTGCTGCTTCCGCTTCTTTTCTGGAGCAATGGACGGAGGTTGTCGGGGTACCGGACGTGTGTGCGATGATGGATGCACCGCTGCTTTGCGGTGCTAGACTTGGTGGTGATGGACTTGCTGGAGCTGGATCTAATGGACGTGCTGGAGCTGGACCTGCTGGACTTCATCACGATCTTGAGATTGGTAAGTGTATGACTACATCATCCACGTGTTCCATCTCGTTAACAAATCTTTGTTGTCTTCACGGTATGTTCTCTATGGATGTATATCCACCTATTGCATGTATCTAATAGATAGATCTTGGTGTATAATAGTTCCCATCGTAGGAAATTTTTTGTTTTCTATGCTGCGAACCCTTCATAGGCATGTCGTACGGATATAACACATAGCAATATGTGGGCATTGATTCTCTAGTTGCTACCCTCTTTAATGTTCTTGTTCATATCATGGCACTATTTGATGAAGCGGCCCCTAACCGACCTCACGTGGTGATTCACAAGACTGGTCCACGAATCAAAGTGGCTTAGGGGGTGTTTGTCTCTCTACGGTAGTTAATATGGCATCGACATTGGAGGGCCCTAAAAAGGGAAGTAAAACAGCAATCATTGAAACCGTGTTGTGGCTCCACATTCGTAGGTGGGAAGGGGTTCTACCGCGAAAGCCCTAAAGCCACGTAAAAACTTGCAATAGATAATATAGAGGCGTCTATTTTTATTGTTGGATAAGGCCTTGTGTTGAGACGTGGTAATGACTAGTTTACAAAACTTTCATTGAAGCTATTGATGTCGATTAATACGCTACAACCACGTCATAGCACTTTACTTTACGAAGTATTACTTATTATGCTAGTATAATTATATATTCGACGGTAGCATAATAAGATAATCCCTCACAGTATTCCAGTTATCGTATTCCCATTGTGTGTGCACCACCAAGAAAGTTCTTCAGTATGAGGCAGGCCGTGATGATCGGGTGTCAGAGATATCTATGTTCGCATATAGTGGGTGTAAGCCATGTTGCACTGTGATACGTCCATTTTGCATCACTATTCTATGTCTCAATTCACTATTATTCATTGATATATTTCATATTGAGAGGTGATACTTATGTTATTTCATCTATTTTTTGCATGGTTGATGACTTTTGGAGCATGGACCGCTGCAGTCAGGATTCTGATGGAAAAGGTGCTAGCTTGGAGGCAAAATCCGTGAAGATCAGAAAATCCGGGAAAATATACGGAAATTCCTATTTTTCCAGAAGACTAAGGATGCCAGAAGATGGAGTGGAGATGGGCCACAGGGGGCCCACACCACCCCATGGCGCGGGCAGCCCTAGGCCACGCCAGGAGGTGGTGTGGCCACCCTGGCCCACTCTAGCCTCTCTCCTCTGGCGTATATCATCCTCCCGAAACCCTAAGACTCGAGGAGCGACCATAGAAAGATTCCGCCGCCTCTGCGGGGCGAAAAACACCAAGAGAGAAAGATCTCTCCGGCAGACAGATTTCTTCCCGGGGAATTCCTTCCCGGAGAGGGGAGATCATCGCCATCAACACCACCATCAAGCTGGACTTCATCGGGATCATCATCATCACCACCATCATCACCATCAGCACCCTCATCACCATCTCCATATTGCTATAACAATTGCGTTGAATCTTGCATAGTTCATAGGGGAAACTTTCCCGGTGTTGATTACTCTTTGTAGTTGATGCTATTGAGTGAACCATTGAATTATTGTTTATGTTCAGATTGTTATACATCATTATTCCATCTCTGATCATGATCCATATGATGTCTTGTGAGTAGTTCGTTTTGTTCTTGAGGACATGGGAGAAGTCTTGTTGTTAGTAGTGGAGTTGTGTTGAGAAAGATTCAATAGATTGTTATTTAAGTTGTGGTGTACTTCTTCTAGTGGTGTCATGTGAACGTCGACTACATGACACTTCACCTATATGGGCCTAGGGGAATGCATTGTGTATTTGGCTACTAATCGTAGGGGTTGCCGGAGTGACAGAAACCTGAACCCCTATTAGGAAACCATTGCACAAGGGACGTAAGGGTCTTAGAGTTTAAAGTTATGGTTAGGTTTCTACCTTAATTACTTTCTTGTACTTACGGATGTTTGCAAGGGGTATAATCACAAGTATGTATTAGTCTTGGATGGGGCGGTACATTAGCACAGGTTCACCCACACAACACTTAGCAAGCTAAAGAAGATTAATCAACTACATGAAGCGAAAGCACTTGACAGTCTTCCCATGTGTCCTCGAGAATGTTTGGTCATCTTAAGTAATACAACCGGCTTGTCCTTTGCTGCATAAAGGATTGGGCCACTTGCTGCATTTATTCCTACTTTCTTTTATTTGCTCGTACTTTGTTTGCTTGCTTTATCAAAAACCCCTAAAAATACGTTTGCTAAGTATTTGCAGAGAATTCCTGATCCATACCACTAGCCAGCACCTTTTGCTCCTCGTTGGGTTCGACACTCTTACTTATCGAAAATACTGTGATACACCCCCTATACTTGTGGGTCATCAAGACTATCTTCTAGCGCCGTTGCCGGGGAGTGAAGCGCTATTGGAGAGTGGAACTGGTAAAGGAAACTTCTACTGTGAGTATTGTTTACTTCCATTAGTTGCTTTATCTTCGTTATGGATAATTCACTGAGTTTCTTATTTGGTAATGCTACTACCACTGCTAAGGTAGTAGATAAGCCACCACCTGCTGAGAATGATGTTTTCAAAATACCTACAAGAATTATTGATCGTGTTATGGATAACTACTATGTTGGGGATGGAACTGTCCATCCCGGTGATCATTTACTCTTTATACACGAATTATGCGGGTTGTTCAAGTGTGCAGGTGAAAGGATTATTTTCTCCTTATGTTTTTGGTGCTGATGACAACTCCTTTTGTGGTTTAACCGTTTGTCCAAGTTTCAGGGTTTATCTTCGGTCGTGCTCGTGGATGCTTTTCTCTCAAGAAAGAGCTTGTAGTCGATAGCGCTTATTTTTCACTTTCTCTTGTTTATATTTTAGGCTATCGTACTATCAAGAGGGAGTCCATCTAGGAAGGTTGTGGGAAATCAACATTTCATGCACAGACCATATATGCACCTCCACAGCCATCCCAGTTTTCGTGTGAGAGAGTGTTTTCTGCTGAGTTGGAGGGTTTTCTGCCCTGGCCGGTATTATCGGCCAGGCAGCGGTAGTACCGCCCACGGGTTTTTCCAGGGCTGTTCGAGCGGTACTTCCGGCTGAATTCTGGTCCTAATTCTGACGAGGATATTTTCGGTTCAGTAAGACTTTTGTCTAACTTTGCCTATTTGTCGGAACTAGCACCGGATTTTGGATCGGTAGTATCGGCCCGACCAGCATCTGGCCCCTTGAGCGGTAGTACCACTTCCTGACCGGTAGTACCGGCCGTCATCGGTCACCGGTAGTTCCGGGTCCAGTTCCGGACTTAATTCCGACGCAAGGCGATGGTCGAGATGACCTTACGCCTCGACCGCTATTTGACGGAATTAAGGCGGAACTTCTTCAACTTCGCCAATCCATTTGGGTCCACTAACTGGTCTTCTGACCGTTACGTGGCTTGGGCTGGGCCGGTGGTGGCTCGCCCACCGGTACTACCGGTCAGGCACCGATAGTACCGACGGCGTCAGGGCTGGGCAGAATCTGCCTGTTTGAAGAGGGGCTATTTAAGCCCCCTTCTTCCTCCTCCCACCTTATCTCTTGGTTCTCTCTCTCCACCATTTTCACAAGAGCTTGACTTGACTAGATCTCTCTCCCCACCCACTCAAATCTGTTGATCTTTTGAGGATTGGGAGAGGTGACCTAGATCTACACCTCCACTAAAGGAATTTTGATTTCCCCCACTCATCCTTTGTGGATTTCATTTCTCTTGGGTTCTTGGAACCCTAGACGGTGTAGGGCATCCTCGGAGCTGGGGCATTTGTTGTAAAGCTCCATGGTGTCGTTGAGGGCCTTCGATTAAGTTGTGAAGCCTCCCCTCAACCTCGTTGTAAAGGTTTTCGGTTAACGCCTTCAAGGTCACCGGTTAGTGGATTGTGAGGCCACCTTTGTGGTGGTGCTCACCGGAGAAGAAGGTGAGGCCTTTGTGGCGCTCGGGTGACCTTGTGTGGCCCTGACACCTCTCCAACGTAGACGTAGCTTCTTTGGAAGTGAACTACGGGAATTACATCTCCGTGTCCCCTCGCCGGTTCTTTCGCTCCGCTCCTTTACTTCTTGCATTTACTCTATTGTTTACCTTTGTGTTACTTGTCATTTAGGTTGTTCACGTAATTGCATCTCTAGTGAACCTTACTTTGTGCTAAGCCTTAAAAATGGGATAAAAGTTTAAAAATTGGTAGTCTCCTATTCACCCCCCTCTAGTCGACCTAAGTTGGGCCTTTCAATTGGTATCAGAGTCTCGGCTCTTTCTTCGGGCTTAACCGCCTAAGAGACAATGGCTGACGGAGAGGGAAGTGTGGGTGCAACCACCAAGAACTTGGCCTCCATGGATGACCTCAATTGATTGGAGACATCCATGATGACCAAGTTTGTGGAAATGGTGACTCTTTTGCAATCCCTTAAGCCTACCCCCATGCTAGAAACCCCTCATGATGCATCTCTTGCCGCCGAAGCCCCCTCCGCTCCCGTGCAAGTGGTTGCTCCCGGGGTGATTCCCGCGGCAGCCCCAAAACACTTGGGTTTAGGCTTTGTGGCTCAAACCACCAAGCCCCCAAGCGAGAGCACCGAGGGGCTAGGTGACTCCTCCTCCAAAGAGGGAGATAGGGCAAAGGATTACTCGGCGGTACCACCACCGTTAAAGTATACACCAGACCCTCCCATTCCCATGCTGCACATCATACCTCAAGGAGCATCTCCCATACTAGATACTTCTAACTTCACCAATTGGCAATATCTAATGCAATCTCATATCTCTAGCTCTTCTATTGAATTTATGAGGATTGTGGAGGAAGGTTTCTCTCCATATGATGCTAAGAAGTTGACTCGTGCCGAGGTCGTGGACAAGCAACTCAATGCCACCGCCTTGGGTATGATTCAAAAGGCATTGACCCCCAAGGACTTTGCTCACATTCGCCAATTCTCCACCGCCAAAGAGGCTTGGGATCATCTCACCGAGTTATATATTGGGAATGCGAGTATTCAAAGCTCCAAGTTTGATGAAGCCAACAATGAGTCTGATGGCTTTGCAATGCAAGATGATGAGACACCCGAAGACATGTATCGTCGGCTCAAGGTTCTTTGTTGTACCTTGAGGGACCTTGGAGCTACCTATGTTGACGACAAGTTCATGAAGAGGAAGTTTGTTCAAGCTCTTCTTCCCTTTGAGGAACAAAACCTCAACTCTATCAAGGGGAGAAGCAACTACCATACCATGTCCTCTCAAGAGGTGCTGAGTGAAGTTATTGCCATGACCATTGCAAAGAAGAATGCGGAGTCAGCTCGTGCTCGTGCTTATGGGTCTCAAAAGTTGAACCTTGCCTTGAAAGCTCAAGTGGTGGAAGTTGATGAAGACGTCAACTCAAGTGAGTGGTCTCAAGAGGACATCAAATATGCTTTCAATGAGCATTTGGCTCTAGCATCAAGGGCGTTTTGGAACAAACCGGGCATGAAGTCAAGGTCAAGGGACAACCCAAGATTCAACTCAACCATGAAGACTCCAAAGACTAGATCTTGTTACAATTGCAACGACAAGAGTCACTTTGTAGCTCAATGCCCCTTCGAGAATAGAGAAGACAATGGAGGCCGCCTCATTCGCAAGAACAAGCCAAGACCTCCTCATCCTTTGAACAAGAACTTCCACAACAAGAACTTACCTAACAAGGAAAGGGCGATGGTGGTCCATGAAGAGTACTTCTCGGGCGATGATGATGATGTTGAGAATGAAGGTCAAGGTGGAGAGATCGTGGGGGTTGCCGCTATTGCTACTTCATCTACTCCACGAGTGTCTCTCTTCGACTCTCCAAACGAGAACATCACCAACCGCAACCAAAAGTGTCTCATGGCTAAGGCCAGCGAGGTAACTCCCGCTTCCAAGTCCTCTCCAAATGAACTTCCCTTGCATGATCTAGATGGTTTAGTGGTTAAGAAAGAGATGGTAAGCATGTGTGAATCCATGGAGCATCTAGATGATGATACTCGAATGTGCTTTGAAACACTTGTAAACCAACTTGACCATGCTAGGGAAATGCTAGATGAGAAAGAGGAAGTTATTGACATGTTAGGTAAAAATGAGAGAGAGGCCGCCGATGAGATTGCCTCTCTATCTCAATCTCTTGAAGATGAACATAACATGAGAATAACTCTTGAGGAAAGTGTGGCTAAACTTGTTGACGACCATAATGCCTTTATATCGCAACTTGTTAAAGAACGAGATCATGCTATTGCTTCATTGAATGTCCTTAAAAATGAAAAGATTGAGTTTGGTGTTGGTCATGAATGCCTCAAGGATTTTGAGAAACTCAAGGAGGAACATCATGCCTTGGAGAGTAAATTATCAAGTATCTTTGAGGCTCATGAGCAACTTCAAACACAATTAAATAATGAACATTCAAAGTCTTCCGCTATGCCTATTGTGCATTTGTCTTGTTCGTCTAACCCTTGTTGCAAGCATGAGAATCTTGTTGAGGAGAACAAGACATTGAAAGATCAACTTGCAAAAGGGCAGCTACTATCAAGAGGAAGAACAAGAGAAGGAACAAGAAAAGGAAGAAGAGCAAGAACCTTGCTCTAGTATCCTCCCGTGATTCTACCATTGTGCAAAGTGATAACTTTGCCGGGAAGAATAATCCTTCCTATATTCTTTGCAAATCTTTTGATGGTCATGTTTATGCTAAGTACATTGGTACATCTTACACTCATGATTATCATTGGAACATTTGGGTACCTAAGACCCTTGTGACTAACAAAAGGGGACCCATTGCAAAATGGGTACCTAAAACCAAAGCTTGATTTTCGTGTAGGACTTTGCTTCTGGAGGTGCAAAATGGGTGCTTGATAGTGGAGCTACAAGCCATATGAACGGAAGCAAGTCTATCATGTCGGAGATTAGGCCAAATTTTGCCAATACTTTAGTCTCCTATGGTGATAAAACAAGCTCTCAGGTATTGGGTTTTGGTAAGGTGGTAGTTGCCCCGGATGTATCCTTGGTAAATGTCATGCTTGTCAAAACCCTTGGCTACAATCTCCTTTCCATTCGTGCTCTTTCTATCATGGGTCTTTCATCTTTCTTTAATGAGCATTCTGTGGTCCTCATGTGGAGCAAGTCTCTCATGGTGGCTTTCGTTAGATACGTAGAGCATGACTTATATGTAGTGGATTTCTCCGGAAAGCCATCTACACATGCTATATGTCTCTATCAAAAGCCGACGTGGGATGGTTGTGGCATCGCCGCCTAGCCCACGTTAACATGAAGGCTTTGCAAAGTCTTTACATGGGGGGCCACGTCCTTGGACTAAAAGACATTTCCTTTGCCAAAGATCGTGTGTGCAGGGCTTGTATTGGTGGGAAGAAGTATTGTTTGGTGATTGTTGACAACTTTTCACGTTACACTTGGGTCTACTTCTTCAAGTTCAAGAGTGAGACTCAACAAACCGTCATCGACTTTGCAAATCAAGTGCAACGGCAACTCAATTCCACCATCCTCACCATTAGAGGCGATAATGGCACCAAATTCAAAAACTACACATTGGATGAGTTTCTTAGTGATGAGGGGATGAAACATCACTACTCTACTCCCTATACCCCTCAACAAAATGGTGTTGCCGAAAGGAAGAACCGTACGTTGATGGATGCGTCCCGGACCATGATGGCAGAATTCAAGTCTCCATATAACTTTTGGGCCGAAGCCATTTCAATCGCTTGCCATGCAACCAATCGCCTCTATCTATGCAAGAAGAAGAACAAGACTCCATATGAACTTTTCACAGGTCACAAGCCAAATGTCAAGTACTTCCGGGTGTTTGGGTGTAGATGATTCCTTCTAGAGAAAGGTGTCCACTTATCAAAGTTTGAATATAGGGCTCAAGAAGGGATCTTTGTTGGGTACTCAAATCAATCCCATGCCTATCGAGTCTACAACAAAGCAACGGGAAGGGTTGAAGAATCTAGCAATGTCGAGTTTGATGAAGATCATGAGTCTCTTGTGCGGCAAGATGGTATTCGTGATCCAAGTGATGAAATTCCTCCCCAAGCCATAAGAATAATGGGTGTGGGGTTCTTCCACCCCATTGAGGATCCCCTTGTGGCCGAAGGAGAAGAACCAAGCTCCACTCAAGCGGAGCCTTCACTCTCACAAGACCATCTTGCACCTCAAGGTCAACTTATTGCTTCTCAAGATTTGATAAGCTCCTCTCAAGATCTTCATGTTTATGACTCTCCAAGATCAAGTCTACCTCAAGTTGATCAAGCTCCACCCCTCCAAGTTGTTGAAGCTCCTCATGTCAATGACTCTCAAGGTCAAGTTGAAGAAGGTCAAGTTGACAATGACCAAGGCCAAGCAAGTGTGTCTCCGCCAAATGATGGTGTCTCTCCCTCGGTTGATGTTGATGAAGATAGTGATCAAGTTCGTTCATATAGTCAAGGAGGGCACTCGAACCATGGTGATGATCAAGTGGTTGCTCAAGAATCTCATCTTGAGACCCAAGCTCGGCGTCAAGCATACCGTCTCGCCAAACTCATCAAAGATGGACATATCCTTGATAATGTTTATGGAGATTTCAATAGGGGCTCCACTACTAGGAGACAACTAACCTCTTTTAGTTCTCATCATGCGTTTATATCTCATGTTGAGCCCCAAAAGGTCTTCGAAGATCTTGAAGATGATGATTGGATCGATGCTATGAACGAAGAACTCCACAACTTCAAGAGGAACAAGGTGTGGACTCTTGTGAAGAGACCCAAAGATTGTCAAAATGTGATTGGGACCAAGTGGATCTTCAAGAACAAGAAGGATGCAAATGGTATAGTCGTCCGCAACAAAGCAAGGTTAGTTGCCCAAGGATACTCTCAAGTTGAGGGCATAGACTATGGTGAAACTTATGCTCCCATTGCCCGTCTAGAATCCATTCGCATGCTTCTTGCCTTTGCTACCCATCATAACTTCAAGTTGCAACAAATGGATGTCAAGAGTGCTTTTCTTAATGGTCCCTTAAAAGAATTGGTGTATGTCAAGCAACCTCTGGGCTTTGAGGACCCCCTCTTCCCGGACCATGTCTACAAGCTCGATAAGGCACTATATGGTCTCAAGCAAGCCCCACGTGCTTGGTATGAGTGCCTTAGAGAGCTTTTGCTAGATCGTGGTTTCGAAGTAGGCCTCATTGATCCCACTCTTTTTACAAAGAAAGTTGGAGGAAACTTGTTCATTTGCCAAATCTATGTTGATGACATTATTTTTGGGTCTACTAACAAAGATTTCAATGAGGATTTTGCTAAGCTCATGACCGACCGCTTTGAGATGTCTATGATGGGGGAGTTGGAATTCTTTCTTGGCTTCGAAGACAAGCAATTGAGGAAAGGGACTTTCATCAACCAAGCTAAATATGTCCAAGATATGCTCAAGAAGTTCAACCTTGATCAAGTAAATGGAGTCAAAACTCCCATGCCCACAAAGGTTAATCTTGATCTTGATCCCAAGGGTAAGGATGTGGATCAAAAACTTTATCGCTCGATGATTGGTTCTCTACTCTATCTTTGTGCATCTCGACCAGATATTATGTTGAGTGTGGGTATGTGTGCAAGATTTCAAGCCGCGCCAAAGGAAAGCCACATGGTGGCGGTCAAGAGAATCTTTCAATATTTGGTTCATACCCCTAACTTTGGGTTGTGGTACCCAAATGGGGCCAGCTTTGATCTCATTGGTTACACGATTCGGATTGGGCAGGAGACAAAGTGGAGAGGAGGTCTACCTCCGGTGCTTGTCAATTTCTTGGGAGGTCTTTGATGTGTTGGTCCTCGAAGAAGCAAAACTGCGTGTCTTTGTCCACTTCTGAAGCTGAGTACATCTCCTCCGTGAGTTGTTGTGCTCAATTGCTATGGATTGTAGCACCCCGCTAAAACCACTACTAGAAAATCGCTGTGTTTTTGTGTTGCGCATCATCATGACCGCATGCTCATGTCATCATGCCACATTGCATTTGGGCATCATATTAAATCTTGCCTTTTATTATTGGCTTGCATTTGTTCCTATCCATTATACATGTCTTTGATTTTGGGTTCGTACTAAATTGTATTTGATTTTTGATATATGCTAAATGCCCAATTTGAGCTGAGGGCATATCTCTTCATTTTCATTTCCATCACTAACATGTTGCTACATCTGGTCCATATGAATTCTCTCCATATTCCACCAAACATGGTACCATATGGGTTTCTTCGATTTGCTTGGATTTAATTATGCCATATGTATTTGTGTGGATCCTTGCCATCATATCTTATCCATATTATCTTGCCTAAAATATGATGGGTTCGTAGCATGGAAAACAAAAAAATTCTACCGCGAGAACGAACAAAACCCAGATCTAATCTAGATAAAAGCCAAGATCTAATCTATTAGACATGTGCAACGAGATAGATCTGTACTAACCCTTGTAGATCCGAAAGCGTTACGAGATTAGATCTCGGGGTTGATGTAGTCGATCACTTGCCGATCTCAAGATCGTGTGGACGATCCTTCCGCGGCTGCCAGCGTTAAGCGGCCTTCATGATCGGTCACACGTGCGGAGTCGAAGCAGACCTTCCTCTCCCCACTCCAGTGAGTAGCGGAGGTAGTAGATCTTCTCCACGGAATCCCAGCAGCACGATGGTGTGGTGGTGGTGGTGGAGTAGAGAATTTTGCAGGGCTTTGCCTAAGCCGGAGCAGAACGAAGGAGGAGGAGAGAGGCGGCGGCTAGGGTTTGTTATGGTAGAGGTCTAGGGGATGGCGCCCCCTCCCCTCTATTTAAAGGAGGGAAGCGCGCCATGGGAGGGGGAGTCCTAGTAGGACTCCCCTCCCTCCTTGGCCGGCGGATTGGGAAGGGGGGAGGAGTCCTCCTCCCCCACGAATCCGTGTCTTGCCCCACAAAGACTCCTTGATCCTTTCTTGGTTTTCAAGCAAACTCCAAGAAATCTTCTAGAACCTTCTAGAACATTCTGAAACCTTCTAGAATCTCCATATAAACACTCCGGAACATTTCCTAACTTAGAAAATGATCCCCAATATATGAATCTTATTCTCCGGATAATTCCGGATCTCCTCGTGATGTCCCGGATCCAATCCGAGACTTCGAACAACATTCGGTCTCCAACGCATATTCCATATCTACTTAAAACAACTTCGAACCTTAAGTGTGTCACCCTACGGTTCGTGAATATGCAGACATGATGAAGACACCTCTCCGATCAATAACCATCACGGGATCCGAGATCCATAACGGCTCCCACATACTCAACGATGACTTCGTGATCGATAGAACCATTAACATACGAAACCAATTCCCTTTGTCACGCGATATTCTACTTATCCGAGGTTTGATCGTCGGTATCTCCATACCTAGTTCTACCTCGTTACGGATAAGTACTCTTTACTCGTTCCATGTTATGTCATCCCTTGTGACCCAGTCACATGCTTGCAAGCTAACTAGATGACATTCCACCGTGAGGGCCCAGAGCATATCTATCCGTCATATATATGGACAAATCCCAATCTTGGTCCATGCGCTTCAACACATACTTTCAGAATACCCAATGACACCTTTATAACCACCCAGTTACGAAGCGGTGTTTGATGTTATCAAAGTACCCATCCGGTGATGGTGATTAACATAACCTCATGGTCGAAGGATTAGGTTACTATGCATTTGAAAGCTTATAGCAATACGAACTTAATGACTTGATCTTATGCTATGCTTACTATGTTTGTGTGTCCATCACATCATTCTCCTAATGATATAACCTTGTTATTAATGACATCCAATGTCCATGATCAGGAAACCATGATCATCAATTAATCAACAAGCTAGTTCCATAAGAGGCTTACTAGGGACTCTTTTATGTTTACAAAACACACATGTATTAGTGTTTCCTTATAATACAATTATAGCATGGGATGTAAACATTCATCATAAACACAAAGATATAATAATAACCACTTTTTATATTGCCTCTTGGGCATATCTCCAACAGTCTCCCACTTGCACTAGAGTCAATAATCTAGATTACATGGTAATATACCTAACACCCATGGCGTTCTGGTGTTGGTCATGCTTTGCTCTAGGGAGAGGTTTAGTCAACGGATCTGCCACATTCAGATCAGTGTGTACTTTGCAAATCTTTATGTCACCATCTCGGATATACTCGCGAATAGCATGGAAACGTTGCTTGATGTGCTTCAGCTTGCTATGTGACCTTGGCTCCTGTGCATTAGCTATGGCACCTGTGTTGTCATAGTAGATGGCCATCGGGTCCAACGCACTGGGAACCACGCCAAGTTCAGTAATGAACTCCTTCATCCATATGGCTTCTTGTGCAGCCTCCGAAGCAGCTACGTATTCCGATTCAGTTGAAGATTTCGCCATAATGCTTTGCTTGGCACTCCTCCAGCTCACTGCAGCACCATTCAAAATAAATACGTATCCAGACTGTGACTTTGAGTCATCTGGATCAGTGTTCCAACTAGCATCAGTGTAACCGCTTACAACAAGCTGTTCATCACCTCCATAAGAAAGAACCATATCCTTAGTCCTATTCAGGTACTTTAGGATATTCTTGACCGCTGTCCATGCTCCATTCGGGATCACTTTGATATCTGCTAGTCAAACTAACAGCATGTGCTATATCCGGTCTTGTACACAGCATGGCATACATGATAGAACCTATGGCCGAGGCATAGGGAATATTATTCATCTTTTCTCTATCTTCTGCCGTAGCCGGACTTTGAGTCTTACTCAAGGTCTTACCTGACAACATGGGCACGAACCCTTTCTTGCTCTCTTCCATTCTAAACTTCTTTAGAAATTTGTCTAAGTATGTACTTTGTGAAAGCGCTATTAGGCGTCTTGATCTATCTCTATAAATCTTGATGCCTAGAATATATGCCGCTTCGCCAAGATCCTTCATTGAAAAACTATTATTCAAATAGGTTTTGACGCAATTAAGAAGTTCTATATCATTCCCAATCAATAATATGTCATCTACATATAGTACTAGGAATGCTACAGAGCTCCCACTCACTTTCTTGTAAATACAAGCTTATCCATAAGTTTGTATAAATCCAAAGTTTTTGATTACTTTATCAAAACGTTGATTCCAACTCCGGGATGCTTGCTTCAGTCCATAAATGGAGCGCTGAAGTTTGCATACCTTGTCAGCATCACTAGGATCGACAAAACCCTTGGGTTGTACCATATACAACTCTTCCTCAATGTCACCATTAAGGAACGCCGTTTTGACATCCATCTGCCAAATCTCATAATCGAAATATGCAGCAATTGCTAACAAAATCCTCATAGACTTTAGCTTCGCTACTGGTGAGAAAGTCTCATCATAGTCAACTCCTTGAATTTGTTGGAACCCTTTCGCGACAAGCCGAGCTTTATATACGGTAACATTACCATCAGCATTTGTTTTTCTTTTGAAAATCCATTTGTTCTCGACAGCCTTACGGCCATCCGGTAAGTCCACCAAAGTCCATACTTGGTTTTCGTACATGGATCCCATTTCGGATTTCATGGCTTCTAGCCATTTGTCGGAATCTAGGCTCACCATAGCTTCTTCATACGTCGCAGGGTCATCAGTGTTGTCCACCAACATGACGTTCAAGGCAGAGTCATACCACTCAGGAGTGGCACGAACCCTCGTTGACCTGCGAGGTTTAGCAGTAACTTCGTTCAAAGTTTCATGATCACCATCATTAGCTTCCTCTCCAGTTGGTGCAGGCGGCACAAAAACATCTTCCGGTGCTGCGCTACTCTCAACTCCGAGAGAAGGTTCAATAACCTCGTCGAGTTCTACTTTCCTTCCAGTCACTTCTTTCGAGAGAAACTCCTTCTCAAGAAAGGATCCATTCTTGGCAATGAAAACTTTGCCTTCGGATCTATGATAGAAGGTATACCTAATTGTTTCTTTAGGGTATCCTATGAAGACGCATTTCTCTGCTTTGGGTTCAAGCTTATCAGGCTGTAACTTCTTTACATACGCTTCGCAACCCCAAACTTTAAGGAACGACAACTTAGGTTTCTTACCAAACCACAATTAAATGCGGTGTCATTTCAACGGATTTAGATGGTGCCCTATTTAAAGTGAATGCGGCTGTCTCTAATGCATAGCCCCAAAATGATAGCGGTAAATCTGTAAGAGACATCATAGACCGAACCATATCTAAGAGAGTTCGATTACGATGTTCGAACACACCATTATGCTGTGGTGTTCCCGGCGGTGTCAACTGCGAAAGTATTCCACATTTCTTTAAATGCATGCCAAACTCATAACTCAGATATTCACCTCCGCGGTCGTAAGCGAGAAACTTAATCTTCTTGTTACGATGATTTTCCACTTCACTTTGAAATTCCTTAAACTTCTTGAAAGTTTCGGACTTATGTTTCATAAAGTAGACATACCCATATCTACTTAAGTCATCCGTGAAAGTGAGAACATAACGATATCCACCACGCGACGCTACACTCATTGGACCGCACACATCGGTATGTATTATTTCCAATAAGTCTATAGCTCGCTCCATTATTTCAGAGAATGGAGTCTTAGTCATTTTTCCCATTAGACATGCTTCGCATCTTTCAAGTGATTCAAAATCAAGTGATTCAAGAAGTCCATCAGAATGGAGTTTCTTCATATGTTCACTCCAATGTGACCAAGACGACAGTGCCACATGTATGTAGAATTATCATTCAATTTTATTCGTTTAGCATCTATGTTGTGAACATGTGTATCACTACTATCGAGATTCAATAAGAATAAACCATTTATCTCAGGTGCATTACCATAAAAGATATTACTCATATAAATCGAACAACCTTTATTCTCAGACTTAAAAGAGTAATCGTCTCGCAATAAACAAGATCCAGATATAATGTTCATGCTTAACGCAGGCACCAAATAACAATTATTCAAATTTAAAACTAATCCCGAAGGTAGATGTAGAGGGAGCGTGCCGACGGCGATCACATCAACCTTGGAGCCATTTCCAACGCGCATCGTCACCTCGTCTCTTGCCAGTCTTCGTTTATTCCGTAGCTCCTGTTTCGAGTTACAAATATGAGCAACCGAACCAGTATCAAATACCCAGGCACTACTGCGACTACTAGTAAGATACACATCAATAACATGTATATCGAATATACCTTTCTTCTTATGTTGCCGTTCTTCAGATCTGCCAGGTACTTGGGGCAGTTACGCTTCCAGTGACCAGCACCCTTGCAGTAGAACACTCAGTTTCAGGCTTAGGACCAGCCTTGGGCTTCTTAGCAGGTGCGACAGCTTACTTGCCGTCCTTCTTGAAGTTGCCCTTTTTCTTAGGCTTGCCCTGTTTCATGAAATTGGTGGTCTTATTGACCATCAACACTCGGTGCTCCTTTTTGATCTTCACTTCAGCAGTTTTTAGCATGGACGATAGTTCAGGCAATGTCTTGTTCATGCAGTGCATATTGTAGTTCATCACAAAGTTCTTATAACTCGGTGGCAGTGATTGGAGGACACGGTGAATCCCTAACTCATTAGGAATCGTTATCCCCAACTCTTGGAGCTTGTTTGCGTGCCCAGACATGGTGAGCACGTGCTCGCTAATGGAGCTTCCCTCTTCCATCTTGCAGGTAAAGAACTTCTCGGAGGCCTCATAGCTCTCCACGGCCGTGTGAGTCTCAAAAATGAGCTTGAGCTCCTTAATGATCTCGAACGGGTCATGGTGCTCAAAACGCTTCTGGAGCTCCGTTTCTAAACCGTACAGGATGGCACACTGAACTGTGGAGTAATGATTTTTCCGAGTGGCGTAAACATTCTTTACGTCATCGGTGGCATCATCTGCAGGTGGGTCACCTAGCGGTGCTTCGAGCACATAGGTCATCTGACCAGCCCTGAGGACAATCTTCAGACCACGGAGCCAGTCCGTGAAGTTGCTTCCATTGTTCTTAAGTTTTTCTTTCTCTAGGAACGCATTGAAATTGATGGAGAGATTCGCCATAATCTACAACAAATTTGCAAGTAGTTTAGACTAAGTTTATGATAAATTGAGTTCTACTTTAATTCTTAAATTAACTAGGTGAACTCCCACTCAAAACAACATCCCTCACATTGTCTTAGTGATTACACGAACCAAGTCCACTACACCAAGTCCGATATTCACGAGAGAGGATGTAGTTTCATCGGCGAACAATCTTCATGTTCATCATATCACTTATATGACTCGTGTTTCACCTTTCGGTATTCCGTGTTCGAGACCATGTCGTACATGCTAGACTCGTCAAGATTAACCTTAGTTTCCGCATGTGCAAATCTGGCTTGCACCGTTGTATGCACACGTAGAATCTATCACATCCGATCATCACGAGATGCTTGAGACGATTTAGTCTTAGCAACGGTGCCAACTAAGGACGAACACTTTATTACTTGAAATTTAGTGAGAGGGATCATCTTATAATGCTACCGTCGCGATCTAAGCAATACAAGATGCATAAAGGATTAACATCACAGGCAATTCATAATTAGTGTGATATGATATTGCCCTTTCTTCTTATGCCTTTGATCTCCATCTCCAAAGCACGGACATGATCTCCATCATCACCAGCATTGCGTCAAGGTCAGTGGCGCCGCTTCATGGTTGTCCATAATCACCAGCAACTATTACAACTACTTGGAATAAAGCTATTACAAGATGAATAGACACGTAGGTCTTAACAGAATTAAAGACAACCATTAGGCTCCTGCCGGTTGCCATATTACAACAAGGATCATTGCATACATCAAGTATAATCACAATCACATGATGGCCATATCACATCACAAAACCCCTGCAAAAACAAGTTAGACGCCTCTAATTTTCTTTGCAAGTTTTGCGTGGTTTGGGGCTTTCGAATAAGAACGGATCTTACCTACAAAACTAAACCACAACGTTGATACAAGTGCTATCAAGTGCAAAGTGTAGATTGGATCTATACTATGATGGGAGAGACAGACACCCGCAAAGCCACTTGTGCAAAGCAAGTTACATGTCAAGGGTGGAGCAAGTCTCATGTGCGAGGACATGTAAGGTTAGCCCGAGCCGCTTCATCCCACCATACCGCAAGATGCAAAGTACACAAAGCAAAAGACGGCACGAGCACCAACGCCCACAAAACCATTGTGTTCTACTCGTGCAACAAATCTACGCATAGACAAGGCTCTGATACCACTGATGGGTTCGTAGCATGAAAACAAAAAAATTCTACCGCGAGAACAAACAAAACCCAGATCTAATCTAGATAAAAGCCAAGATCTAATCTATTAGACATGTGCAACGAGATAGATATGTACTAACCCTCGTAGATCCGAAAGCATTACGAGATTAGATTTCGGGGTTGATGTAGTCGATCACTTGCCGATCTCAAGATCGTGTGGACGATCCTTCCGGCGCCGCGTTCGGCAGACTTCCATGATCGGTCACACGTGCGATTCAAGGCACCTTCCTCTCCCCATTCCAGCGAGCAGCGGAGGTAGTAGATCTTCTCCACGGAATCCCAGCAGCACGACGGTGTGGTGGTGGTGGTGGAGTAGAGAATTCTACAGGGCTTCGCCTAAGCCGGAGCAGAGGGAAGGAGGAGGAGAGAGGCGGCGGCTAGGGTTTGTTATGGTAGAGGTCTAGGGGGTGGCGCCCCCTCCCCTCTATTTAAAGGAGGGAGGCACGCCATGGGAGGGGGAGTCCTAGTAGGACTCCCCTCCCTGCTTGGCCGGCGGATTGGGAAGGGGGAGGAGTCCTCCTCCCCCACGAATCCGTGTCTTGCCCCACAAAGACTCCTTGATCCTTTCTTGGTTTTCAAGCAAACTCCAAGAAATCTTCTAGAACCTTCCAGAACATTCCGAAACCTTCTAGAATCTCCATATAAACACTCCGGAACATTTCCTAACTTAGAAAATGATCCCCAATATATGAATCTTATTCTCTAGATAATTCCGGATCTCCTCGTGATGTCCCGGATCCAATCCGAGACTCCGAACAACATTCGGTCTCCAACGCATATTCCATATCTACTTAAAACAACTTCGAACCTTAAGTGTGTCACCCTACGGTTCGTGAATATGCAGACATGATGAAGACACCTCTCCGATCAATAACCATCAGTGGGATCTGGAGATCCATAACGGCTCCCACATACTCAACGATGACTTCGTGATCGATAGAACCATTAACATACGAAACCAATTCCCTTTGTCACGCGATATTCTACTTATCCGAGGTTTGATCGTCGGTATCTCCATACCTAGTTCTACCTCGTTACTGATAAGTACTCTTTACTCGTTCCATGTTATGTCATCCCTTGTGACCCAGTCACATGCTTGCAAGCTAACTAGATGACATTCCACCGTGAGGGCCTAGAGCATATCTATCCGTCATATAGATGGACAAATCCCAATCTTGGTCCATGCGCTTCAACACATACTTTCAGAATACCCAATGACACCTTTATAACCACCCAGTTACGAAGCGGTGTTTGATGTCATCAAAGTACCCATCTGGTGATGGTGATTAACATAACCTCATGGTCGAAGGATTATGTTACTATGCCTTTGAAAGCTTATAGCAATACGAACTTAATGACTTGATCTTATGCTACGCTTACTATGGGTGTGTGTCCATCACATCATTCTCCTAATGATATAACCTTGTTATTAATGACATCCAATGTCCATGATCAGGAAACCATGATCATCAATTAATCAACAAGCTAGTTCCACAAGAGGCTTACTAGGGACTCTTTTATGTTTACAAAACACACATGTATTAGTGTTTCCTTATAATACAATTATAGCATGGGATGTAAACATTCATCATAAACACAAAGATATAATAATAACCACTTTTATTATTGCCTCTTGGGCATATCTCCAACAAAATATACCATACATTGTCCATATGGGTTCTTATTTATTTGCTTTGGATTTAAATCATGCCCATAGGAATGTGTGGTTTATCCATTCAAGTTTGTTCTATTTAAATCCTAGTGCTCTTGTCTCTATCTATCTACACCATCTTCCTATGTACCGTTCTTCTTGTTCAGAATTCTTTGAGCTTTTCTTTTGTTTAAATCCTAAAAGTAACCACATTGCCTCTCTCATTGGTTCAAACCATATCATGCATTTTTTTCGTGCATTCTCCTAAGCCTAAGAGCATTTTTGGAAACACCATATTTTATTTTCTAAAATATCCGTACGATATAATATATATTAAGCCATCATCTCTCTTTGTTATTTTAAAACAAAACAATATTTTTCGGTCTGTTACGTGACCATACACGTTTTTCTTATTTTACTAAAAATAAAATTGGCAAAAAGCCCGTCTAAAGTTTTGGCCCAAAACTAGTCCCATCTAGTCTACTTTGGATTATATAAATAGTCTATTCCCCTTCTTCTTTCTCCCCAAACCCTAGCCCCAAAATATCTGAGATCCAGATCTGAGAAAAATGTCCCTCTTCTTCTTGCTAAATTCCACCTACACACTCTTCCGTGTGCCGCCGTGTTGCTCATGTTCCTGTGGCCGTTCGCGGGTGTGCATGACATCCATCGGCCGGTGTGCAATGCCACCGTACCCATCGATCCATTAAACTCCATGCCACCTTGGCTCTTCGTACAAGCTAGCAGCCACCAAGCGCAAGGCTGCGTGTCTTGCCCTTGCTCCTCCCACTCGCGACAGGAGCACGGCAACCAAGTACTTGGTAGCCGCCGCTCCTTGTCTGCGTGTGCACCAGCCAGCCGCGCCGGCTTCTTTTTCTTTCTTTTCTTTTCTCCCGGGCTGCGCAAACTCAGGTACATCGTGTATCTGACTTCTATTTCCGATTTATCGCATCAGCATCAAGCGCGCCAACCTTCGGTACCTATCCTGTTGATATTGTTTTGTGTTGAGCGGACCTTCTGTCTGTCAGGTGCTCGACGAAATGTGTACATGAGTTTTGCTTCTGTTTTTCAACGTAATCTATCACAGTGATGTTCCGTGGGTCTTCTACTTTCACCAAGATGATCATCACTTTGTCACACGACACTGGTACTTGCCGTCCAATGATGTCGCCCTATCGATACGTCCCCTTCCGTGATGCCGGATATTATCTCTTTTTCGCCTATAACTTGAAGATGGCTTCTTCGACTCTGATCCGAGCCATGAGACCTCAACCCTATCATATTTTCTATAAAATGAGATATATCTTATTGCATATAATCATACATGCTTGCATACATATGTTGTAGTTTGGGATACTTTGTCGACTCACCTAATAATTAAATATGGAGTCCATATGTCGGCTTTTCTAGTCTTATAATGGCTCCATTTAAATTGCGTAGCGAACCGATGCCATAATTTGCCTTGTTATTACAACATTTAAATTGCAGGTTTTCTAAATAACTTGATCTGTTTAATTAAATGTCGGGACCCCGGTTCCGCTTAATACTGCCTAATTGCACCGCATCTGCATCATATCATAATCATGCCAGATCTTCTGCCGTAGTATTAAATATTGCATCCGGTGTTTCTTCTAGTGTTTGCTTCTTCGCGGATTAGGCCGATGAGTTGATGCGAGTAAAGACAAGTTCTCCGGATATGATCCGTCGGCAGTGTTTCCAAGGCGAGCATCTCTCCCCCTTTCTACCTATTTTGCGTTTACAGTCTTTATTTCCTCCTATTGATCTATTGCTATCTGTGTCGCGATGCTTTAGTTTCCGTGCACCATTTATACTCCTTGCAGCCTCTATATTTCCATGGACACATCCTATTGCCTGTTGTTTGATAGATAGTCGGCCCTGCGAGTCGTTGTTGCTTGCTTCTGTGTTGCTTCGTGTCGTTGTCGTTCCACCATTGATGGCTTGGCCTGGGCAGGGTTATGGACTCCATTGGTTATTCTTCAGGGCTCTTAGCCCAATTTGCATCTTGTCTATAGTCGGACGCTCTATCGTTTTGAGATTCTTTAGGACAATTATATCTGACTAGTAAATGTTCCAACTACAACGGAATGTTAACTAAAACTGCCCACTACTTATGCTATCAGGATGACTCATGCTATATATCTGACTAGTAAATGCTGCAACTATAATGGAATGAGTAAAACTGCCCACTGTGTGAGTTCCTAGGTCCGACTTCCTCGTTTGGTCTCGAGGGGGAAATACCAGGATGGGTATGTTTTGTGTTAGTATCAGGTAGGATCCGAATAGGTCTTTCTTACCCATCTCTAATAGCCGCCAGTGATACTGAGTCTCTATAGGTTGTTTAGTGCCGCTGCGCTGCCGCTTCAGTCCACCATACCTATGTAGGCGAGGACCGCCGAATTCTAGCCTCATGCATCGCCTCGATCGATGCTCCTCTTTTTCATTTGCCCTTTTCCGGCACCCCTTTTGTTTTAGCAGGTTGAGATCGACGTTGTTAGCAGGGTTACCCTTCCGGCTTGGCCTGGGCAGGGTTATGGACGCCATTGGTTATTCTTCAGGGCTCTTAGCCCCATTTGCATCTTGTCCGTAGTCGGACGCTGTATCGCTTTCAAGGTGATTTGGATCTTTGTATTGTATATCTGTATTCTTGACTCGTTGAGTCGTTGTTGTATATATATCTGTTATGTGGGTCCCATCGAGGACTATTGTGTAATGGTATTACTTCGTTTTCCACTCGCACGAAAGTGCCTGGTGGGCGTCCTTGAATCGTTTCTATGCGGGTTTGGCGGAAAGGGCTAAAACTTGCATAGGGCCGATTCGAGGGTGTTACAGATTGGTATCAGAGCCATCCCGCCCTTCAGGGTCTCAGCCAAATGGTCGTTGTCAGTCTAGCAAATATTTTTGGTAGCTATGTATACTAGGGAAAAACAAAAACGTGAGAGTAGGACTGCTTCCACTTTTCTTCTTACCCACCCACCCACCCTTTTCTGGTAAGGAAGTGTAACGTTTTCAATCCTCTTCTAAAAATTCAAACTAGGATTCACGTGTTCTGGGTTCCGTACTACCATAGAAAGTGTGTGTGTGTGTGTAATTCTTTGTCTATCTGTTGCATCCACCTTGTTGTCGCTATCTGCCTTTTGGTTATCAACTGTTGGTACATTCCATACCGACAGGCTTTTTAAAACCGACACGATCTATCCGACTCCGTGTTAACCGGTGCCATCTTGATAAGGGTGTTCTTCGTTCCAGCATGCTTTCACAGAATGTGGAGTTGCTAATCTCTATCTGATAAGTGGTTTTGCGCATCTATTGGTAGTTTAATGCCGAAAAATGCGGAAATTTTTTCTTTGATACATCTATGTTTCCACACTCCTCTTCAGTCGTGTGTGAAACATTATCTATCTTCCTTTTATCGGCATGTTCATGCTAACTCATTCTTTTGTCACCGGCGCTTGATCCTGGAGTTTTACTTCATTTTTCAAAATCTTCTAGGCTAAATACATAACGTGTGTCGATCCGATGCTTGTGATTATAATTTGGTTCTCAGCATAGCTATATGAGACTTATCATGAGTGGAGTATGGTTAATGCTATCCATTTCATCCTCCAAATGATGGCGTATATCTCCTGTGATATGAGTTATACCGTGATCATATCTTTATCATATTCAAGTATCTTTGCCAATCCGGAGTTTTTTCTTAAGGCACTGCGGTGGTCTATCCGCTATTCGTCATGCTTCACATCCTTTTTGAACTCCATATCTGCAAAATCCTCTTGGATACGAGGGAATTTCATCTTTTCATCTCTGATAACTTTGCTTAATGTATGAGTTATCATCGCTTCTTATCTGATATCTCTTCATGTAACCGGTGATTCGATCGACAATGTGAACCAGACGTCATCTCTTTTCTTTCTCGGAGGACCATATAATCTATTCTGCCAGTGCATCTCTTTCAACACGAACCCGTGCTCTTAATGTTGATCTTTCAAAAGAGCGTTGACCTCAGAGAGTGTTTCGAGCATTTATTCGTTTCTCTCGCCTCTTGAACTCGGTATTCTGGGAATATCTTGTTAATACATGGTGGTATATGTTGATAATATGCTTGCCTATTCTATATCAATGGAAGGACATGGAGGATCAACTGTGTCTCTTTCTCTCAAGCTTCGTGAACACTGCCTGTGTTCAAAGTTCTCAAAGTGTAATTCTGGCTTTTTGAAGTCACCTATCTCGACCACGTCCTTCTGCTAAATACATCACTTCAATTTTTGGAATTAGCAAGCCCATTGTTAATTCCATCCTCCATCTTCAACCAATCCGGAGTTTTTCCTTGTTGGCAAGTTATCATTAGCGTTTCGCCGAAGTTTCCTCAAGACTGCTAAATCTCTTGCAATCATTTCAAGAAGAGCATGGAGTTCTTTTCACCTCTGTCTCGTCAAGTAATCTTTTGAGACCCTCTCGTTCTATCGTCTATGCTCAATCCACCGGAGTCCATGAAGACTTTTCAGATCTTTTGTAATCCTTCTGTTCAAGTTGGTGCTATCTTTTTCTCTACCTGTTGAATCTTGCAGCTGTTCTCCATAATCTTTCTTCATATCCTTTCCGGTGTTTTGGGATCTTCCGACACGATGACAACATCATCATCTTTATCTATCTTGGATCCGGTGAATCGTTGCATCAATCTTTGTTTTCTTACGCAGTTCCATGAGTTCTTTTTGTCTAGGTCTTCAGTCTGTCTTGGGAGTTGGGTTGGATGATTTTCTTATTTCATGTGCGGAGTAATGCTTTGAGTGCGGGATGGAGTTGCTATCATACCACTACCCTTATCATTCGCTTTGTATATTGAATTGGTGAATTAATGCAACTTCACTCATTCCACGGAAGTTAGAAGTGGCCTTTATCCCTCGATACTTTTACTTCCACCCTTGTCTTTCCGGAGTGCTCTCTCGAAGAAAATAATCAATAATCTCTTGTTGGTGATCTCGTCTTTTCCTACACGAAGCAAATCTTAAATTATCTGGTGGAAGCAAATGCTTTTATCTTCTCAGTTACTCTTCATTCTACCGGAGCACCACATCGTCAATCAAGAAGGATGGAAGATATATCTGACTTCCTTTTGTCAATCCTTACTCTGTTGGTAAAGCCAATTAAGGTTGATGCCATCAATCGAAAAATCTTTTCCACATCCAACTTCTTCCTCAAGTTTCCACCATAATCTAGCGTAACCTCCGTCTCTAGAAGATATATCCGTGCACCCCAATTGCGTGATCTTTGGTTCTTACCATTGCAACAAGAATCTAATCCGACAATGTCTAACTAAATCTTTCCATTGATATCAAGGAACTCTATTGTTTGAAGGCGATATTGTTTCCGAACTTCTTTTCCCAAATCCAAGAGAAGAAACAATGCTATTTTCATAGTGGTTGATAACTTCTAAAAATTCATTCTTTTTCTTCCGGTGAGACAAAGCTTCATCTTCTCTTGTATCTGTAAATCTTTAATCTTAATGATGTGTCGTTTCTTTCTCCCTGATACATCGTCCTTTCTATTTCTTTCACAAGTGGTTCTATTATTTTATCATGTTTCTCGAGAAAACCGGAGCTATGTTCATCCTATCCTTCTTGTCTCATGACAACCCTTCAATTCTTCTAACCCTTTGTGTCTCAAGCAAAACGCAAGGCTCGCAACAAGTCTAGCAAGTTTGCAAGGTGTAGTGGTCGCACCATTCCGTTGTTCATCAACTCAGGAACATGAGGGTCACCTTCGTTCCGAACACCCGCCTCTCCTTGTGTTGGTTTCTTTTTCCTAGGAATCTCGGGGCAAGATTCTTGTTTAGTGGGGGAGAGTTGTAGCATCCCAATTGTCTAACAATTGCAATGCTACTAGCCTAGTCTATATATATGCTACCTTCCTACATATAGTTGTTGCATCATAATTATATCATGCTCATGTCATCATGCCACCTTGCATTTGAGCATCATATAAAACCCTTTTCTTTTGGATCTTGTCTCATATGCATTTATCAATTGTATTTGGTTCTTAATAAATTGTATTTGGTTCTTGATAAATGCTTGATGCCCAAGTTGAGTTGGGGCCATATCTTTTCTTGACTTCATCACCTTTTTCCTTTGTCACCACCTTAAATTCCACCATCCAAACTACATGTGGGCAGTTGCATCTCTTTTGGTTTTTTCTAGCTCACATCTAGTAAGATGGATCCACTTATATACCGCATGCCCCATTGATGTCTATTATTGTTTCCACAACAGAAATAATGTTGGCACACATGTGGAGGGTGCTTATATCCTCATGTGGTCTGTTGAATATATGGTCATGTTTAAATAGAAATGGGACCAAATAAACATCTAGTAGCTCACACACACTAGCGTGTTCCATTCTTACTCAAATATGCCTCTTCGACTCTAGTTGTTTTCACAACAAACCATGGTTTATTATGACTCATGCATGTCCCATGCAAGAATTCCACCAACTTGCCCCTTCTTGTTTTCTTTTAAGCGATTCAAGTTCAGATCAAGCAAGCCTTTTCATTTGTATCTACCTAGCTATCTATCCTACCATCTACTCCACTCTGCCTCCCTCTTAGTTGTTTTTGCTTTGTCTATGTTTTCCAAGCCACACCTGATGGTTAAACTTTTGTAAACAAACAAACAAATTAGATAACAATTTGAATCAGTTTTTCTTAAAGAGAAGAAGAGGCCCACCTGTAGCCTTCCTGGCCTGACCCAGCGCAGCCCAGGTCCAGCTGCAACCCCCTCTCGGCCTGTATCGTTTTAGAGCAGAGGAGGCCGATGCCGTTTTCCTGTTCTTCTTCTTCCGTTTACCTTCCTCTCTGTGCAACTCACGGCAGCAGCAGGTACCCGTCCCGCCTCCGTCTGCCTCGTCTCCACCTCGCGCCGTCCACGTGCTGCACGCTCTTCTTATCCCCTTTGAGCCAAGAACCCTAGCTCACCTTCTTCTTCCATCTTTGTCGTGCCACCGCCGCCACCATGGCTGCAGGAGTGCACTCCTGACCGCGGTCTCTACAGTCGCTGCCGGAGCAAGCTGAGCGGCGGAGGAGTGTCCCCGGCCTCTTCTACTACAAACCCGGAGCCGCTAGGGAGCGCCACCGTGGCTTCTTCTTCCCGGTATGTACTGAGCTTGGCCATCAGCCATTGCCGCCGTCTGGCGCCATCTTCCTTGATTCTGGTGGGAATCGGGCGAGGCAAGCACTAACCCCTTCCTTCCTCTGTCTTTGCATCAATCGCTCCTTAGATCGGTGTGCCCGCTTCTAGAATGTAGCAGCAGCTGGCCACACGTGTTTTGCCTGACGGACGAACAGCAACAGCCCCGCGTCTTTGTCTCTGAACCGGTCCGTCGAGTAAGCCGTAGACCCCTCTGTTCTTCATGTTTTCCCGTTGTTGTAGGCCTCCCCTTAGGAAACTCCAAATACCGAAATCGTAGCCCTATCTACCCTCTTTCGAACTAGCTAGGCCACGGTCAATTAGGTTCAGTAACGCAGTAGTAATCATCCTTGCAAGATCGCTTCAGCTCAGTAGTTACCTGACAAAATCCGGTCCGCGCCGGACGTGTTTTTCGCCTCTGTTCATCGCGAGATCCCGGCCTGCATAGTCCTCCTCTGAAAAACTCGCTCAAATGAAAGTTGTACATCTTGTTGCCCTCTTCAACTTTGTTTTTTGTGCCATCTCCAAATTCCCAGCGGGTTCATAGAAATCTTCATCCAAAGATCTGCCCAGCTAGCCGTTTTTCGCGGATCAAACAGTCGAGCTTCAGATAGCACACAGCAGATTCTTCACGATTTTGCAAATAGGCCCCTAGGCTTTTTCTCTTCCCAAAACACAGCCCTCTGCTTAGCCACGTGTCGACGCCCAGCTCGTCTGCACGCGTGTGGGTCCGCACGCCACGGGTCCCACCTGTCAATCTCACCGGCTAGCTAACCCCACGGTGCGAAAAGAACCAAGCGGAGCCGTTGCGCTATTTCTGCCAGCTCAGCGCCAGGTTAAAGGATGGCTAGCATGCCTATGGGTGTAAAAGCCCCGGGTTCATTTTCGTTTTGTAAAAGGAATTTCAGGAAAAGTTTAATATGTTTCAATATCCAGAAATTAATAACTTTTGTTTGGTAAATCCCAATAATACAAATAATATATGTTTTTGAATCAGAAAAATGTGAGGAATTCAAATATGCCATCCAAAATAATGTTTGAATAATTTAAATTTCGAAATTGTTTAAATTGCAATAAAAATGCCTTTTCTTAATTAATTAATAACTTTAATTCTATAACTCTAAATTTGATAAATAATATATCTAAATCGATCAGCGCGACGAGCCTGTTCTGTTTATGCGTTCCTTGATATGAATTGCAGCATGCATCATATAAATATTAAGTGGACAGCAAGTTATATGGGAGCAAAATATGACTAAAAACTTAATAAAATGTTTTATTCTTGTACCCCACACCTCACCCATGCCATGCTATGTTATTGCCATGTAAATTGTGCATCATTCATCATGGCATTCTTAGTTGCTTGTCGCATTTTATTTATATGCTTGTGTACTTTATTTATGTTGGCCCTTGTTTGTTTGGTTCATCTTTCGAATAGACGCCGAGTAGGGGAATTATCAGGAATCCCAGAAGTACTACCCAGATCCATCCCTCGCTTTAACTGAGCTGCCAGGCAAGCACTACCACATGCTTGCATACATATAGTACCTATTGCCTCTATCTTATTCTTGCATCATTGAGTCGTGAATGCATTAAATTGAATCCCAAGTACTGCATAGCCTTTACTTTAAACCCCACCGAGCTTGTTCCTCTATCCCATGAGCCATTACTATAGGACTTGTTTGAGCCATGCGAGTCGTAGAACAACACGTGTAGGGTATGTGAGAGTCTGATAGATAACGAGGTACCTAAACAACTTAACCTGAGTAGTATGGGATAACTAATGAAAGAGGCACCGGTGGGCAATATCTGTCATTTGGTTTTTATGTCCACTTGTGTCCCGTAGGACCCTGAGTACTTGATTCCTGTTCCTTGACTATTCGCACTATCCACATCCGGGAGGCCTTATGGACCCCCATGAGCCAGAGCTTGATTCGTTTCTATTTCTTGGGGCCACAAACTAGTTTGGGGTTTTATTTACTATCCTGTACTTATGCCATGTTACTGTTTTATTAAGATTGTGCGTGGAGCACCTGTACTGTTTAGGATTGCGGAGTGTTTTCGCGGTATCGACAAGCCTAGTCACATTTTCGGGTTCCCAGTCGTTTATAGCCATTGGCGCAAACCTTGGGTCCGTCTCGGAGCCGGCCAACTTCGTTGCGGGTAGCTTAATAGGGTGGCCCCCTGAAATATTTTATGAATCCTGTGATTGCTTTGTCGTGAAAGCCTCATTGGGTTTTGAGTTGGTTTTTCCGAGGTTGATCGAGTGTGTGTTGCTATTTGTGCACCCCTGTAGGGTAAATCTTTCTGAAAGCCGTGTCCGCAGTTATGGACGACTTGGAGCACATTATCTCAATCATAGACAAGCATAACTAAAGTAGTGCTATAAATTTGACCTAATATGTGACTAGTAATTAGATTCAACTATAACGGAATGGATATTAAAAATGCCAACAACTGGTGGAGCTGGGTTGTTTTGTGACATGCTATACCTGCCTAGTAAGTATTGCAACTCCAATGGAATGTAATAAAAGTGCCAACAACTGCTGGGTTTTGGGATTCCTCGAGACAATTATATCTGACTAGTAAATGTTCCAACTATAACAGAATGATAATTAAACTGCGCACTACTTATGCTTCAAGATGACTCATGCTATCTATACCTGACTAGTAAGTGCTGAAACTATAATGGAATGAATAAAACTCCAACTGTGTTAGTTCCTCGGTTGACTTCCTCGTTTGGTCTCGAGGGGGAATATCAGGATGGGTATGATTGGTGTTAGTATAAGGTTGGTTCCGAATAGGTCTTTCTTATCTCTCTCTAATAGCCGACAGTTAATCGAGTCTCTATAGGTTGTTTAGTGCATCTTTGCTGCGCTTGATCCACCATACCTATGTAGGCGAGAGCCGCCAAATTCTAGCCTCGGCGTGTACTGGCCTCAGTACTGATGCTCCTCTTTTTCCCTTCGCCCTTTGTCGGCACCCCTTTTGTTTTAGCAGGTTTGAGATCGACGTTGTTAGCAGGGTTACCCTTCCGGCTTAGCCTGGGCAGGGTTATGGACGCCATTGGTTATTCTTCAGGGCACTTAGCCCCATTTGCATCTTGTCCGTAGTCGGAAGCTGTAACATTTTCAAGGTGATTTGGATCTTTGTATTGTATATCTGTATTCTTGACTCGTTGAGTCGTTGTTGTATATATATCTGTTCTATGGGTCCCATCGAGGACTGTTGTGTAATGGTATTACTTTGTTTTCCACCCGCACGAAAGTGCCTGGTGGGCGTCCTTGAATCATTTCTATGCGGGTATGGCAAAAAGGGCTAAAGCTTGCATAGGGTCGATTCGAGGGTGTTACAGAGTGGTTCTTATTTTACTATAACTTGAAGATAGGGACGATTTGAGGGTGTTACAGAGTGGTATCAGAGCTCAGCAGTTGCGATACCCCACTGGTCCAGCCTGTAGGATAACCTAGCTAACAGCCGAAGTAGAGTGTTAAAACTATTTTGGAAAATAGGTTGGATAGATCTGATTAGGTCTGCCTTTACTCCTTACCGCTCTACTGTTCTCCTCTTACCTCTACGTGTTTTGAATCTGCTCTCTTCCCTTTCTTCGAGTCCAGGAATTCTCGTTGTTGGGTTTCCGTCGTACCTTCAGGTTATCGCTTCCTTCTTTGGTAACGGTGCCTCTACATCCTGTCTTCATGCTATCTGAGGAATCCTTCATCTGTTGGACTTCTCTCTGTTCCTTCTTGTGCCTTCTGGTGTTTTCCGACGCGACGACATCAGCTACGCCAGATCCGATGCAGATTCTAGATCACTCCTTTCATTCCAAACCTCGATTGTCGAGATCTTTAGTCTAATTCCGAGGGTTGGTTGCATGATTCTCCGATTCGTGTGCAGAGTAATGGTTTGGGTGCACGATGGACTAATCACCATCCAACTACTCTTATCATTCGCTTTTGTATATTGAATCGATGGATCCAGCAATTTTACTCCGTCCACGGAAGCTAGAGGTGGCTTTATTTGTTGATACCTTTACCTTCCTCCTTTGCTTATCCAGAGTGTTCTCTCGACGGATGGGAGCAACGACACGTTATTGGTGGTGTCACCGATTTCAAGATGGATCAAGAATCATTGTTAGTGGTGTCGCGGGGATCTACACGAAGCGAGAAGATTCAGATTGTCGGCCTTCTTCCGGTACCATGAGGCGGATCTCGAGGGTGAGATCCATTGTTAGTGGTGTCGAATTGTAGCACCCCGCTAAAACCACTACTAGAAAATCGCTGTGTTTTTGTGTTGCGCATCATCATGACCGCATGCTCATGTCATCATGCCACATTGCATTTGGGCATCATATTAAATCTTGCCTTTTATTATTGGCTTGCATTTGTTCCTATCCATTATACATGTCTTTGATTTTGGGTTCGTACTAAATTGTATTTGATTTTTGATATATGCTAAGTGCCCAATTTGATCTGAGGGCATATCTCTTCATTTTCATTTCCATCACTAACATGTTGCTACATCTGGTCCATATGAATTCTCTCCATATTCCACCACACATGGTACCATATGGGTTTCTTCGATTTGCTTGGATTTAATTATGCCATGTGTATTTGTGTGGATCCTTGCCATCATATCTTATCCATATTATCTTGCCTAAAATATACCATACATTGTCCATATGGGTTCTTATTTATTTGCTTTGGATTTAAATCATGCCCATAGGAATGTGTGGTTTATCCATTCAAGTTTGTTCTATTTAAATCCTAGTGCTCTTGTCTCTATCTATCTACACCATCTTCCTGTGTACCGTTCTTCTTGTTTAGAATTCTTTGAGCTTTTCTTTTGTTTAAATCCTAAAAGTAACCTCATTGCTTCTCTCATTGGTTCAAACCATATCATGCATTTTTTCGTGCCTTCACTCTCACAAGACCATCTTGCACCTCAAGGTCAACTTATTGCGTCTCAAGATTCGACAAGCTCCTCCCAAGATCTTCATGTTTATGACTCTCCAAGATCAAGTCTACCTCAAGTTGATCAAGCTCCACCCCTCCAAGTTGTTGAAGCTCCTCATGGCAATGACTCTCAAGGTCAAGTTGAAGAAGGTCAAGTTCACAATGACCAAGGCCAAGCAAGTGTCTCTCCGCCAAATGATGGTGTCTCTCCCTCGGTTGATGTTGATGAAGATAGTGATCAAGTTCGTTCATATAGTCAAGGAGGGCACTCGAACCATGGTGATGATCAAGTGGTTGCTCAAGAATCTCATCTTGAGACCCAAGCTCGGCGTCAAGCATACCGTCTCGCCAAACTCATCAAAGATGGACATATCCTTGATAATGTTTATGGACATTTCAATAGGGGCTCCACTACTAGGAGACAACTAACCTCTTTTAGTTCTCATCATGCGTTTATATCTCATGTTGAGCCCCAAAAGGTCTTCGAAGATCTTGAAGATGATGATTGGATCGATGCTATGAACGAAGAACTCCACAACTTCAAGAGGAACAAGGTGTGGACTCTTGTGAAGAGACCCAAAGATTGTCAAAATATGATTGGGACCAAGTGGATCTTCAAGAACAAGAAGGATGCAAATGGTATAGTCGTCCGCAACAAAGCAAGGTTAGTTTCCCAAGGATACTCTCAAGTTGAGGGCATAGACTATGGTGAAACTTATGCTCCCGTTGCCCGTCTAGAATCCATTCGCATGCTTCTTGCCTTTGCTACCCATCATAACTTCAAGTTGCAACAAATGGATGTCAAGAGTGCTTTTCTTAATGGTCCCTTAAAAGAATTGGTGTATGTCAAGCAACCTCCAGGCTTTGAGGACCCCCTCTTCCTGGACCATGTCTACAAGCTCAATAAGGCACTATATGGTCTCAAGCAATCCCCACGTGCTTGGTATGAGTGCCTTAGAGAGCTTTTGCTAGACCGTAGTTTCGAAGTAGGCCTCATTGATCCCACTCTTTTTACTAAGAAAGTTGGAGGAAACTTGTTCATTTGCCAAATCTATGTTGATGACATTATTTTTGGGTCTACTAACAAAGCTTTCAATGAGGATTTTGCTAAGCTCATGACCGACCGCTTTGAGATGTCTATGATGGTGGAGTTAGAATTCTTTCTTGGCTTCGAAGTCAAGCAATTGAGGAAAGGGACTTTCATCAACCAAGCTAAATATGTCCAAGATATGCTCAAGAAGTTCAACCTTGATCAAGTAAATGGAGTCAAAACTCCCATGCCCACAAAGGTTAATCTTGATCTTGATCCCAAGGGTAAGGATGAGGATCAAAAACTTTATCGCTCGATGATTGGTTCTCTACTCTATCTTTGTGCATCTCGACCGAATATTATGTGGAGTGTGGGTATGTGTGCAAGATTTCAAGCCGCGCCAAAGGAAAGCCACATGGTGGCGGTCAAGAGAATCTTTCAATATTTGGTTCATACCCCTAACTTTGGGCTGTGGTACCCAAAGGGGGCCAGCTTTGATCTCATTGGTAACACGGATTTGGATTGGGCAGGAGACAAAGTGGAGAGGAAGTCTACCTCCGGTGCTTGTCAATTTCTTGGGAGGTCTTTGATGTGTTGGTCCTCGAAGAAGCAAAACTGCGTGTCTTTGTCCACTGCTGAAGCTGAGTACATCTCCGCCGCGAGTTGTTGTGCTCAATTTCTATGGATTGTAGCACCCCGCTAAAACCACTACTAGAAAATCGCTGTGTTTTTGTGTTGCGCATCATCATGACCGCATGCTCATGTCATCATGCCACATTGCATTTGGGCATCATATTAAATCTTGCCTTTTATTATTGGCTTGCATTTGTTCCTATCCATTATACATGTCTTTGATTTTGGGTTCGTACTAAATTGTATTTGATTTTTGATATATGCTAAGTGCCCAATTTGAGCTGAGGGCATATCTCTTCATTTTCATTTCCATCACTAACATGTTGCTACATCTGGTCCATATGAATTCTCTCCATATTCCACCACACATGGTACCATATGGGTTTCTTCGATTTGCTTGGATTTAATTATGCCATATGTATTTGTGTGGATCCTTGCCATCATACCTTATCCATATTATCTTGCCTAAAATATACCATACATTGTCTATATGGGTTCTTATTTATTTGCTTTGGATTTAAATCATGCCCATAGGAATGTGTGGTTTATCCATTCAAGTTTGTTCTATTTAAATCCTAGTGCTCTTGTCTCTATCTATCTACACCATCTTCCTGTGTACCGTTCTTCTTGTTCAGAATTTTTTGAGCTTTTCTTTTGTTTAAATCCTAAAAGTAACCTCATTGCCTCTCTCATTGGTTCAAACCATATCATGCATTTTTTTCGTGCATTCTCCTAAGCCTAAGAGCATTTTTGTAAATACCGTATTTTATTTTCTAAAATATCCGTACGGTATAATATATATTAAGCCGTCATCTCTCTTTGTTATTTTAAAACAAAACAATATTTTTTGGTCTGTTACGTGACCATAAAAGTTTTTCTTATTTTACTAAAAATAAAACAGGCAAAAAGCCCGTCTAAAATTTTGGCCCAAAACTAGTCCCATCTAGTCTACTTTGGATTATATAAATAGTCTATTCCCCTTCTTCTTTCTCCCCAAACCCTAGCCCCAAAATATCTGAGATCCAGATCTGAGAAAAATGTCCCTCTTCTTCTTGCTAAATTCCACCTACCCACTCTTCCGTGTGCCGCCGTGTTGCTCATGTTCCTGTGGCCATTCGTGGGTGTGCATGACATCCATCGGCCGGTGTGCAATGCCACCGTACCCATCGATCCATTAAACTCCATGCCACCTTGGCTCTTCGTACAAGCTAGCAGCCACCAAGCGCAGCAGCACAGCGCGTGCCCTTGCCCCTTGCTCCTCCCGCTCACGCACAGGAGCCTGGCAACCAGGTACTTGGTAGCCGCGCTGCTCCCTTGTCCTGCGCGTGTGCACCAGCCAGCCGCGCCAGCTTCTTTTTCTTTTTTTTCTTTTCTCCCCGGGCTGCGCAAACTCAGGTACATCGTGTATCTGACTTTTATTTCCGATTTATCGCATCGGCATCAAGTGCGCCAAGCTTCGGTACCTATCCTGTTGATATTGTTTTGTGTTGAGCGGCCCTTCTGTCCGTCAGGTGTTCGCCGAAATGTGTATAGGAGTTTTGCTTCTGTTTTTCAACGTAATCTATCACAGCGATGTTCCGTGGGTCTTTTACTTTCACCAAGATGATCATCACTTTGTCACACGACACTGGTACTTGCCGTCCAATGATGCCGCCCTGTCGATACGTCCCCTTCCGTGATGCCGGATATTATCTATTTTTCACCTATAACTTAAAGATGGCTTCTTCGACTCTGATCCGAGCCGTGAGACCTCAACCCTATCATATTTTCTATAAAATGAGATATATCTTGTTGCATATAATCATACATGCTTGCAATACATATGTTGTAGTTTGGGGTACTTTGTCGACTCACCTAATAATTAAATATGGAGTCCATATGTCGGCTTTTCTAGTCTTATAATGGCTCAATTTAAATTGCGTAGCGAACCGATGCCATGATTTGCCTTGTTAATACAACATTTAAATTGCGGGTTTTCTAAATAACTTGAACCGTTTAATTAAATGTCGGGACCCCGGTTCCGCTTTAATACCGCTTAATTGCAATCAAGATTCGCATCATATCATAATCATGCCTGATCTTCTGCCGTAGTATTAAATATTGCATCCGGTGTTTCTTCTAGTGTTTGCTTCTTCGCGAATTAGGCCGATGAGTTGATGCGAGTATCGACAAGTTCTTCGGATATGATCCGTCGGCAGTGTTTCCAAGGCGAGCATCTCTCCCCCTTTCTACCTATTTTGCGTTTACAGTCTTTATTTCCTCCTGTTGATCTATTGCTATCTGTGTCGCTATGCTTTAGTTTCCGTGCACCATTTATACTCCTTGCAGCCTCTATATTGCCATGGACACATCCTATTGCCTATTGTTTGATAGATAGTCGGCCCTACGAGTCGTAGTTGCTTGCTTCTGTGTTGCTTCGCGTCGTTGTCGTTCCACCATTGACGGCTTGGCCTGGGCAGGGTTATGGACGCCATTGGTTATTCTTCAGGGCTCTTAGCCCCATTTGCATCTTGTCTGTAGTCGGACGCTCTATCGTTTTGGGATTCCTCAGGACAATTATATCTGACTAGTAAATGTTCCAACTACAACGGAATGTTAACTAAAACTGCCCACTACTTATACTATCAGGATGACTCATGCTATATATCTGACTAGTAAATGCTGCAACTATAATGGAATGAGTAAAACTGCCCACTGTGTGAGTTCCTTGGTCCGACTTCCTCGTTTGGTCTCGAGGGGGAAATACTAGAATGGGTATGTTTGGTGTTAGTATCAGGTAGGATCCAAATTGGTCTTTCTTACCCATCTCTAATAGCCGCCAGTGATACCGAGTCTCTATAGGTTGTTTAGTGCCGTTGCGTTGCCGCTTTAGTCCATCATACCTATGTAGGCGAGGACCGCCGAATTCTAGCCTCGCTGCAATCGGCCTCGATCGATGCTCCTCTTTTTCCTTTGCCCTTTGCCGGCACCCCCTTTTTTTAGCAGGTTTGAGATCGACGTCGTTAGCAGGGTTACCCTTCCGGCTTGGCCTGGGCAGGGTTATGGACGCCATTGGTTATTCTTCAGGGCTCTTAGCCCCATTTGCATCTTGTCCGTAGTCGGACGTTGTATCGCTTTCAAGGTGATTTGGATCTTTGTATTGTATATCTGTATTCTTGACTCCTTGAGTCGTTGTTGTATATATATCTGTTCTGTGGGTCCCATCGAGGACTATTGTGTAATGGTATTACTTCGTTTTCCACCCGCACGAAAGTGCCTGGTGGGCGTCCTTGAATCGTTTCTATGCGGGTTTGGCGGAAAGGGCTAAAACTTGCATAGGGCCGATTCAAGGGTGTTACAGATTGGTATCAGAGCCATCCCGCCCTTCAGGGTCTCAGCCAAATGGTCGTTGTCAGTCTAGCAAATATTTTTGGTAGCTATGTATACTAGGGAAAAACAAAAACGTGAGAGTAGAACTGCTTCCACTTTTCTTCTTACCTACCCACCCACCCTTTTCTGGTAAGAAAGTGTAACGTTTTCAATCCTCTTCTAAAAATTCAAACTAGGATTCACGTGTTCTGGGTTCCGTAGTACCATAGAAAGTGTGTGTGTGTGTGTGTGTGTAATTCTTTGTCTATCTGTTGCATCCAACTTGTTGTCGCTATCTACCTTTTGGTTATCAACTGTTGGTACATTCCATACCGACAGGCTTTTGTAAAACCAACGCGATCTATCCGACTCTGTGTTAACCGGTGCCATCTTGATAAGGGTGTTCTTCCTTCCAGCATGCTTTCACAGAATGTGGAGTTGCTAATCTCTATCTGATAAGTGGGTTTGCGCATCTATTGGTAATTTAATGCCGAAAAATGCGGAAATTTTTTCTTTGATACATCTGTGTTTCCACACTCCTCTTCAGTCGTGTGTGAAACATTATCTATCTTCCTTTTATCGGCATGTTCATGCTAACTCATTCTTTTGTCACCGACGCTTGATCCTGGAGTTTTACTTCATTTTTCAAAATCTTCTAGGCTAAATACATAACGTGTGTCGATCCGATGCTTGTGATTATAATTTGGTTCTCGGCATAGCTATATGAGACTTATCATGAGTGGAGTATGGTTAATGCTATCCATTTCATCCTCCAAATGATGGCGTATATCTCCTGTGATTTGAGTTATACCGTGATCATATCTTTATCATATTCAAGTATCTTTGCCAATCCGGAGTTTTTTCTTAAAGGCACCAAGTGGTCTATCCGCTATTCGTCATGCTTCACATCCTTTTTGAACTCCATATCTGCAAAATCCTCTTGGATACGAGGGAATTTCATCTTTTCATCTCTGATAACTTTGCTTAATGTATGAGTTATCATCGCTTCTTATCCGATATCTCTTCATGTAACCGGTGATTCGATCGACAATGTGAACCAGACGTCATCTCTTTTCTTTCTCGGAGGACCAGATACTCTATTCTGCCAGTGCATCCCTTTCAACACGAACCCGTGCTCTTAATGTTGATCTTTCAAAAGAGCGTTGACCTCAGAGAGTGTTTCGAGCATTTGTTTGTTTCTCTCGCCTCTTGAACTCGGTATTCTAGGAATATCTTGTTAATACATGGTGGTATATGTTGATAATATGCTTGCCTATTCTATATCAATGGAAGGACATGGAAGATCAACTGTGTCTCTTTCTCTCAAGCTTCGTGAACACTGCCTGTGTGCAAAGTTCTCAAAGTGTCGTGGTGGTGTCACGGCAGATGCCATGGATAGGCTAAAGATGGGGACTAATATGTGCTAGGGGTGTCCAGGGAGGGATAGCAGAGTGATTCTCTACACAGAAGCTTTGTATCGATGTTCAGTCTCCAAGATTACAAGTGCTCCTCGAGCTGTATTGACAAGAGGAGGAAGAAGAAACTCTCTTACTCTTGCCTATTAACTAGCCCAAGAACCCTAGACCCACAAGTGTTTTCCTTGCTATGTATCTGAAAAGACCCAACCCCCTTACCAGAACCCCAACCCCCCTTATATAGGGGTGGTTCGGTCCTGGCCTAGGGCATACGTGGAGGCATATTCCTAAGAATATGCCTCCTCCCAAAGTAGTAACCCGACAGGGGTGCTTTTCCCCGCGTCACTCTTGCTTTAGCGACGTTGCCTCTGCGGCGCCTGCGTCAGCCGACGTGAGCGTCGTCACCCTTGTCGGCCACGATCCGGTGGTCCTGCCCTTGCTTTATTCGCTCATCCAGTATGCACCGGGCCTTCTTTTTGACCAGAGATATTCCTTCCTTCTCCTAGAAGCCAAACAAGGATCCGGATCACAGTTGATCCGGCCACACCTGTTCCTGCACATAAGCTAGACAAGTGTCTCCGACTTACTCCTTGAGTCGGACGAGACAATGTTAGGAGACCCCCTGGTCTGGGTTACTCCGTGATCCGGCCTGCCTTGAGGTGACTCGGCCAGCATCCGCTTTGACCTTGCCGACCCTCGGCTAACTCGGCCCTTATACCCCGGAGTGACCCTACCCGGGGTTATCCCCCCAACATTAGTCCCCGAAGCTGGTGCGGCCTTAGCGGCCTTGGTCGCTAAGGCCACATCAGGTTCATTCGTATCTAAGCTTCGGACATTTAGCTCCGGGTTAACTTTTTGTCTCGGATTATATGGATTTACGTTCCCTTCGCACGCTCCAAGTTTTCACTTGCCGGCCGGGTCACCACTTGGGCTCGGATCCTATGGTTTTACTTTCCCTCTACACAGTTCAAGTTTTCACTTGTCGGCCGGGTTACCATCGTGGCTCGGATTCGGGCCTTGCTTCCTTCTCTCGTACGCCAACCCATGTAACGGTTAATCATTACGTTGCCTTATTTTAAGGGCCTGCGCAGTAACCGCCACAGTAAATGTCAGTGATTACTGTGCGGGGGTTACGTCACGTCTGTCTCCTTGTTTACCGCAACCGCACGTCGCGCCATGGGATCACATTTACTCTGTGGCCCCCGGTGTGGCTTCTCTCTGATTGGTCGATGCTGGTGATACACGGCCACACCGTGTGGTTTTCCAGCGCAGCACGATTCCACTCGTTGATGACTGGGGGCGGTTAAATAGGGGAGGGGCACGATCCTTAGAACTTTTCCATCTCCGCGCCCCCTCGCCCATTCCTCTTCTTCTTCCTCGCAACCACGCCGCCGCCAGTGCCCGTTGCAGCAGCGCCGCCGCCGCACCTTCTCCATTCCTCCACACCGCAGTCACCGCTGCACCTCTGTTTAGCCACGGGTCCTTGTTAGTCTAGACCGCAGAGCCCCGCCGCCACCAGCTCCAGCGAGGACAGCGGAATCGAAATGACGGAGGAGGAGCTCATCGTCGTTGAGCAGGAGATGGAGGAGGACGCCGGCGCGGCGGACCGCGGCGCGTGGGCCGGCTCCTGGGTCTGCGAGGACGACATCGACTGGCTCTACCGGACCCGGCACATTTCCGCCGGCGTCGCCGTCTCCCCCTCCTCGAGTTGGCCCTCACCCAATCCGGGTGAGTTCGTTGTTTTCCTATCCCATTTCCAACGGGATTTGGGCTTCAGTGAGTGATTTCTTCCGGATCGGATCCGGACCTATCACCGCAACCACATCATCTCCGGTGAACGCCATCACCTCTCGTCGCTGCTTTCTTCGATCGAGGGCTACACCGGGCTATGGCCTACGAAGGAGCTATGGATCCGGTTCTTCGGCCTCCGCCGCAACGTCATCCCCAACATCCACGTCGAGTCGGAGGACAAGCAGCTAACTTAGTTCGGAGCTGCCTCAATCTCGCCCCGGAGGTATTCAATCTTTCCCCGGGTCACCGGGCTTGACTCCTGCAAAGGATGGGCCCGGACCTTCTTCTACGTCCGGAACGAAGGCACGAAAGATTTGATCTGGTTGCTGCCCTACGCTCCGGGTCCCCCTAACACGGATTTCTGGGAGGAGGTTGCCAAGAAACCTACGGCTCTGGCCAACCAAGTGAACAAAAGGTTTGCAGAGCTGAAGAAGCTCGGATTGCGCAACGAGGATGCCATGATCACATTCGCGCAACCGAATCTCTCCCTTCACCGTGCACTCACAAGTTGTGCCATATGAGCTTCAACATGACCCCAACCGAACCTCCTCGTTCGAGTTGAGCAATACGGAGATCTTCCGCCGGGTCAAGGCTCTTTTCACCACCCATAAGGACTTCTCCGCCGAATGGACATGGGGAATCGAGCATTACTGCCGTGACAGGCTCCCTCCCGCGGTAAGCTTCGCGGGGTAAACTTATTTCGGATCAATTTCATGTCGGTTCTTATCATAATTCTGACTTTGCTCCTTGTGCTTTTTTCTCAGCTGTTTCTCCAGCAAACCCTCGAGGATGGCCCGGATCCGACCCTTAAGTGGGCCCCGGACCGAGAAATTCTAGATGAGGAGGAGCCGGACCAGGAGATGTTCCTCCCCACACCCGATGCCACCAGACGACCCAGTGGTAAATTCTCTTCTCTTAGAGATTGGCCCGACGATGAGGATGACTCGGATATCGATGTGATTGAACCCGTTGAGGCTGTCCCTCTTTCTTTTGCCTTCCTGGCATCAGCTAACCCCGGTGGGCACATCCACGAGGATTCTCCACTTGCCACGGGCGAGCCTGTTCCGGTGTCGTCAAAGAAGAAGCGCGGATCCACGTCGAGTTCTTCTTCCGAACCTTCTCAGCCTTCCAAAAGGCAAAAGAAGGCCGGAGACAAGGATGCCTCCAAACGGGTAGGCAAAGCCCCGGCACGGAGGGCCCGGAAACCTAAGGAGGCCGAGACCTCGGATGCGTAAGTTCTTTTTTCACTACGCAACACACTTCTCCCTGCTTCGGGGTAATTTCACTCCTGACATTATGTTCTCTTGCAGGGCTCCTGTGGAGGTCCCTAAGAGCGGATCGAGCATCTCCTCTCCTCCGCGGTCCAGTCCTTCCCCTCCGACGAGTGACAGAGTTACGCCTACCGAGCCCTATTCCGAGGGCTCTGCGCCCGGTTCCAGAGTACCTCCTTCAGAGGGACGCGACCTCGGATCGGGAGGGGTCGGATCGGCCGAGGCAACGGTGTCCGGCACTTCGGCATTGCCACAACCAGCAACTACCAAGTCTACCGCAACTCCTGCACCAGCAGCAGCTCCAGCACTAGCCACCGAACCAGCACCTGTCCCGGCTCCGAAGAAACCAATAGGAGCTCCAGCGCCAGCCACCAAAGCTCCCGTGCCAAGTTCATCTGCCTCGTCCGAGTCATCTCAGGCTCGGCGAGGACCCACTCCAGCGGCTTCCAAGGGCAAATCCACTATGGTCACTTCCTCCCAGCAGGCCAAAGGCAAGTCCACCTCCGTCGAGGCTGGGCAGCGAACCTTGTCGTCGATGCTTCCAAAGAAATCACCAGCAGCGACGGATCCTCCTGCCGAGCCAGCTGATTCGCCGCAGATGGTTCTTCACACTAGTCCGGCTCTTGCCCTGATTGAAAGGAAAGAAGCTCATGCCAAGGGCTTGGTGGCGCCTCACATGCCCACTGGCGAACGGTACCCTCCGAGCCTCATCGAGTTTGTCATGAACTGGAATAAGGCGGAGTTCGTCTACAACGACGATCTCTCGGAAAAGTTCGGCCCAGCTGAATTTTCCGCTCAGATGAATACCGCCGCCAAGGCCATTAACCTCGTTGGGCGTATGATGGAGGTACATCGTTTCTTCTTTACATGCTGTAGATAATAACCATTAGTCCCCGAGCCTCCGGCGGAGTAACTTGTTACTAGGCCGGATGCTCCTTAGAAGATCAACGTAGCTGTATGTAAACTTCAAATATGCAGACACGTAGAGCCGGGTTAAGTTCCGCTTGGCCCGGATCTCATATACTTCGAATATGCACACACCTAGAGCCGGGTTAAGTTCCGCTTGGCCTGGATCTTGCACACTTCGAATATGCATACACCTAGAGCCGGGTTAAGTTCCGCTTGGCCCGGATCTCGTACACTTCGAATATGCACACACCTAGAGCCAGGTTAAGTTCCGCTTGGCCCGGATCTTGTACACTTCGAATATGCACACACCTAGAGCCGGGTTAATTTCCGCTTGGCCCGGATCTTGTACACTTCGAATATGCACACACCTAGAGCCGGGTTAAGTTCCGCTTGGCCCGGATCTTGTACACTTCGAATATGCACACACCTAGAGCCGGGTTAAGTTCCGCTTGGCCCGGATCTTGTACACTTCGAATATGCACACACCTAGAGCCGTCTTAAGTTCCGCTTGGCTCGGATCTTGTACACTTCGAATATGCACACACCTAGAGCCGGGTTAAGTTCCACTTGGCCTGGATCTTGTACACTTCGAATATGCACACACCTAGAGCCGGGTTAAGTTCCGCTTGGCCATGATCTTGTACACTTCGAATATGCACCGAAATAACTTTACACGCCTATGCCTTTGACAGGTAACCACCAACCGTCGGAGCACCGAGTTTTAGCGCCTGCTTGATACCCACAAGATCTTGCGCGCAAAACACATTGCACTTGGCGCGGAGCATGAAAAGAGGGGTAATTTCCTCTCTTAACACCTCGCTGTTTCATTTGTTTCTGCCGGACTAACCTCCTTATTCGGTTTTTTGCAGCTGGGGTGGAGGCTGAAAACAAGATTATGTGGAAAAACTTGGAGGAAATCCGAGGTATGTCCCCTTTCGGCCGACGTCGCTGTGTTTTCCATTCTTTCTTTTTCTTGGCTCGGCAAACATTCACTCCTCGGCTTTGCCGGGTCAACACACTATTTCAGCATCGCTTGAGGATAGTGTGCCCGTGCCTGATGTGATGCTGCATTTTCTCGAACAAGCAGGACAGCATCAAGCCGAGCTAAAGAAGAAGGACGATGAGCTCGCCCTCCTCTGGACCAAGGACGGCGAGATAGCCAAACTCAAGGCCGAGATGGAGAAAATGAAGGCCCAACACAAAACCGAGCTCCAGAAAGTTGGCTAGGACTTCACCGAGGAGCGTGAGCGCTTTACCCTTCAGATCTCCAAGGACCAGGATCTGCTCAAGGAATCCGAAGTCCGGCTTGGGTTGGCGCTTGCCGAGCTTGAACAACTTCGCCAGAGACGCGATAGTTGTATCAAGGAGTTGACCCGGATCCATCGCCATATCTCACGTAAGTTTCTTCTCCTTGCCCGACCCAGTTTTCCGGATTAGCTCATATGCCTTTGCTTCAGCATCCTCCCTTTCCTTATTTTCAGATAACTTTCCGGAGCGTATTGCCATCGCCAGTGCTTCCGTTGCCAAATTCCGCCAAGAGAGGGGTACTCACATCGCTCCTGATGGTGAGAGCATCCCCTTAGACATGGAGGACTTGTTGGTTAGCGTGTCAGATCGGGTGGAAACTATCAAGAACTATGGAAAAGATCTCCTCGACGTTGCGGTCCGGATCTTCAACACATTCTGGCCAAGCAAGGACGCTCCGGAAAGGATCACGCTCCTTGCGGAAAAACTGATGGAGATTGAGACTCAACTTGACCTCTGGAGGGAATCACCGGCGTGCCACGCAGATACCCTTCTCCATCATATCCTTTCATGGTACGAGAAAATCGATCCGAGCCTCCTCACCGCTTGCACCGGATCCAAATGGACCGATGATCCGAATGGGTAGCTGGCGCCAGCTTGTGCCTACCTCATCGAATATTCTCCACCCATGATGGGTTGAGGGCCGAGCTCGAATCCGGCGAGGAGCAGATGGAGAACGTGGAGGATGGGTCGGGCGATGATGGAGAAGATGCTGCTTCGATATTGAAGATGTGATGATGATGCCGAACTTCCTCCTCCCCGCCTCCTTAGTTGAAAAACTTGAAAATTTATCAGATCCCGGTATGCGGGTGCAATTGTATGCTGAATACATAATATTTTGCTACTATGCTTGTATGCGGATTAACTTGGGCGTAGTCCCAAGTTTCATTTTCTTGTTCGTCCAATTCTCCTCGATCTGTGTCTACCTTGATTCGGTTGTACGACTTACGAACCCGAGCCTCAAGAATCGCTTTTAACAATCTTGAGAAACTTTGAGGCTTGGCTCAAAATAATTCAACATAATAGCTTGAAAGTAAATACGGGTTAGTCCGAAAAACAAACATTAGCTGGAATAGGATCGTTTCGTTAGTAGTTTTTCATGTGCTACGCAATTCCAAACTTGTTCCCTTGCTCGCCATGAAGCCAATTCTTGTTGGACAGCAGCAAGTCGAAGGGTTGGGTTTTTGGTGCTCACACATTACTAATCCGGGTTAAGCGAAACGAGTCATTCCAGCTAACGCATAAAAAGTAACAACAATCATTTATTAAGGCAGTCCCTGAGTTACTGCTCGAGGCTCCGCTATTTCATTGATAAGCTCATTGCTGACATACATACCGACATATGAGGATGACTCGGGTACATACACTCTTTGGCTAAGTGTAGAAGGGACGAAGTAGTGCTACATTCCACGGTCGCTTGGATTCCACTCCGGACCTGTCCGCCTTGTTCTTTTCCTGTGGCTTTGCATCTATGAGATAGTAAGAGTCATTGTGCAATGCTTTGCTCATGATAAATGGTCCTTCCCATGGGGGGGATAATTTATGCATGCCAGTGGTACGCTGCACCAACCGGAGCACCAGATCGCCTTCCCGGAAGACGCGGGGGCACACTTTCCGGCTATGATAGCGTCGGAGATTTTGCTGATATATGGCGGATCTGGACAGTGCCAGTTCTATCGCTTCTTCCAGCAGATCAACATCATTTTGCTGGGATTCTTGCACTTCGGCTTCTGTGTATTGGGTGACTCTAGGCGAATCATGCTCTATGTCGGCTGGTAATACAGCTGCTGCCCCATATACCAGAAAGAACAGCGTGTAACCTGTTGATCGATTCGGAGTTGTTCTTAAACTCCACAATACCGCTGGTAGTTCTTCTATCCAGCACCCCGCTGATCTTTGCAGCGGCTCAATGAGCCGGGGTTTTATCCCGGATAGCACTAATCCGTTGGATATTTCCACTTGTCCGTTCGATGCGGGGTGGGCTACCGAGGCTATGTCGAGTCGGATTTTCTTATCTCGACAGAATCGTGCAACTGCTCCTTCAGTAAAATTGGTGCCGTTATCAGTTATGATACTACGAGGATAACCGTATCTCAAGATGATGTCTTTGAGAAATGTCACAGCCGTAGCTCCATCACATTTTCTTATAGGCTTCACTTCGATCCATTTTGTAAACTTTTCCACCATGACCAGAATGTGCGTCATGTTCGCTTTTGCTGGTTTGAACGGGCCAACCATATCCAAGCACCACACAGCAAATGGCCATGTAATTGGTATGATTTTGAGTTCCGACATAGGCATATGTGTCTTGGTGGCGTATCTTTGGCAACCATTGCATTTTCTGACCAGATCTTCTGCTTGCTCCAAGGTGCTTGGCCAGTAAAACCCATGCCGGAACGCCTTTGCCACTAGGGACCGGGATGAGGCATGATGCCCGCATTCTCCTTGATGTATATCTCGGAGGATGTCAAATCCTTCTTCCGGATCAACACACCGCTGGAGGACTTTGGTTACACTCCATTTGTATAGCTCGGAATTGATGATTGTATAAGCTTTGGCTCTCCTCTGAGTTTGCCTGGCTAGCACTTCCTCAGTGGGTAACGTTCCATCTTTCAAGAACTGATATATAGGCAGTGCCCAAGCTGGTACTGCTCGCGCAGGGAACATCTCCTCATCAATTTCCATTCGATCCACCGGCATAACTTCAGCCGGATCACGCTGAACAGTCCCCAGGTCTGGCGAGGTAGTCCTCGGGTTTGCCGAGGTAGTCCCCGGGTTCTGCGTACTACCTCCCATGTCAATGTCCATGGGCTCAGCTCCGAATTCCGCGTTTTCCGGGACATAGATTGAATCGGTTCCTGGGGACGGCCTGATAGATGGCTACGAGGTGCTCGATTGCAACACCGGTGGAATTGCACGTCTGGTCGATTCGAGCCGACAAAGATGTCGGCAGCTTCGTTTTCCACGCGAGGTACATGATGAAATTCGCATCCCTCAAAGTAACCCGAGATTTTCTGCACATGAAATCTGTATAGTGCCATGTTTGGATCCAGGGCGTCCCACACTCCGGACACTTGTCAGACATTAGATCCGAGTCGCCAAAGCAGATTATCCGACGTATGCCAATTTCCTTTGCCACTTTGAGACCATGCACAAGAGCCTCGTACTCAGCGACATTGTTCGATGCCGCGAAATGGATCTGCAATACGTATTTGAGCTGATCCTTCTTTGGCGAGGTAAGCACAACCCCGGCACCTAATCCGGTTTTGGTCTTCGATCCGTCAAAGTGCATCCTCCAGTAGTTCGGATCCGGTGGCGGTGGTTCGTATTGTACCTCGGCCCAATCCACGAAAAAGTCCGCTACAGCCTGGGACTTGATCGCTTCTCTTCTATCGCATCAGGCCAGATGGTGCTAGCTCAATTGCCCATTTCGCAATTCTGCCATTCGCATCTTTGTTACCCATTATCTCGGATATGGGGGCTTCGCATATCACTTTGATGGGATGCTCTTCAAAGTAGTGCTTTAACTTTTTTGCCGCCATATAAACTCCGTATGCCATCTTTTGAAAATGCGGGTAGTTCTGTTTTGAGGCAGGCAATACCTCGCTCAAGTAATACACTGGTCTCTGCACCGACTTACCCTCTTCATCTCGTTCCACTACAATCACTGCACTTACAACTCGGTTGGTTGCGTCTATGTAGAGCAACATTGGCTCCTTCGATAGGGGAGAAGCTAACAGCGGTGCAGTGGCCAACATATTTTTCAAGTGGGCAAAAGCTTCATCGGCCTGCGGCGTCCAAACGAATTTATCTGATATTTTCATGAGCTGGTATAGAGGCAGTGCCTTTTCCCCTAACCGACATACAAACCGACTCAACGACGCCAGGCATCCAGTGAACTTCTGGACGTCGTTGAGACACTTCGGCAGCTCCATTTGTTCGATGGCTCGGATCTTAGTTGGATTAACCTCGATACCTCGGCTGGAGACGAGAAATCCGAGTAATTTCCCAGCCGGGACACCGAAGGTACATTTCTCCGGGTTAAGCTTCATCCGGAATCTCCTCAAGTTCGCGAATGTTTGCCTTATGTCGTCAAGGAGCGTTGCGCTTTCCTTGGTTTTGATAACCACATCATCCACGTAGACTTGTACATTTTGACCTATTTGATCGTGCAAACATTTTTGCATACATCTTTGGTACGTTGCTCCTGCGTTTCGTAAACCAAACGGCATAGTGCGGTAGCAATAATCCCCGTACGGGGTAATAAAGGCATTTTTTATTTGATCATCCAGGTTCAGAGGTATCTGGTGGAACCAGAATAAGCATCAATAAATGACAATAGTTCACATCCTGCGGTAGAGTCGATGACCTGATCTATCCTCGGTAGTGGAAATGGATCTTTTGGACACGCCTTGTTTAGGTTCGTGTAATCGATACACATACGCCAAACCACTGCCACGTTCGGATCATCCTTTTTCTTTTCTACCAGCACCGGATTAGAAAGCCAATCCGGATATAGCACTTCCATGATAAATCCTGCTACTAGCAACCGAGCTATCTCGTCACCAATGACCTTTCTCCTATCCTCGGCGAAGCGTCGGAGAGGCTGCTTTACCGGCCTTGCTCCAGGTCTTACATTCAAAGAGTGCTCGGCCAACTCCCTCGGAACACCTTGCAAGTCCTGTGTGGACCAAGCAAAAATATCCCGATTCTCACAGAGGAAGTTGACGAGCTCACTTTCCTATTTGTCAGTTAACCCGGCCCCAATTGTCACGGTACGCTCCGGAAACATGTTATCCACCGGGATCTTCTTGGTGTCCTTCGCGGCTTGAAATGAAACGCTTCCATGCGGCTTGCTTAACGCCGGCATATACTGCTGCGCGGACTGAGCTAATGCCGCCACCTCTTGGATTTTTCTTTTCTCTTGGGCAATTACGAGTGACTCGGCTAGGTTAGACCCGGCTGAAGCGCACTCAATAGAACGTCGGAAATCCCCAGCGATAGTAATTGCTCCATTTGGCCGGGGCAACTTCATCTTCTGATAACCAACGTGGCAACTTGCCATGAATTTGCTTAGTGCTGGTCTCCCGAGTAATGCATGATACACGCTCTCCAAGTTTACCACCTCAAACTCCAGATTTTTGGTTCGGCAGTTATCCCTCGTACCGAATAGCACGTCGACCCGGACTTTGCCTATGGGTTCGCAGGATATGCCGGGCACGATACCGTGAAAAGTTGTTCTTGTAGCCTGGAGCATGTTCTCCGAGATGCCCAACTTGCACATCGTATCCGCATACATGATGTTAATGCTACTGCCATTGTCGATCAGTACCTTGGAGAACCTCACATTAATGTTTGGTCCAATGAACGTCAGATCTAACACTAGTGCATACGAGCCCGGACTTGGCATAAGCTTGGGATGATCTTTGACGCTCCAGGTAATTTCCTGGTCCGACCAAGACATGTACCTCGTCACTGCAGGCATAACCGCGTTAACCTCCATATGTCGGCGCTGCAAGCTTTTCCTATCTGTTTCCTCTGTTGTGAACACACAATAGCTCTGGTGATGTTCCCTGTACTCATTTCTTCCCTCGTTTCCAGAGTACCTCTGATCCGGTTGTTGTTGGTTTTCCACCTGATGCACTGCATCCCTTCTTTTACTGTTGTCATACCTCGGGGGAGGGGGAGGCAACATCAGTTGCTGCGTGTTTGCTCCAGAGAGCAATTGCTGCCGGGGTAACTCCTGCCGAGGTTGATCATTCCGAGGTGCCTGAGCATTCCCCAAACCACCTTGTTCTATCTTGCGCATCCACTCACATTGTCATTGTCTCGTCAGGTGACCACGGGCTGTTCGGATTTGGCGTGTGAAACTTGCACGGCTGGTCCAACATTGACTCGTAGGTATACCTCAGACGATCTTTCTTTTCTTGCCATTGCTTCTTCTGCTCCGGAGTCCACGTTTTCTTGCCATCGTTTCGAGGAGTCCATTGCCCTCCCGTTCTCTGGCGTTGGTTGCTCCCTGCCCCGGGCTGATCTTGATTCATGGCCACAACCTGTTGCGAACCATATTGATGGTCTGGTCTATCGTCTCTCCTTTTTCCCCTGTAATCATTCCTCCGAGATGACCCGGATCGGTCCCTCGGATAGTACTCCTCATTTGACTCGTTCGACACGATCCTAGGTTGAGTCGGATCACCCAAAGCATAAGAATCCACGATCTGGATCCTCTCTGCCAATGTGATTGGCATTTTCCTTTGCAATTTCATCCACAACTCGCTGCCATATCTACATCCTTGTGCGAACCATGCTATAGCCTATGACTCTATGACTCCCTCACACGAGTTTCTCACGGTACACCACCGGGTCAAGAATTCATGGTCCATTTCGTTAGATCTCTGCTTGCACATTGCCAGGGTCTGCGGTCTATTCGGTCTCTGGTATGTACTTGAGAAGTTGCTGATAAACATTTCTTCAAAATCTATCCAGCAATTGATGCTTCCAGGTGGAAAATTGTTCAGCCACACCCTAGCCGGACCTTCCAACATTTGGGGTACATATCGCACAGCCCATCTCAAGTTGCTACGTAATTTTCACAACTGCTATGTAGTTTATCAGCCAATCCTCCGGCTTTGTACTGCCGTCATACGTCTTCGTGCCCCTGGGTAATTGGAAATTGGGTACTGGCGGTTCCTTCATGATCCGGGGTCCAAAGCACGCTGGACCCAGAGGACCTTGACATTCGATCTGTTCCGACCTATACAGGTGATCCAGTTTTAGCCTGGCGTCATCTGGCATCAAATCTCTGCTTCCCAATCTCGACCCTATCACATGATAGTCCGGTCTTGCGTATCCCGCATTCATCATCTCCGAGTCTCCATCATTGTATCGATCTTGCTCTCGTCGTGCTCCTCTCTGTTGCATACCACGGCCGACACTTTGCTCTTGCCTTGGTACATCCCGCTGCTACGGTTGAACCGCTCCTGCCGGGTTTCGCTATCCGGCATTGCCGTTGGCAGCATTCCCTTGACCGGCATTGCCTTGGTTGTGGTTACCTCGGCCAGCTTCGCCTCGGCTCATACTTCGTCGATCGTCGTTTTTCCGCATCTCTTTTTCCTTTCCCACACGTGTTGGGTCGTACGGAACGATTTGCTTGTTCCGTCTGGCCGAGGTTACTACCTCTTCTCTTCTAGGGCCACCATGAGGTGATGATGCAGCTCCAGCGGATTTCTCCGGGTTACCCATCACCAAGTGGACGATCCTAGAAGCTCCAACTCTCTCCGGGTTACCTCTCAACAGCTCCTCATTCTGCCTGTTCGCGATCCGAACCAGCTCGTTAACCTGGTCTTGCTGTCTTTGGCGGGCTTCACCCGTCAGACCCTCTAGCTCGGACGCCGCGGCATCTGCTGCTCTGAGGTTCTTCGCTGGGGTACTATACTTCGGCAACCCCACAGACAGATAGTTTTCTGACCCTTCTGGTCCATAATCACCTTCTCTGTTCATCTCGCTTATGAGATTTCTCCCTTTTACCCTCACTGCATCAACCTTGTTCGCTTTCGCGTACTCACACAGCGTCATGTTCAACGACTGCTGAGCCGCTGCTATTTTCTTTGCGCCCTCTAGTATCTTTTACCGGGTCTCCTCTAGCTCGGCCTGTGCCTGAGCCGGATCTACCACTGCTGCCACCGGGTTAGCCAAGCTATCCATAGCTTCCCTCAGCATGTTCTCAGGCCTCTCTAGCGGAGGACCCCTAGCTTTCCTCGGTGCCTTGGGTGTTACCTCCGGGTCTGGCGCTGGGTCCTTGCTCGCGCCCGCGCCTGGCGCAGTCATCATCACCTCTGCATGGTCCGTGGAGCGGCGTCTACGCCCGCGAGCCCGGTGAGGTGGTTCCCCCACATCAACGACGCGACGCGGATGAACGCAAGACACGTCCACAGCAACATAAACCTTGTGCACGCCGAGCTTGACGAAGACGTCGTTGCGCGGAAGGGGGAGCGTGCCGAAGCAGCCAACGTTGTTGCTGACGTAGTCCAGCGCACCGAAGCGCTGAACGAGCCCGGAGACGATGCGTTCACCGGTGCCGATGAAATTTCCCGTCCGGATCTTCACCCCTGCTAGCGCCGCTAGCCCGACGGTGGGCGCCAAATGTCATGGTGGTGTCATGGTAGATGCCATGGATAGGCTAAAGATGGGGACTAATATGCGCTAGGGGTGTCCAGGGAGGGATAGCAGAGTGATTCTCTACACAGAAGCTTTGTATCGATGTTCAGTCTCCAAGATTACAAGTGCTCCTCGAGCTGTATTGACAAGAGGAGGAAGAAGAAACTCTCTTACTCTTGCCTATTAACTAGCCCAAGAACCCTAGACCCACAAGTGTTTTCCTTGCTATGTATCTGAAAAGACCCAACCCCCTTACCAGAACCCCAACCCCCCTTATATAGGGGTGGTTCGGTCCTGGCCTAGGGCATACGTGGAGGCATATTCCTAAGAATATGCCTCCTCCCAAAGTAGTAACCCGACAGGGGTGCTTTTCCCCCGCGTCACTCTTGCTTTAGTGACGTTGCCTCTGTGGCGCCTGCGTCAGCCGACGTGAGCGTCGTCACCCTTGTCGGCCATGATCCGGTGGTCCTGCCCTTGCTTTATTCGCTCATCCAATACGCACCGGGCCTTCTTTTTGACCAGAGATATTCCTTCCTTCTCCTAGAAGCCAAACGAGGATCCGGATCATAGTTGATCCGGCCACACCTGTTCCTGCACATAAGCTAGACAAGTGTCTCCGACTTACTCCTTGAGTCGGACGAGACAATGTTAGGCGACCCCCCTGGTCTGGGTTACTCCGTGATCCGGCCTGCCTTGAGGTGACTCGGCCAGCATCCGCTTTGACCTTGCCGACCCTCGGCTAACTCGGCCCTTATACCCCGGAGTGACCCTACCCGGGGTTATCCCCCCAACACAAAGTGTAATTCTGCCTTTTTGAAGTCACCTATCTCGACCATGTCCTTCTGCTAAATACATCGCTTCAATTTTTGGAATTAGCAAGCCCATTGTTAATTCCATCCTCCATATTCAACCAATCCGGAGTTTTTCCTTGTTGGCAAGTTATCATTAGCGTTTCGCCGAAGTTTCCTCAAGACTGCTAAATCTCTTGCAATCATTTCAAGAAGAACATGGAGTTCTTTTCACCTCTGTCTCGTCAAGTAATCTTTTGAGACCCTCTCGTTCTATCGTCTATGCTCAATCCACCGGAGTCCATGAAGACTTTTCAGATCTTTTGTAATCCTTCTGTTCAAGTTGGTGCTATCTTTTTCTCTACCTGTTTAATCTTGCAGTTGTTCTCCATAATCTTTCTTCATATCCTTTCCGGTGTTTTGGGATCTTCCGACACGACGACAACATCATCATCTTTATCTATCTTGGATCCGGCGAATCGTTGCATCAATCTTTGTTTTCTTACGCAGTTCCATGAGTTTTTTTTGTCAAAGTCTTCAGTCTGTCTTGGGAGTTGGGTTGGATGATTTTCTTATTCATGTGCGGAGTAATGCTTTGAGTGCGGGATGGAGTAGCTACCATACCACTACCCTTATCATTCGCTTTGTATATTGAATTGGTGACAACTTCACTCATTCCACGGAAGTTAGAAGTGGCCTTTATCCCTTGATACTTTTACTTCCACCCTTGTCTTTCCGGAGTGCTCTCTCAAAGAAAATAATCAATAATCTCTTGTTGGTGATCTCGTCTTTTCCTACACGAAGAAAATCTTCAATTATCTAGTGGAAGCAAATGCTTTTATCTTCTCAGTTACTCTTCATTCTACCGGAGCACCACATCGTCAATCAAGAAGGATGGAAGATATATCTGACTTCCTTTTGTCAATCCTTACTTTGTTGGTAAAGCCAATTAAGGTTGATGCCATCAATCGAAAAATCTTTTCCACATCCAACTTCTTCCTCAAGTTTCCACCATAATCTAGCGTAACCTCCGTCTCTAGAAGATATATCCGTGCACCCCAATTGCGTGATCCTTGGTTCTTACCGTTGCAACAAGAATCTAATCCGACAATGTCTAACTAAATCTTTCCATTGATATCAGGGAACTCTATTATTTGAAGGCGATATTGTTTCCGAACTTCTTTTCCCAAATCCAAGAGAAGAAACAATGCTATTTTCATAGTGGTTGATAACTTCTAAAAAGTCATTCTTTTCTTTTGGTGAGACAAAGATTCATCTTCTCTTGTATCTGTAAATCTTTAATCTTAATGATGTGTCGTTTCTTTCTCCCTGATACATCGTCCTTTCTATTCCTTTCACAAGTGGTTCTATTCTTTTATCATGTTTCTCGAGAAAACCGGAGCTATGTTCATCCTATCCTTCTTGTCTCATGACAATCCTTCAATTCTTCTAACCCTTTGTGTCTCAAGCAAAACGCAAGACTCGCAACAAGTCTAGCAAGTTTGCAAGGTGTAGTGGTCGCACCATTCCGTTGTTCATCAACTCGGGAACGTGAGGGTCACCTTCGTTCCGAACACCCGCCTCTCCTTGTGTTGGTTTCTTTTTCCTAGGAATCTCGGGGCGAGATTCTTGTTTAGTGGGGGAGAGTTGTAGCATCCCAATTGTCTAACAATTGCAATGCTACTAGCCTAGTCTATATATATGCTACCTTCCTACATATAATTGTTGCATCATAATTATATCATGCTCATGTCATCATGCCACCTTGCATTTGAGCATCATATAAAACCCTTTTCTTTTGGATCTTGTCTCATATGCATTTATCAATTGTATTTGGTTCTTAATAAATTGTATTTGGTTCTTGATAAATGCTTGATGCCCAAATTGAGTTGGGGGCATATCTTTTCTTGAGTTCATCTCCTTTTTCCTTTGTCACCATCCAAACTACATGTGGGCAGTTGCATCTCTTTTGGTTTTTGTCTAGCTCACATCTAGTAAGATGGATCCACTTATATACCACATGCCCCATTCATGTCTATTATTGTTTCCACAATAGAATTAATGTGGTCACACATGTGGGGGTGCTTATACCCTCATGGGGTCTGTTGAATATATGGTCATGTTTAAATAGAAATGGGACCAAATAAACATCAAATGGCTCACACACACTAGTGTGTTCCATTCTTACTCAAATATGCCTCTTCAACTCTAGTTGTTTTCACAACAAACCATGGTTTATTATGGCTCATGCATGTCCCATGCAAGAATTCCACCAACTTGCCCCTTCTTGTTTTCTTTTAAGAGATTCAAGTTCAGATCAAGCAAGCCTTTTCATTTGTATCTACCTAGCTATCTATCCTACCATCTACTCCACTCTGCCTCCCTCTTAGTTGTTTTTGCTTTGTCTAAGTTTTCCAAGCCACACCTGATGGTTAAACTTTTTTAAACAAACAAACAAATTAGATAACAATTTGAATCAGTTTTTCTTAAAGAGAAGAAGAGGCCCACCAGCCCTTCGACCCAGGTCCGCTGCAACCCCTCTCGGCTGTATCGTTTCAGACGGAGGAGGCCGATGTTTTCTGTTCTTCTTCTTCCGTTACCTTCCTCTCAGGTAACTCACGGCAGGCAGGTACCCGTCCGCCTCCATCTGCCTCGTCTCCACCTCGCGCCGTCCAGCGTCTTTGACGCTCTTCTTATCCCTTTGAGCCTAGAACCCTAGCTTGCCTTCTTCTTCCATCTGCACCACTGCCGCCACCATGGCTCTGAGTGCATGCACGATCATGGTCTCTGATGGCTGCGGAGCAAGCTGGCGGCGGAGGAGTGTCCCGGCCTCTTCTGCTGCAAACCCGAGCCGCTGGAGCGCCATGCGGCTTCTTCTTCCCGGTGCGTAGACTGAGCTTCGCCGCGCCATCAGCTCTGCCGCCGTCGTCGTCCTGAGCGCCATCTTCCTTGATTCCCGTGGGAATCGGGCGAGGCAAGCACTAACCCCTTCCTCCCTCTGTCTTTGCATCAATCGCTCCTTAGATCGGCCTGCCCGCTTCTAGATTGTAGCAGCAGCTCGCCATGCACGTTTTGCCTGACGGACAGACAACAACAGCCCCGCGTCTTTGTCTCTGAACCGGTCCGTCGAGTAAGCCGTAGACCCCTCTGTTCTTCATGTTTTCCCGTTGTTGTAGGCCTCCCCTTAGGAAACTCCAAATAACGAAATCGTAGCCCTATCTACCCTCTTTCGAACGAGCTAGGACATGGTCAATTTGGTTCTGTAACATGGTAGTAATCATCCTCGCAAGATCGCTTCAGCTCAGTAGTTACCTGACAAAATCCGGTCCGCGCCGGACGTGTTTTTCGCCTCTGTTCATCGTGAGATCCCGGCCTGCATAGTCCTCCTCCGAAAAACTCGCTCAAATGAAAGTTGTACATCTTGTTGCCCTCTTCAACTTTGTTTTTTGTGCCATCTCCAAATTCCCAGCGGGTTCGTTGAAATCTTCATCCAAAGATCTGCCCAGCTAGCCGTTTTTCGCGGATCAAACAGTCGAGCTTCAGACAGCACACAGCAGATTCTTCACGATTTTGCAAATTGGCCCCTAGGCCTTTTCTCTTCCCAAAACATAGCCCTCTGCTCAACCACGTGTCGACGCCCAGCTTGTCTACACGCGTGTGGGTCCGCACGCCACGGGTCCCACCTGTCAATCTCACCGGCTAGCTAACCCCGCGGTGCGAAAAGAACCAAGCGGAGCCGCTGCGCTGTTTCTGCCAGCTCAGCACCATGCCAGCATCGGGCCCGCGTGCCAGTGACTGTGGCTAGCATGCCTGTGGGTGTAAAAGCCCCGGGTTCTTTTTTGTTTTGTAAAAAGAATTTCAGGAAAAGTTTAATATGTTTCAATATCCAGAAATTAATAACTTTTGTTTGGTAAATCCCAATAATACAAATAATATATGTTTTTGAATCATAAAAATGTGAGGAATTCAAATATGCCATCCAAAATAATGTTTGGCTAATTTAAATTTCGAAATTGTTTAAATTGCAATAAAAATGCCTTTTCTTAATTAATTAATAACTTTAATTCTATAACTCTAAATTTGACAAAGAATATATCTAAATCGATCAGCGCGACGAGACCGTTCTGTTTATGCGTTCCTTGATATGAATTGCAGCATGCATCATATACATATTAAGTGGACATCAAGTTATATGGGAGCAAAACATGACTAAAAACTTAATAAAATGCTTTATTCTTGTACCCCACACCACACCCATGCCATGCTATGTTATTGCCATGTAAATTGTGCATCATTCATCATGGCATGCTTAGTTGCTTGTTGCATTTACTTTAAACCCACCGAGCTTGTTCCTCCATCCCCACTTTAAATCCCAAGTACTGCATAGCCTTTACTTTAAACCCCACCGAGCTTGTTCCTCGATCCCATGAGCCATTACTACAGGAGTTGTTTGAGCCATGCGAGTCGTAGAACAGCATGTGTAGGGTATGTGAGAGTCTGATGGATAAAGAGGAACCTAAACAACTTAACCTGAGTAGTATGGGATAACTAATGAAAGAGGCACCGGTGGGCAATATCTGTCATTTGGTTTTTATGTCCACTTGTGTCCCGTAGGACCCCGAGTATTTGATTCCTGTTCCTTGACTATTCGCACTATCCACATCCTGGAGGCCTTATGGACCCCCATGAGCCAGAGCTTGATTCGTTTATATTTCTTGGGGCCACAAACTAGTTTGGGGTTTTATTTACTATCCTGTACTTATGCCATGTTACTGTTTTATTAAGATTGTGCGTGGAGCACCTGTACTGTTTTGGATGCGGAGTGTTTTCACGGTATCGACAAGCCTAGTCACATTTTCGGGTTCCCAGTCGTTTACAGCCATTGACGCAAACCTTGGGTCCGTATCGGAGTCGGCCAACTTCGTTGCAGGTAGCTTAATGGGGTGGCCCCCTGAAATATTTTATGAATCCTGTGATTGCTTTGTCATGAAAGCCTCGTTGGGTTTTGAGTTGGTTTTTCCAAGGTTGATCGAGTGTGTGTTGCTATTTGTGCACCCCTGCAGGGTAAAACTTTCCGAAAGCCGTGTCCGCGGTTATGGACGACTCGGAGCACAGTATCTTGATCATAGACAAGCATAACTAAAGTAGTGCTATAAATTTGACTTAATATGTGACTAGTAATCAGATTCAAATACAACGGAATGGATATTAAAAATGCCAACAACTGGTGGAGCTGGGGTTCCTTGTGTCTTGTTATATCTACCTAGTAAGTATTGCAACTCCAATGGGATGTGATAAAAGTGCCAACAACTGCTAGGTCACCCTCGAAGCGACCCTATGCAGATTTTAGCGCTTCCCGCCAAACCCGCATAGAAACGATTCAAGAACGCCCACCAGGCACTTGCGTGCGGGTGGAAAACGAAGTAATACCATTACACATTAGTCCACGATGGAACCCACAGAACATATATATACAACAATGACTCCATGAGTCAAGAATATAGATATACTATACAAAGATCCAAATCACCTTGAAAATGATAGAGCATCCGACTAGGGACAAAATGCAAATGGGCTAAGAGCCCTGAAGAATAACCAATGGCGTCCATAACCCTGCCCATGCCAAGTCGGAAGGGTAACCTTGCTAACGACGTCGATCTCAAACCTGCAAAAACAAAAGGGGTGCCGACAAAGGGCAAAGGAAAAAGAGGCGTCGAGGCGAAGAGGCGAGGCTAGAATTCGGCGGCTCTCGCCTACATAGGTATGGTGGACAGAAGCGACAGCGAAGCATGCACTAAACAACCTATAGAGACTCGATAAAACTGGCGGCTATTAGAGAGGGATAAGAAAGACCTATCCAGATCCAACCTGATAGTAACACCAAACATACCCATCCTGGTATTCCTCCTCGAGACCAAACGAGGAAGTCAAACCAAGGAACTCACACAGTTGGCAGTTTTATTCATTCGATTATAGTTGAAGCACTTACTAGTCAGATATAGATAGCATGAGTCATCATGATAGCATAAGTAGTGGGCAGTTTTAATTAAGCAGTCCGTGGTAGTTGGAACATTTACTAGTCAGATATAATTGTCCTGAGGAATCCCAAAACCCAGCAGTTGTTGGCACTTTTATCACATTCCATTGGAGTTGCAATACTTACTAGGAAGATATAACAAGACACAAGGAACCCCAGCTCCACCATTCAGGGGGGCACCCCATTAAGCTACCCGCAACAAAGTTGGCCGGCTCCGAGACGGACCCAAGGTTTGCGTCAATGGCTGTAAACGACTGGTAACCCGAAAGTGTGACTGGGCTTGTCGATACCGCGAAAACACTCTGCATCCAAAACAGTACAGGTGCTCCACGCACAATCTTAAACAAAGAAGTAAAACATGGCATAAGTACAGGATAGTAATAAAGCCCCAAACTAGTTTGTGGCCCCAAGAAATAGAAATGAATCAAGCTCTGGCTCAGGGGGATCCCATAGGGTCTCCCGGATGTGGATAGTGCGGATAGTCAAGGAACAGGTATCAAGTACTCGGGGCCTACGGGACACAAGTGGGCATGAAAAACTAAATAGCGCATATTGCCCACCGGTGCCACTTTCATTAGTTATCACAACAATTTAATAGTTGTAATTAAAGACATGATCATCTCCACCATAAATATCTGCCAGCATTCCAACAACTATGGTACTCGACAACACGAGATCGCTTTGAGCAAGCAACTTCACGACATAAGGCCAGCTATCTACCAAACAACAGATATTAGGAGGTGTCCATGGCAATATAGAGGCTGCACGGGTTATAATTGGTGCACGGAAACTAAAGCATCGTGACACGGATAGCAATAGATCAACAGGAGGAAATAAAGACTATAAATGCAAAATAGGTAGAAGGGGGAGAGATGCTCGCCTGGGAAACACTGCCGGAGATTCTTTCGGAGAACTTGTCGATACTCGCATCCACTCATCGGCCTAGTCGGTGAAGAAGCAAACACTAGAAGAAACACCGGATGCAATATTTAATGCTACGGCAGAAGAATCGGCATGTTCATGGTATGATGCATGGCATGGCTAAAGTGCGGTGCAATTAGGCAGTATTAAGCGGAACCGGGGTCCCGACAATTAATTATATGGTTCAAGTTATTTAGCTACCCCACAATTTAAATATTGTCTTAACAAGGCAAAACATGGCATCAGTTCGCTACACAAATTAAATGGAGACGATATAAGACTATATTTGCCCTCATATGGTCTCCATATTTAATTATGAGGTGAATCGGCATAATGCCCCCAAACCACATGATGCGATGCGAGTATGAATAACTTATATGCAACAAGTATATAAAGCATTTATAAAATAGGGATATCGGATCGGGGTCACACATGGGGTTCCGAAGATCTTGGATTCGGGGTCAACGGGGTCGACGGGATCGGGTTGGTATCCGAGAAGGAGGTCTTGGCATCCGAGAGGAAGACGAACTTGTCGTGTTGAGGGATAAGGAGTAAAAACAGACCTAATCAGATCTATCCAACCGATTTTGCAAAATAGTTTTGACACTCTAGATCGTTCGTTAGCTAGGTTATCCTACAGGCTGAACCAGTGGGGTATCGCAACTTTGCAAAATATACTTGTTGCGTTTAAATTGTTCATGTCGCATACATATATTGTGGATTGGGGGCATTATGTCGATTCACCTAAATTAAATATGGAGTCTATATGAGAGCTATTCTAGTCTTATTCCGGACTCCATTTAAATTGGTGTAGCGAACCGATGCCATGTTTCGTCCTGTTAATACAACATTTAAATTGCGGGGGTTCTAAATAACTTGAACCATGTAATTAATTATCGGGACCCCGGTTCCGCTTAATATTGCCTAATTGTACCGCATATGTGCCATGCCAAACATCATATCATAAGCATGCTGGATCTTCTGCCATAGTATTAAATATTGCATCCGGTGTTTCTTCTAGTGTTTGCTTCTTCGCGGATTAGGCCGATGAGTGGATGCGAGTATCGACTAGTTCTCCGGATATGATCCATCGGCAGTGTTTCCTAGGCGAGCATCTCTCCCCTTCTACCTATTTTGCATTTATAGTCTTTAATTCTTCCTGTTGATCTATTGCTATCCGTGTCGTGATGCTTTAGTTTCCGTACACCAGTTATATCCCGTGCAGCCTCTATATTGCCTTGGACACCTCCTATTACCTGTGTTTGGTAGATAGTCAGCCTTGCGAGTCGTAGTTGCTTGCTTATGTGTTGCTTCGCGTCGTTGTCGTTTCACCGTTGACGGTAAGTTGACACATGATAAATGGTGGAGATGATAAATGGTGGAGATGATCATGACTTTAAATGCAACTTTTAAAATGCTAGGAATAGATATAACTAATGCAGAGGCATCGGTGGGCAATAGATGTTATTTGGTTTTTCCACACTCACTTGTGTCCCGTAGGCCCCGAGTACTTGATACATGTTCCTTGATTATTCGCACTATCCACATCCGGGAGAGTCTATGAATCCCCCTTAGCCAGAGCTTGATTCATTTCTTATTTCTTGGGGACACAAACTAGTTTGGGGTTTTATTACTATCCTGTACTTATGCCATGTTTTACTGCTTTATTTACGATTCTGCGTGGAGCACATGTACTGTTTACGATTGCGGAGTGTTTACGCGGTATCGACAAGCCTAGTCACACTTTCAGGTTCCCAGTCGTTTACAGCCATTGGCGCAAACCTTGGGTCTGTCTCGGAGCCGGCCAACTTCGTTGCAGGTAGCTTAATGGGGTGGCCCCCTGAAATATTTTATGAATCCTGTGATTGCTTTGTCGTGAAAGCCTCATTGGGTTTTGAGTTGGTTTTTCCGAGGTTGATCAAGTGTGTGTTGCTATTTGGGTTGTTTTGTGACATGCTATACATGCCAAGTAAGTATTGCAACTCCAATGGAATGTAATAAAAGTGCCAACAACTGCTGGGTTTTGGGATTCCTCAGGACAATTATATTTGACTAGTAAATGTTCCAACTATAACAGAATGGTAATTAAACTGCCCACTACTTATGCTTCAGGATGACTCATGCTATCTATACTTGACTAGTAAGTGCTAAAACTATAATGGAATGAATAAAACTGCCAACTGTGTGAGTTCCTCGGTTGACTTCCTCGTTTGGTCTCGAGGGGGAATACCAGGATGGGTATGATTTGTGTTAGTATAAGGTTGGTTCCGAATAGGTCTTTCTTATCTCTCTCTAATAGCCGACAGTTCATCGAGTCTCTATAGGTTGTTTGGTGCATGCTGCGCTGCCGCTTCAGTCCACCATACCTATGTAGGCGAGAGCCGCCGAATTCTAGCCTCGCCGTGTACTGGCCTCAGTACTGATGCTCCTCTTTTCCCCTTCGCCCTTTGTTGGCACCCCTTTTGTTTTAGCAGGTTTGAGATCGACGTTGTTAGCAGGGTTACCCTTCCGGCTTGGCCTAGGCAGGGTTATGGACGTCATTGGTTATTCTTCAGGGCTCTTAGCCCCATTTGCATCTTGTCCATAGTCGGACGCTGTAACGTTTTCAAGGTGATTTGGATCTTTGTATTGTATATCTGTATTCTTGACTCGTTGAGTCACTGTTGTATATATATCTGTTCCGTGGGTCCCATCGAAGACTGTTGTGTAATGGTATTACTTCGTTTTCCACCCGCACGAAAGTGCCTGGTGGGCGTCCTTGAATCGTTTCTATGCGGGTTTGGCGGAAAGGGCTAAAACTTGCATAGGGTCGATTCGAGGGTGTTACAGAGTGGTTCTTATTTTACTATAACTTGAAGATAGGGCCGATTTGAGGGTGTTACAGAGTGGTATCAGAGCTCAGCAGTTGCGATACCCCACTGGTCCAGCCTGTAGGATAACCTAGCTAACGGCCGAAGTAGAGTGTTAAAACTATTTTGGAAAATCGGTTGGATAGATCTGATTAGGTCTGCTTTTACTCCTTACCCCTCTGCTGTTCTCCTCTTACCTCTACATGTTTTGAATTCTGCTCTCTTCCCTTTCTTCGAGTCCAGGAATTCTCGTGGTTGGGTTTCCGTCGTACCTTCAGGGTTTCGCTTCCTTCTTTGGTAACGGTGCCTCTACATCCTATCTTCGTGCTATCTGAGGAATCCTTCATCTATTGGACTTCTCTCTGTTCCTTCTTGTGCCTTCCGGTATTTTCCGACGCGACGACATCAGCTATGCCAGATCCGATGCAGAATCTAGATCACTCCTTTCGTTCCAAACCTCGATTGTCGAGATCTTCAGTCTAATTCCGAGGGTTGGTTGCATGATTCTCCGATTCGTGTGCAGAGTAATGGTTTGGGTGCACGATGGACTGATCACCATCCGACTACTCTTATCATTCACTTTTGTATATTCAATCGGTGGATCCAGCAATTTTACTCCATCCACGGAAGCTAGAGGTGGCTTTATTTGTTGATACCTTTACCTTCCTCCTTTGCTTATCCAGAGTGTTCTCTCGACGGATGGGAGCAACGACACGTTGTTGGTGGTGTCGCCGATTTCAAGATGGATCAAGAATCGTTGTTAGTGGTGTCGCGGGGATCTACACGAAGCGAGAAGATTCAGATCGTCGGCCTTCTTCCGGTACCATGAGGCGGATCTCGAGGGCGAGATCCATTGTTAGTGGTGTCGAATTGTAGCACCCCGCTAAAACCACTACTAGAAAATCGCTGTGTTTTTGTGTTGCGCATCATCATGACCGCATGCTCATGTCATCATGCCACATTGCATTTGGGCATCATATTAAATCTTGCCTTTTATTATTGGCTTGCATTTGTTCCTATCCATTATACATGTCTTTGATTTTGGGTTCGTACTAAATTGTATTTGATTTTTGATATATGCTAAGTGCCCAATTTGATCTGAGGGCATATCTCTTCATTTTCATTTCCATCACTAACATGTTGCTACATCTGGTCCATATGAATTCTCTCCATATTCCACCACACATGGTACCATATGGGTTTCTTCGATTTGCTTGGATTTAATTATGCCATATGTATTTGTGTGGATCCTTGCCATCATATCTTATCCATATTATCTTGCCTAAAATATACCATACATTGTCCATATGGGTTCTTATTTATTTGCTTTGGATTTAAATCATGCCCATAGGAATGTGTGGTTTATCCATTCAAGTTTGTTCTATTTAAATCCTAGTGCTCTTGTCTCTATCTATCTACACCATCTTCCTGTGTACCGTTCTTCTTGTTCAGAATTCTTTGAGCTTTTCTTTTGTTTAAATCCTAAAAGTAACCTCATTGCCTCTCTCATTGGTTCAAACCATATCATGCATTTTTTCGTGCCTTCACTCTCACAAGACCATCTTGCACCTCAAGGTCAACTTATTGTTTCTCAAGATTCGACAAGCTCCTCTCAAGATCTTCATGTTTATGACTCTCCAAGATCAAGTCTACCTCAAGTTGATCAAGATCCACCCCTCCAAGTTGTTGAAGCTCCTCATGTCAATGACTCTCAAGGTCAAGTTGAAGAAGGTCAAGTTGATAATGACCAAGGCCAAGCAAGTGTGTCTCCGCCAAATGATGGTGTCTCTCCCTCGGTTGATGTTGATGAAGATAGTGATCAAGTTCATTCATATAGTCAAGGAGGGCACTCGAACCATGGTGATGATCAAGTGGTTGCTCAAGAATCTCATCTTGAGACCCAAGCTCGGCGTCAAGCATACCGTCTCGCCAAACTCATCAAAGATGGACATATCCTTGATAATGTTTATGGAGATTTCAATAGGGGCTCCACTACTAGGAGACAACTAACCTCTTTTAGTTCTCATCATGCGTTTATATCTCATGTTGAGGCCCAAAAGGTCTTAGAAGATCTTGAAGATGATGATTGGATCGACGCTATGAACGAAGAACTCCCCAACTTCAAGAGGAACAAGGTGTGGACTCTTGTGAAGAGACCCAAAGATTGTCAAAATGTGATTGGGACCAAGTGGATCTTCAAGAACAAGAAGGATGCAAATGGTATAGTCGTCCGCAACAAAGCAAGGTTAGTTGCCCAAGGATACTCTCAAGTTGAGGGCATATACTATGGTGAAACTTATGCTCCCGTTGCCCGTCTAGAATCCATTCGCATGCTTCTTGCCTTTGCTACCCATCATAACTTCAAGTTGCAACAAATGGATGTCAAGAGTGCTTTTCTTAATGGTCCCTTAAAAGAATTGGTGTATGTCAAGCAACCTCCAGGCTTTGAGGACCCCCTCTTCCCGGACCATGTCTACAAGCTCGATAAGGCACTATATGGTCTCAAGCAAGCCCCACGTGCTTGGTATGAGTGCCTTAGAGAGCTTTTGCTAGACCGTGGTTTCAAAGTAGGCCTCATTGATCCCACTCTTTTTACTAAGAAAGTTGGAGGAAACTTGTTCATTTGCCAAATCTATGTTGATGACATTATTTTTGGGTCTACTAACAAAGCTTTCAATGAGGATTTTGCTAAGCTCATGACCGACCGCTTTGAGATGTCTATGATGGGGGAGTTGGAATTCTTTCTTGGCTTCGAAGTCAAGCAATTGAGGAAAGGGAATTTCATCAACCAAGCTAAATATGTCCAAGATATGCTCAAGAAGTTCAACCTTGATCAAGTAAATGGAGTCAAAACTCCCATGCCCATAAAGGTTAATATTGATCTTGATCCCAAGGGTAAGGATGTGGATCAAAAACTTTATCGCTCGATGATTGGTTTTCTACTCTATCTTTGTGCATCTCGACCGGATATTATGTTGAGTGTGGGTATGTGTGCAAGATTTCAAGCCGCGCCAAAGGAAAGCCACATGGTGGCGGTCAAGAGAATCTTTCAATATTTGGTTCATACCCCTAACTTTGGGCTGTGTTACCCAAAGGGGGCCAGCTTTGATCTCATTGGTTACACGGATTCGGATTGGGCAGGAGACAAAGTGGAGAGGAAGTCTACCTCCGGTGCTTGTCAATTTCTTGGGAGGTCTTTGATGTGTTGGTCCTCGAAGAAGCAAAACTGTGTGTCTTTGTCCACTGCTGAAGCTGAGTACATCTCCACCGCGAGTTGTTGTGCTCAATTGCTATGGATTGTAGCACCCCGATAAAACCACTACTAGAAAATCGCTGTGTTTTTGTGTTGCGCATCATCATGACCGCATGCTCATGTCATCATGCCACATTGCATTTGGGCATCATATTAAATCTTGCCTTTTATTATTGGCTTGCATTTGTTCCTATCCATTATACATGTCTTTGATTTTGGGTTTGTACTAAATTGTATTTGATTTTTGATATATGCTCAGTGCCCAATTTGAGCTGAGGGTATATCTCTTCATTTTCAACTCCATCACTAACATGTTGCTACATCTGGTCCATATGAATTCTCTCCATATTCCACCACACATGGTGCCATATGGGTTTCTTCGATTTGCTTGGATTTAATTATGCCATATGTATTTGTGTGGATCCTTGCCATCATATCTTATCCATATTATCTTGCCTAAAATATACCATACATTGTCCATATGAGTTCTTATTTATTTGCTTTGGATTTAAATCATGCCCATAGGAATGTGTGGTTTATCCATTCAAGTATGTTCTATTTAAATCCTAGTGCTCTTGTCTCTATCTATCTACACCATCTTCCTGTGTACCGTTCTTCTTGTTCAGAATTCTTTGAGCTTTTCTTTTGTTTAAATCCTAAAAGTAACCTCATTGCCTCTCTCATTGGTTTAAACCATATCATTCATTTTTTTCGTGCATTCTCCTAAGCCTAAGAGCATTTTTGGAAACACCATATTTTATTTTCTAAAATATCCGTGCGGTATAATATATATTAAGCCGCCATCTCTCTTTGTTATTTTAAAACAAAACAATATTTTTTGGTCTGTTACGTGACCATAAAAGTTTTTCTTATTTTACTAAAAATAAAACAGACAAAAAGCCCGTCTAAAGTTTTGGCCCAAAACTAGTCCTATCTAGTCTACTTTGGATTATATAAATAGTCTATTCCCCTTCTTCTTTCTCCCCAAACCCTAGCCCCAAAATATCTGAGATCCAGATCTGAGAAAAATGTCCCTCTTCTTCTTGCTAAATTCCACCTACCCACTCTTTCGTGTGCCGCCGTGTTGCTCATGTTCCTATGGCCGTTCGCGGGTGTGCATGACATCCATCGGCCGGTGTGCAATGCCACCGTACCCATCGATCCATTAAACTCCATGCCACCTTGGCTCTTCGTACAAGCTAGCAGCCACCAAGCGCAGCAGCACAGCGCGTGCCCTTGCCCCTTGCTCCTCCCGCTCACGCACAGGAGCCTGGCAACCAGGTACTTGGCAGCCGCGCCGCTCCCTTGTCCTGCGCGTGTGCACCAGCCAGTCGCGCCAGCTTCTTTTTCTTTTTTTCTTTTCTCCCGGGCTATGCAAACTCAGGTACATCGTGTATCTGACTTCTATTTCCGATTTATCGCATCGGCATCAAGCGCGGTAAGCTTCGGTACCTATCATGTTGATATTGTTTTGTGTTGAGCGGCCCTTCTGTCCGTCAGGTGTTCGACGAAATGTGTACAGGAGTTTTGCTTCTGTTTTTCAACGTAATCTATCACAGCGATGTTCCGTGGGTCTTCTACTTTCTCCGAGATGATCATCACTTCGTCACACGACACTGGTACTTGCCGTCCAATGATGCCGCCCTGTCGATACGTCCCCTTCCGTGATGCCGGATATTATCTCTTTTTCGCCTATAACTTGAAGATGGCTTCTTTGACTCTGATCCGAGCCGTGAGACCTCAACCCTATCATATTTTCTATAAAATGAGATATATCTTGTTGCATATAATCATACATGCTTGCATACATATGTTGTAGTTTGGGGTACTTTGTCGACTCACCTAATAATTAAATACGGAGTCCATATATCGGCTTTTCTAGTCTTATAATGGCTCCATTTAAATTGCGTAGCGAACCGATGCCATGATTTGCCTTGTTAATACAACATTTAAATTGTGGGTTTTCTAAATAACTTGAACCATTTAATTAAATGTCGAGACCCCGGTTCCGCTTAATACTGCCTAATTGCACCGCATCTGCATCATATCATAATCATGCCGGATCTTCTGTCGTAGTATTAAATATTGCATCCGGTGTTTCTTCTAGTGTTTGCTTCTTCGCGGTTTAGGCCGATGAGTTTATGCGAGTATCGACAAGTTCTCCGGATATGATCCGTCGGCAGTGTTTCCCAGGCGAGCATCTCTCCCCCTTTCTACCTATTTTGCGTTTATAGTCTTTATTTCCTCCTGATGATCTATTGCTATCTGTGTCGCGATGCTTTAGTTTCCGTGCACCATTTATACTCCTTGCAGCCTCTATATTGCCATGGACACATCCTATTGCCTGTTGTTTGATAGATAGTCGGCCCTGCGAGTCGTAGTTGCTTGCTTCTGTGTTGCTTCACGTTGTTGTTGTTCCACCATTGACGGCTTGGCCTAGGCAGGGTTATGGACGCCATTGGTTATTCTTCAGGGCTCTTAGCCCCATTTGCATCTTGTCTGTAGTCGGACGCTTTATCGTTTTGGGATTCCTCAGGACAATTATATCTGACTAGTAAATGTTCCAACTACAATGGAATGTTAACTAAAACTGCCCACTACTTATGCTATCAGGATGACTTATGCTATATATCTGACTAGTAAATGCTGCAACTATAATGGAATGAGTAAAACTCCCCACTGTGTGAGTTCCTTGGTCCGACTTCCTCGTTTGGTCTCGAGGGGGAAATACCAGGATGGGTATGTTTAGTGTTAGTATCAGGTAGGATCCGAATAGGTCTTTCTTACCCATCTCTAATAGCCGCCAGGGATACCGAGTCTCTATAGGTTGTTTAGTGCCGCTGCGCTGCCGCTTCAGTCCACCATACCTATGTAGGCGAGGACCGCCGAATTCTAGCCTCGCCGTGTACTGGCCTCAGTACTGATGATCCTCTTTTTCCTTTGCGCTTTGCCGGCATCCCTTTTTTTTAGCAAGTTTGAGATCGACGTTGTTAGCAGGGTTACCCTTCCGGCTTGGCCTGGGCAGGGTTATGGACGCCATTGGTTATTCTTCAGGGCTCTTAGCCCCATTTGCATCTTGTCCGTAGTCGGACGCTGTATCGCTTTCAAGGTGATTTTGATCTTTGTATTGTATATCTGTATTCTTGACTCCTTGAGTCGTTGTTGTATATATATATATATATCTGTTCTGTGGGTCCCATCGAGGACTGTTGTGTAATGGTATTACTTCGTTTTCCACCCGCACAAAAGTGCCTGGTGGGCGTCCTTGAATCGTTTCTATGCGGGTTTGGCTAAAAGGGCTAAAATTTGCATAGGGCCGATTCAAGGGTGTTACAGATTGGTATCAGAGCCATCCCGCCCTTCAGGGTCTCAGCCAAATGGTCGTTGTCAGTCTAGCAAATATTTTTGGTAGCTATGTATACTAGGGAAATACAAAAACGTGAGAGTAGGACTGCTTCCACTTTTTTCTTGCCCACCCACCCAACTTTTCTGGTAAGGAAGTGTAACGTTTTCAATCCTCTTCTAAAAATTCAAACTAGGATTCACGTGTTCTGGGTTCCGTAGTACCATAGAAAGTGTGTGTGTGTGTGTAATTCTTTGTCTATCTGTTGCATCCAACTTGTTGTCGCTATCTGCCTTTTGGTTATCAACTGTTGGTACATTCCATACCGACAGGCTTTTGTAAAATCGACGCGATCTATCCGACTCCGTGTTAACCGGTGCCATCTTGATAAGGGTGTTCTTCCTTCCAGCATGCTTTCACAGAATGTGGAGTTGCTAATCTCTATCTGATAAGTGGTTTTGCGCATCTATTGGTAATTTAATGCCGAAAAATGCGGAAATTTTTTCTTTGATACATCTGTGTTTCCACACTCCTCTTCAGTCATGTGTGAAACATTATCTATCTTCCTTTTATCGGCATGTATATGCTAACTCATTCTTTTGTCACCGACGCTTGATCCTGGAGTTTTACTTCATTTTTTCAAAATCTTCAAGGCTAAATACATAACATGTGTCGATCCGATGCTTGTGATTATAATTTGGTTCTCGGCATAGCTATATGAGACTTATCATGAGTGGAGTATGGTTAATGCTATCCATTTCATCCTCCAAATGATGGCGTATATATCCTGTGATTTGAGTTATATCGTGATCATATCTTTATCATATTCAAGTATCTTTGCCAATCCGGAGTTTTTTCTTAAGGCACTGCGGTGGTCTATCCGCTATTCGTCATGCTTCACATCCTTTTTGAACTCCATATCTGCAAAATCCTCTTGGATACGAGGGAATTTCATCTTTTCATCTCTGATAACTTTGCTTAATGTATGAGTTATCATCGCTTCTTATCCGATATCTCTTCATGTAACCGGTGATTTGATCGACAATGTGAACCAGATGTCATCTCTTTTCTTTCTCGAAGGACCAGATAATCTATTCTGCCAGTGCATCTCTTTCAACACGAACCCGTTCTCTTAATGTTGATCTTTCAAAAGAGCGTTGACCTCAGAGAGTGTTTCGAGCATTTGTTCGTTTCTCTCGCCTCTTGAACTCGGTATTCTAGGAATATCTTGTTAATACATGGTGGTATATGTTGATAATATGCTTGCCTATTCTATATCAATGGAAGGACATGGAAGATCAACTGTGTCTCTTTCTCTCAAGCTTCGTGAACACTGCCCGTGTGCAAACTTCTCAAAGTGTAATTCTGCCTTTTTGAAGTCACCTATCTCGACCACGTCCTTCTGCTAAATACATCGCTTCAATTTTTGGAAGCCCATTGTTAATTCCATCCTCCATCTTCAACCAATCCGGAGTTTTTCCTTGTTGGCAAGTTATCATTAGCGTTTCGCCGAAGTTTCCTCAAGACTGCTAAATCTCTTGCAATCATTTCAAGAAGAACATGGAGTTCTTTTCACCTCTATCTCGTCAAGTAATATTTTGAGACCCTCTCATTCTATCGTCTATGCTCAATCCACCGGAGTCCATGAAGACTTTTCAGATCTTTTGTAATCCTTCTGTTCAAGTTGGTCCTATCTTTTTCTCTACCTGTTGAATCTTGCAGCTGTTCTCCATAATCTTTCTTCATATCCTTTCCGGTGTTTTGGGACCTTCCGACACGACGACAACATCATCATCTTTATCTATCTTGGATCTGGCGAGACGTTGCATCAATCTTTGTTTTCTTACGCAGTTCCATGAGTTCTTTTTGTCCAGGTCTTCAGTCTGTCTTGGGAGTTGGGTTGGATGATTTTCTTATTCATGTGCGGAGTAATGCTTTGAGTGCGGGATGGAGTATCTACCATACCACTACCCTTATCATTCGCTTTGTATATTGAATTGGTGAATTAATGCAACTTCACTCATTCCACGGAAGTTAGAAGTGGCCTTTATCCCTCGATACTTTTACTTCCACCCTTGTCTTTCCGGAGTGCTCTCTCGAAGAAAATAATCAATAATCTCTTATTGGTGATCTCGCCTTTTCCTACACGAAGCAAATCTTCAATTATCTGGTGGAAGCAAATGCTTTTATCTTCTCAGTTACTCTTCATTCTACCAGAGCACCACATCGTCAATCAAGAAGGATGGAAGATATATCTGACTTCCTTTTATCAATCCTTACTTTGTTGGTAAAGCCAATTAAGGTTGATGCCATCAATCGAAAAATCTTTTCCACATCCAACTTCTTCCTCAAGTTTCCACCATAATCTAGCGTAACCTCCGTCTCTAGAAGATATATCCGTGCACCCCAATTGCGTGATCCTTGGTTCTTACCGTTGCAACAAGAATCTAATCCGACAATGTCTAACTAAATCTTTCCATTGATATCAAGGAACTCTATTATTTGAAGGCGATATTGTTTTCGAACTTCTTTTCCCAAATCCAAGAGAAGAAACAATGCTATTTTCATAGTGGTTGATAACTTCTAAAAAGTCATTCTTTTCTTTTGGTGAGACAAAGATTCATCTTCTCTTGTATCTGTAAATCTTTAATCTTAATGATGTGTCGTTTCTTTCTCCCTGATACATCGTCCTTTCTATTCCTTTCACAAGTGGTTCTATTCTTTTATCATGTTTCTCGAGAAAACCGGAGCTATGTTCATCCTATCCTTCTTGTCTCATGACAATCCTTCAATTCTTCTAACCCTTTGTGTCTCAAGCAAAACGCAAGACTCGCAACAAGTCTAGCAAGTTTGCAAGGTGTAGTGGTCGCACCGTTGTTCATCAACTCGGGAACGTGAGGGTCACCTTCATTCCTAACACCCGCCTCTCCTTGTGTTGGTTTCTTTTTCCTAGGAATCTCGAGGCAAGATTCTTGTTTAGTGGGGGAGAGTTGTAGCATCCCAATTGTCTAACAATTGCAATGCTACTAGCCTAGTCTATATATATGCTACCTTCCTACATATAATTGTTGCATCATAATTATATCATGCTCATGTCATCATGCCACCTTGCATTTGAGCATCATATAAAACCCTTTTCTTTTGGATCTTGTCTCATATGCATTTATCAATTGTATTTGGTTCTTAATAAATTGTATTTGGTTCTTGATAAGTGCTTGATGCCCAAGTTGAGTTGGGGGCATATCTTTTCTTGACTTCATCACCTTTTTCCTTTGTCACCACCTTAAATTCCACCATCCAAACTACATGTGGGAAGTTGCATCTCTTTTGGTTTTTGTCTAGCTTACATCTAGTAAGATGGATCCACTTATATACCACATGCCCCATTCATGTCTATTATTGTTTCCACAATAGAAATAATGTGGGCACACATGTGGGGGTGCTTATATCCTCATGGGGTCTGTTGAATATATGGTCATGTTTAAATATAAATGGGACCAAATAAACATCTAGTGGCTCACACACACTAGCGTGTTCCATTCTTACTCAAATATGCCTCTTCGACTCTAGTTGTTTTCACAACAAACCATGGTTTATTATGACTCATGCATGTCCCATGCAAGAATTCCACCAACTTGCCCCTTCTTGTTTTCTTTTAAGCGATTCAAGTTCAGATCAAGCAAGCCTTTTCATTTGTATCTACCTAGCTATCTATCCTACCATCTACTCCACTCTGCCTCCCTCTTAGTTGTTTTTGCTTTGTCTAAGTTTTCCAAGCCACACCTGATGGTTAAACTTTTGTAAACAAACAAACAAATTAGATAACAATTTGAATCAGTTTTTCTTAAAGAGAAGAAGAGGCCCACCTCTACCCTTCCTGGCCTGACCCAGCGCAGCCCAGGTCCAGCTGCAACCCCCTCTCGGCTCAGATCGCTTTTGAGAGCAGAGAGGCCGATGCTGCTTTCTGTTCTTCTTCCGTTTACCTTCCTTTCAGGTAACTCACGGCAGCAGCGGCCCCGCCTCCGCCTCCTTTGCCTCGTCTCCACCTCGCCCGTCAGCGTCTTTGCACTCTTCTTATCCCTTTGAGCCTGAACCCTAGCTCTCCTTCTTCTTCCATCTCTGCCGTACCACCGCGCCACCATGGCTGCAGGAGTGCACGCCTGACGTGGTCTCTCTGATCGCCGGAGCAAGCTGAGCGGCGGAGGAGTGTCCCTGCCTCTTCTGCTGCAAACCCGAGCCGCTTAGGAGCGCCACGCGGCTTCTTCTTCCCGTGCAGTACTGAGCTTCGCCACGCCATCAGCTCTGCCGCCGTCGTTGTCCTGAGCGCCACCTTCCTTGATTCCGGTGGGAATCGGGCGAGGCAAGCACTAACCCCTTCCTCCCTCTGTCTTTGCATCAATCGCTCCTTAGATCGGCGTGCCCGCTTCTAGATTGTAGCAGCAGCTCGCCACGCGTGTTTTGCCTGACGGACGGACAACAACAGCCCCGCGTCTTTGTCTCTGAACCGGTCCGTCGAGTAAGCCGTAGACCCCTCTGTTCTTCATGTTTTCCCGTTGTTGTAGGCCTCCCCTTAGGAAACTCCAAATACCGAAATCGTAGCCCTATCTACCCTCTTTCGAACGAGCTAGGACACGGTCAATTCAGTTCAGTAACGTGGTAGTAATCATTCTCGCAAGATCGCTTCAGCTCAGTAGTTACCTGAAAAAATCCGGTCCGCGCCGGACGTGTTTTTCGCCTCTGTTCATCGCGAGGTCCCGGCCTGCACAGTCCTCCTCCGAAAAACTCGCTCAAATGAAAGTTGTACATCTTGTTGCCCTCTTCAACTTTGTTTTTTGTGCCATCTCCAAATTCCTAGCGGGTTCGTCGAAATCTTCATCCAAAGATCTGCCCAGCTAGCCGTTTTTCGCGGATCAAACAGTCGAGCTTCAGACAACACACAGCAGATTCTTCATGATTTTGCAAATAGGCCCCTAGGCCTTTTCTCTTCCCAAAACTTAGCCCTCTGCTCAGCCACGTGTCGACGCCCATCTCTTCTGCATGCGTGTGGGTCCGCACGCCTATCTCAATCTCACCGGCTAACTCAGGTGCAAAAAGAACTAAGCGAACATTGCTACAACTGCCAGCCAAAGATCAAGGCCAGTTGGATGTGGCTAGCATGCCTGTGGGTGTAAAAGCCCCGGGTTCTTTTTCGTTTTGTGAAAGGAATTTCAGGAAAAGTTTAATATGTTTCAATATCCAGAAATTAATAACTTTTGTTTGGTAAATCCCAATAATACAAATAATATATGTTTTTGAATCAGAAAAATGTGAGGAATTCAAATATGCCATCCAAAATAATGTTTGACTAATTTAAATTTCGAAATTGTTTAAATTGCAACAAAAATGCCTTTTCTTAATTAATTAATAACTTTAATTCTATAACTCTAAATTTGACAAATAATATATCTAAATCGATCAGCGCGACGAGCCTGTTCTATTTATGCGTTCCTTGATATGAATTGCAGCATGCATCATATAAATATTAAGTGGACATCAAGTTATATGGGAGCAAAACATGACTAAAAACTTAATAAAATGCTTTATTCTTGTACCCCACACCTCACCCATGCCATGCTATGTTATTGCCATGTAAATTGTGCATCATTCATCATGGCATGCTTAGTTGCTTGTCACATTTTATTTATATGCTTGTGCACTTTATTTATGTTGGCCCTTGTTTGTTTGGTTCATCTTTCGAATAGACGCCGAGTAGGGGAATTATCAGGAATCCCAGGAGTACTACCCAGATCCATCCCTCGCTTTAACTGAGCTGCCAGGCAAGCACTACCACATGCTTGCATACATATAGTACCTATTGCCTCTATCTTATTCTTGCATCATTGAGTTGCGAATGCATTAAATTGAATCCCAAGTACTGCATAGCCTTTACTTTAAACCCCACCGAGCTTGTTCCTCCATCCCATGAGCCATTACTACAGGAGTTGTTTGAGCCATGCGAGTCGTAGAACAGCATGTGTAGGGTATGTGAGAGTCTGATGGATAACGAGGTACCTAAACAACTTAACCTGAGTAGTATGGGATAACTAATGAAAGAGGCACCGGTGGGCAATATCTGTCATTTGGTTTTTATGTCCACTTGTGTCCCGTAGGACCCCGAGTACTTGATTCCTGTTCCTTGACTATTCGCACTATCCACATCCGGGAGGCCTTATGGACCCCCATGAGCCAGAGCTTGATTCGTTTCTATTTCTTGGGGCCACAAACTAGTTTGGGGTTTTATTTACTATCCTGTACTTATGCCATGTTACTGTTTTATTAAGATTGTGCATGGAGCACCTGTACTGTTTTGGATGCGGAGTGTTTTCGCGGTATCGACAAGCCCAGTCACATTTTCAGGTTCCCAGTCGTTTACAACCATTGACGCAAACCTTGGGTCCGTATCGGAGTCGGCCAATTTCGTTGCGGGTAGCTTAATGGGGTGGCCCCCTGAAATATTTTATGAATCCTATGATTGCTTTGTCGTGAAAGCCTCGTTGGGTTTTGAGTTGGTTTCTCCAAGGTTGATCGAGTGTGTGTTGCTATTTGTGCACCCCTGCAGGGTAAAACTTTCTGAAAGCCGTGTCCGCGGTTATGGACGACTCGGAGCACAGTATCTTGATCATAGACATGCATAACTAAAGTAGTGCTATAAATTTGACTTAATATGTGACTAGTAATCAGATTCAAATACAACGGAATGGATATTAAAAATGCCAACAACTGGTGGAGCTGGGGTTCCTTGTGTCTTGTTATATACATAAGTAAGTATTGCAACTCAATGGAATGTGATAAAGTGCCAACATGCTGGGTCACCTCAGGCGACCCTATGCAGATTTTAGCGCTTCCCATCAAACCCGCATAGAAACGATTCAAGGACGCCCACCAGGCACTTGCGTGCGGGTGGAAAACAAAGTAATACCATTACACATTAGTCCATGATGGAACCCACAGAACATATATATACAACAACGAATCCATGAGTCAAGAATACAGATATACTATACAAAGATCCAAATCACCTTGAAAACGATAGAGCGTCCGACTACGGAAAAAATGCAAATGGGGCTAAGAGCCCTGAAGAATAACCAATGGCGTCCATAACCCTGCCCAGGCCAAGACGGAAGGTAACCACCGCTACGACGTCGATCTCAAACTGCTAAAACAAAAGGGTGCCGACAAAGGGGCAAAGGAAAAAGAGGCGTCGCCTTCGAGGCCAGTACACGGCGAGGCTAGAATTCGGAGGCTCTCGCCTACATAGGTATGGTGGACAGAAGCGGCAGCGAAGCATGCACTAAACAACCTATAGAGACTCGATAAAACTGGCGGCTATTAGAGAGGGATAAGAAAGACCTATCCGGATCCAACCTGATAGTAACACCAAACATACCCATCCTGGTATTCCCCCTCGAGACCAAACGAGGAAGTCAAACCGAGGAACTCACACAGTTGGCAGTTTTATTCATTCGATTATAGTTGAAGCACTTACTAGTTAGATATAGATAGCATGAGTCATCATGATAGCATACGTAGTGGGCAGTTTTAATTAACCAGTCCGTGGTAGTTGGAACATTTACTAGTCAGATATAATTGTCCTGAGGAATCCCAAAACGCAGCAGTTGTTGGCACTTTTATCACATACCATTGGAGTTGCAATACTTACTAGGCATATATAATAAGACACAAGGAACCCCAGCTCCACCAGTTGTTGGCATTTTTAATATCCATTTCGTTGTATTTGAATGTGATTACTAGTCACATATTAAGTCAAATTTATAGCACTACTTTAGTTATGCTTGTCTATGATCAAGATACTGTGCTCCAAGTCGTCCATAACCGTGGACACGGCTTTCAGAAAGTTTTACCCTGCAGGGGTGCACAAATAGCAACACACACTTGATCAACCTCGGAAAAACCAACTCAAAACCCAACGAGGCTTTCAGGACAAAGCAATCATAGGATTCATCAATATTTCAGGGGGGCACCCCATTAAGCTACTCGCAACAAAGTTGGCCGGCTCCGAGACGGACCCAAGGTTTGCGTCAATGGCTGTAAACGACTGGTAACCCGAAAGTGTGACTGGGCTTGTCAATACTAAAACACTGCATCCAAAATAAGACAGTGCTCCACGCACAATATTAAACAAAGAAGTAAAACATGGCATAAGTACAGGATAGTAATAAATCCCCAAACTAGTTTGTGGCCCCAAGAAATAGAAATGAATCAAGCTCTGGCTCAGGGGGATCCCATAGGGTCTCCCGGATGTGGATAGTGCGGATAGTCAAGGAACAGGTATCAAGTACTCAGGGCCTATGGGACAAAAGTGGGCATGAAAAACCAAATAGCGCATATTGCCCACCGGTGCCACTTTCATTAGTTATCACAACAATTTAATAGTTGTAATTAAAGACATGATCATCTCCACCATAAACATCTGCCAGCATTCCAACAACTGTGGTACTCGACAACACGAGATCGCACCTGAGCAAGCAACTACGACTCGCAAGGCCAGCTATCTACCAAACAACAGGTATTAGGAGGTGTCCATGGCAATATAGAGGTTGCACGGGTTATAATTGGTGCACGGAAACTAAAGCATCGCGACACGGATAGCAATAGATCAACAGGAGGAAATAAAGACTATAAATGCAAAATAGGTAGAAGGGGGAGAGATGCTCGCCTGGGAAACACTGCCGGAGATTCATCCGGAGAACTTGTCGATACTCGCATCCACTCATCGGCCTAGTCCGTGAAGAAGCAAACACTATAAGAAACACCGGATGCAATATTTAATGCTACGGCAGAAGAATCGGCATGTTCATGGTATGATGCATGGCATGGCTAAAGTGTGGTGCAATTAGAAAGTATTAAGCGGAACCGGGGTCCCGACAATTAATTATATGGTTCAAGTTATTTAGCTACCCCACAATTTAAATGTTGTCTTAACAAGGCAAAACATGGCATCGGTTCGCTACACAAATTAAATGGAGACGATATAAAACTATATTTGCCCTCATATGGTCTCCATATTTAATTATGAGGTGAATCAGCATAATGCCCCCAAACCACATGATGTGATGCGAGTATGAATAACTTATATGCAACAAGTATATAAAGCATTTATAAAATAGGGATATCGGATCGGGGTCACACATGGGGTTCCGAAGATCTTGGATTCGGGGTCGACGGGGTCGACGGGATCGGGTTTGTATCCGAGAAGGAGGTCTTGGCATCCGAGAGGAAGACGAACTTGCCGTGCCGAGGGATAAGGAGTAAAAACATACCTAATCAGATCTATCCAACCGATTTTGCAAAATAGTTTTGACACTCTAGATCATCCGTTAGCTAGGTTATCCTACAGGCTGAACCAGTGGGGTATCGCAACTTTGCAAAATATACTTGTTGCGTTTAAATTGTTCATGTCGCATACATATATTCTGGATTGGGGGCATTATGCCGATTCACCTAAATTAAATATGGAGTCTATATGAGAGCTATTCTAGTCTTATTCCGGACTCCATTTAAATTGGTGTAGCGAACCGATGCCATGTTTCGCCCTGTTAATACAACATTTAAATTGTGGGGGTTATAAATAAATTGAACCGTGTAATTAATTATCAGGACCCCGGTTCCGCTTAATATTGCCTAATTGTACCGCATCTGTGTCATGCCAAACATCATATCATAAGCATGCCAGATCTTCTGCCGTAGTATTAAATATTGCATCCGGTGTTTCTTCTAGTGTTTGCTTTTTCGCGGATTAGGCCGATGAGTGGATGCGAGTATCGACAAGTTCTCCGGATATGATCCATCGGCAGTGTTTCCTAGGCGATCATCTCTCCCCTTCTACCTATTTTGCATTTATAGTCTTTATTTCCTCTTGTTGATCTATTGTTATCCGTGTCGCGATGCTTTAGTTTCGTGACACCGCTTATATCCCGCAAATTTCTATATTTCCTTGGACACCTCCTATTACCTGTGTTTGGTAGATAGTCAGCCTTGTGAGTCGTAGTTGCTTGCTTATGTGTTGCTTCGCGTCGTTGTCATTTCACCATTGACGGCAAGTTGACACATGATAAATGGTGGAGATGATAAATGGTGGAGATGATCATGACTTTAAATGCAACTGTTAAAATGCTGGGAATAGATATAACTAATGCAGAGGCATCGGTGGGCAATAGATGTTATTTGGTTTTTCCACACTCACTTGTGTCCCGTAGGCCCCGAGTACTTGATACCTGTTCCTTGACTATTCGCACTATCCACATCCGGGAGAGTCTATGAATCCCCCTTAGCCAGAGCTTGATTCATTTCTTATTTCTTGGGGCCACAAACTAGTTTGGGGTTTTATTACTATCCTGTACTTATGCCATGTTTTACTGCTTATTTATTTATCAGCGTGGAGCACCTTTACTGCTTAGGATTGGAGTGTTTTCGGTATCGACAAGCCTAGTCACACTTTTCTCAATGTTATGATGTACATTGGCGCAAAACCTTGTCCGTCTCGAGCCGCCAACTTTGTTATGCGTTAGCTTAATGGGGTGGCCCCCTGAAATATTTTATGAATCCTGTGATTGCTTTGTCGTGAAAGCCTCGTTGGGTTTTGAGTTGGTTTTTCCGAGGTTGATCGAGCGTGTGTTGCTATTTGTGCACCCCTGCAGGGTAAAACTTTCTGAAAGCCGTGTCCGCGGTTATGGACGACTCGGAGCATAGTATCTTGATCATAGACAGGCATAACTAAAGTAGTGCTATAAATTTGACTTAATATGTGACTAGTAATCAGATTCAAATACAACGGAATGGATATATAAAATGCCAACAACTGGTGGAGCTGGGGTTCCTTGTGTCTTGTTATATCTACCAAGTAAGTATTGCAACTCCAATGGAATGTGATAAAAGTGCCAACAACTGCTGGGTCACCCTCGAAGCGACCCTATGCAGATTTTAGCGCTTCCCATCAAACCCGCATAGAAACGATTCAAGGACGCCCACCAGGTACTTGCGTGCGGGTGGAAAACGAAGTAATACCATTACACATTAGTCCACGATGGAACCCACAGAACATATATATACAACAACGAATCCATGAGTCAAGAATACAGATATACTATACAAAGATCCAAATCACCTTGAAAACAATAGAGCGTCCGACTACGGAAAAAATGCAAATGGGGCTAAGAGCCCTAAAGAATAACCAATGGCGTCCATAACCCTGCCCAGACCAAGACGGAAGGGTAACCCTGCTAACGACGTCGATCTCAAACCTGCTAAAACAAAAGGGGTGCCGACAAAGGGCAAAGGAAAAAGAGGAGCGTCAGACGAGGCCAAGACACGCAGGTTAGAATTGGAGGCTCTCGCCACATAGGTATGGTGGATGGCGGCAAATGGCATGCACTAAACAACCTATAGAGACTCGATAAAACTGACGGCTATTAGAGAGGGATAAGAAAGACCTATCCGGATCCAACCTGATAGTAACACCAAACATACCCATCCTGGTATTCCCCCTCGAGACCAAACGAGGAAGTCAAACCGAGGAACTCACATAGTTGGCAGTTTTATTCATTCGATTATAGTTGAAGCACTTACTAGTCAGATATAGATAGCATGAGTCATCATGATAGCATAAGTAGTGGGAAGTTTTAATTAACCAGTCCGTGGTAGTTGGAACATTTACTAGTCAGATATAATTGTCCTGAGGAATCCCAAAACCCAGCAGTTGTTGGCACTTTTATCACATTCCATTGGAGTTGCAATACTTACTAGGCAGATATAACAAGACACAAGGAACCCCAAAGCTCAGCTTGTGTTTAATTTCCATTCACACACTCTCAATTTAACATCACCAATTGTCTGTTCATCGTTCATACAGGTTATCCCACGTGCTGACCAATGGGGTATCACAACTACTGAGCTCTGATACCACTCTGATCCAGCGTGTAGGATAACCTAGCTAACGGACGATCTAGAGTGTCAAAACTATTTTGCAAAATCGGTTGGATAGATCTGATTAGGTCTGATTTTACTCCTTATCCCTCGGCACGGCAAGTTCGTCTTCCTCTCGGACGCCAAGACCTCCTTCTCGGATACCAACCCGATCCCGTCGACCCGGAATCCAAGATCTTCGGAACCCCATGTGTGACCCCGATCCGATATCCCTATTTTATAAATGCTATATATACTTGTTGCATATAAGTTATTCATACTCGCATCGCATCATGTGGTTTGGGGTCATTATGCCGATTCACCTCATAATTAAATATGGAGACCATATGAGGGCAAATATAGTCTTATATCATCTTCATTTAATTTGTGTAGCAAACCGATGCCATGTTTTGCCTTGTTAAGACAACATTTAAATTGCGGGGTAGCTAAACAAATTGAACCATATAATTAATTGTCGGGACCCCGGTTCCGCTTAATACTGCCTAATTGCACCGCACTTTAGCCATGCCATGCATCATACCATGAACATGCCGATTCTTCTGCCGTAGCATTAAATATTGCATCCGGTGTTTCTTCTAGTGTTTGCTTCTTCACGGACTAGGCCGATGAGTGGATGCGAGTATCGACAAGTTCTCCGGATGAATCTTCGGTGTGTTTTCTGTGCAGCATCTCCCCCTTCTACCTATTTTGCATTTATTGTCTTTATTTCCTCCTGTTGATCTATTGTTATCCGTGTAGTGATGATTTAGTTTCTGTGCACCAGTTATAACCCGTGTAGCCTCTATATTGCCATGGACACCTCCTAATACCTGTTGTTTGGTATATAGCTGGCCTTGTGAGTCCTAGTTGCTTGCTCAGGTGCGATCTCGTGTTGTCGAGTACCACAGTTGTTGGAATGCTGGCAGATGTTTATGGTGGATATGATCATGTCTTTAATTACAACTATTAAATTGGTGTGATAACTAATGAAAGTGGCACCGGTGGGCAATATGCGCTATTTGGTTTTTCATGCCCACTTGTGTCCCGTAGGCCCCGAGTACTTGATACCTGTTCCTTGACTATCCGCACTATCCACATTCGGGAGACCCTATGGGATCCCCCTGAGCCAGATCTTGATTCATTTCTATTTCTTGGGGCCACAAACTAGTTTGGGGCTTTATTACTATCCTGTATTTATGGTAGGTTTTACTGCTTTGTTTAAGATTGTGCGTGGAGCACCTGTACTGTTTTGGATGCGGAGTGTTTTCGCGGTATCGACAAGCCCAGTCACACTTTCGGATTCCTAGTCGTTTACAGCCATTGACGCAAACCTTGGGTCCGTCTCGGAGCCGGCCAACTTCGTTGCAGGTAGCTTAATGGGGTGGCCCCCTGAAATATTTATGAATCCTGTGATTGCTTTGTCGTGAAAGCCTCGTTGGGTTTTGATTTGGTTTTTCCAAGGTTGATCGAGTGTGTGTTGCTATTTGTGCACCCCTGTAGGGTAAAACTTTCTGAAAGTCGTGTCCGCGGTTATGGACGACTTGGAGCACAGTATCTTGATCATAGACAAGCATAACTAAAGTAGTGCTATAAATTTGACTTAATATGTGACTAGTAATTAGTGCAATACTCATGGAATGGTTAATAAAACTACCAACGGATGGGTTGTTCGTCCGCTTTCTCGTTGGTAAGCGAGAAGGAGGATGGATCTGTTACTTTATACTGTTATAACTGTTGTTTCTAATTAACGGACATCCGCCTATCATTGGTTAGGCGGATGGTACGCACAGACACGTGCCAAGAGGGAATGTTCCTGGGGTGTGCTTGATCGATGAGGGCATCGATCTTCTAAAGGGTGGGTGTATGTGAGACCAGGCACATGGCTTAATAGGATTGATAAAATACTCATACCAACAAGTTGCAACTTCTTTTCCGGAAGCTCATTCGAAAATAACTCTAAGGTTAAGCGTGCTTAGCCTAGAGCAATTCTAGGATGGGTGACCGACCGGGAAGTGGGTAACCGGGTGCGCACGAGTGAGGACAAAGTGCACAGAAAAAACTAGTGTTGGTCTGTGGGGCCAGTCTAGATATCCTATTAAGGTGCCAGAAGTGACACCCCCCGGGCCCAGGAGTGGACAGGGTGTTACAGAGTGGTATCAGAGCTTAGCAGTTGCGATACCCCACAAGTCCAGCCTGTAGGATAACCTAGCTAACGGTCGAAGTAGAGTGTCAAAACTATTTTGGAAAATTGGTTGGATAGATTTGATTAGGTCTGCTTTTACTCCTTACCCTCTGCTATTCTCCTCTTACCTCTGCGAGTTTTGAATCTGCTCTCTTACCTTCTAGTCCAGGATTTCTCGTGGTTGGGTTTTCTGTCGTACCTTCAGGGTTTCGCCTCCTTCTTTGGTAACTGTGCTTCTACATCCAGTTTTCATGCTATCTGAGTGATCCTTTATCTGTGGTACCATTCTTTGTTCCTTGTTTGTGCCTTCTGGTGTTTTCCGACACGACGACATCATCTACGCCAGATCCGATGCAGAGCCTGCATCACTCCTTTGTTTCCGAACCTCGAGTGTCGAGATCTTCAGTCTGATTCCAAGAATGGTTGCATGCTTTTCTACTGATTGTGCGGAGTAATAGTTTGGGTGTGTGATGGATTGGCCCCCATGCCGACTACTCACTCTATTTGCTCGGGTACATTGAAGTGGATTAGAATGCATCGTTTCTCTCCTTATATCGAAGTTGGAGGTGGCTTTTTTTGTGGATACCTTTACCTTCGTCCTTGTTTCTCCGGAGTGTTCTCTCGACGATCATGAGCAACGACCCCTTGTTAGTGGTGTCGCGAGGATCTACACGAAGCGAGAAGATTCAGATCGCCGACCTTCCTTCCGGTACCATGAGGCGGATCTCGAGGGCGAGATCCATTGTTAGTGGTGTCGAATTGTGGCGTCCCGCTTTCCTCATTCTTTTCCCCACCGTGCTTGCCATCGATCCTCCTCGCTCTACCGGTCCCGCGACCCACCCCGCTCCTCCTCTCCCTTCCTTCTGTAGACGGCGCCGCCGGCCGCCTCTCCCTCCGCCTCGATGCCCTCCTGTTCCCAGTCCCGCCACCGCCCAGCGGCCTCGCTGGTCGTCCGCTCGAGCGCCACCTTGCTGCCCGGTGAGCCGACCCCGCGAGCTCGCGTCCGCCGGAGCCCGGCCCTCGTGTGTTGCCAGGAACCTCGCCGAGTGTCGCTGCCGTCCGCGAGCTTCCCTCTCCGTCGAGCCCGCCACCGCAGCGAAGCTCCGCCTCTGCCTCACCTCCCTTCGCCTCCTCGTCGCCCGCCCGAGCTCGCCAACCACCGCCACCCCGCCCCGTCTCTGTCCTGGATCGACGCCACAGCCAGGAGACGGCCGCCTCGAGCCATCTCCCCGTTGCAAAGGCTCCCCGAGCTCCTCCCCAAGCGCCTCATCTCCGCCAGACCCGGCCACCACCGCGTCGCCTCTTCCTCTGCGCGTGGTCGCATCGGACGCCGCCACCTTCTCCCTGGTCGCTGTCGCCTATGTGTCCTCTCCACACTGCATGATGCCTCTCCGCCCGCGTCCCTGACCCGACGCCTCTGCGGCCTTGACGTTCGGCCGCCGCCCTCCTGTGATGTTTTCCTCTACCGACGGTCCCAAGCACCGCCTCGCGTACGAGCTCTAGTCTCCAACTGTTGCATCCACTCCACCTTGTCTCTCTGGTCTCGCCCGCGTGAAGCCGCTGCTCCAAACTTGGCCACTCCTGTTGTTGCCCACAAAGTGTTTGAGGTAATGTCCAAGTGGGACATGCCCCCGTGCAGTGTTCCTGGTTAGGCTAGTGCACATGACCTTTGGCCTTTGCGTTGTGGATGCTCCAACCCCAAGCCTCTGCTTTGTTCCCTTTGATGAGGTAGTGATGGATGTGTCGAGATGACGATGTGGTGCTACAACAAGATCTACAACGACCTGTACGAATTCGAGGAGCACCGACACAAGTTCACCATCACCGATGAAGCTAGGACTCCAAGACCTCCGACACTTACCGCATCCTAATGAAGCGCTCCAAGGCCTTCTTCACAGATTAGACGGAACCCCGAGAACGTCGACACAAATCCGATGATCGAGACCCCGACCCCGGACCCGAAGACCGAACCTCGGAACATTTCTTCATCCTCGTCGAAGATCGATCCCATCGAACCCCCGCGGTGAACCCCAAGATCGCCGATACCCTAATGTGATTCCCTTTCCGAGACCCCTATTTTTATACTATATGACATATACTTGTTGCGTTTAAATTGTTCATGTCGCATACATATATTGTGGATTGGGGGCATTATGCCGATTCACCTAAATTAAATATGGAGTCTATATGAGAGCTATTCTAGTCTTATTCCGGACTCCATTTAAATTGGTGTAGCGAACCGATGCCATGTTTCGCCCTGTTAATACAACATTTAAATTGCGGGGGTTCTAAATAACTTGAACCGTGTAATTAATTATCGGGACCCCGGTTCTGCTTAATATTGCCTAATTGTACCGCATTTGTGCCATGCCAAACATCATATCATAAGCATGCCGGATCTTCTGCCATAGTATTAAATATTGCATCCGGTGTTTCTTCTAGTGTTTGCTTCTTCGCGGATTAGGCCGATGAGTGGATGCGAGTATCGACAAGTTCTCCAAATATGATCCATTGGCAGTGTTTCCCAGGCGAGCATCTCTCCCCCTTCTACCTATTTTGCATTTATAGTCTTTATTTCCTCCTGTTGATCTATTGCTATCCGTGTCGTGATGCTTTAGTTTCTGTACACCAGTTATATCCCGTCCAGCCTCTATATTGCCTTGGACACCTCCTATTACCTGTGTTTGGTAGATAGTCAGTCTTACGAGTCGTAGTTGCTTGCTTATGTGTTGCTTTGTGTCGTTGTCGTTTCACTGTTGACGGCAAGTTGACACATGATAAATGGTGGAGATGATAAATGGTGGAGATGATCATGACTTTAAATGCAACTATTAAAATGCTGGGAATAGATATAACTAATGCAGAGGCATCGGTGGGCAATAGATGTTATTTGGTTTTTCCACGCTCACTTGTGTCCTGTAGGCCCCGAGTACTTGATACCTGTTCCTTGACTATTCGCACTATCCACATCTGGGAGAGTCTATGAATCCCCCTTAGCCAAAGCTTGATTCATTTCTTATTTCTTGGGGCCACAAACTTGTTTGGGGTTTCATTACTACCCTGTACTTATGCCATGTTTTACTGCTTTATTTACGATTGTGCTTGGAGCACCTGTACTATTTAGGATTGTGGAGTGTTTTCGCGGTATCGACCAGCCCAGTCACACTTTCGGGTTCCTAGTCGTTTACAGCCATTGGCGCAAACCTTGGGTCCGTCTCGAAGCCGGCCAACTTCGTTGCGGGTAGCTTAATAGGGTGGCCCCCTGAATTATTTTATGAATCCAGTGATTGCTTTGTCGTGAAAGCCTCATTGGGTTTTGAGTTGGTTTTTCCGAGGTTGATCGAGTGTGTGTTGCTATTTGTGCACCCCTGTAGGGTAAATCTTTCTGAAAGCCGTGTCCGCGGTTATGGACGACTTGGAGCACAGTATCTCGATCATAGACAAGCATAACTAAAGTAGTGCTATAAATTTGACTTACTATGTGACTAGTAATTAGATTCAACTATAACGGAATGGATATTAAAAATGCCAACAGCTGGTGGATCTGGGTTGTTTTGTGACATGCTATACCTGCCTAGTAAGTATTGCAACTCCAATGGAATGTAATAAAAGTGCCAACAACTGCTGGGTTTTGGGATTCCTCGGGACAATTATATCTGACTAGTAAATGTTCCAACTATAACAGAATGGTAATTAAACTGCCCACTACTTATGCTTCAGGATGACTCATGTTATCTATACCTGACTAGTAAGTGCTGAAACTATAATGGAATGAATAAAACTGCCAACTGTGTGAGTTCCTCAGTTGACTTCCTCGTTTGGTCTTGAGGGGGAATACCAGGATGGGTATGATTGGTGTTAGTATAAGGTTGGTTCCGAATAGGTCTTTCTTATCTTTCTCTAATAGCCGATAGTTAATCGAGTCTCTATAGGTTGTTTAGTGCATGTTGCGCTGCTGCTTCAGTCCACCATACCTATGTAGGCGAGAGCCGCCGAATTCTAGCCTCGCCGTGTACTGGCCTCAGTACTGATGCTCCTCTTTTTCCCTTCGCCCTTTGTCAGTACCCCTTTTGTTTTAGCAGGTTTGAGATCGACGTTGTTAGAACGGTTACCCTTCCGGCTTGGCCTGGGCAGGGTTATGGACGCCATTGGTTATTCTTCAGGGCTCTTAGCCCCATTTGCATCTTGTCCGTAGTCGGACACTGTAACGTTTTCAAGGTGATTTGGATCTTTGTATTGTATATCTGTATTCCTGACTCGTTGAGTCGTTGTTGTATATATATTTGTTCTGTGGGTCCCATCAAGGACTGTTGTGTAATGGTATTACTTCGTTTTCCACCCGCACGAAAGTGCCTGGTGGGCGTCCTTGAATCGTTTCTATGCGGGTTTGGCGGAAAGGGCTAAAACTTGCATAGGGTCGATTCGAGGGTGTTACAGAGTGGTTCTTATTTTACTATAACTTGAAGATAGGGCCGATTTGAGGGTGTTACAAAGTGGTATCAGAGCTCAGCAGTTGCGATACCCCACTGGTCCAGCCTGTAGGATAACCTATCTAACGGTCGAAGTAGAGTGTTAAAACTATTTTGGAAAATTAGTTGGATAGATCTGATTAGGTTTGCTTTTACTCCTTACCCCTCTGCTGTTCTCCTCTTACCTCTACGTGTTTTGAATCTGCTCTCTTCCTTTTCTACGAGTCCAGGAATTCTCGTGGTTGGGTTTCCGTCGTACCTTCCGGTTATCGCTTCCTTCTTTGGTAACGGTGCCTCTACATCCCGTCTTCGTGCTATCTGAGGAATCCTTCATCTGTTGGACTTCTCTCTGTTCCTTCTTGTGCCTTCCGGTGTTTTCTGACGCGATGACATCAGCTACGCCAGATCCGATGCAGATTCTAGATCACTCCTTTCGTTCCAAACCTCGATTGTCGAGATCTTCAGTCTAATTCCGAGGGTTGGTTGCATGATTCTCTGATTCGTGTGCAGAGTAATGGTTTGGGTGCGTGATGGACTGATCACCATCCGACTACTCTTATCATTCGCTTTTGTATATTGAATCGGTGGATCCAGCAATTTTACTCCGTCCACGGAAGCTAGAGGTGGCTTTCTTTGTTGATACCTTTACCTTCCTCCTTTGCTTATCCAGAGTGTTCTCTCGACGGATGGGAGCAACGACAGGTTATTGGTGGTGTCGCCGATTTCAAGATGGATCAAGAATCGTTGTTAGTGGTGTCACGGGGATCTACACGAAGCAAGAAGATTCAGATCATCGGCCTTCTTCCGGTACCATGAGGCGGATCTCGAGGGCGAGATCCATTGTTAGTGGTGTCGAATTGTAGCACCCCGCTAAAACCACTACTAGAAAATTGCTGTGTTTTTGTGTTGTGCATCATCATGACCGCATGCTCATGTCATCATGCCACATTGCATTTGGACATCATATTAAATCTTGCCTTTTATTATTGGCTTGCAATTGTTCCTATCCATTTTACATGTCTTTGATTTTGGGTTCGTACTAAATTGTATTTGATTTTTGATATATGCTAAGTGCCCAATTTGATCTGAGGGCATATCTCTTCATTTTCATTTCCATCACTAACATGTTGCTACATCTGGTCCATATGAATTATCTCCATATCCCACCACACATGGTACCATATGGGTTTCTTCGATTTGCTTGGATTTAATTATGCCATATGTATTTGTGTGGATCCTTGCCATCATATCTTATCCATATTATCTTGCCTAAAATATACCATACATTGTCCATATGGGTTCTTATTTCTTTGCTTTGGATTTAAATCATGCCCATAGGAATGTGTGGTTTATCCATTCAAGTTTGTTCTATTTAAATCCTAGTGCTCTTATCTCTATCTATCTACACCATCTTCCTGTGTACCGTTCTTCTTGTTCAGAATTCTTTGAGCTTTTCTTTTGTTTAAATCCTAAAAGTAACCTCATTGCCTCTCTCATTGGTTCAAACCATATCATGCATTTTTTCGTGCCTTCACTCTCACAAGACCATCTTGCACCTCAAGGTCAACTTATTGCTTCTTAAGATTCGACAAGCTCCTCTCAAGATCTTCATGTTTATGACTCTCCAAGATCAAGTCTACCTCAAGTTGATCAAGCTCCACCCCTCCAAGTTGTTGAAGCTCCTCATGTCAATGAATCTCAAGGTCAAGTTGAAGAAGGTCAAGATGACAATGACCTAGGCCAAGCAAGTGTCTCTCCGCCAAATGATGGTGTCTCTCCCTCGGTTGATGTTGATGAAGATAGTGATCAAGTTCATTCATATAGTCAAGGAGGGCACTCGAACCATGTTGATGATCAAGTGGTTGCTCAAGAATCTCATCTTGAGACCCAAGCTCGGCGTTAAGCATACCGTCTCGCCAAACTCATCAAAGATGGACATATCCTTCATAATGTTTATGCAGATTTCAATAGGGGCTCCACTACTAGGAGACAACTAACCTCTTTTAGTTCTCATCATGCGTTTATGTCTCATGTTGACCCCCAAAAGGTCTTCGAAGATCTTGAAGATGATAATTGGATCGACACTATGAACGAAGAACTCCACAACTTCAAGAGGAACAAGGTGTGGACTCTTGTGAAGAGACCCAAAGATTGTCAAAATGTGATTGGGACCAAGTGGATCTTCAAGAACAAGAAGGATGCAAATGGTATAGTCGTCCGCAACAAAGCAAGGTTAGTTGCCCAAGGATACTCTCAAGTTGAGGGCATAGAATATGGTGAAACTTATGCTCCCGTTGCCCGTCTAGAATCCATTCGCATGCTTCTTGCCTTTGCTACCCATCATAACGTCAAGTTGCAACAAATGGATGTCAAGAGTGCTTTCCTTAATGGTCCCTTAAAAGAATTGGTGTATGTCAAGCAACCTCCGGGCTTTGAGGACCCCCTCTTCCCGGACCATGTCTACAAGCTCGATAAGGCACTATATGGTCTCAAGCAATCCCCACGTGCTTGGTATGAGTGCCTTAGAGAGCTTTTGCTAGACCGTGGTTTCGAAGTAGGCCTGATTGATCCCACTCTTTTTACTAAGAAAGTTGGAGGAAACTTGTTCATTTGCCAAATCTATGTTGATGACATTATTTTTGGGTCTACGAACAAAGCTTTCAATGAGGATTTTGCTAAGCTCATGACCGACCGCTTTGAGATGTCTATGATGGGGGAGTTGGAATTCTTTCTTGGCTTCGAAGACAAGCAATTGAGGAAAGGGACTTTCATCAACCAAGCTAAATATGTCCAAGATATGCTCAAGAAGTTCAACCTTGATCAAGTAAATGGAGTCAAAACTCCCATGCCCACAAAGGTTAATCTTGATCTTGATCCCAAGGGTAAGGATGTGGATCAAAAACTTTATCGCTCGATGATTGGTTCTCTACTCTATCTTTGTGCATCTCGACCGGATATTATGTTGAGTGTGGGTATGTGTGCAAGAGTTCAAGCCGCGCCAAAGGAAAGCCACATGGTGGCGGTCAAGAGAATCTTTCAATATTTGGTTCATACCCCTAACTTTGGGCTGTGGTACCCAAATGGGGCCAGCTTTGATCTCATTGGTTACACGGATTCGGATTGGGCAGGAGACAAAGTGGAGAGGAGGTCTACCTCCGGTGCTTGTCAATTTCTTGGGAGGTCTTTGATGTGTTGGTCCTCGAAGAAGCAAAACTGCGTGTCTTTGTACACTTCTGAAGCTGAGTACATCTCCGCCGCGAGTTGTTGTGCTCAATTGCTATGGATTGTAGCACCCCGCTAAAACCACTACTAGAAAATCGCTGTGTTTTTGTGTTGCGCATCATCATGACCGCATGCTCATGTCATCATGCCAAATTGCATTTGGGCATCATATTAAATCTTGCCTTTTATTATTGGCTTGCATTTGTTCCTATCCATTATACATGTCTTTGATTTTGGGTTCATACTAAATTGTATTTGATTTTTGATATATGCTAAATGCCCAATTTGAGCTGAGGGCATATCTCTTCATTTTCATTTCCATCACTAACATGTTGCTACATCTGGTCCATATGAATTCTCTCCATATTCCACCAAACATGGTACCATATGGGTTTCTTCGATTTGCTTGGATTTAATTATGCCATATGTATTTGTGTGGATCCTTGCTGTAACATCCCTAAAATCATAAGTTTCAAAGTTTGCATATCACTCATGCATGCATATAGGTTTAGCTCATTTTCAAACTCATTTCAGAAAAACAGAAGCATGGTGCTATGATTTCATGTGAGCAGATTTAATTCAAATGGCCATCACCCTTTGAGTCTTGAATGTTTAGGAACTTATTTGCTTGCCTCCATTGTTGGAAAGTTTAAGTGTAAAAGTTTGACCAAAGTTTTCAACTTACAAATAAATTCAAAACCCTATTTATCAACATTTGCAAACCAGAGGCAAAGTCTCTGATTGTTTTAAGCCCAAGCTTGACCAAGCCCTTATAGGGTAACTACATGTGTAAATAACTAGTTTTTGAAACCACAGTACCCTACAAAAGTTCCCATAATTGTTTGAATTCAAAAAGGATTTGAATTCATATCAAAATCATTCCTGAAAATCAAAATAGAAAAAGAAAAGGAATAAACAAAATAAACAGGCCACGCGCTAGGTATCTGGCCCAGCAACGAATTGAGCCCAACTAGCCCACCCGGGGGTTTCCTTTTCTTCTCTCACCTTGCTAAAGACGCTTCGATCGTGACAGATATACCCCACACCCCCTTTGCTTATTACGCTGACCAGCGGGCCCCGTCCACGTCGTCTTCGTCTTCCCCCTGAATCCGCGCATGATCTCCTCCGTCGGCCGTTGCAGCAGTGATACCCCGAGCTTAATTAGCATTGATGCGACGAGCGTTTCCTGTCGAGCCTCTAGCTATAAGATCCCCACCTCCCCACGACCATTTTCCCCCAGTCAATTTTGCATTCATGCCACCAGGCCGCCCACGACTCGCACGACTCCGCCGTTGTTCCGACGACTGCGCCGGCAAATTCCGGTGAGCCTCGTGTTCCCCTCTGTGTCTCATTCATGCTATCTGTTTCAGTAAGTCTCTGCGCATCTTCTGACACACTCCGTTTACCTTCGCATGACCCGTAGCCCCAACAGCGTCGACGACTGGCCGCCACCGTCCTCGGTTTCAACTCCGACGACCTCCAGTGGTAAGTCCAGACCGCCCCAAGCCTTGTCTTTCACACACGCGTGTTCTCCGTGATCTCCTGCATCTAACCACACCCTCCGTTTGCCTCCTAGTGATCGACAACGTCGCCTTCGACCTCGAACAGAACCACCCATCGCCAGACTCAACTCCGACGAGGAATCATCGCCGTGACAGCACGCCCCTTCGCAAACCGACGCTACCTTGAGCTTCAGCAGCTTCCTGCGAACCTGGTATGACCCTTCTCCCTCTCGTGGACGACCTGGAACGCAAGCGCCGCCGTAGACCGAGCGCTCCACCGCTCGCTGACGTCGCACGCCGCCAGGACATGGTTGCTTGCTCGCGCGCCGTTAGATCTAGATCCAAGCGCTAGGATAGATTCACTTATCAGCGAAACGGTACGTGATCTGGAACGTGCGATCTGTTTAGATCCTGTGGCTGCAGAACTCGATCCGAACCAGCAGTGCGCCAATCCTGCGACCAGCGTGGCTAGGGTTAGATCTAAAAACAGATTTCAAATCAGAATTTGATCCAAATTTCAAATGCCTATAACTTTTGATTGCCACGTTGGAATTTTGCAAACTTTATACCGTTGGAATCAGGGAATCAAGGCCTTTCTGTTTATACAAAGTGTTTAACTTATAGTAACCATTAAAATGACTTTGATTGTAGAAACATGTCTAAGGCTATTTTGAGTATGGATTTAGTTTAGTAATTTGTTTTAGAGATAAATAAGTTTAGTTGGCAAACTTGTGACTTGTTAAGTTTCTGTAAACATGCACATGCTTGGTAGAGTTTTCAAAATCACCACTTAGTAAATTCATGCATGCATGCATTCATATTATTTTTGATTGTATATAAATTGTGTGTAATTGTATGCTACAATTTTGTGTAGATTTTGCTAGTGATTGTGACTGTGAAGAGTGCTACTCTCCTCATTACCAAGGCAAGTGATGCTTCATACTTTTGTCCCATTATTTTCACTATGCATTAGTGATATTTCTAAGTAGGACTTGCATGGAATTTTGCTAAGTATAAACTATGCTATGGGAAAACCTAGTAGATGAAACCTTAGTAGAAATTTCCTAAGTTAAGATTCCTATTACTTTCATGCTTAGCTTAGCTAATAGAAAACAAGGGTGGAATATATATTCATGCTATGAAAAATTTCTAAGTCTGTGGACTTATGTTTTGTTTAATAAAACAACTAAGTGAATGAATCACCTGGGTGGAATGGAAGGAATGGTATGTGTTGAGTGGTTCACAAGGCCATGGACTTGGCTTGTGTATCTCACTTGTGGATGGCCACCCAGGAACAAAGAGATTTGAGATGTCAAATGTTGAGAAGCTTCAAGTGCAGCCACTTGGCATTATGGGCTCTGCCTGGATCATATAGGTTGCAATAACTTAGCCAAATGGACAGTTGGTGGTAGGGGTTTGATAGGTTGGAGCGCGTCCATGTTGGTCTAAGGGAAGGCTTCTGAAAGATCTTGTCTTGGTGAAACCAAGTCCTGTGGGGAAAGTGCACCACCTCTGCAGAGTGTAAAATCTAAGTACTTAGCCATGTCCCTGGAAAAGGACAATTTGAGCATCAAGACATGGAAGCTATCAAGAATCTCCTCATCCCAATTTCTAAGTTAAAATCTTGTGGGTGAACAAGGGTTAAAGGATCTTCAATCTTTGATTGGTAGATGCCTTGGGTGATTTGTGCCAAACAAAAACTTAGTGTTTTCAACTAATAGGAAAACCTATTTTGAGCAAGCAAGCCAAGCTACACTTAGCCAAAATGCATATAGTATTATTGTCCACTTTAAATAAGCTAAGGTATCACTTGCCAATACTATTCCAAAGTATTGACCCTCTGTGGCTGTAACTTGTGATGTTGCAGGTTACTCCGATGATGAATAGGAGTCATGAGTCTACACTCAACATGCTTGCCTGTGGCACATGAAGATGAAGACTTATGTTTATTGCTTATTCCATAAACTCTTGTATTAGGCCATTGGCCCCGAGTTGTAAAAGACTATGTTTTATCTCTGGAATGAATGTAATAAACGACCTTTGTATCTGTGTACTTCATCTTAAACTGTGGATGCTAGCATTGATCCAGGACTAGCATTGCAATCATAGAGATCCTTTCCTTTATAAAGGAGGGTCTAACAGATGGTATCGAGCAACCTTGTGTTGCACAGAGGATTATGACCCTAGGATTGGAAACCACTAAGGAATTTTTTTTACTACTTCTACACTTGTCTATTCTTCTCGTAAACTTTTCTAATCTTCTCATTCTCATCTCTATTTGTAGATGAACTCCATCAACGAAGCCGTGAAGAAAGGACCACTCATGACCATGACCTTGGAGTGTGAGACTGAGTTTCCCAAGATTCTCAAGGACCTCATGGAGGCAATGGAAGCACATGGTGCAGCTGTGTACAAGGGATTTCCAGTGATGGAGGAAGGAGTGGAGTATTGGTGGGTGCAACTTCACTTGTACAAAAACAAGGAAGACAACCACAAAGAAAGAGGCTTCTGCATGTACACCAACACTGTGATGCACACCACATTCTTTGAGTCAGCCAGAGATGCAGCTTGGAGGACCATCAAAGAACTAAGTGCTAGAGTCAAGTGCAGGATGCTCAACCTCCAAAAAGACTTAGAGAAAGAGAAGCAACATACCCAAGAGTTGGAAGTCACCAACCAAACCTTAAGGGGAGATATTATAGACTTAGTGATGGAAGCATGTGAACAAGATAGGCTGATTGCCTCTAGGAACATTGTGTTAGCCACCAGATCCAGTGAGATAGGTTTGTAAGCGCGCCGTTAGTTGGACCACCACCTATCACCTTATTTTCCAAATGATACCTTAAATAAGTTTGAACTTTGGTTGATGTAATGGATTCATGTATGCATGACTTGTGTGATTTTGTGTTCCAAGAATATGTATGAGTGTTTGTCTTGTTTTAACTTGAGTTGTTCTAACTTTTTCAATCTTATAAATAGATGCCTATTACCATCAGCACTGTTGAGGAGTTCCAGGTTACCCGTTTTGGTCCTCGTATCGTAGAGCTTACTACCTTGCTCGACCTCCCTCTTCCCACCATTACGGTGCACCCACTCACCAAGTTTGAGAGGAAGGACCTCACAGGGCTTCAAGGTGAACCAGCCAGGGGCGCGAGAGCCTACTACGGAGGCCATCGTCTTCAAGCTTATGCACGATGACAAGGAGAGAGGCATGGAGGTAGTCATGCAGGACTGATAGAGACTGTTGTTGGGTCGTCACTCCCGACAGGTTAGAGGCACTCACTTCCACGCCTTCGGAAGGCGTGATGATGACGGAGAGTCCATCGACTTTGAGGATGACTCGAGGGCCGCAGCAGAGCCGATACGCCTGTACCTCCAGGACTTAGAGACTCTTATTAGGCACGTGGATACTGACAGGACCAATGTCATGCTCAGTAATGACGAGCTCCAGGTGCAGCTTCGCGAGAAGGACAAGCTCTTCGCGCAGCAGGGCGAGATTGTCAAGGAGATGGAGGCGAAGTTCGAGACCCAGGACCGTAAGTTCAAGAGTCAAGAGAAACGTGTCCAGGATAGGAACAAGAAGATTCGGGACATGACCGAGGAACTGCAGTCCAAGGACTTCGAGTTAGAGCAGCAACAGTCAGTGATTGAGAGACTTCGTTCCCAGAAGAGGGCTCTCAAGGCCAAGATCGACTCCTTGACCACTACTATCGAGGAGAACAAGACCGCAATGGAGACCGCAAGTCTTACCTTTGTCGAGGAGGAGATTGATGCTGACGAGTAGACTTGACTACTCAGTTATCTCTATTTACCGTACTCGTTATTTGTGAACTTATTATTGGACCATCCGACATGTGGATGGCTTGCCACTTGTGTGTTTTTACTTTGAGACTTTTGTTATATTGTTGTTGAACTTTGATCCTTATGTTGCATGCTATGTGTTTGCTTACGTGATGTATTGTGCATAAACATCTATGGGTATCTCATTCTTTCCTTGAATAAACCACAGATGCCTCCCCGTCGCGCAAACCCCAATCCCAACAACATTACCCCGGAAATGCAACAGATGATGAATGCGCAGACACAGCTTATGCAAATGATGATGACATTCATCCAAAACCAGAACAACAACAACCCCAACAACAACAACAACAACAACAACCCTCCGGGTTTTGATATGCTCACCAGATTTCTGCGTCTGAGGCCAGCTAAGTTTTCAGGAACGACTGATCCCATGGTGGCCAATGATTGGCTACGTTCTATGAACAAAGACTTAGTGACCGTGGGTTGCGCGGATGCTGAAAAAGTTAGGTTCGCAGCACATCTGTTGGAAGGACCAGCCGCCACATGGTGGGACAACTTCCAGATCACCACTCCTATTGATGAGGTGACTTGGGCTATCTTTGAAGATGGCTTCCTACTCATATCTCACCAGGAATGATGAGCCTGAAAAGAAGGAGTTTCACAACTGAGCGGCCACCACAGTGTGGTGAATATATAGAAGAGTTCAACAATCTGGCGCGCTATGCACCGGATGAGGTTGACACAGATGCCAAAAGAAAGGAAAAGTTTCTGGAAGGCTTAAATGATGAGCTGAATCTGCAGCTGTCTGTGGCATATGTTCCAACTTATCAGTCGTTGTGTGACAAGGCTGCTATTGTGGAGAGTAAAATGAAGCAAGTCGAGAGTAGGAAGAGGAAACACTACGACAAGCACAGCTCGGGATCGTCTCATAAACGATCTCACTATGATGATAGTGTCAGCTCAGGATCCCACAAGCATGGGAAATTTAACAAGCACCACAACCACAACCGTTATGACAACAAGCATCATCGCAGTCATGACAATGATAAGTACAAGAATCACAAGAGTGGACATAAGAGCCACCACAGTGGAAGTGGAAGTGGAAACCAGCCTAAAAAGGACATCAGTCAGGTTGAATGCTACAAATGCAAGAAGCTGGGGCATTTTGCTAATGAGTGCCCTGAAAAGAAAGTTGAAGGATCTAACAAACCCAATCCTTTTCAGAAAGGACAGGTCAACCACATCAATGTGGAGGAGGTCTATGAAGAACACGATCTCATTCTGGTAAGTTCAGACTCAATTCCATCTCAGCATTTGTACTCTTTGACACTGGTGCATCTCATTCATTCATATCAAAAGCATTTGTTGATAGAAACGGGTTTGCATCTGAAAACATTGGGTGTCCAATAAAAGTTAGCTCTCCGGGTGGAGATATGATAGTGAGTCTTGGATGCCGGGATCTAGTCATAGAGATCAGAAAACATAAGTTTCTAGTGAACCTAATAATCCTAAATTCCCAAGGATTGGATGTGATTTTGGGAATGGATTGGATGGCTAAGTATGAGGGAGTACTAGATTGTGCCAATTGCACAGTTGCACTCACAACCCCTGAAGGTAAGAGGATAAAATTCAAGTCCAATTTTAAATCTAAAGGAAGTAAGCTGAATTCTCTTAAGGGGGTTAGCATGGACACTGTGCCAATTGTGTGTGAATATCCGGATGTGTTTCCGGAAGAGTTACCGGGAATGCCACCAGATAGAGATGTAGAGTTTATAATAGATTTGGTACCAGGTTCTGGACCAAGAGCAAAGAGGCCTTATAAAATGTCAGTTGACGAACTTAAGGAACTCAAGAAACAGCTTGGAGAACAATTGCAGAAAGGATTCATCCAGCCAAGTTCTTCATCTTGGGGAGCTCCAGTTTTGTTCGTAGAAAAGAAAGACAGAACTCAAAGATTATGCATAGATTACCGTTCTCTCAACGAGGTAACCATCAAGAACAAATATCCTTTGCCAAGAATCAACGACTTGTTTGATCAGCTAGAAGGAGCATGTGTGTTCTCGAAGATTGATCTTGGTCGCTATTTTCAACTCAAGATAAGAGAGCAAGACATACCTAAAACAGCATTCACCACAAGGTATGGATTGTATGAGTACACTGTGATGCCTTTTGGTTTAACCAACGCTCCAGCATACTTCATGAATATGATGAACAAAGTGTTCATGGAATTTCTCGACAAGTTCGTTGTCGTTTTCATCGATGACATCTTAGTCTACTCCAAGAGCAAGGAAGAGCATGAAAGACATCTACGCTTGATACTTGGGAAACTGAGGGAACATAGGCTTTATGCCAAATTCAGCAAGTGTGAGTTTTGGTTAGAGGAAGTTGGATTTCTTGGTCACGTTATGACAAAGGATGGTGTAGCAGTTGATCCTGCTAAAGTTTCAGCTGTGACAGAATGGGAATCTCCTAAGAACGTAAAAGAGGTTCGTAGTTTCCTTGGTTTAGCAGGTTACTACAGAAGATTCATTGAGAATTTTTCAAAGGTTGCTAAACCAATGACAGAATTGTTAAAGAAAGATAAGAAATTTGCTTGGTCTGAAGGTTGTGAACTCAGCTTTCAAGAATTGAAGAAGAGGCTTGTGTCAGCACCAGTTCTATGCTTACCAGACTTGGAAAAGGATTTCCAAGTGTATTGTGATGCTTCTCATCAAGGATTAGGTGTCGTACTTATGCAAGGCAGAAAAGTTGTGGCTTATGCCTCGAGACAACTCAAAACTCGTGAAATAAATTATCCTACTCATGATTTAGAGTTAGCTGCTGTTGTCCATGCACTCAAAACATGGAGACATTACCTTTTGGGAAAGCGTTGTGAAGTATTCACGGATCACAAGAGTCTAAAATATATCTTCACCCAGAAGGAAATCAATATGAGACAAAGGAGATGGCTAGAACTTATCAAGGATTACGACTTGAGCTTGCAATACCACCCCGGTAAAGCAAATGTTGTAGCAGATGCTCTAAGTCGTAAGACGTTTGTAAATGGCCTTACCAAAGGTGAATTGCCAGATGACTTGTGTAAGCAATTCAAAGAACTCAGATTGGAGATTGTGCCAGAAGGACATCTTATGTCTTTGGATGTTCAACCCACTATGTTGGATAAGATTAAAGAAGCCCAAAAGACGGATAAAGAAATCGAAGAGATTAAGGAAAGGATTAACCAAGGGAAAGCTAAAAGTTTCCATATAGACGGACAAGGTACTTTATGGCACGGGAAACGTATTTGTGTTCCACAAGATCCGGAGTTGCGGAAACTGATTCTACAAGAAGCCCATAACTCTCCATATTCTATTCACCCGGGAAACACCAAAATGTACATGGATATGAAAGAAAGATTTTGGTGGAATAATCTCAAAAGGGACATCGCCGAACACATTGCTTTGTGTGATGTGTGTAGTAGAGTGAAAGCGGAGCATCAGAAACCAGCAGGTTTGCTTCAACCACTGCCTATTCCTGAATGGAAGTGGGAAAATATTGGTATGGATTTCATTACCGGATTACCAAGGACCAGGTCAGGGTATGATTCCATATGGGTAGTAGTAGATCGCCTAACTAAAGTGGCTCATTTTATACCCGTAAAGACAACTTATACCAGTGCCAAGTTAGCCAAAATCTACATGAGCAGAATTGTATGCCTTCACGGTGTGCCTAAGAGTATTGTGTCTGATAGAGGAACTCAGTTCACTTCTCACTTTTGGAGACAGCTTCATGAATCTTTAGGAACGAGGTTGGAATTCAGCACTGCTTTTCATCCTCAAACTGATGGACAAACAGAAAGGACTAATCAAATTCTTGAAGACATGTTGAGGGCATGTGCCCTAGACTATGGAGCAAGTTGGGATGAAAGTCGCCTTACATGAGTTCTCTTACAATAACATTACCAATCTAGCATTGGGATGGCACCATTTGAGTTTCTCTGAAGGAAGTGTACCACCCCATTGCTATGGAATGGTGTGGGAGAAAGAAGTTTGTTTGGACCAGATCTTATCAAAGACGCCGAAGAAAAGGTCAAATTGGTTAAGGACAGGTTGAAGATAGCACAGTCTCGACAGAAAAGCTACGCGGATTCTAAGCGTAGAGAAGTCACCCTGAAGTTGGGGATAGAGCTTATCTTAGAGTATCACCACTTCGTGGAGTGAAAAGATTTGGAGGCAAAGGAAAGTTGGCACCAAGATATGTTGGGCCATTCAACATTCTAAGTCGCAAGGGAGAAGTTGCATATGAAATCGAACTGCCAGCATCTTTATTAGCAGTCCATAATGTTTTTCATGTGAGTCAGCTTAAGAAATGTCACCCAGAAATGGAAGAATCTTCTTTGAAGGATACCATACCTTTGGAAGAAGTTCAACTAGAAAGTGATCTCACCTATGAAGAAAAGCCTATCAAGATTCTTGAGACCGCAAAAAGAGTCACAAGGACAAAAACTATCAAGTTTTGCAAAGTGCAATGGAATCATCATTCCGAAGAGGAAGCAACATGGGAAAGAGAAGATGATCTTTGGAAAGACCACCCACACCTATTTGCTAGCCAATCCGAATCTCGAGGGCGAGATTCACCTTAAGGGGGTTAGATTTGTAACATCCCTAAAATCATAAGTTTCAAAGTTTGCATATCACTCATGCATGCATATAGGTTTAGCTCATTTTCAAACTCATTTCAGAAAAACAGAAGCATGGTGCTATGATTTCATGTGAGCAGATTTAATTCAAATGGCCATCACCCTTTGAGTCTTGAATGTTTAGGAACTTGTTTGCTTGCCTCCATTGTTGGAAAGCTTAAGTGTAAAAGTTTGACCAAAGTTTTCAACTTAGAAATAAATTCAAAACCCTATTTATCAACATTTGCAAACCAGAGGCAAAGTCTCTGATTGTTTTAAGCCCAAGCTTGACCAAGCCTTTACAGGGTAACTACATGTTTAAATAACTAGTTTTTGAAACCACAGTACCCTACAAAAGTTCCCAGAATTGTTTGAATTCAAAAAGAATTTGAATTCATATCAAAATCATTCCTGAAAATCAAAATAGAAAAAGAAAAGGAATAAACAAAATAAACAGGCCGCGCGCCAGGTATCTGGCCCAGCAACGAATCGAGCCCAACTAGCCCACCCGGGGGTTTCCTTTTCTTCTCTCATGCGCGAGCGCACGCTTTCAGTCGCTGACAGATATACCCCACACCCCCTTTGCTTATTACGCTGACCAGCGGGCCCCGTCCACGTCGTCTTCGTCTTCCCCCTGAATCCGCGCATGATCTCCGCCGCCGGCCGTTGCAGCAGTGATACCCCGAGCTTAATTAGCATTGATGCAACGAGCGTTTCCTGTCGAGCCTCTAGCTATAAGATCCCCACGACCATTTTCCCCCAGTCAATTTTGCATTCACGCCACCAGGCCGCCCACGACTCGCACGACTCCGCCGCTGTTCCGACGACTGCGCCGGCAAATTCCGGTGAGCCTCGTGTTCCCCTCTGTCTCTCATTCATGCTATATGTTTCAGTAAGTCTCTGCGCATCTTCTGACACACTCCGTTTACCTTCGCATGACCCGTAGCCCCAACAGCGTCGACGACTGGCCGCCACCGTCTTCGGTTTCAACTCCGACGACCTCCAGTGGTAAGTCCAGACCGCCCCAAGCCTTGTCTTTCACACACGCGTGTTCTCCGTGATCTTCTGCATCTAACCACACCCTCCGTTTGCCTCCTAGTGATCGACAACGTCGCCTTCGACCTCGAACAGAACCACCTGTCGCCAGACTCAACTCCGACGAGGAATCATCGCCGTGACAGACGCTTCTTCGCAAACCGACGCCTTGAGCTTCAGCAGCTTCTTGCGAACCTGGTATGACCTTCTCCCTCGCGACGACCTGAACGCGCCGCCGCCGTAGACGCCGGCGCTTCGGCACGACGCCAGACGCCGCGGGAGACATGGTCGCTTGCTTTCATGGCCGTTAGATCTAGATCCAAGCGCTAGGATAGATTCACTTATCGGCGAAACGGTACGCGATCTGGAACGTGCGATCTGTTTAGATCCTGTGGCTGCAGAACTCGATCCGGGCGAACCGGTACGCGCCAATCACAACGTGACGCTTGGCTATGGTTAGATCTAAAAACAGATTTCAAATCAGAATTTGATCCAAATTTCAAATGCCTATAACTTTTGATTGCCACGTTGGAATTTTGCAAACTTTATACCGTTGGAATGAGGGAATCAAGGCCTTTCTGTTTATACAAAGTGTTTAACTTATAGTAACCATTAAAATGACTTTGTTTGTAGAAACATGTCTAAGGCTATTTTGAGTATGGATTTAGTTTAGTAATTTGTTTTAGAGATAAATAAGTTTAGTTGGCAAACTTGTGACTTGTTAAGTTTCTGTAAACATGCACATGCTTGGTAGAGTTTTCAAAATCACCACTTAGTAAATTCATGCATGCATGCATTCATATTATTTTTGATTGTATATAAATTGTGTGTAATTGTATGCTACAATTTTGTGTAGATTTTGCTAGTGATTGTGACTGTGAAGAGTGCTACTCTCCTCATTACCAAGGCAAGTGATGCTTCATACTTTTGTCCCATTATTTTCACTATGCATTAGTGATATTTCTAAGTAGGACTTGCATGGAATTTTGCTAAGTATAAACTATGCTATGGGAAAACCTAGTAGATGAAACCTTAGTAGAAATTTCCTAAGTTAAGATTCCTATTACTTTCATGCTTAGCTTAGCTAATAGAAAACAAGGGTGGAATATATATTCATGCTATGAAAAATTTCTAAGTCTGTGGACTTATGTTTTGTTTAATAAAACAACTAAGTGAATGAATCACCTGGGTGGAATGGAAGGAATGGTATGTGTTGAGTGGTTCACAAGGCCATGGACTTGACTTGTGTATCTCACTTGTGGATGGCCACCCAGGAACAAAGAGATTTGAGATGTCAAATGTTGAGAAGCTTCAAGTGCAGCCACTTGGCATTATGGGCTCTGCCTGGATCATATAGGTTGCAATAACTTAGCCAAATGGATAGTTGGTGGTAGGGGTTTGATAGGTTGGAGCGCGTCCATGTTGGTCTAAGGGAAGGCTTCTGAAAGATCTTGTCTTGGTGAAACCAAGTCCTGTGGGGAAAGTGCACCACCTCTGCAGAGTGTAAAATCTAAGTACTTAGCCATGTCCCTGGAAAAGGACAATTTGAGCATCAAGACATGGAAGCTATCAAGAATCTCCTCATCCCCATTTCTAAGTTAAAATCTTGTGGGTGAACAAGGGTTAAAGGATCTTCAAACTTTGATTGGTAGATGCCTTGGGTGATTTGTGCCAAACAAAAACTTAGTGTTTTCAACTAATAGGAAAACCTATTTTGAGCAAGCAAGCGAAGCTACACTTAGCCAAAATGCATATAGTATTATTGTCCACTTTAAATAAGCTAAGGTATCACTTGCCAATACTATTCCAAAGTATTGACCCTCTGTGGCTGTAACTTGTGATGTTGCAGGTTACTCCGATGATGAATAGGAGTCATGAGTCTACACTCAACATGCTTGCCTGTGGCACATGAAGATGAAGACTTATGTTTATTGCTTATTCCATAAACTCTTGTATTAGGCCATTGGCCCCGAGTTGTAAAAGACTATGTTTTATCTCTGGAATGAATGTAATAAACGACCTTTGTATCTGTGTACTTCATCTTAAACTGTGGATGCTAGCATTGATCCAGGGACTAGCATTGCAATCACAGGGATCCTTTCCTTTATAAAGGAGGGGTCTAACACTTGCCATCATATCTTATCCATATTATCTTGCCTAAAATATGATGGGTTCGTAGCATGGAAAACAAAAAATTTCTACCGCGAGAACGAACAAAACCCAGATCTAATCTAGATAAAAGCCAAGATCTAATCTATTAGACATGTGCAACGAGATAGATCTGTACTAACTCTTGTAGATCCGAAAGCGTTACGAGATTAGATCTCGGGGTTGATGTAGTCGATCACTTGCCGATCTCAAGATCGTGTAGACAATCCTTCCGGCGCTGTTCGGCAGCGCTTCCATGATCGGTCACACGTGCGGAGTCGAAGCAGACCTTCCTCTCCCCATTCCAGTGAGCAGCGGAGGTAGTAGATCTTCTCCACGGAATCCCAGCAGCACGATGGTGTGGTGGTGGTGGTGGAGTAGAGAATTTTGCAGGGCTTTGCGTAAGCCGGAGCAGAACGAAGGAGGAGGAGAGAGGCGGCGGCTAGGGTTTGTTATGGTAGAGGTCTAGGGGATGGCGCCCCCTCCCCTCTATTTAAAGGAGGGAAGCGCGCCATGCGATGCTTTAGTTTCCGTGCACCATTTATACTCCTTGCAGCCTCTATATTGCCATGGATACATCCTATTGCCTGTTGTTTGATAGATAGTCGGCCCTGTGAGTCATAGTTGCTTGCTTCTATGTTGCTTCGCGTCGTTGTTGTTCCACCATTGATGGCTTGGCCTGGGCAGGGTTATGGACGCCATTGGTTATTCTTCAGGGCTCTTAGCCCCATTTGCATCTTGTCTGTAGTCGGACGCTCTATCGTTTTGGGATTCCTCAGGACAATTATATCTGGCTAGTAAATGTTCCAACTACAACGGGATGTTAACTAAAACTGCCCACTACTTATGCTATCAGGATGACTCATGCTATATATCTGACTAGTAAATGCTACAACTATAATGGAATGAGTAAAACTGCCCACTGTGTGAGTTCCTTGGTCCGACTTCCTTGTTTGGTCTCGAGGGGGAAATACTAGGATGGGTATGTTTGGTGTTAGTATCAGGTCCGAATAGGTCTTTCTTACCCATCTCTAATAGCCGCCAGTGATACCGAGTCTCTATAGGTTGTTTAGTGCCGCTGCGCTGCCGCTTCAGTCCACCATACCTATGTAGGCGAGGACCGCCAAATTCTAGCCAAGTCGTGTACTGGCCTCAGTACTGATGCTCCTTGTTTTCCTTTGCCCTTTGCCGGCACCCCTTTTGTTTTAGCAGGTTTGAGATCGACGTCGTTAGCAGGTTTACCCATCCGGCTTGGCCTGGGCAGGGTTATGAACGCCATTGGTTATTCTTCAGGGCTCTTAGCCCCATTTGCATCTTGTCCGTAGTCGGACGCTGTATCGCTTTCAAGGTGATTTGGATCTTTGTATTATATATCTGTATTCTTGACTAGTTGAGTCGTTGTTGTATATATATCTGTTCTGTGGGTCCCATCGAGGACTGTTGTGTAATGGTATTACTTCGTTTTCCAACCACATGAAAGTGCCTGGTGGGCGTCCTTGAATCGTTTCTATGCGGGTTTGGCGGAAAGGGATAAAACTTGCATAGGGCCGATTCGAGGGTGTTACAGATTGGTATCAGAGCCATCCCGCCCTCCAGGGTCTCAGCTAAATGGTCGTTGTCTGTCTAGCAAATATTTTTGGTAGCTATGTATACTAGGGAAAAACAAAAACGTGAGAGTAGGACTGCTTCCACTTTTCTTCTTACCCACCCACCCACCCTTTTCTGGTAAGGAAGTGTAACGTTTTCAATCCTCTTCTAAAAATTCAAACTAGAATTCACGTGTTCTGGGTTCCGTAGTACCATAGAAAGTGTGTGTGTGTGTGTGTGTGTAATTCTTTGTCTATCTGTTGCATCCAACTTGTTGTCGCTATCTGCCTTTTGGTTATCAACTGTTGGTACATTCCATACCGACAGGCTTTTGTAAAACCGACGCGATCTATCCGACTCCGTGTTAACCGGTGCCATCTTGATAAGGTTGTTCTTCCTTCCAGCATGCTTTCACAGAATGTGGAGTTGCTAATCTCTATCTGATAAGTGGTTTTGCGCATCTATTGGTAATTTAATGCTGAAAAATGCGGAAAAAATTTCTTTGATACATCTATGTTTCCACACTCCTCTTCAGTCGTGTGTGAAACATTATCTATCTTCCTTTTATCAACATGTGCATGCTAACTCATTCTTTTGTCACTGGCGCTTGATCCTGGATTTTTACTTCATTTTTCAAAATCTTCTAGGCTAAATACATAACGTGTGTCGATCCGATGCTTGTGATTATAATTTGGTTCTTGGCATAGCTATATGAGACTTATCTTGAGTGGAGTATGGTTAATGCTATCCATTTCATCCTCCAAATGATGGCATATATCTCCTGTGATTTGAGTTATACCGTGATCATATCTTTATCATATTCAAGTATCTTTGCCAATCTCGAGTTTTTTCTTAAGGCACTACGGTGGTCTATCCACTATTCGTCATGCTTCACATCCTTTTTGAACTCCATATCTGCAAAATCCTCTTGGATACGAGGGAATTTCATCTTTTCATCTCTGATAACTTTGCTTAATGTATGAGTTATCATCGCTTCTTATCCGATATCTCTTCATGTAACCGGTGATTCGATCGACAATGTGAACCAGACATCATCTCTTTTCTTTCTCGGAGGACCAGATAATCTATTCTGCCAGTGCATCTCTTTCAACACGAACCCGTGCTCTTAATGTTGATCTTTCAAAAGAGCGTTGACCTCAGAGAGTGTTTCGAGCATTTGTTCGTTTCTCTCGCCTCTTGAACTTGGTATTCTGGGAATATCTTGTTAATACATGGTGGTATATGTTGATAATATGCTTGCCTATTCTATATCAATGGAAGGACACGGAAGATCAACTGTGTCTCTTTCTCTCAAGCTTCGTGAACACTGCCTGTGTTCAAAGTTCTCAAAGTGTAATTCTGGATTTTTGAAGTCACCTATCTCGACCACGTCCTTCTGCTAAATACATCGCTTCAATTTTTGGAATTAGCAAGCCCATTGTTAATTCCATCCTCCATCTTCAACCAATCCGGAGTTTTTCCTTGATGGCAAGTTATCATTAGCGTTTCGCCGAAGTTTCCTCAAGACTGTTAAATCTCTTGCAATCATTTCAAGAAGAACATGGAGTTCTTTTCACCTCTGTATCGTCAAGTAATCTTTTGAGACCCTCTCGTTCTATCGTCTATGCTCAATCCACCGGAGTCCATGAAGACTTTTCAGATCTTTTGTAATCCTTCTGTTCAAGTTGGTGCTATCTTTTTCTCTACCTGTTGAATCTTGCAGCTGTTCTCCATAATCTTTCTTCATATCCTTTTCGGTGTTTTGGGATCTTCCGACACGATGACAACATCATCATCTTTATCTATCTTGGATCCGGCGAATCGTTGCATCAATCTTTGTTTTCTTACGTAGTTCCATGAGTTCTTTTTGTCAAGGTCTTCAGTCTATCTTGGGAGTTGGGTTGGATGATTTTCTTATTCATGTGCGGAGTAATGCTTTGAGTGCGGGATGGAGTAGCTACCATACCACTACCATTATCATTCGCTTTGTATACTGAATTGGTGAATTAATGCAACTTCACTCATTCCACAGAAGTTAGAAGTGGCCTTTATCCCTCGATACTTTTACTTCCACCCTTGTCTTTCCGGAGTGATATCTCGAAGAAAATACTCAATAATCTCTTGTTGGTGATATCGTCTTTTCCTACACGAAGCAAATCTTCAATTATCTGGTGGAAGCAAATGCTTTTATCTTCTCAGTTACTCTTCATTCTACCGGAGCACCACATCGCTAATCAAGAAGGATGGAAGATATATCTGACTTCCTTTTGTCAATCCTTACTCTGTTGGTAAAGCCAATTAAGGTTGATGCCATCAATCGAAAAATCTTTTCCACATCCAACTTATTCCTCAAGTTTCCACAATAATCTAGCGTAACCTCGTGTAGCATCCCAATTGTCTAACAATTGCAATGCTACTAGCCTAGTCTATATATATGCTACTTCCTATATATAATTGTTGCGTCATCATTATATCATGCTCATGTCATCATGCCACCTTGCATTTGAGCATCATATAAAACCCTTTTTGTTTTGGTTCTTCTCTCATATGCATGGTTAATTGTATTTGCCTCTTGATATTGTATTTGGGTCTTGATATATTGTTTAATGCCCAAGTTGAGTTGGGGGCATATCTCTTATTAACTCCACCACATTTTTCTTTCACCACCTTATAATTCCACCATCCAACTAAATATGAGCTTGGCATTTATTGGTTTTACTTCTAGCTCATGTGGGTTGGGATGGATCCAATTCTTTTCCACATGCTCTCATCTTAGCATCATGTTGTTTTCACATCATTGATATATGAGAGCCACATGGCCACCTTTGCATGCCTTGTGGGTGGAACCCTATTTCTAGCTCCCATATGTGTTGTTTTGGGGTTATCATCATGTGGGAATATTTTTGGGACTAGTAATCATCTAGCGGAACATACACACTAGCATGTCCCATTTTATTCAAACATGGCCATCTCCAACTACTCCACATGGGGCATCCTTTCATTTCTTTTGCTTGGCTTTATTCCACCTTTGGAAAAGCAAATGAACAATGACATGTTTAATATTATTGTTTTCACAAGAATCAACATGGTATTTAATATTTGCATGGGCCATGCAAGTGCCACCTTTTCTAGTATTTGGTTTTTATTTGAATCTTGAGTGGACCATCATCTCTCTCTATCTCTATCCTTTCTTTTGGCCTGATCTAAGTTGATCTAGCTTAAACCCTATCATCACCTCCCTCTCTTTTTCTTGTCTTGTTTTTGTTTGATCTTGGGTGTTTCTTGGCTTGATCTTGTCCAAGGCAAACCCTAGCTACAAACCATCTCCCTCTCCCTCATCTACCCCTAAACCCTACCCCCCTAATCATCTAACCTACTTACCCCATCATCACCATACCCCATCCTAGCTAAACCCTAAACCTACCCCACCCCCTTTTTTCCATCTATGCCGAGCCCCTTCCAGCTGGCCCCACCTGGCCCCCTCTCTCCCTAGCCCCACCTAGCTGCTACCCCACCCCAAACCCTAGCTACACCCGAGCCAAACCTAACCCTAACCCGACCCTAGCACCTAGCCGAGCCACCCCCTCTCTCTCAGCTCTCTCTCTGCATGGGGTCCCCTCCACCGAGCCTACCACCCTTGGCCTTGGCCATGCCCCACCTGGAAGCCCCCTCCTCTACCTGCCCTGCCCTGCCGACCCTAGCACGTGAAGAGGGAAGGAGAGAAAAAGGTTGGCCGAGCCACCTTTTTCATCTGCCACCTCCCCACGGCACCTCCCCCTCTCTCTGCTACCTACCACCACCCCCACAACCTCTCTGCCTCGCCAGATCCAGCCCTAGCGCCCCTGCATCTCCTCTACCTCCTCTCCACCGACGACACCCTCCCTCTCGCCGGCCACCGTCTACCCTCTGCTCCTCGTCGTTCCGGCTCGCAAGCACGTCGTGGAGGAGGTCTGGTAGACCGAGGAGGTCCTCTACAGCAGCGCGGAGCACGACGTCGAGGAGGAGGAGGCCTGTACCCCTGCACACCGTCATCGCCCGCGCGAAACCCTAGATCTTACGCCGTCAGACACGCTGCCGTCGATCGCTCCCGCTCGATCCAGCGCCACCGACAACCTCCCGGTGAGCCCACGATCCTCCTGGACATGCTCTGCCTCGCCGTGCCGCCCTAGATCCGCCGGACGTTTCATCGAGCACCCTCGGTGCACCGATGAGCGCGCGCGCCTGCTCGCTTCCGCGTCGCGCAAACCCTATCTAGGCCCCGCCCGCTCTCCTGACACCTAGCCCAAGCCACCGCAGTGGCTCCGCCTCTGCGCGCGCGCCCCAGGTCACGCGTTCGAGCCCCGCCGCGGAGCCCTGTCTTTTTGTCGCGCACCGATCGGTCCATTGCGCTCAGAGGAAGAGAAGCAGTGCACGCGTGGACACTTTGCACTTCCCCCCCACACCTTTTTCTGCATCAACCCGCGCTCCCTCTTGGCCCACATGTCATCCCCCGTGGCGTTTTGCAAAAAGGATCCCGAAGTTTCGTCAACCTCAACCCGCGATCCCCAGCGGAGCCACGTGGTTGGGCACGGATCACCCGCTGGCAGCTGGGCCCGCGAGGCCCCAGGTCCCACCTGTCAGTCTCTGTGTCTGGCAGCAGCCGCGGTGAGAAATCCTTCTCTGCGCGTTTGTTGTCCAGTCAGCAGCTGGACCCACTGGTCAGTGGCTGGGGCTAACTTCACCTGAGTACAAAAAGACTTTCTGTATATCTGTTTTAATTCAAATCTTTTTCAATTATTTCAAATTCAAATTTAATTCTGTTTTTAAATAACTTTTAAAATACAAATCCAAATAATGCAAATAATATATGTTTTGAAATCAGGAAAATGTGAGGAATTCAACTATGACCTTCAAAACATATTTTGAACATTTAAAATTGCAAGTTAATTAAATTACAATAAAATGCCCTTTTGACTTAATTAATTAATAACTTTTGTTTTATAAGTCCAAATTTAACAAATGATATGTCTAAAATGATTAGCTCGACGAGACCTTTCTGTTTATGCATTCCATGTTTTGTTTTGGAGCATGCATCATACAAATATAAAGGTTACAGCAACTAATTTGAGTATAAAATATGATTAAAACTCAATAAGATACTTTATTATTGTTTTCCACACCTCACCCATGCCATGCTACTTTAATGCCATGCAAATTGTGCATCATTCATCATGGCATGATTGTTTGCTTGATGCATTTTATTCATATGCTTGTGCACTTTATTTATGTTGGCCCTTGTTTGTTTGGTTCTTCTCCGAATAGACGCTGAGCAGGGGATATATCAAGAGAACCAGGAGCACTACCCAGATCCATCCCTTGCTTCAACTGAGCTGCCAGGCAAGCACTACCACATGCTTGCATACATATAGTACCTATTGCCTCTATCTTATTCTTGCATCATTGAGTCACGATTGCATTAAATTGAATCCCAAGTATTGCATAGCCTTTACTTTTAAACCCCACCGAAGCTTGTTCCTCCATCCAATGAGCCATTACTACAGGAGTTGTTTGAGCCATGCAGTGTAGAACAGCATGTGTAAGGTATGTGAGTGTCGATGGAAAGCGAGGTACCTAAACAACTTAACCGAGTAGTAATGGGATAACTAATGAAAGTGGCATCGGTGAGCCATATTCGCTATTTGGTTTTTAGGCTCACTTGTGTCCCGTAGGACCCCAGTACTTGATTCCTGTTCCTTGAATATTCGCTATCCACATCCGGAGGCTTATGAACCCCCGAGCCGAGCTTGATTCATTCTTATTTCTTGGGGCCACAAACTAGTTTGAGGTTTTATTTACTATCCTGCATTTATGCCATGCTTTCGCTTTATTTAAATTGTGCAGGTATCTTGCATTTGTCTTGTTAGGTCCGTGACCCGTTTTCATTATGTCGACAAGCCCAGTCACACTTTCGGGTTCCCGATCGTTTCTGGGCCACACAAACCTTGAGTCCGTCTCGTAGCCGGCCAGCTTCTTGCGGGTAGCTTAATGGGGTGGCCCTGAAATATTTCTGAATCCTGTGATCGCTTGTCGGATCGCCTCGTTGGGTTTTGATTTGGTTTTTCAGAGGCATATCGAGTGTGTGTTGCTATTTGTGCACCCTGCAGGTAAAACTTTCAAAGCCGTGTCATGTTATGGGCGACTTGGAGCACAGTTTATCGACCATAGACAAGAATAACTAAAGTACCGCTTTTAATTTGACTAGACTAGGTACCGACTAGTAAATAGTGCAATACTCACGGAATGGATAATAAAACTGCCAACGGATGGGGTTGTTCGTCCGCTTCCTCGTCGGTGGCGAGGAGGAGGATGGATCTGTGGATATTACCGTTATAACTGTTATAACTGTTATTAATTCACGGACATCCGTCTATCTTTGGTTAGGCGGATGGTTAGCAGTATCTATAGAATTGTTAGGGTTTATCTTTTGCTGCAATTCGTCACCCAGGTTGTGTCCCTTTAGCGGCATAAAGTCTTCTTGAGTACCCTAGGGTCTCACACGATAAATTGTTTGATTCAGATGAGCAGTACCCTCACAAGATGGATCTGGGTGGAAGAGACGACGATGTGGGCAACGATCATTCGGTGTAGAGATTCGGGAACGGGATCCGTGAGATCTGTGGGATCTGCTTATTTATGGGGCATCTTATGCCGATTTGCTTCTTATCCGTACTGGATTTTGTCTTCCGCTCCGATACTGTTGATTGATGTATGAGGAGATATCCTAAACTATTATAGCTATCTAGGATATTTGGATCTTGCCGTATGGCGTTGCTATATTTCCTTTCTTTTTAGATGGAATGGCTCTGATGTACTGTTGTATGGTGGCTTGCATACATACTCATTTGTGTATGTAGTTGATCCCTTCGCCTGCCGATTACGCCGCCCGTTCTTGTCCCGATGTTTGGAAATGGTTGGAACGGCCGAAAGGTCTACCTGTGAGTGGCATTTGGGCCCCACCATACTATTTCAACCATTTCCGTTCATCCAGGCTTGTAACTAGGAGCGTAATTCACCGAGGTAGTTACACCTCGTCTCTGGAAGATATATCCGCGCACCCCAATTTCGTGATCCTTGGTTCTTACCGTTGCAACAAGAATCTAATCCGACAATGTCTAACTAAATCTTTCCATTGATATTAAGGAACTCTATTGTTTGAAGGCGATATTGTTTCCGAACTTCTTTTCCCAAATCCGAGAGAAGAAACAATGCTATTTTCATAGTGGTTGATAACTTCTAAAAGTCATTCTTTTCTTCTGGTGAGACAAAGATTCATCTTCTCTTGTATCTGTAAATCTTTAATCTTAATGATATGTCGTTTCTTTCTCCCTGATACATCGTCCTTTCTATTTCTTTCACAAGTGGTTCTATTCTTTTATCATGTTTCTCGAGAAAATCGGAGCTATGTTCATCCTATCCTTCTTGTCTCATGACAATCCTTCAATTCTTCTAACCCTTTGTGTCTCAAGCAAAACGCAAGACTCGCAACAAGTCTAGCAAGTTTTCAAGGTGTAGTGGTCGCACCATTCCGTTGTTCATCAACTCGGGAACGTGAGGGTCACCTTCGTTCCGAACACCCGCCTCTCCTTGTGTTGGTTTCTTTTTCCTAGGAATCTCGGGGCGAGATTCTTGTTTAGTGGGGAGAGTTGTAGCATCCCAATTGTCTAACAATTGCAATGCTACTAGCCTAGTCTATATATATGCTACCTTCCTACATATAATCGTTGCATCATAATTATATCATGCTCATGTCATCATGCCACCTTGCATTTGAGCATCATATAAAACCCTTTTCTTTTAGATCTTGTCTCATATGCATTTATCAATTGTATTTGGTTCTTAATAAATTGTATTTGGTTCTTGATAAATGCTTGATGCCCAAGTTGAGTTGGGGGAATATCTTTTCTTGACTTCATCACCTTTTTCCTTTGTCACCACCTTAAATTCCATAATCCAAACTACATGTGGGCAGTTGCATCTCTTTTGGTTTTTTTCTAGCTCACATCTAGTAAGATGGATCCACTTATATACCACATGCCCCATTCATGTCTATTATTGTTTCCACAATAGAAATAATGTGGGCACACATGTGGGGGTGCTTATATCCTCATGGGGTCTGTTGAATATATGGTCAAGTTTAAATAGAAATGGGACCAAATAAACATCTAGTGGCTCACACACACTAGCGTGTTCCATTCTTACTCAAATATGCCTCTTCGACTCTAGTTGTTTTCACAACAAACCATGGTTTATTACGGCTCATGCATGTCCCATGCAAGAATTCCACCAACTTGCCCCTTCTTGTTTTCTTTTAAGCGATTCAAGTTCAGATCAAGCAAGCCTTTTCATTTGTATCTACCTAGCTATCTATCCTACCATCTACTCCACTCTGCCTCCCTCTTAGTTGTTTTTGCTTTGTCTAAGTTTTCCAAGCCACACCTGATGGTTAAACTTTTGTAAACAAACAAACAAATTAGATAACAATTTGAATCAGTTTTTATTAAAGAGAAGAAGTTGCCCACCTGTACCCATCCTGGCCTGACCTAGCGCAGCCCAGGTCCAACTACAACCCCCTCTCAGCCTATATCATTTCAGAGCAGAGGAGGCCGATGTCGTTTTCCTGTTCTTCTTCTTCTGTTTACCTTCGTCTCTGTGCAACTCACGGCAGCAGCAGGTACCCGTCCCGCCTCCGTTTGCCTCGTCTCCACCTCGCGCCGTCCGCGTGCTGCACGCTCTTCTTATCCCCTTTGAGCCCAGAACCCTAGCTCGCCTTCTTCTTCCATCTCTGTCGTGCCACCGCCGCCACCATGGCTGTAGGAGTGCACGCCTGACCGTGGTCTCTACAGTCGCTGCCGGAGCAAGCTGAGCGGCGGAGGAGTGTCCCCGGCCTCTTCTGCTGCAAACCCGGAGCCGCTAGGGAGCGCCACCGCGACTTCTTCTTCCCGGTCTGTACCTGGAGCTTCGCCGCGCCATTAGCTCTGCCGCCGTCGTCGTCCTGAGCGCCATCTTCCTTGATTCTGGTGGGAATCGGGCGAGGCAAGCACTAAACCCTTCCACCCTCTCTCTTTGCATCAATCGCTCCTTAGATCAGCGTTCCTGCTTCTAGATTGTAGCAGCAGCTTGCCACGCGCGTTTTGCCTGACGGACGAACAACAACAGCCCCTCGTCTTTGTCTCTGAACCGGTCCGTCGAGTAAGCCATAGACCGCTCTGTTCTTCATGTGTTCCCGTTGTTGTAGGCCTCCCCTTAGGAAACTCCAAATACCGAAATCGTAGCCCTATCTACCCTCTTTCGAACGAGCTAGGCCACGGTCAATTCGGTTCAGTAACGCGGTAGTAATCATCCTCGCAAGATCGCTTCAGCTCAGTAGTTACCTGACAAAATCCGGTCCGCGCCGGACGTGTTTTTCGCCTCTGTTCATCGCGAGATCCCGGCCTGCACAGTCCTCCTCCGAAAAACTCGCTCAAATGAAAGTTGTACATCTTGTTGCCCTCTTCAACTTTGTTTCTTGTGCCATCTCCAAATTCCCAGCAGGTTCGTCGAAATCTTCATCCAAAGATCTGCCCAGCTAGCCGTTTTTCGCGGATCAAACAGTCGAGCTTCAGACAGCACATAGCAGATTCTTCACGATTTTGCAAATAGGCCCCTAGGACTTTTCTCTTCCCAAAACACAGCCCTCTACTCAGCCACGTGTCGATGCCCAGCTCGTCTGCACGCGTGTGGGTCCGCACGCCACAGGTCCCACCTGCCAATCTCACCAGCTAGCTAACTTGGCATGCGAAAGAACCAAGCAGACTATTTGCACTATTTTCACAAGGCTCAGCGTCGTAGCCCATGCCTGTGGGTGTAAAAGCCCCGGGTTCTTTTTCGTTTGTAAAAAGAATTTCAGGAAAAGTTTAATATGTTTCAATATCCAGAAATTAATAACTTTTGTTTGGTAAATCCCAATAATACAAATAATATATGTTTTTGAATCAGAAAAATGTGAGGAATTCAAATATTCCATCCAAAATAATGTTTGACTAATTTAAATTTCGAAATTGTTTAAATTGCAATAAAATGCCTTTTCTTAATTAATTAATAACTTTAACTCTATAACTCTAAATTTGACAAATAATATATCTAAATCGATCAGCGCGACGAGCCCGTTCTGTTTATGCGTTCCTTGATATGAATTGCAGCATGCATCATATAAATATTAAGTGGACAGCAAGTTATATGGGAGCAAAACATGACTAAAAACTTAATAAAATGCTTTATTCTTGTACCCCACATCTCACCCATGCCATGCTATGTTATTGCCATGTAAATTGTGCATCATTCATCATGGAATGCTTAGTTGCTTGTCGCATTTTATTTATATGCTTGTGCACTTTATTTATGTTGGCCCTTGTTTGTTTGGTTCATCTTTCGAATAGACGCCGAGCAGGGGAATTATCAGGAATCCTAGGAGTACTACCCAGATCCATCCCTCGCTTTAACTGAGCTGCCAGGCAAGCACTACCACATGCTTGCATACATATAGTACCTATTGCCTCTATCTTATTCTTGCATCATTGAGTCGCGAATGCATTAAATTGAATCCCAAGTACTGCATAGCCTTTACTTTAAACCCCACCGAGCTTGTTCCTCCATCCCATGAGCCATTGCTACAGGAGTTGTTTGAGCCATGCGAGTCGTAGAACAACATGTGTAGGGTATGTGAGAGTCTGATGGATAACGAGGTACCTAAACAACTTAACCTGAGTAGTATGGGATAACTAATGAAAGAGGCACCGGTGGGCAATATCTGTCATTTGGTTTTGATGTCCACTTGTGTCCCGTAGGACCCCGAGTACTTGATTCCTGTTCCTTGACTATTCGCACTATCCACATCCGGGAGGCCTTATGGACCCCCATGATCCAGAGCTTGATTCGTTTCTATTTCTTGGGGCCACAAACTAGTTTGGGGTTTTATTTACTATCCTGTACTTATGCCATGTTACTGTTTTATTAAGATTGTGCGTGGAGCACCTGTACTATTTTGGATGCGGAGTGTTTTCACGGTATCGACAGGCCCAGTCACATTTTCGGGTTCCCAGTCGTCTACAGCCATTGACGCAAACCTTGGGTCTGTATCGGAGTCGGCCAACTTCATTGCGGGTAGCTTAATGGGGTGGCCCCCTGAAATATTTTATGAATCCTGTGATTGCTTTGTCGTGAAAGCCTCGTTGGGTTTTGAGTTGGTTTTTCCGAGGTTGATCGAGTGTGTGTTGCTATTTGTGCACCCCTGCAGGGTAAAACTTTCTGAAAGTCGTGTCCGTGGTTATTGACGACTCGGAGCACAGTATCTTGATCATAGACAAGCATAACTAAAGTAGTGCTATAAATTTGACTTAATATGTGACTAGTAATCAGATTCAAATACAACGGAATGGATATTAAAAATGCCAACAACTGGTGGAGCTAGGGTTCCTTGTGTCTTGTTATATCTGCCTAGTAAGTATTGCAACTCCAATGGAATGTGATAAAAGTGCCAACAACTGCTGGGTCACCCTCCAAGCGACCCTATGCAGGTTTTAGCGCTTCCCGCCAAACCCGCATAGAAACGATTCAAGGACGCCCACCAGGCACTTGCGTGCGGGTGGAAAACAAAGTAATACCATTACACATTAGTCCACGATGGAACCCACAGAACATATATATGCAACAACGACTCCATGAGTCAAGAATATAGATATACTATACAAAGATCCAAATCACCTTGAAAATGATAGAGCGTCTGACTACGGACAAAATGCAAATGGGGCTAAGAGCCCTGAAGAATAACCAATGGCGTCCATAACCCTGCCTAGGCCAAGCCGGAAGGGTAACCCTGCTAACGACGTCGATCTCAAACCTGCTAAAACAAAAGGGGTGCCGACAAAGGGCAAAGGAAAAAGAGGAGCGTCAGTACTGAGGCCAGCACACGGCGAGGCTAGAATTCGGCGACTCTCGCCTACATAGGTATGGTGGACAGAAGCGGCAGCGAAGCATGCACTAAACAACCTATAGAGACTCGATAAAACTGGCGGCTATTAGAGAGGGATAATAAAGACCTATCCGGATCCAACCTGATAGTAACACCAAACATACCCATCCTGGTATTCCCCCTCGATACCAAACGAGGAAGTCAAACCGAGGAACTCACACAGTTGGCATTTTTATTCATTCGATTATAGTTGAAGCACTTACTAGTCAGATATAGATAGCATGAGTCATCATGATAGCATAAGTAGTGGGCAGTTTTAATTAACCAGTCCGTGGTAGTTGGAACATTTACTAGTCAGATATAATTGTCCTGAGGAATCCCAAAACCCAGCAGTTGTTGGCACTTTTATCACATTCCATTGCAGTTGCAATACTTACTAGGCAGATATAACAAGACACAAGGAACCCCAGCTCCACCAGTTGTTGGCATTTTTAATATCCATTTCGTTGTATTTGAATGTGATTACTAGTCACATATTAAGTCAAATTTATAGCACTACTTTAGTTATGCTTGTCTATGATCAAGATACTGTGCTCCAAGTCGTCCATAACCGCGGACACGGCTTTCAGAAAGTTTTACCCTGCAGGGGTGCACAAATAGTAACACACACTCGATCAACCTCGGAAAAACCAACTCAAAACCCAACGAGGCTTTCACGACAAAGCAATCACAGGATTCATAAATATTTCAGGGGGGCACCCCATTAAGCTACCCGCAACAAAGTTGGCCGGCTCCGAGACGGCCCAAGGTTTCGAATAATGGCTGTAGCTTGTTGGTAACGAGCGGTGACTGGGCTTGTCGATACCGCAAAAACACTCTGCATCCAAAAGGGTGGGTGTATGTGAGACCAGGCACATGGCTTAATAGGATTGATAGAATACTCATATCAACAAGTTGTAACTTCTTTTCCGGAGCTCATTCGAAAAGAACTCTAAGGTTAAGCGTGCTTGGCCTAGAGCAATTCTAGGATGGGTGACCGACTGGGAAGTGGGTAACTGGGTTCGCACGAGTGAGGACAAAGTGCGCAGAAAAGACTAGTGTTGGTTTGTGGGGCCAGTCTAGATATCCTATTAAGGTGCCAGGAGTGACACCCTCCGGGCCCAGGAGTGGACAGGGTGTTACAGAGTGGTATCAGATCTCAGCAGTTGCGATACCCCACAAGTCCAGCCTGTAGGATAACCTAGCTAACGGCCGAAGTAGAGTGTCAAAACTATTTTGGAAAATCGGTTGGATAGATCTGATTAGGTCTGCTTTTACTCCTTACCCTCTGATATTCTCCTCTTACCTTTTTTTAGTTTTGAATCTGCTCTCTTACCTTCTTCTAGTCCAGGATTTCTCGTGGTTGGGTTTTCCGTCGTACCTTCAGGGTTTTGCCTCCTTCTTTGGTAACTGTGCTTCTACATCCGGTCTTCATGCTATCTGAGTGATCCTTTATCTGTGGTACCATTCTTTGTTCCTTGTTTGTGCCTTCTGGTGTTTTTCGACGCGACGACATCATCTACGCCAGATTCGATGCAGAGCATGCATCACTCCTTTGTTTCCGAACCTCGAGTGTCAAGATCTTCAGTCTGATTCCGAGAATGGTTGCATGCTTTTCTACTGATTGTGCGGAGTAATAGTTTGGGTGGGTGATGGATTGGACCCCATGCCGACTACTCACTCTATTTGCTCGGGTACATTGAAGTGGATTAGAATGCATCGTTTCTCTCCTTATATCGAAGTTGGAGGTGGCTTTATTTGTGGATACCTTTACCTTCATCCTTGTTTCTCTGGAGTGTTCTCTCGACGATCATGAGCAACGACCCCTTGTTAGTGGTGTCGCGAGGATCTACACAAAGTGAGAAGATTCAGATCACCGACCTTCCTTCCGGTACCATGAGGCGGATCTCGAGGGCGAGATCCATTGTTAGTGGTGTCGAATTGTGGCGCCCCGCTTTCCTCATTCTTTTCCCCACCGTGCTTGACGTCGCTCCTCCTCACGCTACCGGTTCCGCGACCCACCCCGCTCCTCCTCTCCCTTACTTCTGTAGACGGCGCCACCAACCACCTCTCCCTCTGCCTCGATGCCCTCCTGTTCCTGATCCTGCCACCGGCCAGCGGCCTCGCTGGCCGTTCGCTCGAGCGTCGCCTCGCTGCCCGGTGAGCCGACCCCGCGAGCTCGCGTCCGCCGGAGCCTGGTCCTCGTGCGTCGCCAGGAACCTCGCTGAGTGTCGCTGCTATCCGTGAGCTTCCCTCTCCGTCGAGCCCGCCACCACAGCGAAGCTCCGCCTCTTCCTCACCTCCCTCCGCCTCCTCGTCGCCCGCCCGAGATCGCCAACCACCGCCACCCTGCCCCGTCTCTATCCTGGATCGACGCTGCTGCCAGGAGACGGCCGCCTCGAGCCATCTCCCCTCTGCAAAGGCTCCCCCGAGCTCCTCGCCAAGCACCTCGTCTCCGCCAGACCCGGCCACCACCGGCCTCTTCCTCTGCATGTGGTCGCATCGGACGACGCCGCCTTCTCCCTGGTCGCCGTCGCCTGTGTGTCCTCTCCACACTGCACGATGCCTCTCTGCCCTCGTCCCTGACCCGACGCCTCTACGGCCTTGACGGTCAGCCGCTGCCCTCCTATGATGTTTTCCTCTGCCGAAGGTGCCAAGCACTGCCTCGCGTACGAGCTCCAGTCTCCACCTGTTGCAGCCACTCCACCTTGTCTCTCTAGTCTCGCCCGCGTGAAGCCGCTGCTCCAAACTTGGCCACTCCTGTTGTTGCCCACAAAGTGTTTGAGGTAATGTCCAAGTGGGACATGCCCCGTGCAGTGTTCCTGGTTAGGCTAGTGCACATGACACTGAGCGCACGCGTTGTGGATGCTCCAACCCCAAGCCTCTGCTTTGTTCCCTTTGATGAGGTAGTGATGGATGTGTCGAGATGACGATGTGGTGCTACAACAAGATCTACAACGACCTGTACGAATTCGAGGAGCACCGACACAAGTTCACCATCACCGATGAAGCTAGGACTCCAAGATCTCCGACACTTACCGCATCCTAATGAAGCGCTCCAAGGCCTTCTTCACAGATTAGACGGAACCCCGAGAACGTCGACACGGATCCGATGATCGATACCCCGTCCCCGGACCCAAAGACCGAACCTCGGAACATTTCTTCATCCTCGTCGAAGATCGATCCCATCGAACCCCCGCGGTGAACCCCAAGATCGTCGATACCCTAATGTGATTCCCTTTCCGAGACCCCTATTTTTATAATATATGAATTATACTTGTTGCGTTTAAATTGTTCATGTCGCATACATATATTGTGGATTGGGGGCATTATGTCGATTCACCTAAATTAAATATGGAGTCTATATGAGAGCTATTCTAGTCTTATTCCGGACTCCATTTAAATTGGTGTAGCGAACCGATGCCATGTTTCGCCCTGTTAATACAACATTTAAATTGCGGGGGTTCTAAATAACTTGAACCGTGTAATTAATTATCGGGACCCCAGTTCCGCTTAATATTGCCTAATTGTACCGCATATGTGCCATGCCAAACATCATATCATAAGCATGCTGGATCTTCTGCCGTAGTATTAAATATTGCATCCGGTGTTTCTTCTAGTGTTTGCTTCTTCGCGGATTAGGCCGATGAGTGGATGCGAGTATCGACAAGTTCTCTGGATATGATCCATCGGCAGTGTTTCCTAGGCGAGCATATCCCCCTTCTACCTATTTTGCATTTATAGTCTTTATTTCCTCCTGTTGATCTATTGCTATCCGTGTCGTGATGCTTTAGTTTCCGTACACCAGTTATATCCCGTGCAGCCTCTATATTGCCTTGGACACCTCCTATTACCCGTGTTTGGTAGATAGTCAGCCTTGCGAGTCGTAGTTGCTTGCTGATGTGTTGCTTCACGTCGTTGTCGTTTCACCGTTGACGGTAAGTTGACACATGATAAATGGTGGAGATGATAAATGGTGGAGATGATCATGACTTTAAATGCAACTTTTAAAATGCTAGGAATAGATATAACTAATGCAGAGGCATCGGTGGGCAATAGATGTTATTTGGTTTTTCCACGCTCACTTGAGTCCCGTAGGCCCTGAGTACTTGATACCTGTTCCTTGATTATTCACACTATCCACATCCGGGAGAGTCTATGAATCCCCCTTAGCCAGAGCTTGATTCATTTCTTATTTCTTGGGGACACAAACTAGTTTGGGGTTTTATTACTATCCTGTACTTATGCCATGTTTTACTGCTTTATTTACGATTGTGCGTGGAGCACCTGTACTATTTACGATTGCAGAGTGTTTACGCGGTATCGACAAGCCTAGTCACACTTTCGGGTTCCCAGTCGTTTACAGCCATTGGCGCAAACCTTGGGTCCGTCTCGGAGCCGGCCAACTTCGTTGCGGGTAGCTTAATGGGGTGGCCCCCTGAAATATTTTATGAATCATGTGATTGCTTTGTCGTGAAAGCCTCATTGGGTTTTGAGTTGGTTTTTCCGAGGTTGATCGAGTGTGTGTTGCTATTTGTGCACCCCTGCAGGGTAAATCTTTCTGAAAGCCATGTCCGCGGTTATGGACGACTTGGAGCACATTATCTCGATCATAGACAAGCATAACTAAAGTAGTGCTATAAATTTGACTTAATATGTGACTAGTAATTAGATTCAACTATAACGGAATGGATATTAAAAATGCCAACAACTGGTGGATCTGGGTTGTTTTGTGACATGCTATACATGCCTAGTAAGTATTGCAACTCCAATGGAATGTAATAAAAGTGCCAACAAATGCTAGGTTTTGGGATTCCTCAGGACAATTATATCTGACTAGTAAATGTTCCAACTATAACAGAATGGTAATTAAACTGCCCACTACTTATGCTTCAGGATGACTCATGCTATCTATACCTGACTAGTAAGTGCTAAAACTATAATGGAATGAATAAAACTGCCAACTATGTGAGTTCCTCGGTTGACTTCCTCGTTTGGTCTCGAGGGGGGATACCAGGATGGGTATGATTGGTGTTAGTATAAGGTTGGTTCCGAATAGGTCTTTCTTATCTCTCTCTAATAGCTGACAGTTAATCGAGTCTCTATAGGTTGTTTAGTGCATCTTTGCTTCTGCGCTTGATCCACCATACCTATGTGGCGGAGCCGCAATTCTAGCCTCGCTGCAATGTCTTGATGCTCCTCTTTTTCCCTTCGCCCTTTGTCGGCACCCCTTTTGTTTTAGCAGGTTTGAGATCGACGTTGTTAGCAGGGTTACCCTTCCGGCTTGGCCTGGGCAGGGTTATGGACACCATTGGTTATTCTTCAGGGCTCTTAGCCCCATTTGCATCTTGTCCGTAGTCGGACACTATAACGTTTTCAAGGTGATTTGGATCTTTGTATTGTATATCTGTATTCTTGAATCGTTGAGTCGCTGTTGTATATATATCTGTTCTGTGGGTCCCATCGAGGACTGTTGTGTAATGGTATTACTTTGTTTTCCACCCGCACAAAAGTGCCTGGTGGGCGTCCTTGAATCGTTTCTATGCGGGTTTGGCAGAAAGGGCTAAAACTTGCATAGGGTCGATTCGAGGGTGTTACAGTGGTTCTTATTTTACTATAACTTGAAGATAGGGCCGATTTGAGGGTGTTACAGAGTGGTATCAGAGCTCAGCAGTTGCGATACCCCACTGGTCCAGCCTGTAGGATAACCTAGCTAACGGCCGAAGTAGAGTGTTAAAACTATTTTGGAAAATCGGTTGGATAGATATGATTAGGTCTGCTTTTACTCCTTACCCCTCTTCTGTTCTCCTCTTACCTCTATGTGTTTTGAATCTGCTCTCTTCCCTTTCTTTGAGTCCAGGAATTCTCGTGGTTGGGTTTCTGTCGTACCTTCAGGGTTTCGCTTCCTTCTTTGGTAACGGTGCCTCTACATCCTGTCTTCGTGCTATCTGAGGAATCCTTCATCTGTTGGACTTCTCTCTATTCCTTCTTGTGCCTTCCGGTGTTTTCCGATGCGACGACATCAGCTACGCCAGATCCGATGCAGATTCTAGATCACTCCTTTCGTTCCAAACCTCGATTGTCGAGATCTTCAGTCTAATTCTGAGGGTTGGTTGCATGATTCTCTGATTCGTGTGCAGAGTAATGGTTTGGGTGCGCGATGGACTGATCACCATCCGACTACTCTTATCATTCGCTTTTGTATATTGAATCGGTGGATCCAGCAATTTTACTCCGTCCACGGAAGCTAGAGGTGGCTTTATTAGTTGATACCTTTACCTTCCTCCTTTGCTTATCCAGAGTGTTCTCTCGACAGATGGGAGCAACGACACGTTGTTGGTGGTGTCACCGATTTCAAGATGGATCAAGAATCATTGTTAGTGGTGTCGCGGGGATCTACACGAAGCGAGAAGATTCAGATCGTCGGCCTTCTTCTGGTACCATGAGGCGGATCTCGAGGGCGAGATCCTGTTAGTGGTGTCGAATTGTAGCACCCCGCTAAAACCACTACTAGAAAATCATTGTTTTTTTGTGTTGCGCATCATCATGACCGCATGCTCATGTCATCATGCCACATTGCATTTGGGCATCATATTAAATCTTGCCTTTTATTATTGGCTTGCATTTGTTCCTATCCATTATACATGTCTTTGATTTTGGGTTCGTACTAAATTGTATTTGATTTTTGATATATGCTAAGTGCCCAATTTGATCTAAGGGCATATCTCTTCATTTTCATTTCCATCACTAACATGTTGCTACATCTGGTCCATATGAATTCTCTCCATATTCCACCACACATGGTACCATATGGGTTTCTTCGATTTGCTTGGATTTAATTATGCCATGTGTATTTGTGTGGATCCTTGCCATCATATCTTATCCATATTATCTTGCCTAAAATATACCATACATTGTCCATATGGGTTCTTATTTATTTGCTTTGGATTTAAATCATGCCCATAGGAATGTGTGGTTTATCCATTCAAGTTTGTTCTATTTAAATCCTAGTGCTCTTGTCTCTATCTATCTACACCATCTTCCTGTGTACCGTTCTTCTTGTTCAGAATTCTTTGAGCTTTTCTTTTGTTTAAATCCTAAAAGTAACCTCATTTCCTCTCTCATTGGTTCAAACCATATCATGCATTTTTTCGTGCCTTCACTCTCACAAGACCATCTTGCACCTCAAGGTCAACTTATTGCTTCTCAAGATTCGACAAGCTCCTCTCAAGATCTTCATGTTTATGACTCTCCAAGATCAAGTCTACCTCAAGTTGATCAAGCTCCACCCCTCCAAGTTGGTGAAGCTCCTCATGTCAATGACTCTCAAGGTCAAGTTGAAGAAGGTCAAGTTGACAATGACCAAGGCCAAGCAAGTGTCTCTCCGCCAAATGATGGTGTCTCTCCCTCGGTTGATGTTGATGAAGATAGTGATCAAGTTCGTTCATATAGTCAAGGAGGGCACTCGAACCATGGTGATGATCAAGTGGTTGCTCAAGAATCTCATCTTGAGACCCAAGCTCGGCGTCAAGCATACTGTCTCGCCAAACTCATCAAAGATGGACATATCCTTGATAATGTTTATGGAGATTTCAATAGGGGCTCCACTACTAGGAGACAACTAACCTCTTTTAGTTCTCATCATGCGTTTATATCTCATGTTGAGCCCCAAAAGGTCTTCGAATATCTTGAAGATGATGATTGGATCGACGCTATGAACGAAGAACTCCACAACTTCAAGAGGAACAAGGTGTGGACTCTTGTGAAGAGACCCAAAGATTGTCAAAATGTGATTGGGACCAAGTGGATCTTCAAGAACAAGAAGGATGCAAATGGTATAGTCGTCCGCAACAAAGCAAGGTTAGTTGCCCAAGGATACTCTCAAGTTGAGGGCATAGACTATGGTGAAACTTATGCTCCCGTTGCCCGTCTAGAATCCATTCGCATGCTTCTTGCCTTTGCTACCCATCATAACTTCAAGTTGCAACAAATGGGTGTCAAGAGTGCTTTTCTTAATGGTCCCTTAAAAGAATTGGTGTATGCCAAGCAACCTCTGGGCTTTGAGGACCCCCTCTTCCCGGACCATGTCTACAAGCTCGATAAGGCACTATATGGTCTCAAGCAAGCCCCACGTGCTTGGTATGAGTGCCTTAGAGAGCTTTTGCTAGACCGTGGTTTCGAAGTAGGCCTCATTGATCCCACTCTTTTTACTAAGAAAGTTGGAGGAAACTTGTTCATTTGCCAAATCTATGTTGATGACATTATTTTTGGGTCTACTAACAAAGCTTTCAATGAGGATTTTGCTAAGCTCATGACCGACCGCTTTGAGATGTCTATGATGGGGGTGTTGGAATTCTTTCTTGGCTTCGAAGTCAAGCAATTGAGGAAAGGGACTTTCATCAACCAAGCTAAATATGTCCAAGATATGCTCAAGAAGTTCAACCTTGATCAAGTAAATGGAGTCAAAACTCCCATGCCCACAAAGGTTAATCTTTATCTTGATCCCAAGGGTAAGGATGTGGATCAAAAACTTTATCGCTCGATGATTGGTTCTCTACTCTATCTTTGTGCATCTCGACCGGATATTATGTTGAGTGTGGGTATGTGTGCAAGATTTCAAGCCGCGCAAAAGGAAAGCCACATGGTGGCGGTCAAGAGAATCTTTCAATATTTGGTTCATACCCCTAACTTTGGGTTGTGGTACCCAAAGGGGGCCAGCTTTGATCTCATTGGTTACACAGATTCGGATTGGGCAGGAGACAAAGTGGAGAGGAAGTCTACCTCCGGTGCTTGTCAATTTCTTGGGAGGTCTTTGATGTGTTGGTCCTCGAAGAAGCAATACGTGTCTTTGTCCACTGCTGAAGCTGAGTACATCTCCGCCGCGAGTTGTTGTGCTCAATTGCTATGGATTGTAGCACCCCGCTAAAACCACTACTAGAAAATCACTGTGTTTTTGTGTTGCGCATCATCATGACCGCTTGCTCATGTCATCATGCCACATTGCATTTGGGCATCATATTAAATCTTGTCTTTTATTATTGGCTTGCATTTGTTCCTATCCATTATACATGTCTTTGATTTTGGGTTCGTACTAAATTGTATTTGATTTTTGATATATGCTAAGTGCCCAATTTGAGATGAGGGCATATCTCTTCATTTTCATTTCCATCACTAACATGTTGCTACATCTGGTCCATATGAATTCTCTCCATATTCCACCACACATGGTACCATATGGGTTTCTTCGATTTGCTTGGATTTAATTATGCCATATGTATTTGTGTGGATCCTTGCCATCATATCTTATCCATATTATCTTGCCTAAAATATACCATACATTGTCCATATGGGTTCTTATTTATTTGCTTTGGATTTAAATCATGCCCATAGGAATGTGTGGTTTATCCATTCAAGTTTGTTCTATTTAAATCCTAGTGCTCTTGTCTCTATCTATCTACACCATCTTCCTGTGTACCGTTCTTCTTATTCAGAATTCTTTGAGCTTTTCTTTTGTTTAAATCCTAAAAGTAACCTCATTGCCTCTCTCATTGGTTCAAACCATATCATGCATTTTTTTCGTGCATTCTCCTAAGCCTAAGAGCATTTTTGGAAACACTGTATTTTATTTTCTAAAATATCCGTACGGTATAATATATATTAAGCCGTCATCTCTCTTTGTTATTTTAAAACAAAACAATATTTTTCGGTCTGTTACGTGACCATAAAAGTTTTTCTTATTTTACTAAAAATAAAATAGGCAAAAAATCCGTCTAAAGTTTTGGCCCAAAACTAGTCCCATCTAGTCTACTTTGGATTATATAAATAGTCTATTCCCCTTCTTCTTTCTCCCCAAACCCTAGCCCCAAAATATCTGAGATCCAGATCTAAGAAAAATGCCCCTCTTCTTCTTGCTAAATTCCACCTACCCACTCTTCCTGTGGCCGTTCGCGGGTGTGCATGACATCCATCGGCCGGTGTGCAATGCCACCGTAACAATCGATCCATTAAACTCCATGCCACCTTGGCTCTTCGTACAAGCTAGCAGCCACCAAGCGTAGCAGCACAGCGTGTGTCCTTGCCCCTTGCTCCTCCCGCTTGTGCAGAGGAGCCTGGCAACCAGGTACTTGGTAGCCGCGTCGCTCCCTTGTCTAGCGCGTGTGCACCAGCCAGCCGTGCCGGCTTCTTTTTCTTTCTTTTCTTTTCTCCCGGGCTGCGCAAACTCACGTACATCGTGTATCTGACTTCTATTTCCGATTTATCGCATCGGCATCAAGCGCGCCAAACTTCGGTACCTATCATATTGATATTGTTTTGTGTTGAGCGGCCCTTCTGTCCGTCAGGTGTTCGACGAAATGTGTACAGGAGTTTTGCTTCTGTTTTTCAACGTAATCTATCACAGCGATGTTCCGTGGGTCTTCTACTTTCACCAAGATGATCATCACTTTGTCACACGACACTGATACTTGCCGTCCAATGATGCCGCCCTGTCGATACGTCCCCTTCCGTGATGCCGGATATTATATCTTTTTCGCCTATAACTTGAAGATGGCTTCTTCGACTCTGATCCGAGCCGTGAGACCTCAACCCTATCATATTTTCTATAAAATGAGATATATCTTGTTACATATAATCATACATGTTTGCATACATATGTTGTAGTTTGGGGTACTTTGTCGACTCACCTAATAATTAAATATGGAGTCCATATGTCGGCTTTTCTAGTCTTATAATGGCTCCATTGAAATTGCGTAGCGAACCGATGCCATGATTTGTCTTGTTAATACAACATTTAAATTGCAGGTTTTCTAAATAACTTGAACCGTTTAATTAAATGTCGGGACCCCGATTCCGCTTAATACTGCCTAATTGCACCGCATCTGCATCATATCATAATCATGCCGGATCTTCTGCCGTAGTATTAAATATTGCATCCGGTGTTTCTTCTAGTGTTTGCTTCTTCGCGGATTAGGCCGATGAGTTGATGCGAGTATCGATAAGTTCTCCGGATATGATCCGTCGGCAGTGTTTCCCAGGCGAGCATCTCTCCCCCTTTCTACCTATTTTGCGTTTATAGTCTTTATTTCCTCCTGTTGATCTATTGCTATCTGTGTCGCGATGCTTTAGTTTTCGTGCACCATTTATACTCCTTACAGCCTCTATATTGGCATGGACACATCATATTGCCTGTTGTTTGATAGATAGTCGGCCCTGCGAGTCGTAGTTGCTTGCTTCTGTGTTGCTTCGTGTCGTTGTCGTTCCACCGTAGACGGCAAGTTGACACATGATAAATGGTGGAGATGCTTTATGGTGGAGTTGATCATGACTTTAAATACAACTATTAAATTGCTGGGATAACTAATGAAAGAGGCACCGGTGGGCAATATATGATAGTTGGTTTTTATGTCCACTTGTGTCCCGTAGGCCCCGAGTACTTGATACCTGTTCCTTGACTATTCGCACTATCCACATCCGGGAGACCCTATGGGATCCCCCTGAGCCAGAGCTTGATTCATTTCTATTTCTTGGGGCCACAAACTAGTTTGGGGATTTATTACTATCCTGTACTTATGCCATGTTTTACTGCTTTGTTTACGATTGTGCGTGGAGCACCTGTACTGTTTTGGATGCGGAGTGTTTTCGCGGTATCGATAAGCCCAGTCACATTTTCGGGTTCCCAGTCGTTTACACCCATTGGTGCAAACCTTGGATCCGTCTCGGAGCCGGCCAACTTCGTTGCGGGTAGCTTAATAGGGTGGCCCCCTGAAATATTTTATGAATCCTGTGATTGCTTTGTCGTGAAAGCCTCGTTGGGTTTTGATTTGGTTTTTTCGAGGTTAATCGTGTGTGTGTTGCTATTTGTGTACCCCTGCAGGGTAAAACTTTCTGAAAGCCGTGTCCGCGGTTATGGACGACTTGGAGCACGCTATCTCGATCATAGACAAGCATAACTAAAGTAGTGCTATAAATTTGACTTAATATATCTGACTAGTAATTAGCTTCACTATAACGGAATGGATATTAAAAATGCCAACCACTGGTGGACCTGGGTTGTTTTGTTATATCTGCCTAGTAAGTATTGCAACTCCAATGGAATGTGATAAAAGTGCCAACAAATGCTGGGTTTTGGGATTCCTCAGGACAATTATATCTGACTAGTAAATGTTCCAACTACAACGGAATGGTAATTAAAATTGCCACTACTTATGCTTCAGGATGACTCATGCTATCTATATCTGACTAGTAAGTGCTTCAACTATAATGGAATGAATAAAACTGCCAACCGTGTGAGTTCCTTGGTTTGACTTCCTCGTTTGGTCTCGAGGGGGACTACCAGGATGGGTATGATTGGTGTTAGTATACGGTTGGTTCTGAATATGTCTTTCTTATCCCTCTCTAATAACCGCCAGTTGTATCGAGTCTCTATAGGTTGTTTAGTGCCGTTGCGCTGCCGCTTCAGCCCACCATACCTGTGTAGGCGAGGACCGCCGAATTCTAGCATCGTCGTGTACTGGCCTTAGTACTGACGCTCCTCTTTTTCCTTTGCCCTTTGTCGGCACCCCTTTTGTTTAGCAGGTTTGAGATCGACGTCGTTAGCAGGGTTACCCTTCCGGCTTGGCCTGGGCAGGGATATGGATGCCATTGGTTATTCTTCAGGGCTCTTAGCCCCATTTGCATCTTGTCCGTAGTCGGACGGTCTATCGTTTCCAAGGTGATTTGGATCTTTGTATAGTATATCTGTATTCTTGACTCATGGAGTCGCTGTTGTATATATATCTGTTCTGTGGGTCCCATCGAGTACTGTTGTGTAATGGTGTTACTTTGTTTTCCACCCGCACGAAAGTTCCTGGTGGGCATCCTTGAATTGTTTCTATGCGGGTTTGGCGAAAAGGCTAAAACTTGCATAGGGCCGATTTGAGGGTGTTACATGGATGAAGCAAACCTTGAAGGATCTTGGACTCTCTTTCAACAAGGTGCCTCTTCTGTGTGACAACGATAGTGCTATTGATATTGCTCACAACCCAGTTCAACACAACAAGACAAAGCATATTGAGATTCGTCATCATTTCATTCGGGATCATGTTGCTAGAGGAGACATTTCTTTGAAGTATGTTCCTACCAAGGCCAATCTTGCGGATCTTTTCACGAAGCCACTTGATGAAGCAAGGTTCCGGGAGTTGAGGCATGAACTAAATATCATTGATTCAAGCCACGTGGCTTGAGTTTCTTGCGCACATACCCGGGTCTCAAAGAATATCTTGTTTGGGTGTACGCATGGTTTTAGGGGGAGTGTGGTTCCCCAAATGAACCAACACTCCTCCTATTATGCACAAGTTAATGTATTCATTCTCTATGGTCTCTCAAGGAGACAAAATGAGCTTAAATGATGAGTTTTGGTAATGAACCCAAGATACATCTTCGTGGTTTCAAGCCAAATATACTCATATATGGTGGCCTAGGCCACCGAATTTGCATTATTTGGCTCGTAGTCTTCGTTTGAGTTTTATTCTTTTTGGTGGATCTGGTTTATCTTTTCTTTTTAGTTTGCACAAGGTCTTTTTCTCTTGCCAATCAAAATCTGGAGCTCGTTTTCTGGGAAGCATCGGTAGTTCCCGTCGGAGCCGGTACTACCGGTCAGGGACAAATCTCTCAGAAATTCTGCCCTGATCGGACGTACCGCTTCTCCCTGAACTTCCGGTGTCGTCGGTAGTTCCGGCCCCTGGCCGGTACTACCTGTCGAAGGGGGTCCCGTTAAGTGACGGGCCAAGGGGGGCACGGGGTCATCTTTCCTATTTGCCTCCCCTTGACCCCATCTTACCACCCCTCTTCCCCAAGAAGCTCTCCACGGTGACGCTGCCGGCCACACCGTTTCCAGTCGTCCCTCCTCAGATCGGCTCCATGGGATTCTTCCCTTCCTTGATTCCCCGCCATGGACCCTGGTATTTGCTCCTCTCATGCTCCATTCATGGAGATCTAGACTTTTTTGTGCTTGAGTAGGACATTCCATGTATAGGGCCCTTCTTTGGCTAGAACTGCTATGGGAATTCTTGGTAGGGCTACGATTCGACTATAGACTATTTTGCCTCAGTACATTGTCCAGATTTCATCAATTTGTGCATCAAGTTTAAGATCTGTGATTTGAGGATCAAGATTGGAACTGCCCTGCTCGTGCCATGACCAGTACTACCGGTGCAGATCCGCCGGTACTACCGGCGTGGTCTTCTCATCGGTACTACCGCTGAGGGCATTACCGGTACCGCTGAGGGCAGTCTGGCCGCCAAAGGAACTTCCGATGCACTAATTGTCTTTGATATCTGTCTCTATACTGTGTCAATCTAGTCTAGTTACTTTTTGTTTTTCTTCGACCTTGTGCACTTATCCTCGACTTCCTCCTTTCTATTTGCCTTTCTCTCAGGGCAAGGGGGTTCCCGTGGCAGATCCAAGCGGTCTCGTGCTCCCTCTCGTGGACCTTCAGAGATTGATGAGGATGATCTTGAGGTTGTGCGCCCCCCAGTCAGACTGCTCATCAGAAGGCTGCAGCTGAGCGTCGTGCTGCTGCTGCGGAAGGCAAAAGGCATGTTCTTGCAAGTCAAAAGAAGACCACCTCTAGACCTGATTCGAGCAAGAAGAAGATCTCCTCTTGGCCGCAGCTTGCTTATGAGGAATTTCGCAAGGCTGATCCCTATATTCTTCCTCGTGACCGCCTGGCTCAGGATCCTTTCTTCCACACCATGCGTCAAGCTGAGATCTATTCTGAGGTTTATGCTACTAAGAATAAAAATGTGTGTGCTCCTCAGAAGCACATCAACATTGCAAAGATGGAGAGTAACCCTGAATACTTTGGTGAAGCTCTCGATATGTGCAGGAGGTTTGGGCTCATCAAGCTAATGCAACACCGTGAGAACTTTGATGAGAGGGCCATTGCTCAGTTCTACTCAACTCTCTACTTTGGTACTAACCCTGTTGATCGAACCATGAAGTGGATGACACAAAACCAGTATCTGTCTGCTAAATGGTCTGAGTTTGCCACCCTTCTTGGCTACCCTATTCAGGAAGGCCGTCGTGCCAATGGGTGGTGGGTGCATAGGGGGAAGGCCTCCGAGCCGGAAGTTCTTGAGCCTCTTTACATTGAGGGTCGGGGCGTAGCTGGAAACATTGCCCATCTCCTTCCCACCTATGACATCATGCGCAAGGTCTATCAGAACACGATTGCTCCCAAGGCAGGTAACTTTGATCAACTTCATGCTTTCCAGATTGATCTCATGTATCAGACTTACCGCCACAGAAACTCTCATGAGCCCCTTGATGTTATGGATTATATATTTGAAGAAATCTGGTCCGCTATGATTGAGAAGAGGTCTTGTCCATATGCTCCATACATCCAGACTCTCATCAATGCCAAGTGGAGGGAGGCAACTGGCTCTATCTACCCTCAGGATGTTCTCACTATTCATGAGGAAAAGACTCTCCGTGTGATGAAGCACAAGATACGTTGCTCTCAGGCTGAAAACGAAGCTGCTGCTGGAAGGGCTGCTTCGGATGCTAGTGAGGGGACCGTGCTGAGGCTTCTCCTCCACCCCAACTTGTGAGGCAGCCCTCTTAGGCTAATAAGCTGCTGAAGAAGGTTAAGAAGGCTTTCTGCTTCATTCAGGACCGTGAGTATCAGTCCTATGTTGCTCAAAGACACAGTGTTCGCCGGGAGAAGGCCATCATGAGGAAGCTTGACATTGTTGTGTCACCTGAGTCTAGCTCCGTCACCGTGCCCAAGGATGAGTGGATCAACACACATTGCAGGTGGACTGATAGTGATGACGAGCCAGAGATCTCCAGTCAGTTTCCGCCCGCTTGGAACAATGCCTCTTGGGACCCCGAGTCGCCTCCTCCGTTCGTTGGTGGGTGGGGCGCGTAGCTTGGCTACTTTATCCCTTTTTGGCGTCTTGATGCCAAAGGGGGAGAAAGTGCTCCGTTAGGATCACGGGATTTGCATGGGTTGTGCCACGAGCTCACTTTTTCTTTGATCCTTTTATGCTCGTGCACACTTTATTCCGTTGTGTAATGTTTGTGGACCTCCGTTATTGTCTGTGGACCTCTTGTATGGTTGCTACCTTGTCGTATGGTTGCTGACTTGTTGGTGAGTCTATGTGGTAAGGTATCTCTGTGGTATTCTTATGAGGATGTGTGGTGGACTATTCTTTGTTGTCCAATCTTTGTCTCACCACAATTGTGTTGGTGCAAGGTATGCGCTCCACTCTTTTCTCTTTTACTTCCTTACACCCTTGTTGGTCTATCTCGGTTGGGAGAGCTCTCTCCCATGTCTTCAGGGGGAGCCTCTCTCTCCTTTTGTTTTACTGCCTATTATTCTTTGTGCAAATCTTGTGGGGTTGACATCAAGCACCAAAAAGGGGGAGATTGAAAGGATTATTTTCTCCTTATGTTTTTGGTGCTGATGACAACTCCTTTTGTGGTTTAACCGTTTGTCCAAGTTTCAGGGTTTATCTTCGGTCATGCTCGTGGATGTTTTTCTCTCAAGGAAGAGCTTGTAGTCGATAGCGCTTATTTTTCACTTTCTCTTGTTTATATTTTAGGCTACTGTACTATCAAGAGGGAGTCCATCTAGGAAGGTTGTGGGAAATCAACATTTCATGCACAGACCATATATGCACCTCCACAGCCATCCCAGTTTTCGTGTGAGAGAGTGTTTTCTGCTGAGTTGGAGGGTTTTACTTACGGCCGGTATTACCGGCTAGGCGTGATAGTAATCTTGCCGGGGTTTTTCCAGGGCTGTTCGAGCGATACTTCCGGCTGAAGTTCCGGTCCTAATTCCGATGAGGATATTTTCGGTTCAGTAAGACTTCTGTCTAACTTTGCCTATTTGTCGGAACTAGCACCGGATTTTGGATCGGTAGTACCGGCCCGACCAACATCTGCCCCCCTGAGCGGTAGTACCGCTTCCTGACCGGTAGTACCAGCTGTCATTGGTCACCGGTAGTTCCGGGTCCGATTCGGACTTAATTGACGTATTTGGCGGTCGATGACCTTCTTCCTCGCACTGTCTATTTGACGGAATTAAGGGCGGAACTTGGCCCGGTACTTCCGTCCAGCCCATTTGGGTCCACTAACTGGTCTTCTGACCGTTACGTGGCCTGGGCTGGGCAGTGTTGGCCCATCGGTACTACGATCGAGCACGGTTGCAGGCCAGCGTCGGGGCTGGGAAGAATCTGCTCGTTTGAAGAGGGGCTATTTAATCCCCCTTCTTCCTCCTCCCACCTTATCTCTTGGTTCTCTCTCTCCACCATTTTCACAAGAGCTTGACTTGACTAGATCTCTCTCCCCACCCACTCAAATCTATTGATCTGTTGAGGATTGGGAGAGGTGACCTAGATCTACACCTCCACCAAAGGAATTTTGATTTCCCCCACTCATCCTTTGTGGATTTCATTTCTCTTGGGTTCTTGGAACCCTAGACGGTGTAGGGCATCCTCGGAGCTGGGGCATTTGTTGTAAAGCTCTGTGGTGTCGTTGAGGGCCTTAGATTAAGTTGTGAAGCCTCCCCTCAACCTCGTTGTAAAGTTTTCATTTGACGCCTTCAAGGTCACCGGTTAGTGGATTGTGAGGCCACCTTTGTGGTGGTGCTCACCGGAGAAGAAGGTGAGGCCTTTATGGCGCTCGGGTGACCTTGTGTGGCCCCGACACCTCTCCAACATAGATGTAGCTTCTTTGGAAGTGAACTACGGGAATTACATCTCCGTGTCCCCTCACCGGTTCTTTCGCTCTGCTCCTTTACTTCATGCATTTACTCTCTTGTTTACCTTTGTGTTACTTGTCATTTAGGTTGTTCACGTAATTGCATCTCTAGTGAACCTTACTTTGTGCTAAGCCTTAAAAGTGGGATAAAAGTTTAAAAATTGGTAGTCTCCTATTCACCCCCCTCTAGTCGACCTAAGTTGGGCCTTTCAGCAGGTATTACTACAGATCAAGTTAAGAAGAAGTTAATCTCATTATCATTGAAAGGAAGAGCTGAGGAATGGTATAAGCTGCTGAAGAATGGTCAAGCTCTGGAATGGGAGGAAATAGTGCCTCTCTTTTATTCAAAGTTTTATCCTCCTAGTGAGATTCATAAAGATTGGAATCAAATATACAACTTTTGGCCTCTTGATGGAGAGAGTACAGCTAAAGCTTGGGGGAGATTGAAGTTACTAATGCTCAAATGTCCCATTCATGAGCTCCCCAACAATATTATTATCAATAACTTTTATGCAAGGCTCCCTCTACATGATAAAGATTTATTGGATGCTTCTTGTGCCGGATCATTCACTCTCATAGAAGAAGAAGCTAAATGGGATCTTCTGGACCGTATTCAAGACAATGCTAAAGCTTGGAAGAATGACAAAGGTAGAAAGTCAGGTATAAATTATGATTATGAATGCATTGAATCTTTTATGGAACTGATGACTTTCAAAATATTAAAAATGCTTATGGTCTAGACTCTCAAGCTATTGCTTCTTATTTTAAGGCTTTTGCTTCCTACATTGAAGTGCCTAAAAAGAAGTGGGATAAGTATCATGAACCTTATAAAGATATTGCTAAGAGTGTTCCTTCAAGAAATACTGAAGTTTATACTGCTAATCATGTTTTACCTAAACCTTATATTGAGAAAATGCCTTTCCCAGTTAGGATTAAGGAACATTCTATGATAGCTAGTATGGTTAATGAAAGTACAAATAAAGCTGTTGAACCTGATAAACAAATGGTTGATGAACCTATAATAGCAAATGTGAAAGACTTTGTTACTAATTATGAAAAAGAGGGACACACTATCCTTTGTAAGGATACCTCTAATATTGTTTCACAAAGTAGTGTTATGAGAGCTAGTATTCCCGTGTTTTCTGTTAGAATAAGTGATCATTGCTATGATGGCCCTTGTTATAGCTATATTGTTAAGTTTATGCATGATACTGAAAGTTACTATGAGAGAGGGAAAAGTGTTCTTATGTATCTCAATAATATCAAATTTCCTCGCTTTATGCTGAAAGTTTTTATGTTGCACTTCTTTTGCCTTCTTATGCAAGTTGCCTCTGGTTTCAATAACTTGTTTGTTTACAAAATTCCCTTGCATAGGAAGTGGGTTAGACTTAAATGTGTGTGTGTTTTTGCTTCTTAATGCTCTCTTTCACTTCAATTCATATCCCTATGAGAGCTTCTTCAAAATTATCATGCCCATCTTAATGGCTATAAAGAAAGAGCTTTATGGGAGACAACCCAATTTGTTTTTGCTTTTAGTTTGTTTTTGTTTCTTTGAGTATTGGAAGTTATTACTTCGGTAATAACCACTCCTTATCCGTTTTGTTTGGTTTTATTGTCAAGATCAACCTCTAATGAGAGAGAAGTAAGATTTGGGGAAGTTGCTGTCCCGAAACAGATTTTTGTGCTTCACCGTAAAAATTCGTGAGAGACCTCTGTCTGTCGGATTGAGCTGTCATTTTTTGTGCTTCTGCCCCAGGTTGTTATTTAACTTTCGTTAGTTTTGTACGTTTTGATTTGAGCAACAGAAGATTTTCAAAAAAATTAATCTTTACCTGCTAGTCTGTTTTGACAGATTTAGCCAATCTTGCATTTGCTTCTTTATTCGATTTCCTTTTTGAATTCTTTTTGGGTTTTTGGAAGGAGTTGTTTCAGTAGATTTTGTTTTGATGGTTTTCAGTTGAAGTTGGACTCAAAAGGTTTTATCACTTCACTTATACTAATGTTGCTAATGAGAACTGTGTGAAGTTTTGTGTGAAAGAAATTTCCAGGAAGTGGAGATAATGGTGTAATAAGGAAAAGGAGGGTTTTATGACTCAAGTAATAAGTGTATGAAGATGAAGATATTGATGATTCAAGTGGTGACTCCGGAAGGATCCACTAAATACCAAATTCAGAGACCTATAGAGTCTGTTTCCAACTAGGTAACAGTTCTGGTAATAAAAGTTCCGCGAAAATACAATCCAACTATAATTTTGCAGTTTTCAATCAATAAGGAAAGCTACGAAGCGGAAAAGGGGCGGAAACGGAGCCTGGGTGGCTCACACCACCCTGTGGCGCGGGCCCACCCCTGGCCGCGCCACCAGGTGGTGAGTCCGCCCCGGACTCCGCCTCTGACTCGTTTTCTCCCAGTACCTTCCTTTTGATATGAAACTTCGTAATATATAACCCCCCGGAGCCCCCGAGGTTCGTATATCGTGTTTTCGTTTCAATCTGTTTCTGCCAGGAACTCTCTTTGAAAGTTTAGGAGCACAATGGTGTCCGCCAAGGATAAAGGGAAGGAGCCTATGGAGGAGGATCTCCAAGACCCCAAGTAGGGCCTGGTACCTTTAGTCTCTTCCCCTGCATCAACGGAAGCCCTACGAGTCACTAAGGAGTTCTGCGATAAGTACCGAGACTTGTAGAGGAAGGTGGACATGCTTCAATGGGAGAATAATAGGCTTCGCAAGATGCTAAAAGATTTCCTCACGTCAACTAAGAAAATATTACCACCACCACCGAAGGAGTAATTCGTCATCAGGTTTGGCATCCCCTTGGTTTGTTCCAAGCTTAGGGGAGTGCCGCGGTATCATATCACTATCTTCTATCTTTTTACCTTATTAGTAGAGTCATATCATGAATAGAGGAGTTATTATGTAGGATGGTTTGCATTATGGAAGTGTCCCCTCTCTCGTTAGATATGTATCCCTTGGTGTGAGTTGTCGTTATAGAATATTAATGAGAAGTTCTACCATCCACTCTTTTGCATAGCTTATATTCGTTTTCAATTCATGGTTATATGATTGATCTTGTTGTTAGTATTGGTAGCACTTTGGGATCATTGAGTTAATTTAGTTGGTTTTGGCAAACCTGGCTCGGTCAGTAGCAACACTATTTTTGAGAGTTGAATGAAAAAGATAAAAGTACCTTTAAAGAAAAATTATTTCATCATCTTTCTTTCTTGATTTGCTCATAAGTCTAGTATTCTCTAGTTAAGATCTTTTGTGCTTCCAAGGAAGATTGCATGTTTGTCTTTATCACTCGTATGATTGGTTGTTTCCTTCAACTCTTATACTTGCTACCTAGCCTTGCTAGCCAAAAACCTGTACTGACAAGAGCTTGCTCGTGACTGAAGTTGAGTAGCATGAGGATCGGTACTCATAAGTAAGGGGCATGAGATTTCAACTTATAACTTGTCAAGCATATCCTCTTAGTTGTGTCACTTTAACCTTAATCACCTAAAGATGCCTATGATAGGGGCAATGAGAGTTGAAAGCTAGTAAGTATCATAATTTTTGGGAGCTCTTTATGAGACTTGTAATCCCTGCTTCCCTCTTTGAAGGGCCATTCTTTTACTTTGTAGTTGAGTTAGTAAACCTACTCCCTTCTATCTCAGCAAGTATTTTGAGTTGTTCTGTTTCATTCATTCATATGATGATTTATTCACTCATGTTTCTTATGTTCCTTGTTTTGCACATTGCTCTTATCTTGATGTTTACTACTTTGAAAGCTATCATTGAAAAACCAGTTATTTGTGAACTCCAGCAAATTATCAACTATTCTTCGACCAAGAGCTAAGTTTGCCATTACCAATTATGATTCACTTTATGTATTTTTATTGTGTTTCCTTTACTTATTACAAGTTGACTTATATAATAGTGAGTTGTCTTCTATTATGATCTATGTATTTGATGAATGTGATGCTTCTTGTCCGTATTCTTTTATCGACTCTTCACTCCATAAACCTGAGGCCATGTTTATTGAGCTCAGTTTCGCTTGGGGACAAGCGAAGTCTAAGCTTGGGGGGAGTTTATACGTCCATTTTGCATCACTATTCTATGTCTTAATTCACTATTATTCATTGATATATTTCATATTGAGAGGTGATACTTATGTTATTTCATCTATTTTTTGCATGGTTGATGACTTTTGGAGCATGGACCGCTGCAGTCAGGATTCTAATGGAAAAGGTGCTGTTTGGAGGCAAAATTTGTGAAGATCAGAAAATCCGGGAAAATATACGGAAAATCCTATTTTTCCAGAAAACTAAGGATGCCAGAAGATGGAGTGGTGATGGGCCACAGGGGGCCCACACCACCCCATGGCACGGGCAGCCCTAGGTCACGCCAGGAGGTGGTGTGGCCACCCTGGCCCACTCCAGCCTCTCCTCTGGCGTATATCATCCTCCCAAAACCCTAAGACTCGGGGAGCGACCACAGAAAGATTCCGCCGCCTCTGCGGGGAGGAAAACACCGAGAAAGAAAGATCTCTCCGACAGATAGATTTCTGCCAAGGGAATTCCTTCCCGGAGAGGGGAGATCGTCGCCATCAACACCACCATCAAGCTGGACTTCATCGGGATCATCATCATCACCACCACCATCATCACCATCAGCACCCTCATCACCATCTCCATATTGCTGTAACAATTGTGTTGAATCTTGCATAGTTCATAGGGTAAACTTTCCCGGTGTTGATTACTCTTTGTAGTTGATGCTATTGAGTGAACCATTGAATTATTGTTTATGTTCAGATTGTTATACATCATTATTCCATCTCTGATCATGATCCATATGATGTCTTGTGAGTAGTTCATTTTGTTCTTGAGGACATGGGAGAAGTCTTGTTGTTAGTAGTGGAGTTGTGTTGAGAAAGATTCAATAGATTGTTATTTAAGTTGTGGTGTACTTCTTCTAATGGTGTCATGTGAACGTCGACTACATGACACTTCACCTATATGGGCCTAGGGGAATGCATTGTGTATTTGTCTACTAATCGTAGGGGTTGCCGGAGTGACAGAAACCTGAACCCCCGTTAGGAAACCATTGCACAAGGGGCGTAAGGGTCTTAGAGTTTAAAGCTGTGATTAGGTTTCTACCTTAATTACTTTCTTGTACTTATGGATGTTTGCAAGGGGTATAATCACAATTATGTATTAGTCTTGGATGGGGCGGTACATTTGCATAGGTTCACCCACACAACACTTAGCAAGCTAAAGAAGATTAATCAACTACATGAAGCGAAAGCACTTAACAGTCTTCCCATGTGTCCTCGAGAACGTTTGGTCATCTTAAGTAATACAACCCGCTTGTCCTTTGCTACATAAAGGATTGGGCCACTTGCTGCATTTATTCCTACTGTCTTTTATTTACTTGTACTTTGTTTGCTTGCTTTATCAAAAACCCCTAAAAATCTGTTTGCTAAGTATTTGCAGAGAATTCCTGATCCATACCACTAGCCAGCACCTTCTGCTCCTTGTTGGGTTCGACACTCTTACTTATCGAAAATAATGCGATACACCCCCTATACTTGTGGGTCATCACACTGCGAATGCACACAAGTTAGAACTAGTGAACCTAGCATGTACAGACATGGCCTCGGAATACAAGAGACCAAAAGGTCGAGCATGAATCACATGGTAGATGTGATCAACATTAGGGAATGTCCACCTTTGATACTCCACTAATGGCCATGATGATCGGGGGAGGTGCAGGGGATTGGGATCATGTGATCACCAAACGAGTGGAGGGATGTTCATTTGAGTGGGAGTTCCTTTTGTTTTAAGTACGATATTATAATTAAAACTTGAACTCATTATTATGAACATGGTCTAAACACTTTGCAAATCCAGTGTAGATGTCTCGCCCACCCACCTTCAACCTTAGCACTTTCCTCGAGAAGGACAAGCTAAAAACTGATGGAACCAACTTCACCGCATGGTTTCGCAATCTTAGGATCCTCCTAGTCCCCTACAAGTTGACTTATGTCATCGAGGCTGAGCTTCCAGCTAAGCCTGCAGATTCCGCTTCCTAGGATGAAAAGAATGTCTGGCAGTTCAAGACAGATGATTTCTCCCTTATCCAAAGTGGAATGCTCTATGCCATGGAGCCAGAGCTTCAAAAGCATTTTGAGAAGATGAATGCTTTTAAGATCATTGAAGATCTCAAGGTTGTCTTTGATCCACGAGCTCGTGCAGAGAGGTATGATGCTTCCGAGCTCTTCTTCTCTACTAAGATGGAAGAACACAACAGTATTAGTGAGCATGTAGTCAAAATGTCTGGCTATGTTAAGCGTTTGAATGCCCTGGATTGCAAAATCCCGGAGGAGCTCGCTATCGATAGGGTGCTGCACTCACTGCCCCTAGCTATAAGAGCTTTGTGATGAACTACAACATGCAAGGGATAACTAAGACCCTTGCTGAGGTGTTCGCCATGCTCAAAACTGTTGAGGTAGAAATCAAGAAGGAGCACACAGTGTTGATGGTCAATAAGACCGCCAACTTTAAGAAGCCGGGGCAAAAGGGAAAAGGCAAGGGTAAGAGGCCCAGGAGGGATGGCAAGTCCGTTGCCAACGCCTCTAAGACTACCAAGCCTAGCCCTAAGCCCGACACTACGTGCTACTACTACAAAGGGGATGTGCACTAGAAACGCAACTGTCCCAAGTACCTTGAAGACAAGAAAGCCGGCAAGATAGCCGCCAAGGACAAAGGTGTATATGATATACATGTTATTGATGTGTTCCTTACAAGCACTAGGAGTAACACCTGGGTATTTGATACTGGATCTGTTGCTCACATTTGTAACTCTCTGCAGGAACTGCAGAGTAGGAGGCTTCTGAGGAAGGACGAGGTGACGATGCGCGTCGGCAATGGTTTGAGAGTCGATGTGATGGCTGTCGGCACCCTGCATCTTTGTCTACCATCAGGATTATTTTTGATTTTGAATAAATGCTACTATGTACCCACATTGAGTATGAATATTGTGAGTGGATCTTGCTTGTTGCAAGATCATTATTCGTTTAAATCCGGAACAAATGGTTGTTCCATTTATATGAATGATATTTTCTATGTTCATGCCCCTATGTGTAATGATTTATTCTTACTTGATCTTGATTGTGATACGCACATCCATAGTGTTGATGCTAAACGTTGTAAGCATAATGATGATAATTCCATGTTTATGTGGCATTGCCGTCTTGGTCACATTGGCATAAAGCGCATGAATAAGCTTCATTTAGAAGGGCTTCTTGGATCGTTGGATTTCGAATCCCTTGATACATGTGAGCCATGCCTCATGGGCAAGATGACTAGGACACCATTCTCCAGGACAATGGAGAGAGTTGTAGACCTGCTAGGGATCATACATATGGATGTATGTGGACCAATGAGCGTCTCAACATGCAATGGTTATCGTTACTTTGTTACCTTTACTGACGATTTAAGTAGATATGGATATATCTACTTAATGAAGCACAAGTCTGAAACCTTTCAAAAATTCAAGGAATTTCAGAAAGTAGAGAATCAACTTAACAAGAGAATCAAGCATCTTCGATCGGACCGGGGAGACGAGTATTTGAGTTATGAGTTTAACGTGCACTTGAAGGACTATGGGATCATCCCACAGCTTATGCTAGCCAGAACGCCACATCGTAATGGTGTGTTGGAACGATGTAACTGAACTCTATTGGATAACATGCGGTTCATGATGTCTTTAACTAATTTGTCTATGTCATTTTGCGGATACGCGTTGGAAACCGCCACTTTTATTTTAAACCGAGCACCATCCAAATCTGTGTAGACAAACTCCATATGAGATATGGTATGGCCAGAAGCAAAAGTTGTCGTTTCTAAAAGTTTGGGGTTGCAAGGCTTACATCAAGAAACTACAGCCTGATAAACTCGAACCCAAATCGGAAAAATGTATCTTTGTGGGATACCCAAGGGAAACAATAGGGTATACTTTCTACAACCAGGCCGAAGGCAAGACGTTTGTTGATGACCCACAAGTATAGGTGGTGTATCGCAGTATTTTCGATAAGTAAGAGTGTCGAACCCAACGAGGAGCAGAAGGTGTTGACGAGTGGCTTGGAGCAGGAATTCTCTGTAAATACTTAGCAAACGGATTTTTAGGGTTTTTTGATAATGCAGATAAATAAAGTATGAGTAAATAAAAGACAATGATAATAAATGCAGCAAGTGGCCCAATCCTTTCATTAACAAAGGACAAGCCAGTTGTATTACTTAAGATGACCAAACGTTCTCGAGGACACACGGGAATATCGTCAAGTGCTTTCGCTTCATATAGTTGATTAATCTTCTTTAGTTTGATAAGTGTTGTGTGGGTGAACCTGTGCTAATGTACTGACCTTCCTAGGACTAATACATACTTGTGATTAAACCCATTGCAAGCATCCGCAAGTACAATAAAGTAATTAAGATTAAAACCTAACCATGGCTTTAAACTCCGAGATCCTACACTCCCTTGTGCAAAGGTTTCCTAACGGGGGTTTAGGTTTCTATCACTCCGGCAACTACGATTAGTAGCCAAATACACAATGCATTCCCTAGGCCCATAAAGGTGAAGTTTCATGTAGTCAAGGTTCACATGACACCACTAGAAGAATAACACCACAACTTAAATAACAAACTATTGAATCTTTCTCAACACAATTCCACTACTAACAACATGACTTCTCCCATGTCCTCAAGAACTAAACGAACTACTCACAAGACATCACATGGATCAAGATCAGAGATGAAATAATGATAAGTAACAATCTAAACATAACAATAATTCAATGGTTCCACTCAGTAGCATCAACTACAACAAGTAATCAACACCGGGAAAGTTTCCCCTAAGAACTATGCAAGATTCAACCCAATTGTTACAGTGGTATGAAGTGGTGATGATGGTGCTGGTGGAGACGATGATGGAGATGATGATGATGATCCTGATGAAGTCTAGCTTGATGGTGGTGTTTATGGCAACAATATCCCTCTCCAGGAAGGAATTTCCCTGGTAGATTTCTGCCTGCCAGAGAGCTCTTTCTCTCTCTGTCGTTTTCCGCCCCGCAGAGGCAGCGGAATCTTTCTGTGGTTGCTCCCCGAGGCTTAGGTGGATAATATACGCCAAAGAGGAGAGCTAGAGGTGGGACCTGGTGGTGTGGCCAGGGGTGGCCCGCGCCAGGGGGTGGTGTGGGCCCCATGTGGCCCAACTCCGCCCCCCTTCTGGCATCCTTCGTCTTCTAGAAAAATAGAATTTTCCATGTATTTTCTAGAATTTTCTGATCTTTGCGAATTTTGCCTCCAAACAGTGCCTTTTCCATCAGAATCCTGACTTCATCGGTCCATCCACCAAAAGTCATCAACCATGCAAAAAAGGATGAAATAACATAAGTATCATCTCTTAATATGAAATATATCAATGAATAACAGTAAATTATGATATAGAATAGTGATGCAAAATGGACGTATCATTTGTCACAAAAGCCAGCACCTTTCTCGAGAAAGAGTTTCTCACTAAAGGAGTTAGTGGAAGGAAAATTAAGTTAGATGAAGTTCTTGACCCTTCTCTCCAAATTCTGAGTAGCACAACAGAAGCTGTTCCGAAACCGCTCTCCAACATGGAACAAGAGCCCAATGATGATGATCAAAACAACAATGTTGAAACTCCTGAGGTTCGTAGGTCTACAAGAGTTCGTGCCACTCCTAATTGGTACAGTAGCCTTGTGATGTCTGTCATCCTAGATGAACAGGATGAACCTGCAAACTACAAAGAAGCTATGGATAGTGCTGACTCTGACAAATGGCTAGAAGCCATGAAATCTGAAATAGGATCCATGTAAAACAAGTTTGGACATTGGTAGATCTTCCGGAAGGCCGCAAGGCCATGGAAAATAAATGGATCTTTAAGAAAAAGACAGATGCGGATGGTAATGTAACCATCCAGAAAGAACGACTTGTCACAAAGGGGTTTCGACAGATTCAAAGAGTCGACTACGATGAGATTTACTCTCCCGTAGTGATTCTTAAGTCTGTCCGGATTCTACTAGCAATTGTTGCCCATTTCGACTATGAAATTTGGCAGATGGATGTCAAGACCGCGTTCCTCAGTGGTCACATTGATGAAGAATTGTATATGATGCAACCGGAAGGTTTTGTTGATCCTAAGGATGCTGGGAAGGTATGCAAACTTTAGCGATCCATTTATGGACTGAAGCAAGCATCTCGGAGCTGGAACCGACGTTTTAATCAAGTGATCAAGAGTTTTGGATTTGTCCAAAATCAACAAGAGTTCTGTGTTTACAAGAAAGCGAGTGGGAGCTCAGTGGTTTTCCTAGTAGTATATGTGGATGACATATTGCTTATAGGAAATGATGTGGAACTTATGAAAAGCGTGAAAGCATATTTGAGTAGTCAATTTTCCATGAAGGACTTAGGTGAAGTTGCATACATATTAGGCGTCAAAATCTATAGAGATAGATCAAGACGCCTGATTGTGTTAAGTTCAAAGTACTTACCTTGAGAATATTTTGAAGAGGTTCAAAATGGAGGATGCCAAAAGAGGTTTGGCGCCTAATGTCCGGTAACGGATGCTGATAGGGAAAGGATGGCCTACATCCCCTATGCCTTAGCCATAGGATCTATCATGTATGCAATGCTAAGTACTCGACCTGATGTGGCATTGGCTCTTAGTTTGACGAGCCGATACCAAAGTAATCAAGGAGTGGATCACTGGACAGCTGTGAAAAATATCCTAAGGTATCTCGGAAGAACAAAGGATATGGTTCTAACCTGTGGAGGTAATGATGAAGCTCTAAACGTAACTGGTTACGTGGATGCGAGCTGGCACTCAGATCCTGATGACTCGAAGTCTCAGACGAGATTTATGTTTTTGGTGAATCGTGGAGCGATAAGCTGGAAGAGCAAGAAGCAACCAGTAGTTGCATAATCTACAATGGAGTCGGAGTACATCGCTGCAGCTGGTGCAGCAAATGAAGCTGTTTGGCTAAGGAATTTCGTCATTGAACTAGGAGTTGTTCGAAGTGTGCAAGACCCTATGACAATCTATTATGACAACACAGGCGCTATTGCAAACGCAAAGGAACCAAGAACTCATTCCACAGCCAAACACATCAAGCTACGATTTCACGTCATCCGGCAGAATGTTGACGAAGGTGAAATCAAGATTTGCAAAGTGCACACGGATCTGAATGTGGCAGATCCGCTGACTAAAGCTCTCATACAAACCAAGCACGAACAACACCGGGATGCCATTGGTGTTAGGTTCATGCCTGTTGTAAACTAGATTAATTTGTACTCTAGTGTAAGTGGGAGACTGAAGGAGTTATGCCCTAGAGGCAAATAGTAAAGTGTATTGTTTGATATATCTCTTATATGTTCATAATATGTTTCATACTGTGCTATAACTGTGTTAATATGAAACGTTAATACACGTGTGGTATGTAAACAAACCATGTCTCTAGTTACCTCTAGCGAACTAGTTCATTGGTCATGAGGATGATCTGAGTTTCAAGATCATGGGCATTTATGCCAATTGACAATGAGGTCACGTCATTGGTTGAATGACATGATAGACAAACATTCGATAGTTGTATCTCAATGAGATCTAGTTACAAAGTTCACCATTGATGATAAATGCATGAAACCTCGCAACTTGATCCTTAGACTGTGAGATAATGCAAATCACCGTTCCGGAGGGAGATTAGATGTCGTGGTGGTGTCACGGCAGATGCCATGGATAGGCTAAAGGTGGGGACTAATACACGCTAGGGCAATCCAGGGAGGGATAGTGAAGTGATTCTCCACACAGAAGTTTATATTTGCTTTTCCTCCAAGGTTACAAATGCTCCTAGAGCTGTATTGGCGAGAGGAGGAAGAAGGAGCTCTCTTACTCTCGCTCACAGATCACACTTACAACCCAAGCTCAATCAGAGAAATCAGAACCCCCTCTACAGAAGCCCTAGCCCTCCTTATATAGGAGGGGGCTAGGTCTCCACTTAGGGCATACGTGGAGGCATATTCCTAAGAATATGCCATCTCCCAAAGTAGTAAACCGACCGGGTTACTTTTCCCTTGCGTCACACATGCAGTGGCTACGTGAGCCTCTATGGCGCCCACGTCAGCCGACATGGGCATCGTCACCCTTGTCGGCCACGCCTCGGTGGTCCTGCCCTCATCTGCTTTGCTCAGGCAGTGCGTACCGGGGCTTCGTTTGACCAGCGTGATTCCTTCCTTCTCCTAGAAGCTAGATGTGACCCGGACCATAGTAGATCTGGCCACACCCATTCCTGCATACAAGTTATACATGCACTTCCGACTTACTACTTAAGTCGGTTGAGACTTAGTTAGGCGAACGCCCCTGGTCCGGGTTACCCCGTGATTCGGCCTGCCTTGAGGTGACCCGGCCTGCATTCGCTTTGGCCTTGCTGAACCTCGTCTAATGTGGCCTTTATACCCGGTGACCTTGCAGGGGTATCCCAACATTAGTCCCAGGAAGTGCGGTCTTAGCTGCCTTAGCCGCTAAGGCCACAGCAGGTTCAAATCCACCGAGCTTTGGGCTCCTTCTCCGGGTTCCCTCCTTGTCTCGGACTTTCTGGATTTACTTTCCCTTGGCACGTTCCAAGCTCTCACTTGCTTGCCGGGTTACCACCCTAACTCGGACCTCAAGGTTTTACTTTCCCTTGGCACATTCCAAGTTTTCACTTGCTGGTCGGGTTACCACGGTCCTATGTGGGTCTTGCTTCCTTCTCTTGTACGCCAACCCACATGGAGGCTAGTCATTATGTTGTCTCATTTTAAGGGCCAGCTCAGTAACCGCCGCAGTAATTGTCAGTCATCACTATGTGCGGGTCACGTCATCCCTGCCTCCTCGTTTACCGTATCAGCGCGTCACGTCATGGGACCAACCCCACTCTATGGCCTTCCATGTGGCTCCTTGTTGATTGGTCGATGCGGCTGGTACACGGCTACTGCGTGTGGCATGCCCGCAGGATGCGATCCCACTTTCTCCTCGTGGGAGAGGTTAAAATAGGGGAGGGGCGCATCACTTATTCTTTTTCCCCCTACTGCGCCCCTCTGCCCTTGCTCTTCTTCTTCATCTTCCTTGCGACCGTGCCACCGCCAGTGCTCCCAAGCAGCAGCGCCGCTGCCGCGTCTTTCCCCCACATCTCTGCGTCGTCGCCACGCTTCTGCCTCCACCACAGTCCTTTGCCAATCTAGGCCTGCCCCTTCGCCCGCTAAGCGCCAGCGAGGGCAGCGATCATCTGATGACGAAGGAGGAGCTCGTCGTTGCTGAGCAAGAGATGGAGGAGGACCCCGCTGCTGCGGACCATGGTGCGTGGGCTGGGTCCTGGGTCTTCCAAGATGACTTGGACTAGCTCTACCGGACCAGACGCATCCCCGCCGGCGTCATTGCGTGCCTTGCCTCCACTGAACTTGCCCCCTCACCCAATCCGGGTGAGTACGTCGTGTTCTTGTCGCACTTCCAACGGGGGTTCGGTTTGCCGGTCAGCGATTTCTTCCATGATTGGTTAAGCACCTACAGACTCCAGCCGCACCACCTTCCTGCCAACGCAATCACTTCTCTTTCTGCCTTTGCCTCTACGATCGAGGGCTTCACCGGATTATGGCCCACGAAGGAGCTATGGATCCGGTTTTTCGGCCTTCGTCGTAATGTCATTCCGAATATTCAACTAGATCCGGAGGACAAGCAACTCACTCAATTCGGAGTTGCATCCATCTCACCCTAGAGGTTATCCGTTTTCCCTCGAGTCACCGGGCTGGACTCCTGCAAAGGATGGGCCTGGACTTTCTTCTATGTCCGAAACAAGGGCACTGAAGACTTGATCCGGCTGCTTCCTTATGCTCCGGGTCCACCTAACCCGGAGTCGTGGGACGTTGTCCCCAAGAAGCCCACGGCCTTGGCCAACCAGGTCAAAAAGAGGTTTGCGGAGCTGAAGAAGCTCGGGTTGCGCAACGAGGATGCTATGATCACGTTCGTGCACAACCGAATCTCCCCCCTCCAGAAGCGCACCCACAAGGTGTGCCACATGAGCTTCGGCCGCGACCCCAACTGGACCTCGTCCTTCGAGTTGAGCAACTCGGAGATCTGTCGCCGGGTCAAGGCTCTCTTCACCACCCACAAGGACTTCTCCTATGAATGGACGTGGGGAATTGAGCATTACTGCCGGGATAGGCTTCCTCCCTTGGTAAGTTTCGTGGCACAAATTTACTCTGGGTCAATTATATGTCGGTCGTTGTTCCTTTTTTTTACTCCGTTGTTCATTCTTCTCGTCAGCTATTCCTTCAGCAGACCCTCGAGGACGGCACCGGTCCGACCCTTAAATGGGTGCCCGACCAGGAGACCCCGGACAAGGAAGAGCCGGATCAGGAGATGTTCCTCCCGATGACCGACGCTATGAAGCGACCCACCGGTAAACCCTCTTCTATTAGAGATTGGCCCGATGATGAAGGTGACTCGGATATCGAGGTGATTGAACCTATTGACGTTGTCCCCCTTTCTTTTGCCTTTCCGGCACCAGCTAACCTCGGTGGGCAGATCCACGAGGACCCTCCCCTTGCCATGGGTGAACCTGTTCCGGCAGCACCAAAGAAGAGGCGCGGAGCTGCCTCAAGTTCCTCCTCCGGACCTTCTCAGCCCTCCAAAAGGCGAAAGAAGTCCGGAGACAAAACTGCTTCCAAGCCTGCAGGCAAGGCCCCAGCACAAAGGGCATGGAAACCCAAGGAGCCCCTGACCTCGGATGCGTAAGCCTTTTTTCCCTCTGCAACTTATTCTTCCTTGCATTGTTTTAGTCTCTCTTCTAACATTGTTTGGTTTGGCAGTCCTGCAGAGGATGTTCCTCAGAGTGGATCTAGCATCTCTTCACCGCTCCGACCTAGCCCTTCTCCCCCTCATGAGGCAGCGGCATCCGCCACTTTGGCTCCGCTACAACCAGCAACTACCGAGACTACCTCTGCACCAGCACCAACACCTGCACCAGCACCAATTCCGGCACCAGCGCCAACTCCGGCAGCAAGAACATCAGCAGCAGCAGCAGCTCCAGCAACAAGGGCACCAGTGCCAAGCTCTTCCGCCTCGTCCGAGTCTTCTCAGTCTCGGCGGGGTAGTACCCAGGCAGCTCCTAAAGGAAAATCTGCCGCAACCACTTCCTCCTCTCAGCAAGACAAAGGCAAGAAAGCCCCTGACGTCACCAAGGCAGCATCCACCGGGTCTGGACAGCGCACCCTCGCGTCCATGCTTGCCTGAAGCTCCGGCGAAGGGCGCCCTGCCGAGCCAGCTAGTGTGCAGCAACTTGTTCTGCACACCAGTCCGGCCCTTGCTCAGGTTGAGAGGAGAGAGGCACATGTGAGGGCCTTGGTGGCGCCGCACATGCTCAGTGGTGAGCGATATCCTCCGACCTTGATCGAGTTTATGAATAACTGGAACAAGGCGGAGTTCGTCTATAATGACGATCTCCCGGAGAAGTTCGGTCCCGCCGAATTCGCTGCTCAGATGAACACAGCCTCCAAGGCGATTAACCTCGCAGGCCGGATGATGGAGGTATGTTACTTCACCTTTTCCTTAGTATGCACTAGCGATATAACCATTAGTCCCCGAGCCTCCGGGGGAGTAACTTGTTACTCGGCCGGACGCTCCTTAGAAAACTAACGTGGCTCCTTGACAACTTCAAATATGCATACACCTAGAGCCGGGTTAAGTTCCACTTGACCCGGATCTTACACACTTCAAATATGCACACACCTAGAGCCGGGTTAAGTTCCACTTGGCCTGAATCTTGTACACTTCGAATATGCACACACCTAGAGCCGGGTTAAATTCCACTTGGCCCAGATCTTGTACACTTCGAATATGCACATGCCTAGAGCCGGGTTAAATTCCACTTGGCCCGGATCTTGTACACTTCGAATATGCACACGCCTAGAGCCGGGTTAAGTTCCACTTGGCCCGAATCTTGTACACTTCGAATATGCACACACCTAGAGCCGGGTTAAATTCCACTTGGCCTGGATCTTGTACACTTTGAATATGCACACGCCTAGAGCCGGGTTAAATTCCACTTGGCCCGGATCTTGTACACTTCGAATATGCACACGCCTAGAGCCGGGTTAAATTCCACTTGGCCCGGATCTTGTACACTTCGAATATGCACACACCTAGAGCCGGGTTAAGTTCCACTTGGCCCGAATCTTGTACACTTTGAATATGCACACACCTAGAGCCGGGTTAAATTCCACTTGGCCCGGATCTTGTACACTTTGAATATGCACACGCCTAGAGCCGGGTTAAATTCCACTTGGCCCAGATCTTGTACACTTCGAATATGCACACACCTAGAGTCGGGTTAAGTTCCACTTGGCCCGAATCTTGTACACTTCGAATATGCACACACCTAGAGCCGGGTTTAGTTCCACTTGGCCCGGATCTTGTACACTTCGAATATGCACAAGGCTTAAGCCAAATTTTTGTATAATTTTCAGGTGACCACCAACCGCCGGAGTGCTGAGTTCTAGCGTCTTCTGGATACCCACAAGATGTTGCTCGCAAAGCACAATGCACATCTCGCTGAGCATGAGAAAAGGAGTAAGTTTCTCCCTTGGCGCTTCTTCGTTTTCCTTCATCTTCCTCTGCCGAGCTAATCTTATTATTTGGTTTTTGCAGCTGGGGTGGAGGCTGAGAACAAGATTATGCGAAAGAACCTGGAGCGGATCAAGGGTAAGTCCTTATTGTCCGACCCTGCTTTGCTTTCCATCTTCTTTTATTCTTGGCTCGACAAACATTCATACCTCGGCTCTGCCGGGTCAACACACTATTTCAGCATCTCTTGAAGATAGTGTGCCCGTGCCTGACATGATGCTGCATTTTCTCGAACAAGCAGGGCAGCATCAGGCCGAGCTCAAAAAGAAAGACGATGAGCTTGCCCTCCTCCGAACCAAGAACGAGGAGATTGCCAAGCGAGAGGCAGAAATGAAGAAGATGAAGGCGCAGCACCAAACCGAGCTTGAAAAGGCTGGCTAGGACTTCACCAAAGAACGCGAGCGCCTCAACCTCCAAATTGCCAAGGACCGCGAACTTCTCCAGGAGGCCGACGTCAAACTCGAGTCGGCGAACGCTGAACTGGTGCAGCTCCATCAAAGACGTGATAATTGCATCAATGAATTGACCCGGATCCACAACCACATTTCACGTAAGTTCCTTTCCCTTATCCGACATACTTCTCTGGGTTACTTCATATGTCTTTTCTTCAGCTTCTTCCTTTGCCTTGTTTTCAGGCCACTTTCCAGAGGGTGCTCCTATTGCGAGTGCTGCTGTTGCCAACTTCCACCAAGAGAGGGGTACTCTCATCGCTCCTGGCGGTGAGAGCATTCCCCTTGACATGGAGGACCTATTGGTTAGCATGTCATCTCGCGTGGAAATCATTAAGAATTACGGCAAGGATCTCCTCGACGTTTCAGTCTGAGTCTTCAACACGTTCTGGCCCGGTGAGAGCGCTCCGAAGAGAATCGCACTTCTTGCTGAAAAACTAACGGAGATCGAGACCCAGCTCGACCTCTGGAGGGAGTCCGCTGGACGTGCTACAGCTGAGACCGTTCTTCACCACATACTCACGTGATATGAGAAGATCGATCTCAGCCTCCTGACGTGCCTGCGCACCAGATCCAAGTGGACCAATGACCCGGAATGGGTAGCTCGGCGCCAGGCTTGCGCCCATAGCCTCATTGAATATGCTCCCATTCACGAATGGACTGAGGGTCCGAGCTTCCTGGAAGCCGCTGGCGACAAAGAGGTCGATAATGTTAAAGATAGTTCGGACGAGGCTGGAGAGGACGATGCCTCGGATATCGAAGAGGGCGAAGATGATGCCGAACTTCCTCCTCCTGCTGCTCCTTAAGTAAAAACACTTGAGAACTTATCAGATCCCCGGTATGCCGGGTGGAAATGTATCCCATACTTATGTAATATTTTGCTACTAAGTTTGTATGCCGGATTAACTTGGGCGTAGTCCCCGAGTTTCATTTTCTTGTTCGTCCAATCTTCTGGCTCGGTTCGTGTCTACCTTGATTCGGTTTTACGACTTATGAATCCGAGCTTCAAAAATTGTTTTAACAATACTTAGAAACTTTTAGGCTTAGCTCAAAATAATTTAGCATAATAGTTTGAAAGTAAATACAAGGTTAGTCCAAAAAACAAACGTCGGCTCGATTAAGTTATTTTCCTTAGTCGTTTTTCATGTGCTACGCAATTCCAAACTTGTTCTCTTGCTTGCCATGAAGCCAATTCTTGTTGGACAGCAGCAAGTCGAAGAGTTGGGTTTTTGGTGCTCACACATTACTAATCCGAGTTAAATAGAACAACTTACTCCAGCTGACGTAAAGTAATAAAAAACAACAAATATTATTAAGGCCGTCCCCGAGTTACAGCTCGAGGTGCCAATATTTCATTCATAAGCTCATTGCCAGCATACATACCGACATATGAGAAGACTCGGATTCATACACTTCTCTGCTAAGTATAGAAAGGACGAAGTAGAGCTACATTCCATGGGCGCTTAGATTCTTCGCCGAACCTGTCCGCCTTGTTCTTTTCCTGTGGCTTTCCATCTATAAGATAATAAGAGTCATTGTGCAATGCTTTGCTCACGATGAACGGCCCTTCCCATGGGGGGGATAATTTATGCATGCCGGCAGTATGTTGTACCAACCGGAGCACCAGATCGCCTTCCCGAAAGACTCGGGGGCTTACTTTCCGGCTATGATAGCGTCGGAGATTTTGCTGATATATAGCGGATCTGGACAATGCAAGTTCTCTCGCTTCTTCCAGCAGATCAACATCATTTTGTCGGGCTTCTGCGCCCGACTTACTGTATTAGGCGACCCTAGGCGAATCATGCTCTATGTCGGTGGTAATACAGCACGCCCCATATACGGAAAAACAGCGTATAGCTTTGTTGATTGATTGAGTTGTTCTTAAACTCCACAAATCCGCTGGTAGCTCTTCTATCCATCACCCGCTGATCTTTGCGGCTCAATGAGCCGGGTTTTATCCGGATAATACTAATCCATTGGATCTTTCCACTGTCCGATTCGATGCGGGGTGGGCTCCGAGGCTACGTCGAGTCGGATCTTCTTGTCCCAATGAAAGCGCATAAATGCTCCTTCCGCAAAATTTGTTCCATTATCAGTTATGATACTGTGTGGGTAACCGTACCTCAAGATTATATCCTTGAGAAACGTTACGGCTGTAGCCCCATCACATTTCCTTATAGGCTTTACTTTGATCCACTTCGTAAACTTATCCACCATGACCAAAATGTGAGTCATGTTTCCCCTTGCTGGTTTAAACGGGCCAACCATATCCAAGCACCATACAGCAAATGGCCATGTAATTGGTATGGTCTTGAGTTCCGACATTGGCATATGTGTCGTGGTAGCGTACCTCTGACAACCATTGCATTTTCTCACCAGATCTTCTGCTTGTTCTAAGGCACTTGACCAGTAGAATCCATGCCAGAATGCTTTTGCCACCAAGGCTCGGGATGAGGCATGATGCCCGCATTCTCCTTGGTGTATATCTCGGAGTATGTCAATGAAGGAAATATGCCCTGAGAGGCAATAATAAAGTTGTTATTATGTATTCCTTGTATATGATAGATGTTTATTTTGCATGTTATAATTGTATTGATAGGAAACATCAATACATGTGTGTTTAATAAACAAAAAGGGTTCCTAGTTATGCCTCTCTTATAGACTAGCTTGTTGATTAACAAGATGATCAAGGTTTCCTGATCATGGACATTGGATGTTGTTAATAACAAGGTCACAGCATTTGTGAAATGATGTGATGAACATTCATCCGAAGTATAGCATTACGATCAAGTCATTATGTTTATATTGCTATAACATCATACAAAGTAGTCTTAGTCCTTAGACCATGAGATCATGTTAATTGCTAACACCGGAAGAGTATCTTGATAACATCAAACGTCACACCGTAACAGGGTGACCATAAAGGTGGGTTCAGTGCTATGAAGGTGTTATGTTGAGGCTCATGGATCAAGAGTGGAATTTATCAATCTCGATGATGGATAGATATACTCTGGGCCCTCTTGGTGATATCACATTAAGATAGCTTGCAAGCAAGTGATGTGATCACTAGAATGTTATATCACGGGAACGAGAAAAGAGTGCATGTCGATAACGAAATCAAACTAGGTATTTGGATACCGATGATCGAATCTCGGACATGAATAATTGCTGACGTTAAAGGTTCTCACGATCACAGAAGTCATCGTTGAATATGCAGGAGTCAGTATGGATCTCCAGGTCCCGCTTCTGATTATTGATCTGAGAGGAGTCTCAATCATGTCTGCATTATTCGCGAAACATAGGGTGACACACTTAAGGGTTGCCGGACACCATTTAGGAGCACATATGTTCCAGATAAAAGGTTTGCAAAGCGCAGGAAATGTTTTGATAGAAACAGGAATTGTTTTCGATAGAAACCGGAATTGTTTCGGGTGAAATTGCAGAAAGTGGTTCTGCATGTGATATGGAAATGTTGCAAGGGGTTTTATGTGAATGTTTGTTAGTTAAAGTAATTAACAAAATTCTGAATAAAATAAATAAAAGAGTTTTATTAATTGAGAGTTGCATTTAATTTGGTGGAAATTAAATACATGTGAGTGGGATTTTGGGTGGAGGCCATGTTTATGTGAGTGGAGGTTCACCACATGAATGAAGGAGGGGAGGAGTCCCCCCTCATGCGCCGGCTATGGGAGGGGAGGGGTCTCCCTCCCTCCTATATAAAGCCCCCCTCTCCCCTCTCACAAACTACACCTCCTCGTGAAGGATCTCTCTCCCCCTCTAGATATTCCCCCATGGTCTCAGACTAGCGAGATACATGTTCCCGGTGGCCTTGCGTCTGGAAGGAGTTGCTGCTTCCGCTGATTCGCTGGAGCGAGGAGGTGGAGGTTGTCCGGTGGCTTGAACGTGTGTGCGAGGACGGATGCGCTGCTGATTTGTGGCGCTCGGACTTCCACACGATCTTGAGTTCGGCAAGCGTACGACTACATCAACCACGAGTTCCTACTCGTTAACAAAACTCGTTGTCTTCGAGGGTAAGTTCTCCATGGATGTATGTCCACCCGTTGATCTATATCTAGTAGATAGATCTTGGCGTATAGTTCTCATCGTAGGAATTTTTTTGTTTTCTATGCTGCGGACCCAACAGTCAAGCCCTTCTTCCGGGTCAATGCATCGCTAGAGGACATTGGTTACACTCCGTTTGTACAGCTCGGAATTGATAATCGTGTATGCTTTTGCTCTCCTCTGAGTTTGCCTGGCTAACACCTCCTCAGTGGGTAACGTTCCATCTTTCAGGAATTGAAATATAGGCAATGCCCAAGCTGGTATTGCTCGTGCAGGGAACACATCCTCATCAATTTCCATCTGATCCACCGGCATAACTTCAACCGGATCATGCTGAGCAGTCCCTGGGTCCTGCGAGGTAGTCCCCGGGCTTGCTGAGGCAATCCCTGGGTTTGCTGATGCAGTCCCCGGGTTTCGCGCACCACCTCCCATGTCAATGTCCATGGGCTCAGCTCCGGATTCTGTATCTTCCGGGACATAGATTGAGTCGGTTCTTGGGGACGGCCTGATAGACGGTTTTCTGAGGTGTTCCAATGCTACACCCGGTGGAATTGCTTGTCGGGTTGATCCGAGCTTCGACAGCATGTCGGCAGCCTCATTTTCCATCCGGGGTACATGGTGAAATTCACACCCCTCGAATTAACCGGATATCTTCTGCACATGAAATCTGTATAGAGCCATGTTTGGATCTAGGGCGTCCCACAACCCCGACACTTGCTATATTACCAAATCCGAGTCGCGAAAGCATAGTATCTGATGTATTCCGATCACTTTTGCTACCTTGAGCCCATGCACAAGTGCTTCATACTCAGTGACATTGTTCGATGCTACGAAATGGATTTGCAGCACATATTTCAGCTGGTCCTTCTTTGGCGAGGTAAGCACAACTCCGGCGCCTAGCCTAGTTTTTGTTTTCGACCCGTTGTCGTGGTGGTGTCACGGCAGATGCCATGGATAGGCTAAAGGTGGGGAATCCAGGGAGGGATAGTAGAGTGATTCTATACACAGAAGTTTATATTGCAATATCTCCAAGATTACAAGTGCTCCTTGAGTTGTGTTGGCGAGAGGAGGAAGAAGGTGCTCTCTTACTCTAGCCTACTATCTTGCCCAAGAACCCTAGATCAACTAGTGCTCAACCAACTAGAATTCTGCCAACCCCCTCTACCAGAACCCTAACCCCCCTTATATAGAGGTGGTTCGGTCCTGGCCTAGGGCATACGTGGAGGCATATTCCTAAGAATATGCCCCCTCCCAAAGTAGTAACCCGACAGAGGTGCTTTTCCCCCGCGTCACACTTGCTTTAGCGACGTAAGTCGACGTGAGCGTCGTCACCCTTGTCGGCCACGACCTGGTGGTCTTGCACTTGCTTTATTCACTCATCCAGTACGTACCGGACCTTCTTTTTTGACCAGAGAGATTCCTTCCTTCTCCTAGAAGCTAAGCGAGGATCCGGATCATAGTAGATCCGGCCACACCTGTTCCTGCATATAAGTTAGACAAGCATTTCCGACTTACTCCTTAAGTCGGATGAGACAACGTTAGGCGACCCCCCTGGTCCGGGTTACTCCGTGATCCGGCCTGCCTTGAGGTGACTCGGCTAGCATCCGCTTTGACCTTGCTGAACCTCGGCTAACTCGGCCCTTATACCCTGGAGTGACCCTACCCGGGGGTATCCCCCCAACACCCGTCAAAGTGCATCCTCCAGTAGTTCGGATCTGGTGGCGGCGGTTCGTATTGTACCTCGGCCCAATCCACAAAAAAGTCCGCCACCGCTTGAGATTTGATTGCCTCTCTTCTGTCATATTGTGGCGCATAAGGAGCTAGCTCAATTGCCCATTTTGCGATTCGTCCACTTGCATCCTTATTACTCATTATGTCAGATATGGGAGCTGCACATATTACTTTGATGGGATGCTCCTCAAAGTAATGCTTTAACTTCTTAGCTGCCATGTAGACACCATATGCCACCTTTTGATAGTGTGGGTAGTTCTGCTTTGAGGTGGATAATACCTCGCTCAAGTAATACACTGGCCTCTGCACCGACTTACCCTCTTTGTCGCGCTCTACCACAATCACTGCACTTACAACCCGGTTGGTTGCGGCTATGTAGAGCAACATTGGCTCCTTTGATAGTGGAGAGGCCAACACTGGTGTAGTGGCTAACATCTTTTTTAAGTGGGCAAAGGCTTCATCGGCCTGTGGTGTCCAAACGAACTTATCCGACTTTTTCATGAGTTGGTAGAGAGGCAATGCCTTTTCTCCCAACCGACATACAAATCGACTTAACGATGCTAGGCACCCAGTGAACTTCTGGACATCGTTAAGACACTTCGGCAGCTCCATTCATTCAATGGCCCGGATCTTAGTTGGATTAACTTCGATACCTTGGCTGGAGACGAGAAATCCGAGTAATTTTCCAGCCGGGACACCGAAGGTACATTTTTCCGGGTTAAGCTTCATTCGGAACTTTCTCAAGTTCGCGAATATGCACTGATCGTCAAGGAGCGTTTTGCTTTCCTTGGTCTTGATAACCACATCATCCACATACACTTGTACATTTTGACCTATTTGGCCATGCAAACATTTTTGCATACATCTTTGGTACGTTGCACCTGCATTACGTAAACCAAACGGCATGGTGCGATAGCAATAAGCCCCATACGGGGTGATAAATGCGGTCTTTATTTGATCATCCGGATTCAGAGGTATCTGGTGGAAACTAGAATATGCATCAATAAATGACAACAGTTCACATCCCGCGGTTGAGTCTATGACCTGATCTATCATCGGCAGTGGAAATGGATCTTTTGGACACGCCTTGTTCAGGTTCGTGTAATCGATACACATACGCCAAACCACTTCCACGTTTGGGTCATCCTTCTTCTTCTCCACCAGCACCGGATTAGAGAGCCAATCCGGATAGAGTACTTCCATGATAAATCCTGCTGCTAGCAACCGAGCTATCTCGTCTCCAATGACTTTTCTCCTATCCTCGGCGAAGCGGCAGAGAGGTTGCTTCACCGGCCTTGCTCCGGGTCTCACGTTCAAAGAGTGCTCGGCCAACTCCCTCGGAACACCTTGCAAGTCCTGTGTGGACCAAGCAAAAATATCCCGATTCTCACAGAGGAAGTTGACGAGCTCGCTTTCCTATTTATCATTCAACCCGGCACCAATCGTTACGGTGCGCTCTAGGAACATATCATCCATAGGCACTTTCTTAGTATCCTTTGCGGCTTGGAACGAAACGCTACCATGCGGGTTAATCAACACCGGCATATACTGCTGCGCGGACTGAGCTAATGCCGCCACCTCTTGGATTTTTCTTTTCTCTTGCACAATCACGAGTGACTCGGCTAGGTTAGACCCTGCTGAGGCACACTCAATGGAACGTCGGAAATCTCCTGCAATGGTAATCACTCCATTTGGCCCGGGCAACTTCATCTTCAGATAACTGATGTGGCAGCTTGCCATGAACTTGTTCAATGCTGGCCTTCCGAGTAACGCGTGATACGCACTTTCCAAGTTCACCACCTCAAACTCCAGATTCTCAGTTCGGCAATTATCTCTCGTGTCGAACAATACGTCAACCCGGACTTTGCCTATGGTCTCATAAGAAATGCCTGGTACAATACCATGGAAAGTTGTCCTTGTAGCCTGGAGCATGTTCTCCGAGATACCCAACTTGCGCATTGTATCTGCATACATGATGTTAATGCTACTACCATTGTCAATCAGTACCTTGGAGAACCTCACATTGATGTTAGGCCCAATGAATGTCGGGTCCAGCACTAACGCATACGAGCCAGGACTCGGCATAAGCTTGGGATGATCCTTGATGCTCCAAATGATTTCTTGGTCAGATCAAGGCATATACCTCGTCAGCGCAGGCATTACTGCATTCACCTCCATATGTCAGCGCTGCAAGCTTTTCCTATCTGTTTCCTTGGTGGTAAATACACAGTAACTCTGATGATGCTCCCTGTACTCATTCCTCCCCTCATTTCCAGGGTACCTCTGATCCGGCTGGTGCTGATTTTCCACCTGATGCACTGCATCCCTTCTCTCATTGTTGTCATACCTTGGCGGAGGGGGAGGCAACATTAGCTGTTGCGTGTTTGCTCTAGAGAGCAATTGCTGCCGGGGTAACTCCTGCCGAGCTTGATCATTCCGGGGTCCCTGAGCATTCCCCGCACTGCCTTGTTCAATCTTGCGCATCCACTCACATTGCCTCGTTGTATGACCCGCTGGGTTACTCGGATTTGGCGTGTGAAACTTACACGGCTGATCCAACATCGACTCATAGGTGTACCTCGGACGGTCCTTCCTTTCTTTCCATTGTTTCTTTTGTTATGGCGTCCAAGTTTTCTTGCCATCGTTTCTCGGAGTCCATTGCCCTCCAGTTTTCTGGCGCTGACTGCCCCCTGCTCCGGGCTGATCTTGATTCACAGCTGCAACTTGTTGCGAACCGTATCGATGATCTGGTCTATCGTCTCTTCTTTTTCCTCTATAGTCATTCCTCTGGGATGATCCGGCTCCATCTCTCTGGTAATACTCATCGTTCGACTCGTTTGACACAAGCCTAGGTTGAGTCGGATCTCCCAGAGCATACGAATCAACAATCCGGATCATCTCTGCCAACATGGTGGCCATCTTCCTTTGTAACTTTTGCCATAGTTCGCTTGCATATCTGCATCCCTGTGCAAACCGCGCTATGGCATGTGATTCTATCACGCCCTCACATGAGTTTCTCACGGTACACCACCGAGTTAAAAAACTCTCGATCCGTCTCATTCTGTCTTTGCTTGCCCATAGCTAGTGTTTGTGACCTATTCGGCCTCTGATACGTACTCGAGAAATTGCTGATGAACATCTCTTCAAAATCTATCCAGCAGTTAATGCTTCCAGGTGACAAATTGTTCAGCCATACCCTTGTCGGACCCTCAAACATCTGGGGTACGTATCGTACAGCCCACCTCAAGTTGCCTGTGGCAATTTGCACAGCCGTTGCATAATATATCAACCAATCCTCCGGCTTAGTGCTGCCGTCATACGTCTTCGTGCCTCTGGGTAACTGGAAGTTAGGTACCGGTGGCTCTTTCATGATCCGGGGTCCAAAACATGCAGGACCCGGAGGACCTTGACTTTCAATCTGCTCCAACCTATACAGTTGATCCAGTTTCAACCTGGCATCATCCATCATCAAATCCCTGCTTCCCAATCTTGACCCTATCACATGATAGTCCGGCCTTGGGTATCCTGCATTTACCATTTCCGAATCTCCATCATTGTACCGGTTTCGTTCTCGTGGCGCATCTCTCTGTTGCATACCTCGGTCGGCACTCTGCTCTTGCCTTGGTATATTCTGCTGCTGCTGCGGTTGTCCTGTAGAGTTCTTGTTGTCCGGCATTTCCTTTGGTCACGGTTACCTCAACCAGCTTCACCTCGGATTACACTCCGTCGATCGTCGTTTCTTTGTACCTCTTTTGCCTTTCCTGCCCTTGTCGGGTCATACGGAACAATCTGCTTGTTTTTCCTGGCCGAGGTTACTACTTCCTCTCTCCTTGGACCACCATGAGGGGACGATGCGGCTCCAGCGGATTTCTCCGGGTTACCCACCGCCGAATGAACGATCTTAGAGGCCCCAGCTCTCTCCGGGTTTGCCCTGAGCAGTTCCTCATTTTGCCTGTTCGCTATCCGAACCAACTCATTGACCCAATCTTCTTTGTCTCGGCGGGCTTCACCCGTCAGGCCCTCTAACTTCGGATCTTGGTGCATCTCTGCTTTCTGAGGTTTTTCGCAGTCTTGTACTTGGCATTACGGTCAAACCGTTTTCTGATTCTTCAATCCGAGTATCACCTTCTTTGTTCATTTCACTCATGAGATTTCTCCCCTTCACTTTTACAGCATCTACTTTATTTGCCTTTGCATACTCACGCAGCGTCATGTTCAATGACTGCTGAGCCACAACGATATTTTTCGCTCCCTCTAGAATTTTCTGCCTAGTTTCCTCTAGCTCGGCCTGTGCCCGAGTCGGATCTACTATCGCTGCTACCGGGTTTGCCAAGCTATCCATAGCTTCTCTCGGTACATTCTCAGGCCTCTCTAGTGGAGGACCTCTACCTTTCCTCGGTGCCTTAGGTGTTACCTCCGGATCTGGTGTTGGATCCTTGCTTGCGCCTGCCCCCGGCGCAGTCATCATCACTTCAGCACGGTCCGGGGAGCGAGCGATACGCGCCCTGTGAACCACGCCAAGGGGTGATTCCCCTGCTTCAATGACGTGCCATGGATGAACGCATGATACGTCCACAGCAACGTAGACCTTGTGCGCACCCAACTTGATGAAGAGGCCGTTGTGCGGAAGTGGGCGCGTGCCGAAGCAGCCAGCGTTGTCGCTGATGAAATCCAGCGCTCCAAAGCGCTGAATGAGCCCGGAGACGATGCGTTCGCCGGTGCCGATGAGGTTTCCCGTCCAGATCTTCACCCCTGCTAGCGTCGCTAGCCCCACGGTGGGCGCCAACTGTCGTGGTGGTGTCACGGCAGATGCCATGGATAGGCTAAAGGTAGGGACTAATACACGCTAGGGGAATCCAGGGAGGGATAGTGAAGTGATTCTCCACACAGAAGTTTATATTTGCCTTTCCTCCAAGGTTACAAATGCTCCTAGAGCTGTATTGGCGAGAGGAGGAAGAAGGAGCTCTCTTACTCTCGCTCACAGATCACACTTACAACCCAAGCTCAATCAGAGAAATCGGAACCCCCTCTACAGAAGCCCTAGCCCTCCTTATATAGGAGGGGACTAGGTCTCGACTTAGGGCATACGTGGAGGCATATTCCTAAGAATATGCCATCTCCCAAAGTAGTAAACCGACCGGGTTACTTTTCCCTTGCGACACACATGCAGTGGCTACGTGAGCCTCTGCGGCACCCGCGTCAGCCGACATGGGCATCGTCACCCTTGTCGGCCATGCCTCGGTGGTCCTGCCCTCATCTGCTTCGCTCAGGCAGTGCGTACCGGGGCTTCTTTTGACCAACGTGATTCCTTCCTTCTCCTAGAAGCTAGATGTGACCCGGACCATAGTAGATCCGGCCACACCCATTCCTGCATACAAGTTATACATGCACTTCCGACTTACTACTTAAGTCGGTTGAGACTTAGTTAGGCGAACGCCCCTGGTCCGGGTTACCCCGTGATTCGGCCTGCCTTGAGGTGACCCGGCCTACATTCGCTTTGGCCTTGCCGAACCTCGGCTAACTTGGCATTTATACCCGGCGTGACCCTACCCGGGGGTATCCCCCCAACATTAGATGGTTATCAAGTAACACACCATGACTGGGTGATTGAAAAGGTGCCACTTAGGTTTCCCAAAGGGGCGCGTAGAGGAGTACATATCAAGACCAGGATTTTCTAGTCCATGTAACGGATAGATACATTTGTGGCTATCTCGGTGATGTTGCATTAACAAAGCTTGCAAGCATGTGACTAGGGCACATAATGCAATGACATGGGAACGAGTAAACAAGTTCATCGGTAGCGAGATTGAACTAAGGTATGGAGATACCAAAGATCAAGTCTCAGATGAACTAGGTATCAAGTGGCAAAGGAAACGGGAAACGACTATTCACAGTTCGAGCGATAGGATTCGCGGAATGCACGGGGGTCATCATGGGCATCCATGTCCCGCTGATGATCATTGATATGAGAGTATCCTCAATCATGTATGGAGTGTTCCCGAACCGAAGGATGTCACACTTAAGGGTGAGGACGCTTAGGGTAGATGAGGTATCGTAGGAGAAAGAGAGAAAGAGAAACCGGAATAGTTCCGGGTAACATCCGATAGAGATCGGAAGGGGTACGGAAGGTGTTCCGGAGTGAAAGGAATAAGATAATATGTGTCTTTGAATATTAATTGGAGAATTAATATTAAATATATGTTTTATTTTATTATTAAAGGCAGCCCAATGCTAATGGGCCTCACCTGAAGTGGAGGCCCAAGAGGCAAGGCGCCTAGGAAGAAGGGGGCCGGCCGACCTGGGCTCAGTGGGGCCCACCTAGGGCCAGCGGCTTCCCCTAGGTGCCGGCGGGTGTGGGGATTAGTCCCACACCGCCTGGCCCCTAGGTGGTGCGCCCCTCTCCCACTATATATAGGGGTCTCCCCTTCCCCTTTGGAATCATCCCATTCTCCCATTCTTTCTCTCTCTCATCCATTGAGGACTTCTCTGGAATATTGGGGAGGACCTCGTGGGTTGTGAGTTCTCCACCTTCACACCGCCTCGTGTGATCAACGACCCGACATCTACTTCTTCCGCTACTCTGCTGGGTCAGAGCCCAGGAGACGCCACCTACACCAGACGTTTGTAGTACTTTGAAGGCACCACACTTGGGGTGCTTGGAGCTGCTCGGCTTCATCAACATACGCCTTCCCGTGTAAGGCGTGCCTCGATCTTCAAGGGTATGAATACCGTCTTTTTCTTTCCGTTGCTTATGTCTATATAGTATAGATCCTGGTATTAGTGTTCGCATAGTTAGAATTTTTTTGTTTTCTGCTACAGAACCCTACACTATTATGGTTGAAATATCTGCTATTTATCAAAAAAAATGGTTGAAAATTGATTTGAGAGTTAATCGTTGGGGGCACTCGTGTGGGAAGGTCGTCCAAGCCGTCATCAGATTGGGTAGGGTTTCCCAAAGCGCATGCCGGCACAGTTGCTAGGCACCCTTTGGGGGTGCCGATGGAGATGCTCTAGGAGGTAATGCTTTTTAATAAAGGTTTAATCTCTTTGCATGCATAATGCTGAAATTACTTGAACATATACAAGAAAGGAAATCAAACCATGTTTTAAACCTAATTTTAAATGTGAAGATAACTGATATGTATGGTCTTAAAGGTTTAGTTTGCTTGTAGTATATCTGGTTCAATTTGAACTTAGCATTTTGTAAAGTATCGTGCAATTGTTTCGACACTAGCATTTCTTGAAATATGGACAATAAGAAAGTTATTGTAAATAGAAAATGGAGTATAAGTGTCAAAATAATTTTATTTTATGTTCATGTTACCATGTTATAGTCAAATTTGCTTTGCACGCGCATAATTACTAATATAACTAGATTCCCTCTTTTTGACATGCACATAAACGGCTTCTAAGTTTGTGCATCTTTAGAAAATTTGCACTATGTGATCATGAGTATGACATAGCAGAAAGCTTATCCTTCTCAAAACATGTTTTTACGCCGTTTTATAAATAAAGCCACATGGCTGAATCGATACAAAATAATGAGGGAAACTTCTTACAAAGCAGGTCAAAGATAAACAAAAGTAACATGAGTAGCCGGAGCCCGACAAAGCACCCAAGACTAATAATTGACAAAGCACTCGAGACTACTAACTAGAGATGCCACCAAACTTTCTTGTGAAACCACCAGACAGTCGCACCGTACCCACCAAGTTGTCTAGGAGAGGGCTTCATGTCCTCTCACTTTGGGTCGTGGAGCGCAGAACCTACCAGCGGACAATGAGGACATAGAGTGGTGAAGAGATCACTAAAAGATTATCGGTAATTCTAGACACTTTATTTTTCAACTGTTTTAAAAATTTCATGCGAAAATAAAAATTGTGCTTCTCAGAACTTAGGCCAACTCCAACACAACCCCGCAAACGGACTCCACAGGTCCGATTCGGTCTGATCGGACCAATGACAACACCCAACCGTCTACCGCAAATTCTATTTTGTCCTTTTTTTTGCTCGGACCTCCTCACCTCCACATTCCAGGACCAGATTTCGGTCCGGTTTGCGGGTAAATGGAAAGCCCGGACGCATGCTTCCTGTCCACCCGTCCGTCGAATGACCCACACGTTAGCCACATCCCTCTACACCAACTCCACTGGTCTAGTTCCCCGCCGCCACCGCACCAGGCGAGCTCGCCACCTACCCCGAGCTCCATCCGTCGTGGCCATGGAGCTCTGCCTTGAGCTCTAGTGCCGCGCCGCCCAACGCCATCGGCCCTCCCCGTCCGCCCCTCGCCCAGGGCCACCTCGCCGCCTCGCGCTGCCCCGCAGCCTCGCGCCCAGCTCGGGCGCTCCCTCGTCTCTACCCGACGCCGCCTGGCGGGCTGGCGTTGCCCTTATCCTGGCCGACTGACGTTGCGCCCTTGGCTGCAGTCGCAGGGCCGTCGCGCCGTCGCGCTGCCAGACTCGACCACCTTGCCTCGCATCTGTCTCGGCCGCCGTCGCCTACCTGGAGCTCCGCTGCGCCGCAAGGACTCCATGCCCGCGACTACCTACGCGCAAGTGCCTCCACCCCAGACTACCTCGCGACTACCTCGCCTCGCCTCTGTCCATATGCGGGAGAAGCACCGCTGGAAGTACGTGTCAAATTAGGCCGGACATCCATCCGAATATTGTCCACCCCACCCCGCAAATGGACTAAATCGGACAAATCCGATGTCCGATTTGCGGTATGTGGTTGGAGTTGGCCTTAGCCCTCAGCCGTTGCTAGAATATGGTATCGAGATCAATCACTCAAACAGCGTTGAATGAATGACACAAAAGTTTCACAATTATTGTGCAGAACACTACTGACCATTGGTTTTTGAGATATTTGAACGAATGAAGTATGAAGACAATACCCCTCAAGAAAAAAGTATGAAGACAATGGCTAGATTATGAGAGCTATGAGAATCATGTAAAGAACTTCTCTGCTGTTTCTATGAAAATCGAAATAGGAATCTTACATTGTTTGGAAATAAAAATATCATACAAGGAACAAAACACAGCATGCACTAAACTTAGTGCAGAGGATAAAAAAACGTTTACATGGACAAAATATTTTGAAGGATCCCAATCAGGCTACAGCATATCGTATTCATTGCAGATATTCAATAAAACAGTAGCTGGGCTCAACTGAACATGGCAACACGTGCACATATACAAGACATGCTATACCAAGCATGAAGAGAAATTTACAAAAGGCCTAGCTAAATACAAAATTTCCATGATTACATGTAAGGAAGCAAACTGAAGGACTGTACCACACACTACTATACTTGCCACTGTCAGAACGAAACGAACTTCACAAGTATAGTTATTCCGTTAAGAAGGATCAGTGGGAGTCTCATATATTGAGCGGCGTAGATTAGGCCAATGATCTGCCCTTTAAAGGTGTTTGCCCCATGCGCGCCTCCAACGTGGGAGAAGTTCCATCCTTTGGGATAAAGAAAACGGTCTTCATTCAATATGGCAAAAGCGTTAGCAATAAGTAGTAAACCCTGAAGAAATGTCCCCATCCCCATCTCTGCAAACAAAAGGAGCAGTTAAAATTGGACATCAGTCATAAGGAAAGAGCTAATAACAATATTTTGACTCTTTGAACTATGGTTTTGAATTTTATCAGTGATTGCAAATGTGCGAAGTTGAAGGACACAATTACATAAGCAACACCTACCAAAATTTCTTCCACGATACAATCTAACTGAATAATGTATTCTGCACTAAGCCGGTAGCACGCAAAGCTGCGGTAGCACCGGATATTCTCTCACTAGAGTTCATCCAAGCATAAGCTTATTGCTTACTGGGGTAGGAGGATTATGGAACAGCATTTTTTTTGGACAGGGAAATAAAATTGTCTTGATACACCCTAGTGCAGCCATTTCCCTTCCATTAAGGAAACCATTTGTCTATTACATGTTGTAGCAAATTAATCTCAGGCAAACAGGCACCTTTGCCTGAGATTACCCTGAAATAAGCATACATGTAGGAAGAAAAATATGAACTGCACAAGGGAGAATTACGCTGGTCATGGTGATTCGGTTGACCACACAAAATCGAAAAACTAGCTGCACCCACACACCAGGTACAAAGTCACCTAATCGAACCATGGATTTTAACTCTGAACTCTCTCGAACCAAAACCAGGCAAGCGAGCTAGGGTTTCTTACCGGGAACAGAAGAAATTCAGCCAGGTGTGGACGGATCTGCACCCCGCACCAGTACCGGAGCTACTCGCACGGTGAACGCCGATGTCTTGCCGCTCGAGTTTGGTTCCGCCACTGGAGAACGGACAGGGTATAAAAAGAGAGAGGAGAAAAGGATCAAGGGGAACAACGGGAGATCTCGGAGTGGGAGGCGGAGAAGCAGGCCGATTCCAATTCAGAAGGGCCTAATCAGGCGTGCGACTCCGATGTGCAAGTTGGGCCGGCGTGGCACAGCATGGGCTTGACAATTCGTCGGCCGCCGACCGGACATGCCGATCGTACAAGCCGCCTCTCCAGTCTCCCAGCGGCGCGGCAAGCACGGCCGCCGTCAGCCATTCCGGCCAAGGCGAGGCGGTTCCGGCTGAGTGGAGAGAGGCGGCGGAGGCCGTCAGAGAGCACGACGTAGGGCAGCAGTCCTCCAGGTGCGTCTCCTTTTCTATTAGTATACTGCCCTTGCTGGATGTTCGCTCCGTTGACATTCGATCGTAACCAAATCCCCATCGCAATCCGAATTATTATTGGTTGTTGCATAGATTGGGGATGGAATCCTGGGGTGGAGGTTTCGGGTTGTGTGTGATTCCGTCGGAAGCTTATGATTGAACTACACTTTCCGTTGAACTAGTGTGCCTCTTACAGTTTTCTTCTTCTTTCCTTGCAGCTTCTCAAGCTTGATTATTATTGCCAAAGGGAAAAGCTTCTGCACTTACAAACTTGCATTCAGACTATTGATGCGAGCAGTCCTTCACCATTTATCAGAAGTTTTTATGTTAATAACTTTCAGGCGAATTACTTACTATTAGCAACTAAATTATCGTGACAATCATCACTGCGTGTCTTTCAAAGATTCTATTGCTCTGAAACTAAATTACACAAGTATTTTGTCAGTTGTCAGTCCTACACTGGTACCAGCTTATTCTACAGCCGGTAAGCAGAGCATGAAACATTATTCTTATGAACTCAGACAAGTGTTAAAAGTCACACACTACTACAATGAACTTGAAACATCACGAACACGAGGAGATTGTATCGCCTAACTACAAGCAGCATCAGTGAAGAGTTTTCACTTTGGCTGTTCCTAATAATTGATGGTATATCGATCCTTCAAGTAATTCAACATCTCTGCTCGGTCCATCTTTCCTTGGAAAAACTTTTCCTCTTAAAAGTGCACTTCTTGACCCCAATGCCCTCAGCTACATGTATAGTCAGCCTATGAAATAATCAAAATGTCTGGTCTCTGTCAGTTAACTAGGATCCTCTCTATTTGGCCATCTCTGGCGTGTGGAGGAAGTGTCATCTCCATCCATATGTTACACCTGCTGCCAAGCTGGCAGCAGTGTGCCTGAAGATTGAACCATTTCCCTTCGAGATCAAATCAGTTTCACTTTACACTCTGCACCTTTTTGCACAGGCATCCAGGGATAGGATTTGAGTAGAAGTATTCCTCCTGCCTTGGACTCTCACCGGGTAATCTGTCATATGGACCTCCAAGTCTATTCTCATGATGCTTCCTCACTTCACTCTGGAATTCATCCCAGGCTACCGAACCCCCGTCCAGCTTGTCAATGAGCTCTACAAATTTTAGCCTGCAAAAAGAGAAAAAGATTTATGAGCAACAATGAAGATAAAAAATAGATTTGAGCTGCTATTTCCAAAAACTTACCTGTCAGGATTTATAGTTTTTCTGAATCCTTCGAATCTTCGGTGACCCTGCACTGCTCTGGCCATATTCCCATCGTATGTATACACAAAGACATCACTCTGCAGGGCCACGATATAATCCACAGCAGCTAGCCTGTTCTGGTACAATTCGAATGGCTCTAGTTCATCTACCGTAGCTAGACTGTAGTGTGTGTAGATGTTTGGGTATTCAGCTTTCAGCGCATCCATGCTGTGCGCTCCGTATATTTCACCTGCCACGATGTAAATCTTTGTGGTAGAAGGATACCCCATGGCTTTGAGGAACACAGCAGCTTCACGAGGCGTCATGGGACAGCCTCCCTGGAGTCGCTTCTCCTCGCTGTTGATGTCTTTCTCCTTCCAGTGCCTCACTTTGAGTCGCATATCAGTCAGCTCATCTGCCTCGTGAGCCGTCAGGTTGTGGTTGCAGCCGGTGAAAGACAGCATGTCCTTCTCGTATCTGCCCAGTTTGTAGGAGAAGCAAATGATAAAAAAAAATAGGATCACTGTTATGCAGACAATTTTCTCGGAAGGAAATTAGTATTTTGATGTGTTAATTGATCACCTTAAGTGAAGTGCGATGTAATGGTCCGACCCCTTCTTCAGTCTCTCAACTAGGGTATTGCCAAGCTCCTGTATCTCTTTCCTGTACTGAAGTGCTTCGTAGTTTGCACGGCAGCGAAGCCGCTGGAGAGAAGGAGCGAGGCCATTGTTGACAATACGTGAATCCGTATGGGTGAATCTCACCACTTTGAACTTCTTCAGTATCTTTGAGAAATCCCTGTAAAAGGAAGCCTGCAAAAAACGGAGCCAACACTTAGACATGCGATGGAAACTCCCTGTCCCTGCAATCTATATATGGCCAGTGAGGATCTATGGACTCACCCTGGACCAGGAGGTGGGTGCCCTCACGTAGGGCTTCACTTTCCTATAAGCTGGTGGTAGGGAATCTACAATTACGATGTCCTCTTTTAATGTTTCCTTGAAGTGCTCGACATCGAATATATCCTTGAAGTCACTATATTGAATGAAAGACTAACTGTCAGTTCACTTGGTGTATTTTGCTTTTCGCTACATACAGGACGTGGAGCAGCAACGAAGGTGCAACGTACCTTGGATCAGTCCAGAATGACTGATGATCCAGAGTGGGGATTACCAGTATTGCGTTCATGATCTTCGCTACTGCAACCATATCACTTATCTGCAAGAACGGTTCCGGAGGAATACAGAGTTAGCTGATGATGAAGTCGTCGACAACACCAAGTGTCTGCGCAAGTATACACACACATACCCCCATCCGCATCTGGTTGAGCCCGCCGTTCGCGTCGACAATCAGGTAACCCACGGTCGCATCATCAGTCCCTGCAACGAGCAACAGGACAATGTTAGCTAGAGCTGAAGCTTGAAAAACATGATGGAGTGAAGGGCAGATAAGGAAATTACTTCGCTGGTGCTTCGGGCGTTCAATGCACTTGCTGTAACCCCCACTCTCCGGTTCCATCCAGATCTCCGGAATCTGTCCAAGTTTCAGAGGGAACTTCAGTAAGGTCAGAAGTGATCAGCGGTGCATAGCTTCGCAGTGAATGTTTGGCTTCTCCTGCACGAATTTGCCTGGCTGGACATATACGATTGCTGTCTGGAAAGGTTCTGCCAGCCCTGTCCTAAACCTACGCATTATGAAAGCTTGTTGGCCCTACTTCCTAGCGCCTACCACGCCAGACGCAACCGATTTTTTTTCTTCTGAATGTACAGTGATTCTGTTATGAGGGTCGGCAGGATTCTAATTGTTCGTTATTGATAATTAGCTATGCTAATTTGAATCTTAAAAAACAACCATGTCACTTAATTATATATATACAGGAAAGCGAAAGGGCGGCATCATAGCATTTGAAACAAAGAAATTTAAGACAATTTTTTTATTTGGAAGTGGAATTGTAACCCTGAATTCGTGAACTCAACTCATTCTAATTTCTGTACCACACCCCCAAATTAATTAAGATAGGTGTTGGAGTGCTCCACTCGATAGTTACAAGGGAAAGCTACCTCGGCGGCACCAATTAACCCAATGTCACGACCAGAGAATCATCAAAGAATAAAAGCGATGTATCTGACCAGCAGACGTAGAAACAAAGCCTACAGCAAGCAACAAGAAAAACGCCCACACTCATGCATAAAACAAGTTTCTAATCTGCCGCCACGCGTAAAATAATTTTGAGAGACCCCGCATATAGCTATGGTTTCTGGGCTCTCGAAGCTCTCCGAGTGCGGTGAGTCACGCTAGCAACCGAATACTCGTCGTTATCACCGATCTTTTCTCCCGTGTACTCAGTCGATCGGCGACGAGGAACGATCCACACACGTACGTCTCTTGGAGGGTTTACACCTAGGCTCGATCGGGAGAGGCGCATGCTTCAAGGCTTTCTTTCTCACCCAACTATTCCACCTACGTCCTGATTTAACTTCGAAGTAACTACTTGTAAAAGCTAAACTGTGCAGAATGTTAAAAAAAAAAAAAACTGTGCAGAGTACTTCAGAGTGGCAAATTCGGTCGACCGGTGCTCAACTCATGATGACCCCACATGGTACTTGCATATCTGCCCGAGAACACAATACGCCCAAAAAACTCGCGAGGAAATAAATTTTGTTTCATTGACATGTGCGTGCACGTACTGCTGAAAATTCAGGGCATATACTGCTAGTTTTGGAGGTTACGCGTGGCGTGGGTGGTTATCGTTGCAAGTCGTACGTGCATGAAAAAGCCGTTACATGTATGATGATTAACTAGACTAGCAGAAGATGGTTGTAATAAATTGAAGGAGTTGAGCGAATGAATCCTGACCGGAGGGTCTGGCGGGCGGCGCGTGAGAGCCGTGAGGTTCTCCTCCGTCCACCCCATGACGTCGGCGTCGGCGGCCACCTCCACCCTCTGCACGAGCCTCGCGCCCGCCGCCTCCTCGCCGCCGCCGCCGCCGTCGGTGGAGCCTCCCCGGTGGCCGCTGTGGGAGGAGGAGCCGAGGAAGCCGATGACCGCGACGAGGCCGAGCAGGCAGAGCACGACGGCCCTCATCCACCACGCGTGCGCTGCTCCCGTTCCCGCCGCGCGCTTCCTCCGCGCCAACGACCTCCCGGGCGTGAGCAAGGGGACGGCGTGGCTGTGGTTGTGGCCGCCCTCGCCGTCCTCGCAGTCGAGGAAGGGGTCGTGCGCGCCGCCTCCGCAGCAGGAGCAGCAGGTGGTGGAGTCGTCGGCGCGGTCGGCGTCGTTGAGGCGCCGGCGGTGCGGGCCTGGGCTGGTGGACGTCGACGACGACGACGACGAGGAGGAGGAGCAGGTGGTGGTGGTGGCGGTGGATGTGGAGGACGTGGACGCGGCCGCGGCCATAGCCTGGGAGGGAACCCGGGGCGTCGCTGGGTCGCGCGGGTTTTGTCCGGCCGAGCGATCGGCTCCGCCTGCGGCCTGCCCAAGAATAGGATCGGGCGGGAGACCGGAGGCCGGGTCAGGGTGGGTGAAGGGGAGAAAAGCCCGGGAAACTAACGGGGCGGCTTCTCCTGTCCTGCTCTCCCTGACTGCCCGCCTCTTGCCAACCGCCGCGCGCGACTGAGGATCGAGGCCTGTCTCTCTCTCTCGCTGCGTGTGGGTGTGTTCGCGTCTCGCGAGTCCGCCTCGAATCGTCGTCTGCTCGATCGATGGTGGATCGGTCTCGGCGGGAAGCGCGCGTGGCGTGGGTCGTTGCGCTGAGTCTCTCTGCGGTGCGTCGCCGGGCGGGGGTGGCGTGCGCTTATGTATGGTGTGTTCGGCAAGCGGGGTATGGCCGGAAGGTGTAGACTGTACGTAGTGGGGGGAACGTTCCATATGCGCGTCGGCGTCGGACCGCGTGCGTGGCACCGATTGGGGGGTGGCTTCGGTGATGTGATGCGGCCCAACTGGTCGTGGGATACACACTACGGCGATTGCCCAACCGTACGTCCCTACCGTGATGAAAAGGATTTTAGTTACTGTTGGTCGTCCGATCGATCGGGGGTGTAACAGAGGTACGGCTCGGATCGGCCTCAGGGAATCAGGTTAGGTGTCCTGATCGGATGGCTTGGCCGATCGTCCATGAAACTCGCAGGTATGGGGAAAACAAGTGTATACAGTTCTCTTTGAAAATAGTCTGTTTGTCCCGCTTAGTAAATAAAAGCCACGTGATCGAACCATTTACATGGTACTGAGAAAAGATTGCACTACTAGATGCCTCCAGCGAATGATAAAATTTGTGAACAATAAAAATGATAAAAACTACTGAACACGCTACCAAGATTGCACTACTAGATGCCTCCAGCGATGCGATCAGACCGATCAACTGTCAGTTTCATAGTTATCAATTGTGTCGCTCCCCAGGGCAATGCCAGTGCCCCAACCCTAGCGCAGCCAGCCCCAACTCGGCATCTCCCCAGCAGCCGCCGCCACCGGAGTTGTCCACGGTGGCGGCGGGCCCAACGCCGAAATTGCCTGGGCGGGTGGATCGTGGTGATGTCCTCCCGAGGCGATTGGGGCGGTGTTGGTGGATACATCGCATACGACGGTTAGGGCGGTGCCCCTGATTATGTGGTGGCGACGGTCGCTTCCATGGCCTAGTGGCGGACTCCAGTAAGCTGCTCTACCGTGGCGGTTTGCCACAAATCTTCTCCTGCCAAGACTCTTCATTGGCGCGGACTGTGGTCGTTCAGTCGCGTGCTTTGGGCATGGCGGGAAGCCGATCTGTTCGACTTGGCGGCGATTCAGCCAACTACGAGTTCAGGAGGCGTGGTTGTTGGTGAAAACTGAAATATGGCTTCGGTCATGGCTGGCGATAGCAGAGTCTATGCGTTGTTACCTTGTTGAAGGCATCGTTATTGCAGTTATTGTCTCCTCGTGGCTTGGGCTACTTTTGGGGAAACCTAAGATCTAGGTCTTCCGGATCGGGCGAACTTATGCCTCCGGGAACACCGTTTTGGAGACGATGTTTGCTAGAGACGATCCTGGATGGTGTTGGAGATATGCCCTAGAGGTAATAATAAATGTAGTTATTATTATATATCTTTGTGTTTATGATAAATGTTTACATTCATGCTATAATAGTATTAACAAGGAAACCATTAATACTTGTGTGATTTGTAAACTTAATTTGAAGTCCCTAGTATAGCCTCTATACTTCACTAGCTTGTTGGTTGATTGATGATGTGGTTTCTTTGTCATGAACATTGAGATGTTATCAACAACAAGATCATATCGTTAGGAGAATGATATGGTGGACATACTCCTATAGACAAGCGTAGCATAAAGATCAAGTCATTTCAATAGTTCAATTGCTATATGCTTTCTGATACATAGTAACCTAATTCCTTCGACCATGAGATCATGCATATTGCCTTTACTGGATGGATGCTTTGATGTCATCAAACACCACACCGTAACAGGGTGGCTATAAAGGTGGCATTGAGTGTTCGGAAAGTATTGGTTGAAACACATGGATCAAGAGTGGGATTTGTCCATCCACATGACGGATAGATATTCTCTGGGCCCTCTCGGTGAAATGTCATCCAATTAGCTTGCAAGCATGTGACTTGGTCACAAGGGATCACATATCACGGGAACGAGAAAAGAGTACTTATCAGTAACGAGGATGAACTAGGTATGCAGAGATACCGACGATCATAACCTCGGATAAGTAACATATCGTGAGACAAAGGGAAATTGGTATCGTATGTAAGTGGTTCATTCGATCGCAAAGTAATCGTAGAAATATGTGGGAGCCATATGAATTTCCAGATTCCTCTATTGGTTATTGTTCGGAGAAGTGTCTCGATCATGTCTGCATAATTCACGAACCGTAGGGAGACACACTTAAGGATTCGACGTTGTTTGAGTAGTTATGGTATTATGAGAAAGAGACCGAATGTTGTTCGGAGTCTCGGATGGGATCCGGGATATCATGAGGAGATCCGGAATGGTCCGGAGAATAAGATTCATATAAGGAAAGTCCCGTTTCGGAGTTGGGGAATGGTTCCGGTGTTTTCATCGGGAACATTCTAGAAGGTCCCGGAATGTCCGGCACTCCGGAGGGGGAAGGGTACATGAGTGTGTCATTACATATTGGAATGATTGCATCATGTACTAAGTATTCTTGCTGTCCCAAATAAAGGATTTATTTAAATCCTAAATTGAAAAGTCAAACGGCTAGTTTGAAAGTCAAACGGCAGTTTTGGGAAGTGGGAAAAGAGGAGGAGAGGTGGAGGCCGAGTTGGAGGAGGGTTCCTCCCTTGGCGCACCTCCCTAGGCCGAGTTGGGGAGGAACTCCTCCCCTTGGCCGGCCAGCCCTCCAACCTATATAAGGAGGGGCAGGGCTCCCCTCCTAGACAGACAAGTTTCCTATCCTCTAAACTAAACCCTAGATCTAGACCCCGGTTTAGAGCTATTCGGTTTAGAGCCTTCTAATTGGTTTAGAGCCCTCTAATTGGTGTGTCTAATTACTAGACCACTAATAGCCTCTCTCATAAGCTCCACCATACTCGCACCGGCTTAAGGCGAAGCCCTGTGGGATTTCCTCTACCTCCCGGTACCACGCCACAGTGCCGGAATCGCGAGGAGAGTGCTACAACCTCCGCCTGCTGGAACAAGGGAGAGGAAGGTCTTCGTCGAGTTAACGCAGACCGATCGGGAGCGCTGCGGAACGCAGGGCGCCGGAAGGATCGCTCACGCGATCTTGAGATCGGAAAGAGTACGACTACATCACCCAAGAATCTGCTCTCGTTAAACACTTTGGAATCTTCGAGGGTGAGTTATTCCATCGACTGCTGCTGCAATCTAGTAGATAGATCTTGGCTTGTTTGTTTGTATGCGATAGAAAATTTTGTTTTCCATGCTACGAACCCCTGATGGTATCGAGCCGTGTCTATATGTAGATCTGTTGCACAGTAGAACACAATGGTCATTGTGGGCGTTGATGCTTTTATTGTAGATTGCTTTTTGTGTACTTTGCATCTTGCGGTATGTTGGGATGAAGCGGCCGGCTAACCTTACATGACATCGTTCATGAGACTTGCTCCACGCTTGACATGCAACTCGCTTTTGCATAAGTGGCTTTATGGGTGCCTGTTTCTCCTAGCATAGTAAAGATCCAATTTACAACGGTAATCAACAATGCTAGTATCAATGTTGTGGTTCTTGTTCGTAGGTTAGAACGACACCTATGGAAAGCCCCAAACCACGTAAAATATGCAAAGAAAGTAGAAGGCCTAACTTTGTTTTGCAGGGTGTGCCGTGATGTGATATGGCCATGATTGTGATTATATTTGATGTATGCAATGTTCCTTATTGTAAGTTGGCAACGGCGAGAATATATGGTTGTCTTTAATTTCTGTTAAGATCTGCGTGTCTATTCAAAATAGTTGTAATAGTTGAAGCTGGTGGACGACAACCATGAAGAAGCGTCATTGACCTTGATGCTATGCCGGTGATGATGGAGATCATGTTCGTGCTTGAAGATGGAGATCGGAAGCACAAAGAAGAAAGGCCATATCATATCACATATTATGAATTGCATGTGATGTTAATCCTTTATGCATCTTGTATTGCTTAGTAGAGCACGGTAGCATTATAAGATGATCCCTCATGCACATAAATTTCAAGTTCTAAAGTGTTCACCCTTAGTATGCACGTTGCTACAAAGCTTGCGCTTGAAGCACCACGTGATGATCGGGTGTCTTTGATTCATGGTGAATACAACGTAAGCAAGCCAAATTTGCTTATGCGGAAGCTAAGGTTTGATCTTGACGAGCCTAGCATGTACAGACATGGCCTCCGGAACACGGATCGCCGAAAGGTAAAGCATGAATCATATAGTAGATATGATGAACATGATGATTGTTCGCCATTGAAACTATATCAACTCTCGTGATGATCGGTGTTGATGTAGTGGATTTGGTTCTGTGATCACTAAAACAATGTGAGGGATGTTGTTTTGAGTGGGAGTTCACCTAGTTTAATTTCATTAATTAATTTGAACTCAATTTGTCATAAACTTAGTCTAAACTATTGCAAATATGTTGTAGATCAATGGCAGCCCCTACCATCAATTTTAATGCGTTCCTAGAGAAAGAAAAGTTGAAAACAATGGAAGCAACTTCGGATTGGTTCCAATTTGAGGATTGTCCTCACACCTGGTAATTTGACCTATGTGCTGGATGCACCGCTAGGTGACCCACTGCAATGATGCTACCGATGAAGTAAAGAATGTTTACCTCGCCGGAAGAATCGACTCCATAGTTCAGTGTGCTATCTTGTATGGTTTAGAATCGGAGCTTGTAAAAGATTTGAAGAGTCGATCCATATGATATTGTCGAGGATCTCAAATTAATCTTTGAGACTCATGCGGCAATTGAAAGTTATGAAGCTTCTGAAAAGTTCTTTAATCGCAAGATGGAAGAGGGTAGCTCGTGCTGAGCATGTGCTTAAGATGTGCGGGCACGCAAATAAACTTCAAAGTTTGGGTATAGTGATTCCTAATACTTTGGGAGTTTACCGCATCCTCCAATCACTACCACCAAGTTACAAGAACTTTGTGATGAACTACAACATGCGAACATGAACAAAGAGTTGCGTAACTATTTGCTATGTTAAAATCTGCGAAGTGGAGATCAAGAAAGAGCACCAAGTGTTGATGGTCAATAAGACCACCAAATTCAAGAAAGGCAAGTCTAAGCAAAGGGACACTTCAAGAAGGGTGGTAAGAAAGTTACCATACCGACGAAGAAGACCAAGGCTGACCTAAGCACTAAAACCGAGTGCTTTTACCGCAAGGGAGAAGGTCCTCGAAGCGGAATTGCCCAAGGTACTTGGCGGATTTGAAGAACGGCAACATCAAGAAGAAAGGTATATCGATATACATGTTATTGATGTGTATCTCACTAGTACCGTAGTAGTGCACGGGTATTTAATCTTGGTTCGGTTGCTCATATTTGTAACTCAAAGCAGAGCTGCAGAATAAGCGGAAGCTAGTGAAGAACGAGGTGACGATGCGCGTGAGGAAGCGGATCAAAGGTTGATGTGATCGCGGTCGGCACGCTACCTCTTCATCTACCATCGGGATTAGTTTTATACTTAAATAATTGTTATTTGGTGCTGCGTTAAGCATGAACATTATATCGGGATCTTGTTTATTGTAGACGGTTACTTGTTTAAACCGAGAATAATGGTTGTTCGATTTATATGAGTAACATGTTTCATACACATGCACCTTTGATAGATGGTCTATTCATATTGAATCTCGATAGTGGAAATACACATATTAATAACATTGAAGCTAAACGTTTGAAATCAGCGATAACTCGCCTATATGTGGCAATCGCTGCCTTGGTCACATTGGAGTGAAGCGATGAAGAAACTCCATTCCGATGGACTTCTTGAATCACTTGATTTTGAATCACTTGAAAGATGCGAGGCATGTCGATGGGTAAAATGACTAAGACTCCATTTTACGGTATGATGGAGCGAGCTACGGACTTATTGGAAATCATACATACCGATGTGTGGTCCAATGAGTGTAGCATCGTGATGGTTATCAAGTTATGTTCTTACCTTCACGGATGATTTAAGTAGATATGGGTATAACTATTTCATGAAACATAAGTCCGAAACTTTCGAGAAGTTTAAGGAGTTTCAAAGTGAGGTAGAGAATCAACGTAACAAGAAGATTAAATATCTACGTTATGATCTTGGAGGTGAATATCTAAGTTATGAGTTTGGCGAGCATTTGAAGAAATGTGGAATACTTTCAGATTGACACCGCCGGAACACCACAGCGTAATGGTGTGTCCGAACGTCAGAATCGAACTCTCTTAGATATGGTTCGTTCTATGATGTCACTTACAGATTTACCACTATCATTTTGGGGTTATGCATTAGAAACAGCATTCACTTTAAATAGGGCACCGTCTAAATCCGTTGAAACGACACCATATGAATTATGGTTTGGGAAGAAACCTAAATTGTCAAAGTTTGGGGATGCGAAGCCTATGTAAAGAAGTTACAGCCGGACAAGCTTGAACCCAAAGCGGAAAAATGCGTCTTCATAGGATACCCGAAGGAAACTATTGGGTATACCTTCTATCATAGATCCGAAGGCAAAATCTTCGTTGCTAAGAATGGATCCTTTCTAGAGAAGGAATTTCTCTCGAAAGAAGTGACTGGAAGGAAAGTAGAACTCGAGGTTGTCGAACCTTCTCTCGAATTGCGAGTAGCGCACCGGAAGAAGTTCTGTGGTGCACCAATAAGAGAGGAAGCTAATGATGGTGATCATGAAACTTCGGTTGAAGTTGCTGAGCCTCGGAGGTCAACGAACTCGTACCACTCCAGTTGGTATGATTCCGTTATGAATGTCATGTTGGTGGACAACACCGATGACCCCGAGACATATGAGGAAGCGATGATGAGCCCAGATTCCAATAAATGGCAAGAAGCCATGAAATCCGAGATTGGATCCATGTACGAAAACCAAGTATGGACTTTGGTGGACTTACCGGATGGCCGGAAGGCTGTCGAGAACAAATGGATTTTCAAGAAGAAAACAGATGCTGATGGTAATGTTACTGTCTATAAAGCTCGACTTGTCGCAAAAAGGGTTTCGACAAATTCAAGGAGTTGACTACGATGAGACTTTCTCACCGGTAGCGAAGCTAAAGTCTGTGAGGATTATGTTAGCAATCGCTGCATATTATGATTATGAGATATGGCAGATGGATGTCAAAACAGCATTCCTCAATGGAGACATTGATGAAGAGTTGTATATGATGCAACCCAAAGGTTTTGTCGATCCTAAAGATGCTAACAAGGTATGCAAGCTTCAACGGTCCATCTATGGATTGAAGCAAGCATCCGAAGTTGGAATCAACGCTTTGATAAGGTAATCAAAAGTTTTGGTTTTATACAAACTTATGGAGAAGCTTGTATTTACAAGAAAGTGAGTGGGAGCTCTGTAGCATTCTTAATACTGTATGTGGATGACATATTGTTGATTGGGAATGATGTAGACCTTCTTAATAGTGTCAAAGAGTATTTGAATAATAGTTTTTCAATGAAGGATCTTGGCGAAGCAGCTTACATATTAGGCATAAAGATTTATAGAGATAGATCGAACGCTAAATATCATTGTCACAAAATACATATTTGGACAAAGTTCTAAAGAGGATTGGAAAGGAAGATATAAAGAAAGGGTTCTAGCCCATGTTGCCCAATACGACCTTGAGTAAAACTCAAAGTCCGACATCGGCAGAAGATAGAGAAAGGATGAGTAAGACTCCCTATGCATCATCCATAGGATCTCTAATGTATGCCATGCTATGTACTAGACCCGACATCGCATATGCTGTTAGTCTAACTAGCAGATATCAAAGTGATCCAGGAGTGGATCATTGGACAGCGGTCAAAAACATCCTTAAGTACTTGAGAAGAACTAAGGATATGGTTCTTTCTTATGGAGGTGATGAACAGCTCGTTGTTAATGGTTACACCGATGCTAGTTGGAACACCGATCCGGATGATTCTAAATCACAATCTGGATACGTATTAATTTTGAATCGTGCAGCGATTAGCTGGAGTGCGAAGCAAAGCGTTGTGGCGAGATCTTCAACTGAATCGGAATACATGGTCGCTTCCGGAGGCTTCACAAGAAGCGATGTGGATGAAAGAGTTCATTACAGAGCTGGGTGTGGTTTCAAGTGCGCTGGAACCAATGTCTATCTACTGTGATAACATGGGCGCCATAGCCAATGCGCAAGAACCAAGGTCACACAAGAAGCTGAAGCATATCAAGCTGCGTTTTCACGCTATTCGAGAACATATCAAGGATGGGGATATAAAGATTTGCAAAGTACACACATATCTGAATGTGGCGGATCCGTTGACTAAACCTCTCCCGAGGGCAAAACATGACCAACACCAAACTGCCATGGGTGTTCGGTATATTACCATGTAATCTAGATTAGATGACTCTAGTGCAAGTGGGAGACTGTTGGAGATATGCCCTAGAGGTAATAATAAATGTAGTTATTATTATATATCTTTGTGTTTATGATAAATGTTTACATTCATGCTATAATAGTATTAACAAGGAAACCATTAATACTTGTGTGATTTGTAAACTTAATTTGAAGTCCCTAGTATAGCCTCTATACTTCACTAGCTTGTTGGTTGATTGATGATGTGGTTTCTTTGTCATGAACATTGAGATGTTATCAACAACAAGATCATATCGTTAGGAGAATGATATGGTGGACATACTCCTATAGACAAGCGTAGCATAAAGATCAAGTCATTTCAATAGTTCAATTGCTATATGCTTTCTGATACATAGTAACCTAATTCCTTCGACCATGAGATCATGCATATGCCTTTACTGGATGGATGCTTTGATGTCATCAAACACCACACGTAACAGGTGGCTATAAAGGTGGCATTGAGTGTTCGGAAAGTATTGGTTGAAACACATGGATCAAGAGTGGGATTTGTCCATCCACATGACGGATAGATATTCTCTGGGCCCTCTCGGTGAAATGTCATCCAATAAGCTTGCAAGCATGTGACTTGGTCACAAGGGATCACATATCACGGAACGAGAAAGAGTACTTATCAAGAACGAGGATGAACTAGGTATGCAGAGATACCGACGATCATAACCTCGGATAAGTAACATATCGTGAGACAAAGGGAAATTGGTATCGTATGTAAGTGGTTCATTCGATCGCAAAGTAATCATAGAAATATGTGGGAGCCATATGAATTTCCAGATTCCTCTATTGGTTATTGTTCGAAGAAGTGTCTCGATCATGTCCGCATAATTCACGAACCGTAGGGAGACACACTTAAGGATTCGACGTTGTTTGAGTAGTTATGGTATTATGAGAAAGAGACCGAATGTTGTTCGGAGTCTCGGATGGGATCTGGGATATCATGAGGAGATCCGGAATGGTCCGGAGAATAAGATTCATATAAGGAAAGTCCCGCTTTGAGTTGGGGAATGGTTCCGTGTTTTCATCGGGAACATTCTAGAAGGTCCTGAATGTCCCAAGACCTCGGAGGGGAAGGGTACATGAGTGTGTCATTACATATTGGAATGATTGCATCATGTACTAAGTATTCTTGCTGTCCCAAATAAAGGATTTATTTAAATCCTAAATTGAAAAGTCAAAACGGCTAGTTTGAAAGTCAAACGGCAGTTTTGGGAAGTGGGAAAAGAGGAGGAGAGGTGGAGGCCGAGTTGGAGGAGGGTTCTCCCTTGGCGGCGCACCTCCCTAGGCCGAGTTGGGAGGAACTCCCCTTGGCCGGCCAGCCTCCAACCTATATAAGGAGGCAGGGCTCCCTCCTAGGCAGACAAGTTTCCTATCCTCTAAACTAAACCCTAGATCTAGACCCGGTTTAGAGCTATTCGGTTTAGAGCCTTCTAATTGGTTTAGAGCCCTCTAATTGGTGTGTCTAATTACTAGACCACTAATAGCCTCTCTCATAAGCTCCACCATACTACTTGGCTTAAGGCGAAGCCTGGGATTTCCCTCTACCTCCCAGTACCACGCGTTGTCTTTAGGAATCGCGAGGAGAGTGCTACAACCTCCGCTACGCTTTGGAACAAGGAGAGGAAGGTCTTCGAGTGCCGAGCGTGTGACCGATCTTGGGAGCGCTGCGGAACGCAGCGCCGGAAGGATCGTCTACGCGATCTTGAGATCGGAAAGAGTACGACTACATCACCCACGAGAATCTGCTCTCGTTAAACACTTTGGAATCTTCGAGGGTGAGTTATTCCATCGACTCGTTGCTGCAATCTAGTAGATAGATCTTGGCTTGTTTGTTTGTATGCGATAGAAATTTTTTGTTTTCCATGCTACGAACCCCTACAGATGGACGCGCGCAGAGCGGTGGTGCTATTTGATGGCATTAACGACATGCATGCAAGGTGTTGGAAATATGCCCTAGAGACAAATAGTAGTAAGGTCTATTATCATATTTCATATAGTTTATGATTAAGTTTTATATCGTGCTATAACTGTATTGAGTGGAAACATCAATACACGTGTGATATACAAACAACCAGGGATTCCCAGTGAAACTCTAGTCACTGGTTCATTGGTCAACAGATGATCATGTTTCCTGATCATGTGGCATTTATGCCAGTTGGAATGAGGTCATCCCATTCTGAGAATGAGATGATGAACCAATATCCAAGCTAAACATCGTGACCTGATCATGTCACGAAGTTCAAGTTACGATGATTAGAAATGGATCCTCGTAGACTATTCCTTAGACCGCGAGGCTATATTAATCACTATCTCCCGAGACTGCTTAGATAGCATCAAACGCCATCTGGTAAAACGGTGGTTATAAAGGTGCGTTCAGGTATTCGGAGGAAACCGTAGAGGCAATATATGTCAAGAGTGGGATTTTTCCGTCCATGTGATGGGAAGATACTCAAGGGCCCACTCGGAGAACTTATATCCAATAGCTGCGCAGCGTATGATTTGATCACGGGGATATCACTTGTCAGAACGAGTCAAGTAGCATTGTTCAGAAACGAGATTGAACACGGCATGGTGATGTCATTGATCAGATCTCGGGCAGTGCAAGTATCGAGTGACAAAGGGAATAAGACACTGTGAACACCCGAATTTTTAATCCCAGATGCCCGTTATGCCATACCTCGCAATCCCAGGATTACCGTTTTTGCGAGACATAACGGATTGGATATCACAGTACATCATCCATTACAAACCATACATAAGGTCTTACACAAATAAGGATCTCATGATCCAGTCTTTAATACAACAAGCATCGGAAATAAAAGATAAGCGTAGCAGTGGGGTCCATCTTCAAGGGCACAGGCAATGCTGACAAAGGCAGATAGTCCTAGTTATCATAGCCGTCCTGATGACCATCCTCTTGATAGTCTCCTTTATAGTCTGGCCATGAGAATAGCCAGGGACAAAAGCCATGAGTACTCTTTAAGTACTCGCAAACTACTATTAACAGGTACTATAGTTCTAAGTAAATCTAAGTTTAACTATAAGGTTAAGTTTGAAACCTAAGTTGAGTTCTGAAGCAAAGAAAGATAAAATAAAGTTCTAGAATCACTTAAGTTGGGAAGCTAATGTCATAGACACAACCCTGTTGTGGTCAAGTCAAGATTCATCATTCATTTCAAGTTATTTGGAAAATATTTGACAACGAAACAGTATGGCCATTCCAACTGTCCATAACCGCGGACGCGGTTATTCGAATAGTTTGATACTCTGCAGAGGTGGTACACTTTCACCACAAGATTCGATACATCTATCAGGGATAACCCTGAATCATCATACTTAGTATGCAGATAATCAAACATAACCTTCCCTTTACACACCCTAGTATAAGCACCTCTCCTATGAGCATGGCCTCCCAACCATGACCATAAGTCATCTTGGGCACTACATAGGTGGACATCATGAGAGGTAGCCTCAGCTCAAACCTCTCCCGCGAGGGAACTAATACTAATGCATATAAATTTCCAACTAAGCCTTACCCAATTCAGGTAGTGTGGTTGTACGGTAAATTTGGAATGGTATCACATCCGAATCCAACCATCAGTTTTATAAAAGGGTTAAGGCTCATGCCTCACATTTTCATCATCATAAACCATTTGTGTTTCTCAACACATGTCAAAACATCTCAATAGAATGACTCATCATTCCAAGGTTTTCATAATTCATTTTCACCAAGTGTTCCCATCTAAAGTGACTCAAGTTTTTATCTACTCTAAACTACTAAGTTAAGAGTGTTCACTAAGGTGGAAGGATGGGATCAATCTCATGCCATAGAATGACATTTAAAGTTATCTAAGTAGGTCAAGTTTTGTACTTTTTATGCTACCTTCAAAACAAGTAAAGAACTTTGGGTAAGGTAAAGGAAGTAAAGCTTGAAAAATAATACTTGGGGTAAATACTAGTCAAAGTGGTATAATCAAAGCATGCTCTAAGCATCTTTGCTAAACCATCTAGTTCAATCCTAGCTTGCTAATGGTAGCTTGCACTGTTAATGGTGGCTTGCCTTGGTTGGTGCAGTGGTTGAAGTTTTCTTCTTCTTCTTGGTAGAACTCCTCCTCCTCGTAGACTTGGTCGGTACTATCGTCTATAACTACATACGGAGTACACAATCACCAAACAATACTTAACTAGGCTAGATAGCATTCTAAGACACACATTTGATGCTCTACTATCATCACAAGCATCACAAGTTTAATTCAATAGTTTCATTCTTTTTAATTTAGAAAAGTAATTTCTACTCATTGAAAAAAATTAACTAAGATTTAATATTCACCACTTAAAATATGGGATCATGTTGACACATGTCATCACCACATATTCTAACATGTGGGAATGAGATTTAAAGGTTGGATCAAAATTACTTTGGTTGAAGTTCAATATTTAATGATTTAAAATGACTAGAAATGCCTATATAGCATTATTTTGGTACTAGTCCAAAGTCACTGCATGTAAACCTTAATATTATTACATATTTAGATAGATATGATGAAATGTGATTTTTGAGAGTTGGAATCAACTCAAAAGCTAACTTGGTTGATTTTATAAAAATGTTGTAAGGTCCAAATGCTTCTGTTTTGTTATTTTTATTAGGAGAGATCTATAACTCTAATTGAATTAAATCCAACAAGCTTGGATAGATCATCTCAATACTTTTCAGACAAAATTGGTTTCATGCTATTTGGATTTATAAAACTCCCAGAATTGAATTTTAAACTAGTGGACAGAAACTAGATTTAACTTAAAAGAAAAATCCAGATTTGAATGGTTGGGCTAGCGCGGGAAAGAACTTGGGCCGGCCCAGTGGTGCTCCGCAGCACGGGGCTCAGCTGACAGGGGGTCCCGCTTGTCAGTGGGTCTTAAAAAGCGAAACGGTACGCGCGCTGTGGGCCGTAGGACTAGAAAGGGGATCTGCGGCGGAGGGTTGTCATCGACGACGAACAGGTTGCCGGCGAGAGTTTGCCCTAGCGGCTCGGTGGGGGTCGACCGGGGACATACCAGGGCTCCAGCAGGGTAGGCGAGGTGGGCAAACGAACTGGAAGACGACGGCGAGGCGAGGCACGGTTGCGGCGGAGCTTGGGGTGCCCTAAATCGCAGGCGCCCTTCTCCTCCTGCTGCGGCTGCTCCGGCTCCAATTCCGGCGAGGCAGAGCTCGCTTGGCTCCGGCGAGAGGGATGAAAGGATCAGTGAGAGGTGGGGAGTGAGTGGGTGTGGAGAAATGGTGCGGGGGAGGCCGGTTTATATAGGCCCGACGGTGAGACCAAAGGGTATGGGCAGGCGACTCCGGCGACACGACTACGGGTGGCTAGCGGCATGGCGGAGTATGGCGATCGACAGGTGGTCTCCTGGCGGTGCTCTAGGAAGTGAATGCGGGCGTAGGGGCGGTGGCATGCGGTCTGGACGAGCTGGCGCTCTGAGCGGCAGAGGCGGTGGTGTCCACGACGAGCGGTGGCTGGGGTGAGTCATGGCGGGCTGTGGCCAAGGGGCGGTCTGGGCACACGGGGACAGAGCGTGCTCTGCGGGCGGCGTCGGCATGGTGCGGTGGCACTGGGTGCGGGCTTTCCTCGGTGGTCCACGGCGAGGCTCGGCTCGGGCAAGGGACAGAGGGTGGCGGTGAGCTCCTGGCTACCTCCTAGACATGGCGAGGGAGGGGGAGTGGTCTGCTACAGCGGGGCAAGGTTTGGCCGGCAACTAGGTGCTCGGTTTGACATGACATGGTGGCTAGGGACAAGGGAGAGGGGTGCTAAGGGCCTGGTTAGACCAAGAGGGGACAGAGGGATTAAATGGGGGCAAAACCCTATGCAGAACAGTAAGCTAGGTTTAGAGTTAGATTCTTGTCTGCCAAGTGTTTGATTAAATGGCCGCAAGAAATAAACTTTTGAATTTTGGTTTCAAAATTTTTGGGTGATCTACACTAGTGCTAGGTAGTCTCTGGTTGCAAGGGTTTTGAAAGTGGAGCTTTTTTGAAAGGTTTTTGAAAAAGTGGGATCTTCCCATATGCACTAGATTCAATTTTGAACTATCATTTAAAATTAGCATTTGAAAGATTTTTGCAGATCACAAGGTGGGCCTTGGTACCTCATTATGTGTACTAGTAAGGGGTGCAAATATCATGAATTGTTTCTGTTAAGAAATGAGTGCTAGGAACACTCAAAGTAGTGTAGGGGATTAAAATGGCCAAAATGACCATTCCTCCTTTTTAATTCTTTTTGATTTGATTTTCCTTGGTAAAAGTTTGGGAATGATGTAGATGATGTTTAAATCACCTAGGAAACATTTTACAAGCATTGGATCACTTAAACAAGGCACTTCAATTCAACTCCTATTTTAAATGCACACACATATGAATGCTTTCATTTTTAATTTGGAAAAGTTTTTGTTAACCCTATTTTTGGCTGATTTGATCTTGATAAGCTTGGATTAAAGTTTTGGGATGTTACAAACCTTCCCCCCTTAAACAAAAATATCGTCCCGAGATTTACAAAGAAAACTAGGAACTAAAGAGATCTGGGAACTCTGTCCTAATGTAATCTTCTCGCTCCCAAGTAGCTTCCTCCTCGGTATGGTTGCTCCACTGAATCTTGAGAAATTTGATACTCCTGGTTCTGGTGGTTCTGTAGGCCTCTTCTAAGATACGGATGGGCACTTCCCGATAGGTCAGGTCATTGTTGATTTTGACAGCTCTATGATCGATGTTCTTGAAAACTTCCGTCTTCTCGGGCACTTCCAAACATTTGCGAAGTAACGAGATGTGGAACACATTGTGGATGGCTGATATCTCTTCAGCCAGTTCTAGTTGATACGATACTTCTCCTCGGCGGTTCAGAATCTTGAAAGGTCCGATATATCTGGGGGCTAACTTTCCCTTCAGACTAAAGCGTTGAGTTCCCTTCAATGGTGAAACTTTGAGGTATACAAAATCTCCGACATTGAAAGTCGGGTCTCTCCTTCGCTTGTCAGCATAACTCTTCTGTCTGGATTGGGCAGTCTTGAGGTGCACACGGACTTTGTAAACTTTCTCTTTCGCTTCTCAGAGAATGTCGGGTCCAAAGATCTGACACTCTCCTACTTGCGACCAACTGAAAGGGGTACGGCACTTTCTTCCGTATAGGAATTCAAATGGGGCCATTTGCAAACTGGCTTGATAATTGTTGTTATATGAGAATTCTGCGAAAGGTAGGCAGTCTTCCCATTTTGATCCGTATTCCAACACACAAGCTCTAAGCATATCCTCTAAGATCTGCTTGACTCTCTCAGTCTGTCCATCTGTTTGCGGGTGATAAGCGGTACTGAAGTTCAACTTGGTTCCTAATCCTTCTTGAACTTTCTGCCAAAATCTCAAGGTAAACTGGGTTCCTCGATCTGATACGATGGTCTTGGGGGTTCCATGCAGACTAACAATCCTAGCAATGTACAGTTCTGCTAACTTCGCACTCTGGTAGGTTGTCTTGATAGGTATGAAGTGGGCTACCTTGGACAGTCGATCAACGATGACCCATATTGAGTCATTTCCCCTACTAGAAGTAGGTAAACCGGTGATAAAGTCCATTCCGACAGAATCCCATTTCCATTCCGGAATCTGCAATGGTTGCAATAGTCCTACAGGTCTCTGATGCTCTGCTTTGACTCTTTGACAGATGTCACATTTGGCGATGTAGCTTCCGATTTCTCTCTTCATCTTGTGCCACCAAAATTGCTCTTTCAAGTCCTGATACATCTTTGTTCCTCTGGGGTGGATATAATAAAGAGTATCATGAGCTTCCTTCATGATAATTTCCTTCAGTTCCGAATCTGCTGGCACACAAATACGTCCTTTGTACCATAGTACTCCTTCTTCGTCTTCGATGAATCCAGGTACCTTTCCTGTACCAATACGATGTTTGATTCTGTTGATACTTTCATTCCCCTTCTAGGCTTCCTTGATTTGGCTAATCAAAGTGGGTTGAAGTTCAATGCTAGCTAAGAATCCTTTGCTAACTAATTCAGTCCTGAACTGCTCCAACTCCTCATACAAACTTGGTTTCTTCTCCTTGATCATGGTATTTAACCTACACGGTAATCTGCTAAGGGCATCCGCTACCACATTGGCTTTGCCGGGGTGATAGTGAATGTCCAGGTCATAATCCTTGATTAACTCTATCCATCTCCTTTGTCTCATATTCAGCTCTTTTTGAGTCAAGATATACTTCAAGCTCTTGTGATCTGAGTAAATCTCACAGCGATTACCCATCAAATAATGACGCCATGTCTTCAACGCTAGAACCACGGCTGCTAGCTCAAGATCATGGGTCGGATAATTCTGCTCATGCTGCTTCAGTTGTCGAGATAGATACGCGATGACTTTGCCTTCTTGCATCAATACACATCCTAGACCAATCTTGGATGCATCACAATATACATCAAACGGCTTCTTGATGTCTGGCATGACCAATATTGGGGCTGATATCAATCTCTTCTTCAGCACCTGGAAACTGGCTTCACACTTGTCTATCCATTCAAACTTCTTGTCCTTCTTCAACAATTGGGTCATGGGTCGGGCGATGCTCGAGAATCCTTCTACGAACTTGCGGTAATAGCCCGCTAATCCGAGAAATGCACGGACTTGGGTTTGAGTGGTTGGGGCTTCCCATTCTTCGACATCTTTAATCTTGGCAGGATCAATAGAGACTCCTCCGGCAGACACAATATGTCCTAGGAATCCTACTTCTTTCAGCCAAAACTCACACTTGCTGAACTTGGCATATAACTGATGCTCTCTTAGGGTTTCTAGGATGATTCTCAGATGTTGCTCATGCTCTTCTTCTGACTTGGAGTAGATAAGGATGTCGTCGATAAACACAACTACATACTTATCTAGGAAATTCATAAAGATCTTATTCATGAGATTCATGAAATAAGCAGGGGCATTGGTTAATCCAAAAGACATAACCGTATACTCGTATAAACCATAGCAAGTAGTGAAGGCGGTCTTCAGAATATCCGTTGCACAAATCTTAAGTTGGTGATAACCAGTCCTAAGATCAATTTTTGAGAATACACAGGCTCGTCAATCGATCAAATAGATCCTCTATCTTTGGCAAAGGGTACTTGTTCTTGATGGTGACATCATTCAACTTTCTGTAATCTGTGCACAGACGGTTGCCTCCATCTTTCTTGTCGACAAATAACACTGGTGATCTCCATGGCGATGCGCTTGGCTGAATCAAGCCTGTTGCTAACATGGCATCCAACTGCTTCTTCAGTTCCTCTAACTCTGAGGGGTTTATGCTATAGGGTCTCTGGGCTACGGGTCCGGTTCCGGGGATTAGTTCGACGGTGAACTCAATATCCCTATCCGGGGGCATACCTGGCAATTCATCTGGGAATACGTCAGGGTATTCACAGACTACTCTGACTTGGTCTATGGTGGGCAGGGCTACACTCTTGTTGCACTTGAATTGACAGGGTAAGGTTTCAGAGATATGTTCTACTGTTACTCCAGAAATACTGGTCATGGTGATGTCTTTCTTAGCACAGTCTATCAATCCTTTATGCCTTGACATCCAGTCCATACCTAGTACTACTTCCAATCCTTTGGTTCCAAGTACAATTAGGTTGGCATAAAAATCTATCCCATGTATTCTGATAGGTACAACTTTGCAAAATTTTCTAGCTTTTGTAGTTGAACCGGGGATTTGAACTATCATGAAATGCTTCAGGTTGGTTGGGCAGATCTTACTAGTGCATGCAAATTCTTCGGTGACAAATGAATGCGATGCTCCAGAATCAAACAATACTCTTGCTAAAACTGAGTTGATAGAAAACATACCCAGCACTACATCTGGCGCTTCCTAGGCTTCTTCTGCGTTCATGTGGAAGAGGCGACCGTTGCGGTTGTGAGGGTTCCCTGGGGCAAATCTCCTTCCTGGTTGAACACGACGCTGTTGCTGAGCTGGGGTATTCATAGTGGCATTGGCTGCAGTCTTCTTGGGACATTCATTGGAGTAGTGACCCTTCACTCCACACTCGAAACAAGTGATATGGGACTTGTCCTTGACTGCGATAGGCACAACATTGCTGCCAGTTCTGGGTGCGGTGTTGTTGTTGTTCTTGGGAGGTGCATGGTTGAAATTGTTGGCATTGCCGGAGTTGTGATTGTTCCCTCCGGACTTCACATTGCCTCCGCTACGGTTGGGGTAGCTTGGGCGAGACGTTGGGGGTCGGTTGTTCCTTGGTGCATATCCTGGTGAGGGGTTGGGACGGTACTTCTGGTGACTACCGGATCCTGATTGCTGCATCATACGACGCTTGCGTTTGTCGTTTGCCTGGTTAATCTTCCCTTCCATCTGAATGGCAGAGTTGACTAGCTCTTCAAGATCCTGGAAACGGATGTTGACGAGGACAGTCTGCATCTCATCATGCAGTCCGTTCAAGAATCTCTCCTTCTTCTTGGCCTCTATGTTGATTTCATCCGGTGCATATCAGGCAAGTGACAAGAATTTGTCATGGTACTCCACCACAATCATTCTTCCTTGCTTCAATTCGCGGAATTCATCTCTCATCCTGTTGACTAGACCTTGCGGTACATTGGTGCGGCTGAACTTGACTTTGAATGCTTCCCATGTCATAACCTGACCATGGTTCATATTGCGGATTCTATTCCACCAAGCTCTTGCATCTCCCGCCAGATAGTGGGTGGCGAAGAGAACTTTCTCATTTTCATCAACTCCTGCAACTTCAAGGTTGTTTTCCATCGTCTGTAACCAGTCGTCAGCATCTAATGGGTTTTCAGATTGGTTGAAGATTGGGGGATTGGTATTCTGAATTTTTTTGAGTTTGGATCCATGGTGATCCTGATTTCCATGTCCTTGGTTGTTGAGAGCCATTTGGGCAATCTGCTGCAATGTTGCTAAGTTGGCTTGACGCTCGGCCTTGCTTGCTTCACGGTCTGCGATGAGATTCTACAAGATCTGCAGCATTGGGTCATGCGACGAGCTGCTCCCTCCTTGGTTTCCACGAGTCATCTGAAGATTGAGATAGATATAGGGGTAAGAGGGAAATTCTAAGGTTCATGGTTTTGGGTTTTCAAAGCTAAAACTTTGAGTTAGACTCAGGTTTTTCAACTAACTTCATTTTCATTTATGCAAGCAAGCACACGATACAACACACACCACAACAAACAAAGGAAAGCAGATGGTTTGAAGAACCATTCAGCAAGCTACGATACAGTGGGACCGATACAACTCATGCTACAACAGTGCTCTCGTGCATCTACTCATCGTCGATGAAGTCGGAGTCCTCATCATCAGTGTAGAAGTCCACGGCATCCTCCTCTAGAAAGTCATCATCATTGCTGAGGTAAGAATCCATGTCTCCCTAGATGTCTTCACCCTCATCTTCTTCTTCCTTGGCGGCAAGCTGAGCTTCCTGCTCCTTGATGGTCTTCTTGAGGTCGTCCACCTTCTTGCGAAGACGGGTGATGGTGCGATCCTTCTTGGCATCTTTGGCGAAGAGATGGCGATCTGGGACGGCAAAGGCGAAAAGTCTAGGCCTTCAGTCGGCAATGGCACGATTCTGGTTGGCTAACTCCACGGCATTGTCCAGTTCTCTGTCAGGCAAATGGCAAGAAGTCAAGATTCTCCACCTGACGCCTCAATTCTGGGTGACTTGGCATCTCCATCGGCATTCCCATGAAGTCACGTCTTGCATAGTGGGCAAAACGGGTTTCTTGGATCTTGTTGACACTGAGGGCACATAGACGTGCGAGAGCTTCATGCATTGCCCTAGCTAATCCATCTAGCCAGTTGTTCTCTCTCACGGAGAACTGAATTCTCCCAGAAGTTGGTGCTTTGATGCTTCCTCTAAGATCTGCGCTGACTAGCCACTGTAGGTCTCCTCCTGGGGGTCCTGGAAGTTGAGCTCCAAGAAACTCCGGATGTGGGCATCCCAGTAACTCCGACAGTGAATCCAGATCCCTCTCGAAGATCAGCTGACCTCCGTTTCCCAACTGGTAGAACTTGCTAAACTGAGTCTCCATCTACAAGAATTAAGGATGAGGAAATTAGTGAAGTGATCAAGTGTGTCAAGTTTTAAGTAGTAATGTAAGAATTTTGAGGAACATGAATTTTGAGAAAGAATGAGTTCACAAGGGTAAGAGAGCAAATAGTTTTTCATAAATACTCACTTTGGTTTTGAAGCTAAGTTTTTCGTTTGGACGTCCATTCTAACTAGGGTCTCCTATGGTCAGGATGGCTCTGATACCAACATGTCAACACCCGGATTTTTAATCCTAGATGCCCGTTATGCCATACCTCGCAATCCCAGGATTACCATTTTTGTGAGACATAACGGATTGGATATCACAGTACATCATCCATTACAAACCATACATAAGGTCTTACACAAATAAGGATCTCATGATCCAGTCTTTAATACAACAAGCAACGGAAATAAAAGATAAGCGTAGTAGTGGGGTCCATCTTCAAGGGCACATGCAATGCTGACAAAGGCAGATAGTCCTAGTTATCATAGCCATCCTGATGACCATCCTCTTGATAGTCTCCTTCATAGTCTGGCCATGAGAATAGCCAGGGACAAAAGCCATGAGTACTCTTTAAGTACTCGCAAACTACTATTAACAGGTACTATAGTTCTAAGTAAAGTGCTAAATCTAAGTTTAACTATAAGGTTAAGTTTGAAACCTAAGCTGAGTTCTGAAGCAAAGAAAGATAAAATAAAGTTCTAGAATCACTTAAGTTGGGAAGCTAATGTCATAGACACAACCCTGTTGTGGTCAAGTCAAGATTCATCATTCATTTCAGGTTATTTGGAAAATATCTGACAACGAAACAGTATGGCCATTCCAACTGTCCATAACCGCGGACGCGGCTATTCAAATAGTTTGACACTCTGTAGAGGTGGTACACTTTCACCACAAGATTTGATACATCTGTCAGGGATAACCCTGAATCATCATACTTAGTATGTAGATAATCAAACATAACCTTCCCTTTACACACCCTAGTATAAGCACCTCTCCTATGAGCATGGCCTCCCAACCATGACCATCAGTCATCTTGGGCACTGCATAGGTGGACATCATGAGAGGTAGCCTCAGCTCAAACCTCTCCCGCGAGGGAACTAATACTAATGCATATAAATTTCCAGCTAAGCCTTACCCAATTCAGGTAGTGTGGTTGTATGGTAAATTTGGAATGGTATCGCATCCGAATCCAACCATCAGTATTATAAAAGGGTTAAGGCTCATGCCTCACATTTTCATCATCATAAACCATTTGTGTTTCTCAACACATGTCAAAACATCTCAATAGAATGACTCATCGTTCCAAGGTTTTCATAATTCATTTTCACCAAGTGTTCCCATCTAAAGTGACTCAAGTTTTTGATCTACTCTAAACTACTAAGTTAAGAGTGTTCACTAAGGTGGAAGGATGGGATCAATCTCATGCCATAGAATGACATTTAAAGTTATCTAAATAGGTCAAGTTTTATACTTTTTATGCTACCTTCAAAACAAGTAAAGAACTTTGGGTAAGGTAAAGGAAGTAAAGCTTGAAAAATAATACTTGGGGTAAATACTAGTCAAAGTGGTATAATCAAAGCATGCTCTAAGCATCTTTGCTAAACCATCTAGTTCAATCCTAGCTTGCTAATGGTAGCTTGCACTGTTAATGGTGGCTTGCATTGTTAATGGTGGCTTGCACTGTTAATGGTGGCTTGGCTTGGTTGGTGCAGTGGTTGAAGTTTTCTTCTTCTTCTTGGTAGAACTCCTCCTCCTCGTAGACTTGGTCGGCACTATCGTCTATAACTACATACGGAGTACACAATCACCAAACAATACTTAACTAGGCTACATATCATTCTAAGACACACATTTGATGCTCTACTATCATCACAAGCATCTCAAGTTTAATTCAATAGTTTCATTCTTTTTAATTTAGAAAAGTAATTGCTACTCATTGAAAAAAATTAACTAAGATTTAATATTCACCACTTAAAATATGGTATCATGTTGACACATGTCATAACCACATATTCTAACATGTGGGAATGGGATTTAAAGGTTGGATCAAAATTACTTTGGTTGAAGTTCAATATTTAATGATTTAAAGTGACTAGAAATGCCTATATAGCATTATTTTGGTACTAGTCCAAAGTCACTGCATGTAAACCTTAATATTATTACATATTTAGATAGATATGATGAAATGTGATTTTTGAGAGTTGGAATCAACTCAAAAGCTAACTTGGTTGATTTTATAAAAATGTTGTAAGGTGCAAATGCTTCTGTTTTGTTATTTTTATTAGGAGAGATCTGTAACTCTAATTGAATTAAATCCAACGTGCTTGGATAGATCATCTCAATACCTTTCAGACAAAATTGGTTTCATGCTATTTGGATTTGTAAAACTCCCAGAATTGAATTTTAAACTAGTGGACAGAAACTAGATTTAACTTAAAAGAAAAATCCAGATTTGAATGGTTGGGCTAGCGTGGGAAAGAACTTGGGCCGGCCCAGTGGCGTGCCGTGGCGCGGGGCTCAGCTGACAGGGGGTCCCGCTTGTCAGTGGGTCTTAACACGCGAAATAGTATGCGCACTGTGGGCCGTAGGATTAGAAAGGGGATCTACGGCGGAGGGTTGTCGACTAACTGGGGGTCGACAGAGAGACGTACCAGGGCTCCAGCGGGGTAGGCGAGGCAGGCAAACAAACTGGAAGACGACGGCGAGGCGAGGCGCGGTTACGGCGGAGCTTGGGGTGCCCTAAATCATAGGCGCCCTTCTCCTCCTGCTGCGGCTGCTCCGGCTCCAATTCCGGCGAGGCAGAGCTCGCTTGGCTCCGGCGAGAGGGGTGAAAGGATCAGTGAGAGGTGGGGAGTGAGTGGGTGTAGAGAAATGGTGCGGGGGAGGCCGGTTTATATAGGCCCGACAGTGAGACTGAAGGGTATGGGCAGGCGACTCCGGCGACACGGCTACAGGCGGTCTCCTGGCGGTGCTCTAGGAAGTGAATGTGGGCGTAGGGGCGGTGGCATGTAGCGACAGTGTCCACTGGCGAGCGGTGGCTGGGGTGAGTTAGGCGGCCAGCGGGGTGTCTGGGTGTTCCCGTGTCATGGCGGAGCGGTGTGCGCGGGCTGTGGCCAAGGGGCGGTCTGGGCACGCGGGGACAGAGCGTGCTCTGCGGGCGGCGTCGGCATGGTGTGGTGGAACTTTGCGCGGGCTTTCCTCGGTGGTCCATGGCGAGGCTCGGCTCGGGCAGGGGACAGAGGGTGGCGGTGAGCTCCTGGCTACCTCGTTGACATGGCGAGGGAGGGGGGAGTGGTCTGCTACAGCGGGGCAAGGTTTGGCTGGCGACTAGGTGCTCGGTTTGACATGGCATGGTGGCTAGGGACAAGGGAGAGGGGTGCTAAGGGCATGGTTAGACCAAGAGGGGGCAGAGGGATTAAATGGGGGCAAAACCCTGTGCAGAACAGTAAGCTAGGTTTAGAGTTAGATTCTTGTCTGCCAAGTGTTTGATTAAATGGCCGCAAGAAATAAACTTTTGAATTTTGGTTTCAAAATTTTTGGGTGATCTACACTAGTGCTAGGTAGTCTCTGGTTGCAAGGGTTTTGAAAGTGGAGCTTGTTTGAAAGGTTTTTGAAAAAGTGGGATCTTCCCATATGCACTAGATTCAATTTTGAACTATCATTTAAAATTAGCATTTGAAAGATTTTTGCAGATCACAAGGTGGGCCTTGGTACCTCATTATGTGTACTAGTAAGGGGTGCAAAGATCATGAATTGTTTCTGTTAAGAAATGAGTGCTAGGAACACTCAAAGTAGTGTAGGGGATTAAAAAAACCTAAACCCTAATTTGGAAAAGTTTTTGTTAACCCTATTTTTTGCTGATTTTATCTTGATAAGCTTGGATTAAAGTTTTGGGATGTTACAGACACGACTGTCCTGGTTCAAACGATGAAAGATCTTCGTGGAACACACAGGGGTCACATGGCCATCCAGGTCCCTCTGTCGATCATTGGTGCGGGAGTGTCACGACCATGTCTGGAGTGTTCCCGAACCGTGGGGTATCACGCTTAAGGGCTTGATGATGCTTATAGAGTGTTTATAGGATCGGTAGAATCACCAAAGAAAAGAATGGAGAAAACCGGAAGGGTTTCGGTAAGTCCGGAGGATGTCCGGAGTGGAGGTGGAAGGTGTTCCATAGCCGCAGAGATTAAATAATGTGTGAATGAATGTTAAATGTTGATTTAATCATTTATTCATAATTATTTAATAAAGAGAAAAATCAATTAAATGGTCAAAGGCTTAATGGGCCAATTCCCGGAGGGGAGAGGGCCTATTAGGGAAAGGAGAAAATGAGAAGGGGCCAAGGGGGAGGCCGACTGGGCCTAGCCCCCCCTGCGGGGGCCACTAGGTGGCCGGCGGCCACCTCCTCCCCCTCCTCTCCTTTAGTCCCACCCCGGGACTTTGAGGGAGGTAGTACCTCCCCTTCCCCTATATATAGTGGGGTATTTTGCCTAGAAAAATACACCAATAATCAATAAAGGTCTCCCCACTTTTGGGAGGACCTCTAATTGATATTTTCTCTCTCCCCCTCTCTCTCGTGACCGTGGTCCCAAGTCTGGACTGCGCGAGCGAGAGACATCTTCACCGCACAGCGCCGTCGCGCTACGGGATTTAGATCCGGGAGCTCTACTTCCGCAACTGCTGCTGGATCAGGGAAGCAGGAGTCATCGTCAGGAACCAGACGTGTGTAACTCCCCACGAGGTGTCGCACTTGAGGCACTCAAGTCGTTGGAGCCAGAAAGAGCGCAAGGACTTCATCACGACCTTGAGGTCAGCTCCAGCTCGTCTACATCAACCACGCTCTCCTGAGCGTTGACAACGCTTTTCGGTCTTCAAGGGTAAGTTTGCGAAAAGCCCCTCCCGTTACTATATTACTAATAGATAGGTCCTGGCAGCTTTAGGGGTTCAGGGGCGTAGGGTAAAATTTTATTGTTTTCATACGCGGAACCCCTACACAAGGTTAATGCATTAATCTCTTTCTAAGATGGGTCGGCTGAAGATGGTGGCGGTTTTTATGTCGTGTGCATGTGGTGCACTTTGAGTATCAGTAAACCAGTTTATACTCCTAGCTCGACGTTGAACGGTTTGGTGGCCGCTGATACATTGCAAATGTATCTATAATTTTTGATATTCCATGCTTGGTTTTATCTACTTTCTTATGTTTTGTCCACACTTTGGAGTACTTTTCATAATGATTTCTTGGACTAACCTATTAACAATATGCCACAATGCTAGTTGCCTGTTTTCTGCTTTTTTTGGTTCCAGAAAAGTCAGAAAATGAATATTCTCGGAATTGGACCGGACAAAAGCTAAAGTTGTTATTTTCCTGGAAGACTCACGAAGCCAGAAGGAGAGTCGGAGAGGGGCCACAGGGTGGCCACACCACCCCTAGGCGTGGGTCCCCTAGGCCACGCCAGGGCATGGTGTGGGCCCCCTGGCCGGCCACCGACCTTGCCTCTTTCGCCTATATATCTCCCCGAGGCAAAAACCCTAGATCGTCAATCAGAAATCCACAAAGTTCAGAGCCGCCACCGAAGGGAGATTCGGGGACAGAAAGTCTCTGCTAAGACCTGCCAGACGGGAAGTGCCCCCGGATCCATCTCCATCGATCTCCACCACCATCTCCATCGCCGTTGTTGATTCCAATGATGAGGAGGGAGTAGTTCTTTCTCGAGGCTAAGGGTTCTACCGGTAGCTATGTGTTCATCTCTCTCTCTATGCATGATCTTATTGAGATCATGAGCTTGTAATCTATAGATCTACCTTGTTACTCAAGTGCTTTAATAGATCTCTGCTCTCCCCATGTGTGTGAAAGTGACAGCGTGCACACCATGGTGGCACTTAGGCTAGAGATTACAAATACTTGTCATGAGTTATATTTGGAGTTGGATCTCTTTATGAAATTGTGGTGTTTGTTGGACCCATCTAGTGCTCAAGGTGACAGTGTGGGGTTATCTAGAGGGGAAAGACTTACTTTGAGGAGTGCTATTATAGCCCTACCATCGATTAGAGTGTCCAACCGGAGGGTAGTTAAGAGTAGTATCATGAAGATAATATATTTATGAGAGAGTGTTCACTAGTGAAAGTATGATCCCTAGGCTTTGTTTCTAAGCATTGATACACCGTTTGCAATTAGATCTATTACATGTTTACTTGCTTCCTTCTTTATTTCAGTTTGCCTTTAGTCTTTTCCCACATCAACCACACGCCAGCAAGCTATTTTCTGGCACTGTTACCACTTATAATTATCCATACCACTTGTATTTCACTATCTCTTCGCCGAACTAGTGCACCTATACACCTGACAAGTGTATTGGGTGTGTTGGGGACACAAGAGACTTCTTGTATCTTGATTGTAGGGTTTCTTGAGAGGGATACCTTTGACCACTTCCTCCCTGAGTTCGATACACCTTGGGTGATCCACTTAAGGGAAAACTTGCTGCTGTTCTACAAACCTCTGCACTTGGAGGCCCAACAACTGTCTACAAGAATAGAAGTGCGTAGACATCAAGCTATTTTCTAGTGCCGTTGCCGGGAGGTAAGGTAAAAGGTACTCACATCCTCCGGTGTGAGTGCTCGAAGTTATTTCCTTTAGATTCTGCAATTTTGTCTTTTTGTTTCTTGTTTTCACTAGTTAGGCTTAATGGAAAACAACAACAAAATTAGAGAGCTTTATAGTATTTAACTTGAGTTAGGACATGAAGTGTTTGAAGGGAAAATCAAAAAACCTATGGAACTTTATTTGCATGATAATAGCAATGTTGTTAGTATGAATTCTTTGGATACCATTATTGCTAATGCTATGGAAAAGTCTAAGCTTGGGGAAGGTAGTTTTTATGAAAATGATCTTTTTAGTTCCCCAGCTTTGGAAGCTAGCTATTCTATTGCTTATGATGATATAAAACCTCCAATATATGATGAATATGATATTTTCAGTCCACCTACTATTGAGGATAAAATTAATGATTACAATATACCTCCTATATTTGATGATTATGGTGATGAGAATAATAATGATAGCTATTTTGTTAAATTTGCTCCCACTACAATTAATAAGAATGACTATGTTTATGTGGAGAGTATTAATTCTTTTATGCATGTGGCTCATTATAAGAATGTTTTATGTGATAGTTATATTGTTAATTTTATTCATGATGCTATTGAAAGTTATTATGAGAGAGGGAAACATAGTTTTATGCATCTCAATAATATTAGGTTTCCCCTCTTTATGTTGAAAGTTTTGAAGTTGCACTTGTTTTTCTTTACTATGCTTGTTGCTTTGTGCTTTCATGACTTGTTTCTTTACAATATTTCCATGCATAGGAAGTGGGTTAGACTTAAACGTGCTTTGAATTTGCTTGCTCTCTTTTACTTCAATTCATATTTCTTAAGTGAGCATCTTCTCAAACTATCATGCCTAACTTAAAGGCGTTAAAGAAAAGTACTTATTGGGAGATAACCCAAAAGTTTTAGATGAGTCTTGAAAGTTATTACCTCTGTAATAACCGCTCCTTATCCTTTTTATTTGCTTTTTGTGCCAAGAGTAACCTCTAATGAGAGGGAAGTAATGATTGGGAAAGTTGCTGTCCCGAAACAGATTTTTGTGCTTCACTGTAAAAATTTGTGTACAATCTCTGTACGTCCTTTTGAGGCGTGAATTTTTGTGCTTCTGCCTCAGGTTGTTATCTAACTTTTTTTAGTTCAACACTTTTTGATTTGAGAAACAGAAGGTCTTCGAAAAAATTCGTCTTTACCTGCTGGTCTGTTTTGACAGATTTGTGCCATTTTTTGTATTTGCTTCTTGTTGGTTCCTTTTTGGGTTATTTTTGGGGAATTGAGCTTTTTTAGGGAAGTGCTATAGTATCTTGTGTTTTAATGGAAGTCTTATGTTGGAACTGAACCAAAAGACTTATTATCTTGAGTACACTAATGTTGCTAATGAAGATTGTGTGAAGCTTTATATGAAGGAAAAATTTCAGGTGTTAAGGAAAGAATGATGTAATGAGATGAAGAATGGACTAAAGCTCAAACTTGGGGATGCCACGCATGTCACCCCAAGAAATATCCAAGAAGTACAAGTGTCAAAGCTTGGGGATTCCCTAGGCACCCCCTCTTCATCAATAAAAATCCTAGGTTTCTTCCAAACGCTTCATTTTTATTGTTTCATGCACAGTTGTGTTGTTCTTGGAGCATCTTATTTTTTGTTTTTGTTTTGGTTTTTTCGTTTGCTTAGTTTGCTGAATAAATTGGTTGGACCCCCTATTTCATACATTGGTTTTCAAATAGTTTGGTTTGGATTGAAAAAAGAGTAGGAAAGTTCATGCTTAAGTGGTAAACAGAGCTTGTTTTTGACTGTGGCCTATGCTTTGTCATGCCATGCTTGATATTGTTTTGGCTTTATGCTTAGCATTATTTGCTGTAGCATGAATTGTTATAAACAATTGAGATTGCTTAATGTGCCTTGGATGAATCATGCGTTGTTTTAGCATATTAAAGCATAGTATAGTGGTATTCTCCTTTGATGCTTTATTTGGATTGACTTGGCGCATGCTCACACCATGTTATGACTATCCAAAGTCACCATGGCCTTTATGATCCTTTAGTTTTCAACTTGTAGTATCACTTTATGCTTTGATCAATGATGTTTTTTCACTCTGCATGATTATGGCCATTATTGCTCTCTCAGTTTGTCGCTCCCAGTCTTTTGCTAGTCTCCACAACCAAGTATGAGTTCCACTCATGCATCCAACTCCTTAAACTAAGTTATTCCAAAGAGTCAACCATACCTACCTACTAGCATATGCTATTCCAAGTATATTCATGTTTTTGTTTACCTTCCAAATTAAACTTGTTATGAGAAAACTAGTGATTAAAGCTCTCACGAACTTGATGGCACACTTTACTTTTTGCATTTAATAAACTTGAACCATTGGGTCCTTCTTTGTTGCATATATGATTGCGCTTTATAAGTTGAAATTAGCAGAACCATGTATCATGGAGAACGCTTTCAACATTGCACTTGTACTTTGTACCCCGTTGATATCATGTTCTTTTGCTTATGGATCCCGGCGGTGTGAAATAAAATTGGAACTTGTAAGATCATGGAGTTTGTATGTGTGTTAGAGAAACGCCTGGGCCGCTAGCCTATCCATGCCTAATCATGGAGGAAACTTGCAGCATCACCATAATGAGCACTCTATGAAGCATCCTCAATAAAAACCTATGCAAATAGCAAATAAAAAGATCGCTGAGATGCTCATTGTCTGCTTGCCTTGTCATTTTGATTATGGGATAGCTCCTGTATCATGTGCAAGGGGTACCCCTTTGGCGGTTCTTTATGATACATATGTACTTACAATGACAAGAGCTTACTTGTGACTAAAGTTGAGTAGCATGAGGTTCGGTCTTCATAAGTAAGGGGCATGAGATTTTGGTTTATAACTTGTCAAGCATATCCTCTTAGTTGTGTCACTTTAACCTTAATCACCTTCAAGATGCTTATGATAGGGGCAATGAGAGCTAAAAGCTATAAGTACCATAATTTTTGGAAGCTCTTTATGAGACTTGAATCCCTACTTCTTTCTATGAAGGCCTTTCTTCCACCAATATATTAAGTCTCCACCTTCTATCTTTATGCACCTACTTTGAGAGCATAGTGGCCATTCTTAGTTCTATGTGCATTGTCCCAAGACTATTTGATTGATGCATAACTTGATATTGCTTGTTTTAAACTATTTGTATCTAGTCACTCTTATGAACTTTGAAGGTGTCCTATGCATTTATGTTTGCTACTCTATGAGGGACAAGCCGAATGCCACTATGCTATGTTTTCTTTATGTGAAACAAACAAACGTCTTGCAAAGCATTGTTATTCATGAATCTTTTGTTTGTGCATTTTCATGTTGCAACATAGTTGCTATGTTTTATTGCTAGAACTTTATCTTTCATGCTATGTTGAAGTACTATGATCCCAGCTTTGAATATTTTACAAATACTTTGATCAAGTTTATGATGGTGCATGTCACCTCAAAAATTATTCTTTCTTTTTATCACTTACCTACTCGAGGACGAGCATGAGTTAAGCTTGTGGATGTTGATACATTGCAAATGTATCTATAATTTTTTATGTTCCATGCTTGGTTTTATCTACTTTCTTATGTTTTGTCCACACTTTGGAGTACTTTTCATAATGATTTCTTGGACTAACCTATTAACAAGATGCCACAGTGCCAGTTGCCTGTTTTCTGCTGTTTTTGGTTCCAGGAAAGTCAGAAAATGAATATTCTCGGAATTGGACCGGACAAAAGCTAAAGTTGTTATTTTCCTGGAAGACTCACGGAGCTAGAAGGAGAGTCGGAGAGGGGCCACAGGGTGGCCACAACACCCCTAGGCGCGGGTCCCCCCAGGCCACGCCAGGGCATGGTGTGGGCCCCTTGGCCGGCCACCGACCTTGCCTCTTTCTCCTATATATCTCCCCGAGGAAAAAACCCTAGATCGTCAATCAGAAATCCACGAAAAGTTCCGCAGCACCGCCGCCACCGAAGGGGAGATTCGTGTAGGGGATCGGTGCGGAAAACAAAAAATTTCCTACGTTGAAACCCCAGAAACTAGCCCTAGGATCTATCTATGTAGTAATGCGGTAACGGCCGGAGCGTAGAGAGTACATACCCTTGTAGACCGTACGCGGTTAACGTTCCGCGGGGAACATGGTTGATGTAGTCATACTCGTAGCCGACCTCAAGGTCGCGAAGCTCCTCGCAGGTCACCTCTTGCTCCTTCTTGATCTTCATCATCTTCATCGTGCAACAGCTCCGGCTCATGACATTCTAGCGCCTCAAGTGTTGCGCCTCGTGTCTTCGTACACATCCGGTGCACGATGAGACCTCCGGCTCCCTGATCCTGCCGGGAGTGCGGAAGTTGATATCTGGCTAGGAATCCCTGCAGCGCAACGACGTACTGCAGGTGTACCTCGATCACACAACCCAAACTTGGGGCCATGGTCACGAGGTATAGAGAGAGGGAGGAGGAGAAAGTCAACCAAAGGACTTCTCCAATTGTTGGTCCTTTAGTCCTCCCATGGGCATCTCCTTATATAGGCTAAGGGAGGTGTACCCTCCCTCTTAGGTGCCCCATGTGGGAAACAGGAAAAAGGGGCACTCCAGCCCATTGCTGAGCCCAGGGGGCCCAAAGAGCCCGGCAGCCCAAGCAGCGGCTCAGCCGGGTGGGCCTGGCGCTGCAGCAGCCTAGCTGGCTCAGCGGCTCATGGCGAACCAGCTCCATGGCCAGCGGCCGTGGTGGAGGCGGGTGGGCCGACTGGCTTGACCGCCATGCCGTGGTGGAGAGGGTCATGGCTGGCGGGCGCCAGTTGCACACCACCAGGCTTGGCGGCATGGTATCTGCCGCCCATGTGGGTTGCTCCTTTTTCTTTTTCCTTTTATTTTTCTGCAGTTTTATTTCTAGGCCTTTTCCCTCTGGGATTTGGCCTAATATAAAAGTTGCCTTTATAAATTTTAATCTAAATATTATTTAGAATATATTAATTCACAATTAACATATAATAAATATATATTTAAATTCCCATTTATCCGAAAACACTTTTCCGGTCTTTTCCTTTATTTTTTCTCCGAACAACTTCGGATCTCTCCGCGGAACGATTCCGGCTTTCTCTCTTTCTCTACTGTGATTCCGTCTTACGAATGATCGCTCTCATTGTACCCTTAAGTGTATCCTCTCACGGCTCGGGAATGCTCTAGATATGATCTAAATCAATGATCAATAGAGGGACCAGGGATGTCCATGTGACCCCTATGCATTCCTGATGACAATGTCGTTTGAACCGTCTATATGTAGCATCCTCTTCCTTTTGTTTCTCGATACAACTTGTCTGAGATCCAATCATTGGTATCCCATACCTTTGTTCAATCTCGTTCACAACAAGTTATGTTTTCTTGTTACCGTGATATTACATCCCCGTGACCTAGTCACATGTTGCAACATTTATGGATGTAATCTCACCAAGCCGGCTGTATGTATCTTTACCCGTCATGTGGCTGAACAAATCCCGGTCTTGCAGTCACATGTCATCTACTGTTCCTTGGGAATACCCAACATACACCTTTATGGCCACCGTATTACCAGATGACGGTTGATGCAGTCTAAGCAGCCTAGGGAAACAGTGAGTAATATGAGCTCACAGACTAAGGAGAAGGAGTCTAGGTATAGCCGTTGCAACAATGAACTAGATGAGTTGATTGTGTTGCAATCCTTCGAGGAATGTCCAATCACATCATTCTCCAATGATATGATCTCGTTGTGAGTCGGCATAAATGCCCATGATCTTGAAACCTAGATCATCTTCATGACTAACGAACTAGTATGAATAGAGGCTACTAGGGACTTGGTTGTTTCATACCACACCTGTACCAATGTTTCTACTTGGCACAGTTCTAGCACAATATGAAACTATTATAAACTAATTGAGATATGACAATAAAAACCTATTTATTATTTGACTCTAGGGCATATCTCCTTCAGTCTCCCACTTGCACTAGAGTACAAATAATCCAGCTTGCATTTTACTCGTATAAACCATATACCATATGCGTTTACAGATCAAGCATGCTCATGGGAAACGTCATGTCCATGTTCTGTTTTACCAGGTCATTATGTCTTTTGCAAATCGTTAATGTCTTCCTAATTTTGACATTCACTCCATTATCTTATAATGGGTCGAAGTATTTGTTTGGCAACAAAGTGAGACTTTTGTTTCTAGTGTTTATGATGACGCTCGTTTTTCACTGTTGTCATCTAAACTTCGAAAGACACTTCGCTGTCCTTTGTGTATATACTATAGTCATGGCAGCAGAACGAGGCCGGATTCCAGGAGCTTACAGTGACGTTAGATCAACCTCGAGGGCTTTCTCATGGTCACTGGGCCCTGGGACACATCATTCTGCGTTAAAGGCGAACTAGCCCCGTCATAACATTATACAACACATCAGATGTAGCCTTTATACTTCTATATCTATGTAGATCCTAGTGCATGAAATGCATCTATGCCACTTACATTGCTTCTTGCTACTTAAGTACAAACTCAATTCTAGTTTAGTGATCAACTCAGGAATCACTTAAAGACATGTTCTTACAGTTAAGACTTTGTCTTACCAACCAGAACCTCGGGTCACTTTGTGTATATGGAAGAACCTATGACTGAGGCACAGGAGATGCAACACATCTCTTTCTTTCAACCATAGGCGCAATACTCAATGCTTCATGCAGTAAGAACTACTTTCTCACCTTGTTCCATTCTGATCTACTTCAGAATCTTGTTTAGGACATTCTGAATATCTTTCAGAATCAAGTCCAGGAAGCATTCGACATTCAGTGTTTATTAAACTCACCAATCTATCTCGATAGATCTTATTGTTTAATAACTTCAACTTCACCCTAACTTAAACACCAATCACATCATTCACATATGTCGTCCACATATCCAGAATGATTTCACGCTCCCACTCTAATATGACATTCATATTCGAGATCTAGGGATTTCACTTAGCTCCCACTCAGAATATGTCAGTTACATATTATGAATTAGCCAAGCTAATTTGCTCCCACTCAAATCCAGGTCCTCTAGATAATCTTGGATATTCCAAAATTCCTTGATCACTATCAAATCGAGAATTCCACTAACGAGATTTCAATGACCATTCATTTCTCGCACTTAGGTCCATCACGCTTCTTTGTAATTTGTAGGTATGTCTTGTTCAAAACAAGACAAGTGAATCAATATATAATTCCATAAACTTGTAGAATACATAGTTGGATCCAACTTTCTTTAGTAAAAGTATTCACTAAAACTTTATGATCATTATCATTAGTTTATCCTCTATTTGCAGAGTTTCGTTTCACGAAACAAATTCCGCTGTGCCACTCAACAATCTGGAGGTAAGGTCAAATACCTTGTTTTGATTTTTTTTCTTTCTTCCACGTGTATCTTCATCAAGACATGTTGACTTTGGACAACAACTGGTTTGTATCTTTTGTGGAAGATGCATTCATAGCTTCCTAAGAATGCTCTACAAAGACTTGTTTGTTCGCCATGACTTCGACTTGTCGAAATCTCCAGAAACTCGAACGTGCCATCACACTTATGGTGTTGTTTCCATGAATCTTTAGATGTTCCTTTGTATTCAAATGAGTGTTTGCTTATTTTGATCTTTAACTCTAATCGACAACAATAATCCTGATAAAAGATAATATTATACCATATGTATCTAATACATAATGATTACGATGTTTAGACATTTTCAACATAGTTTGAATTCGTCCAATTATCATAATTTGTGAAACATCTTTCACAAGTTCCTTTTATGCTAAACTTAACTTGAATACCTTAGTTATGTCGATCAAATCGAAGAGACTTGTTCATTCAGTTAATTCAATATCCCATTTGGTTATGAACTCATTTGAACAATTCAAATCATTTCAAACTTCATGTTTCATTAAGTAAATACACTTATTCACTTAAGTGCATAATAAATGATTTCCACTACTTGTTGAAAATATGATACATCACTATGTATAAGATTCACCACTCAAGCATGAGCTTTCCTACTCTTTTCCAATCCAAACCAAACTATTTGAAAACCAATGTATGAAAGAGGGGGTCCAACCAATTTATTCAGCAAACTAAGCAAACCAAGCAAACCAAAACCAAAACGAAAAAATGAAAAAGAAGACGCTCCAAGAACAACACAACTGTGCATGAAACAATAAAAATGAAGCGTTTGGAAAAAACCTGGGATTTTTATTGATGAAGAAGGGGATGCCTTGGGCATCCCCAAGCTTTGACGCTTTTACTTCTTGGAGATATCTTGGGGTGACACGTGTGGCATCCCCAAGCTTGATCTTTAGTCCATCCTTCATCTCATTACTCATTCCTTCCATACACCTGAAATTTTTCCTTCATACAAAACTTCACACAATCTTTATTAGCAACATTAGTGCACTCAAGATAAATAAGTCTTAAGGTTCAGTTCTAACACCAAATAAACTTCCATTAGAACACTAGATACTGTATCACTTCCCTCAAAAATCTCAATTCCCCAAAATAACTCAAAAAGGAACCAGCAAGATGCAAATGCAGAAAATGGCAGAAATCTGTCAAAACAGACCAGTAGGTAAAGACGAATTTTTTCGAAGACCTTATGTTGATCAAATCAAAAAGTGTTGAACTAACGAAAGTTAGAAAACAACCTGTGTCAGAAGCACAAAAATCCACGCCTCAAAAAGACGTTCAGAGATTTTACACAAATTTTTACGGTGAAGCACAGAAATCTGTTTTGGGACAGCAACTTTCCCAATCATTACTTCTCTCTCATTAGAGGTTACTCTTGTCACAAAAAGCAAATAAAAAGGATAAGGAGCGGTTATTACAGAGGTAATAACTTCCAAGACTCATCTAAAAATTTTGGGTTATCTCCCAATAAGTACTTTTCTTTAACGCCTTTAAGTTAGGCATAAGGAAAAACTAAAATGGATAGAATAGAAGTAATTGGAGATAATCATGGTGAAAACATTGTTTTATTCAATGAAATCATTTTGTTAACAAGATTGATCAGGTCTTGTTACCAAAACAATTTCATATGAGACAAAACTTTGTATTCCACTAATGATTATGTTACCTCCACCTTGATAGCAATGGTCCCAATCATAATAGTTTCAAATTTTTCTCTTGGTATGGGACAATATATTTCTCCAACTTGAATGCCCTCAACATGTTCAATTGAATTCAAACCATAAGTCCTTTCAATCTTCTTGGGGAAATAGACAGTATGTTCCTTGTCATTAACATTGAAGGTCACCTTCCCTTGATTACAATAAATAACAGCTCCTGCAGTATTTAAGAAAAGGTCTCCCAAGAATAATAGACATATTATCATCTTCATGCATAATAGTTTGAGAGGATGCTCTCATAAGAAATATGAGTTGAAGTAAGAGAGAGCATCAAGAAGCAAATTCAAAACACATTTAAGTCTAACCCACTTCCTATGCATAGGAATCGTGTATGCAAATAAATTCGCAAAGAACAAAGTGACAGGCATAGGAAGATAAAACAAGAGTGACTTCAAAACTTTGAGCACATAGAGAGGTGTTTCAATACCAGGAAAACTTCTACCATCATATTTCCTCTCTCAAAATAATTTTTAGTAGCCTCATGAATAAACTCAACAATATAACTATCACATAAAGCATGCTTTTCATGATCTACAAGCACTAGAGCTTTATCATAAACATCTTCAAAAGAATCCTCAGGAACATAACATTCATCCTTCTTTAGTAAGCATGGGGGACAATCAAATAATGTAAGGGATAAAGAGTTACTCTCATCAGAAGGTAGGCATGGGTAGCTAATCCATTCTTCCTCCTTTTGTTCATCACACTCCTCCTCTTTTTCATCTAATGAGATTTCAGGTTCATCAATTTCTTCTTCCATAGGATCCTGCAAGGCATTAGTCTCTTCCATTTGTGGAAAGCATCTATTAAAATACTCAAGAATAGAGCCATTTTCATCCTTGTAATTATCAAAGCAAAATTTAAGTATACCATAAACCTCATACTTATAAGGTGAATCATCAATATTTTCAAGCAAACTAGCAAGTTCAAAAGCACCCTTCCAAGCAATAAATTCTTCAATTTGTTCTGCATCATAAAAGTCATAAATTCCTTTAGAATAGGAAGATATGGTATCATTATCATTATACTCACATTGAAAAGGGAGGTGTTTATACTTCTTTCTACAACGAGATTCATCACAACAATAAGTAACATTATAAGTAGAGCACACGTTTCTAGCAATGGTATACAATCTATCAATTTGTTCCCATAAGTGTTTCCCTTTTTGTGACAAGCGGTGTTCCTTATAATAATATTTTTGATCTTCCGTGAACCCACCTTGCCAATAAGCTTCAGTTTCAAAGAAACCAACCATTGACAACAAGCATGACAAAGCAAGACAATAACAGACCAACAAAAATAACAACTAGAGTAGGAACTAATTTTTTTTGTATTTTTGATAAAGAAACAAGCAAACAAGGAGAAAATAAACTTAGCTTGAACAATAGTGAATCCAAGTGGACTTGATAAATAAAGCTATGCTCCCCGGCAACGGCGCCAGAAAATAGTCTTGATGACCCACAAGTATAGGGGGTGTATCGCAGTATTTTCGAGGGAAGTGAAACCCAATTTATTGATTCGACACAAGGGAGCCAAAGAATATTTATAAGCCTTAACAACTGAGTTGTCAATTCAGCTGCACCTGGAAACAATCTTGATCACAGCAGTTTATCAGTAGCAACAGTTTTGTAGTAGGAATAGTAAAGTAACAGCAGTAGTAAAGCAAAGACAGTAGTAACAAAAGCAGTAAACAGTGGGATCCGAGTGCGGTAGGCATAGGGATGGATGGACGGGCGTTGCATGGACAAGACAATTCAAATAGCAATCAGAACATAGGGCAATTGCAGATAAATAAGATAAAGCATCCAAGTACTAGACAATCCTAGGCATGTGTTCCATATATAGTCATACATGCTCGCAATGAGAACTTGCACAACATCTTTTGTCCTGCCAGCCCGTTTGCAGCGGGGCCTCTAGGGAACAACTGGCAATTAAGGTGCTCCTTTTAATAGAGAACCGGAGCAAAGCATTAACACTCTATGAACACATGTGATCCTCACATCAAAGCCATTCCCTTCCGGTTATCCCGATTTCTGTCACTTCGGGGCCATAGGTTCCGGACAACAACCTGTGTATACAACTTGAAGATAAGACCAAAAAAATACTACCATAATGAATCAATAACATGTTCAGATCTGAAATCATGGCACTCGGGCCCTAGTGACAAGCATTAAGCACAACAAGTCGCAACAAAGTCATAAAGCACTAATAAAAGATACTAGGCACCATGCCCTAACAATCTGATGCCATTACATGAATGATCTCATCCAATCCCTACCATCCCCATAGCCCACAGTGGGGGATTACTCACTCATAGATGGGGGAAACATGGATGGTTGATGGAGAAGCGATGGTGATGATGATGGCGATGATCTCCTCCAATTCCCCGTCCCGGCAGGGTGCCAGAACGGAGTTTCTGGTGTTGTTTCGTGGAATCTGGTGGTGGCGGCGGAGCGTAACTCCTTCTAGAAAAATGTCGAACCCCCCGAAGTTTTTAGGTCAGAAGGCTTCTTATAGGCAAAGAGGGAGACCGAGGGGGTGCCTGGGGCCACCACACCATGCCCTGGCGTGGCCAGGCCCAACCCACGCCTAGGGGGGTGTGGCCAGCCCCTGGCCCTCCTCCGTCTCGTATTCTGGCTTCTGGAGTCTTCTGGAAAAATAGACACTTTGGCTTTTGTCCCGTCCAATTCCGAGAATATTCATTTTCTGACTTTCCTGGAACGAAAAACAGCAGAAAAGCAGTGGCCTTTGTGGCTCTTGTTAATAGGTTAGTCCAAGAAATCATATGAAAAGTACTCCAAAGTGTGGACAAAACACAAGAAAGTGGATAAAACCAAGCATGGAGCATCAAAAATTATAGATACATTTGCAATGTATCACACCTATACACCTGACAAGTGTACTGGGTGTGTTGGGGACACAAGAGACTTCTTGTATCTTGATTGCAGGGTTGCTTGAGAGGGATACCTTTGACCACTTCCTCCCTGAGTTCGATAAACCTTGGGTGATCCACTTAAGGGAAAACTTGCTGCTGTTCTACAAACCTCTGCACTTGGAGGCCCAACAACTGTCTACAAGAATAGAAGTGCGTAGACATTAGCCGCCTGATTAGATAACATGCGTCCGTGCAAGAACAGGGGAGAGTCCAAAATTTTCAACCTCCTTTTTTGAAAAAAAACTTTTGCTCGTTCTGGTTATACACGACAAGATGCTTTTTTAGACGGAAGGCTCGAAATGAGCCTGGCTTTGAATTAACAAAGCCAACAACTGGCTAGGAGTTACAACACGAGTTACAACACACACGCGCCCAAAGCGCCTACCACAGAACACAACAAAAGACAACACATAAAACATCAAGCCAGAGCGCCAGCTTGATCTAAGATTAGGGTGCCTTGTCTTTCTGTTGCACCGGAGTAATCTCGACCAAGTCCATGATACGTCCATTTTGCATCACTATTCTATATCATAATTCACTGTTATTCATTGATATATTTCATATTAAGAGGTGATACTTATGTTATTTCATCTGTTTTTGCATGGTTGATGACTTTTGGAGCATGGACCGCTGCAGTCAGGATTCTGATGGAAAAGGTGCTGTTTGAAGACAAAATTCGCGAAGATCAGAAAATCCGGAAAAATATACGGAAAATCCTATTTTTCTAGAAGACAAACGCTGCCAGAAGAGGGAGTGGAGATGGTCCACAGGGGGCCCACACCACCCACTGGTGCGGGCCACCCTAGGCTGCGCCACCAGGTGGTGTGGCCGCCCAGGCCCACCTCTGGCTCTCCCCTCTGGCGAATATATTCCTCCCGAAACCCTAAGACTCGGGGAGCGACCACAGAAAGATTCCGTCGCCTCTACGAGGCGGAAAACACCGAGAGAGAAAGATCTCTCCGGCAGATAGAATTCTGCTGGGGGAATTCCTTCCCGGAGAGGGGAGATCGTCGCCATCAACACCACCATCAAACTAGACTTCATCGGTATCATCATCATCATCACCACCACCATCACCATCAGCACCCTCATCACCATCTCCATATTGCTATAACAATTGGGTTGAATCTTGCATAGTTCTTAGGGGAAACTTTCTCGGTGTTGATTACTCTTTGTAGTTGATGCTATTGAGTGGAACCATTGAATTATTGTTTATGTTTAGATTGTTATACATCATTATTCCATCTCTGATCATGATCCATATGATGTCTTGTGAGTAGTTCGTTTTGTTCTTGAGGACATGGGAGAAGTCATGTTGTTAGTAGTGGAATTGTGTTGAGAAAGATTCAATAGTTTGATATTTAAGTTATGGTGTACTTCTTCTAGTGGTATTATGTGAACTTCGACTACATGACACTTCACCTATATGGGCCTAGGGGAATGCATTATGTATTTGGCTACTAATCGTAGGGGTTGCCAAAGTGACAGAAACCTGAATCCCCGTTAGGAAACCATTGTACAAGGGACGTCAGGGTCTTAGAGTTTAAAGCTGTGGTTAGGTTTCTACCTTAATTACTTTCTTGTACTTACGTATGTTTGCAAGGGGTATAATCACAAGTATGTATTAGTCCTAGGAAGGTCGGTACATTAGCACAGGTTCACCCACACAACACTTAGCAAGCTAAAGAAGATTAATCAACTTTATGAAGCGAAAGCACTTGACAGTCTTCCCATGTGTCCTCGAGAACGTTTGGTCATCTTGAGTAATACAACCATCTTGTACTTTGCTGCATAAAGGATTGGGCAACTTGCTGCATTTATTCTTATCGTCTTTTATTTACTCGTACTTTATTTACTCGCTTTATTGAAAACCCCTAAAAATCTGTTTGCTAAGTATTTGCAGAGAATTCCTGATCCATACCACTAGCCAGCACCTTCTGCTCCTCGTTGGGTTCAACACTCTTACTTATCGAAAATACTGTGATACACCTCCTATACTTGTGGGTCATCAAGACTATTTTTTGGCACCGTTGCCGGGGAGTGAAGCGCTATTGGAGAGTGGAACTGGTAAAGGAAACTTCTACTGTGAGTATTGTTTACTTCTATTAGTTGCTTTATTTTTGTTATGGATAATTCGCTGAGTTTCTTATTTGGTAATGCTACTACCACTGCTAAGGTAGTAGATGAACCACCTGCTGAGAATGATGCTTTTCAAATACCTACAATAATTATGGATCATGTTATGGATAACTACTATGTTGGGGATGGAACTGTCCATCCCGGTGATCATTTACTCTTTATACACGAATTATGCGGGTTGTTCAAGTGTGCAGGTATTACTATAGATCAAGTTAAGAAGAAGTTATTCTCATTATCACTGAAAGGAAGAGCTGAGGAATTGTATAAGCTGCTGAAGAATGGTCAAGCTCTTGAATGGGAGGAAATAGTACCTCTCTTTTATTCAAAGTTTTATCCTCCTAGTGAGATTCATAAAGATTGGAATCAAATATACAACTTTTGGCCTCTTGATGGAGAGAGTATAGCTCAAGCTTGGGGGAGATTGAAGTTACTAATGCTCAAATGTCCCATTCATGAGCTCCCCAACAATATTATTATCAATAACTTTTATGCAAGGCTTTCTCTACATGATAATGATTTATTGGATGCTTCTTGTGCTAGATCATTCACTCGCATGGAAGAAGAAGCTAAATGGGATCTTCTAGACCGTATTCAAGACAATGCTGAAGCATGGGAGAATGACAAAGGTAGAAAATCAGGTATAAATTATGATTATGAATGCATTGAATCTTTTATGGAAACTAATGACTTTCAAAATATTAAAAATGCTTATGGTCTAGACTCTCAAGCTATTGCTTCTTATTTTAAGGCTTTTGCTTCCTACATTGAAGTGCCTAAAAAGAAGTGGAATAAGTATCATGAACCTTATAAAGATATTGCTAAGAGTGTTCCTACATGAAATACTAAAGTTTATACTGCTAATCATGTCTTATTCGAACCTTACATTGAGAAAATGCCTTTCCGAGTTAAGATAAAGGAACATTCTATGATAGCTAGTATGGTTAATGAAAGTATAATCAAAGCTGTTGAACCTGATAAACAAATGGTTGATGAACCTATAATAGCAAATGTGAAAGACTTTGTTACTAAATATAAAAAAGAGGGACACACTATCCTTTGTAAGGATACCTCTAGTATTGTTTCACATTGTAGTGTTTTGAGAGCTAGTATTCCTGTGTTTTCTGTTAGAATAAGTAATCATTGCTACGATGGTCCTTGTGATAGTTATATTGATAAGTTTATGCATGATACTAAAAGTTACTATGAGAGAAGGAAAAGTGTTCTTATGTATCTCAATAATATCAAGTTTCCTCGTTTTATGCTGAAAGTTTTTTTGCTACACTTCTTTTGCCTTCCTATGCTAGTAGCCTCTGGTTTCAACAACTTGTTTGTTTACAAAATTCCCTTGCATAGGAAGTGGGTTAGACTTAAATGTGTGTATTTTTGCTTCTTAATGCTTACTTTCACCTCAATTCATATCCCTACGTGAGCATCTTTGAAATTATCATGCCCATCTTAATGGCTATAAAGAAAGAGCTTTTTAGGAGACAACCTAGTTCATTTTTGCTTTCAGTTTTTGTTTCTTTGAGTCTTGGAAGCTATTACTTCAGTAATAACCTCTCCTTATCCTTTTTGTTTGGTTTTTGTGTCAAGATCAACCTCTAATGAGAGAGAAGTAATATTTGGGGAAGTTGCTGTCCCAAAATAGATTTTTGTGCTTCACCATAAAAATTCGTGAGACATCTCTGTATGTCGGATTGAGCTGTAATTTTTTGTGCTTCTGCCCCAGGTTGTTATTTAACTTTCGTTAGTTTTGCACGTTTTGATTTGAGCAACAGAAGATTTTCTAAAAAATTGATCTTTACCTACTGGTCTGTTTTGATAGATTTTGCCACTCTTGCATTTGCTTCTTTAATCGATTTCCTTTTTGAATTCTTTTTGGGTTTTTGGAAGGAGTTGCTATCGTAGCTTATGTTTTGATGGTTTTCAGTTGAAATTGAGCTCAAAAGGTTTTATCACTTCACTTATACTAATGTTGCTAATGAGAACTGTGTGAAGTTTTGTGTGGAAGAAATTTCCAGGTAGTGGAGATAATGGTGTAATAAGGAAGAGAAAGGTTTCATGACTCAAGTAGTAAGTGTATGATGATGAAGATATTGATGTTATTCAAGTGGTGACTCCAGAAGAATCGACTAGATACCAAATTCAGAGACCTGCAGAATCCATTTTCAAATAGGTAACAGTTTTGGTAAGAAAAGTTCCGTGAAAATACTATCCAACTATATTTTTGCAGTTTTTAGCCAATAAGGAAAGCTACGAAGCTTAAGAGGGACAGAAACGGAGCCAGGGTGGCTCACACCACCCTGTGGCACGGGCCCACCCCTGGCCGCGCCACCAGGTGGTGTGGCCACTCCGGACTCCGCCTCCGACTCGTTTTCTCCCAGTACCTCCCTTTTGTTGTGAAACTTCGTAATATATAATCCCCCGGATCCCCTGAGGTTCGTATATCGTGTTCTCGTCGTGGTTTTGTTTCGATCTGTTTCTGCCAGGAACTATTCTTGAAAGCTTAGAAGCACAATGGTGTCCGCCAAGGATTAAGGGAAGGAGCCTATGGAGGAAGGGAGATCAAGAGTGAAGATGAAGAGGAGGCAAAGCACACCGGCGCTACCATTGCAAGCATTGGAGTGGTGGCAAACCCTTCCAGGACTATGTCAATTGGAGGGAAGCCTCCTCATCACCGTTCAGATCCCTGGTCACTTCCTCCACGCACCAAGAATCCTTTCCATACCCTTATCCATGAGCATCATACCAGAATATGCCCAAGGAGAAATTACCCTCCAATTGGGATTTGCCTCGTTCTAGCCATGCAGGAAAAGAAGACTTCAAGGAGGTAGAGTGGGGAAAGAATCGCAAGAGCTGGGATTCTCAACCCGATATGATCATGAGCCGCATTGAGCAAAACTCGTAGCTTATTCGTAATCTCACCTTCGAGATTGAGGACTTGGGGAAATTGATCAAAGAGCTCATCAAGAGGATACCACCACCACCACCAAAGGAGTAATTCGTCATCAGGTTTGGCATCCCCTTGGTTTGTTCCAAGCTTGGGGGAGTGCCGCGGTATCACATCACTATCTTCTATCTTTTTACCTTTTTAGTAGAGTCATATCATGAATAGAGGAGTTATTATGTAGGATGGTTTGCATTATGAAAGTGTCCCCTCTCTCGTTAGATATGTATCCCTTGGTGTGAGTTACCGTTATGGAATATTAATGAGAAGTTCTATCATTCACTCTTTTGCATAGCTTATATTAGTTTTCAATTCGTGGTTATATGATTGATCTTGTTGTTAGTATTGGTATCACTTTGGGATCATTGAGTTAATTTAGTTGGTTTTGGCAAACCTGGCTCGGTCAGTAGCAACACTATTTTTCAGAGTTGAATGAAAAAGATAAAAGTACTCTAAAGAAAAATAATTTCATCATCTTTGTTTCTTGATTTGCTCATAAGTTTAGTATTCTCTAGTTAAGATCTTTTGTGCTTCCAAGGAAGATTGCATGTTTGTCCATATCACTTGTATGTTTGTTTGTTTCCTTTAACTCTTATACTTGCTACCCAGCCTTGCTAGCCAAAAACCTGTACTGAGAGGGAATTCTTCTCGTGCATCCGCCTCCTTTAAACCAAACCCATGCCATTTGAGTCAACCATACCTACCTATTAGTATTATTGCTATTCCAAGTAAATTCATGTTTTTATCTACCTTCCAAATTAAACTTGTTATGTGAAAATTAGTGATTAAAGCTCTCACGAACTTGATGGCACACTTTAATTTCTTGCACTTAATAAACTTGAACCATTGTGCCCATCTATGTTGCGTATATGCTTGCGCTTTGCAAGTTGTTGATTAGTAGAACCATGTTGTCATGGGGAACGCTTTCAACATTGCACGGGTACTTTGTACCTAGTTGATATCATGTTCTTTTGTCTATGGATGTCGTCGGTGTGAAATGAAAGGGGAGCTTGTAAGTCCATGGAGTTATGCATGTGTGTTAGAGAAATGCCTAGGACGCTGGTCTAATCCATGTTGACATGGTGGAAACCTGCAGCGTAACCATAATGAGCATCTACGAAGCATTCTTCTTATAAAAAAAGAGAGTCCGATATTGAGAAAAAATAGAAAAATAAAAAAAGAGATTATGAAAAGAGGAAAGAGAGAAAAAAGCACCATATTCCCATGGTAAATAAGAAGATTGCTGAGATGTTTGTTGTCTGCTTGCCTTGTCATTTTGATATGGGGATTCTTCCGCATCATCGGGCAAGGGGTACTCCGTTGGAGGTTCTCTATGATACACATGTGCTTACGATGACAAGAACTTACCGGTGACTAAACTTGAGTGGCATGAGGAGCGGCCCTCGTATTCAAGGGACATGAGATTCTCAATTTACAACTTGTCAAGCATATCCTCATATTTGATCACTTTAACCTTAATCACCTAAAGATGCCTGTGATAGGGGCAATGAGAGCTGAAAGCTAATAAGTATCATAATTTTTGGGAGCTCTTTATGAAACTTGAAATCCCTGTTTCCCTCTGCGAAGGGCCTTTCTTTTACTTTTTAGTTGAGTCAGTAAACCTATTCACTTCTATCTCATCAAGTATTTTGAGTTGTTGTGTGTCATTCATTCATATGATGATTTATTCAATCATGTTTCTTATGTTCCTTGTTTTGCACATTGCTCTTATCTTGGTGATTACTACTTTGAAAGCTATCATTGAAAACCAGTTATTTGTGAACTTCAGCAAATTATCAACTATTCTTCAACCAAGAGATAAGTTTACCATTACCAATTATGATTTACTTCATGTATCTTTATTGTGTTTCCTTTGCTTATTGCAAGTTGAGTTATATAATAGTGAGTTGTCTTCTATTATGATCTATGTATTGATGAATGTGATGCTTCTTGTCCGTATTCTTTTATTGACTCTTCACTCCATAAACCTAAGTCATGTATATTGAGCTCAGTTTCGCTTGGGGACAAGCGAAGTCTAAGCTTGGGGGGAGTTGATACGTCCATTTTGCATCACTATTCTATATCATAATTCACTGTTATTCATTGATATATTTCATATTAAGAGGTGATACTTATGTTATTTCATCTATTTTTGCATGGTTGATGACTTTTGGAGCATGGACCGCTGCAGTCAGGATTCTGATGGAAAAGGTGCTGTTTGGAGGCAAAATTCGCGAAGATCAGAAAATCCGGAAAAATATACGGAAAATCCTATTTTTCCAGAAGACAAAGGCTGCCAGAAGAGGGAGTGGAGATGGGCCACGGGGGCCCACACCACCCACTGGTGCGGGCCACCCTAGGCTGCGCCACCAGGTGGTGTGGCCGCCCTGGCCCACCTCTGGCTCTCCCCTCTGGCGTATATATTCCTCCCGAAACCCTAAGACTCGGGGAGCGACCATAGAAAGATTCCGCCACCTCTGCGGGGCGGAAAACACCGAGAGAGAAAGATCTCTCAATGAGACCGAGTGCGGGGAATTCCTTCCGGAGAAGGGAGATCGTTGCCATCAACACCACCATCAAGCTGGACTTCATCGGGATCATCATCATCATCACCACCATCATCACCATCAGCACCCTCATCACCATCTCCATATTGCTGTAACAATTGGGTTGAATCTTGCATAGTTCTTAGGGGAAACTTTCCCGGTGTTGATTACTCTTTGTAGTTGATGCTATTGAGTGGAACCATTGAATTATTGTTTATGTTCAGATTGTTATACATTATTATTCCATCTCTGATCATGATCCATATGATGTCTTGTGAGTAGTTCGTTTTGTTCTTGAGGACATGGGAGAAGTCATGTTGTTAGTAGTGGAATTGTGTTGAGAAAGATTCAATAGTTTGTTATTTAAGTTGTGGTGTACTTCTTCTAGTGTTGTCATGTGAACATCGACTAGATGACACTTAACCTATATGGGCCTAGGGGAATGCATTGTGTATTTGGCTACTAATCGTAGGGGTTGCCTGAGTGACAGAAACCTGAACCCCCGTTAGGAAACCATTGCACAAGGGACGTCATGGTCTTAGAGTTTAAAGTTGTGGTTAGGTTTCTACCTTAATTACTTTCTTGTACTTACGGATGTTTGCAAGGGGTATAATCACAAGTATGTATTAGTCCTAGGAAGGTCGGTACATTAGCACAGGTTCACCCACACAACACTTAGCAAGCTAAAGAAGATTAATCAACTATATGAAGCGAAAGCACTTGGCAGTCTTCCCATGTGTCCTCGAGAACGTTTGGTCATCTTAAGTAATACAACCGTCTTGTCCTTTGCTGCATAAAGGATTGGGCCACTTGCTACATTTATTCTTATTGTCTTTTATTTACTCGTACTTTATTTACTCGCTTTATCAAAAACCCCTAAAAATATGTTTGCTAAGTATTTGCAGAAAATTCCTGATCCATACCACTAGCCAGCACCTTCTGCTCCTCGTTGGGTTCGACACTCTTACTTATCACAAATACTGCGATACACCCCCTATACTTGTGGGTCATCAGTCCACACCAATAAGCCTCCACCACATCAAGACTGTAGCCCACGGGGAACTCAACGACGGATCAACAACCTAGCAGAGCTTAAGGAGCCAAAGTAGGGGGGTCTTGCAGCGACACCTCCAAGAAGGTGAATGGCGCAAGAACGCCTCATTGTTGTCAGCAGGGACCGAGGTCCTGCAAAGCTTTCACCCGGACCCGAAACCACCACCCTAGAGCTCGGGCTAGGACTAGGCCTAAAACATAGCATCTTCCCCTGGCATTAGAAATAGCCCACCGGTAACAGCTACGACCAGACGCCGCCCTAGCAGAGCCCCCGAGGCACTAGAGGAAGACGTCACTACCGCATCCATACCGTGTAAATGCAGCCAGGCCGACAGTATGTGAGGGTTGGGACACTAGCGGGAGGTCACAGGGTGATCCACATGACACTGCTAGAGAGGCTAGTCTGAAGCGAGGCCACCCAAAGGAACAACTTGGGGTGGAGGGTCGGAATCCAGCAATCTGGCCCAGGGGATCATCATCGGGAGGCCTTGAACAAGGGAACGACACCCAAAGGTGACGCCGTCACCGGCATTAGCCAAAGCCAAGCGTAGCTTTCGCCGAGATCCAACCCAAACCCAAAACCGGATGCCGACATGATGACACAGAGTGGACCCAACAGATATCGCAACCGCACCCTCACCCACACGAGGATCAGAGGGAGAGCATGCTGCCTACCCTGGGAAGAATGCGTCGGCCCCGGGAACCACTCCCGGCGAACCGGTAGGGACGATGCTCGGCCGTTGCCAAACAGCAGCAGTTGACCCAGTACAGCGCATCGAGAACAGGGTGAAGCCGCGGGGACAACGCTTAGGCCGAACTAGGCCCAGACCTAGGCCCGCGACCCAGATCTAGCCGCCGCCGGCCACCCACCCTGTAGGTGGCGGCGCAGGGAGCCACCCCGGTGACCTCCGCGAGGCCACCAGGCCCGGTTGAAGCCCAAGGGAGCCCACACGCCCGTGGCAGCCGCCACATCGCTCGAGATGCCGCCGTCGCCAACCCCATGGCTTCGCGAAGCCCGGCCCGAATCAGATCTCGGCAGGAGATCCCCGTCTCCACCGCACCGCACAGGGGCTGCTGGGTCAAGTCGCGACCTCGGCCACCAGATCCGCCGGCGCCATGACGTGCCGCCATCAGCGCGCATGGCCAAGCCGGCCGGCCGAGCTTCCCAGCCCCCACCAGGACATAGACCGAAGCCACAGGCCACCGCCGGAGTAGGCGGCACTCGCCTCGCACCAGAGAGCACCCGAGCACCTCAGAACGAACGGGCTTCCGCTCGCGCTGCCAGCCGCCAACGCCGAACCCGCCGTCGCTGCCAGCACGTCGAGCCACCACATCGCTGCCTAGGCAGCCGCGCCCCTGACCAGCGCCGCACCCCTGCCGTACGCAGCCGCTCACGTCGCCACGCCCGCGCGAGAGGGAGAGAGGGCCCCGCCGCCGCCTGCGTCTCCGGGGCTTCGCCCGGAGATGCCCTCCGACGACGGCGAGGAGGAGGGGAGAGGAGGAGGAGGATGGTGACGGTGCAGCGTCCGCTCGCGGTTACTAGGTTTTGTGGGTTTGTCGAAACGAGTCAGGAGAATCTGCAGCGCATTTTAATGCTCAACATGGCTCTGTCTGAAACATTAGTTAGCAACTGTGTTCTGTTTTTGATGCGCCAATCAATTGGCTACCCTCTCCCAGCTACCTACGTACGGAATGTACGTCTAGTATAGTATAGGAATGCTCAGTTCGATCGACCGGCATAGATGGCTAGATCCATCAATTAGTTGTCTTGTCTTGTAGTATGTAAGTACTTGCATGAATCACAAGTACAGTACACGGTAGGCACATGCTAAGCTAGAGTAATGGTACTGTACCGCGAATCTTTGCATCATTTTGTACTCATTTCCCCGGTGTCCCCACCATCTATCTATGAGCCGTAGTCTTTATGTACGCACGTCGATGTACCGATATGGCATCGTATCCGTAAGGTCAGGCAATCATACGCTTTAATTCGCACATACGATCGAGCCTCAGTCTACAACTGTAGGCCTACGTATCATAAACGAGGCATTTTATCAAGCGCCTTTCCGAGCACAAGAAAAGTTAGGCGTGCCGCGCATGGACCATGCTGGGAGCTTAACAAATTAACACGGGTGCATGTACTGATCGGTCTTGACTCTTGACCCGTACATACGGAGCAGTGGAGCACTACTCTTATTTATGAGGTTTATTAATGAAGTGCGTGTGACTAGATGCAGACTTCTTTCCGTTCTTGGAGAAAAATTCTACTAGCATGTGTGCGACGAAGCCGATGGTCATATCGTCCCATTCTTCGGAAGCCAGGGCGGTGGCTCCGGTTGAGGGTGCCGTCGCCGACTTCGTGGTTGATGGCGATCTAGCCGGATGGGGTGTTCAGGCAGTGGCAAAGCTTGAAACAAAATCATGGACGAACAAAACTAAAGCACAACATAAAAGAAATGCAGTTGTGAACCATATACTACTTCAGTAGGTAATATCAATACCATTGGTTCAGCAAATCATACATATATGATAGGTGTACACATATATGAATTGCTCCAAAACAAAGTAAAGCATACTATAATTCAGTTTTACCATAAGTCATGGAATGGCATACTACAAATTAGCTCTCCGGCCATTTTCACTTCTAAAATCTTCAATGACATCTTCATAGCTATAAGTCTCCGGAATTTCACCCTCTAACTATTTGTAAGATAATCATCTTCTATCTTATCTTATTACGCAACCTTGTTTTTATGATATTCATACTAGAAAATACACGTTCAACACTCACCGTTGAAACTCGAAGAGTAATGAACAAGTGGAGTAACCTCTCAATAAAATTAATGATAGTATGTCTTTCGATCTCCACAAGACGCTGAAAAAGACCAATTAAGGTTGATATGTTTTTCAACTTTTCGTCCTTGGAAGCATCCAAAACAAAATGCTTCAATTGAAGTTGCAATCCATAAATATCTTGCTATGTGAAATATGTCGGGTAGTACTTCTTCACCATCTCACATATATCACTAGCTTTGAATCTTCTAAATCTATTACTAGAAATCAAGGTGGCACTAGTAGATAACAGATCCATTACCTTCTCATTGAACCAACGATTTAGTTCAAATAATTGATTGTCCAATGTTGCATGGAATATTTCCACTCAAAAGTGATGCTCCTTGGTGAGTTCATCAGGCTGATGGCGAGCACGACCACCACACATGACGTAAATTTCGTTGAAGTCAGAAATGTAATGAAATGGCTTACACAAAATTCAACAACCATGATTATAAATTCTTAGAGGAGACATCGACCATTATATTGGATGATGAACAATATTTTTTGACCGTGAACAGTTGGAACCCTCTACGACATTATTTTCATGGACGAGAGTCATTCTCATGGACGAGGGTCAACCTACCTTCATGGACCAAATGCATGGGGTCAAATAAGACGAAATTACCCTTACTTTTTCTTCCACTTGGGTTATTTTAGACTTTTATCTAGAATAGACTAGGTTGCCCTTGCTTTTTCTCCCCACCAAAGGTATTGGTGCATTTATAATAGGCCTTTAGCCTATAAAAGGCATCCCATGGGGTTATATATAACTCATCTCGCATATGGATCAAGAGCATTCCCTCTCAAGGTAATAAGAACTTCTTTTTGAGTTGATCGTTTCAGACTTCGCGTTCGAGGTTGGTTCCTCCGAGGCTCCGATGGTATCCCTCTGAACTTCTAGTCTCCGAGAATGATCACGATGGAAGAGCGATACACCAATTCGTATTGCGGGTTGTCCTCTTTGAACACCTGAGGCTTTCTCAACAAGACTAGACCTCTCTCCCAGGTGTGTAGAGATTGAATCCGGTCGATAAAAATACCGTGTTAACTATGTTAGTGTCTGACTCCCAGCAAAGTGGCCATTCGGGCACGACCTTTACTTTACATTTTACTTTATGTTGTTTTTACTAGAACAACATTGGTGCTGGGAACGAACCCACGACCAGATACTCATGATTTGATCCCAAGGAGTATGGTGTGTAGATGTAGACTTTTTCATATATGCTTGATCAAAGTTTATAAAGTTTAAACTCCACGAAAATTGTTGTGCACTATATTTTGGCATACAGGGAGTATTGCATTACCAAAATACACATCCTGATGTTCCTATGTATACTCTACATGAATGGTTTCTTAGAAATTTTTAAAGGTTGGAACTATGTTTTTCTCTAAACCATAAACATCACAATAATTTATTTACATTATATATTTTTTTAGATAAACTGTCACTAGGGTCTGGCTTTAAATTAATAAAACCCCAAGTTCACAATAATAGTTATAACACGCTGTAGCATACATCTTAGCCAAGGTAAACCGTATACTAGACACACCACACACATGAACAAATCACGGGTTTAACATTATAAATATCATGACCACGGCTCCTAAAAAAGCCCCTGAAACTTCCGCGTCTGCCCTCCCAAGGGCGGTAGGCACTATCACCACCTCCACCGCCCCCACGCCCTGCATCTCCCCTCCTCCTTTGCTGCCGGCAGCCTGGGTTGCAGGGCGAAGCCCTAGCGACAGTAGCGGAGTGTCCTTCCCCGCGCCATGGAGATAGGTTGGGGCCCTTCCTCTTCACGGTGGCATTGCACTTAGAGAGTGTTGGGGGGATAACCCCGGGTAGGGTCACTCCGGGGTATAGAGGCCGAGTCAGCCGAGGTTCGGTAAGGCCAAAGCGGATGCTGGCTGGGTCAACTTCAGGCAGGCCGGATCACGGGGTAACCCGGACCAGGAGGGGGTCGCCTAACATTGTCTCAGCTGACTTAAGAACTAAGTCGGAAGTACTTGTCTAACTTATATGCAGGAACAGGTATAGCCGGATCTACTAAGATCCGGGTCCCGTTTAGCTTCTAGGAGAAGGAAGGAATCTCTCTGGTCAAAAAGAAGGTCCGGTACGCATTGCATGAGCGAGGCAAGCAAGGGCAGGACCACCGGGTCATGGCCGACAAGGGTGACGACGCCTATGTCGGCTGACGCAGGCGCCGCAGAGGCTTACGTAGCTAAAGCATGTATGACGGAGGGGAAAAGCACCCCGGCCGGGTTACCACTTTGAGAGGAGGCATATTCTTAGGAATATGTCTCCACGTATGCCCTAGGCAGAGACCGAGCCCCCTCTATATAAGGGGGGCTAGGTTTTCAGTAGAGGGGGTGGGGTTTCTATGCCATAGTGTTTTGGTTAAGGTTCTAGGGGTGAACTGTGGGTGAGAGTAAGAGAGCCCCTTCTTCCTCCTCTCGCCAATACAGCTCAAGGAGCACTTGTAATCTTGAAGGAAGAGCAATACAAACTTCTGTGTGGAGAATCACTCCACTATCCCTCCCTGGATTCCTCTAGCGTGTATTAGTCCCCACCTTTAGCCTATCCATGGCATCTGCCGTGACACCACCATGACAGTTGGCGCCCACCGTGGGGCTAGCGGCGCTAGCAGGGGTGAAGATCCGGACGGGAAACCTCATCGGCACCAGCGAACACATCGTCTCCGGGCTCGTTCAGCGCTTTGGAGCGCTGGATTTCGTCGTGACAACGCTGGCCCATTTCCGGCAGCGCCCATTTCCGCTTCGTCAAGTTGGGTGCACACAAGGTCTACGTTGCGGTGGACGTATCATGCGTTCACCCACAGCGCGTCATCGAGGCAGGGGAACCACCCCTTAGCGTGATTCACGGGGCGCGTATCACTCGCTCCCCGAACCGTGCTGAAGTGATGATGACTGCGCCGGGGGCAGGCGCGAGCAAGGATCCAGCACCAGACCCGGAGGTGACACCTAAGGCACCGAGGAAAGGTAGAGGGCCTCCACTAGAGAGGCCTGAGAACGTACTGAGAGAAGCTATGGATAGCTTGGCTAACCCGGTAGCAGCAGTGGTAGATCCGGCTCAGGCACAGGCCAAGCTAGAGGAAACTAGGCAAAAGATACTAGAGGGCGCAAAGAAAATAGCCGCGGCACAGCAGTCGCTGAACATGACGCTGCGTGAGCATGCAAAGGCAAACAAAGTTGATACGTAAAAGTAAAAGGGAGAAATCTCATGAGCGAGATGAACAGAGAAGGTGATGATGGAGCCGAGGGGTCGGAAATCTATTTGTATGTGGGGTTGCCGAGGTATAGTACCCCGGCGAAGAACCTCAGAGCAGCGGATGCGGCTGCGTCCGAGTTAGAGGGTCTGATGGGTGAGGCCCATCAAAGACAGTAAGATAGGGTTAACGAGTTAGTTCGGATTGCGAACAGACAGAACGAAGAGCTACTCAGAGCTAACCCGGAGAGAGCTGGAGCTTCCAAAATCATCCATTCAGTGATGGGTAATCCGGAGAAATCCGCTGGAGCCGCATCATCACCTCATGGTGGTCCAAGGAGAGAAGAGGTAGTAACCTCGGCCAGACGAAACAAACAGATCGTCTCATGCGACCCGGCGTAGGGAAAAGAAAAAGAAACGCGGAAAAATGATGATCGACAGAGTGTGAGACGAGGTGAAGCTGGCCGAGGTAACCACGACCAAGGCAATGCCGGTCAAGGGAACGCTGCCAACGGCAATGCCGGACAGCGAAACTCCGCGGGAACAGGACAACTGCAGCAGCGGAATATACCAAGGCAAGAGCAAAGCGCCGGCCGAGGTATGCAACAGAAAGGTGCGCCCCAAGTGCAAAACCGATACAATGACGGTGATTCGGAGATGGTGAACGCGGGGTACCCGAGACCGGACTATCATGTGATAGGGTCAAGATTGGGAAGCAGAGATTTAATGCCGGATGACGCCAGGTTGAAGCTGGATCGCCTGCATAGGTCGGAACAGATCGAATGTCAAGGTCCCCCGGGTCCGACGTGCTTTGGACCCCGGATCATGAAAGAGCCACCGGTACCCAACTTCCAGCTGCCCAGAGGCACGGAGACGTATGACGGTAGTACCAAGCCGGAGGATTGGCTGATAAACTATGCTACGGCTGTGAAAATTGCCACTGGCAACTTGAGATGGGCTGTACGATACGTACCTCAGATGTTGGAAGGTCCGGCCAGAGTATGGCTGAATAATTTATCACCCGGAAGCATCAACTGCTGGATAGATTTTGAAGAAATGTTTATCAGCAACTCCTCAAGTACATATCAGAGGCCGAATAGATCGCAGACCCTAGCAATATGCAAGCAAAGACCTAACAAGACGGACCGTGAATTCTTGACCCGGTGGTGTACCATGAGAAACTCGTGTGAGGGTGTCATAGAGTCACAGGCCATAGCATGGTTTGCACAAGAGTGTAGATATGGCAGCGAGTTGTGGATGAAGTTGCAAAGGAAAATGCCAATTACGTTGGCAGAGATGATCCAGATTGCAGATTCGTATGCTTTGGGTGATCCGACTCAACCTAGGATCGCGTCAAACGAGTCGAACGAGGAATACTATCAGAGGGATGGATCCGGGTCGTCTCGAAGGAACGATTACAGAGGAAAAAGAAGAGATGATAAACCGGATCATTGCTACGGTTCGCAACAAGTTGCAGCTATGAATTAAGATCAACCCGGGGCAGGGAGCAACCAACGCCAGAGAACGGGAGGGCAATGGACTCCAAGAAACGACGGTAAGAAAACATGGAATCCGGAGCAAAAGAAACAGTGGCAAGAAAAGAAAGACCGTCCGAGGTATACCTATGAGTCGATGTTGGACCAGCCGTGTAAATTTCACACGCCAAATCCAAATAGCCCGGCAGGTCACATAACGAGGCAGTGTGAGTGGATGCGTAAGATAGAACAAGGTGGTACGGGGAATGCTCAGGCACCCCGGAATGATCAACCTCGACAGGAGTTACCTCAGCAGCAATTGCTCTCTGGGGCAAACACGCAACAGCTAATGTTGCCTCCCCCTCCGCCGAGGTATGACAACAATGAGAGAAGGGATGCAGTGCATCAGGTGGAAAATCAGTAACAGCACCAGAGCTATTGTGTGTTCCAACTGAGGAAACAGATAGGAAAATCTTGCAGCACCGACATATGGAGGTCAATGCGGTGATGCCAGCAGTGACGAGGTACATGCCTTGGTCGGACCAGGAAATCACCTGGAACATCAAAGATCATCCTAAACTTATGCCGAGTCCAGGTTCGTATGCGCTAGTGCTAGATCCGACATTCATTGGACCGAATATCAATGTGAGGTTCTCCAAGGTATTGATTGATAATGGCAGTAGCATTAACATAATGTATGCGGATACGATGCACAAGTTGGGCATCTTGGAGAACATGCTCCAGGCTACGAGAACAACTTTCCATGGCATTGTACCAGGCATTTCTTGTGAGCCCATAGGCAAAGTCCGGGTCGACGTGCTATTCGGCACAAGGGATAACTGCCGAACTGAGAATCTGGAGTTTGAGGTGGTGAACTTGGAAAGTGCATATCACGCGTTACTCGGAAGACCAGCATTGAACAAGTTCATGGCAAGCTGCCACATCAGTTATCTGAAGAGGAAGTTGCCCAGGCCAAACGGAGTGATTACCATTGCTGGAGACTTCAGACGTTCCATTGAGTGTGCCTCAGCCGGGTCTAACCTGGCCAAGTCACTCGTGATTGCGCAAGAGAAAAGAAAAATCCAAGAGGTGGCGGCTTTAGCTCAGTCCACACAGCAGTATATGCCGGCGTTGAGTAACCCGCATGGCAGCGTTTCATTTCAAGCCACAAAGGACACCAAAAGGGTTCCAGTTGATGACATGTTCCCGGAGCGCACCGTAACAATTGGTGCCGGGTTAACTGACAAATAGGAAAGCGAGCTCGTCAACTTCCTCCGTGAGAATCGAGACATTTTTGCTTGGTCCACACAGGATTTGCAAGGTGTTCCGAGGGAGTTGGCCGAGCACTCTTTGAACGTAAGACCCGGAGCAAGGCCGGTGAAGCAACCTCTCCGCCGCTTCGCCGAGGATAGGAGAAAAGTCATTGGAGACGAGATAGCTCGGTTACTAGCAGCAGGATTTATCATGGAGGTGCTGTATCCGGATTGGCTCTCTAATCCGGTGCTGGTAGAAAAGAAGAAGGACGATCCGAACGTGGCAGTGGTTTGCCGTATGTGTATCGATTACATGAACCTGAACAAGGTGTGTCCAAAAGATCCATTTCCACTGCCGAGGATAGATCAGGTCATAGACTCGACCGCGGGATGTGAACTGTTGTCATTCATTGATGCATATTCTGGCTTCCACCAGATACCTCTGAACCCGGATGATCAAATAAAGACTGCGTTTATTACCCTGTATGGGGCTTACTGCTATCGCACTATGCCTTTCGGTTTACGTAATGCAGGTGCAACATACAAAAAGATGTATGCAAAAATGTTTGCACGACCAAATAGGTCAAAACATACAAGTATTTGTGGATGATGTGGTTATCAAGACCAAGTAAAGCAAAACGCTCCTTGACGACATAAGGCAAACATTCGTGAACTTGAGAAGGTTCCGGATGAAGCTTAACCCGGAAAAATATACCTTCGGTGTCCCGGCTGGAAAATTACTCGGATTTCTCGTCTCCAGCCGAGGTATCGAAGTTAATCCAACTAAGATCCGAGCCATCGAACGAATGGAGCTACCGAAGTGTCTTAACGATGTCCAGAAGTTCACTAGGTGCCTGGCATCGTTGAGTCGGTTTGTATGTCGGTTGGGAGAAAAGGCACTGCCTCTCTACCAACTCATGAAAAAGTCGGATAAGTTCGTTTGGACGCCACAGAACGATGAAGCCTTTGCCCACTTAAAAAGATGTTGGCCACTGCACCAGTGTTAGCCTCTCCACTATCAAAGGAGCCAATGTTGCTCTACATAGCCACAACCAACTGAGTTGTAAGTGCAGTGATTGTAGTAGAGCGCAATGAAGAGGGTAAGTCGGTGCAGAGGCCAGTATATTACTTGAGCGGTATTATGCGCCTCAAAACAGAACTACCCGCACTTTCAAAAGGTGGCATATGGTGTCTATATGGAGGCAAAGAAGTTAAAGCATTACTTTGAGGAGCACCCCATCAAAGTGATATGTGAAGCTCCCATATCCGAGATAATGGGTAACAAGGATGCGAGTGGCAGAACTGCAAAATGGGCAATTGAGCTAGCCCCTTATGCACCCCAATATGACAGAAGAGAAGCGATCAAATCTCAGGCTGTGGCGGACTTTTTTGTAGATTGGGCCGAGGTACAATACGAACCGCTGCCACCAGATCCGAACTACTGGAGGATGCACTTTGACGGGTCAAAAACCAAAACCGGATTAGGCGCCGGGGTTGTGCTTACCTCACCAAAGAAGGACCAGCTAAGATACGTATTGCAGATCCATTTCACGGCATCAAACAATGTCGCTGAGTACGAGGCTCTTGTGCATGGGCTCAAAGTGGCAAAAGAGATTGGCACACGTCGGACAATATGCTTTGGCGACTCGGATTTGGTGGTGCAACAAGTGTCCGGAGTGTGGGACGCCCTGGATCCAAACATGGCACTGTACAAGTTTCATGTGCAGAAGATATCTGGTTACTTTGAGGGGTGTGAATTTCACCATGTACCCAGAGTGCAAAATGAGGCTGCCGACATGCTGTCGAAGCTCGGATCGACCCGACAGGCAATTCCACCGGGTGTAGCATTGGAACACCTCAGAAAACCATCTATCAGGCCGTCCCTAGGAACCGACTCGATCTATGTCCCGGAAGATACGGAATCCAGAGCTGAGCCCATGGACATTGACACGGGAGGTAGTACACGAGACCCGGGGACTGCATCAGCAAACCCGGGGACTGCCTCAGTAGACCCGGGGACTACCTTGCTAGACCCGGGGACTGCTCAGCGTGATTCGGCTGAAGTTATGCCGGTAGATCAGATGGAAATTGATGAGGATATGTTCCCTGCACGAGCGATACCAGCTTGGGCACTGCCTATATTCCAATTCCTGAAAGATGGAATGTTACCCATTGAGGAGGTGTTAGCCGGACAAACTCAGAGGAGAGCAAAAGCATACACAATTATCAATTCCGAGCTGTACAAACGGAGTGTAACCAACGTCCTCCAGCGATGCGTTGACCCGGAAGAAGGGCTTGACATCCTCCGAGATATACACCAAGGAGAATGCGGGCATCATGCCTCATCCCGAGCCTTAGTGGCAAAAGCATTCCGGCATGGGTTCTACTGGCCAAGTGCCTTAGAACAAGCGGAAGATCTAGTGAGAAAATGCAATGGTTGTCAAAGGTATGCCACTAAGACACATATGCCAATGTCAGAACTCAACACCATACCAATTACGTGGCCATTTGCCGTATGGTGCTTGGATATGGTTGGCCCGTTCAAACTGGCGAAGGGAAACATGACACACATTCTGGTCATGGTGGATAAGTTTACAAAATGGATTGAAGTGAAGCCTATAAGAAAATGTGATGGAGCTACGGCCGTAACATTTCTCCAAGACATTATCTTGAGATACGGTTACCCTCACAGTATCATAACTGATAATGGCACAAATTTTGCTGAAGGAGCGTTTGCACGATTCTGCCGAGATAAGAAGATCCGGCTGGATGTAGCCTCGGTAGCCTACCCCGCATCGAACAGACAAGTGGAAAGATCCAACGGATTAGTATTATTCGGGATAAAACCCCAGCTCATTGAGCCGCTGCAAAGATCAGGGGGGTGCTGGATAGAAGAACTACCAGCGGTGCTGTGGAGTTTAAGAACAACTCCGAATCGATCAACAGGCTATACGCCGTTTTTTCGTATATGGGGCGAAGCTGTATTACCAGCCGACATAGAGCATGATTCGCCTAGGGTCACCCAATACGAAGCGAAGTGCAAGAAGCGGCAAAATGATGTTGATCTGCTGGAAGAAGCGAGAAGCGGCATTGTCCAGATCCGCCATATATCAACAAAATCTCGACGCTATCATAGCGGAAAGTGTGCCCCAGTCTTTCGGAAGGCGATCTGGTGCTCGGTTGGTACAACGTACTCTTGGCATGCATAAATTATCCCCCCATGGGAAGGGCCATTCATTGTGAGCAAAGCATTGCACAATGATTCTTACTATCTTATAGATGCAAAGCCACAGGAGAAGAACAAGGCGGACAGGTCCGGAGAGGAATCTAAGCGACCGTGGAATGTAGCACTACTTCGTCCCTTCTACACTTAGCTAAGAAGTGTATGTATCCGAGTCGTCTCATATGTCGGTATGTATGTCGGCAATGAGCTTATCAATGAAATAGCAACGCCTCGAGTAGTAACTCGGGGACTGCCTTAATAATTATTGTTGTTGTTTCTCGTACGTTAGCTGGAATAAGTTGTTCTACTTAACCCGGATTAGTAATGTGTGAGCACCAAAAACCCAACTCTTCGACTTGCTGCTGCCCAACAAGAATTGGCTTCATGGCAAGCAAGAGAACAAGTTTGGAATTGCGTAGCACATGAAAAACGACTAAGGAAACGAATTTATTCGAGCTAACGTTTGTTTTTGGTCTAACCGTGTATTTACTTTCAAATTATTATGCTGAATTATTTTGAGCTAAGCCTAAAAGTTTCTAAGTATTGTTAAAACAATTTTTGAAGCTCGGATTCGTAAGTCGTAAAACCGAATCAAGGTAGAGACGGACCGAGCCAGAGGATTGGACGAACAAGAAAATGAAACTCGGGGACTATGCCCAAGTTAATCCGGCATAGAAATGTAGTAGCAAAATATCACATATACAACATACAGTTGCACCCAGCATACCGGGGATCTGATAAATTTTCAAGTTTTTTGGCCTAAGGAGCAGCAGGAGGAGCAAGTTCGGCATCGTCGTCGCTGTCTTCAATATCTGAGGCATCACCTTCTCCGTCCTCATCCGACACATCTTCAATGTTCTCAACGTGCTCATCCCCAGCAGATTCCAGGAAGCTCGGTCCTTAACCCAGTCATGGATAGGAGAATATTCGACGAGGCTATAGGCGCAAGCCTGGCGCCGAGCTACCCACTCCGGGTCATCTGTCCATCTAGATCCGGTGCGCCGGCGTGTAAGGAGGCTGAGGTCGATCATCTCGTACCATGTGAGAATATGGTGAAGGATAGTATCAGCCGCGGCACGCCCAGTGGACTCCCTCCAGAGGTCAAGCTAGGTCTCGATATCCAACAGCTTTTCAGCAAGAAGTGTGATCCTCTTCGGAGCGCTCTCACTGGGCCAGAACATGTTGAAAATCTGGACAGAAACGTCGAGGAGATCTTTGCCGTAGTTCTTGATGATTTCCACGCGAGATGATAGGCTGACCAATAGGTCCTCCATGTCTAAGGGAATGTTCTCACCGTTAAGAGCGACGGGAGTACCCCTCTCGCGGCGGAAATTGGCAACAGCAGCGCTCGCAATAGGAGTACCCTCTGGAAAGTGGCCTGGAAACAAGGCAAAGGAAGAGGCTGAAGCAAAGACATATGAACTAACCCGGAGAATTATGTCGGATAAGGGAAATGAATTTACGTGAAATATGGCTGTGAATCCGGGTCAACTCCTTGATGCAGCCGTCGTGTCTCTTGCGAAGTTGCTCAAGCTCAGCGTTTGTCGACCCAAGCTGGGCGTCGGATTCTTTAAGTAGGTCCTGGTCCTTGGAGATCTGGAGAGTAAGGCGCTCACGCTCTTCTGTGAAGTTCTGGCCAACCTTTTGGAGCTTGGTTTGGTGCTGGGCCTTCATCTTCTCCATCTCAGCCTTGAGCTTAGCAATCTTGTTGTCCTTAGTCCGGAGGAGAGCAAGCTCGTCATCTTTCTTCTTCAGCTCGGCTTGATGCTGCCCTGCTTGTTCGAGAAAATGCAGCATCATATCAGGCACGGGCACACTATCCTCAAGCGATGCTGAAATAGTATGTTGACCCGGCAGAGCCGAGGAATGAATGTTTGCTGAGCCAAGGAGAAGAGGAAATGGAAAACACTACGAGGTCGGACAAAAAAGAAGACATACCCGTGATTTCCTCCAAGTTCTTCCGCATGATCTTGTTCTCAGCCTCCACCCCAGCTGCAGAAACCGAATGAGGAGGTTAGTTCGGTAGAAGAAGGTGAAGAAAAACGGAGAAATGCCAAGGGAGAAACATACCCCTCTTTTCATGTTCTGCAATAAGTGCAACGTGCTTTGCACGTAGCATCTTGTGGGTATCCAGCAGACGTTGGAATTCAGCACTCCGATGATTGGTAGTTACCTGAAAAAAGTACAGAAGCATAAAATTAGCTTGGTGCATATTCGAAGTGTACAAGATCTGGGCCAAGTGGAACTTAACCCGGCTCTAGATATGTGCATATTCGAAGTGTACAAGATCCGGGCCAAGTGGAACTTAACCCGGCTCTAGGTGTGTGCATATTCGAAGTGTACAAGATCCGGGCCAAGTGGAACTTAACCCGGCTCTAGGTGTGTGCATATTCGAAGTGTACAAGATCCGGGCCAAGTGGAACTTAAACCGGCTCTAGGTGTGTGCATATTCGAAGTGTAGAAGATACGGGCCAAATGGAACTTAACCCGGCTCTAGGTGTGTGCATATTCGAAGTGTACAAGATCCGGGCCAAGTGGAACTTAACCCGGCTCTAGGTGTGTGCATATTTGAAGTGTACAAGATCCGGGACAAGTGGAACTTAACCCGGCTCTAGGTGTGTGCATATTCGAAGTTCACATAGAGCTACGTTAGTTTTCTAATGAGCATCCGGCCGAGTAACAAGCTACTCCACCGGAGGCTCGGGGACTAATGGTTATTATCTACAGCGTGTAAAGGAGAAACGACATACCTCCATCATTCGCCCCGCGAGGTTGATTGCCTTAGCGGCGGTATTCATTTGGGCGGAAAATTCTGCGGGGCCGAACTTTTCCGGGAGATCGTCGTTGTGGACGAACTCCGCCTTATTCCAGTTCATGACGAACTCAATAAGACTCGGAGGGTACCGCTCACCGGTGGGCATATGGGGTGCCACCAAGCCCTTCGCGTGCGCTTCTTTCCTCTCAACCAAGGAAAGAGCTGGGCTGGTATGCAGAACCATCTGTTGTGCATTAGTTGGCTCGGAAGGAATATCCTTCGCTGCTGGAGCTTTCTTGGGAAGCATCGACGCTAGGGTTCGCTGCCCAGCCTCGACAGATGCAGACTTGGTGGCATCCGGAGCCTTTTTTCCCTTAGCTTGCTGGGAAGAAGTAACTACAGTGGATTTCCCCTTAGAAGCTGATGGAGTAGTTCCTCGCCGAGGTTGAGATGACTCGGACGAGGCGGAAGAACTTGGCACTGGAGCTCTTGTAGCTGGACTTGGAGCTGTTGTTGGTTTTCTTGGTGCCGGAACAGTCTTTGGTGCTGGCTCGATCATTTGGTCTGGGCTGCTGCTAGTGCTGGTGTTGGGATAGACTCGGTAGCTGCTGGTTGCGGCGATGCCGAAGTGGTGGACGCCGTCGCCTCGGCTGGACCGACCCCTCCCGCTCCAAGGTCGCTTTCCTCTCGACGAGATAGTGCGGAACCCGGAGCAGCCGCAGAACCCTCCGGAATAGGGCTCAGCGGATGTGACTCATCGTCACGAGGAGGAGAAGGGCCGGATCGAAGGGGTGAAGAGATGCTTGATCCACTCTGAGGGACCTCCACCGGAGCCCTGAAGAAGAGAATAATGTCAGAAGAGAAATTACCACGATGCAAGGAGAAGTGAGTTACGCAACGAAAAATGACTTACCCATCCGAGGTTTCGGCCTCCTTAGGTTTCCGGGCCCTTCGTGCCGGGGCTTTGCCTGCCGGCTTGGAGGCAGTCTTGTCTCCGTCCTTCTTTCGCCTTTTTGTGGGCTGAGAAGGTTCAGAAGAAGAACTTGATGCGGCTCCGCGCTTCTTCTTCGACGCTACTGGAACCGGCTCGCCCGTAGCAAGTGGAGGATCCTCGTGGATATGCCCACCAGGGTTAGCTGATGCCGGAAAGGCAAAAGAAAGAGGGACAACCTCAACAGGTTCAATCACATCGACATCCGAGTCATCCTCATCATTGGGCCAGTCTCTAAGAGAAGAGAATTTACCGCTGGGTCGTTTTGTAGCGTCGGTCATAGGGAGAAACATCTCCTGGTCCGGCTCCTCCTCATCCGGGATTTCTTGGTCCGGCGCCCACTTGAGGGTCGGATCTGTGCCGTCCTCAAGGGTTTGCTGGAGGAATAGTTGAGAAATAGAATGAAGAACAGTGTCAAAAATACAACAAAAACCGACACATATTTGATCCGAAATAGGTTTCCCCCGCGAAGCTTACCGCGGGAGGGAGCCTGTCACGACAGAAGTGCTCAATTCCCCACGTCCATTCGGCGGAGAAATTCTTGTGGGTGGTGAAGAGAGCCTTAACCCGGCGAAAAATCTCCGTGTTGCTCAACTCGAAGGAAGAGGTTCGGTTGGGGTCGTGGATGAAACTCATGTGGCACACCTTGTGGGTGCGCTTCTGGAGGGGAGAGATTCGGTTGCGCACGAACGTGATCATAGCATCCTCGTTGCGCAATCCGAGTTTCTTCAGCTCCGCAAACCTCTTGTTAACTTGGTTGGCCAGAGCTATAGGCTTCTTGGAAACCTCCTCCCAGAATTCCGGGTCAGGTTGACCCGGAGCGTAGGGCAGCAACCGAATCAAATCTTCAGTGCCCGCATTGCGGACATAGAAGAAGGTCCAGGCCCATCCTTTGCAGGAGTCAAGCCCGATGACCCGGGGGAAAACGGAAAGTCTCCGGGGTGAGATGGAGGCAGCTCCGAATTGGGTGAGCTGCTTATCCTCTGACTCTACTTGGATGGTGGGGATGACGTTGCGACGAAGGCCGAAAAACCGGATCCATAGCTCCTTCGTGGGCCATAGTCTGGTGTAGCCTTCGATCGTAGAGGCAAAAGCAAATAGAGAGGTGATAGCGTTGGCTGGGAGATGGTGCGGCTGCAAGTGGTAGGTGCTAAGCCAATCCCGGAAGAAATCGCTCACCGGCAGACCGAATCCCCGTTGGAAGTGGGACAGGAACACGACGAACTCACCCGGATTGGGTGAGGGGGCCAGTTCGGCGAAGGGGAGACGAGCGACAACGCCGGTAGGAATGCGTCTGGTCCGGTAGAGCCAGTCAAGGTCATCTTGACAGACCCATGATCCGGCCCACGCGCCACGGTCCGCCGCGGCGACGTCCTCCTCCATTTCTTGCTCGGCAACGGCGAGCTCCTCCTCCGTCATCTCGTGCTTGCTACCCTCGCTGGCGCTAGCGGCGGCGAGAATCTGAGGCCTAGATTGGCGAGGACCCGTGGTGAAGAAGTTGCTTGGCGATGGCTGCGATCACGAGCCGCAGGGAAAGTCTGGCGGCTGCTTAAGCACTTGGCTGCTTTGCATGTAAGGAAGACAAAGGAGAAGAGCAATGGGCAGAGGGGCGCAGAAGTGGGAAAAATGCTAAGGGGTGCGCCCCTCCGCTACTTAACCACCCCCTGAGAGGGTGAGTGGGATCGCGCTGTGCCAACAAGTCACATGGCGTGGCCGTGTATTACCTGCACTAGCCAATCGGAGAAGAGCCACACGGAGGGCCACAGAGCGAGGGCAATCCCGTGACGTGACGCACAAATGCGGTAAACGAGGAAGCAGGCGTGACATGACCCACGCATAGTGATAACTGACAATTACTGCGGCGGTTACTGTGCAAGCCCTTAAAATAAGACAACGTAATGATTAGCCTCCACGTGGGTTGGCGTATGAAAGAACGAAACGAGGCCCGGATCAAACCATGGTAACCATGGGATCCGAGCCAAAGTGGTAACCCGGCCGGCAAGTGAAAACTTGGAACATGCGAAGGGAACATAAATCCATATAATCCGAGATAAAGAGCTGACTCGGAAATAACGTCCAAGGCTCGAACATAAATGAACCTGATGTGACCTTAGCGGCAAAGGCATCTAAGACCGCACCAGCTTCGGGGACTAATGATGGGGGGATAACCCCGGGTAGGGTCACTCCGGGGTATAGAGGCCGAGTCAGCCGAGGTTCGGCAAGGCCAAAGCGGATGCTGGCCGAGTCAACTTCAGGCAGGCCGGATCACGGGGTAACCCGGACCAGGAGGGGGTCGCCTAACATTGTCTCAGCCGACTTAAGAAGTAAGTCGGAAGTGCTTGTCTAACTTATATGCAGGAACAGGTATAGCCGGATCTACTATGATCCGGGTCCCGTTTAGCTTCTGGGAGAAGGAAGGAATCTCTCTGGTCAAAAAGAAGGTCCGGTACGCACTGCATGAGCGAAGCAAGCAAGGGTAGGACCACCGGGTCATGGCCGACAAGGGTGAAGACGCCTATGTCGGCTGACGCAGGCGCCACAGAGGCTTACGTAGCTAAAGCATGTATGACGCGGGGGAAAAGCACCCCGATCGGGTTACCACTTTGAGAGGAGGCATATTCTTAGGAATATGCCTCCAGGTATGCCCTAGGCAGAGACCGAGCCCCCTCTATATAAGGGGGGCTAGGGTTTCAGTAGAGGGGGTGGGGTTTCTATGCCATAGTGTTTTGGTTAAGGTTCTAGGGGTGAACTGTGGGTGAGAGTAAGAGAGCCCCTTCTTCCTCCTCTCGCCAATACAGCTCAAGGAGCACTTGTAATCTTGAAGGAAGAGCAATACAAACTTCTGTGTGGAGAATCACTCCACTATCCCTCCCTGGATTCCCCTAGCGTGTATTAGTCCCCACCTTTAGCCTATCCATGGCATCTGTCATGACACCACCACGATAGAGAGTCACGTGTCTAGAGTGATCGAGCGGCCTTGGCGGTGGTGCCGCCCTCGGGCGGCGGGCGCCATGGTTGGGAGCACCGCCATCAACCGTCTCTGGCCTGATCTGGCCGCCTCAGGCCTAGATGTGCTCGGGCGGGCTTAGATGGGCTTTGGCAGGCCAGGTGCTGCCTCCACGGGGATCTCTGAAGACGGTGGAGATGAATAGCTAGAGTTCACGATGTAGCGTTGCAGCCTGCCCATTGCAGCAACAGTGACTAGGGCTTTACGGGCCCATCTAGGCCTAGCCATGTCCTCCTGGGCCTAGTGTGCCACGGCTGCCTTGTCCTGTTGATGACTGCCTCTCGGCATTGGAGGTGGGTTCCTCCCGCGGCTGCGGGACTACTATCCCTCATTCCGGCGATGTTATGTGCCTCTTTCATTTAGGCCACATGTCAGTGTCCATGAAGAGGCGGTGATGGTGATTTCAAGGTCGTGGTGGCGCATGCTTGTTGGTGGCAAAGATAGGTGGTGGTGTTCCTTTGCGCCAATTTTTGTGTGGGTGGAGGTTGGGAGAAATGCATGTCGGTTTATACGACTTTGATGCGGTGCTGCCTCTGGGTGCCACCATTCCTTCATGGAGGGCATCGGGGGAATCCTCTGTCTCCACTTTACTCGGAGTACTGGGGGAAACCCTAGGACCATGGTCCCGACATCAATACCATGTCAATGGTGCTTCTCTCGGGAAGGGGCTACTAGGTACTCGGCTCTTCAGTGTGCTTGGAGCATGGTGGACCAAAGTCAGAGGACGTAGCGATTGAGGGTCATCATCGCCTAGTCGATTCTCCTTTGTCTTCTTTTCTTTTATTTTCTTTTTACGCATGTTTGTGCTGCTGCCTCCTCATTTCCTTTGGTTTGAACCCATGTATCTCCTGATGGTACCTTCCAGATTTGGGGCCGAACCGGCCCCTCATACCTGCCCCGCCACCACCACCCGCCTCCATACCCGCCGTCGGGTCCATTTTCCCACCAGACCCACGACCTGACGGGTTTGCGGGACTCGATCGGGACTCGCCAGAGAGGAGGACAGGGCGCCGAGTGGTAGTGCTTGGCGGTGGTTGGCGGAGAGGCGTTAAAGAGGAGGCTGCCATGCAGGAGGCCGACGAGGATGTGAAGGACGTGTAGGAGGCGCGCTGTTGTCTTCCGGTGATGGCGCAACAAGGGAGTGCGGGCAGCGACGCAACAAGCTCTCGAGGCATCACCACATCAAGGGAGCATGGGATGCTACGACGCAACAAGGGAGGCATCTCGCTGTTGGGTTTGCAGCATAGAAAACAAAAAATCCTATGCTGGGAACTACTAAGCACCAAAATCTATCTACCTAGATACAAGAAACGAGTGGATATACATCCATAGAGAACATACCCTTAAAGACCGACAAAGTGTAATGAGATTGGACTCGTGGATGATGTAGTCGATCGCTTGCCGATCTCAAGATCGAGAGAAAGTCCTGGCATCGCAAATCAGTAGCACATCCATGCTCCCACACACGCCGGGTCCACCGAACAACCTCCACCTCCTCGCTCTAGCGATGCAGCAGAAGCCGTGATACGTTGCTAACGTATCTATAATTTTTGATGTTCCATGCTTGTTTTATGTCTACTTTCTTATGTTTTGTCCACACTTTGGAGTATTTTTATACACTTTCTTGGACTAACCTATTAACAAGATGCCATAGTGTCAGCTGCCTGTTTTCTGCTGTTTTTGGTTCCAGGAAAGTCAGAAAATGAATATTCTCAGAATTGGACGGGACAAAAGCCAAAGTCAATATTTCACCGAGGGGGACACGGAGCCAGAATATGAGACGGAGAGGGGCCAGGGGGCAGCCACACCACCTGGCCGCGCAGCCAGGCCTGGCCCATGCCAGGGGGTGTTGCGGCCGCCTAGGGAACCCCCTTGGCCTCCCCTTTCGCCTATATATCACCTCCGATACAGAAACCCTAAGTACCCAATCAAAATTCCACGAAAGAGTCTGTAGCCGCCGTCATCTCCATCCCTAGATCGGGAGGGATCTGAAGCTCTTCCCAGCACCCTACCGAAGGGGAGAATTCACCCTGGAGGTCTTCTTCATCACCATGACTGCCTCCGGTGTGATGCGTGAGTAGTTCATCCCTGGACTTCGGGTCCATGTACTAGCTAGATGGTTGGTTCTTCTCCTTTGTGCTACCATGTTTAGATCTTGTGAGCTCCGTTCATGATCAAGATCATCTATTTGTAATCCTACATGTTGTGTTTGCGGGGATCTGATGGATATTGAGATGCTATTTCAGATTGATTACCCACGGTTTATCGAACTCATGGAGGAAGTGGTCAAAGGTATCCCCTCTCAAACAACCCTGCAATCAAGATACAAGAAGTCGTTTGTGTCCCCAACACACCCAATACACTTGTCAGGTGTATAGGTGCACTAGTTCGGCGAAGAGATAGTAAAATACAAGTGGTATGGATGATTATAAATGGTAACGGTGCTAGAAACTAGCTTGATGGCATGGAAGAGACTAAAGGAAAACTGAAATAAAGATAGCAGCAAGCAAACATGTAACCGATCTCGTTGCAAACGGTGTTTCAATGCTTAGAAACAAGGCCTATTGATCATACTTTCACTCTTTATGATACTACTCTAAACTACTCTCCAGTTGGACACTCTAATCCATGGTAGGGCTATAACAGCACTCCTCAAAGTCCGCTTTCCCCATCTAGATAACCCCACACTGTCACCTTGAGCTTTAGATGGTTCCAACAAACACCACAATTTCATAGAACATCCAACTCCAAATATAACTTATAACTATTATTTGTAATCTCTAGCCTAAGTGCCACCATGGTGTACACGCTGTTACTTTCACACACATGGGGAGAGCAGAGATCTATTAAAGCACTTGAGTATCAAGGTAGATCTACTTGATTACAAAGCTCATGAACACAATATGATCATGCATAGAGAGAGAGATGAACACTGCTGACTCGTGTATTAATGAGCTCGTTGGGGAACCCCAAGAAGAAGGTATGATGAGCATAGCAGTAAGTTTTCCCTCAGTACGAAACCAAGCTTATCAATCTAGTAGGAGCAAGGAAACACCCCAAAGGTGTAGCTAGCTGAACGTTGGCAAGGCGCACTACCGGTGCCAGCAGCAACGTGGAGACCTGCACAACACAACCACAGAACTGTGTCCCCAACTTGCGATGAGGTTGTCAATCTCACCGGTTTTGCTGAAAACAAAGGAATAAACGTAACGAATGGAAGGAAGTAATAGTTTGCAGAAAGTAAACACAAAGCAGTAAATAGTTTGTATATTGTATGTAAAAGAAAGGACCGGGGTCCATAGTTCACTAGAGGTGGCTCTCCTTAATATAGATAACATGCTGGGTGAACAAATTACAGCGGGGCAATTGACAAACATCGAGAAAGCATACATGCATATACTAATCATCTTGACTCCTTTGAGACTTGATTGGGCATTACAACATTATACATAGACCGCCATCCAACTGCATAATCCACCTTCAGGTTATCATCCGAACCCCCTCCAGTATTAAGTTGCAAGCAACAGCTTATTGCTTTACAAATTGCGTGTAAAGTAAACAATACGATTGTTCTATGAACAAAGGATTGTTGTTTTCTCCCTAGTAGCAATAGCACATCTAGTACCTTAGAGATTTCTGTCACTTCCCAGTTACGAGGCATGAACCCACTATCGAGCATAAATACTAACTCTTGGAGTTGCTAGCATCTACTTGGCCAAGATAGCTACTAACAACGGAAAGCATGCAAGATCACAAATAACAAAGACATGATAGAATCAATAATCAATCTGAAATAGCATCTCAATATCCATCAGATCCCCGCAAACACAACATGCCGAATTACAAATAGATGATCTTGATCATGAACGGAGCTCACAAGATCTAGACATGAAAGCACAAAGGAGGAGAACCAGCCATCTAGCTACTACATGGACCCATAGTCCAGAGATGAACTACTCACGCATCACATTAGAGGCTTGCATGATGATGAACATGGCCTCCAGGGTGAATTCCCCTCTCTGGCAGGGTGCCGGGAAGAGCTTCAGATCCCTCTCGATCTAGGGATGGAGATGACGGCGGCTATAGACTCTTTTGTGGAATTTTGATCGGGTACTTAGGGTTTCCGTATCAGAGGCAATATATAGGCGGAAGGAGAGGCCGAGGGGGTGCTGGGGTCAGCCAGACCACCCCCAGGCGCGGGCCAAGCCTGGATGCACGGCCAGGTGGTGTGGCTGATACGTCCATTTTGCATCACTATTCTATGTCTTAATTCACTATTATTCATTGATATATTTCATATTGAGAGGTGATACTTATGTTATTTCATCTATTTTTGCATGGTTGATGACTTTTGGAGTATGGACCGCTGCAGTCAGGATTCTGATGGAAAAGGTGCTGCTTGGAGGCAAAATTCGCGAAGATCAGAAAATCCAGGAAAATATACGGAAAATCCTATTTTTCCAGAAGACTAAGGATGCCAGAAGACAGAGTGGAGATGGGCCACAGGGGGCCCACACCACCCCCTGGCGCGGGCAGCCCTAGGCCGCGCCTGGAGGTGGTGTGGCCACCCTGGCCCACTCTAGCCTCTCCCCTCTGGCGTATATCAACCTCCTGAAACCCTAAGACTCGGGGAGCAACCACAGAAAGATTTCGCCGCCTCTGCGGGGTGGAAAACACCGAGAGAGAAAGATCTCTCCGGCAGATAGATTTCTGCCGGGGGAATTCCTTCCTAGAGAGGGGAGATCGTCGCCATCAACACCACCATCAAGCTGGACTTCATCGGGATCATCATCATCATCATCATCACCACCATCATCACCATCAGCACCCTCATCACCATCTCCATATTGCTGTAACAATTGAGTTGAATCTTGCATTAGTTCATAGGGGAAACTTTTCCGATGTTGATTACTCTTTGCAGTTGATGCTATTGAGTGAACCATTGAATTATTGTTTATGTTCAGATTGTTATACATCATTATTCCATCTCTGATCATGATCCATATGATGTCTTGTGAGTAGTTCGTTTTGTTCTTGAGGACATGGGAGAAGTCTTGTTGTTAGTAGTGGAGTTGTGTTGAGAAAGATTCAATAGATTGTTATTTAAGTTGTGGTGTACTTCTTCTAGTGGTATCATGTGAACGTCGACTACATGACACTTCACCTATATGGGCCTAGGGGAATGCATTGTGTATTTCGCTACTAATCGTAGGGGTTGGGAGTGATGAAACCTGAACCCCCGTTAGGAAACCATTGCACAAGGGACGTAAGGGTCTTAGAGTTTAAAGTTGTGGTTAGGTTTCTACCTTAATTACTTTCTTGTACTTACGGATGTTTGCACGGGGTATAATCACAAGTATGTATTAGTCTTGGATGGGGCGGTACATTAGCACAGGTTCACCCACACAACACTTAGCAAGCTAAATAAGATTAATCAACTTTATGAAGCGAAAGCACTTGACAGTCTTCCCATGTGTCCTCGATAACGTTTGGTCATCTTAAGTAATACAACCGGCTTGTCCTTTACTGCATAAAGGATTGGGCCACTTGCTGCATTTATTCCTACTGTCTTTTGTATACTCGTACTTTGTTTACTTGCTTTATCGAAAACCCCTAAAAATCCGTTTGCTAAGTATTTGCAGAGAATTCCTGATACATACCATTAGCCAGCGCCTTCTGCTCCTCGTTGGGTTCGACACTCTTACTTATCGAAAATACTGTGATACACCCCCTATACTTGTGGGTCATCAAGACTATTTTCTGGCGTCGTTGCCGGGGTGTGAAGCGCTATTGGAGAGTGGAACTAGTAAAGGAAACTTCTACTATGAGTATTGTTTACTACTGTTAGTTGCTTTATTTTCGTTATGGATAATTCACTGAGTTTCTTATTTGGTAATGCTACTACCACTGCTAAGGTAGTAGATAATCCACCACCTGCTGAGAATGATGTTTTCAAAATACCTACAAGAATTATTGATCGTGTTATGGATAACTACTATGTTGGGGATGGAACTGTCCATCCCGGTGATCATTTACTCTTTATACATGAATTATGCGGGTTGTTCAAGTGTGCAGGTATTACTACAGATCAAGTTAAGAAGAAGTTATTCTCATTATCGTTGAAAGGAAGAGCTGAGGAATGGTATAAGCTGCTGAAGAATGGTCAAGCTCTAGAATGGGAGGAAATAGTGCCTCTCTTTTACTCAAAGTTTTATCCTCCTAGTGAGATTCATAAAGATCGGAATCAAATATACAACTTTTGGCCTCTTGATGGAGAGAGTACAGCTCAAGCTTGGGGGAGATTGAAGTTACTAATGCTCAAATGTCCCGTTCATGAGCTCCCCAACAATATTATTATCAATAACTTTTATGCTAGGCTCCCTCTACATGATAAAGATTTATTGGATGCTTCTTATGCTAGATCATTCACTCGCATGGAAGAAGAAGCTAAATGGGATCTTCTGGACCGTATTCAAGACAATGCTGAAGCATGGGAGAATGACAAAGGTAGAAAATCAGGTATAAATTATGATTATGAATGCATTGAATCTTTTATGGAAACTAATGACTTTCAAAATATTAAAAATGCTTATGGTCTAGACTCTCAAGCTATTGCTTCTTATTTTAAGGCTTTTGCTTCCTACATTGAAGTGCCTAAAAAGAAGTGGAATAAGTATCATGAACCTTATAAAGATATTGCTAAGAGTGTTCCTACATGAAATACTAAAGTTTATACTGCTAATCATGTCTTATTCGAACCTTACATTGAGAAAATGCCTTTCCGAGTTAAGATAAAGGAACATTCTATGATAGCTAGTATGGTTAATGAAAGTATAATCAAAGCTGTTGAACCTGATAAACAAATGGTTGATGAACCTATAATAGCAAATGTGAAAGACTTTGTTACTAAATATAAAGAAGAGGGACACACTATCCTTTGTAAGGATACCTCTAGTATTGTTTCACATTGTAGTGTTTTGAGAGCTAGTATTCCTGTGTTTTCTGTTAGAATAAGTAATCATTGCTATGATGGTCCTTGTGATAGCTATATTGTTAAGTTTATGCATGATACTGAAAGCTACTATGAGAGAGGGAAAAGTTTTCTTATGTATCTCAATAATATCAAGTTTCCTCGCTTTATGCTGAAAGTTTTTATGTTGCACTTCTTTTGCCTTCTTATGCAAGTTGCCTCTGGTTTCAACAACTTGTTTTTTTACAAAATTCCCTTGCATAGGAAGTGGGTTAGACTTAAATGTGTGTGTGTTTTTGCTTCTTAGTACTCTCTTTCGCTTCAATTCATATCCCTTTTAATGGCTATAAAGAAAGAGCTTTATGGGAGACAACCCAATTTGTTTTTGCTTTTAGTTTGTTTTTGTTTCTTTGAGTCTTGGAAGTTATTACTTCGGTAATAACCGCTCCTTATCCGTTTTGTTTGGTTTTTGTGTCAAGATCAACCTCTAATGAGAGAGAAGTAATATTTGGGGAAGTTGTTGTCCTGAAACAGATTTTTTGTGCTTCACTGTAAAAATTCGTGAGATCTGTATGTCGGATTGAGCTGTAATTGTTTGTGCTTCTGCCCCAGGTTGTTATTTAACTTTCATTAGTTTTGCACTTTTTGATTTGAGCAACAGAAGATTTTCGAAAAAATTGATCTTTACCTACTGGTCTGTTTTGGCAGATTTTGCCACTCTTGCATCTGCTTCTTTATTCGATTTCCTTTTTGAATTATTTTTGGGTTTTAGGAAGGAGTTGTTTCAGTAGCTTTTGTTTTGATGGTTTTCAGTTGAAGTTGGACTCAAAAGGTTTTATCACTTCCCTTATACTAATGTTGCTAATGAGAATTGTGTGAAAGAAATTTCCAGGAAGTGGAGACAATGGTGTAATAAGGAAGAGAAGGGTTTTATGACTCAAGTAATAAGTGTATGAAGATGAAGATATTGATGTTATTCAAGTGGTGACTGCGGAAGAATCTACTAGATACCAAATTCAGAGACCTGCAGAGTCTATTTTCTAATAGGTAACAGTCCTGGTAAAAAACGTTCCGCGAAAATACTATCCAACTATATTTTTGCAGTTTTCAGTCGATAAGGAAAGCTACGAAGCGAAAAAGGGACCAAAACGGAGCCAGGGTGGCTCACACCACCCTGTGGTGCGGGCCCACCCCTGGCCGCGCCACCAGGTGGTGAGTCCACCCCGGTGTTGGGTCCGCAGCATAGAAAACAAAAAATTTCCTACGGTGTGAACTACACGCCAAGATCTATCTACTAGGTACAAAGTAAACGGGTGGACATACATCCATAGAGAACTTACCCTCGAAGACAACGAGCTTTGTTAACGAGTAGGAACTCGTGGTTGATGTAGTCGTACACTTGCCGATCTCAAGATCGTGAGGAAGTCCGAGCGCCGCAACTCAGCGCATCACTTTTCGCACACACGTTCAAGTCACGGCAACCTCCACCTCCTCGCTCCAGCGATCCAGTGAGCGACAACTCCTTCAGCATTTAAATGCCACCGGGAACATGTATCTCGCTAATCTGAGACCATGGGGGAATAATTCTAGAGGGGGAGAGAGATCCTTCACAAGGAGGTGTGAGGATGAAGGAGGGAATGGGTGGCCTTTTATAGGAGAAGGGGGTTGCACCTCTCTCCATGGCCGGCGCATGGGGGGTGACCCCTCACCTCCCCCATTCATGTGGTGGTAACTCCTCCACATTAAAATGCCTCTTCACATTCCCTTTTAAAGTCTCCACTTTAAATGCATTAAGTTTCTCCAAATTTAATGCTCTCTCATTTAATAAAACTCTTTTATTAAATTTATTCAGAATTTTGTTAATTACTTTAATTAACAAACATTCACATATAGCCCCTTGCAATATTTCAATATCACATGCAGAACCACCTTCTGCAATTTCACCCGAAACAATTTCCGGTTTCTATTGAAACAATTCCTGCGCTTTGCAATTCTTTCGTCTAAAACATATGTGCTCCAAAATGGTGTCCGGTAACTCTTAAGTGTGCCACCCTACGGTTCACAAATAATGCAGACATGATCGAGACCCTTCTCCGATCAATAATCAGCAGCGGGACCTGGAGATCCGTACTGACTCCTACACATTCAACGATGACTCCTGTGATCGTGAGAACCTTTAACGCTTGTAGCTAAATCCCTTTGTCTCGATATATTACATGTCCGAGATTGATCATCGGTATCTCCATACCTAGTTTGATCTCGTTCGACATGCACTCTTTTCGTTCCGTGATATAACATTCTAGTGATCACATCACTTGCTTGCAAGCTATCCTAATGTGATATCACCGAGAGGGCCCAGAGTATATCTATCCGTCATCTGGATTGACAAATTCCACTCTTGATCCATGAGCCTCAACATAACACCTTCGTATCGAACCCATCTTTATAGTCACCCTGTTACGGTGTGACGTTTGATGTTATCAAGATACTCTTCCGGTGTTAGCAATTAACATGATCTCATGGTCTAAGGATAAAGATTACTTCGTATGATGTTATAGCAATATAAACACAATGACTTGATCGTAATGCTATACTTCGGATGAATGTTCATCACATCATTCCACCAATGGTGTGACCTTGTTATTAACAACATCCAATGTCCATGATCAGGAAACCTTGATCATCATGTTAATCAACAAGCTAGTCTATAAGAGAGGCATGACTAGGAACCCTTTTTGTTTATTAAACACACATGTATTGATGTTTCCTATCAATACAATTATAGCATGCAAAATAAACATCTATCATATACAAGGAATACATAATAACAACTTTATTATTGCCTCTCAGGGCATATTTCCTTCAGTCTCCCACTTGCACTAGAGACAATAATCTAGTTCACATAGTGATAAATCTAACACCCATGGAGTTCTGGTGTTGATCATGTTTTTCCCTAGGGAGTACTTTAGTCAACGGATCTGCTACATTCAGGTCCGTGTGCACTTTACAAATCTTTATATCTCCATCCTTGACATGCTCGCGGATGGAGTGAAACCGGCGCTTAATATGCTTGGAATTCTTGTGAGACCTTGGTTCCTTTGCGTTGGCTATGGCTCCATTGTTGTCACAATAGATCACCATCGGGTCCAACGCACTGGGAACCACACCCAGTTCTGTTATGAACTCCTTCATCCAAACCGCTTCCTGCGCTGCTTCTGAAGCAGCAACATATTCTGCCTCCGTTGTTGATCTAGCCACCACAGGTTGTTTGGAGCTCCTCCAACTAACTGCTGCTCCGTTCAAGAGAAATACGTATCCGGATTGAGACTTAGAGTCATCCGGATCAGTGTCAAAGCTAGCATCGACATAACACTTAGCGACTAGCTCTTCTTCACCTCCGTATACAAGAAACATATCCTTAGTTCTTCTCAAGTACTTAAGGATATTCTTGACTATTATCCAGTGTTTCGAACCTAGATCAGATTGGTACCTACTAGTCAAACTAATAGCATGTGCCACATCCGGTCTTGTACATAGCATGGCATACATTATAGAGCCTATGGCTGAGGCATAGGGGATCTTATCCATTATCTCTCTTTCTTCCGCCTTAGCCGGAATTTGAGTCTTACTCAGTGTCTTGCCTTGCAACATAGGTAAGTACCCCTTCTTACTTCCGTCCATATTAAACTTTTTTAATATCTTATCAAGGTATGTACTTTGCGATAGCCCAATTAGGCGTCTTGATCTATCTCTATAGATTTTAATGCCTAATATATATGAAGCTTCACCAAGGTCCTTCATCGAAAATTTGCTGTTTAGATAACTTTTAACACTGTTTAAAAGATCTATATCATTTCCAATCAATAATATGTCATCCACATATAATATCAGAAATGCCACATTGCTCCCACTCACTTTCTTGTAAATACAAGCCTCTCCATAAGTTTGGACAAATCCAAACTCTTTGATCACCTCATCAAAGCGGAGATTCCAACTCCGGGATGCTTGCTTCAGTCCATAGATGGATCGCTGAAGTTTGCACACCTTATCAGCATCGTTAGGATCGACAAAACCCTTAGGTTATATCATATACAACTCTTCTTCAATATTACCATTGAGGAACGCAGTTTTGACATCCATCTGCCATATTTCATAATCGAAATATGCAGCAATTGCTAACATAATCCTAACCGATTTAAGCATCGCTACGGGAGAGAATGTCTCATCGTAGTCAACTCCTTGAATTTGTCGAAACCCCTTTGCGACAAGTCGAGCCTTATAGATGGTCACATTACCATCAGCATCAGTTTTCCTTTTGAAAATCCATTTATTCTCAACGGCCTTTCGGTCGTGAGGTAAGTCCACCAAGTTCCAAACTTGGTTCTCGTACATGGATTCCATCTCGGATTTCATGGCTTCTAGCCATTTGTTGGAATCCGGGCTCATCATCGCTTCTTCATACGTCACAAGGTCATCCATTTCATCAACCATGAAATTCACAACAGGATTGCCGTCTGATTCAGGCTGCTGCGTGTCTGCTTGACCTGCGAGGTTCGGTAGTGTCCTCTTTCGGAGTTTCATGATCAATATCATTAGCTCTCTCTTCATTAGGTGAAGTCAACTCCGAAACAACTTCTGGAGCTGCACTACTCGCCATTTCATGAAGAGAAGGTTCAATAACCTCTTCGAGTTCTACCTTCCGACTACTCACACCTTTCGCGAGAAACTCCTTCTCAAGAAAGGATCCATTCTTGGCAACAAAAACCTTGCCCTCGGATCTATGATAGAAGGTATACCCAATCGTTTCCTTAGGGTATCCTATGAAGACGCATTTTTCCGCTTTGGGTTCGAGTTTATCCGGTTGAAGTTTCTTCACATAAACATCGCATCCCCAAACCTTAAGAAATGACAGCTTAGGTTTGTTTCCAAACCATAATTCATACGGTGTCGTTTCAACGGATTTAGATGGTGCCCGATTTAAAGTGAATGCAACTGTTTCCAGTGCATAACCCCAAAATGACAGTGGCAAGTCAGTCAGAGACATCATAGATCGAACCATATCCAATAAAGTACGATTACGACGTTCTGACACACCATTACGTTGTGGTGTTCCGGCAGGCGTGAGTTGTGAAACTATTCCACAGTCTTTCATATGTGTGCTAAACTCGTAACTAAGATACTCTCCTCCACGGTCGGACCGCAGAAATTTGATCTTTCTGTTACGATGATTTTCCACTTCATCCTGAAATTCTTTGAACTTTTCAAAAGTTTTAGACTTGTGTTTCATCAAATAGATTTACCCATATCTACTCAAATCATCCGTGAAAGTAACAAAATAATGATATCCACCTCGCGCCGACACACTCATTGGTCCACACACATCAGTATGTATGATTTCCAATAGATCTGTCGCCCGTTCCATTGAACCGGAAAACGGCGTTCTAGTTATCTTGCCCATAAGGCATGGCTCACATGTATCAAATGATTCAAAATCAAGTGATTCCAAAAGTCCATCAGAATGGAGTTTCTTCATGCATTTAACACCAATATGACCTAGACGGTAGTGCCACATATATGTAGATATATCATTATCAAGTTTAATCCTTTTAGCATCAACATTATGAATATGCGTAATACTACTATCGAGATCCAACAGAAATAAACCATTCAACATAGGTGCATGACCATAAAAGATATTATTCATATAATTCGAACAACCATTGTTTTCAGACTTAAATGAATAACCACTTTGCATCAAACACGATCCAGATACAATGTTCATGCTCAGTGCAGGCACAAAATAACAATTATTTAGGTTTATAACTAATCCCGATGGCATATGGAGATGCAGCGTTCCGACGGCGATCACATCAACTCTTGATCCATTGCCGACTCGTATCGAGACCTCATCCCTTGCTAGTTGTCACTTGTTCCGCAGCCCCTGAACCGAGTTACATATATTAGCAACCGATCCCGTATCAAATACCCAGGTGCTACTGCGAGTACTAGTCAAGTACACATCAATAACATGTATATCACATATACCTTTGTTTGCCTTGCCGGACTTCTTGTCTGCCAAATACTTGGGCGATTCGCTTCAATGGCGATCCCGGCAATAGTAGCACTCGGTGTCAGACTTAGGCCAGCTCGGGGTTTCTTTTCAGGCGTGGTAACAGACTTGCCACCCTTATTTCCCTTGTGCTTGCCTTTCTTGTCCTTCTTGAAACCGGTGGTCCTATTGATCATCAACACTTGATGTTCTTTCCTAATCTCCACTTCTGCAGTCTTAAGCATTGACAGAAGCTCAGGAAGAGACTTCTTCATGCCCTGCATATTATAGTTCATCACGAAGCTCTTGTAGCTAGGTGGCAGAGATTGGAGAACACGATGTATGCCTAAGTCAATGGGAATCGTTATTCCCAAGGACACAAGCTTACCGGCGTACCCAGAAATTTTGAGTACGTGCTCACTAACGGAGCTGTTTTCCTCCATCATGCAGCTAAAGAACTTTTCTGTAGCATTATAACTCTCTACGGCAGCATGGGTATCGAAAATCATTTTCAATTCTCCCATGGTATCAAAGGCATTGCCATTTTCGAAACGCTTTCGAAGTTCTGGCTCTAGCCCATACAGTATGCCGCAATGAACTAAGTTGTGGTCCTCCTGATGAGTTATATAGACGTTCTTTTCCTCGTCAGGGGCATCAGGAGCTGGTGTAGGGGTTCGTAGCATGGAAAACAAAAATTTTCTATCGCATACAAACAAACAAGCCAAGATCTATCTACTAGATTGTAGCAACGAGTCGATAGAGGAACTCACCCTCGAAGATTCCAAAGCGGTTAACGAGAGCAGATTCTCGTGGGTGATGTAGTCGTACTCTTTCCGATCTCAAGATCGCGTGAGCGATCCTTCCAAGCGCCACGTTCGGCAGCGCTCCCTGATCGGTCACCGTTCGGATTCGGCGAAGACCTTCCTCTCCTTGTTCCGGCAGCGGAGGTTGTAGCACTCTCCTCGCGATTCCGGCCTGCAGCGTGCAGGAAGTAGAGGAGATCATGAGGCTTCGCCTTAAGCCGGTGCGAGTATGGTGGAGCTTATGAGAGAGGCTATTAGTGGTCTAGTAATTAGACACACCAATTAGAAGGCTCTAAACCAATTAGAAGGCTCTAAACCAAAATAGCTCTAAACCGGGGTTTAGGTCTAGGGTTTAGTTTAGAGGATAGGAACTAGTGTGTCTAGAGGAGGAGGCCCTGCCCCTCCTCTTATAGGTGGGAGGGCGGCCAAGGGAGGAGTGGAGTCCCTCCCCAACTCGGCCTTGAGGTGGGCGCCCGGCTTGGAGGAGGAATCCCTCCCCAACTCGGTTTCCACTTCCTCCTCTTTCCACTTTCCAAAACTTGCCGTTTGACTTTCAAACTAGCCGTTTGACTTTTCAATTTAGGATTTAAATAAACCCTTTATTTTGGACAGCGAGAACACTTAGTGCATGATGCAATCATTCCAATATGTAATGACACATTCATGTACCCTTCCCCCTCCGGAGTGCCGGACATTCCGGGACCTTCTAGAATGTTCGATGAAAACACGGAATCATTCCGCTACTCAAACAGGACTTTCCTTATATGAATCTTATTCTCCGGACCATTCGGATCTCCTCGTGATATCCCGGATCCCATCCGAGACTCCGAACAACATTCGGTCTCTTTCTCATAATACCATAACTACTCAAACAATGTCGAATCCTTAAGTGTGTCTCCCTACGGTTCGTGAATTATGCGGACATGATCGAGACACTTCTCCGAACAATAACCAATAGAGGAATATGGAAATTCATATGGCTCCCACATATTTCTACGATTACTTTGCGATCGAATGAACCACTTACATACGATACCAATTTCCCTTTGTCTCACGATATGTTACTTATCCGAGGTTATGATCGTCGGTATCTCTGCATACCTAGTTCAACCTCGTTCTTGATAAGTACTCTTTTCTCGTTCCGTGATATGTGATCCCTTGTGAGCCAGTCACATGCTTGCAAGCTAATTGGATGACATTTCACCGAGAGGGCCCAGTATATCTATCCGTCATGTGGATGGACAAATCCCACTCTTGATCCATGTGTCTCAACCAATACTTTCCAAACACTCAATGCCACCTTTATAACCACCACATTACGGTGTGGTGTTTGATGACATCAAAGCATCCATCCGGTAAAGGTGATATGCATGATCTCATGGTCGAAGGAATCAGGTTACTATGTATCGAAAGCATATAGCAATTGAACTATTGAAATGACTTGATCTTTATGCTATGCTTATCTATAGGAGTATGTCCATCATATCATTCTCCTAATGATATGATCCCATTGTTAATAACATCTCTATGTTCATGATCAGGAAACCATGATCATATATTAACCAACAAGCTAGTTTAACAAGAGGCTTTACTAGGGACTCTTTTATGTTTACAAATCACACAAGTATTAATGTTTCCTGTTAATACAATTATAGCATGGTATGTAAACATTTATCATAAATATGAAGATATGATAATAACCACTTTATTATTGCCTCTTGGGCATATCTCCAACAGTCTCCCACTTGCACTAGAGTCAATAATCTAGTTTCAAACCTTTGTGTATTCAACACCTATGGCTTTCCGGTGTTGTATGTACACGATTGCTAGTGGTCAATCGATCTCCGGATCGACACTTCGGTCCGTGTGTAATTGCATATTTTTGCGTCTCTCGTATCACTCATTCTCTAATGAGATGGCTTTGTATAATTTGGTCTTCGATTGTGACCTTTAGTTCTTTGGGGTTAAAACATGTTGATAATATTGTCGTACAATATATCTTCATAGTATTATCCCGTTGTGAACTACACCTAGTTTGATAACAAACTACTTGACACAAATGCCCTCTTTTGCTGCTATAATAGCAGTCATATACTTAGCCTTTTGTTGTAGTATCTGTCACAATGTCTTAACTTTGGAACTCATCCAAATCCATTATGGAACTTACTTTCCATTATATTGTGCCACCCTTAGTTTAGATTGAGATAAAACTTAATTTGTACTTTGTGACAAAACTAGTATCAATGTAGTACTTTTACAATGAACTAACCATCTATTCGTCACTTCTACAAATAATATACTCTTAGTTCTTCCAAAAGATCATAAGAATATCCTTACTATCGTCCAATGATCATCTTATGAATCATTACGGTATATGCTCATAACATTTAGAGCATAGGACATATCTGGATTTGTACATACCACGGTATGATTGATATAAACACTCTTTGTGATTTCATACATCTAGTATCAATCTATTTTTGAATATTTGTTTGACTTACCATATGTCAATTCATTTGATTATATCATCTACATTGAACTCATTCAATCCTTTACGTCGACAAGAACCTTTTCTTGTAGTTTCTATATTGAACTCATTCAATATCTCGTCTATGTACTTCTGGCACAACCATATTAGCGTCTATTGATGCCAAATATTTGGGTTTTGCCTAAGTCTTTCATCGGGATGAAATTCTTAATATGTGTTAATAAAAGATACATCATTTCCAATCAACAATATGTCCTCCACATAATGTATTAGAAATATGTTTTAGCGCTCCCACTTAATTTCTTGCAAATGCAAGCATCTTCATTGTCTCTGATGAAATTAAACTCTTTTAACAGTTTCATCATAGTGAAGATTCCAACTCCGCTATGCTTACTTCAACCATTGAAGTTTGCATATGCTTTTAGCATCCTTTGAATTAACAAAACCCTTTGGACCGTGTCATGCACACGTCCTAGGTAACCATTCTATTAGAAGAACTTGTTTTGTGTATTCTACTACAAAATTATATGTAGTGGTTGCTACATTAATCCGTCTAGACTAAATATCGCTATGAAAGATCAAATCTTGTCATATACAACCTTTGAACATTGTTATGAACTCTTTCCCAACATGTCGACTATTTCATAGATGTGAAACATCCATGTCTACTTCTTTATAGATCCAAACACAACTGCAAGGTCTTACACCTTTTTCGAGGGTCCTTTCAAGTTCAAAACTTGATTTCTCGTGTATGGAACTATCACGGATTTTATGGCTTCAAGCCATTAGACGGAGTCAAGGCCCATCATTGCTTCTTTGCATGTAGTAGGTTCATTATTCTCAAATAATGATTCAACCCTCAAATCTTGGTATTTGATTGTTCATCCGACCTACTTGTTTCAATAGGAACTTGGATCTCCGTGACCACAACCTTTGAGGTACGTGAGCCATGAGTTTTGTTGCTGCCTCCGGAACACTTTTCGGCGCTGCGCAACTCTGCACATATAGCTAAGGTTCCTTTAACCTTATCAAAGTTCTATTGTCCTCCCACTTAACTTTTCACGAAAAATTCCTTCTCAAAGAAACTTGACGTTCTAAGCGACAAACACTTTTGTCTCCGGTGTTTATGGAGGAATACTTAACATTTATACAAAGACAGGTTTATCCGACTTTGGTTGCACACATCTTTCTTATGCATAGCATACCAATGTTTTAAGAAAGGACTACTTGGGTTTTATCCCAAACCATAACTTTATATGGTGTCATTTCAGCGGATTATGATGGAGCTCTTTTCAAGGTGGAAGCGGTAATCTCCAAAGCTTTTAATCTTTAAAATATAATGGCAGTTCTATGAATTACACCTTTGATCTTACCATGTCAAACAAGGTTTTAATTACATATCTCGAACGCTCCATACTCTTATGGTGTTTAGGAAATGCAAATCCTGAACGATTCCTTAAATCTTAGGTATTATGCTAAACTTGTAATTCAAATATCTTCCTTTATGATCTTATCATAAACTATTCATATTCTTGTTACAATGATTTTGCACTTCATCTTGAAAGTCTTTTGAACTTTTCAAATATTTCATACTTCATCCTTATTAAGTAAATATTCATATATTCACTCAAATTTTCGGAGAAAGCATATGAAGTTGAAATCCATCGCTCTTGACTACACATAATGGAGTTCGTACAACAATATGCACAAGTTCCAATAATCTAGTCATTCGTTCCCTTTGGCCTATGAGCGAAGTTTTAATTATCTCTAGGAAAGTTTCACAAGCGTCATTTGATCAAAAATCAAAAGACTCCAAAATTCCATCCACATGGAGTTTCTTCATGTTTTCTTTCAATATAATTTAAGCGGCGATGTCACTTCCTAAGTGATCTTTCAATCAATTTGTCTTTCGACAATTTTAGCACTAGTTTTATGGATGTGATTTCTCCAACGAGATTTGTGAATCATCCATCTTTTATGGATTACGGCAATTATTTGAACAACCCTTTTGTTCTCATAATACGTGATAAACAAATCTTGAAGGCAAGCGTTGATGTTTAACGAGCAACAAAATAACCCTTTATTTGTTCTCGATGAACATCATCACCTATTCTTTGCTAGTTACTTAGGCCATTGTAGTTCATGAATTGTGTTGTTTCGTATGACGATTCACACCAACAAATTCAGTATCAAATACTTAAGAACCACATTGTTTAATAAGCAAAGAATATAGCCATAACACATATATCATCTATATACTTAAACTGAACAATTCTAGTCTTTTCTTTTCTGCCATATACTTCTGAGATTCTCTTTCAGTATTTCCTTTTACATTTGAAAGAATCTATCAACATCAATAGTGGAGTCATACATATGACACATAGTCCAAAGCGTGTATAGTTAAATACCAATGTCTTTGAACTTGCACTTTGAAGTAGATCACCATTATCAAATATTTGGTGTTCTTTCAAATTCCTTTCTTTAGTAATCTCTTGGTGTAGTAAACATTTTACCTACATCAAATATTCACCCTCATCATGGACTTATCCATGATCTAGCTACTTTAGCTTGTAACGGTGAATCGCGAGTATAATGTTGCTCTCCAAAACCTTTTGGAAGATTAGGACAACTAGTGTCTCCAACCTTTTGCAAATTCTCATCAAATATGAGAACATGACTTTTGCCATATTATACTCTATCATGTTGTAACCAAAACTTCATTTCAGATATCACAATATCTTCCACACATCATGGTTTCGAAACAACTCTTTGGATCCTAGATAACCTTGATATTAAGACAATCCTTTGAATATCAAGAATCATGGAGACAAACATGATACTCAAACACTAACACTTGGAATTGTCACTCTTGTTTTAATACTAATTATTAAACTTTATGGAGTAACCGGAAATTACTGAAAGTTTGCAATAGGACTTTTAAACTTTAGATTAACACTTCAAAACAATACGATACCAGTTCGTAAAGTAACTAACCAGAATTCTATAGTTCTATCATCTCAATTAAAACTAAGCGCAAGGTGGTAAACGGATGCCAATGACTGCAACAACTATGCAAATTCACTTTGATTTTAGTTTATGATAAATTGAGTTCTAATTAATAATTAAATTAATCTAGGTGAACTCCCACTTAAAACAACATCCCTCACATTGTTTTAGTGATCACACGAACCAAATCCACTACATCAACACCGATCATCACGAGAGTTGATATAGTTTTAATGGCGAACAATCATCATGTTCATCATATCTACTATATGATTCATGCTTTACCTTTCGGCGATCCGTGTTCACGAGGCCATGTACGTATGCTAGGCTCGTCAAGATCAAACCTTAGCTACCGCATAAGCAAATCTGGCTTGCTTCGTTGTATTCACCATGGAATCAAAGACACCCGATCATCACGTGGTGCTTGAAGCAGCAAGCTTTGGCAAAAGTGCATACTAAGGGTGAACACTTTAGAACTTGAAATTTATGTGCATGAGGGATCATCTTATAATGCTACCGTCGTCTACTAAGCAATACAAGATGCATAAAGGATTAACATCACATGCAATTCATAATATGTGATATGATATGGCCTTTCTTCTTTGTGCTTCCGATCTCCATCTTCAAGCACGAACATGATCTCCATCATCACCGGCATAGCATCAAGGTCAATGACGCTTCTTCATGGTTGTCATCCACCAGCTTCAACTATTACAACTATTTTGAATAGACACGCGGTCTTAACAAATTAAAGACAACCATATGGCTCCTGCGGTTGCCAACTTACAATAAGGAACATTGCATACATCAAATATAATCACAATCATGGCCATATCACATCACTGCACACCTGCAAAACAAAGTTAGGCGCCTCTACTTTCTTTGCATATTTTACGTGGTTTGGGGCTTTCAATAAGTGTCGTTCTAACTTACGAACAAGAACCACAACATTGATACTAGCATTGTTGATTACCGTTGTAAATTGGATCTTTACTATGCTAGGAGAAAGCACCCATAAAGCCACTTATGCAATACGAGTTGCATGTCAAGCGTGGAGCAAGTCTCATGAACGATGTCATGTAAGGTTAGCCGGGCGCTTCATCCCAACATACCGCAAGATGCAAAGTACACAAAAGCAATCTACAATAAAAGCATCAACGCCCACAATGACCATTGTGTTCTACTCTGTGCAACAGATCTACATATAGACACGGCTCGATACCCTTTGTGGGGGTTCGTAGCATGGAAAACAAAAATTTTCTATCGCATACAAACAAACAAGCCAAGATCTATCTACTAGATTGTAGCAACGAGTCGATAGAGGAACTCACCCTCGAAGATTCCAAAGCGGTTAACGAGAGCAGATTCTCATGGGTGATGTAGTCGTACTCTTTCCGATCTCAAGATCGCGTGAGCGATCCTTCAGTATACGTTCGGCAGCGCTCCTTGATCGGTCACTGCGTTAAATTTCGGCGAAGACCTTCCTCTCCCTTGTTCCAGGCGGAGGTTGTAGCACTCTCCTCGCGATTCGGCGACAGCAGCGTGGTACCGGAAGTAGAGGAGATCCATGAGGCTTCTTAAGCCGGTGCAGTATGGTGGAGCTTATGAGAGAGGCTATTAGTGGTCTAGTAATTAGACACACCAATTAGAAGGCTCTAAACCAATTAGAAGGCTCTAAACCAAAATAGCTCTAAACCGGGGTTTAGGTCTAGGGTTTAGTTTAGAGGATAGGAACTAGTGTATACAGGAGGGGAGGCCCTGCCCCTCCCTTTATAGGTGGGAGGGCCGGCGGCCAAGGGGAGGGAGTGGAGTCCCTCCCCAACTCGGCCTTGAGGTGGGGCGCCGGCTTGGGGAGGAATCCTCCCCAACTCGGTTTCCACTTCTCCTCCTCTTTCCACTTTCCAAAACTTGCCGTTTGACTTTCAAACTAGCCGTTTGACTTTTCAATTTAGGATTTAAATAAACCCTTTATTTTGGACAGCGAGAACACTTAGTGCATGATGCAATCATTCCAATATGTAATGACACATTCATGTACCCTTCCCCCTCCGGAGTGCCGGACATTCCGGGACCTTCTAGAATGTTCCCGATGAAAACACCGGAATCATTCCGCTACTCCGAAACGGGACTTTCCTTATATGAATCTTATTCTCCGGACCATTCCGGATCTCCTCGTGATATCCCGGATCCCATCCGAGACTCCGAACAACATTCGGTCTCTTTCTCATAATACCATAACTACTCAAACAACGTCGAATCCTTAAGTGTGTCTCCCTACGGTTCGTGAATTATGCGGACATGATCGAGACACTTCCGAACAATAACCAATAGAGGAATATGGAAATTCATATGGCTCCACATATTTCTCGATTACTTTGCGATCGAATGAACCACTTACATACGATACCAATTTCCCTTTGTCTCACGATATGTTACTTATCCGAGGTTATGATCGTCGGTATCTCTGCATACCTAGTTCAACCTCGTTACCGATAAGTACTCTTTTCTCGTTCCCGTGATATGTGATCCCTTGTGAGCCAGTCACATGCTTGCAAGCTAATTGGATGACATTTCACCGAGAGGGCCCAGAGTATATCTATCCGTCATGTGGATGGACAAATCCCACTCTTGATCCATGTGTCTCAACCAATACTTTCCAAACACTCAATGCCACCTTTATAACCACCCTGTTACGGTGTGGTGTTTGATGACATCAAAGCATCCATCCGGTAAAGGTGATATGCATGATCTCATGGTCGAAGGAATCAGGTTACTATGTATCAGAAAGCATATAGCAATTGAACTATTGAAATGACTTGATCTTTATGCTATGCTTATCTATAGGAGTATGTCCATCACATCATTCTCCTAATGATATGACCCTGTTGTTAATAACATCTCTATGTTCATGATCAGGAAACCATGATCATATATTAACCAACAAGCTAGTTTAACAAGAGGCTTTACTAGGGACTCTTTTATGTTTACAAATCACACAAGTATTAATGTTTCCTGTTAATACAATTATAGCATGGTATGTAAACATTTATCATAAATATGAAGATATGATAATAACCACTTTATTATTGCCTCTTGGGCATATCTCCAACAGCTGGTGGGGGGCCTAGCAGCGCATCTAACACATATTGCTTTTGTGCAGCAGTGAGGAGAATCCTCAAATTCATAGCCCAGTTGGTGAAGTTGCTATCATTCGCAGAAAGTTTCTCTTTCTCCATGAACACATTGAAATTAAAAGCAGGTGGTGCCATCTACAACAGAATTTGTAAAGTATATTTAGACTAAGTTTATGATAGATTGAGTTCGACTAATCCAAATTACTAATGAACTCCCACTCAAAAACGACATCCCTCGTGCCTTTTTGGTGATTACATGAACCAAATCCACTACACCAAGTCCGATCATCACGTGAGTCGGTGTAGCTTCAAAGGCGAGCATCTATATGGGCATCATATCAACTATATGACTCATGCTTAACCTTTAGGTCCGTGTTCCAAGGCCATGTCTGTACATGCTAGGCTCGTCAAGTAAGAACCTTAGTATTTGCGTGTGTAAAACTGTCTTACACCCGTTGTATGAAAGCGTAGAGTTGAAAACACCCGATCATCACGTGATGCCTCAAAACACGATCCACAAAACGGTGCATACTTAAGGAAGAACACATTTTATCTTGATATCTAAATGAGGGATCATATTATAATGCTACCAAACGCGCCAAACTAGCAATATAAGATGCTAACATCTAATGTGTGAAGTGAGGTGATATGGTCCATGCATTTGATCTCTATCATTTGCATCGTGGTATGATCTCTATCATTCCTTTGTGTGTAAGGCCAAGGTCTATGGAACTTACACGTTAAGTGAGTTGTAAGAGTATCTATTATACATCTACTTACAACAATACTATATCAAAACACTAGCCCAACAACGATCTAAACTAGACGCCTCTAATTTATCAATTGCAAGTTTTACGTGGCATAGGGCTTTCAGAGATAGAACCTGTCTAACCTACGAACATGAACCACAACGAGGATAACCAAGTTATTAGCAACTCGTTTTAAATCAGATATTGACTATAGTAGGAGAGACAGACACCCACCAGCCACTTATGCAAAACAAGTAGCATGTCAGTCGTGGAACCGGTCTCATGTACGATGACATGTAAGGTTGGTCCGGGCCACTTCATCCGACTATGCCACCAATATCCAAAGTACATAGAAGATGCAATAGCATGATCATCATCGCCCACATATAAACATATGTGTTCTACCCGTGCAAAGCACCTACGCATAGATCAGGCTCTGATACCACTGTTGGGTCCGCAGCATAGAAAACAAAAAAATTCCTACGGTGTGAACTACACGCCAAGATCTATCTACTAGGTACAAAGTAAACGGGTGGACATACATCCATAGAGAACTTACCCTCGAAGACAACGAGCTTTGTTAACGAGTAGGAACTCGTGGTTGATGTAGTCGTACACTTGCCGATCTCAAGATCGTGAGGAAGTCCGAGCGCCGCAACTCAGCAGCGCATCCGCACTCGCACACACGTTCAAGTCACCGGGCAACCTCCACCTCCTCGCTCCAGCGATCCAGCGGAAGCAGCAACTCCTTCCAGACGAAATGCCACCGGGAACATGTATCTCGCTAATCTGAGACCATGGGGAAATAATTCTAGAGGGGGATAGAGATCCTTCACAAGGAGGTGTGAGGATGAAGGAGGGAATGGGTGACCTTTTATAGGAGGAGGGGGGTGCCCCCTCTCTCCATGGCCGGCGCATGGGGGGGTTGACCCCTCACCTCCCCCATTCATGTGGTGGTAACTCCTCCACATTAAAATGCCTCTTCACATTCCCTTTTAAAGTCTCCACTTTAAATGCATTAAGTTTCTCCAAATTTAATGCTCTCTCATTTAATAAAACTCTTTTATTAAATTTATTCAGAATTTTGTTTATTACTTTAATTAACAAACATTCACATATAGCCCCTTGCAATATTTCAATATCACATGCAGAACCACCTTCTGCAATTTCACCCGAAACAATTTCCGGTTTCTATTGAAACAATTCCTTCGCTTTGCAATTCTTTCGTCTAAAACATATGTGCTCCAAAATGGTGTCCGGTAACTCTTAAGTGTGCCACCCTACGGTTCACAAATAATGCAGACATGATCGAGACCCTTCTCCGATCAATAATCAGCAGCGGACACGGAGATCCGTATCGACTCCTACACATTCAACGATGACTCCTGTGATCGTGAGAACCTTTAACGCTTGTAACTAAATCCCTTTGTCTCTCGATATATTACATGTCCGAGATTCGATCATCGCTATCTCCATACCTAGTTTGATCTCGTTACCGACATGCACTCTTTTCTCGTTCCCGTGATATAACATTCTAGTCACATCACTTGCTTGCAAGCTATCCTAATGTGATATCACCGAGAGGGCCCAGAGTATATCTATCCGTCATCTGGATTGACAAATTCCAATCTTAATCCATGAGCCTCAACATAACACCTTCGTAGCACTGAACCCATCTTTATAGTCACCCTGTTACGGTGTGACGTTTGATGTTATCAAGATACTCTTCCGGTGTTAGCAATTAACATGATCTCATGGTCTAAGGATAAAGATTACTTCGTATGATGTTATAGCAATATAAACACAATGACTTGATCGTAATGCTATACTTCGGATGAATGTTCATCACATCATTCCACCAATGGTGTGACCTTGTTATTAACAACATCCAATGTCCATGATCAGGAAACCTTGATCATCCTGTTAATCAACAAGCTAGTCTATAAGAGAGGCATGACTAGGAACCCTTTTTATTTATTAAACACACATGTATTGATGTTTTCTATCAATACAATTATAGCATGCAAAATAAACATCTATCATATACAAGGAATACATAATAACAACTTTATTATTGCCTCTCAGGGCATATTTCCTTCACCCGGACTCCGCCTCCGACTCGTTTTCTCCCAGTACCTTCCTTTTGATATGAAACTTCATAATATATAACCCCCCGGATCCCCCGAGGTCCGTATATCGTGTTTTCGTCGTGCTTTTGTTTCGATCTGTTTCTGTCAGGACATACTCTTTGAAAGCTTAGAAGCACAATGGTGTCCGCCAAGGATAAAGGGAAGGAGCCTATGAAGGAAGACCTCCAAGACCCCGGGAAGGAGAAGGAGATCAAGAGTGAAGGTGAAGGGGAGCAAGGCCAACATCCGCATACCGGCACTACCATTGCAAGCATTGGAGTGGTAACGAAACCTGCCAGGGTTAGAAGGACTGTGCGGATGCAGACTGGGGGAAAAGCTCCTCGTCACAGTTTGGCTCCAAGGTCACTTCCTCCACACACCAAGAATCCCTTCCATACCTTCATCCATAACCATGTAGGAAAAGAAGACTCCAAGAGGGAAGAACGGAAAAAGAATCACAAGAGCTGGGATCCACAAACTGAAATGATCACGAGCCGTATTGAGCACAACTCGGAGTTGATTCGTACTCTCACTTTCGAGATTGAGGACTTGGGGAAACTGATCAGAGAGCTCATCGAGAGGATACCACCACCACCGAAGGAGTAATTCGTCATCAGGTTTGGCATCCCCTTGGTTTGTTCCAAGCTTGGGGGAGTGCCGCGGTATCACATCACTATCTTCTATCTTTTTTACCTTTTTAGTAGAGTCATATCATGAATAGAGGAGTTATTATGTAGGATGGCTTGCATTATGGAAGTGTCCCCTCTCTCGTTAGATATGTATCCCTTGGTGTGAGTTGCCGTTATGGAATATTAATGAGAAGTTCTATCATTAACTCTTTTGCATAGCTTATATTAGTTTTCAATTCGTGGTTATATGATTGATCTTGTTGTTAGTATTGGTATCACTTTGGGATCATTGAGTTAATTTAGTTGGTTTTGGCAAACCTGGCTGGCCAAGAGCAACACTATTTTTGAGAGTTGAATGAAAAAGATAAAAGTACTCTAAAGAAAAATAATTTCATCGTCTTTGTTTCTTGATTTGCTCATAAGTTTAGTATTCTCTAGTTAAGATCTTTTGTGCTTCCAAGGAAGATTGCATGTTTGTATTTATCACTTGTATGTTTGTTTGTTTCCTTCAAATCTTATACTTGCTACCCAGCCTTGCTAGCCAAAAACCTGTACTGAGAGGGTATTCTTCTCGTGCATCCACCTCCTTTAAACCAAAACCTTTGCCATTTGTGTCCACCATACCTACCAATTAGCATTATTGCTATTCCAAGTAAATTCTTGTTTTATCTACCTCCCAAATTAAACTTGTTATGTGAACATTAGTGATTAAAGCTCTCAAGAACTTGATGGCACACTTTACTTTCTTGCACTTAATAAACTTGAACCATTGTGCTCAATGATGACCCACAAGTATAGGGGGTGTATCGCAGTATTTTCGAGGGAAGTGAAACCCAATTTATTGATTTGACACAAGGGGAGCCAAAGAATATTTATAAGCCTTAACAACTAAGTTGTCAATTCAGCTACACCTGGAAACAATCTTGCTCATAGCAGTTTATCAGTAGCAACAGTTTTTAGTAGGAATAATAAAGTAACAGCAGTAGTAAAGCAAAGACAGTAGTAACAAAAGCGATATGATGGGATTCGAAAGGAGGCATAGGGATGGATGGACGGGCGTTGCATGGATAAGACAATTCACATAGCAATCAGAACATAGGGCAATTGCAGATAAATAAGATAAAGCATCCAAGTACTAGACAATCCTAGGCATGTGTTCCATATATAGTCATACGTGCTCGCAATGAGAACTTGCACAACATCTTTTGTCCTGCCAGCCTGTTTGCAGCAGGGCCTCTAGGGAACTACTGGCAATTAAGGTGCTCCTTTTAATAGAGCACCGGAGCAAAGCATTAACACTCCGTGAACACATGTGATCCTCACATCAAAGCCTTTTCCTTCTGGTTATCCCGATTTCTGTCACTTCGGGGCCATAGGTTCCGGACAACGACGTGTGTATACAACTTGTAGATAAGACCCAAAACAATACTATCATAATGAATCAATAACATGTTTAGATCTGAAATCATGGCACTCGGGCCCTAGTGACAAGCATTAAGCACAACAAGTCGCAACAAAGTCATAAAGCACTAATAAAAGATACTAGGCACTATACCCTAACAATCTGATGCCATTACATGAACGATCTCATCCAATCCCTACCATCCCCATAGCCTACAGCGGGGGATTACTCACTCATAGATGGAGGAAACATGGATGGTCGATGAAGATGATGGTGGAGATCGATGGAGATGGCTCCGGGGGCACTTCCCAGTCCCGGCAGGGTGCCGGAACAGAGACTTTCTGTCCCCCGAATCTCCCCTTCGGTGGCGGCGGTGCAGTGGAACTTTTCGTGGAAAAACGTCGAACCCCCCGAAGTTTTTAGGTCAGAAGGCTTCTTATAGGCGAAGAGGGAGACCGAGGGGGTGCTTGGGGCCACCACACCATGCTTTGGCGCGACCAGGCCCAGCCCGTGCCTAGGGGTGGTGTGGCCAGCCCCTGGCTCTCCTCCGTCTCGTATTCTGGCTCCTAGAGTCTTCTGGAAAAATTGGCACTTTGGCATTTGTCCCGTCCAATTCCGAGAATATTTATTTTATGACTTTCTTGGAACCAAAAACAGCAGAAAATAGGCAGCTGACACTGTGGCTCTTGTTAATAGGTTAGTCCAAGAAATCATATGAAAAGTACTCCAAAGTGTGGACAAAACACAAGAAAGTGGATAAAACCAAGCATGGAGCATAAAAAATTATAGATACATTTGCAATGTATCAACATCCCCAAGCTTAACTCCTGCTCGTCCTCGAGTAGGTAAGTGATAAAAAGAAAGAATAATTTTTGAGGTGACATGCACCATCAAAGACTTGATCAAAGTATTTGCAAAACATTCAAAGCTGGGATCATAGTACTTCAATCGTAACATGAAAGACAAAGTTCTAGCAATAAGCAAAGAAACTATGATGCAACATGAAAAGGCACAAACAAAAGATTCATGAATAACAATGCCTAGCAATACGTTTGTTTGTTTCACATAAAGAAAACATAGCATAAAAGTATTCAGCTTGTCCGTCATAGAGTAGCAAATATAAATGCATAGGACACCTTCAAACTTCATAAGGGTGACTAGATACAATAGTTTTAAAACAAGCAATATCAAGTTATGCATCAATCAACTAGTCTTAGGAAAATGCACATAGAACTAAGAATGGCCACTATGCTCTCAAAGTAGGTGCATAAAGATAGAAGGTGGAGACTCAATATAATGGTGGAAGAAAGGCCTTTTTATAAAAGGAAGTAGGGATTCAAGTCTCATAAAGAGCTTCCGAAAATTATGGTACTTATAGCTTTCAGCTCTCATTGCCCCTATCATAAGCATCTTGAAGTGATTAAGGTTAAACTGAACAAACTATGGTGTACATGCTTGACGAAGTATAAGTTAGAAATCTCATGTCCCTTGAATACGAGGGCCGCTCCTCATGCTACTCAAGTTTAGTCATCGGTAAGTTCTTGTCATCGTAAGTACATGTGTATCATAGAGAACCGCCAACGGGGTACCCCTTGCCCGATGATATGGAAGAATCCCCATATCAAAATGACAAGGCAAGCAGACAACGAGCATCTCAGCATTCTTCCTATTTACCATGGGAATATGGTGCTTTTTTCTCTCTTTCCTCTTTTCATAATCTTTTTTTTCTTTTTTCTCAATATAGGACTCTTTTTTTTATAAGAAGAATGCTTCATAGATAGCTCATTATGGTTACGTTGCAGGTTTCCACCATGCCAGCATGGATTATACTAGCGGCCCAGGCGTTTCTCTAACATATATACATAACTCCATGGACTTACAAGCTCCCCTTTCATTTCACACCGACGACATCCATATACAAAAGAGCATGATATCAACTAGGTACAAGTACCAAGTGCAATGTTGAAAGCGTTCCCCATGAAAGCATGGTTCTGCTAATTCCCAACAAATAAGTTCAAGCATATACAACATAGACGACACAATAATTCAAGTTTATTAAGGGCAAGAAAAGTAAAGTGTGCCATCAAGTTCGTGAGAGCTTTAATCACTAGTTTTCTCATAACAAGTTTAATTTGGAAGGTAAACAAAAACATGAATAAACTTGGAATAGCATATGCTAGTAGGTAGGTATGGTGGAATCTTTGGAATAACTTGGTTTAAGGAGTTGGATGCATGAGTGGAACTCATGCTTGGTTGCGGAGGCGAGCAAAAGACTGGGAGCGACAAACTAAGAGAGCAATAATGGCCATAATCATGCAGAGCGACAAAACATCATTGATCAAAGCATAAAGTGATATTACAAGTTGAAAACTAAAGGATCATAAAGGCTTACGGTGACTTGGGATAGTCATAACATGGTGTGAGCATGCGCCAAGTCCACCCAAATAAAGCATCTAAGGAGAATATCACAATACTATGCTTTAATATGCTAAAACAACGCATGATCCTTCCAAGGCACATTAAGCAATCTCAATTATTTATAACAAGTCATGCTACAGCAAATAATACTAACCATAAAGCCAAAACAATATCAAGCATGGCATGACAAAGCATAGGCCACAATCAAAAACAAGCTCTCTTTACCACTTAAGCATAAGCTTTCCTACTCTTTTCTAAACCAAACCAAACTATTTGCAAACCAAAGTATGAAAGAGGGGGTCCAACCAATTTAATCAGAAAACTAAGCAAACAAAAACAAACGAAAACCAAAATGAAAATGCAAAAGAAGACGCTCCAAGAACAACACAACTGTGCATGAAACAATAAAAATGAAGCGTTTGGAAGAAACCTGGGATTTTTATTGATGAAGAAGGGGATGCCTTGGGCATCCCCAAGCTTTGATGCTTGTACTTCTTGGATATTTCTTGGGGTGACACGCGTGGCATCCCCAAGCTTGAGCTTTAGTCCATCCTTCATCTCATTACTCATTCCTTCCATACACCTGAAATTTTTCCTTCATACAAAACTTCACACAATCTTTATTAGCAACATTAGTGCACTCAAGATAATAGCTCTTAAGGTTCAGTTCTAACACCAAATAAACTTCCATTAGAACACTATATACTGCAACACTTCCCTCAAAAAGTTCAATTCCCCAAAAGAACTCAAAAAGGAACCAACAAGAAGCAAATGCAAATAATGGCAGAAATCTGTCAAAACAGACCAGCAGGTAAAGTCAAATTTTTTCGAGGATCTTTTGTTGCTCAAATCAAAAAGTATTGAACTAACGAAAGTTAGATAACAACCTGGGGCAGAAGCACAAAAATTCACGCCTCAAAAAGACGTTCAGTGATTTTACACGAATTTTTACGGTGAGCATAGAAATCTGTTTCGGGATAGCAACTTTCCCAAATTATTACTTCTCTCTCATTAGAGGTTACTCTTGGCACAAAAAGCAAATAAAAAGGATAAGGAGCGGTTATTACTGAAGTAATAACTTCCAAGAATCATCTAAAACTTTTGGGTTATCTCCCAATAAATACTTTTCTTTAACTACTTTAAGTTAGGGATAAGTAAAAACAAAAATGGATAGAATAGAAGTAAGCGGAGATAATCATGGTGAAAACATTGTTTTGCTCAATGAAATCCTTTTGTTAACAAAGTTGATCAGGTCTTGTTACCAAAACAATTCCATATGAGACAAAACTTTGTATCCCACTAATGATTATGTTACCTCAACCTTGATAGCAATGGTCCCAATCATAATAGTTTCAAATTATTCTCTTGGTATGGAACAATATATTTATCCAACTTGAATGCCCTCAACATGTTCAATTGAATTCAAACCATAAGTACTTTCAATCTTCTTGGGGATATAGAAAGTGTGTTCCTTGTCATTAACATTGAAGGTCACCTTCCCTTGATTACAATTAATAACAGCTCCTGCAGTATTTAAGAAAAGGTCTCCCAAGAATAATAGACATATTATCATCTTCAGGCATAATAGTTTGAGAGGATGCTCACATAAGAAATATGAGTTGAAGTAAAAGAGAGCATCAAGAAGAAAATTCAAAACACATTTAAGTCTAACCCACTTCCTATGCATAGGAATCGTGTATGCAAATAAATTCACAAAGAACAAAGTGACAGGCATAGGGAGATAAAACAAGAGTGACTTCAAAACTTTCAGCACATAGAGAGGTGTTTCAATACCATGAAAACTTCTACAACCATATTTTCCTCTCTCATAATAATTTTCAGTAGCCTCATGAATGAACTCAACAATATAAATATCACATAAAGCATGCTTTTCATGATCTACAAGCACTAGAGCTTTATTATAAACATTTTCAAAAGAATCCTCAGGAACATAACATTCATCCTCCTTTAGCAAGCATGGAGGACAATCAAATAATGTAACGGATAAAGAGTTACTCTCATTAGAAGGTAGGAATGGGTAGCTAATCCATTCTTCCTCCTTTTGTTCATCACTCTCCTCCTCTTTTTCATCTAATGAGATTTCAGGTTCATCAATTTCTTCTTCCATAGGATCCTGCAAGGCATTAGTCTCTTCCATTTGTGGGCAGCATCTATTAAAATATTCAAGAATATAGCCATTTTCATCCTTGTAATTATCAAAGCAAAATTTAAGTATGCCATAAACCTCATATTTATAAGGTGAATCATCAATATTTTCAAGCAAACTAGCAACTTCAAAAGCACCCTTCCAAGCAATAAATTCTTCAATTTGTTCCACATCATAAAAGTCATAATTTCCTTTAACATAAGAAGATATGGTAACATTTTCGTTATACTCACATTGAAAAGGAAGGTGTTTGTACCTCCTACAGCAACAAGATTTATCCAAGCAATAAGTAACATTATAAGTAGAGCACACGTTTCTAGCAATGGTATACAATTTATAAATTTGTTCCCATAAGTGTTTCCCTTTTTGTGACAAGCGGTGTTCCTTATAATAATATTTTTCATCTTCTATGAACCCACCTTGCCAATAAGATTCAGTTTCAAAGAAACCAACCATTGACAACAAGCATGATAAAGCAAGACAATAACCGACCAGCGAAAATAACAACTAGAGTAGGAACTATTTTTTTTGTATTTTTGATAAAGAAACAAGCAAACAAGGCGGAAATAAACTTAGCTTGATCAATAGTGATTCCAAGTGGACTTGATAAATAAAGATATGCTCCCCGGCAACGGCGCCAGAAAATAGTCTTGATGACCCACAAGTATAGGGGGTGTATCGCAGTATTTTCGAGGGAAGTGAAACCCAATTTATTGATTTGACACAAGGGGAGCCAAAGAATATTTATAAGCCTTAACAACTGAGTTGTCAATTCAGCTGCACCTGGAAACAATCCTGCTCACAGCAGTTTATCAATAGCAACAGTTTTGTAGTAGGAATAGCAAAGTAACAGCAGTAGCAAAGTAAAGACAGTAGTAACAATAGCAGTAAACAGTGAGATTCGAGTGCGGTAGGCATAGGGATGAATGGATGAGCGTTTCATGGACAAGACAATTCACATAGCAATCAGAACATAGGGCAATTGCAGATAAATAAGATAAAGCATCCAAGTACTAGATAATCCAAGGCATGTGTTCCATATATAGTCATACGTGCTCGCAATGAGAACTTGCACAACATCTTTTGTCCTGTCAGCCCGTTTGCAGCGGGGCCTCAAGGGAACTACTGACTATTAAGGTGCTCCTTTTAATAGAGCACCGGAGCAAAGCATTAACACTCCGTGAACACATGTGATCCTCACATCAAAGCCATTCCCTCCGGTTATCCCGATTTCTGTCACTTCAGGGCCATTAGTTCTGGACAACAATGTGTGTATACAACCTGCAGGTAAGACCATAAACAATATTGTCATAATGAATCAATAACATGTTCAGATCTGAAATCATGGCACTCGGGCCCTAGTGACAAGCATTAAGCATAACAAGTCGCAACAAAGTCATAAAGCACTAATAGAAGATACTAGGCACCATGCCCTAACAATCTGATGCCATTACATGAACGATCTCATCCAATCCCTACCATCCCCATAGCCTACAGCGGGGGATTACTCACTCATAGATGGGAGAAACATGGATGGTCGATGGAGAAGCGATGGTGATGATGATGGCAATGATCTCCTCAATTCCCGTCAGGTGCGAACGGAGTTTACGGTGCTGTTTCGGAATCTGGTGGTGGCGGCGTGTGAACTCCTACGGAAAAGCGTGAATCCCGGAGTGTTTAGGTCAGAAGGCTTCTTATATACGAAGAGGGAGACCGAGGGGGTGCCTGGGGGCACACACCATGCCCTGGCGCGGCCAGGGCCCAACTCAGCTGGGGTGGTGTGGCCAGCCCCTGGCCCTCCTCCGTCTCATATTCTGGCTCCATGAGTCTTCCGGAAACATAGGCACTTTGGCTTTTGTCCCGTCCAATTCCGAGAATATTCATTTTCTGACTTTCCTAGAACCAAAAACAGCAGAAAACAGGCAGCTGGCACTTTGGCTCTTGTTAATAGGTTAGTCCAAGAAATCATATGAAAAGTACTCCAAAGTGTGGACAAAACACAAGAAAGTGGATAAAACCAAGCATGGAATATGAAAAATTATAGATACATTTGCAATGTATCAGCAGACAATAAGCATCTCAGCAATATTCTTATTTACCATGGGAAAATGGTGCTTTTTTCTCTCTTTCCTCTTTTCTCATCTCTTTTTTTCTTTTTCTCTTTTTCTCAATACCAAACTCTTTTTTATAAGAAGAATGCTTCATAGACAGCTCATTATGGTTACGCTGCAGGTTTCCACCATGACAACATGGATTAGACCGGCGGCCTAGGCGTTTCTCTAACACACATACATAACTCCATGGACTTACAAGCTCCCCTTTCATTTTACACCGACGACATCCATAGACAAAAGAGCATGATATCAACTAGGTACAAAGTACAAGTGCAATGTTAAAAGTGTTCCCCATGACAGCATGGTTCTGCTAATCCCCAACATATAAGTGCAAGCATATACAACATAAACGACACAATGGTTCAAGTTTATTAAGGGAAGAAAAGTAAAGTGTGCCATCAAGTTCTTGAGAGATTTAATCACTAGTTTTCTCATAAAAAGTTTAATTCGGAAGGTAGATAAAAACATGAATATACTTGGAATAGCAAATGCTAATAGGTAGGTGTGGTGGACTCTTTGGAATAACTTGGTTTTAGGAGTTGGATGCATGAGTGGAAGTCATACTTGGTTATGGAGGCTAGCAAAAGACTGGGAGCGACCGACTAAGAGAGCAATAATGGCCATAATCATGGAGAGCGACAAAACATCATTAATTAAAGCATAAAGTGATATTACAAGTAGAAAATTGAAGGATCTTAAAGGCTATGGTGACTTGGGATAGTCATAACATGGTGTGAGCATGTGCCAAGTCAACCCAAACAAAGCATCAAAGGAGAATACCACAATACTATGCTTTAATATGCTAAAACAACGCATGATTCTTCAAAGGCACATTAAGCAATCTCAATTGTTTATAACAAGTCATTCTACAGCAAAGATCACTAAGCATAAAGCCAAAACAATATCAAGCATGGCATGACAAAGCATATACCACAGTCAAAAACAAACTCCTTTTACCACTTAAGCATGAACTTTCCTACTCTTTCCAATCCAAACCAAACTATTTGAAAACCAATGAATGAAAGAGGGGGTCCAACCAATTTATTCAAGCAAACTAAGCAAACGAAAACCAAAAACCAAAACAAATACGCTCCAAGAACAACACAACTGTGCATGAAACAATAAAAATGAAGTGTTTGGAAGAAACCTGAGATTTTTATTGATGAAGAAGGGGATGCCTTCGGCATCCCCAAGCTTTGACGCTTGTACTTCTTGGATATTTCTTGGGGTGACACGCGTGGCATCCCCAAGCTTGAGCTTTAGTCCATTCTTCATCTCATTACATCATTCTCTCCATACACCTGAAAATTTTCCTTCATACAAAACTTCACACAATCTTTATTAGCAACATTAGTGCACTCAAGATAATAAGTCTTTGGGTTCAGTTCCAACACCAATAAAACTTCCATTAAAACACATGCTACTGTAGCACTTCCCTCAAAACGCTCAATTCCCCAAAAAGAACCCAAAAAGGAATCAACAAGAAGCAAATGCAAATAATGGCAGAAATCTGTCAGAACAGACCAGTAGGTAAAAACCAATGTTTTAGAAGACCTTCTATTGTGCAAATCGAAAAGTGTTGAACTAACGAAAGTTAGATAACAACCTGGGGCAAAAGCACAACAATTCACGCCTCAAAACGACGTACGGAGATTTTACATGAAGTTTTACAGCGAAGCACAAAAATCTATTTCGGGACAGCACTTCCCAAAATCTTACTTCCCTCTCATTAGAGGTTATTCTTGGCACAAAAATCAAATAAAAAAGGATAAGGAGAGGTTATTACAGAAGTAATAACTTCCAAGACTCAAGAAAACTATTTGGTTATCTCCCAAGAAGTACTTTTCTTTACAACCTTTAAGTTAGGCATGATAGTTTGAGAAGATGCTCACATAAGAAATATGAATTGAAGTAAAAGAGAGCATCAAGAAGCAAATTCAAAGCACATTTAAGTCTAAACCACTTCCTATGCATAGGAATCTTGTAAAGAAACAAGTCATGAAAGCACAAAACAACAAGCATAGTAAAGCAAAACATGTGCAACTTCAAAACTTTCAACATAAAGAGGGGAATCTTAATATTATTGGGATGCATAAAACCATGTTTCCCTCTCTCATAATAACTTTCAATAGAATCATGAATAAAATTAACAATATAACTATCACATGAAACATTCTTATCATGAGCCACATGCATAAAACAATTATTACTCTCCCTATAAGAATAGTCGTTCTTATTAATCATAGTGGGAGCAAATTCAACAAAATAGCTATCATTATTATTCTCATCACCATAATCATCAAATATAGGAGGCATAGTGTAGTCATAATTAATCTCCTCCTCAATAGTAGGTGGACTGAAAATATCATATTCATCATTGTAATCATCATATAATGGAGGCATAGTATCATCAAAGTAAATTTTCTCCTACGTGCTTGGGGGACTAAAAAGATCATGCTCATCAAAACCAGCTTCCCCAAGCTTAGACTTTTCCATAGCATTAGCAATAATGGTTTTCAAAGAATTCATACTAATAACATTGCTATTCGCATGCAAATAAAGTTCCATAGGTTTTTTAATTTTCTCTTCAAACACTTCATGTCCTAACTCAAGATAAATACTATAAAGCTCTCTAATTTTGTTGTTGTTTTCCATTAAGCCTAACTAGTGAAAATAAAAATAAGAAACAAAAAGAAAAAATTGCAGGATATAAAGAAAATAACTTCGAGCACTCACACCGGAGGATGTGAGTACCTTTCTATACCTCCCGACAGCCGTAAAAATAGCTTGATGTTTACGCACTTCTATTCTTGTAGACAATTGTTGAGCCTCCAAGTGTAGAGGTTTCTGGAACAGCAGCAAGTTTCCCTTAAGTGGATTACCCAAGGTTTATCGAACTCAGGGAGGAAGTGGTCAAAGGTATCCCCTCTCAAACAACCCTGCAATCAAGATACAAGAAGTCTCTTGTGTCCCCAACACACCCACTACACTTGTCAGGTGTATAGGTGCACTAGTTCGGCGAAGAGATAGTAAAATACAAGTGGTATGGATGATTATAAATGGTAACGATGCCAGAAAATAGCTTGATGGCATGGAAGAGACTAAAGGAAAACTGAAATAAAGATAGCAGCAAGCAAACATGTAACAGATCTAGTTGCAAATGGTGTTTCAATGCTTAGAAACAAGGCCTATTGATCATACTTTCACTAGTGAACACTCTCATATAAATATCTTCTCTTTACGATACTACTCTGAACTACTCTCCGGTTGGACACTCTAATCCATGGTAGGGCTATAACAGCACTCCTCAAAGTCCGCTTTCCCCATCTAGATAACCCCACACTATCACCTTGAGCTCTAGATGGTTCCAACAAACACCACAATTTCATAGAAACATCCAACTCCAAATATAACTCATAACAAGTATTTGTAATCTCTGGCCTAAGTGCCACCATGGTGTACACGCTGTCACTTTCACACACATGGGGAGAGCAGAGATCTATTAAAGCACTTGAGTAGCAAGGTAGATCTACTTGATTACAAAGCTCATGATCACAATATGATCATGCATAGAGAGAGAGATGAACACATAGCTACCGGTAGAACCCTTAGCCTCGAGAGAGAACTACTCCCTCCTCATCATGGGAATCAGCAACGGTGATGGAGATGGCGGTGGAGATCGATGGAGATGGCTCCGGGGGCACTTCCCTGTCCTGGCAGGGTGCTGGAATAGAGACTTTCTGTCCCCCAAATCTCCCCTTCGGTGGCGGCGGTGCTGCGGAACTTTTCATGACTGGAGGCCATTCAATTTAGGGTTTATGCATCGGGAGGCTTCTTATAGGCGAGGAGGCAAGGTCGGTGGGCGGCCAGGGGGCCCAAACCACCTGGTGGCGCCAGCCCCACCATGGTGTGCCATACCGTGTGCCCTACTCCGTCTCTTCTTCGTGTTTCCGTGTTGCTCCGAGAAAAATAAGCATATTGGCTTTTGTCCCGTCCAATTCTGAAACCAAAAACAGCAGAAAAAAGGCAACTGGCACTGTGGCATCTTGTCAATAGGTTAGTTCCATAAAGTGTATAAAAATACCTCAAAGTGTGGACAAAACAAAGCAAAGTAGATACTAAACAAGCATGGAACATCAAAAATTATAGATACGTTTGCAACATATCAGATTCCAAGTTGGAAACAACACCTTTGGAGGTGTTTCCTTGCTCCTACTGGTTCGATAACCTTGGTTTCATAACTGAGGGAAAAGTTGTTGTTGTGCTCATCATACCTTCATATTGGGGTTCCCCAACAAGCTCGATATATTTTGGGCCATCAAGCTATTTCTCTGGCGCCGTTGCCGAGGAGTCAAGGACATCTTTACAAGGGAGTCCCTCATAACCAATCTGTTTACTTTGTTTATTTATTTTGCTTAGTTTATTTCTGCTTTGTTTGCTTGTTTCTTTATCAAAAACACAAAAAATTAGTTGTACTAGTTTGCTTTCTATATAAAAACCACAAAAAATGACTACTCTTGAAAATACTAAGTTGTGTGACTTCACTAGCACCAACAACAATGATTTCATGTGCACACCTATTGCTCCACCTGTTCCTGAAGCTACTTTCTTTGAAATTAAACCTGCTCTACTCAATCTTGTTATGAGAGAACAATTTTCTGGAATTGGTACTGAAGGTGCTGCTGCTCATCTTAATAACTTTGTTGAACTTTGTGAGATGCAAAAAAATAGGGATATAGATGGAGATATTATTAAGCTTAAATTGTTTCCTTTCCCTTTGAGAGGAAAATCTAAAGAATGGTTGCAATCCCTAACTAGAAATAGTATTGATTCTTGGACTAAATGCAAAGATGCTTTCATTGGAAAATACTATCCTCCTGCTAAGATTATATCTATGAGAAGTGAAATAATGAAATTTAAACAATCTGATAATGAACATGTTGCTCAAGCTTGGGAAAGAATGAAATATTTGGTAAAGAATTGTCCCACTCATGGACTGACTGCTTGGATGATTATCCAAACCTTTTATGCAGGACTGATTTATTCTTCAAGAAATCTACTGGATTCTGCTGCTGGAGGTACCTTTATGACCATTACTTTGGGTGCTACAACAAAGCTTCTTGATAATATGATGGTGAACTATTCTGAATGGCACACTGAGAGAGCTCTACAAGGTAAGATGGTAAATTCTGTTGAAGAGACCTCTTCCTTAAGTGATAAAATTGATGTTATTATGTCTATGCTTGTTAATGGGAAAGCTCATATAGATGCAAATCATGTTCCCTTAGCCTCTTTGGTTGCTCAAGAAGAGCAAGTTGATGTGAACTTTATAAGAAATAATAATTTTAGCAACAATGCCTACAGGAATAATTTTGGTAATAATAACTATAGGCCATATCCTCCCAATAATGGTAGTACTTATGGAAATTCCTACAACAATAATAGGAGTGCACCCTCTGAACTTGAAGTTATGCTTAAAGATTTTATTAGCAAACAAACTGCTTCAATAAAACTATTGAGGAAAAACTCTCTAATGCTGAAAGAAATATAGCATCATTGTCTGAAGCACAATCTTTTAATGAAATGGCTGCTAAACCTAAAACTATTGAAAATCTCTTTGCTGCTACTAATGCCATACAAGTTAGAATTGATGAAAATGTTAGACTATTAGCTGAATTGCATGCTAAGTGGGAAAGAGAAGATGAAATTGCTAGAAATATTAGTATTTCTACTATCACTACCACTAATGTTGAAGCTAGTAAACCCAATTAAACCTTTTCTAATAAAAATGCTGAAATTCTTTGAAATATGGGAAACAATAGCTCTACTACTTTAGATGATAATTATGATTTTGATCTTGCTGGTTGCAATATCTCTGAAGTAATTATGTTCCTACAAAAGCTTGCTAAAAGTCCTAATGCTAGTGCTATGAATATTGCCTTTACAAAACACATTACTGATGCTCTCATAAAAATTAAAGAAGAAAATATGAACCATAAAGCTTCTATTCCTATGAAATTAGAAGATGGTTAGGAACCCATCATTAATATGAAAGTAAATGATAATGCTAAAAAGAAACTCATGGGGAGTATTAATGATATTCTTAGCATGGTTAACAATGCCTATGTCCCCGTTGATTTCTATGTTTTGGATGTTGAATGCAATGCTTCTTGTACTATTATTTTGGGAAGACCTTTTCTTAGAATTGTTGGTGCCATTATTGATATGAAAGAAGGCACCATTAAATATCAATTTCCTCTCAAGAAAGGTATATAACACTTCTCTAAGAAGAGAGAGAATATTCCTTTTGCCTCTCCTATTAAAACAAAATTTGCTCTTAATGCTTCTTCATTTGAGAATACTTGATGCTTTTCTTGCTTCTTATGCCTAACTTAAAGGCATTAAAAAAGTACTTATCGGGAGATAACCCGAAAGTTTTAGTTGAGTCTTGGAAGTTTTTGCTTCAGTAGTAACCTCTCCTTATCCTTTTTATTTGCTTTTTGTGCCAAGAGTAACCTCTAATGAGAGAGAAATAATGATTGGGAAAGTTGCTGTCCCGAAACAGATTTTTGTGATTCGCTGTAAAAATTCGTGTAAAATCTCTGTATGTCTGTTTGAGATGTAATTTTTTGTGATTCTGTCCCAGGTTGTTATCCAACTTTCGTTAGTTCAACACTTTTCGATTTTAGTAACAGAAGGTCTTCGAAAAAATTGGTTTTTACCTGCTGGTCTGTTTTGACAGATTTCTGCCATTATTTGCATTTGCTTCTTGTTGATTCCTTTTTGGGTTCTTTTTGGGGAATTGAGCTTTTTGAGGGAAGTGCTACAGTAGCTTGTGTTTTAATGGAAGTTTTACTTGTGTTGGAACTGAACCAAAAGACTTATTATCTTGAGTACACTAATGTTGCTAATGAAGATTGTGTGAAGTTTTGTATGAAGGAAAAAATTCAAGTGTAAGGAAAGAATGATGTAATGAGATGAAGAATGGACTAAAGCTCAAGATTGGGGATGCCACACGTATCACGCCAAGAAATATCCAAGAAGTACAAGCGTCAAATCTTGGGGATGCCCAAGGCATCCCCTTCTTCATCAATAAAAATCTCAGGTTTTTTTCCAAACACTTCATTTTTATTGTTTCATGCACAATTGTGTTATTCTTGGAGCATCTTCATTTTTGTTTTTGGTTTTTGTTTTCTTGGTTTGTTTAGTTTGCTTGAATAAATTGGTTGGACCCCCTCATTCATGCATTAGTTTTCAAACAAGATTGGTTTGGATTGGAAAAGAGTAGGAAAGTTCATGCTTAAGTGGTAAAAAAGAGCTTGCTTTTGACTGTGACCTATGCTTTATCATGTCATGCTTGATATTGTTTTGGCTTTATACTTAGTGATTTTTGCTGTAGCATGACATGTTATAAACAATTGAGATTGCTTAATGTGCCTTGAAAGAATCATGCGTTTTTTTAGCATACTATTGTGGTATTCTCCTTTGATGCTTTATTTGGGTTGACTTGGTGCATGCTCACACCATGTTAAGATTATCCCAAGTCACCATAGCCTCTATGATCCTTTAGTTTTCGTCTTGTAATATCACTTTATGCTTTAATTAATAATGTTTTGTCTCTTTGCATGATTATGGCCATTATTGCTCTCTTAGTTGGTCGCTCTCAGTCTTTTGCTAGCCTCCATAACCAAGTATGAGTTCCACTCATGAATCCAACTCCAAATAAAACCAAGTTATTCCAAAGAGTCCACCATACCTACCTATTAGAATTTTCTATTCCAAGTATATTCATGTTTTATCTACCTTCCGGATTAAACTTGTTATGAGAAAACTAGTGATTAAAGCTCTCACGAACTTGATGGCACACTTTACTTTTCTTGCCCCTAATAAACTTGAACCATTGTGTCATCTATGTTGTATATGCTTGCACTTATACGTTGGGAATTAGCAGAACCATGATGTAATGGGGAACGCTTTCAACATTGCACTTGTACATTGTACCCAGTTGATATCATGCTCTTTTGTCTATGGATGTCGTCGGTGTGAAATGAAAGGGGAGCTTGTAAATCCATGGATTTATGTATGTGTGTTAGAGAAACGCCTGGGCCGCTGGTCTAATCCATGCCTAATCATGGTGGAAACCTGCAGCGTAACCATAATGAGAAATCTATGAAGCATTCTTCTTATAAAAAAGAGATAGAGATTGAGAAAAAGAGAAAAAAAAGAGATGAGAAAAGAGGAAAGTGAGTAAAAAGCACCATTTTCCCATGGTCAATAAGAAGATTACTGAGATGCTTATTGTCTGCTTGCCTTGTCATTTTGATATGGGGATTCTTCCATATCATCGGGCAAGGGGTACCCCCGTTGGCAGTTCTCTATAATACACATGTACTTACTATGACAAGAACTAACCGGTAACTAAACTTGAGTAGCATGAGGAGCGGCCCTCGTATTCAAGGGACATGAGATTGCCAACTTATACTGTGTCAAGCATATACTCCATAGTTTGTTCACTTTAACCTTAATCACTTCAAGATGCTTACGATAGGGGTAATCAGAGCTGAAAGCTAATAAGTACCATAATTTTTGGAAGCTCTTTATGATACTTGAATCCCTGCTTCCTTCTATGAAGGCCTTTCTTTTACTTTCATGTTGAGTCTCCATCTTCTATCTTTATGCACCTATTGAGAGAGCATAGTGGCCATTCTATCTTTATGCCAGCTGCCTGTTTTCTGCTATTTTTGGTTCCAGGAAAGTTAGAAAATGAATATTCTCAGAATTGGACGGGACAAAAGCCAAAGTCAATATTTCACCGAGGGGGACACGAGACGGAGAGGGGGGCCAGCCACACCACCGTCAAGACGGGCCAGCCACGCCCTTGAGGGTGTTGCGGCCGCCTAGGTCACCCTCTTGGCCTCCCCTTTCGCCTATATATCACCTCCGATACAGAAACCCTAAGTACCCAATCAAAATTCCACGAAAGAGTCTGTAGCCGCCATCATCTCCCTCCCTAGATCGGGAGGGATCTGAAGCTCTTCCCGGCACCCTGCCGGAGGGGAGAATTCACCCTGGAGGTCTTCTTCATCACCATGACTGCCTCCGGTGTGATGCGTGAGTAGTTCATCCCTAGACTACGGGTCCATGTAGTATCTAGATGGTTGGTTCTTCTCCTTTGTGCTACCATGTTTAGATCTTGTGAGCTCCGCTCATGATCAAGATCATCTATTTGTAATCCTACATGTTGTGTTTGCGGGGATCTGATGGCTATTGAGATGCTATTTCAGATTGATTATTGATTCTATTATGTCTTTGTTATTTGTGATCTTGCATGCTCTCTGTTGTTAGTAGCTATCTTGGTCGAGTAGATGCTAGCAACTCCAAGAGGGAGTATTTATGCTCGATAGTGGGTTCATGCCTCTAGTAATCTGGGAAAGTGATAGAAATCTCTAAGGTACTAGATGTGTTGTTGCTACTAGGGAGAAAACAACAATCCTTTGTTCATAGAACAAGCGTATTATTTACTTTACACACAATGCTTAATGCAATTATCTGTTGCTTGCAACTTAATACCGGAGGAGGGTCGGATGATAACCTGAAGGTGAATTATTAGTCATAGTTGCAGTTGGATTACGGTCTATGTATAATGTTGTAATGCCCAATCAAATCTCATAGGAGTCAAGATGATTAGTATATGCATGTATGCTTTCTCGATGTTTGTCAATTGCCCTGCTGTAATTTGTTCACCCAACATGTCATATATCTGAAGGAGAATCACCACTAGTGAACTATGGATCCCGGTCCTTTCTTTTACCATCAATCTACAACTATTTACTATTTTCTGTTTACTTTCTGCAAGCTATTACTATCTTCCACACAATACGTTTAATCCTTTGTTTTTAGCAAAATCGGTGAGATTGACAACCTCACTTTAAGTTGGGGGCAAAGTTCTATGGTTGTGTTGTGAAGGATTCCAAGTTGAAAACAACACCTTGGAGGTGTTTCCTTGCTCCTACTGGTTCGATAACCTTGGTGTCATAACTAAGGATAAAGTTGTTGTTGTCCTCATCATACTGATACATTTCAAATGTATCTATAATTTTTGATGTTCCATGCTTGGTTTTATCCACTTTCTTGTGTTTTGTTCCAACTTTGGAGTACTTTTCATATGATTTCTTGGACTAACCTATTAACAAGAGCCATAGTGCCAGCTGCCTGTTTTATGCTGTTTTTGGTTCCAGGAAAGTCAGAAAATGAATATTCTCGGGATTGGCCGGGACAAAAGCCAAAGTGCCTATTTTTCCGGAAGGGATCAAGTGCCAGAATATGAGACGAAGAAGGGCCAAGGAGCCACCACACCACCTAGCCGCGCGGCCAGGCCTGGCCCGCGCCAGGGGGTGGTGTGGCCGCTCCCGGCACCCCCTCGGCCTCTCCTTCCGCCTACATATTAGCCTCGGGACGAAAACCCTAAGTACCCGATCAAAAATCCACGAAAGAGTCTGTAGCCGCCGTCATCTCCATCCCTAGATCGGGAGGGATCTGAAGCTCTTCCTGGCACCCTGGCGGAGAAGGGAATTCACCCTGGAGGCCTTCTTTATCACCATGCAAGCCTCTGGTGTGATGCGTGAGTAGTTCATCCTTGGACTACGGATCCATGTAGTAGCTAGATGGCTGGTTTCTCCTCCTTTGTGCTTTCATGTTTAGATCTTGTGAGCTCCGTTCATGATCAAGATCATCTATTTGTAATTCATACATGTTGTGTTTGCGGGGATCCGATGTATATTGAGATGCTATTTCAGATTGATTATTGATTCTATCATGTCTTTGTTATTTGAGATCTTGCATGCTTTCTGTTGTTAGTAGCTATCTTGGCCAAGTAGATGCTAGAAACTCCAAGAGTTAGTATTTATGCTCGATAGTGGGTTCATGCCTCCGTAACTGGGAAGTGACAGAAATCTCTAAGGTACTAGATGTGTTGTTGCTACTAGGGAGAAAACAACAATCCTTTGTTCATAGAACAATCATATTATTTACTTTACATGCAATTCGTAAAGCAATAATCTGTTGCTTGCAACTTAATACTGGAGGGGGTTCGGATGATAACCTGAAGGTGGATTATTAGTCATAGATGCAGTTGGATGGCGGTCTATGTATTATGTTGTAATGTCCAATCAAGTCTCAAAGGAGTCAAGATGATTAGTATATGCATGTATTGCTTTCTCGGTGTTTGACAATTGCCCACATGTAATTTGTTCACCCAGCATGTTATCTATCTAAGGAGAGCCACCTCTAGTGAACTATGGATCCCGGTCCTTGTCTTTTACATACAATCTACAATCTTTTACTGCTTTGTGTTTACTTTCTGCAAACTTTTACTTCTTTCCATTCGATACGTTTAATCCTTTGCTTTCCGCAAAACACAGTGAGATTGACAACCTCATCGCAAGTTGGGGACAAAGTTCTGTGGTTGTGTTGTGCAGGTCTCCACGTTGCTACTAGCACCGGTAGTGCGCCCTGCCAAAGCTCAGCTAGTAAAACCTTTGGGGTGTTTCCTTGCTCCTACTGGTTCGATTAAACCTTGGTTTCATAACTGAGGGAAACTTGTTGCTGTGCTCATCATACCTTCCTCTTGGGGTTCCCAACGAGCTCTACATCAACACCGCCAATAAGCATTTTTCTGGGCGCCGTGCATTGAGCCATCAAGCATTTTACTGGCGCCGTTGCCGGGGAGTCAAGGACATCTTCACAAGGGGAGTCCCTCATAACCAATCTCTTTACTTTGTTATTTTTGTTTTGCTTAGTTTCTTTTTGCTTTGTTTGCTTGTTTTGTTCTTCAAAAAACACAAAAAAATTAGTTTTACTAGTTTGCTTTCTTATTTCAAAAACACAAAAAATTAGTTCCTATCTTGAGTTGCCAATATGTCTAGCCTTGCTCCAATCACTATGTCACCCGAGGAAATGATTTTCACTTTTAAACAAGGAATTGAGGAAAGTTTTAAGGAATCTTCGTCTAGAATCTTTGATCTACATGAAAAAACTGAGCCTAAAATGGCTCAAAGCTTGTTCCTTAGCAGTTTTTACCTTGGGATTGCTCTTTGCTATAGATATGCTCTAGATGCTGTTGTGGGAGGAGATTTCCTCCAATGTAATGAGGATGATGCTACTAATGCTATAAAGAAATTGATCCTCACTTACAACATGCCTAGCCAAACTGATATTTATTTCGCAAAAATATTTGCTAGGTTGAACACTCTTGAGGCTAGCACTACTAGCTTAGAAAGTTGCTATAATACGCTTAGGGAGCATCACAATTATGTTCCAATAAACTCTGAACCATCGAAGTGGCTCCCTACAGTAAAGATTGAGATAAACACTGAAACTTTTCAAGCCCGCTGCGATATCATGTCTGAATCTTGTCTTATGCCCAAAGATATTTATGAATATTTGAATCTTTGGGGTCTTACTGAAGGAGGAAGAGAATATCTCTTGCTAATACTGCTACCATATTACCTATTCGAATAGCTGAAGGAGTGTTTACAAAGATCCTTGGGAAAATGATTTCTACTGATTATCTTGTTATTGAATGTGCAGGAAAATGACAAATTACACTTGGAAGGTCCCTATTAGAACTCCTTGGAGCAATAATAGATGTGGGAAAGGGGACCATGCGCCTTTCTTCTCCACCAAACAATCACATTTTCCCAAAGGTTAAGAATAAAAATAAGAGAGGTAAGGGCAAGAAAGTTGGTTTTAATGCTTCTTCATTTGAGAACACTTGATTCTTTCTTTGCTTCTTATGCCTAACTTAAAGGCGTTAAAGAAAAGTACTTATTGGGAGATAAACCAAAAAATTTAGATGAGTCTTGGAAGTTATTACCTAAGTAGTAACCTCTCCTTATCCTTTTTATTTGCTTTTTGTGCCAAGAGTAACCTCTAATGAGAGTGAAGTAATGATTGGGAAAGTTGCTGTCCCGAAACAGATTTTTTTGCTTCACCATAAAAATTCCTGAGAGAGCTCTGTATGTCGGATTGAGATGTAATGTTTTGTGCTTCTGCCCCAGGTTGTTATCTAACTTTCGTTAGTTCAACACTTTTTGATTTGAGCAACAGAAGGTCTTCGAAAAAAATCGTCTTTACCTGCTGGTCTGTTTTGACAGATTTCTGCCATTTTCTGCATTTGCTTCTTGTGGGTTCCTTTTTGAGTTCTTTTGGGGAATTGAGATTTTTGAGGGAAGTGCTACAGTATCTAGTGTTCTAATGGAAGTTTATTTGGTGTTAGAACTTAACCTTAAGACTTATTTATCTTAAGTGCACTAATGTTGCTAATGAGATTGTGTGAAGTTTTATATGAAGGAAAATTTTCAGGTGTATGGAAGGAATGAGTAATGAGATGAAGGATGGACTAAAGCTCAATCTTGGGGATTACACGCGTGTCACCCCAAGAAATATCCAAGAAGTACAAGCGTCAAAGCTTGGGGATGCCCAAGGCATCCCCTTCTTCATCAATAAAAATTCCAGGTTTCTTCCAAACGCTTCATTTTTATTGTTTCATGCATTGTGTTTTTCTTAGAGCGTCTTCTTTTTGGTTTTAGTTTTGGTTTTTTGTTTGCTTGGTTTGCTTAGTTTTCTGAATAAATTGGTTGGACCCCCTCTTTCATACATTGGTTTGCAAATAGTTTGGTTTGGTTTGGAAAAGAGTAGGAAAGTTCATACTTATGTGATAAAAAGAGCTTGTTTTTGACTGTGGCCTATGCTTTGTCATGCCATGCTTGATATTGTTTTGTCTTTATGCTTAGTATTCTTTGCTGTAGCATGACTTGTTATAAACAATTGAGATTGCTTAATGTGCCTTGGATGAATCATGCGTTGTTTGAGCATATTAAAGCATAGTATAGTGGTATTCTCCTTTGATGCTTTATTTGGGTTGACTTGGCACATGCTCACACCATGTTATGACTATCTCAAGTCACCATAGCCTTTATGATCCTTTAGTTTTCAACTTGTAGTATCACTTTATGCTTTGATCTATGATGTTTTGTTGCTCTGCATGATTATGGCCATTATTGCTCCCTTAGTTTGTCGCTCCCAGTCTTTTGCTAGCCTCCACAACAAAGTATGAGTTCCACTCATGCATCCAACCCCCTAAACCAAGTTATTCCAAAGAGTCCACCATACCTACCTACTAGCTTATGCTATTCCAAGTATATTCCTGCTTTTGTTTACCTTCCACTTGTTATGAGAAAACTAGTGATTAAAGCTCTCACGAACTTGATGGCACACTTTACTTATTGCCTCTAATAAACTTGAACCATTATGTCTTCTATGTTGTATATGCTTGCACTTATTTGTTGGGAATTAGGAGAACCATGCTTTCATGGGGAACGCTTTCAACATTGCACTTGGTACTTGTACCTAGTTGATATCATGCTCTTTTGTATATGGATGTCGTCGGTGTTAAATGAAAGGGGAGCTTGTAAGTCCATGGAATTATGTATATGTGTTAGAGAAACGCTCGTCATTGGTCTAATCCATGCTGACATGGTGGAAACCTGCAGCGTAACCATAATGAGCTGTCTATGAAGCATTCTTCTTATAAAAAAGAGTCCTATATTGAGAAAAAAAAAGAAAAGAAAGAAAAAAAGAGATACTATGAAAAGAGGAAAGAGAGAAAAAAGCACCATATTCCCATGGTAAATAAGAAGAATGCTGAGATGCTTGTTGTCTGCTTTCCTTGTCATTTTGATATGGGGATTCTTCCGTATCATCGGGCAAGGGGTACCCCGTTGGCGGTTCTCAATGATACACATGTACTTACAATGACAAGAACTTACCGGTGACTAAACTTGAGTAGCATGAGGAGCGACCCTCGTATACAAGGGACATGAGATTTCTGACTTATACTTCGTCAAGCATGTACACCATAGTTTGTTCAGTTTAACCTTAATCACTTCAAGATGCTTATGATAGGGGCAATGAGAGCTGAAAGCTATAAGTACCGTAATTTTTGGAAGCTCTTTATGAGACTTGAATCCCTACTTCCTTTTACAAAAGGCCTTTCTTCCACCATTATATGGAGTCTCCACTTTCTATCTTTATGCGCCTACTTTGAGAGCATAGTGGCCATTCTTAGTTCTATGTGCATTGTCCCAAGACTAGTTGATTGATGCATACTTTGTTATTGCTTGTTTTAAACTATTGTATCTAGTCACTCTTATGAACTTTGAAGGTGTCCTATGCATTTATATTTGCTACTCTATTGAGGGACAAGTTGAATACTATTATGCTATGTTTTCTTTATGTGAAACAAACAAACGTCTTGCAAAGCATGTTATTCATGATTCTTTTGTTTGTGCCTTTTCATGTTGCATCGTAGTTTCTTTGCTTATTTCTAGAACTTTGTCTTTTGTGTTATGATTGAAGTACTATGATCCCAGCTTTGAATATTTTACAAATACTTTGAGTCTTTGATGGTGCATGTCACCTCAAAAATTATTCTTTCTTTTTATCACTTACCTACTCGAGGACGAGCAGGAGTTAGGCTTGGGGATGTTGATACATTGCAAATGTATCTATAATTTTTGATGTTCCATGCTTGGTTTTATCCACTTTCTTGTGTTTTGTTCCAACTTTGGAGTACTTTTCATATGATTTCTTGGACTAACCTATTAACAAGAGCCATAGTGCCAGCTGCTTGTTTTTTGCTGTTTTTGGTTCCAGGAAAGTCAGAAAATGAATATTCTCGGAATTGGACAGGACAAAAGCCAAAGTGCCTATTTTTCCGGAAGGGATCAAGTGCCATAATACGAGACGGAGAAGGGCCAGGGAGACACCACACCACCTGGCCATGCGACCAGGCCTGGCCCGCCAGGTGGTGTGGCCCCCGCACCCTCAACCTCTCCTTCCGCTTATATTGCCCTCGGACAAAAACCCTAAGGCACCGATCAAAAATCCACGAAAGAGTCTCAGAGTCATCTCCATCCCTAGATCGGGAGGGATTTGAAGCTCTTCCGGCACCTGGAGAGGGAATTCACCGAGGCCTTCTTCATCACCATGCAAGCCTCCGGTGTGATGCGTGAGTAGTTCATCCTTGGACTACGGATCCATGTAGTAGCTAGATGGCTGGTTTCTCCTCCTTTGTGCTTTCATGTTTAGATCTTGTGAGCTCCATTCATGATCAAGATCATCTATTTGTAATTCATACATGTTGTGTTTATGGGATCCGATGGATATTGAGATGCTATTTCAGATTGATTATTGATTCTATCATGTCTTTGTTATTTGAGATCTTGCATGCTTTCCGTTGTTAGTAGCTATCTTGGCCAAGTAGATGCTAGCAACTCCAAGAGTTAGTATTTATGCTCGATAGTGGGTTCATGCCTCCGTAACTGGGAAGTGACAAAATCTCTAAGGTACTAGATGTGTTGCTACTAGGAGAAAACAACAATCCTTTGTTCATAGAACAATCGTATTGTTTACTTTACATGCAGTTCAGAAGCAATAATCTGTTGCTTGCAACTTAATACCGGAGGGGTTGGATGATAAACTGAAGGTGGATTATTAGTCATAGATGCATTGGATGGCGGTCTATGTATTATGTTGTAATGCCCAATCAAGTCTCAAAGGAGTCAAGATGATTAGTATATGCATGTATTGCTTTCGGTGTTTGTCAATTGCCCCGCTGTAATTTGTTCACCCAAAGATGTTATCTATCTAAGGAGAGCCACCTCTAGTGAACTATGGATCCCGGTCCTTGTCTTTACATACAATCTATAATCTTTTCTTGCTTTGTGTTTACTTTCGCAAACTTTACTTCTTTCCATTCGATATGTTTAATCCTTTGTTTTCCAAGAAACACGGTGAGATTGACAACCTCATCGCAAGTTGGGGACAAAGTTCTGTAGTTGTGTTGTGCAGGTCTCCACGTTACTAGCACCGTAGCGCCTGCCAAAGTTCAGCTAGTAACACCTTTGGGGTGTTTCCTTGCTCCTACTGGTTCGATTAAACCTTGGTTTCATAACTGAGGGAAACTTGCTGCTGTCCTCATCATACCTTCCTCTTGGGGTTCCCAACGAGCTCTACATCAACACCGCCAACAAGCATTTTTCTAGGCGCTGTGCATTGAGCCATCACATACCTTCCTCTTGGGGTTCCCCAATGAGCTCGATATATTTTGGGCCATCAAGCCGCAACTCCTTCCACACGAAAATCCACCGGGAACATGTATCTCGCTAATCCGAGACCATGGGGAATAATTCTAGAGTGGGAGAGAGATCCTTCACAAGGAGGTGTACTTAGTGAGGAGGAGACAGGGCCTTTTATAGGGAGAGAAAGGGTATCCCCCTCCCATGGCCGGCAGCAAAAAGGAGGTGCCCCAACTCTTCCTTCATTCATGTGGTGGATGCTCCACTCACATAAATTTGACTCCACCCAAAATTCCATTCACATGCATTAAATTTCCACCAAATTTAATGCAACTCTCATTTAATATAACTCTTTTATTTATTTTATTCAGAATTTTTTAATTACTTTAATTAACAAACATTCACATAAAACCCCTTGCAATATTTCAATATCACATGTAGAACCAATTTTAGCAATTTCACCCGAAACAATTCCGGTGTCCATTGAAATAATTGTAGTGCTTTGTAAATCTTTTCTCTAGAACACATTTGCTCCAAATGGTGTCAGTATCTCTTACGTATGTCACCCTACGGTTCGTGAATAATGCATACATGATCGAGACTCTTCTCCGATCAAAAATCAGTAGCGGGACCTAGAGATCCATACTGACTCCCACATATTCAACGATGACTTATGTGATCGTGAGAACCTTTAACACTAGTAACTAAATCCCTTTGTCTCGTGATATATTACATGTCTGAGATTCGATCATCAGTATCTCCATACCTAGTTTGATCTCGTTACCGACATGCACTCTTTTCTTGTTCCTGTGATATAACATTCTGGTGATCACATCACTTGCTTGCAAGCTATCTCAATGTGATATCACCGAGAGGGCCCAGAGTATATCTATCCATCATCGGGATGGACAAATCCCACTCTTGATCCATGAGACTCTACATAACACCTTCGGAGTATCTGAACCCACCTATATAGTCACCCTGTTATGGTGTGATGTTTGATGTTATCAAGTTACTCTTCTAGTGCTAGTGATTGACATGATATCATGGTCTAAGGACTAGGATTACTTCGTATGATGTTATAGCAATTTAAACACAATGACTTTGATCGTAATGCTATATTTCGGATGAATGTTCATCGCATCATTCCACCAATATTGTGACCTCATTATTAACAACATCCAATGTCCATGATCAGGAAACCTTGATCATCTTGTTAATAACTGAGCTAGTTTATAAGAGAGGCATAACTAGGATCCCTTTATTTATTAAACATACATGTATTAACGTTTCCAATCAATACAATTATAGCATGCAAAATAAACATCTATCATATACTTGGAATACGATAATACCAACTTTATTATTGCCTCTCAGGACATATTCCCTTCAGTCTCCTATTTGCATTAGAGACAATAATCTAGTTTACATAGTGATAAATCAAACACCCATGGAGTTCTGGTGTTGATCATGTTTTACCCTAGGGAGAACTTTAGTCAATGGATCTGCTACATTCAGATCCGTATGTACTTTATAAATCTTTGTATCTCCATCCTTGACATGCTTGCGGATGGAGTGAAACCGGCACTTAATATGCTTGAAATTCTTGTGAGACCTTGGTTCCTTGGAGTTGGCTATGGCTCCATTGTTGTCACAACATCACCATTGGGTCCAACGCACTGGGAACCACACCTAGTTCTGTTATGAACTCCTTCATCCAAACCGCTTCCTGCGCTGCTTCTGAAGCAGCAACATATTCCGCCTCCGTTGTTGATCCAGCCACCACAGGTTGTTTGGATCTCCTCCAACTAACTGCTGCTCCGTTCATGAGAAATACGTATCCGGATTGAGACTTAGAGTTATCCGGATCGGTGTCAAAGCGGGTACATGGTCTGAGGGTATGGGTTTGGCACCCCCATACCCACCCCCGTTAGACCCGACGGGTCCAGGTTTTTACCAATAAGCAGACCCGTGGTTTCCTCCTTTCCAAACCCTCCTCGTTTAAGGCAGGTAAACTTCGGGTTAGCGTGTATCGGGCACCCATTGCCATCCGGACATGTATCAGTGTGGTTGCTATACTAATATAGCAGGCGAAACTTCTAGGATCCTAGTTTGCCTTTCTTGACAATTTAGAACACCGAAAGAAGCCCAAGCCATGATAGACTATATGTAGATGTGCGTGTGTATGTGTTTGTATGCGGCACGGTGTTGTATAAACCGGCCGTATACCTGACCGTGTCTTACCTTAACATTTACTTATACTTGTACCCATACACTACCTTACCCTCTCGAAAAAGTATACGCCCCACTATATTAATAGAAACCAAGTGAGACCGATGCTGGCCAGACAACATAATGCCTAAAGGAAGAGACACAACGCGATACAAGATGCTGGGGCCGCAGCACACACACGCCCGAACGAAAACAAAGAAAAACAAAAAGGAAAGGAGGCAGAGATGGATCAACTAAATGAGGAAGACCGCAACCGCTGCGCCCTCCGAAGAATTCCCACCCCGCGAAGCCCCGACTCGTCAAGCGCCAAGCAACACCCTCAAGAGGGAAAGTGACCGCTGCTGCCCGGACCAGAGACTGGCCCTAGGGTTTCCCCCGACACACAGAGGGGAGTGGATGAAGGGTAGCCACAACACCCTCTAGGAAGGAAAGATGCCACCCGCGGGCGGCACCGTGTTGGTGTCGGTCGAGCCGACAAGGATTTCTCCCGAAGACCCTATCCACAACCCCCGGACGATCCGTTGCACAAGAGACCCGCGAGGGCGAGACCTCGCCACCACCAAACTTGCCGCACACGAGCATGCGCCACTTTGGTCCCGAATCCGCCATCATCGTCTCACCGAGCAAGCCGTCGCGAGGTCTGCAACATCGAGGCACATGTAGAAATGAAATAGATCCCACAATACCGTGGCCATGCGGGAGGGAACAACCTCCACCGCCGGAGGCGGTACTCGACCGGACGCGGACACACGCACCAGTCCTCCATATGTTTGACCAGGCCCAGCGGACCTGTAAAGCCTCCGCAGAGGCATACCAGTCCCGTGGCGGTCCGGCCGGGCCCGTAAAGTCCGCAACCACACTGCAACAGGCCGGCCGAGGATGTCGTGGATCCTATCCACCCTATCCGCCTTGATCTGCAAAGCAACAAAAGCAGAACCGGTCAACCCACCTTACCCAGATCTGGGCCCAAAGGGGCCCGATCTGGCATATGGCGCAACAGCCTTAAGCTCGCATCATGCCCCCGCCCCAACCGCGACACCACGCCGTCTTGCCCCTAGCCAACGCTGGCCCTCCGCTCTGTCAAGCGCGGCGCCATGCCACCGTCGTCCAACCACCAGAGCATGGGGAGGGCGCAAAGACCTAGGACTGCCTGCCCGTCACGACCCAGATCGGGCCCGGTTGGGCCTAGATCTGGGCCAAGAGGCCCGCACCGCCATGGAACCGTAGACCCCGACGGCCGCCCGCACCTGGACGCCACCAAGGCTGCCTCGCGTCGCCGTGCACGCCAGACCGCCACCGCCGACCGCCACGCCAGACCGCCACCGCCGACCGCCACGCCTGAAGCTGCAGCGCACCGCCGGCGGAGATGCTCCCCGCGTAGGACCTCCGAGCGAGTGGGTAGAGGGGCACTCGCCGCCGCTTGCACCGCGCGGGCTTCGCTCGGCGGCGCTCGCCGACATCGGCGGAGAGGGGCTCGGGTCGGGAGGGGCCGATGGTCGCCCCATCACCCGTGAGGGCGAGCGGAGCGAGAGAGGGGACCGGTCGAAGGTTTCTTACACTATCTTACCCCAAAACCCTATCTCATGCACCGAGTTTTCAAGCCAAACTACTCCCTACGTTTTAAAATATAAGATGTTTTAGTTTTGTGAAAGAAGTATATCTAGACCTTTTTTATTGTATAGGTTCACTCCAAACCTAGATAAACCTATATACTAAAAGGAATATAAATACATTTTATTCATAAAGCTAAAACATCTTATATTTCGAAACGGAGGGAGTAGTTCATTGTAGCCCCTCCATATCTCGACTCGAGCATCATGGCAGCAAGTCAGCAGCCGTATCTTACGCGTGTGCGCAAAAACAAATAATCGTCGAAAATTGACACGAGCCTTGTCGCTTCTACGTTCGTTCTCCATTCCCCACTAGCCGCGTGTACGCTGACATACCCGCCGCGCGCACGTACGGTGTACTACCTGGCAGTACCCGGCCGCCGTAGTTAAGCGTACATGTACGAACGTATTGCGGAGAGACATGGATAATTCCGTAGGGTATCTTCCCTCCCCAATCATCAGCACGTTCTTGTTCTCGCTAGGCTTATTTCTGGGGGAAACCAAAGGCACATAGTTCCTCCTGCTGGATGCCAAAAAGGGTTTCGCGAGCGACCAAACGTGCTCTAACACACCGCTGCCAGAGTTAACTGACCAGCTAACCCGTCGAATCAGTAACAGTAATTAATCCTCTCCGTGTGAAATCGAAACCAGTGGGCATTAATCGTCTAGCAACTGTCCGGGGTTAATTATCCTGACAAAGTGTGATAACGCCGAAAGGCCGTCTCGTCGAAGGCAGCTCGTGTGGTGCAGGTTCGTTGCACCGCCTAGATTGATCGAGGTTGGTGCGAGACTCAGAAATTCAGAATAACACCCCATCAGGTGGGGGAGCGCTCGAAAGAAGCCTGCACCAATACCATACCGACTGGTCATCCCGCGCGTGGTCAGACAGAAGCCAGCTCGGTCCTAAAGCGTAGCTAAGGTTTATAAGCTAACATCGATCACAGGTAGTGCTACATCACTAGAGCTGGATACATACATAGAGGCTGCACATGTGTTGATCTGGTCAAGTATGGGCAGGGTCGCTCTCTGTCGGGCCACAGGTCGGTCTCAGCCGGCTATCTAGACGGAGTTTGCACAATCGCACGTACGCGTGCGCCTGAGTAAAGCAGCGATCACCCACAATGGCTAGAGTATAATGCAGCAGAGCCACTCGATTAGTCGCACACCTTAGTGTGCGATGCACCACTGCCATGGATTGGGCGGCCATAGCCTCGCAAACAAGATTATCCCAGAAGAATATGCACCCAATACACCTTTTTCTTTCTCCCTTTCTTCCTTCCATGCTGTCTTTAAGGTTCAACCTAACTTTCACCGAGAGCTAGTAGATAGCTTGTGCCTTTTCGAGAGTTGCAAAATCTCGATCGGCTGAGGTCATGTAACTACTTGTCCATCTGTCTTGCCACGTCGGCGCGGGATATACTTATTCAAACAGGCACACGCACGTGCGTCCTGAACGTCTTGTGATGTACCCGAATGATACTATATCGGAGACGTTAACGTTAAATAACTGGTACACGTGACGAAACCGTAAACCCCAGGTGTTATTGGTACGTGTCCAGATCGCGTCGTTCGAAGCTTCTCCTTGATTAGTCTGAGGTTAACGGTGTTCTTGATCTACTAGTCCAATTAGTGCGACAGTGCGAGGAATGATTTGCTTCTTCTTCTTTTCCCCATTTTGTTTTCGTGCCGATTATATATTAAACAAAAAATGAAGGAGGGCCATATGGCCCGGTGTTGACAAGCTAGCGCTCGCGCGCGTCACCCCTAGCTCAGCCTACTCTCATCCATGTACTAATAACAATCAGTGAGTTTTATAAGGATCGATTGACATTTAACTTGGTGATTGGTGTAGTGCACGAACCTTGTTTGTTGGTGAGCCATTTCTTGGCCCCCCCGACCACTGCATCGGAACATGTTAGTACATGTGTACACTCCTACGTGCGTGCCAATTGGATACGCAGTGTGGTTAGGAATCTCCAATCTTCTAATCCGCATCCAAGATTGCCAGGAAGGAATAACCTCACACTCATTTCAACATTATTCATTCATTCATTCATTCCACTATGCTAGTGTGCACCACTCACTCAGAGCTGGGACACGATGCCTGTCGCCTTCTTGCGACATCCAAAATGTCAGCGTGAGTCCAACATATACATCCGCGATCGACCTGTGCTGAAAGGCCACACAAAAGTTTCCCGGCGGTTAAGACTGCATGATTGTTGCCATGCCAGGCGTCACGGAGAATTTCTTGCATGAACGCGAACATGATGTATGCGCGCGCGTTCATTTAACTCTATTTCTTTTACTCATTGTCCTAGAGAAGTTAATGAGGTGGCTCATCATTTGGCTAAGCACCTTATGAGTCGAAGTCTGTAATTAGTTGGGATGGTGATCTACCAAGTTTTATTAAGCATCTTGTAATGAATGATGTAATCTTGTTGGTTAATCAATAAAGCGCACTGGTTGGCTTTCTCTAAAAAACGTGAACATGATATAACCAAAAAAGGCTCAACATAATCAACGGCGGACCTAGAAAGTTAAGCCTCGACTAAGTAAGATGTGAATTTTTCAGACAAAACCTATAAAAATCTATAAAAATGCAAGTTTTGCACCGTCGGCAAGCTAGGAACACACAGTCCACCCATGAATACGTTAGCCGTGGACGTCGGAGAATCTGTGGGACCATGAGGGTAACTCCAGTGGCACGACCCAAACGGTCTTGCCAGGTTCAAAAAGGTCCACGCGGACACGAGACTCGCGCGCACGCTCCAGCGGCGTGACCCATCGGGCCACCAAATTTGGGACACTGATGTGTTTGGCCGGACAACACGTGGACCAAGCTCTTGTCCGGGCATCGGCCGACGATGCCCGTTTGTAAGTGGCACATTAATTACATAAACTTTTCTTGTTAGTTTGATAGCCGGTTACATGAAGAACTACATCTACTTAACATAAACTATGACGACGGTTGCGCCCTAGTCTAGGCATCGCCGCCTGCATGGCCCAAGGGCCCATCTCCGTCGGCGTCACCGCAGGATCCGCCGCTGATCGCCTTGCGCGCCCTCCGGTGCCGCTCGTGGAGCATGCCGCCCGCACGGTGGTGGTTCTCTGCCGACATCAGCGGCAAGTCTAGCACGCTGGCTCGGTGTGCCATCACTGTCTCAAGCTCCGTCGCCTAGTGGTTCTTGCCCTCCAGCGACATCCGCTCGGCCTATGCCGTAGTGCGTATGGACGCCTATGTGTGGTGCCGTAGGACTCGGCGATGCCCCGTTGCTCGCCTCTCCACTCTTGCATGGCTTCCTCGGGCTTATCGTCGAAGTGGGCGAGGAAGGCGTCGCTGTACCCCCCCCTCCGCTGCCTCGGCCACCGCGCGGTCGCGCGGATGCTCGCCAGGGGTACCTCAACTTGCTAACTGCCGCAGTGGCAGCATTGTGTGCCGCCTTATCAGCCGCATCCATGGCCGCGACGTTGTGCGTCATGCTCATCGCGTCAGCAACGCCTTCGTGGGCCACCACCTCCGCCGGCGCCTCAGCGGCGACGAGGTGCATTTCCCTTATCACGGCTTCGTGGGCATCGCGCACCGCCTGCTCTCTCTTGCGGTGAGGCATGACTACTAAGATAACGTCGGGGGGTAGGGTTCTGACCTCCCCCCCTCCCCCCCTCCCCCCCGCTACGGTTGTCTTTTATAGACCGCTGCTAGGGCGGGAGACGTCATGGACATGCGCTGGAGTTTCCGGCCGTGGCGAGAAACGGGCACGGTGCGCGCGGGAAACAGGAACCAGTGAGGACGGGAAACACCTGCCGTGCGAGAATCCGGTGGTGGTGATTGGCGACGTCCCCTCGCTATTAACGTCATGTCGCCATTAGAGACAGATCATCAAGCATTTGATAGCGGGCGGGACGGTCAAAATGCGTCGGGCCGCTGGACGCTCTCCTCAATCTGGCCGGACCGCAACCATTTTCTATCCTTGAGCTGACCTATCCGAACAGAATCAGATCGTTTGCGTCGTCGGTTTGGGTCGGCCTGCAGGAGATACCCTGAGATTGTGAGATGAACCTGAGATCATGAGTGAACATCTCTTTCACAGACTTTGAGCCGGCTGCCGGTACGGTGTTGCTAGCTGTGCTTATCAGCGGAAAGCGACGCGACATTCCTGTACGTGACATCTCGTTTAGGATAGGCATTTCGACTGGATGACTGATGATCGACCTGTGCCGTTGGAAATTAATGTAGGGCTCGTGGCTTGTGCTGTAGATAAGACGCGTATCCGTGCCGGTTACGAGCAAGTGGTACTAGGATGTTTTAGTTCTCCTGGGTACAGGTGGCCTCTGGACAAGCACTAGTGCCTGAACCTGGTCTGGGTTGCAATTATGTGTCCCTTTCTCTCCTCCATTCCACATCATGTGGATTGCATAGCTAGAATGCCACCTTCAGCTTAAGCGAGCTGTTAATCCAATATTAACTTCCACAAAACATCGAGCTGGCCATCTTTCTGAACCATTCATTCAAGCACCAAATGACACAATTCAATAAGAAACAAATCTGAAATAAATGTCAGTACAGCTTCATGTATCCGCAGTAGTTCAGGTGGCAGTTCGAATTGCAAAACTGGTCTCAAGAACAAACTGCACTAGTTCAAATATTGGATTTCCTTTTTAAGAGCATCTCCACTGGCGGCGCCCCACAGCCAGTGCCAGCAGTTTGGACCACACACTAAACTGTCCGGCATCCCCTTACCGCCCCCGGCAACCAGGAACCCGGTTGGGGCTGCCAGCAACGTACGCCATGTTGGACGAGCCACGTACGTCCGCGCCGGGCCCAGATGGCAGCCACCCAAAGCGGCTGGTCAAAGAAATTAGTGTCACTGCGTCGTTCCGTGTGCGCCCGCGTGGGACTTTGCTGGTTCTAGACGCCAACGTCTGACAACTCACCTCCCGACGAGCCGGAGTTAATGGCGCAGTGGCCAATTGGCCTACCACCCTCCAAGCACCAAAAAAGACGCCCTGCTGCTCCTCACCGGTGCACAGTACTCTCCCATCTATCCCACAACCGCCCTCTCCTCCCCATCAAAACCCCGTCGACCAACCATGCCACACAACGACCACGAGGCCGACGGCAATAGAAGCGGTGACATGAGGTCGCACAACCTAGAGGAGGCGACATTCCTCTACGAGTCCAATCCCCTCGCGCCACTAGATGTGAATCGGTTATTCCGTTTTACCTTCAAATGTAGCTCCTGTTCAACTGGCTCAAAAATGTGTGTAGTATCGAATTCTTCATCAATGCTTATGTCACCTAGATCTGCATAAAATAGTGTAAAATTGTTACATATCAGATCGCAAACACTCAAACTTAACACGAGGAATACTAAATGATATGAACATTTATATACTATGTTTGGGATATACTTTCTAGGTATACCCACGGTGACTCACTGACCAGGGTAGCCCACTTCAGAGTTAGAGCTATGCTCCACGAGTTATTCAGCCTACCCTCTATTTCTCTGCTTTATCGGTGGTGCCACTCATAATGCATATTGAGGCTAGATGGTGGAACCTTTATATAGACTCCAAGTTCCAGATATTTCTATTTGTTTCCAGTTAGGACCCGTGACTTGTTAAACTAACCACAATCATTAACAACCAATTACCGAGCCTAATACTGTTAATCAAATTAGGTCCTAGGTCCTAGCACGCACATGTGAGTCGTGCACCGAGTTTGAATTCAAAATCAAACTCGTAGGCTTTAACAATCCATAGAGCCAATCCTTCGGACAACCTGGCATTCTAATTTATATTGTTCCCGGGTATAATTCTAACATATTCATATATACACTGTATTCTAGTATAGTCCTATCAGCTTCCTTAAGTATATTTTCTTAAGTACATTTCCACATAAATTATCGATGTTATTTTCATGAATAGTTCCGCATCAAGGTTTTAATTCCGGGAGTATAACAATATATTGCACATATCAAATATTGCAAGCCACAAGTTCCTACAGCTAGCGTGCACCAATGTAATACCACATCGACTGATCATCCCGCGCGCTAACGTTAATAAGCTAGCTCAGTCCTAAAGCGTAACTAAGGCTTATAAGCTAACGTCGATCACAGGTAGTGCACCACTAGAGCTGGATACATATATAGAGGCCGGTGCATTTGTGTTGATCGGGTCAAGTATGGGCAGGGTCGCTCTCTGTCGGGCCACAGGTCGGTCTCAGCCGGCTATCTAGACGGGGGTCGCACGTACGCGCGCGCGTGCGCCTGAGTAAAGCAGCATCAGCCAGCTGACGCGTAATGCAACTCTAATCATCATCGATGCCCGGTCGATCGTCTCAGTACACACTGCACGCCACACCATTTCGAAAAAGATCCACTTGTAATTAGTCGCCCAGCTAGTGTGCGATGCACCACCGCAGTGGGCGGCCGTAGCTTCCCAAACAAGATTATCCCGGAAGAATAAACACCCAATACAGTACGTACCTTTTTCGATCTCCTTTGTTTAGTCTTCCTCCACGCTGTCTTTGGGTTTCAGGTTAACTTTAGCTTTCAGCGAGTTAGCTTGCGCCTTTTCAAAATTGTTACGGTAGTGACAGCAAATCTCGATCAGGTGAGGTCATGTATGTGACTTGTCATCATTCTTGCCACATTGGCGTATATTGATGATCGGTTCGTTTTAAATGGCTCCACGTACGTGGTGCGCGCCCTCAGCGTCCTGCCACGTAAGATTGAGACACGCGGGGTAGTACACGTTACGAAACCGTAAACGCCAGGTCAGGTACTCCGTACTCATATTTACGTGTCCAGCTCGCGCGCGTCCTGCGAAGCTTCCTAACACTGGATTTGTCCCAGGTCAACGGTGTTCTCGATCTATACTCCAATTAGACTACTCCTTCCGTTTTAACATATAAGATGTTTTAATTTTTATGAATTAAAGTATCTAGATTTTTTTGTGCATAAGTTCACTCCGAACCTACACGCTAAAAATATTTTGATATATTCGTTTCACAAAAACTAAAACATCTAATATTCCGAAAACAGAGGGAGTGGTTGCTAAGTAACTTAGACGAGTAACATGCACGTGTTACTAGTTCATGCTACTACTCTTATACTCCCTCTGTTTCAAAATATAAATGTTTTAGCTTTGGAAAAAGAGTGTATCTAGATTCATTTTAGTGTGTAGGTTCACTCTAGGGCTAGATGGATCTACACAACAAAGAGGACTAGATATACTATATTCACAAAGCTACAACATCTTATATTTTGAAACGGATGGAGTATTGGATAATAATACGATCTTGGTATGTTCGATGTTATGGAACTACTCTCTCTTTTTCTTCGTCAATTATCATGTCATATCATCAATTTGCTTAGTTAAAATTGCATGAACTTGCATATTATTAGGTAAGCTAATCCTACTGACTAGGCTTAGTGAGTGCGACAATGCCAGGAATGACTTGCTTCTACTTCTTTTTCTCATTTTGTTTTCGTGCCTGATTGAACAAATAATGAAGGAGGGCCATGGCCCGGTGTTGACATGCGCTCGAGCCTCGCGCGCGTCACCCCTAGCTGAGCCTACTCTCATCCATGTACTAACAATCAATGAGTTTTTATAATGAGCGATTAGCGATGAGAGTTAACTTGGTGATTGGTGTAGTGCACGAACCTTGTTTGTTGGTGAGCCATTCCTTGGCCCATTCCTAACCATCGGAACATGTTACATGTGCACCCCTATACGTGCGTGCCACTTGGATACGCAGTGTGGTTAGGAAGCTCCAATCTTCTAATCCGCACCCAGATCACCCCATGATTGGCACGAGGAATGAGCTGATGCTCATTTCAACATTATTCATTCATTCATTCCACTATGCTAGCTATGCACCACTCAGCTGGAGCTGGCAGACGATGCCTGTCGCCTTCTCGCAGCCTCAAAATTGTCAGCGTGAGTTCTAAAAAAAAAAAATTGTCAGCGTGAGATCAACATATACAGGCGATCGATCTGTGCTGAAAGGCCACACAAAAAATTCCCGGCGGTTAAGACTGCATGATTGTTGCTACGCTAGATGTTAGGCTGCTGTTGACCGGTGATGCTACACAAAGTTTAGTCCCACCTCGCCTATGGAAGGAGGCCACACCCAACTTATAAGGGAGAGATTTTATTTTCCTTTCAGTCCGGACTTTTGGGATGGAGTGGGCTCTCTTCTTATAGTTGGGCCGTGAGCGCATGAACGTCCAGAACATAGGCTGATGTGCTGGGCTGGGCCAAGTGGACGCTAACATCTGGTATCAGAGCTAGCGATCGCCATGCCTTCTTGAGGGGCTTCTCAGGGGGATGGGATGTTAGACTGCTGTTGACAGGTGAGGCTACACGAAGTTTAGTCCCACCTCGCCTACGGAAGGAGGCCACAGAGGTGCTGGGCTGGGCCAAGTGGACGCTAACATCTGGTATGAGAGCTAGCGATCACCATGCCTTCCTGAGGGGCTTCTCAAGGGGATGGGATGTTAGACTGCTGTTGACCGGTGAGGCTACACGATTTTAGTCCCACCTCGCCTACGGAAGGAGGTCACACCCACCTTATAAGGGAGAGATTCCTTCCTCCTTTCAGTCCGGACTTTTAGGATAGAGTAGGCTCTCTTCTTATAGTTGGGCCGTGAGCGCATGAACGTCTAGAACGTAGGCTGAGGTGCTGGGCTGGGCCAACTGGACGCTAACATCTGGTATCAGAGCTAGCGATCGTCATGCCTTCCTGAGGGGCTTCTCAGGGGGATGGGATGTTAGGCTGCTGTTGACCGGTGAGGCTACACAAAGTTTAGTCTCACCTCGCCTACGGAAAGAGGCCACACCCAACTTATAAGGGAGAGATTTCTTCCTCCTTTCAGTCCAGACTTTTGGGATGGAGTGGGCTCTCTTTTCATAGTTGGGCCGTGAACACATGAATATCTAGAACATAGGCTGAGGTGCTGGGCTAGGCCAAGTGGACGCTAACACTAGACGTCGCGGAGATGCAGTACTCAGCTCTGCACGCAGGAAGGCAAGCAGACATGATGTAAGTAAAAGGGTCAGCACAATATGCATGTGGCCGCCGAAGAATCTTTTGGACAAACATTCAACTCGCCTCTTGAGATGAGATCATGAGACCAACGTCTCTTTCACAGACTTTGAGCCAGTGTTGCTAGCTAGCTGTGCTTATCAGCGGAAAGCGACGCGACATTCCTGCTGTGACATCTCGTCTAGGATAGGCACTTCGAATGGATGCCTAATGATCGACCTGTACCGTTGGAAATTAATGGGGGGCTCGTGGGCTGTGTTGTAGATAAGACGCGTATCCGTGCCCGCCTCTAAACTCGCACCTAAGAGCATCTTCACTTTGTTCGCCGTTACTGGACTAAAACCTGGCGCTATTCAGATAATACAATTTTTAACTGTAGTCTTACAAAAACTTAAAAACATTCAAAACAGTAAAAACTAGAGGATGCCGATCACATGCCGAGGCGGTGATAGAAGATGGTGTAGTTGGCCTCACCGTCGTCATCGTCGTCGCTCGGCGGGTTCGGCGGCCTGGCGCTACCCTAATAAAGATGTTTTCGCGTCTTAAAATTATATAGAATTTGTTTAAGACTATTATTTTCTTTAAAGATGAAATAAAGATGTTTTCACATCTTAAAATTATTTTCTACCTAATAATTTAGGTAAAACACCCAAAGAAAGATTAAGTCTAAATATTATACTTAAAGCCGTAACTATGGTTTATAATAAAACTTGAGTGTGTATTGCTAATTAAATAATATTCTTTTAGAATCTTATACTAACTATAATCAAAGATTTACAAGTTCATTTTGCATATCATTCACTTATGAGAAACGAATGGTTTCATCTTATTTAACTATACTTTGCATAACTCTAAAACTTAGTAGTAATTAAGCAAACCATATAATGAGATCACCCATATCTCATAGTTAGCTTTTAACTCAATAACCCACCTATCATCGACTTGTTAGATCTAAATCCTTAGAGCTACACCCAATACCTATACGATTTCATCATCGATCATACTTAGGCGATCTCTTGAACTCAAAAGCAATATAATACTACTTTATCTTAATCTTAATTATATTTTATAGTTAACTTTGGTCTGTCATTAGACCAACTAGAAGATTATTGACCTAAGATCATTAGAACGATACAGATACCCACTGATTGTATTCCAAGAACATTGTGAATAGCTTAACTTAATATAAGAAGTATTTTTCTCAAAAATTATTCTTTTTGTCACTTCAAACAAAAACTGTAGTAAATTTATTAAAACGCACTAACTTTAAATGTGATTATTCTTAAGAGTAATTATCGATCAACATCCAACATTAATCAATGTTGTGCTTTACTTTCATCACTTGTTAATTACTTTTAAAATCTTAGTATATATCTTATTTGTGAAGTAAAATTGAATGTAACACGAATCTTTCATAAATTACCAAACTCGATTCATATTTAGAACATGGGGATTTACTTTGGATTTTATACAAAATGCATATCATTATTTATACATAATAGCATATTACTTCTTTAAACATTAGTTCTTATCGGACCAATGATGCTATTTTCAGATATTAAATCTTATATTGTCTTGAAAACCGTGATTGCATAATCTTGTAATAACTAAGGCAAGTTAACAGTTTCTCATGTCCTTTGGTTAAACCAAGGTTCACACACAATAGCACGAAGAAGAAACCAGAATACCCATAAGCATCCAAACCAATAATTTATCAAGCACCTGAGATTACACGCTATGGTACGGCTGCTGCAACGATTCTACCAAGTATTTGCAATCTATTATTGTTATCACCTGCATTTTAAAAAGGACGATAGAAAACACTATTTTCATGATTAATGTGAACTATTGGTTACTGATCCATGATGATCAGTTAATCTATTACAACTAGCAATGGAACCACCATTCTCGGGAATGTATTATCTAGGATTTAACAACAAATGTCGTCAGTGATTCTTACCGTAAAATATGTGTTAACCATGAGATCTATATGGCTCTAGGTAAGTCAGTTGGATCTTCTTCCTTTCATGGATCAGCGGGCGATCTGAACGTGATGCTGAGATTCCTTGCGTGGATCTAGCAACATGGGTGGGAACCTTTAGAGTCTCGCGATTTTGGTGTCTAGATTATGTGTGAGAGGCTGCCAGTGGTACGGTCGATCATTTTAGTGGAACCTGCTAGGGGCATAATATCTACTCACAAAGTGTCCTGGGGCCTATCATAGTTGTAGCGGCCTGTAAGGGGGCTTAACAGAGATGTGGTGGCCTGAATGATCGTGTTGGCATGTGGGGTCATGGAGAAGGACAATGATCGGCTTGGGTCCTTATACTAGTCCTTATACCGGGCCTCATACCAAGGAAGAGTGAGCGGGTTGGCCTCTCGGATGTGCAACATGGATAAGGATCTCTAATGGGTAAAGTGGCACACCTTTGGAGAGTGTAAAAAAGTGTGACATGTTACTCACTGTTCCGAAAAGGAGTTGCGAACGTTGTAGGAAAGGAACTCCACGAAGTTCTAATCAACCTATGAAGACTGATGGACATAGCTTTTCAAAATAAAAGCAACATTTAAAGAAATGTTTATAAAAACATGCATAACCTACGATCTTCGGTTTGTGGTTGTAGATAGTGTATCAAACACTCCTTTTTGGTGAACTTGCTAAATACGCTCGCACTCAGGGCCGGCCTTGACATATCGGGGCCCTGTGTAAGACAAAAAAAATGACCCCCCTAACATAAATAATGGAGAAGTTGTTTGATATTGTAATAGCAACTTAAACATTTAACACGATTCTTTCTAAATTTTCAATTGATATATTATATGACAGGAACTACTCATGATCTTACTGTCTCTCTCAAACCTATGAGAATTGGGCAATGATGAGGAATAAATGTAGAACAAATCGAATCAATCGGATGAACAAGAACACACTAACCTAGAAGAAGACATAGGAGGGGATTGTACTGACCGTGCAAATGATCTCCTCCTCCATTGATTCCATCAAAACGGCTTGAAATTTCGACGGGAGAGCGTTGTATCCTCAATAGTGATTTGGGTTGGGGGCAGGATCGATGTAGAAGGATGACGCAGAGGGGAGAAGTCGATGCGATGGAGTCAGTGTGGCCGGTCTCTTTTCCTTTAGAGCAAGTTCAATAGTATAGCTGACGGAGACATTGCTACGTCATCTATAACCAACACTATAGCTAAAATTGATGGGTTCGTAGCATGGAAAACAAAAAATTTCTACCGCAAGAACGAACAAAACCCAGATCTAATCTAGATAAAAGCCAAGATCTAATCTATTAGACATGTGCAACGAGATAGATCTGTACTAACCCTCGTAGATCCAAAAGCGTTACGAGATTAGATCTCGGGGTTGATGCAGTCGATCACTTGCCGATCTCAAGATCGTGTGGACGATCCTTCCGGCCAGCGTTCCAAGTAGCCGCTTCATGATCGGTCACACGTCGGAGTCGGCAGACCTTCCTCTCCCGTTCATGACGTGAGGTAGAGATCTTGTCCATTTGAATCCCAAGACGACGGTGGTGTGGTGGTGGTGGTGGAGTAGAGATTTCTGAGGCTTCGCCTAAGTCGAACAAAGCGGAGGAGGAGAGAGGCGGCTAGGGTTTGTTATGGTAGAGGTCTAGGGGCGCCTCCCCTCTATTTAAGGAGGAGGGCGCCATGGGAGGAGTCCTAGTAGGACTCCCTCCCTCCTTGGCGGATTGGGAGGAAGGAATCCTCCTCCCCATGAATCCGTGTCTTGCCCACAAAGACTCCTTGATCCTTTCTTGGTTTTCAAGCAAACTCCAAGAAATCTTCTAGAACCTTCGAACATTCCAAACCTTCTAGAATCTCCATACAAACACTGGAACATTTCCTAACTTAGAAAATGATCCCCAATATATGAATCTTATTCTCGGACAATTCGGATCTCCTCGTGATGTCCAGATCCAATCGAGACTCGAACAACATTCGGTCTCCAACGCATATTCCATATCTACTTAAAACAACTTGAACCTTAAGTGTGTCACCCTACGGTTCGTGAATATCTGGAACATGATGAAGACACCTCTCCGATCAATAACCATCAGCAGGATCTGGAGATCCATAACGGCTCCCACATACTCAACGATGACTTCGTGATCGATAGAACCATCAACATACGAAACCAATTCCCTTTGTCACGCGATATTCTACTTATCCGAGGTTTGATCGTCGGTATCTCCATACCTAGTTCTACCTCATTACTGATAAGTACTCTTTACTCGTTCCATCTTATGTCATCCCTTGTGACCTAGTCACATGCTTGCAAGCTAACTAGATGACATTCCACCGAGAGGGCCCAGAGCATATCTATCCGTCATATGGATGGACAAATCCCAATCTTGGTCCATGCGCTTCAACACATACTTTCAGAATACCCAATGACACATTTATAACCACCCAGTTACGAAGCGGTGTTTGATGTCATCAAAATACCCATCCGGTGATGGTGATTAACATAACCTCATGGTCGAAGGATTATGTTACTATGCATTTGAAAGCTTACAGCAATATGAACTTAATGACTTGATCTTATGCTACGCTTACTATGGGTGTGTGTCCATCACATCATTCTCCTAATGATATAACCTTGTTATTAATGACATCCAATGTCCATGATCAAGAAACCATGATCATCATTTAATCAACAAGCTAGTTCCACAAGAGGCTTACTAGGGACTCTTTTATGTTTACAAAACACACATGTATCAGTGTTTCCTTATAATACAATTATAGCATGGGATGTAAACATTCATCATAAACACAAAGATATAATAATAACCACTTTTATTATTGCCTCTTGGGCATATCTCCAACAGTCTCCCACTTGCACTAGAGTCAATAATCTAGATTACATGGTAATATACCTAACACCCATGTCGTTCTGGTGTTGGTCATGCTTTGCTCTAGGGAGAGGTTTAGTCAATGGATCTGTCACATTCAGATCAGTGTGTACTTTGCGAATCTTTATGTCACCATCTCGGACATACTCGCGAATAGCATGGAAACGTAGCTTGATGTGCTTCAGCTTGCTATGTGACCTTGGCTCCTGTGCATTAGCTATGGTACCTGTGTTGTCACAGTAGATGGCCATCGGGTCCAACACACTGGGAACCACGCCAAGTTCAGTAATGAACTCCTTCATCCATATGGCTTCTTGTGCAGCCTCCGAAGCAGCTATGTATTCCGATTCAGTTGAAGATTTCGCCACAACGCTTTGCTTGGCACTCCTCTAGCTCACTGTAGCACCATTCAAAATAAATACATATCTAGACTGTGACTTCGAGTCATCTGGATTGGTGTTCCAACTAGCATCAGTGTAACCGTTTACAACAAGCTGTTCATCACCTCCATAAGAAAGAACCATATCCTTAGTCCTATTCAGGTACTTTAGGATATTCTTGACCGCTGTCCAGTGTTCCATTCCAGGATCACTTTGATATCTGCTAGTCAAACTAACAGCATGTGCTATATCCGGTCTTGTACACATCATGGCATACATGATAGAACCTATGGCCGAGGCATAGGGAATATTATTCATCTTTTCTCTATCTTCTGCCGTAGCCAGACTTTGAGTCTTACTCAAGGTCTTACCTAACAACATGGGCACGAACCCTTTCTTGCTCTCTTCCATTCTAAACTTCTTTAGAACTTTGTCTAAGTATGTACTTTGTGAAAGCGCTATTAGGCGTCTTGATCTATCTCTATAAATCTTGATGCCTAGAATATATGCCGCCTTGCCAAGATCCTTCATTGAAAAACTATTATTAAAATAGGTTTTGACGCTATTAAGAAGTTCTATATCATTCCCAATCAACAATATGTCATTTACATATAGTACTAGGAATGCTACAGATCTCCCACTCACTTTCTTATAAATACAAGCTTCTCCATAAGTTTGTATAAATCCAAAGTTTTTGATTACTTTATCAAAACGTTGATTCCAACTCCGGGATGCTTGCTTCAGTCCATAAATGGAGCGCTGAAGTTTGCATACCTTGTCAGCATCACTAGGATCGACAAAACCCTTGGGTTGTACCATATACAACTCTTCCTCAATGTCACCATTAAGGAACGCCGTTTTGACATCCATCTGCCAAATTTCATAATCGAAATATGCAGCGATTGCTAACAAAATCCTCACAGACTTTAGCTTCACTACTGGTGAGAAAGTCTCATCGTAGTCAACTCCTTGAATTTGTCGGAACCCTTTCGCGACAAGTCGAGCTTTATAGATGGTAACATTACCATCAGCATCTGTTTTTCTTTTGAAAATCCATTTGTTCTCGAAGCCTTACGGCCATCCGTAAGTCCACCAAAGTCCATACTTGGTTTCGTACATGGATCCCATCTCGGATTTCATGGCTTCCAGCCATTTGTCGAATCTGGGCTCACCATAGCTTCTTCATACGTCGAGGGTCATCGTGTTGTCCACCAACATGACGTTAAAGGCGAGTCATACCAATCGAGTGGTACGAACTCTCGTTGACTGCGAGGTTCAGTAGTAACCGCTCAGTTTCATGATCACCATCATTAGCTTCCTCTCCAATTGGTGCAGCGGCACAAAAACATCTTCCGTGCGCTACTCTCAACTCCGAGAAGGTTCAATAACCTCGTCGAGTTCTACTTTCCTTCGTCACTTCTTTGAGAGAAACTCCTTCTCAAGAAAAGATCCATTCTTAACGAAAACTTTGCCTTCGGATCTATGATAGAAGGTATACCCAATTGTTTCTTTAGGGTATCCTATGAAGACGCATTTCTCGCTTTGGGTTCAAGCTTATCAGTTGTAACTTCTTTACATACGCCCGCAACCCCAAACTTTAAGGCGACAACTTAGGTTTCTTACCAAACCACAATCAAATGCGGTGTCGTTTCAACGGATTTAGATGGTGCCCTATTTAAAGTGAATGCGGCTGTCTCTAATGCATAGCCCCAAAACGATAGTGGTAAATCTGTAAGAGACATCATAGACCGAACCATATCTAAGAGAGTTCGATTACGACGTTCGGACACACCATTACGCTGTGGTGTTCCCGACGGTGTCAACTGTGAAAGTATTCCACATTTCTTTAAATGCATGCCAAACTCATAACTCAGATATTCACCTTGCGGTCGAGCGAAACTTAATCTTCTTATGATGATTTTCCACTTCACTTTGAAATTCCTTAAACTTCTCGAAAGTTTCGGACTTATGTTTCATAAAGTAGACATACCCATATCTACTTAAGTAATCCGTAAAAGTGAGAACATAACGATATCCACCACGCGATGCTACACTCATTGGACCGCACACATCAGTACGTATTATTTCCAATAAGTCTGTAGCTCGCTCCATTATCCCAGAGAATGGAGTCTTAGTCATTTTTCCCATTAGACATGCTTCGCATCTTTCAAGTAATTCAAAATCAAGTGATTCAAGAAGTCCATCAGAATGGAGTTTCTTCATATGCTTCACTTCAATGTGACCAAGACGACAGTGCCACATGTATGTAGAATTATCATTCAATTTTATTCGTCTAGCATCTATGTTGTGAACATGTGTATCACTACTATCGAGATTCAATAAGAATAAACCATTCATCTCAGGTGCATTACCATAAAAGATATTACTCATATAAATCGAACAACCTTTATTCTCAGACTTAAAAGAGTAACCGTCTACTTAATAAACAAGATCCGGATATAATGTTCATGCTTATGGCGGCACCAAATAACATTTATTCAAATTTAAAACTAATCCCGAAGGTAGATGTAGAGGAGGCGTCTGCGGCGATCACATCAACCTTGGAGCCATTTCCAACGCGCATCGTCACCTCGTCTCTTGCCAGTCTTCGTTTATTTCGCAGCTCCTGTTTCGAGTTACAAATATGAGCAACCGAACCAGTATTAAATACCCAGGCACTACTACGACTACTAATAAGATACACATCAATAACATGTATATCGTATATACCTTTCTTCTTGATGTTCCCGTTCTTCAGATCTGCCAGGTACTTGGGGCAGTTACGCTTCCAGTGACCAGCACCCTTGCAATAGAAGCATTCAGTTTCAGGCTTAGGACCAGCCTTGGGCTTCTTAGCAGGTGCGGCAGCTTTCTTGCCGTCCTTCTTGAAGTTGCCCTTTTTCTTAGGCTTGCCCCGTTTCTTGAAATTGGTGGTCTTATTGACCATCAACACTTGGTGCTCCTTCTTGATCTCCACTTCAGCAGTTTTCAGCATGGACGATAGTTCAGGCAACGTCTTGTTCATGCAGTGCATATTGTAGTTCATCACAAAGTTCTTATAACTCGGTGACAGTGATTGGAGGACACGGTGAATCCCTAACTCATTAGGAATCGCTATCCCCAACTCTTGGAGCTTGTTTGCGTGCCCAGACATGGTGAGCACGTGCTTGCTAACGGAGCTTCCCTCTTCCATCTTGCAGGTAAAGAACTTTTCGGAGGCCTCATAGCTCTCCACAGCCGCGTGAGTCTCAAAAATGAGCTTGAGCTCCTTAATGATCTCGAACGGGTCGTGGTGCTCAAAACGCTTCTAGAGCTCCGTTTCTAAACCATACAGGATGGCACACTAAACTATGGAGTAATGATTTTTCCGAGTGGCGTAAACATTCTTTGCGTCATCGGTGGCATCATCTGCAGGTGGGTCACCTAGCGGTGCTTCGAGCACATAGGTCATCTGACCAGCCCTGAGGACAATCTTCAGACCACGGAGCCAGTCCGTGAAGTTGCTTCCATTGTTCTTAAGCTTTTCTTTCTCTAGGAACGCATTGAAATTGATGGAGAGATTCGCCATAATCTACAACAAATTTGCAAGTAGTTTAGACTAAGTTTATGATAAGTTGAGTTCAATTTTAATTCTTAAATTAACTAGGTGAACTACCACTCAAAACAACATCCCTCACATTGTCTTAGTGATTACACGAACCAAGTCCACTACACCAAGTCCGATGTTCACGTGAGAAGATGTAGTTTCATCGGCGAACAATCTTCATGTTCATCATATCACTTATATGATTCATGCTCTACCTTTCGGTATTCCGTGTTCCGAGACCATGTCTGTACATGCTAGGCTCGTCAAGATTAACCTTAGTTTCCGCATGTGCAAATCTAGCTTGCACCCGTTGTATGCACACGTAGAATCTATCACACCCGATCATCACGGGATGCTACGAGACGACGAGTCTTAGGAACGGTGCCAACTAAGGACGAACACTTTGAGATTTAGTGAGAGGGATCATCTTATAATGCTACCGTCGCAATCTAAACAATACAAGATGCATAAAGGATTAGCATCACAGGCAATTCATAATTAGTGTGATATGATATGGCCCTTTCTTCTTATGTCTTTGATCTCCATCTCCAAAGCACGGACATGATCTCCATCATCACCAACATTGCGTCAAGGTCAGTGGCGCCGCTTCATGGTTGTCCATCATCACCAGCAACTATTACAACTACTTGGAATAAAGCTACTACAAGATGAATAGACACGCAGGTCTTAACAGAATTAAAGACAACCATTAGGCTCCTGCCGGTTGCCATATTACAACAAGGATCATTGCATACATCAAATATAATCACAATCACATGATGGCCATATCACATCACAAAACCCCTACAAAAACAAGTTAGACGCCTCTAATTTTCTTTGCAAGTTTTACGTGGTTTGGGGCTTTCGAATAAGAACAGATCTTACCTACGAAACTGAACCACAACGTTGATACAAGTGCTATCAAGTGCAAAGTGTAGATTGGATCTATACTATGATGGGAGAGACAGACACCTGCAAAGCCACTTGTGCAAATCAAGTTACACGTCAAGCGTGGAGCAAGTCTCATGTGCGATGACATGTAAGGTTAGCCCGAGCCGCTTCATCCCACCATACCGCAAGATGCAAAGTACATAAAGCAAAAGACGGCACGAGCACCAACGCCCACAAAAACATTGTGTTCTACTCGTGCAACAGATCTACGCATAGACAAGGTTCTGATACCACTGATGGGTTCGTAGCATGGAAAACAAAAAATTTCTACCGCAAGAACGAACAAAACCCAGATCTAATATAGATAAAAGCCAAGATCTAATCTATTAGACATGTGCAACGAGATAGATCTGTACTAACCCTCATAGATCCGAAAGCGTTACGAGATTAGATCTCGGGGGTTGATCTGATCGATCACTTGCCGATCTCAAGATCGTGTGGACGATCCTTGGCGCCAGCGTTCGGCGCTTCATGATCGGTCCTGCGTGCGGTCGAAGCAGACCTTCCTCTCCCGTTCCAATGACGGCGGAGAGGTAGAGATCTTCTCACGGAATCCCATGACCTGACGGTGTGGTGGTGGTGGTGGTGGAGTAGAGATTTCTATAGGGCTTCGCCTAAGCCGGAGCAGAGCGAAGGAGGAGGAGAGAGGCAACAGCTAGGGTTTGTTATGGTAGAGGTCTAGGGGGTGGCGCCCCCTCCCCTCTATTTAAAGGAGGGAGGCGCCATGGGAGGGAGTCTAGTAGGACTCCCTCCTCCTTGGCAGTGGATTGGGAGGGGGAATCCTCCTCCCCACGAATCCGTGTCTTGCCCCCATAAAGACTCCTTGATCCTTTCTTGGTTTTCAAGCAAACTCCAAGAAATCTCCTAGAACCTTCCAGAACATTCTGAAACCTTCTAGAATCTCCATACAAACACTCCGAACATTTCCTAACTTAGAAAATGATCCCCAATATATGAATCTTATTCTCCGGACAATTTCGGATCTCCTCGTGATGTCCCGGATCCAATCCGAGACTCTGAACAACATTCGGTCTCCAACGCATATTCCATATCTACTTAAAACAACTTCGAACCTTAAGTGTGTCACCCTACGGTTCGTGAATATGCAGACATGATGAAGACACCTCTCCGATCAATAACCATCAGCAGGATCTGGAGATCCATAACGGCTCCCACATACTCAACGATGACTTCGTGATCGATAGAACCATTAACATACGAAACCAATTCCCTTTGTCACGCGATATTCTACTTATCCGAGGTTTGATCGTCGGTATCTCCATACCTAGTTCTACCTCATTACTGATAAGTACTCTTTACTCGTTCCATGTTATGTCATCCCTTGTGACCTAGTCACATGCTTGCAAGCTAACTAGATGACATTCCACCGAGAGGGCCCAGAGCATATCTATCCGTCATATGGATGGACAAATCCCAATCTTGGTCCATGCGCTTCAACACATACTTTCAGAATACCCAATGACACATTTATAACCACCCAGTTACGAAGCGGTGTTTGATGTCATCAAAGTACCCATCCGGTGATGGTGATTAACATAACCTCATGGTCGAAGGATTATGTTACTATGCATTTGAAAGCTTACAGCAATACGAACTTAATGACTTGATCTTATGCTACGCTTACTATGGGTGTGTGTCCATCACATCATTCTCCTAATGATATAACCTTGTTATTAATGACATCCAATGTCCATGATCAGGAAACCATGATCATCATTTAATCAACAAGCTAGTTCCACAAGAGGCTTACTAGGGACTCTTTTATGTTTACAAAACACACATGTATCAGTGTTTTCTTATAATACAATTATAGCACGGGATGTAAACATTCATCATAAACACAAAGATATAATAATAACCACTTTTATTATTACCTCTTGGGCATATCTCCAATAAAAATGTATAATAATTAGTTATAAAAATATGCGACTTTATTAACGTATAACCCCTTCTAATCTCACAAAGTGTAGGAGCACGTGTAAAAGCCGCCTGTTGCATTAGAGCCTACTTTCTCTCTTTCTCTCTGTCATATTCTTTCTACCAACTCATATTGTATTTTAAGTTTTATAGACAGCTGACTTGCCCTAATTATATTTGCTCTTAGTGATAGATAGATGCTCGCGATTTATTTAATGCCTTCGTACAGCGGCACATGCAATGTCCATCTCCAAATCCTCTCGTGGGCTGATTTTGATCTGGTAAAAAAAACTAATTAAAACAGCCTCAGCTGTGTGTACGTAACATTCGCGAGCATGCCCAGGGCCGAGCCTGTTTATACTCAACCGTACTTTTTTAATTCTTGCTAGATCAATGACATTCTTAGAAGATGATCTTTGAAGAGTCAAAGATATCGACTGGAGATCAATGGAGACGATGTCTACATGAGAGAGCACAAAAGAAAAGTTGAAGAGTAGACTATAAATAACTCTCTAGAAACCAGAACCTATTTCTATAGAGCATTGTTTTAGTAGTAATGACAAACCATAGATATATATTAATAGTAGTACTCATAGAATAGGCTTTGAGTTTTATTTTTGGTTTTTTCTGTATAATATTTTTCTCACTGTTTTGAGAAAGTTCTCTGGATCTTTTGTGATGTGTTATTGTTAGAGTATTAGGTGCATGGCATCAGAGTCAAGAGGTCTTAAGTTCAAGACCCGGTTGGTGCAATATAAAATAAAAATATTGCAGCCCACTTTTGGTCCACGTTTAGGCCTGAGGGAGCCACACGTGAGGGGGAGTGTTGAAGTATAAGTGTATTGCCTAGTCTCTTCCATTAGATCGGTCTTTTAGTTGTATTGGCTAGAGCATGCAGTTCTACAGTTATATGTAATCTAAAGTCATATTTTGGACCCACGATGTTTCTGTTGTACCACTCTAAGTGATGTAATACTGGTGGACCAGTGTTTTATCGGTGTTATGTCAACAACTATAGCGTACTACATCATGCAGCGGTATGTTGGATCACCGCACGCGTTCGCCACTGGCTCGATACATTCCAATCGGCGCGGCAGGCGGCGTGGGCGCACGACGTCGCCAAAATCCAGCTCCACGGCTACAACTATGGGTCGCTCAACCTCCCGCTCGAGCAGCTCGGCGCCCCGCCGGAGCTTTTCTCCCCTCCCAGCCGCGGCTGCGCCACGCGCATCGCTCGGGAGGACCGAGAGGCTCGAGAGCGACTCGAGGCCGAGGCCACCGGCGAGTGGCACATGGCCGAGCTTAGTTGGCTCAATCCCGGTCGTGTCGCGGCGGAGGCGTAGCGCTACGCCGAGTACGCCGCGTGCCACAACCTTGCCTCTTCAGCGGCACTAGCGGCATCTGCGATGGCGGCAGCGGGAGCGGGACCTTCTTCTTTGATTATGGCCTAGTCTTCCTCGGCGACGGTGGCTGCGTCTTCTTCCGCGCCAGCGCATGAACTCATCAACCTCTACGATAGCGACACCGACTCCAATGACTCCTTCAACGCCTAGCTCGACAGCCTCGGCCGCTAGGTGGCGGCGCGGCAGGCCACCGACAGCGCCGAGCACCAGCTAGGGGTTCTTTGCAGACCATCGACAGCGCCGAGCATATGTAGGCTATGTATGTATAAACTAGCAACAAAACAATGCAATGTGTTTCAGTCTATGTGTTTTTGTTTAAATTTGGTGTGTTTTTGGCTTGATTGCAATGTGTCTGTTGAAAAATCTAGTATAAAATCCAAATGTAGGAGCTTAGATTTAGGGAATCGATTCAAGCGGCCACCGTTTTGAGGAGCAAATTTTTTTCTCATCCATGAAGAACGCACCTTTTTCTCCTCTAAGATTTAGGGCTTCGGTTAGAGACGCTCTTAGGTGTTTAAGAATCTTGTTTCATCGGCCCTTCAGAGTTGCTATAGCCATGTTCCTCCATCTTTGTCAAATGCAATTTTCAATATTTCCCTCTTCTTTGGCTGGACGAGAACTAGTCGAAGGAACTGTGGCTTGTGCATATGGCGTGGCTCCTGTGGTGCAGGGCGAGTTTGTAGCAACAACCAGCCATTGTTTGAGCTTTGTTTTTATCCTGAAGGAGCTGAGGTCTTCCCGTGTAAACGGGCCCTCGAGCTGGCCAAGGAGAAAGGTATCGAGAGGGTTTGTCTCGAAACTGATTGTCCGGGTGTTGTGTCGAAGCTGAGAAGCACCGAACTAGACAGATCGGTCTATGGTCTAGTTGTGGAGGAGATCAAATTATTGCTCCAGAGTTCAGAGATCACTCGATCAGACATGTGCGTCGTTCTGAAAATAAAGTGGCGCACCATCTAGCAAAACTAGGCTGTGGAAATAATTTATGTAACACTTGGTTGGATGATCCACCGGAGACTGTTGTAAGGTTGCTCGCACCTGAGTGCATGATTTGAATGCAGCCGTCTAATGTAAAGAAAAAAGATTGAAAAAATCCGCTCGATTATTAGTCGCACGGCTTAGTGTGCGATGCACCACTGCCATGGGCGGCCATAGCCTCGCAAACAAGATTATCAAAGGAGAATATACGCCCAATGCCCCCTTTTTTTTTTTGAACAACAATGCCCCTTTTTTTCCTTCCCTTTCTTCCTTCCATGCTGACTTTAAGGTTTAACTTTCACCGAGAGCTAGCTTGTCCCTTTTCAAGAGTTGCAAAATATCGATCAGCTGAGATCATGTAACTACTTGCCCATCTTGCCACATTGGCGCGAGTACTCATGTTAATTATGGATGATTAGATCAGCGGTTCATATTTAAATAGCCGCACGTACTTCTTCACCGTCCTGTGATGTAAGATACTAGTACATTGAAAGACTCGTATATACGTTAATTAGTACTACCTTCGTTCAACAATATAAGTTTTTTAGTAGTTTAAATTAAAAAAAGCTTACATTTTAAAACTGAGGTACTTCCTCCTTTACGGTTTGCAGGGCGGTCTACAAAGATCTCACGGATCTAGGCGTGTATGTATTAGCTGAAAATTAGGCCTATTAATAAGCGGTTAAGGCGCATGCATTGGTGGAAGACTGTTGCATGCATAGAAAATTGAGAGAAAATGTGCCATATTAATTAACAATTAATTCTTATGCCTAGGACTGTTGCAATTTTGGAAAAACCTAAATTTGATTAGACGCCCTGCAAACCGTGAAGGAGGTAGTACTACACCTTATGAAATCGTAAACCCCTGGTATTGATACGTGTCCAGCGCGCGCGTCCGGCGAGCTGCGAAGCTTCCTAACACGGCACTCTTCTCGACTAGTGTGAGGTCAGCGGTGTTCTCGATCTAGTCCAATTAGTGCGACAATGCAAGTAATGATTTGCTTCTTCTTCTTTTCCCCATTTTATTTTCGTGACTGATTAATGTTAGCTTTGCGACAATTAAATAACGAAGAATGGAAATAAAATCGTAGTAAGGGGACACATATTTAACGTGAAAAAACCTCTCCAACAAAGAGAGAAAAAACCACGGGCGCCAGCCAGCGAAACTTCGCTATAACAGGGAGTGTTTACACAACGTCGGGATTTCACAGTTACAACTTATCCCAGCCGACGGCTTACAAGAGATTTATATATGTCAACACCCGGATTTTTAATCCCAGATGTCTGTTATGCCATACATCGCAATCCTAGGATTAGCATTTTTGCAAGACATAACAGATTGGATATCACAGTACCTCATCAATTACAAACCATAATAAGGTCTTACACAAAATAAAGGATCTCATGATTCAGTCTTAATACAAAAAAGCAGCGGAATAATAAGCGTAGCGGTGGGCTCCACCTTCAGTATCACAGGCTGACGATGGGAGATGATCCTAGTTATCGTAGTCATCCTGTCGTCCTTCTTCCGGATAGTCCTCCTCATAGTATGGCCACGGGAATAGCCAGGGACAAAGCCATGAGTACTCTTTAAGTACTCGTGAACTATCACTAACAAGTAAGGTAGTTCTAGTAGGAATGCTAAACTCTAAGTTTATTTGCAAAGTTAAGTTTGAAACCTAAGCTGAGTTTAGAAATAAAGAAAGATAAAATAAAGTTCTAAATCACCTAAGTGGGAACTTAGTTTTCATAGTCACAACCCTGTTGTGGTCAAGTCATGTCACAATTTATTTCATAAGTCATTTTGAAAACATCTGACGACGGAATAGTATGGCCACTCCAACTGTCCATGACCGCGGACGCAGCTATTCGAATAGTTTGACACTCTGCAGAGGTAGTACACTTTCACCATAAAATTCGATACATCCGTCAGGGATAACCCTGAATCATCATACTTAGTATGCGGATAATCAATCATATCCTTTCCTTTACACACCCTAGTATAAGCACCTCTCCTATGAGCTTGGCCTCCCAGCCATGGCCATCTACCATCCTGGGCACTGCATAGGTGGACAACATCAAGAGGTAGCCTCAGCTCAAACCTCCCGCGCGAGGGAACCCATACTAATGCATATATACTTCCGGCTAAGCCTTACCCAATTTAGGTATTGTGGTTGTACGGTAAAATTGAAATGGTATCGTATCCGAAACCAACCATCAGTTTTTATAAAGGGCTAAGACTCATGCCTCAACATTTTCACCATCATAAACCATTTGTGTTTCTCAACACCTGTCAAAACATCTCAATACAATGACTCATCATTCCAAAGTTTTCATAAGCATTTTCACCAAGTATTTCCATCTAGAGTGATCAAGTTTTTGGTTTAGCACTAACCACTAAGTTAAGAGTGTTCACTAAGGTGGGATGCTAATCTCAATCTCATGCCATAGAATGACATCTAGTATAGGCCAAGTTTTATACTCTTTATGCTATATATACTACTTTCCAAAATCTCACAAGGCATTACTAAAAGTAAAGAACTTTGGTAAAGTAAAAGTAAAGCTTGCAAGTAAAACTTGGAATGGGTATAAATCAGAAGGTATAACCAAATCATGCCTAATGCATCTTGCTTAGGTTAACTTGCATCTAGTGGTGGCTTGCAAGTGTTAGCTTGCCAATAATAGCTTGCCTTGATTGGTGTAGTGGTTGAAATTCTCCTCGTCTTCTTCGGGGTAGAACTCCTCCTCCTCGTAGACTTGGTCGGTACTATCGTCTATAAATACATGCGGGATACACAATCACCAAACAATACTTAATTAGTCTATTTAGCACACTAAGGCACACACTTGATGATCTAGTATTATCACAATCATCACAAGGTTTAAAGAACTAGTTTCATTTATTTTATTTGAGAAAAGTAATTTCTACTCATTGAAATTAATTAAGATTTAATATTCTCCAATTAAAATATGGGATCATGTGGACACATGTCATCACCACATATTCTAATACATGGGAATGTGATTTAAATGTTTGATCATATTTCAATAAGTTTAGGTTTATCATTTAGTTGATTTAAAGTGACTAGAAATGCCTATATAGCATTATTTTGGTACTAGTCCAAGGTCACTGTATGCAAACATAAATATTATTTCATATTCATATAGATATTATTAAATGTGATTTTTGAGAGTTGGAAACAACTCAAAATCTATTATGGTTGATTTTTGAAAAAAATATTTGAATGTAGAAAAGACTCTGTTTGTTATTTTTGCTATATGTGATCTCTAACTCCAATTGATTTAAATCCAACGGGCCTGGATAGAGATTTTAATTATCTTTCTTGAAAAATTTGGATCATGTATTTTGGTTAAGTGAATCTCTCTACACTGATTTTTAAACAAGTGGACAGAATCTAGTTTAAATCTAAATAGAAAACATCTATTTGAATTTGTGGGCTAGCGCGGGAATACTAACGGGCCGGCCCAGTGGTGCTCCACGGTGCAGAGGGCGACTGACAGGCTGGTCCCGCATGTCAGCGACTAACTCTTGCAAAGCTGCAGGCGATATCAGCCGCGATTAAGCGGATTCGACGGCTAACGTTCATCGTTTTCCGGTGAACAGCTCCGGCGAGATCAAACCCTAACGTGGCACGGTGGGGGTCTATGGGGGCTTACCAGGGCTCCAGCTAGACGTGGCGATGGGGGCGATCGAACTGGTGGACGATGGCAGTTCTAGGCGTGGTTGCGGCGGCTCCTGGGGCAGTCGCAATCAGCGGCGCCTCTTCTCCTCTGTTGCGGCCAGCTCCGGTGGAATTCTGGCGACTGAGGGCTCGATTGGCTCCAGGGAGAAGTGGGAAAGGCTTAGTGGTGAGAGGAGAGTTGAGTGGGGTGAGAGATGAGGCTGGGGGAGGCCTCCTTTTATAGGCTCGGCGGTGAGACCGAGCGGCGTGGGCGTGGCTCGTCGGGGGCGATGGTACAGGTAGCTATTGCCGGGGCTGAGGTAGGCGGACGGTGCGCGGTCTACTGGCGGTCCTCTATGGCGTAAAGGTATGGCTAGGGGCGGTGGCATTTGGTCGGGCATGGCTCGTGCTCTGCGCGGCAGAAGCGGCATTCGACGCGGCTCACGGTGGTTGTGGGTCAAGCGGCTGCGAACGGGCATGTCCGGGTGGCTGCTGGGGTCATGGCGATGCGGCGCGCGGGGGCTGCGGTCGAGGCGCGGCGTGTGCATGTTTGTCGGGCGCGACGCGCTGGCATGTCGCAGACACGGTGGGCGCGGTATCGCTGGGGGTGGTCCAAGGCCTGGCTGTCGTCGAGGGGTGGACAGGGAGAGGCGGTAGGGTGCGATGATCGTCCTAGACATGGCGGGAGAGAGAGGGGAGCTCCGGGCTGAGCGGTCCTTGGTCGACCGACGGTGACCATCTTTGGGCGGCGCTCTACTAGCGCATCGGCGAAGGGGAGTGGTGTCTGGGGCTGGGTTAGGTGCTAGGGAGATAGAGGAGAGATGAGGGGGTCAATTGGGGGACAAGACATTGATCAACAATAGTATTAGTTAGGCAGTTTATTCTGTGATCACCAAGTGTTCGACACAATGGCTGCAACAAATGTACATTTGAATTTTGGAAAGATTTTTGGTGTGTGTGTTGTTCATAAGCTTGATCATCTGTGGTTGCTTGGGTTTGGCAAGGGGAGTTCATTTTAGTGGTTTTTGAAAAAGTGGGATATATGCATATGTAATGGATTCACTTTTCAAATGTCATTTAAAATTAGTGGCTAAGGGTTTTTGTAAGATTTTAAAAGTGGGCCTTGGTAGATCTTTACTTGTACTAGTAAGGGGTGAAAAGAGTTGAGAATGTTTATGTTTGAAATTTACTTCTAGGAACACCTAAAGTGGCATAGTGGATTAAAATGGTCAAAATGACCATTTGGTCTTTTTATTCTTATTTGATTTCTTTTTCTTTGGATTGTGTTTTTAAAGGGTCTAGATGATGTGTCATTCACCTTTAAACCATTTCATATCATTTAGAACAAACAAACATGGCATTTTCAAACAATTCTATACTAATGCAACATACACGTGCATTCATAATTATTTTAATAATAAAAAGTTTTTTGTTAACCCTAAATTGGGTGATTTGGATCTTGATAACTTTGATTAAAGATTTGGGATGTTACAAACCTTCCCCCCTTAAATAAAATCTCGTCCCGATATTTAAGAAAACTAGGAACTAAAGAGATCTGGAAACTCAGTCCTAATGTAATCTTCTCGCTCCTAAGTGGCTTCTTCTTCGGTATGGTTGCTCCATTGGATCTTGGGAAATTTGATACTCCGGGTCCTGGTGGTTCTGAAGGCTTCTTCCAAGATACGGATGGGCACTTCACGATACGTCAGATCCTTATTGATATCAATGGCTCGGTGATCGATGTTCTTGAAAACTTTGGTCTTCTCCGGCACTTCTAAGCATTTGCGAAGTAACGAGATATGGAACACATTGTGGATGGTGGACATCTCCTCTGGCAGTTCCAGTTGATACGATACTTCTTCTCGACGATTCAGAATCTTGAAAGGTCCAATATATCTGGGGGCTAACTTTCCTTTCAGACTAAAACGTTGTGTTCCCTTCAATGGCGAAACTTTGAGATACACAAAATCTCTGATATTGAAAGTTAGGTCTCTACGTCTCTTGTCAGCATAACTCTTCTGTCTGGATTGGGCGGTCTTAAGGTGCCCATGGACTTTGTGAACCTTTTCTTCGGCTTCTCGTAGGATGTCGGGTCCGAACATCTGACTCTCTCCTACTTGCGACCAATTCAAAGGGGTATGACACTTTCTTCCATATAAGAACTCAAATGGGGCCATTTGCAAACTGGCTTGATAACTGTTGTTGTATGAGAATTCTACGAAAGGCAGACAATCTTCCCATTTTGATCCATACTCTAACACACAAGCTCTCAACGTATCTTCTAAGATCTGGTTGAATCTTTCAGTCTATCCGTCGGTCTGCGGGTGATAAGCTATGATGAAATTCAACTTGGTTCCTAATCCTTCTTGGACTTTCTGCCAAAATCTCGAGGTAAATTGGGTTCCTCGATCCGACACTATGGTCTTGGGGGTTCCATGCAAACTGACGATTCTAGCAATGTACAACTCTGCTAGCTTAGAACTCTGGTAGGTTGTCTTGACCGGTATAAAATGGGCTACCTTGGACAGTCTATCAACAATGACCCAGATAGATTCATTTCCCCTACTAGAAGTAGGCAAATCGGTGATAAAGTCCATTCCGACAGAATCCCATTTCCATTCCAGAATCTGCAAGGTTGCAATAGTCCTGCGGGTCTCTGATGTTCCGCTTTGACTCTTTGGCAGATATCACACTTGGCGATGTAGCTTCTGATTTCCCGCTTCATCTTGTGCCACCAAAATTGCTCCTTCAAATCTTGATACATCTTGATTCCTCCGGGGTGGATAGAATAAAGAGTATCATGAGCTTCTTGCATGATAACTTGCTTCAGCTCCGAATCTGCTGGCACACAGATACGTCCTTTGTACCACAAAACTCATTCTTCATCTTCGGTGAATCCAGGTACCTTTCCTGTACCAATACGATGCTTGATTCCGTCGATGCTTGCATTTCCCTTCCGGGCTTCCTTGATTTGACTAATCAAAGTGGGTTGAAGTTCAATGCTAGCTAAAAATCCTTTGCTAACAAGCTCAGTTCTAAACTGTTCCAACTCTTCATGCAAACTTGGCTGGTTCTCTTTGATCATGGTGTTTAATCTACACGGCAATCTGCTAAGAGCTCCGCTACCACATTGGCTTTGCCGGGGTGATAGTTAATATCAAGGTCATAATCCTTGATTAACTCTATCCATCTCCTTTGCCTCATATTCATCTCCTTCTGAGTGAAAATATACTTCAATCTCTTGTGATCTGAGTAAATCTCACAGCGGTTACCCATAAGGTAATGACGCCATGTCTTCAAGGCTAATACTACAGCTGCTAATTCAAGATCATGGGTAGGGTAGTTTTGCTCATGTTGCTTCAGTTGTCTGGACATATATGCTATGACTTTGCCTTCTTGCATCAACACACATCCGAGACCAATCTTGGATGCATTACAATACACATCAAACGGCTTCTTGATATCTGGCATAATCAATATTGGGGCTGAAATCAATCTCTTCTTGAGCTCTTGGAAACTTGCATCACATTTGTCGGTCCATTCAAACTTCTTGTCCTTCTTCAACAATTGGGTCATTGGTCTTGCGATGCTCGAAAATCCATCTACGAACTTGCGGTAATATCCCGCTAATCCGAGAAATGCACGGACTTGGGTTTGAGTGGTTGGGGCTTCCCATTCTTCAACATCTTTTATCTTGGCGGGATCAACGCGACTCCTCCTGCCGACACAATGTGTCCGAGGAATCCTACTTCTTTCAACCAGAACTCACATTTGCTAAACTTGGCATATGACTGATGCTCTCTAAGGGTTTCAAGGATGATTCTCAGATGTTGCTCATGGTCTTCTTCTGACTTGGAGTAGATAAGAATATCATCGATAAACACAACGATAAACTTATCCAGAAAGTTCATAAAGATCTTATTCATGAGATTCATGAAATAAGCGAGGGCATTAGTTAATCCAAAATACATGACCGTATACTCATACAATCCATATCTGGTGGTAAAGGCGGTCTTTGGAATATCCGTTGCACGAATCTTGAGTTGATGATAACCAGTCCTAAGATCAATCTTAGAGAACACTCTGGCACCAGTCAACTGATCAAACAGGTCCTCTATCTTGGGCAGTGGGTACTTGTTCTTGATTGTGACATCATTTAGCTTCCGGTAATCTGTGCACAAACGGTTGCCTCCATCTTTCTTGTCGACAAACAACACGGGCGATCTCCATGGCGATGGGCTTGGTTGAATCAAGACTTTCTCTAGCATAGCATCAAGTTGCTTCTTCAGCTCCACTAACTCTGATGGGTTCATGCTATAGGGTCTCTGAGCTATGGGTCCAGTTTCAGGAATTAGTTCAATAATGAACCCGATATCCTGATCTGGGGGCATACCGGGCAATTCATCTGGGAATACGTCGGGGTATTCACAGACTACTCTAACTTGGTCTATGGTGGGTAGGGCTAGACTCTTGTTGCATTTGAATTGACGGGGCAAGGTTTCAGATATATGCTCTACTGACACTCTAGAGCTACTGGTCATGGTGATGGCTTTCTTGGCACAGTCGATCAATCCTTTATGTTTCGACATCCAATCCATTCCTAGTACTACTTCCAAACCTTTGGTTCCAAGTACTATTAGATTGGCATAAAAATCTATCCCATGTATTCCGGTAGGTACAGCCTTGCAAATTTTTCTAGCTTTGGTGGTTGAACCAGGTATTTGAACTATCATAACATGCTTCAAGTTGGTTGGGTGAATCTTACTAGTGCATGCAAATTCTTTGGTAACAAACGAGTGCGATGCTCCAGAATCAAACAACACTCTTGCTAATACTGAGTTAACAGAAAACATACCCAGCACGACATCTGGCGCTTCTTGGGCTTCTTCAGCGTTCATGTGGAATAGACGGCCGTTGCAGTTGAGCGAATTCCCTGGGGCGAATCTTCTTCCGGGCTAAACACGGTGCTGCTGCTGAGCTGGGGCATTCACATTGGTAGTGGCTGCAATATTCTTGGGACACTCGTTGGAATAGTGACCCTTCACTCCACACTTAAAACAAGTAACCTGAGACTTGCCTTTGGCTGCAATAGGCACGACATTGCTTCCAGTCCTTGGGGCAGTATTGTTGTAGTTATTGTTGGACTTGGGTGGTGCACAGTTGAAGTTGTTGGAGTTGCCGGGGTTGTTGTTGTTGTTTCCTCCGGTCTTCACATTTCCTCCGCTACGGTTGGGGTAGCTTGGACGAGACATTGGGGGTCTATTGTTCCTTGGGGCATATCTTGCGGATGGGTTGGGACGATACTTCTAGGTATTGTGGGACCCAGTCTGATGCATCATTCGGCGCTTGCGGTTGTCATTTGCTTGGTTGATCTTCCCTTCCATCTGGATGGCAGAGTCGACTAGCTCTTTGAGATCATCAAAACGGATGTTGACTAACACCGTCTGCATCTCATAATGCAGTCCGTTCAGGAATCTCTCCTTCTTCTTGGCTTCAGTGTTGATCTCATCAGGTGCATACCTGGGGAGGGACAAAAATCTGTCATGGTACTCCACTACCGTCATCCTGTCTTGCTTCAGTTCTCTGAATTCATCTCTCATTCTGGTGACTAAACCTTGCGGCACATGGGTGCGGCTGAACTTGACCTTGAAATCTTCCCACGTCATCACTTGACCGTGGTTCATTGTACGGGTTCTGTTCCACCAGGCTCTTGCATCTCCTGCTAGATAGTGGGTGGCAAGCAGAACTTTCTCATTGGTGTCAACTCCTGCGACTTCTAGGTTATTCTCCATGGTCTATAACCAATCATCGGCATCCAATGGGTCTTCAGACTTGTTAAAGATAGGGGGATTGGTATTCTGGAAGGTTTTGAGCTTGGATCCATGATGATCCTGATTTCCATGGCCTTGATTAGTATGGGCCATCTGGGCGATCTGTTGCAGGCTAGCTAGGTCGGCTTGGCGCTCTGCTCTACTAGCTTCACGGTCGGAAACTAGCATCTACAGAATCTGCAGCATCGGGTCATGTGATGAGCTGCTCCCTCCTTGGTTTCCACCAGTCATCTAAAGATTGATATAGATAAAGGGGTAAGAGGGAAAGTTCTAAGGTTCATGGTTTTGTTTTCAAATCTAAAACTTTGAATTTGAACTCAGGTTTTGCAAACTAACTCCTTCTCATTCATTCATTCAATCAAGGCACACGATACAAACACACACACCACAACATGAAAGGAAAACAGATGGTTTTAAGAACCATTCTATGAGCTAAGATACAATGGGACCAATACTTCTCACTCCTACGATAGTGCTCTAGTGCATCTACTCATCATCAATGAAGTCGGAGTCATCATCGTCGGTGTAGAAGTCCATGGCATCATCCTCCAGATAGTCCTTGTCATCACTGAGGTAGGAGTGAATATCTCCCTAGATGTCCTCACCTTCTTCTTCTTCTTTTGCTGCAAGCTGAGCTTCTTGCTCCTGGATGGTATTCTCGAGGTCGGCCACCTTCTTGCAAAGACGAGCGATGGTGCGATCCTTCTTCTCACATTGCCGGCGAAGTGATTGACGATCCTTGACGAGCAGGGAGAAAGTCTGGGCCTTCTGGGTGGCAATGGCAAGGTTGTGGTTAGCATAGGCTCGAGCATTGTCCAATTCCTTCTGTCTATCATACAGCAGGAAGTCAAGGTTCTCCACTTGGCGCTTCAACTCTGGGTGACTTGGCATCTCTAATGGCATTCCCATAGAATCACGCCTTGCATAGTGAGCAAAGCGAGTTCCCTGGATCAAGTTGACATTCTATCTGCAAAGACGGGCGAGAGCTTCATGCATAGCCCTGGCTAATCCATCTAGCCAGTTGTTCTCTCTCATGGTGAATTGAATCTTCTTGGAAAGGGGTGCTTCCATCTTGCCTCGAAGATCAGCAACTATCAGCCATTGTAAATCTCCTCCTGGAAAATCCTTGAGTTGAGCTCTGAAGAATTCTGGATGCAGATGCTATTGGGGGGATAACCCCGGGTAGGGTCACTCCAGGGTATAGAGGCCGAGTTAGCCGAGGTTCAGCAAGGCCAAAGCGGATGCTGGCCGGGTCAACTCCAGGCAGGCCGGATCACGGGGTAACCCGGACCAGGAGGGGGTCGCCTAACATTGACTCAGCCGACTTAAGGAGTAAGTCGGAAGTGCCCGTCTAACTTGTATGCAAGAACAGGTATATCTAGATCTGCTATGATCCGGGTCCCCGGTTAGCTTCTGGGAGAAGGAAGGAATCTCTCTGGTCAAAAACAAGGTCCGGTACGCACTGCATGAGCGAAGCAAGCAAAGGCAGGACCACCGGGTCGTGGCCGACAAGGGTGACGACGCCTATGTCGGCTGACGCAGGCGCCGTAGAGGCTTACGTAGCTAAAGCATGTATGACGCGAGGGAAAAGCACCCCGGTTGGGTTACCACTTTGAGAGGAGGCATATTCTTAGGAATATGCCTCCACGTATGCCCTAGGCAGAGACCGAGCCCCCTCTATATAAGGGGGGCTAGGGTTTCAGTAGAGAGAGAGGGTTTTTATGCCATAGTGTTTTGGTTAAGGTTCTAGGGGTGAACTGTGGGAGTAAGAGAGCCCCTTCTTCCTCCTCTCGCCAATACAGCTCAAGGAGCACTTGTAATCTTGAAGGGAAAGCAATACAAACTTCTGTGTGGAGAATCACTCCACTATCCCTCCCTGGATTCCCCTAGCGTGTATTAGTCCCCACCTTTAGCCTATCCATGGCATCTGCCGTGACACCACCACGATAGTTGGCGCCCACCGTGGGGCTAGCGGCGCTAGCAGGGGTGAAGATCCGGATGGGAAACCTCATCGGCACCGGCGAACGCATCGTCTCCGGGCTCGTTCAGCGCTTTGGAGCGCTGGATTTCGTCAGCGACAACACTGGCTGCTTCGGCACGCGCCCATTTCCATGCAACGGCCTCTTCGTCAAGTTGGGTGCACACAAGGTCTACGTTGCGGTGGACGTATCATGCGTTCACCCGGCCGCGTCAAGGGGAACCACCCTTAGCATGGTTCACGGGCGTAACACTCGCTCCCGAACCGTCTTTGATGATGATGACTACGCCGGGGGCAGGCCCGAGCAAGGATCCAGCACCGGACCCGGAGGTAACACCTAAGGCACCGAGGAAAGGTAGAGGGCCTCCACTAGAGAGGCCTGAGAACGTACTGAGAGAAGCTATGGATAGCTTGGCTAACCCAGTAGCAGCAGAAGTAGATCCGGCTCAGGCACATGTCGAGCTAGAGGAAACTAGGCAAAAGATACTAGAGGGCGCAAAGAAAATAGCCGCGGCTCAGCAGTCGCTGAACATGACGCTGCGTGAGTATGCAAAGGCAAACAAAGTTGATACGGTAAAAGTAAAAGGGAGAAATCTCATGAGTGAGATGAATAAAGAAGATGATACTAGGATTGAGGAGTCAGAGAATTGTCTATCCGTTGGGGTGCCGAGGTACAGTACCCCGGCAAAGAACCTCAGAGCAGCGAACGCGGCTGCATTCGAGTTGGAGGATCTGACAGGTGAGGCCCATCAAAGACAACAAGATAGGGTTAACGAGCTGGTTCGGATCGTGAACAGACAGAATGAAGAGCTACTGAGGGCTAACCCGAAGAGAGCTGGAGCTTCCAAAATCGTCCATTCGGCGATAGGTAACCCGGAGAAATCCGCTGGAGCCGCATCGTCACCTCATGGTGGTCCAAGGAGAGAAGAGGTAGTAACCTCGGCCAGACGGAACAAATAGATCGTCCCGTACGACCCGACGCGTGTGGGAAAAGAAAAAGAAACGCGGAAAAATGATGATCGACGGAGTGTGAGCCGAGGTGAAGCTAGCCGAGGCAACCACGACCAAGGCAATGCCGGTCAAGGGAACGCTGCCAACGGCAATGCCGGACAGCGAAACTCGGCAGGGGCAGGACAACCACAGCAGCGGAATATACCAAGGCAAGAGCAAAGTGCTAGCCGAGGTATGCAACAGAGAGATGCGCAACGAGAACAAAACCAATACAACGACGGCGATTCGGAGATGGTGAACGCGGGGTACCCTAGACCGGACTATCATGTGATAGGGTCGAGATTGGGAAGCAGGGATTTAATGCCGGATGATGCCAGGTTGAAGCTGGATCGCCTGTATAGGTCAGAACAGATCAAATGTCAAGGTCCCCCGGGTCCAGCGTGCTTTGGACCCCAGATCATGAAAGAGCCACCGGTACCCAACTTCCAGCTGCCCAGAGGCACGAAGACATATGACGGCAGTACGAAGCCGGAGGATTGGCTGATAAACTATGCTACGGCTGTGAAAATTGCCACTGGCAACTTGAGATGGGCTGTACGATACGTACCCCAGATGTTGGAAGGTCTGGCCAGAGTATGGCTGAATAATTTACCACCCGGAAGCATCAACTGCTGGATAGATTTTGAAGAAATGTTTATCAGCAACTTCTCAAGTACATATCAGAGGCCGAATAGACCGCAGACCCTAGCAATGTGCAAGCAAAGACCTAACGAGACGGACCGTGAATTCTTGACCCGGTGGTGTACCGTGAGAAACTCGTGTGAGGGTGTCATAGAGTCACAGGCCATAGCATGGTTTACACAAGGGTGCAGATATGGCAGCGAGTTGTGGATGAAGTTGCAAAGGAAAATGCCAATTACGTTGGCAGAGATGATCCGGATTGCATATTCGTATGCTTTGGGTGATCCGACTCAACCTAGGATCGCGTCAAACGAGTCGAACGAGGAATACTATCAGAGGGATGGAGCCGGATCATCTCAGAGGAACGATTACAGAGGAAAAAGAAGAGATGATAGACCGGATCATCGCTACGGTTCCCAACAAGTTGCAATTGTGAATCAAGATCAACCCAGGGCAGGGAGCAACCAACGCCAGAGAACGGGAGGGTAATGGACTCCAAGAAACGATGGCAAGAAAACATGGACTCCGGAGCAAAAGAAACAGTGGCAAGAAAAGAAAGACCGTCCGAGGTATACCTATGAGTCGATGTTGGACCAGCCGTGTAAGTTTCACACGCCAAATCCGAATAGCCCGGCGGGTCACACAACGAGGCAGTGTGAGTGGATGCGTAAGATAGAACAAGGTGGTTCGGGGAATGCTCAGGCACCCCGGAATGATCAACCTGGGCAGGAGTTACCTCGGCAGCAATTGCTCTCCGGGGCTAACACGCAACAGCTAATGTTACCTCCCCCTCCGCCGAGGTATGACAACAACGAGAGAAGGGATGCAGTGCATCAGGTGGAAAATCAGCAACCGCCGGATCAGAGGTACCCCGGAAACGAGGGAAGGAATGAGTACAGAGGACATCACCAGAGTTATTGTGTGTTCACAAATGAGGAAACAGATAGAAAGAGCTTGCAGCGCCGACATATGGAGGTCAATGCAGTAATGCCAGCAGTGACGAGGTACATGCCTTGGTCGGACCAGGAAATCACCTGGAACATCAAAGATCATCCTAAACTTATGCCGAGTCTAGGTTCGTATGCGCTAGTGCTAGATCCGACATTCATTGGACCGAACATCAATGTGAGGTTCTCCAAGGTACTGATTGATAATGGCAGTAGCATTAACATAATGTATGCGGATACGATGCGCAAGTTGGGCATCTCGGAGAACATGCTCCAGGCTACGAGAACAACTTTCCATGGCATTGTACCAGGCATTTCTTGTGAGCCCATAGGCAAAGTCCGGGTCGACGTGCTATTCGGCACAAGGGATAACTGCCGAACTGAGAATCTGGAGTTTGAGGTGGTGAACTTGGAAAGTGCATATCACGCGTTACTCGGAAGACCAGCATTGAACAAGTTCATGGCAAGCTGCCACATCAGTTATCTGAAGATGAAGTTGCCCGGGCCAAATGGAGTGATTACCATTGCTGGAGACTTCAGACGTTCCATTGAGTGTGCCTCAGCCGGGTCTAACCTAGCCGAGTCACTCGTGATTGCGCAAGAAAAAAGAAAAATCCAAGAGGTGGCGGCTTTAGCTCAGTACGCGTAGCAGTATATGCCGGCGTTGAATAACCCGCATGGCAGCGTTTCATTTCAAGCCGCAAAGGACACCAAGAAGGTTCCAGTTGATGACATGTTCCCAGAGCGCACCGTAACAATTGGTGCCGGGTTAACTGACAAATAGGAAAGCGAGCTCGTCAACTTCCTCCGTGAGAATCGGGACATTTTTGCTTGGTCCACACAGGATTTGCAAGGTGTTCCGAGGGAGTTGGTCGAGCACTCTTTGAACATAAGACCCAGAGCAAGGCCGGTGAAGCAACCTCTCCGCCGCTTCGCCGAGGATAGGAGAAAAGTCATTGGATACGAGATAGATCGGTTACTAGCAGCAGGATTTATCATGGAGGTGCTGTATCCGGATTGGCTCTCTAATCCGGTGCTGGTAGAAAAGAAGAAGGACGATCTGAACGTGGCAGTGGTTTGGCGTATGTGTATCGATTACACGAACCTGAACAAGGCGTGTCCAAAAGATCCATTTCCACTACCGAGGATAGATCAGGTCATAGACTCGACCGCGGGATGTGAATTGTTGTCATTCATTGATGCATATTCTGGCTTCCACCAGATACCTCTGAACCCGGATGATCAAATAAAGACTACATTTATTACCCTGTATGGCGCTTACTGCTATCGCACTATGCTGTTCGGTTTACGTAATGTAGGTGCAACGTACCAAAGATGTATGCAAAAATGTTTGCACGACCAAATAGGTCAAAATGTACAAGTATACTTAGATGATGTGGTTATCAAGACCAAGGTAAGAAAAATGCTCCTTGACGACACAAGGCAAACATTCACGAACTTGAGAAGGTTCCGGATGAAGCTTAACCCGGAAAAATGTACCTTCGGTGTCCCGGCTGGAAAATTACTCGGATTTCTCATCTCCAGCCGAGGTATCGAAGTTAATCCAACTAAGATCCGAGCCATCAAACGAATGGAGCTTCCGAAGTGTCTTAACGATGTCCAGAAGTTCACTGGGTGCCTGGCATCATTGAGTCGGTTTGTATGTCGGTTGGGAGAAAAGGCACTGCCTCTCTACCAACTCATGAAAAAGTCGGATAAGTTCCTTTGGACGCCACAGGCCGATGAAGCCTTTGCCCACTTAAAAAAGATGTTGGCCACTGCACCAGTGTTAGCCTCTCCACTATCAAAGGAGCCAATGTTGCTCTACATAGCCGCAAACAACCGAGTTGTAAGTGCAGTGATTGTAGTAGAGCGCGATGAAGAGGGTAAGTCGGTGCAGAGGCCAGTATATTACTTGAGCGGTATTATGCGCCTCAAAACAGAACTACCCGCACTTTCAAAAGGTGGCATATGGTGTCTATATGGCGGCAAAGAAGTTAAAGCATTACTTTGAGGAGCACCCCATCAAAGTGATATGTGAAGCTCCCATATCTGAGATAATGGGTAACAAGGATGCGAGTGGCAGAATCGCAAAATGGCAATTGAGCTAGCCCCTTATGCGCCCCAATATGACAGAAGAGAAGCGATCAAATCTCAGGTTGTGGCGGACTTTTTTGTAGATTGGGCCGAGGTACAATACGAACCACCGCCACCAGATCCGAGCTACTGGAGGATGCACTTTGACGGGTCGAAAACCAAAACCGGATTAGGCGCTGGGGTTGTGCTTACCTCGCCAAAGAAGTACCAGCTAAAATACGTATTGCAGATCCATTTCGCGGCATCAAACAATGTCACTGAGTACGAGGCTCTTGTGCATGGGCTCAAAGTGGCAAAAGAGATTGGCATACGTCGGATAATATGCTTTGGCGACTCGGATTTGGTGGTGCAACAAGTGTCCGGAGTGTGGGGCATACGATCCAAACATGGCACTGTACAAGTTTCATGTGCAGAAGATATCTGGTTACTTTGAGGGGTGTGAATTTCACCATGTACCCCGAGTGGAAAACGAGGCTGCCGACATGCTGTCGAAGCTCGGATCGACCCGACAGGCAATTCCACCGGGTGTAGCATTGGAACACCTCAGAAAACCATCTATCAAGTCGTCCCCAGGAACCGACTCGATCTATGTCCCGGAAGATACGGAATCCAGAGCTGAGCCCATGGACATTGACACGGGAGGTAGTACGCGACCTGTGGATTGCATCAAACCGGGGCTGCCTCAGCAGACCGGGATCGCCAGCGTGATCCGCTGAAGTTATGCGGTAGATCGGATGGAAATTGATGAGGACGTGTTCCTGCGAGCGATACCAACTTGGGCACTGCCTATATTCCAATTCCTGAAAGACGGAACGTTACCCACTGAGGAGGTGTTAGCCAGGCAAACTCAGAGGAGAGCAAAAGCATACACAATTATCAATTCCGAGCTGTCAAACAGAGTGTAACCAACGTCCTCCAGCGATGCGTTGACCCGGAAGAAGGGCTTGACATCCTCCAAGATATACACCAAGGAGAATGCGGGCATCATGCCTCATCCCGAGCCTTAGTGGCAAAAGCATTCCGGCATGGGTTCTACTGGCCAAGTGCCTTAGAACAAGCGGAAGATCTGGTGAGAAAATGCAATGGTTGTCAAAGGTATGCCACTAAGACACATATGCCAATGTTGTAACTCAAGACTATACCAATTACGTGGCCATTTGCCGTATGGTGCTTGGATATGGTTGGCCCGTTCAAACCGGCGAAGGGAAACATGACACACATTCTGGTCATGGTGGATAAGTTTACAAAATGGATTGAAGTGAAGCCTATAAGAAAATGTGATGGAGCTATGGCCGTAACATTTCTCAAAGACATTGTCTTGAGATACGGTTATCCTCACAGTATCATAACTGATAATGGCACAAATTTTGCTGAAGGAGTGTTTGCGCAATTCTGCCGAGATAAGAAGATCCGGCTGGATGTAGCCTCGGTAGCCCACCCCGCATCGAACGGACAAGTGGAAATATCCAACGGATTAGTATTATCCGGGATAAAACCCCGGCTCATTGAGCCGCCGCAAAGATCAGCGGGGTGCTAGATAGAAGAACTACCAGCGGTATTGTGGAGTTTAAGAACAACTCCAAATCGATCAATAGGCTATACGCCGTTTTTTCTGGTATATGGGGCAGAAGCTGTATTACCAGCCGACATAGAGCATGATTCTCCTAGGGTCACCTAATACACAGAAGCCGAAGTGCAAGAAGCCCGGCAAAATGATGTTGAGCTGCTGGAAGAAGCGAGAGAACTGGCATTGTCTAGATCCACCATATATCAGCAAAATCTCCGACGCTATCATAGCCGGAAAGTGTGCCCCCGAGTCTTTCGGGAAGGCGATCTGGTTCTCCGGTTGGTACAACGTACTACTGGCATGCATAAATTATCCCCCCATGGGAAGAGCCATTCATTGTGAGCAAAGCATTGCACAATGATTCTTACTATCTTATAGATGCAAAGCCACAGGAAAAGAACAAGGCGGACAGGTCCGGAGAGGAATCTAAGCGACCGTGGAATGTAGCACTACTTCGTCCCTTCTACACTTAGCTAAGAAGTGTATGTATCCGAGTCATCTCATATGTTGGTATGTATGTGGGCAATGAGCTTATCAATGAAATAGAAGCGCCTCGAGCAGTAACTCATGGACTGCCTTAATAATTATTGTTGTTGTCTCTCGTACGTTAGCTGGAATAAATTGTTCTACTTAACCCGGATTAGTAATGTGTGAGCACCAAAAACCCAACTCTTCGACTTGCTGCTGTCCAACAAGAATTGGCTTCATGGCAAGCAAGAGAACAAGTTTGGAATTGTGTAGCACATGAAAAACGACTAAGGAAATGAATTTATTCGAGCTAACGTTTGTTTTTTCGACTAACCGTGTATTTATTTTCAAGTTATTATGATGAATTATTTTGAGCCAAGCCTAAAAGTTTCTAAGTATTGTTAAAACAATTTTTGAAGCTCGGATTCGTAAGTCGTAAAACCGAATCAAGGTAGACACGGACCGAGCCAGAGGATTGGACGAACAAGAAAATGAAACTCGGGGACTACGCCCAAGTTAATCCGGCATAGAAACGTAGTAGCAAAATATCACATATACAACATACAGTTGCACCCGGCATACCGGGGATCTGATAAATTTTCAAGTTTTTTGACCTAAGGAGCAGCAGGAGGAGCAAGTTCGGCGTCGTCATCGCTGTCTTCAATATCTGAGGCATCACCTTCTCCGTCCTCATCCAACCCATCTTCAATGTTCTCAACGTGCTCATCCCCAGCGGATTCCAGGAAGCTCGGTCCTTCAACCCAGTCATGGATAGGAGAATATTCGACCAGGCTGTAGGCGCAAGCCTAGTGCCGAGCTACCCACTCCGGGTCATCAGTCCATCTGGATCCGGTGCGCCGGCGTGTAAGGAGGCTGAGGTCGATCTTCTCGTACCATGTGAGAATATGGTGAAGGATAGTATCAGCTGTGGCATGCCCAGCGGACTCCCTCCAGAGGTCAAGCTGGGTCTCGATATCCGACAGCTTTTCAGCAAGAAGTGTGATCCTCTTCGGAGCGCTCTCACTGGGCCAGAACATGTTGAAAATCCGGACGGAAACGTCGAGGAGATCTTTGCCGTAGTTCTTGATGATTTCCACGCGAGATGACAGGCTGACCAATAGGTCCTCCATGTCTAAGGGAATGCTCTCACCGTCAAGAGCGATGGGAGTCCCCCTCTCTCGGCGGAAATTGGCAATAGTAGCGCTCGCAATAGGAGTACCCTCTGGAAAGTGGCCTAGAAACAAGGCAAAGGAAGAAGCTGAAGCAAAGACATATGAACTAATCCGGAGAATTATGTCGGATAAGGGAAAGGAACTTACGTGAAATATGGCTGTGAATCCGGGTCAACTCCTTGATGCAGTCGTCGTGTCTCTTGCGAAGTTGCTCAAGCTTAGTGTTCGCCGATCCAAGCTGGATGTCAGATTCTTTGAGTAGATCCTGGTCCTTGGAGATCTGGAGAGTAAGGCGCTCACGCTCTTCTGTGAAGTTCTGGACAACCTTTTGGAGCTCGGTTTGGTGCTGGGCCTTCATCTTCTCAATCTCAGCCTTGAGCCTGGCAATCTTGTTGTCTTTAGTCCGGAGGAGAGCAAGCTCGTCATCTTTCTTCTTCAGCTCGGCTTGATGCTGCCCTGCTTGTTCGAGAAAATGCAGCATCATATCAGGCACGGGCACACTATCCTCAAGCGATGCTGAAATAGTATGTTGACCCGGCAGAGCCGAGGAATGAATGTTTGCCGAGCCAAGGATAAGAGGAAATGGAAAACACTAAGAGGGCGGACAAAAGAGGACATACCCCTGATTTCCTCCAAGTTCTTCCGCATGATCTTGTTCTCAGCCTCCACCCCAGCTGCAGAAACCGAATGAGGAGATTAGTTCGGTAGAAGAAGGTGAAAAAAAACCGGAGAAATGCCAAGGGAGAAACATACCCCTCTTTTCATGCTCTACAATAAGTGCAACGTGCTTTGCGCGTAGCATCTTGTGAGTATCCAGCAGACGTTGGAATTCAGCACTCCGGCGATTGGTAGTTACCTGGAAAAAGTACAGAAGCATAAAATTAGCTTGGTGCATATTCGAAGTGTACAAGATCCGGGCCAAGTGGAACTTAACCCGGCTCTAGGTGTGTGCATATTCGAAGTGTACAAGATCTGGGCCAAGTGGAACTTAACCCGGCTCTAGGTGTGTGCATATTTGAAGTGTACAAGATCCGGGCCAAGTGGAACTTAACCCGGCTCTAGGTGTGTGCATATTCGAAGTGTACAAGATCCGGGCCAAGTGGAACTTAACCCGGCTCTAGGTGTGTGCATATTTGAAGTGTACAAGATCCGGGCCAAGTGGAACTTAACCCGGCTCTAGATGTGTGCATATTTGAAGTGTACAAGATCCGGGCCAAGTGGAACTTAACCCGGCTCTAGGTGTGTGCATATTCGAAGTGTACAAGATCTGGGCCAAGTGGAACTTAACCCGGCTCTAGGTGTGTGCATATTCGAAGTGTACAAGATCCGGGCCAAGTGGAACTGAACCTAGCTCTAGGTGTGTGCATATTCGAAGTTCACATGGAGCTACGTTAGTTTTCTAATGAGCATCCGACCGAGTAACAAGCTACTCCACCGGAGGCTCGGGGACTAATGGTTATTATCTACAGCATGTAAAGGAGAAACGACATACCTCCATCATTCGCCCCGCGAGGTTAATTGCCTTAGCGGCGGTATTCATTTGGGCGGAAAATTCTGCGGGGCCGAACTTTTCTGGGAGATCGTCGTTGTGGACGAACTCCGCCTTATTCTAGTTCATAACGAACTCAATAAGACTCGGAGGGTACCGCTCACCGGTGGGCATATGGGGTGCCACCAAGCCCTTCGCGTGCGCTTCTTTCCTCTCAACCAAGGCAAGAGCTGGGCTGGTATGCAGAACCATCTGCTACGCATCAGTTGGCTCGGCAGGAACATCCTTTGCTGTTGGAGCTTTCTTGGGAAGCATCGACGCTAGGGTTCGCTGCCCAGCCTCAACAAATGCAGACCTGATGGCATCCGGGGCCTTTTTGCCCTTAGCTTGCTAGGAAGAAGTAGCTGCAGTGGATTTCCCCTTAGAAGCTGCTGGAGTAGTTCCTCGCCGAGGTTGAGATGACTCGGACGAGGCGAAAGAACTTGGCACTGGAGCTCTTGTAGCTGGACTTGGAGCTGTTGTTGGTTTTCTTGGTGCCAGAACAGGTGCTGGTGCTGGCTTGGTCGCTGGTACTGGAACTGCTGCTAGTGCTAGTGTTGAGATAGACTCGGTGGCTGCTGGTTGCGGCGATGCCTAAGTGGTGGACGCCGTCGCCTCGGCTGGACCGACCCCTCCCGCTCCAAGGTCGCGTTCCTCTCGACGAGGTAGTGCGGAACCCGGAGCAGCCGCAGAACCCTCCGGAATAGGGCTCAGCGGACGTGACTCGTCGTCACGAGAAGGAGAAGGGCCGGATCGAAGTGGTGAAGAGATGCTTGATCCGCTCTGAGGGACCTCCATCGGAGCCCTGAAGAAGAGAATAATGTCAGAAGAGAAATTACCACGATGCAAGGAGAAGTGAGTTACGCAACGAAAAATGACTTACGCATCCGAGGTTTCGGCCTCCTTAGGTTTCCGGGCCCTTCGTGCCGAGGCTTTGCCTATTGGCTTGGAGGCAGTCTTGTCTCCGGCCTTCTTTTGCCTTTTTGTGGGCTGAGAAGGTTCAGAAGAAGAACTTGATGCGGCTCCGCGCTTCTTCTTCGACGCCACCGGAACCGGCTCGCCCGTAGCAAGTGGAGGATCCTCGTGGATATGCCCACCAGGGTTAGCTGATATCGGAAAGGCAAAAGAAAGAGGGACAGTCTCAACAGGTTCAATCACGTCGACATACGAGTCATCCTCATCATCGGGCCAGTCTCTAAGAGAAGAGAATTTACCGCTGGGTCGTTTTGTAGCGTCGGTCATAGGGAGAAACATCTCCTGGTCCGGCTCCTCCTCATCCGGGATTTCTCGGTCCGGTGCCCACTTGAGGGTCGGATCCGTGCCGTCCTCAAGGATTTGCTGGAGGAATAGCTGAGAAATAGAATGAAGAACAGTGTCAAAAATACAACAAAAATCGACACATATTTGATCCGAAATAGGTTTGCCCCGCGAAGCTTATCGCGGGAGGGAGCCTATCGAGACAGAAGTGCTCAATTCCCCACGTCCATTCGGCGGAGAAATTCTTGTGGGTGGTGAAGAGAGCCTTAACCCGGCGGAAAATCTCCGTGTTGCTCAACTCAAAGGAGGAGGTTCGGTTGGGGTCGCGGCTGAAACTCATGTGGCACACCTTGTGGGTGCGCTTCTGGAGGGGAGAGATTCGGTTGCGCACGAACATGATCATAGCATCCTCGTTGCGCAATCCGAGTTTCTTCAGCTCTGCAAACCTCTTGTTAACTTGGTTGGCCAGAGTTGTGGGCTTCTTGGAGACCTCCTCCCAGAATTCCGGGTCAGGTGGACCCGGAGCGTAGGATAGCAACCGAATCAAATCTTCAGTGCCCGCATTCCGGACATAGAAGAAAGTCCGGGCCCATCCTTTGCAGGAGTCAAGCCACTTATCCTCCAACTCTACTTGGATGTTGGGGATGACGTTGCGACGAAGGCCGAAAAACCGGATCCACGGCTCCTTCGTGGGCCATAGTCCGGTGTAGCCTTCGATCGTAGAGGCAAAAGCAGAGAGAGGTGATAGCGTTGGCTGGGAGATGGTGCGGCTACAAGTGGTAGGTGCTAAGCCAATCCCGGAAGAAATCCCTCATCGACAGACCAAATCCCCATTGGAAGTGGGACAGGAACACGACGAACTCACCCAGATTGGGTGAGGGGGCCAGTTCGGCAGAGGGGAGACGAGCGACAACACCGACAGGAATGCGTCTGGTCCGGTAGAGCCAGTCAAGGTCATCTTGACAGACCCATGATCCGTCCCACGCGCCACGGTCCGCCGCGGCGACGTCCTCCTCCATTTCTTGCTCGGCGACGGCGAGCTCCTCCTCCGTCATCTCGTGCTCGCTACCCTCGCTGGCGCTGGCGGCGGCGGGAATCTGAGGCCTGGATGGGCGAGGACCCGTGGCGAAGAAGTTAGCGCGTGCTGGCTGCGATCTGACATCGGGAAAGTGCGGCGGCGGCGCTGCTGCTAGAAGCACTGGCGGCGGCACGGTCGCTAGGAAGACGAAGGAGAAGAGCAATGAGCAGAGGGGCGCAGAAGTGGGAAAAATGCTAAGGGGTGCGCCCCTCCGCTACTTAACCACCCCCTGAGAGGGTGAGTGGGATCACGCTGTGCCAATGAGCCACATGGCGTGGCCGTGTATTACCTGCATTAGCCAATCAGAGAAGAGCCACACAGAGGGCCACGGAGCGGGGGCAATCCCGTGACATGACGCACAGATGCGGTAAACGAGGAAGCAGGCGTGACGTGATCCATGCACAGTGATAACTGACAATTACTGCGGCGGTTACTGCGCAGGCTCTTAAAATAAGACAACATAATGATTAGCCTCCACGTGGGTTGGCGTATGAAAGAAGGAAACGAGGCCCAGATCAAACCATGGTAACCATGGGATCCGAGCCAAAGTGGTAACCCGGCCGGCAAGTGAAAACTTGGAACGTGCAAAGGGAACTTAAATCCATATAATCCGAGATAAAGAGCTGACTCGGAAATAACATCCAAGGCTCGAACATAAATGAACTTGATGTGGCCTTAGCGGCCAAGGCAGCTAAGACCGCACCAGCTTCGGGGACTAATGTTGGGGGGCTAACCCCGGGTAGGGTCACTCCGAGGTATAGAGGCCGAGTTAGCCGAGGTTCGGCAAGGCCAAAGCGGATGCTGGCCGGGTCAACTCCAGGCAGGCCGGATCACGGGGTAACCCGGACCAAGAGGGGGTCGCCTAACATTGACTCAGCCGACTTAAGGAGTAAGTCGGAAGTGCCCGTCTAACTTGTATGCAGGAACAGGTATAGCCGGATCTGCTATGATCCGGGTCCCCGGTTAGCTTCTGGGAGAAGGAAGGAATCTCTCTGGTTAAAAAGAAGGTCCGGTACACACTACATGAGCGAAGCAAGCAAGGGAAGGACCACCGAGTCGTGGCCGACAAGGGTGACGACGCCTATGTCGGCTGATGCAGGCGCCGCAGAGGCTTACATAGCTAAAGCATGTATGACGCGGGGGAAAAGCACCCCGGTCGGGTTACCACTTTGAGAGGAGGCATATTCTTAGGAATATGCCTCCACGTATGCCCTAGGCAGAGACCGAGCCCCCTCTATATAAGGGGGGCTAGGGTTTCAGTAGAGAGAGAGGGTTTTTATGCCATAGTGTTTTGGTTAAGGTTCTAGGGGTGAACTGTGGGAGTAAGAGAGCCCCTTCTTCCTCCTCTCGCCAATACAGCTCAAGGAGCACTTGTAATCTTGAAGGGAAAGCAATACAAACTTCTGTATGGAGAATCACTCCACTATCCCTCCCTGGATTCCCCTAGCGTGTATTAGTCCCCACCTTTAGCCTATCCATGGCATCTGCTGTGACACCACCACGACAGATGCTCAAGATGCTCTGACAGTGCATCAAGATCCCTCTCGAAGATTAGTTGGCCTCCGTTGCCCAACTGGTAGAACTTGTAGTACTGAACTTCCATCTATAAGAATTTAGGATGAGTAAGTTAGTGACGTGATCAAGTGTGTCAGATTTTATGTAGTAAGGTAAGAATTTTTGAGGAACCTGAATTTTTTTGAAAGAATCTCAAGGATAAGAGGGGAAATAGGTTTTCATAAATACTCACTTCTTTGGTTTTGAAATTAAGTTTTTGTTCAGACGTCCATTCTAACTAGGGTCTCCTATAGTAAGATGGCTTTGATACCAACATGTCAACACCCGGATTTTTAATCCCAAATGCCTGTTATGCCATACATCGCAATCCCAGGATTACCATTTTTGTGAGACATAACAGATTGGATATCGCTGTACCTCATCCATTACAAACCATAATAAGGTCTTACACAAAATAAAGGATCTCATGATCCAGTCGTAATACAAACAAGCAGCGGAATAATAAGCATAGCGGTGGGCTCCATCTTCAGTGTCATGGGCAATGCTGATGATGGGAGATGATCCTAGTTGTCGTAGCCGTCCTGCCGTCCTTCTTCCGGATAGTCCTCCTCATAGTCTGGCCACGGGAATAGCCAGGGACAAAGCCATGAGTACTCTTTAAGTACTCGCAAACTATCACTAACAAGTAAGGTAGTTCTAGTAGGAATGCTAAACTCTAAGTATATTTGCAAAGTTAAGTTTGAAACCTAAGCTGAGTTCAGAAACAAAGAAAAATAAAATAAAGTTCTAAATCACCTAAGTGGGAACTTAGTTTTCATAGTCACAACCCTGTTGTGGTCAAGTCATGTCACAATTCAATTCATAAGTCATTTTGAAAACATCTGACGACAGAACAGTATGGCCACTCCAACTGTCCATGACCGCGGACGCGGCTATTCGAATAGTTTACTCTGCAGAGGTGGTACACTTTCACCACAAAATTCGATACATCCGTCAGGGTGTAACATCCCAAAACTTTAATCCAAGGTTATTAAGATCCAAATCATCAAAATTAGGGTAAACAAAAACTTTTTCAATTGAAATTATCAAAGCATTCATGTGTGTGTGCATTTAAAATTAGGAGTTGTTTGAATTGCCATGTTTAAGTGATCCATTCCTTGTAAAATGATTCTTAGGTGAAATAAAACATCATCTAGATCATCCCCAAACAAATCCCAAAGAAAAACAAATCAACATGAATAAAAGAAGCAAATGGTCATTCGTGCCATTTTAATCAGCATGCCTACTTTGGCTATTCCTAGTACTCAAAACTTAACAGAAACAAATGTGGATCTTTGCACCCCTTGACAGTACACATAATTTTGTACTAAGGCCCACTTTGTGATCTGTCAAAAACATTCAAATACTAATTTTAATTGACATTTGAAAATGGAATCTATTTCATATGGGAAGATCCCACTATTTCAAAAACCACTCAAACAAGCTCAAATTTCAAAACCCAAGCACCCACAGAGTCTCAAGCTCAACCACAGCCTGCGCCCACCGCTCCGCCATGACCCCAGGGACACGCCAGACACGCCCATTCGCCGTCCAACGCCTCACAGCCACCGCTCGTCGTGGACACCGCCGTCTCTGCCACTCAGAGCGCCAGCTCCGCCCGACCGCATACCACCGCCCCTAGTCCCGCATTCACTTCGTAGAGCACTGCCAGGAGACCAGAGACTGTCCCCTACCTCGAGCCACGCCGCTAGCATGCTGTGCATCCCTCGCCGAAGCCGCTCGCCCATCCCTCTCGGTCGTGTCGTTGTCCTATAAATAGAGGCCTTCCCCAGCCATTTGCAGCACACCACTCACCTTCCCTCACCTCACTGACCATTCCCCACCTCTAGCCGGAGCAAGGCGAGCAGTCGTTCGCCGGAATTGCACCAGAGCAGGCCGCCTTTGGAGGAGAAGGGCGCCGCTGATTGCGACCACCCCCGGAGCTGCCTCGACCGTCCCTAAGCTCGTCGTCGACCACCAGTCCGTTTGCCCGCCTCGCCGTCGCGCTGGAGCCCTGGTACGCCCCCTATGCACCCCACCGAGCCGCTAGGGTTAGAGTTCCCCGGCGACAGGTCCGTCGTCGACGATGATCCCCAGCCATTGATCCCCGTTCTAATCCAACGACCCATATCACCCTGTATCGCTTCGCGCGTTATGAGCCGCTGACCGGTGGACCCCTCTTGTCAGCTGAGCCCCACGCCGCGGAGTGTCACTTGCCGGCCCGTTAGAGTTCCCGCGCGACCCAGTTAATTCAAATTAGGATTTTTCTTTTTAGTTTGAACCTAGTTCTGTCCCTTAGTTTGAAAATCAATTTAGAGAGATTTGCAAATTAAAATGGAGTGATTCCAATTTTGTTAGAAAGCTACTGAAAAGATCTACCCAAGCCCGTTGGATTTAATTCAATTAGAGTTAGAGACCTCTCCTAGTAAAAATAACAAGGCAGAAGCATTTGCACCTTGCAACATTTTTATAAAATCAACCATGATAGCTTTTGAGTTGATTCCAACTCTCAAAAATCACATTTAACCATACCTATCTGAATATGATAGCTTTTGAGTTTACATGCAGTGACTTTGGACTAGTACCAAAATAATGCTATATAGGCATTTCTAGTCACTTTAAATCATTAAATAATGAACTTAAACCAAAGTAATTATGAACCAACCCTTAAATTACATTCCCACATGTTAAGATATGTGGTGAGGACATGTGTCCACATGATCCCATATTTTAAGTGGTGAATATTAAATCTTAATTAATTTTTCAATGAGTAGAAATTACTTTTCTTAAATAAAAAGAATGAAACTAGTTACTAAAACTTGTGATGCTTGTGATGATAATAGATCATCAAATGTATGCCTTAGAGTGCTAATTAGACTAGTTAAGTATTGTTTGGTGATTGTGTATACCGTATGTATTTATAGAAGATAGTACCGACCAAGCTTACGAGGAGGAGGAGTTCTACCAAGAGGAGGAAGACAACTTCAACCACTGCACCAACCAAGGCAAGCTAGCACTATCCAAGTTAACCCTTGCAAGTTGTACTTGCAAGCCACCATTAACAATGCAAGCTACTATTAGCAAGCTAGGATTAAACTAGATGGTTTAGCAAAGATTCCTTAGGCATGCTTTGGTTAAACTACTTTGACTATTCTTTACCCCAAGTACTGATTTCAAGCGTTACTTCCTTTACTTTACCCAAAGTCCTTTACTTGTTTTGAAGGTAGCATAAAGAGTATAAAACCTGACCTATTTAGATAACTTTAGATGTCATTCTATGGCATGAGATTGATCTCACCTTCCCACCTTAGTGAACACTCTTAACTTAGCAGTTTAGAGTAGATAAAAACTTGAGTCACTTCAGATGGGAACACTTGGTGAAAATGAATTATGAAAACCTTGGAATGATGAGTCATTCTATTGAGATGTTTTGACATGTGTTGAGAAACACAAATGGTTTATGATGGTGAAAATGTTGAGGCATGAGGCTTAACCCTTTTATAAAACTAATGGTTGGATTCGGATGCGATACCATTCCAAATTTACCGTACAACCACAATACCTGAATTGGGTAAGGCTTACCGGAAGTTTATATGCATTAGTATTAGTTCCCTCGTGGGAGAGGTTTGAGCTGAGGCTACCTCTCAATGTTGTCCACCTATACAGTGCCCAAGATGACAGATGGTCATGGTTGGGAGGCCATGCTCATAGGAGAGGTGCTTATACTAGGGTGTGTAAAGAAAAGGTTATGTTTGATTATCTGCAGACTAAGTATGATGATTTAGGGTTATCCCTGACAGATGTATCGAATCTTGTGGTGAAAGTGTACCACTCTGCAGAGTGTCAAACTATTCGAATAGACGCATCCGCGGTTATGGACAGTTGGAATGGCCATACTGTTTCATTGTCAGATGTTTCCAAAACAACCTATGAAATGAATGATGAATCTTGACTTGACCATAACAGGGTTGTGTTTATGACAATAGCTTCCCAACTTAAGTGATTCTAGAACTTTCTTTTATCTTTCTTTGCTTCTGAACTCAGCTTAGGTTTCAAACTTAACTTTATAGTTAAACTTAGATTTAGCACTTTAACTTAGCACTATACTACTTGTTAGTGGTAGTTTGCGAGTACTTAAAGAGTACTCATGGCTTTTGTCCCTGGCTATTCTCATGGCCAGACTATGAAGGAGACTATCAAGATGATGGCCAGCAGGACGGTATGATAACTAGGACTATCTGTCTTCGTCAGCATTGCCTGTGCCCCTGAAGATGGACCCCACCGCTATGCTTATCTTTTATTTCCTCTGCTTGTTGTATTAAGACCGGATCATGAGATCCTTATTTCTGTAAGACCTTATGTATGGTTTGTAATGGATGATGTACTGTGATATCCAATCCGTTATGTCTCGCAAAAATGGTAATCCTGGTATTGCGAGGTATGGCATAACGGGCATCTGGGATTAAAAATCCGGGTGTTGACCAGTTGATGTCAGAGCCATCCTGACCATAGGAGACCCTAGTTAGAATGGACGTCCGAACAAAAACTTAGTTTCCAAACCAAAGTGAGTATTTATGAAAAACTATTTCCTCTCTTATCCTTGGGAATTCATTTTTTCTCAAAAATTCATGTTCCTCAAAATTCTTACTTTACTACTTAAAATTTGACACACTTGATCACTTCACTAATTTCCTCATCCTTAATTCTTGTAGATGGAGACTCAGTTCAGCAAGTTCTACCAGTTGGGAAACGGAGGTCAACTGATCTTCGAGAGGGATCTGGATTCACTGTCAAAGTTACTAGGACGCCCACATCCGGAGTTTCTTGGAGCTCAACTTCTAGGACCCCCAGGAGGAGATTTACAATGGCTAGTCATCACTGATCTTAGAGAAAGCATCGAAGCACCAACGTCCGGGAGAATCTAATTCTCCCTGAGAGAGAACAACTGGCTAGATGGATTAGCCAGGGCGATGCATGAAGCACTTTCGACGCCTATGTGCCCTCGCCACAACCAACCTGGGGAACCCGTTTTGCTCACTATGCAAGACGTGACTTCATGGGAATGCCAATGGAGATGCCAGGTCACCCAGAGTTGAGGCGTCAAGTGGAGAATCTTGACTTCTTACTAGACGACAGACAGCAGGAACTGGACAATGCCAGGGAGTTAGCCAACCAGAATCATGCCATTGCCGACCAGAAGGCCCAGACTTTCACACTGCTCGTCCAAGATCGCCAGTCTCTTTGCTGCCAGCGTGCAAAGAAGGATCGCACCATTTCCCGTCTTTGCAAGAAGGTGGCTGACCTCGAGAAGACTATCAAGGAGCAAGAAGCTCAGCTTGCCGCAAAGGAAGAAGAAGAGGAGGGTGAAGACATCCAGGGAGACATGGATTCTTACCTCAACAATGATAATGACTTTCTGGAGGAGGATGTTGTGGACTTGTACACTGACGATGAGGACTCCGACTTCATCGACAATGAGTAGATGCACTAGAGCACTGTCGTAATATGAGATGTATCGGTCCCACTGTATCGTAGCTTGCAGAATGGTTCTTCAAACCATCTGTTTTTCCTTTGACTATTGTGGTGTGTGTTTGTATCGTGTGTTTGTTTGCATGAATGAAATGAAGTTAGTTGCAAAACCTGAGTCAAACTCAAAGTTTTTAGCTTGAAATCAAAACCATGAACCTTAGAACTTTCCCTCGTACCCCTGTATCTATCTCAATCTTCAGATGACTCGTGGAAACCAAGGAGGGATCAGCTCGTCGCAAGACCCAATGCTGCAGATCTTGCAGAATCTCATCACAGACAGAGAAGCAAGCAGGGAAGAACGTCAAGCCAACTTAGCAACATTGCAGCAGATCGCCCAGATGGCTCTCAACAACCAAGGGCATGGAAATCAGGATCACCATGGATCTAAACTCAAAAACTTTCAGAATACCAATCCCCCAATCTTCAACCAATCTGAAAATCCACTAGATGATGATGACTGGTTACAGACAATGGAAAACAACTCAGAAGTTGCAGGAGTTGATGAAAACGAGAAAGTTCTCTTCGCCACCCACTAACTGGCGGGAGATGCAAGAGCTTGGTGGACTAGTATCCGCAATATGAACCATGGACAAGTGATGATATGGGAAGCTTTCAAAACGAAGTTCAGCCGCACCCACGTGCCGCAAGGTCTAGTCACTAGACTAAGAGATGAGTTTCGTGACTTGAAGCAAGGCAGAATGACTGTGGTGGAATACCGTGATGATTCACGCCGCTGCAAGATATGCCCCTGATGAGATCAACACAGAGGTGAAGAAGAAGGAGAGATTCCTGAATGGACTGCATGATGAGATGCAGACTGTCCTCGTCAACATCCGTTTCGAGGATCTCGAAGAGCTAGTCGACTCTGCCATTCAGATGGAAGGGAAGATGAAAGTACATTTCTTAATCCCTAGTGTTTTGTGTGTTAGATAACAATACCAAGGATCATTTAATGTGTGTTGAAGTGTTGCAGCTCTATTTGAGAATAAAGGGAAAAGAACTCTGCCTTTGGGGGCGGATAATCCGGCCCCACCAGGGGCGGATAATCCGCCCCTCCCTCTGCCCAAGCAGGCGCAAGCCCCAGAAGGGGGGTGGAATTTTGGCCGGATTTTCCGGCCCAGCCGGATAATCCGCCCCTCCAGCGGGCCGGATAATCCGCCCCCTTTCTCATCGCCAAGGCGCAAGCCCCAGAGAGGGGGCAGAGTTTTGGCCGGACTTTCCGGCTGGGCCGGATAAACCGCCCCTCAGGGGGGCCGGATTATCCGCCCCCCAAGATCTTCACCAAAGGCGCAAGCCCCAGAGAGGGGGCGGAGTTTTCCCCGGAGAATCCGTCCTTGGGGCGGAGTTTTCCCAGGGGCGGATAATCCGCCCCTAGTGGGGGGCGGATAATCCGCCCCCAAAGTTGTGCAATGTCGATCTGGGAGGGTATTTAATCCAGCCATCCCTCCTGCCAGAACTCTTGATTCATCTCGAAAAAGAACAGATCAGATCTAAAAGCTTCATACAAGAGTGCTCCACCTAGATCCACCCAAAGGCCCCATCCCTTGGGGAATCAAAGGAGGAGAACTCGATCTTCATCATCAGCAATCAAGCGCTTCATATCCTCTCCATTCATTTGGAGAACCTCCGATCTAGTATTTCTTGCAAATATCTAGATCCTCGTTTTTGTTTATATTGATAAACCTTGTTCTTGTGGCAGCTTGTTGTCATCCCGGGAGCCCCCAATTCGGTTGTGGGTGTGTGCCCCGATAGTGTTGTAAAAGGCACCGGTTCTCGCCTCGAAGGGATCCAATAGTGGAGAAGGTGGATCAGGCCTCTCGTGGCGAGATCCATCGGAGAATAGGGTGAGGCCTATTGTGGCGTGGTGGTCTTAGAACCGCCCACCCCTCCAACGCAGATGTACTTCCCTTAACAAGGAAGGAACTGCGGTAAAACAAATCCTGTGTCTCCGCGTGCTCCACTCACGGTTTCTCGCTCCTCTTTACGTGCTTAGTAGTTAGGGCTACATATAGGAAAATTCTCATAGTTGCATATCTAGAGAATTTACTTTGTGTCAAGCCTAAAATTGAAAAAGTATTAAAAAATTGGTTAGCACCTATTCACCCCCTCTAGGTGCCCATACGATCCATTTCAATTGGTATCGAGCCTCGGCTCTTATTTGGGCTTAACTGCCCAAGAGAAGTATGGGTTCCAAGGAGATGGGAGTGATGCTGAGGTAGTCACCATGAGCGATCTCAAGACGTTGGAAACAACCTTGGTGAGTTCAATAGAGGCTAAGATGGAAGAGATCGTCAACTGATAATCGTCTCTCCACATCCACAAAGATCACCTCCATCTAACTGAGGATACCACTCATAATCCAAGGAAGCAGGTAAAACTGCTTTCCAAAGATAACGAAGTGGTAGGTGATGATACTAGTAAGAGCTCCTCCTCGAAAAAGGATAGCGGTAAGGATGGATACAATGAGGTTTCTCATGTGTATTCCCCTGATCCGCCTATTCCTCACCCACATATACATAATAGGGGTGATCCACCCAAACTGTCAGCTTCTACTTTCTCTCAATGGCAATTTTTGATGAAATCTCATGTGTGCAGTTCCTCCATAGAGTTGTGGAAGATCATCGACACTGGTCTTCACGTTGGAAATCCTAACAATCTCACAAGGAGAGAAGTGGTCGATAGCCAACTCAATGCTACAGCTCTACACATGATACAGCTTGGTGTGGGTGATAAAGACATGCCACACATTCAGCATCTTAGCACAGCTAAAGAAGCTTGGGATGCTCTCACCGAGCTCTTCATCGGAAATGAAAGTATGAGAAGGAATAGATATGATGCCTTGAGCAATGAAGCTGAAGGATTTTATATGCTAGATGGAGAAGACCATGAGGACATGTATAGGAGGCTCAAGGCAATAGCTACAACCTTCAGAAACCACGGTGCAGCTCATGTTGATGATGCTTGGATCAAGCGCAAGTATGTCAGTGCTCTTATGCCATTTGAGCCCACAGATTTGAAAAGTCTCCAAGGTAGGCATAATTATCACCTCATGTCATCCAATGAGGTAATGCAAGAAATGGCCGCCTTCAAAGTGGCTGCCAAGAATGCCGAAGATGCTCGTGCTCGAGCTATGGGGATGCAAAAGGGGGTCAACATGGCTTTGAAGACTAGTGTGATTGATCATGATGAATATGCGGTAGAAGGTCTGGACTGTCCCGAGATATAAAAAGGATCCACGGACAATACTTGGCTCTTTATGCAAGAAACTTTTGGAAAGATCCAGCCAAGGCTAAAGCTGAACTAGATCGCAAAAGTGGAGCCTATGGAAGAAAAGAAAATGGTCCCAAAGTGAGAACATGCTTTAATTGTGGTGACCGGCTGCACTTCGTAGCTGAGTGTCCATATCAAAGTAGAGAGGATAATGGAGGAAGACTCATTTTCAAGGACAAATCAAAAGCTCCACGTAAGAAACAGTTTGTAAAGAAGAATGCTCCTTTCAAGAAGCAACCAAAGATTGTTCTAGTAGCTCAAGAAGAATATTCATCGGGGAGTGAAGATGAGGACGAGGATGATAGCTCTCAAGAGGTGGCTGCTATAGCCACCACATCTACATCAACGTCTCTCTTCGACTCTCCGAACGAAAACATCATCAACAAGAATGCTACTTGCCTCATGGCAAGAAGCTCCGAGGTAACTTCTTCTAACTCTTCTTTTCCCAAGGCTATGATAGACATGGATGATCCTGCCAGTCTTAAGGTTAAAGAAGAGATTATTGCTTTGGATTATTTCTATACTAACTTGCAAGGTGAGCACAAAGTTTGTTTGAGGCTCTTATGGATCAGCTGGCCCAAAACGAAGCACTCCTCGAAGAAAAGGGCAGAATTGAAAGGGAGGATGCAATGGAAATTGCATCCCTAAAAAATGCTCTTGAAGAAGAAGAAGAAGCTCGAGTCTCTCTTGAAGAGAGGCTTGAGTCTATGGAAGAGTCACATGAAGAAATTGTGACTAAACTCGTTAAGGAACGTGACAATGCTGTCACCAAGGCAAAGAAGTTAAAGAAGGAAAGGATTGACTTTGGGGCTGCTCATGATAGACTCTCCGAGGAATTGGAGAAACTTGACAATGCTCACAAGGCGTGAAAAACGAGTTCTCTATTCTCAATGAGTCACATGATCAGCTTCAAAGTCGATTGGCCGAATATGATACTCCTAGCTCGTCCAACTCAACATATAGTAACAAGAAAAATGCTAGTGTGGAAAAAGGAGTGATCAAGGACATCACTACAAAGGACAAAGGTGTGCTTGATGAAGTTCTTGGCAAGCAAAGGTCAAATCATGGTAAAGAGGGACTTGGGTATTTCACCAAGTCCAAGAAGAAGAAAACCAAGAAGAACAAGACCAAGAATGTGCAATTAAAGACAAGCACTGCTGAGAAGGTTGTCACAAAAGACAAAACTAATGATATTGGTTTTGCAGGGTCTCACAATCCGAATTATGAACTCTTTTGTGATGATTATGGCGATGTTTATGCTTATTATGTTGGTCCTTTTGATGAATATATTGCTTGGTCTATTTGGGTCCCAAAGACCCTTGTTACTAACATGAAAGGATCCATTGAAAAATGGATACCTAAAACCAAGAAGTAATTTTCTTGCAGGGCTATGCTTAGGTGGGTCGAAATGGGTCTTGGATAGTGGCTGCACTAGTCATATGACCGGAAGCAAGGAGATCATCACGGAGATGCGTCCAAATCTTGATAATATCATAGTCTCCTATGGTGATAAGTCTAAATCTCAGGTATTGGGTCTTGGCAAGGTTGTGGTTGCCCACGACATCTCTCTCGTGGACGTCATGCTTGTTGAGACCCTTGGCTACAATCTTCTTTCTGTTCGTGCCCTTGGCAAGATGGGTTTTGCTGTTTTTATCGATGATGATTTGGTGGTACTCTTATGGAGCAAGTCTCTAAAGGTCGCTTTCGTTGGATACGTCGAAAATGACACGTATGTGGTGGACTTCTGGGAAAACCACTTGGTCCGATGTGTCTATTCGAAAGGCCGACGTAATGGCTATGGCATCGCCGTTTAGCCCATGTCAACATGAGAACTTTGCAAAGTCTCCAAAAGGGTGGCCACATTCTTGGACTAAAAGACAATGTCTCCTTTGCCAAAGATCGTGTTTGCAGGGCTTGTGTTGAAGGAAAAATGCATGATTCTCCCCACAAGAGGAAGACTGTTGTGTCATCAAATAGGATCTTGGAATTACTCCATGTGGATTTATTTGGTCCTCCTTCTCATGCAAGTCTTGGTGGGAAGAAATATTGCTTGGTCATCGTCGATGATTACTCAAGATATACATGGGTATATTTCTTCAAGCTTAAAAGTGAGACTCAACAAACTGTCATCGACTTTGCCAATGAAGTTCAACGTCAACACAATGTTCCCATCTTGGCAATTAGAAGTGACAACGGCACAGAATTCAAGAACTACACTTTAAACAAGTTTCTTAGCGAAGAGGGGATTAGACACCAATATTCCGCTGCGTACACCCCTCAACAAAATGGTGTAGCCGAGAGGAAGAACCGGACTTTAATGGATATGGCAAGATCTATGCTAGCTGAATTCAAGTCTCCTTATAATTTTTGGGCTGAAGCCATATCCACTGCTTGTGACTCATCAAACCGGCTCTACCTTCAGAAGATCTTGGACAAGACCCCATATGAAATTCTTACCGGCAACAAACCCAACATCTCATACTTCAGGGTATTCGGGTGTAAGTGTTTCTTTCTTATTAAAGGTGTCCGTTTGTCAAAATTTGAATCCAAGGCTTTAGAAGGTATTTTTGTTGGTTACGGTGCCGAATCCCACACTTATAGAGTCTACAACAAGCTCACTGGAATTGTTGTAGAATCTTGTAGTGTGGAGTCCGATGAAAATAACGGCTCCTTTGTAGGGCAAGTTGATGTTTGTGATGCAGATGTTGAAATACCCCAAGATGCCATAAGAAGAATGGGCGTGGGATTTTTCCGCCCCATTGAGGAACCCCGTGTGGCGGATCGGGAAGGACAATGCTCCACATGTGGAGCCCTCATCTACACAAGATCAACAAGCTCCTACTGTTGGAGACAATCCGCACCAACACCACAATCTGCTGAAGACCATCATCATCTCGGACAAGCTAGTAGTCCCAGCCGGACTATCCGCCTCCAAGGGGCGGATAATCCGCAAGACAACTCGCATGCAGGATCGAAGGAGAAATCAACATCTCTGAAGCTCCTGTGCCAGATTCTCTGGCCCCAGGGCGGAGTATCCGTCGTGGTCTCCAACTCGTCCAGCTCTCTCGAAGTTGGCTCGTGCTTCTCCTCCCAGGCGGATAGTCCGCCCTCCAAGGGGCGGATTATCCCCTGAAGAAAATGTTCAAGAACAATCTTACGCAAGAGCGGTGACCAAGATCAAGGGCAAGGCAGTAATCAAGACAAGGATACAACAATTGAATCCACTCCTCCTAGAAACAATAAGGACATTGAGGCTCGCCGCAAGGCTCAGTGCTTGATCGCAACCTTGAACTAAGAGGTCACACTCTTGACAAGGTTGTTGGTGATCTGACGAAGGGTATCCACTCAAGTGAGCTTGCTAGCTTCTATGATCATCAAGCTCACATTTCCATGGTTGAACCGAAGAAGGTTTTTGATGCTCTTGAAGACCCTGATTGGGTTGTTGCAATGCATGAAGAATTAAACAACTTCGAACGCAACAAAGTTTGGAAGCTCGTAGAAAAGCCAAAGGATTGCCGCAATGTTATCGGCACCAAGTGGATCTTCAAGAACAAACAGGATGAAAATTGCATTGTTGTTAGGAATAAAGCACTCGTGGCTCAAGGATTCTCTCAAGTAGAAGGAATTGATTTTGGCGAGACCTACGCTCTTGTGGCTCCTTGAGTCCATCCGTATCCTTCTTGCATATGCAGCCCATCATAATTTTAAATTACAACAAATGGATGTTAAGAGCGCTTTCCTTAATGGTCCTCTACATGAGTTAGTATACGTCAAGCAGCCCCCGGGGTTTGAGGACCCCAAATTTCTGAACCATGTCTACAAACTCGATAAAGTTCTATGGCCTTAAACAAACCCCACGTATGCGTGGTATGAGCACCTTAAAGAGCTTTTGCTAGACCGTGGATTGAAGTTGGGCAAATCGATCCCACTCTTTTACTAAGAAGGTTAATGGGGAGCTTTTTGTATGCCAACTTTATGTAGATGAAATTATTTTGGCTCTACTAACCAAGCGTTTAACGATGAATTTTCAAAGCTTATGACCCAGGTTTGTGTTTGAGATGTCCATGATGGGTGAGCTCAGGTTCTTTCTTGGATTTGAAATCAAACAACTTAGAGAGGGAACCTTTATTAATCAAGCTAAGTACATCCAAGACATGCTCAAAGGTTCAAGATGACGGATCTCAATGGCGTTGCTACCCCAATGCAAACAAAGTGTCATCTTGAGCTCAATCCCAAGGGTAAAGATGTGGATCAAAAGGTATACCGATCCATGATCGGCTCTCTCCTTTACCTCTGCGCATCTAGGCCCGATATCGTGTTAAGTGTAGGAGTGTGTGCAAGGTACCAAGCCGCCTAAAGAAAGCCACTTAGTGGCGCTGCGAATCTTCCGATATTTGGTTCATTCCCCAAATTTTGGGTTATGGTATCCCAAGGGTTCAAGTTTCATCTATGTGGTTACACTTGATTCAGATTGGGCTGGTGACAAAGATGATAGGAAATCAACCTCTGGTGCATGCCAATTCTTGGGCAGGTCTCTAGTGTGTTGGTCATCAAAGAAACAGAATTGTATTTCACTCTCAACCACCGAAGCTGAATATGTTGCTGCTGCAAGTGCTTGTACTCAATTGTTATGGATGAGGCAAACTTTAAAGGAATATGGTGTCAATTGTGACAAAGTGCCTCTTTTATGCGACAATGAAAGTGCTATCAAAATTGCTTACAATCCTGCAAAGATACGAGAACAAAACATATAGAGATTCGCAACCACTTTATTCGGGATCATGTTGCTCGTGGAGATATTGCTCTATCCTTTGTGAGCACGAAGAACCAACTTGCTAATATTTTCAAAGCCCTCGATGAAGCAAGATTTTGTTATTTATGAATGAGCTAAATATCATAGATTCAAGGAGCTTGACTTGACTACCCTTGCACACTCACTTGCTCTTCTTCATGTATTTGGTTTAGATGCGGGCATAGACATAGGGGGAGTGTGGTCCTAATTGATTGGGCCAACCCTCCCCCCATAATGCCGAAAGCAAGTAAAATCATTTCCCTTAATATCATTTGGTGATATGTGGGTCATCGATGAGCATTGGTTTTGAACTCAAGATACATCTTCATGTGTCATGCCATGCGCTCCAACATGGTGGCTTCGGCCACCGCCCTCTTCCTCGAGAAGAGTTGGTTTTTCATGGGTCTCATTGGATTTTCTTGCATACCTTTTGTTCTTATGGAAAACACACTCAACTTTGGCTTTTGGTTGATTTGCTTCTTGCAAATTTGGGTGTGTAGTACCATCTCAGTTCGATACTCTCAACCCAAGCCTTTCTCTCCCTCCTTGAACCATCTATTCTTGCACACAAGTCCTCTAAAACACCATCGAGAGATTTGCTAGGTTGCTCTGGACTGATTCTGTTTTTCAGAATTTCTGGGGGGGGGGGGCGGATTCTCCGCCCTAAGTGGGGGGCGGATTATCCGCCCCGGGCGAAATCAGCCCCTTATAGGCTGGGTCGGGGAGGGCAGGCTCAAACAGAGCAGCCAGTCCTCCCCCAACCCTACCTCTGCCCCCCAGCCGCCGCCGGAGTATCCGCCTCTCCCGGAGTCGATTTGACCACCGGATTCTCCGGGCTCTCCCCGGATCTTCTTCACCTCGCCTCCGGGTATCTTCTCCTCCGCGATTTTCCTCCAATGAGTGAGGGTAACTCCCTCATCTCTCTCCTTTTGTATGGGATGTATTCTATTTGGTGGAAATCTCGTTGTAGAAGGTTCTTGGTGTTGTTTCTTACATGCTAGAATCAGTAGCCTTGCAACCCTAGTACTCGATCTGTTTTTCCATGGTAGATCTGAGCCAATCCAGAATTTTTTGCGGGGTGCGGATTATCCACCCTGCCAAGGCCGGATAATCCGGCCTGGAGAGCTACACTCTGGTCTGTTTTGGTTCTGGTTCTGCTCATGCACATCATTGGTTATGGGGTTGCATTGCTACTCTTTCTCCGTGTTTTCTTTCTCCTGGACTTGTGTGTATGCTCATCTCTATGCTACCTATCTCAATGCTATTCACAGGTGGTTCCAAGCCGACCAAGACCTTCGCCCGTCGTCCCCGTCCCCGTTATCTCAAACCCACTGCAGAAGGGAAGTTTATTGACGAAACAGAGGTCCGTAGGGCAGCAAGAGAGGCTGCAAGGATGGCAGAGGCAAGTAAGAAATCTAGGCGGACCGCTTCTCGCAAGGGCAAACAGTCTTGGCCCAATTACAAGTCTATGGACAGCATTCAGTATGCCACCATCCGCCAGACAGACTACTATGATGATGTTGACAGTGATGGCCAACCTGAGGACACTATGTTTTGGAATGCTCACTTTCGGGCTATCCATGATGATGTCTATGCTACTCTCAAGATTCGCCCCATGCGTCCCATTAACTTGACTGAGGCTCAATCCAAGGCTCGGCTCCTTGAGGCATTGGATGTGACCAACAAGATGGGGCTTCACCACCTCATGACCATTCAGTGCAATTATGACTCTTCTATCGTGCGCCAGTTCTTTTCCACACTTGTGATCTGCGGTGATGAGCGCCGCACTATGAAGTGGATGACCGGGACTACCATGCTTCAGTCAGACTTTCGCACTTTTGGGCAGGTTCTTGGGTATGCTTTCCATGGTCGTGACACTCCTGCTGGTCACCGCATCATTACTCCATTGAAGCCATCCAAGGACACCTTTGGCTCCTGTCTTTCTCCTGATGGTGTTGCTGGTACTTTCGCTGGTCTCTCTCCCTTGTATGCCTCTCTTGTTGGCATGTTTAGGGACTGCATCACGCCTAGTGGTGGCAACAATGACAAGATCCGTGGCCACCTTGTTCCTCTCCTTGCGTTTGCTCACGAGTGTGCCACCAACACTGGATCAGCCACTGGTTACAAACTGGATGTCATGGACTATATTTTTCATGAGATGACGGATGCTATGATCAACCGGCTGTCTATTCCTTATGCTCCATTCATTATGATGCTTGTCAAGCATATGTTACCCCATGAAGAGTTTGGCACTGCTTTGGATGGTGTTCATAAGCCCAAGAAAATCTACAACAAGGCTCAGAAGACTCATCACCCCTCCACTTGAGTCCTTCATGCATGATGCTCGGGCTAGTGGTCGCTGCTCCACGTGTCCCCAATGGCACGTGAGGTCAAGCAGCTTAATTGGTTTCAGCGAACATTCTTTGCATGGGTATTGACATTCACAAGGGCCAATATGAGGCGCACTGCAGGATCATGAGAGGGATCACACGCAGCAGCTTATCCTCCACCATGTCTCAAAGCACTGCAATCCACCTCCTCCCACCGCCTCCGGATCCGTATGCCGTGGAACACTTCAGGATCAACTATGGCGAGCTCGAGAGTTGTCTCTTTCCTCCTCCACCGAGGGCACCCACCTCCAAATGATGACGATGATCATGAGTATGATGAAGAGGAAGGGACGGAATGACTACGACGAGGATGAGGAGGAGTGATCTGTGGACGTTAGCATCGCTTCTTCTTCCTTTTGGCTTTGATGCCAAAGGGGAGAAGTAGTTCTATTAGGTCTCGTGGATTTGCAAGGGTGGGCACAAGCTTTTCGATTTTAGTCGTTTTTATTTGCTTGCTTGTGCCTTTTTCTAGCGTGAACTTGTTTGCTATTTGTGGTTGTTTGTGTAAGACTATGTCGTACTCCACAGTTTGGTACTATGGTTGGTATTCATGGATTTATGGACTTATCTATCATGGACCCCATGGAATTCTGGAATTATGGAGCATATTTGATGGCATATGGATTCATGGGATTATCTATGTATGCCTTGGCTATATTCTCATTCCGGTGGTATGGAATTTTTTCCAAAACCTTAAAGTAGTGTTCTCTCCAGTGTGTGTATTTGTATTCAAATGCAAATCTTAAATATGCACACATCTAGGGGGAGCGTCTTTCATTATTTAAGGTGGCATTTGCCGGTTTCATTGCAAATCCTAGTATTGTCATCTAACACCAAAAAGGGGGAGATTGAAAGTACATTTCTTAATCCCTAGTGTTTTATGTGTTAGATAACAATACCAAGGATCATTTAATGTGTGTTGAAGTGTTGCAGCTCTATTTGAGAATAAAGGGAAAAGAACTCTGGCTTTGGGGGCGGATAATCCGGCCCCACCAGGGGCGGATAATCCGCCTCCTCCGCCTAAGCAGCGCAAGCCCTGAGGGGCGGAATTTTGGCCGGATTTTCCGGCCCAGCCGGATAATCCGCCCCTCCAGGGGGCCGGATAATCCGCCCCCCTTGCTCATCGCCAAGGCGCAAGCCCCAGAGAGGGGGGCGGAGTTTTGGCCGGACTTTCCGGCTGGGCCGGATAATCCGCCCCCAAGATCTTCACCAAAGGCGCAAGCCCCAGAGAGGGGGCGGAGTTTCCCCCGGAGAATCCGTCCTTGGGGCGGAGTTTCCTGTATGATAATCCGCCTCAAAGTTGTGCAATGAGATCTGGGAGGGTATTTAATCCAGCCATCCCCTCCGCGTAACTCTTGATTCATCTCGAAAAAGAACAGATCAGATCTAAAAGCTTCATACAAGAGTGCTCCACCTAGATCCACCCAAAGGCCCCATCCCTTGGGGAATCAAAGGAGGAGAACTCGATCTTCATCATCAGCAATCAAGCGCTTCATATCCTCTCCATTCATTTGGAGAACCTCCGATCTAGTATTTCTTGCAAATATCTAGATCCTCGTTTTTGTTTATATTGATAAACCTTGTTCTTGTGGCAGCTTGTTGTCATCCCGGGAGCCCCCAATTCGGTTGTGGGTGTGTGCCCCGATAGTGTTGTAAAAGGCACCGGTTCCCGCCTCGAAGGGATCCAATAGTGGAGAAGGTGGATCAGGCCTCTCGTGGCGAGATCCATCGGAGAATAGGGTGAGGCCTATTGTGGCGTGGTGGTCTTAGAACCGCCCACCCCTCCAACACAGATGTACTTCCCTTAACAAGGAAGGAACTGGTAAAACAAATCCTCGGTTCTCGCGTGCTCCACTATGGTTTCCTCGCTCCTCTTTTACGTGCTTAGTAGTTAGGGCTACATATAGGAAAATTCTCGTAGTTGCATATCTAGAGAATTTACTTTGTGTCAAGCCTAAAATTGAAAAAGTATTAAAAATTGGTTAGCACCTATTCACCCCCCCTCTAGGTGCCCATACGATCCATTTCAGAAGATTAACCAGGCAAACGACAACCGCAAACATCGTATGATGCAGCAATCAGGACCCAGCAGTCACCAGAAGTATCGTCCCAACCCCTCACCAGGATATGCACCAAGGAACAATCGACCCCCAACGTCTCGCCCAAGCTACCCCAACCGTAGCGGAGGCAATGTGAAGTCTGGAGGAAACAACAACAACTCCAGCAATGCCAACAATTTCAACCGTGCACCTCCCAAGAACAACAACAACACTGCACCTAGAACTGGTCGCAATGTTGTGCCTGTCGCAGCAAAGGACAAGTCCCACATCACTTGTTTTGAGTGTGGAGTGAAGGGTCACTACTCCAATGAGTGTCCCAAGAAGACTGCAGCCACTGCCAATGTGAATGCCCCAGCTCAATAGCAGCGTCGTGTTCAACCAGGGAGAAGGTTTGCCCCAGGGAACCCTCACAACCGCAACGGTCGTCTCTTCCACATGAATGCCAAAGAAGCCCAAGAAGCGCCAGATGTAGTGCTGGTATGTTTTCTGTCAACTCAGTTTTAGCAAGGGTATTGTTTGATTCGGGAGCATCACATTCATTTGTCACCGAAGAATTTGCACTAGTAAGATTCACCCAACCAACCTGAAGCATGTCATGATAGTTCAAATCCCTGGATCAACTACAAAAGCTAGAAAAATTTGCAAAGTTGTACCTATCAGAATACATGGGATAGATTTTTACGCCAACCTTATAGTACTTGGAACCAAAGGATTGGAAGTAGTACTAGGTATGGACTGGATGTCAAGACATAAAGGACTGATAGAATGTGCTAAGAAAGCCATCACCATGACCAGTAGTTCTGGAGTAACAGTAGAGCATATATCTGAAACCTTACCTCGCCAATTCAAGTGCAACAAGAGTCTAGCCCTACCCACCATAGACCAAGTAAGAGTAGTCTGTGAATACCCCAATGTATTCCCAGATGAATTGTCAGGTATGCCCCCGGATAGGGATATTGAGTGCTTTATCGAACTAATCCCCGGAACCGGACCCATAGCCCAGAGACCCTATAGCATGAACCCCTCAGAGTTAGTTGAGTTGAAGAAGCAGTTAGATGCCATGTTAGCAACAGGCTTGATTCAGCCAAGTGCTTCGCCATGGAGATCACCAGTGTTATTCATCGATAAGAAAGATGGAGGCAACCGTTTGTGTACAGATTACAGAAAGTTGAATGACGTCACCATGAAGAATAAGTACCCCTTGCCAAAGATAGAGGATCTATTTGATTAGTTGACTGGAGCCCAGGTATTCTCAAAGATTGATCTTAGGACTGGTTATCACCAACTTAAGATTCGTGCAACGGATATTCCGAAGACCGCCTTTACTACTCGCTATGGTTTATACGAGTATACGGTTATGTATTTTGGATTAACCAATGCCCCTGCTTATTTCATGAATCTCATGAATAAGATCTTTATGAATTTCCTAGATAAGTTTGTAGTTGTGTTTATCGACGACATCCTTATCTACTCCAAGTCAGAAGAAGAGCATCAACAACATCTATGAATCATCCTAGAAACCCTGAGAGAACATCAGTTATATGCCAAGTTCAGCAAGTGTGAGTTTTGGCTGAAAGAAGTAGGATTCCTAGGACATATTGTGTTTGCCGAAGGAGTTTCTGTTGATCCCACCAAGATCAAAGATGTGGAAGCATGGGAAGCCCCAACCACTCAAACCCAAGTCCGTGCATTTCTCGGATTAGCAGGATACTACCGTAAGTTCGTCGAAGGATTCTCGAGCATCGCCAGACCCATGACCCAACTGTTGAAGAAGGACAAGAAGTTTGAATGGACTGACAAGTGTGAAGCCGCCTGTGAGCTGAAGAAGAGATTGATATCAGCCCCAATATTGATCATGCCAGACATCAAGAAGCCGTTTGATGTATATTGTGATGCATCCAAGATTGGTCTCGGATGTGTATTGATGCAAGAAGGAAGTCATCGCGTATCTGTCTCGACAACTGAAGCAGCATGAGCAGAACTATCCGACCCATCATCTTGAGTTAGCAGCCGTAGTGCTGGCCTTGAAGACATGGCATCATTATTTGATGGGTAATCGCTGTGAGATTTACTCGGATCACAAGAGCTTAAAATATATTTTCACTCAGAAGGAGCTAAATATGAGGCAAAGGAGATGGATAGAGTTAATCAAGGATTATGACCTTGACATTCACTATCACCCCGGCAAAGCCAATGTGGTAGCGGATGCTCTTAGCAGATTGCCGTGCAGGCTTAACACCATGATCAAGAAGAAGTAGCCAAGTTTGTATGAGGAGTTGGAGCAGTTCAGAAATGAGTTAGTTAGCAAAGGATTCTTAGCTAGCATTGAACTTCAGCCCACTTTGATTTGCCAAATCAAGGAAGCCCAGAAGGGGAATGAAAGTATCGATGGAATCAAACGTTGTATTGGTACAGGGAAGGTACCTGGATTCACTAAAGACGAAGAAGGAGTACTGTGGTACAAAGGACGTATCTATGTTCCAGCAGATTCGGAGCTGAAGCAAGTTATCATGAAGGAAGCTCATGATACTCTCTATTCTATCCACCCCGGAGGAACGAAGATGTATCAAGATTTGAAAGAGCAATTTTGGTGGCACAAGATGAAGAGAGAAATTGGAAGCTACATCGCCAAGTGTGACATCTGTCAAAGAGTCAATGCAGAGCACCAGAGACCCGCAGGACTGTTGCAACCATTGCAGATTCCGGAATGGAAATGGGATTCCGTAGGAATGGACTTTATCACCGGTTTGCCTACTTCTAGTAGGGGAAATGACTCAATCTGGGTCATAGTTGATAGACTGTCCAAGGTAGCCCACTTTATACCTGTCAAGACTACCTACCAGAGTGCGAAGCTAGCTGAACTATATATTGCTAGGATTGTTAGTCTGCATGGAACCCCCGAGACCATCGTATCAGATCGAGGAACCCAGTTTACCTCGAGATTTTGGCAGAAAGTTCAGGAAGGATTAGGAACCAAGTTGAACTTCAGCACCGCTTATCACCCGCAAAATGATGGACAGACGGAGAGAGTCAACCAGATCCTAGAGGATATGTTAAGAGCTTGTGTGTTAGAGTACGGATCAAAATGGGAAGACTGCCTGCCTTTCACAGAATTCTCATATAACAACAGTTATCAAGCTAGTTTGCAGATGGCACCATTTGAATTCCTATACGGAAGGAAGTGGCGTACCCCTTTGAATTGGTCACAAGTAGGAGAGAGTTAGATCTTTGGACCCGACATTTTCTGAGAAGCCGATGAGAAAGTTCACAAAGTCCGTGAGCACCTCAAGACCGCCCAATCCAGACAGAAGAGTTATGCTGACAAGAGAAGGAGAGACCTGACTTTCAATGTCGGGGATTTTGTATATCTCAAGGTTTCACCATTGAAGGGAACTCAACGCTTTAGTCTGAAAGGAAAGTTAGCCCCCAGATATATCGGGCCCTTCAAGATTCTGAACCGTCAAGGAGAAGTATCATATCAACTGGAACTACCTGAAGAGATGTCAGCCACCCACAATGTGTTCCATATCTCGTTACTTCGCAAATGCCTGGAAGTGCCGGAGAAGACAGAAGTTTTCAAGAACATCGATCACAGAGCTGTGGAGATCAACAATGACCTGACCTATCGTGAAATGCCCATCCGTATCTTAGAAGAAGCTTATAGAACCACCAGGACCAGGAGTATCAAATTTCTCAAGATTCAGTGGAGCAACTATAGCGAGGAGCAAGCCACTTGGGAGCGCGAAGATTACATTAGGACAGAGTTCCCAGATCTCTTTAGTTCCTAGTTTTCTTTGTAAATCTCGGGACGAGATTTTATTTAAGGGGGGAAGTTTTGTAACATCCCAAAACTTTAATCCAAGGTTATTAAGATCCAAATCATCAAAATTAGGGTTAACAGAAACTTTTTCAATTGAAATTATCAAAGCATTCATGTGTGTGTGTGCATTTAAAATTAGGAGTTGTTTGAATTGCCATGTTTAAGTGATCCATTGCTTGTAAAATGATACTTAGGTGAAACAAACATCATCTAGATCATCCCCAAACAAATCCCAAAGAAAAACAAATCAAAATGAATAAAAGAAGCAAATGGTCATTTGTGCCATTTTAATCAGCATGCCTACTTTGGCTATTCCTAGTACTCAAAACTTAACAGAAACAAATGTGGATCTTTGCACCCATTGATAGTACACATAATGTTGTACCAAGTCCCACTTTGTGATCTGACAAAAACATTCAAATACTAATTTTAATTGACATTTGAAAATGGAATCTATTTCATATGGGAAGATCCCACTATTTCAAAAACCACTCAAACAAGCTCAAATTTCAAAACCCAAGCACCCACAGAGTCTCAAGCTTAGTACTAGCACACCCACCAAAAATCTTTTCAAAATTCAAAAAGAAAGTTCTTGCGGCCATTTCATCAAACATTTGGCAGGCAGGGTTAAACTCTAAACATAGCTCACTATTTGCAACAGGGTTTTGCACCCAATTTTCCTCCAAACACTCCCTTTGTCCCCAGATGATCTAACCATGCCATTTAAAACCCATCTCCTACCCCCTAGTGGCAAGGCCAAGCCATGCCGAGCACCAACTCGCCGGCCAACCTTGCCCTCACCGCAGCAGACCACCTCGCCCCCTCTCGCCATGTCTACGAAGGACTACCTCACCGCCACTCTGTGTCCCCTCCCCGAGCCGAGCCAGACTGTGGACCACCGAGGAACCGGCCAAGACGCCTGCTCACGCCATGCCGAGCACGCGCCAGAGCGCGCTTCGACACGCTGCAGCACGAGCCGCCGACGACCAGCCCGCGCCACCGCTCCGCCATGACCCCAGGGACACGCCAGACACGCACATTTGCCGTCCAACGCCTCATAGCCACCGCTCGCCGTGGACACCGTTGTCTCTGCTGCTCAGAGCGCCAGCTCCGCCCGACCGCATACCACCGCCCCTAGTCCCGCATTCACTTTGTAGAGCACCTCCAGGAGACCAGCGACCGTCCCCTACCTCGAGCCATGCCGCTAGCACGCTGTGCAGCCCTCACCGGAGCCGCTCACCCATCCCTCTCGGTCGCGTCGTCGTCCAATAAATAGAGGCCTTCCCTAGCCATTTGCAGCATACCACTCACCTTCCCTCACCTCACTGACCATTCCCCACCTCTAGACGGAGCAAGGCGAGCAGCCGTTCGTCGGAATTGCACTGGAGCAGGCCGCCTCTGGAGGAGAAGGGCGCCGCTGATTGCGGCCACCCCCGGAGCTGCCTCGACCGTCCCTGAGCTCGCCGTCGACCACCAGTCCGTTTGCCCGCTCGCCGCTGCCGCTGAGCCCTGCACGCCTATGCACCCCCACCGAGCCGCTAGGGTTAGAGTTCGCCGGTGATAGCTCCGTCGTCGACGACGATCCCCAGTCGTTGATCCCCGTTCCAATCCAACGACCCATATCGCCTGCACTGGCGTTATGAGCCGCCACCGTGGACCTCCTGTCACCGAGCCTCAAGGCTGGAGTGTCACCGGGCCGCCCAAGAGTTCCCACACCCAGCTTAATTCAAATTAGGATTTTTCTTTTTAGTTTGAACCTAGTTCTGTCCCTTAGTTTGAAAATCAATTCAGAGAGATTTACAAATCCAAATGGAGTGATTCCAATTTTGTTAGAAAGCTACTGAAAAGATCTACCTAAGCCCATTGGATTTAATTCAATTAGAGTTAGAGACCTCTCCTAGTAAAAATAACAAGACAAGCATTTGCACCTTGCAACATTTTTATAAAATCAACCATGATAGGTTTTGAGTTGATTCGAACTCTCAAAAATCACATTTAACCATACCTATCTGAATATGTGATAATATTAAGGTTTACATGTAGTGACTTTGGACTAGTACCAAAATAATGCTATATAGGCATTTCTAGTCACTTTAAATCATTAAATAATGAACTTAAACCAAAGTAATTATGAACCAACCCTTAAATTACATTCCCACATGTTAAGATATGTGGTGAGGACATGTGTCCACATGATCCCATATTTTAAGTGGTGAATATTAAATCTTAGTTAATTTTTCAATGACTAGAAATTACTTTTCTTAAATAAAAAGAATGAAATTAGTTAATAAAACTTGTGATGCTTGTGATGATAATAGATCATCAAATGTATGCCTTAGAGTGCTAATTAGACTAGTTAAGTATTGTTTGGTGATTGTGTATACCGTATGTATTTATAGAAGATAGTACCGACCAAGCTTACAGGGAGGAGGAGTTCTACCAAGAGGAGGAAGACAACTTCAACCACTGCACCAACCAAGGCAAGCTAGCACTATCCAAGTTAACCCTTGCAAGTTGTACTTGCAAGCTACCATTAACAATGCAAGCTACTATTAGCAAGCTAGGATTAAACTGGATGGTTTAGCAAAGATGCCTTAGGCATGCTTTGGTTAAACTACTTTGACTATTCTTTACCCCAAGTACTGATTTCAAGCGTTACTTCCTTTACTTTACCCAAAGTCCTTTACTTGTTTTGAAGGTAGCATAAAGAGTATAAAACTTGACCTATTTAGATAACTTTAGATGTCATTCTATGGCATGAGATTGATCTCACCTTCCCACCTTAGTGAACACTCTTAACTTAGCAGTTTAGAGTAGAAAAAAACTTGAGTCACTTTAGATGGGAACACTTGGTGAAAATGAATTATGAAAACCTTGGAATGATGAGTCATTCTATTGAGATGTTTTGACATGTGTTGAGAAACACAAATGGTTTATGATGGTGAAAATGTTGAGGCATGAGCCTTAACCCTTTTATAAAACTGATGGTTGGATTCGGATGCGATACCATTCCAAATTTACCGTACAACCACAATACCTAAATTGGGTAAGGCTTAGCCAGAAGTTTATATGCATTAGTATTAGTTCCCTCACGGGAGAGGTTTGAGCTGAGGCTACCTCTCAATGTTGTCCACCTATACAGTGCCCAAGATGACAGATGGTCATGGTTGGGAGGCCATGCTCATAGGAGAGGTGCTTATACTAGGGTGTGTAAAGGAAAGGTTATGTTTGATTATCTACATACTAAGTATGATGATTCAGGGTTATCCCTGACAGTTGTATCGAATCTTGTGGTGAAAGTGTACCACCTCTACAGAGTGTCAAACTATTCGAATAGACGCATCCGCGGTTATGGACAGTTGGAATGGCCATACTGTTTCATTGTCAGATGTTTCCAAAACAACCTATGAAATGAATGATGAATCTTGACTTGACCATAACAGGGTTGTGTTTATGACAATAGCTTCCCAACTTAAGTGATTCTAGAACTTTCTTTTATCTTTCTTTGCTTCTGAACTCAGCTTAGGTTTCAAACTTAACTTTATAGTTAAATGTAGATTTAGCACTTTAACTTAGCACTATACTACTCGTTAACAAAACTCGTTGTCTTCGAGGGTAAGTTCTCCATGGATGTATGTCCACCCATTGCTCTGTATCTAGTAGATAGATCTTGGCATATAGTTCTCATCGTAGGAATTTTTTTGTTTTCTATGTTGCGGACCCAACAGTGGTATCAGAGCCTGATCTATGCGTAGGTGCTTTGCACGGGTAGTACACATATGTTTATATGTGGGCGATGATGACCATGTTATTGCATCTTCTATGTACTTTGGATATTAGTGGCATAGTGGGATGAAGCGGCCCGGACCAACCTTACATGTCATCGAACATGAGACCGGTTCCACGACTGACATGCAACTAGTTTTGCATAAGTGGCTAGCGGGTGTCTGTCTCTCCTACTATAGTCAATATCTGATTTACAACGAGTTGCTAATAACTTGGTTATCCTCGCCAGGTTCATGTTCGTAGGTAAGACCGGTTCTATCTCCGAAAGCCCTAAGCCACGTAAAACTTGCAATTGATAAATTAGAGGCGTCTAGTTTAGATCGTTGATGGGCTAGTGTCTTGATATGGTATTGTCGTAAGTAGATGTATGATAGATACTCTTACAACTCACTTAACGTGTAAGTTCCATAAACCTTGGCCTTACACACAAAGGAATGATAGAGATCATACCACGATGCAAATGATAGAGATCAAATGCATGGACCATATCACCTCACTTCACACATTAGATGTTAGCATCTTATATTGCTAGTTTGGCGCTTTTGGTAGCATTATAAGATGATCCCTCATTTAGATATCAAGATAAAATGTGTTCTTCCTTAAGTATGCACCGTTTTGTGGATCGTGTTTTGAGGCATCACGTGATGATCGGGTGTTCTCGACTCTACGCTTTCATACAACGGGTGTAAGACAGTTTTACACACGCGAATACTAAGGTTCTTACTTGACAAGCCTAGCATGTACAGACATGGCCTCGGAACACGGACCGAAAGGTTAAGCATGAGTCATATAGTTGATATGATGCCCATATAAATGCTCGCCTTTGAAGCTACACCGACTCACGTGATGATTGGGCTTGGTGTAGTGGATTTGGTTCATGTAATCACCAAAAGGACACGAGGGATGTCGTTTTTGAGTGGGAGTTCATTAGTAATTTGGATTAGTTGAACTCAATCTATCATAAACTTAGTCTAAATATATTTTACAAATTCTGTTGTAGATGGCACCACCTGCTTTTAATTTCAATGTGTTCATGGAGAAAGAGAAGCTTGCTGCAAATGGTAGCAACTTCACCAACTGGGCTATGAATTTGAGGATTCTCCTCACTGCTGCACAAAAGCAATATGTGCTAGAGGCGCCGCTAGGCCCCCCACCAGCTCCTGATGCCCCTGACAAGGAAAAGAACATCTATATAACTCGTCAGGAGGACCACAACTTAGTTCATTGCGGCATACTGTATGGGCTAGAGCCAGAACTTCGAAAACGTTTCGAAAATGGCAATGCCTTTGATACCATGGGAGAATTGAAAATGATTTTCGATACCCATGCTGCCGTAGAGAGTTATAATGCTTCTGAAAAGTTCTTTAGCTGCATAATGGAAGAGAACAGCTTCGTTAGTGAGCACGTACTCAAAATGTCTGGGTACGCCGATAAGCTTGTGTCCTTGGGAATAACGATTCCCATTGACTTAGGCATACATCGTGTTCTCCAATCTCTGCCACCTAGCTACAAGAGCTTCGTGATGAACTATAATATGCAGGGCATGAAGAAGTCTCTTCCCGAGCTTCTGTCAATGCTTAAGACTGCAGAAGTGGAGATTAGGAAAGAACATCAAGTGTTGATGATCAATAAGACCACCGGTTTCAAGAAGGACAAGAAAGGCAAGCAGAAGGGAAAGAAGGGTGGCAAATCTGTTGCCGCGCCTGAAAAGAAACCCCGAGCTGGCCCTAAGTCTGACACCGAGTGCTATTATTGCAAGGATCGCCATTGAAGCGTGAATCGCCCCAAGTATTTGGCGGACAAGAAGGCCGATAATGCAAACAAAGGTATATGTGATATACATGTTATTGATGTGTACTTGACTAGTACTCGCAGAGCACTGGTATTTGATACAGGATCGGTTGCTAATATATGTAACTCGGTTCAGGGGTTGCGGAACAAGCGACAACTAGCAAGGGATGAGATCACGATGCGGGTCGGCAATGGATCAAGAGTTGATGTGATCGCCGTCGGAACGCTGCCTCTCCATATGCCGTCGGGATTAGTTATAAACCTGAATAATTGTTAGTTGGTGCCTGCACTGAGCATGAACATTGTATCCGGATCGTGTTTGATGCAAAGTGGTTATTCGTTTAAGTCTGAAAACAATGGTTGTTCGATTTATATGAATAATATCTTTATGGTCATGCACCGTGTTGAATGCTTTATTTCGTTGGATCTCGATAGTAGTATTACGATATTCATAATGTTGATGCTAAAAGGATTAAACTTGATAATGATATATCTGCATATATGTGGCAATCGCCGCTCAGGTCATATTGGCGTTAAACGCATGAAGAAACTCCATTCTGATGGACTTTTGGAATCACTTGATTTTGAATCATTTGATACATGTGAGCGATGCCTTATGGGCAAGATGACTAGAACGCCGTTTTCCGGTTCAATGGAACGGCATGATTTATTGGAAATCATACATACTGATGTGTGTAGACCAATGAGTATGTCGGCGCGAGGTGGATATCGTTATTTTGTTACTTTCACGGATGATTTGAGTAGATACGGGTATATCTATTTGATGAAACATAAGTCTGAAACCTTTGAAAAGTTCAAAGAATTTTAGAATGAAGTGGAAAATCATCGTAACAGAAAGATCAAATTTCTGCGGTCCGACCATGGAGGAGAGTATCTTAGTTACGAGTTTAGCACACATATGAAAGACTGTGGAATAGTTTCACAACTCACGCCTGCCGGAACACCACAACGTAATGGTGTGTCAGAATGACGTAATCGTACTTTATTGGATATGGTTCTATCTATGATGTCTCTGACTGACTTGCCACTGTCATTTTGGGGTTATGCACTAGAAACCGCTGTATTCACTTTAAATAGGGCACCATCTAAATCCGTTGAAAAGACACTGCATGAATTATGGTTTGGAAACAAACCTAAGCTGTCATTTATTAAAGTTTGGGGATGCGATGTTTATGTGAAGAAACTTCAACCGGATAAACTCGAACCCAAAGCGGAAAAATGCGTCTTCATAGGATACCCTAAGGAAACGATTGGGTATACCTTCTATCACAGATCTGAGGGCAAGGTCTTTGTTGCCAAGAATGGATCCTTTCTTGAGAAGGAGTTTCTCGCGAAAGGTGTGAGTAGTCAGAAGGTAGAACTCGAAGAGGTTATTGAACCTTCTCTTCATGAAATGGCGAGTAGAGCAGCACCGGAAGTTGTTTCGGAGTTGACTTCACGTAATGAAGAGAGAGCTAATGATATTGATCATGAAACTCCGAAAGAGGACACTGTCGAACCTCGCAGTCAAGGTGACACGCAGCCCCGAATCAGACGGGCAATCCTGTTATGAATTTCATTATTGATGAAATAGATGACCCTGCGACGTATGAAGAAGCGATGATGAGCCCCGATTCCAACAAATGGCTAGAAGCCATGAAATCCGAGATGGAATCCATGTACGAAAACCAGGTTTGGACCTTGGTGGACTTACCTCACGATCGAAAGGCCGTTGAGAATAAATGGATTTTCAAAAGAAAAACTGATGCTGATGGTAATGTAACCATCTATAAGGCTCGACTTGTCGCAAAGGGGTTTTGACAAATTCAAGGAGTTGACTACGATGAGACATTCTCTCCTGTAGCGATGCTTAAGTCGGTTAGGATTATGTTAGCAATTGCTGCATATTTCGATTATGAAATATGGCAGATGGATGTCAAAACTGCGTTCCTCAATGGTAATATTGAAGACGAGTTGTATATGATACAACCTAAGGGTTTTGTCGATCCTAAGGATGCTGATAAGGTGTGCAAACTTCAGCGATCCATCTATGGACTGAAGCAAGCATCCCGAAGTTGGAATCTCCGCTTTGATGAGGTGATCAAAGAGTTTGGATTTTTCCAAACTTATGGAGAGGTTTGTATTTACAAGAAAGTGAGTGGGATCAATGTGGCATTTCTGATATTATATGTGGATGACATATTATTGATTGGAAAAGATATAGATCTTTTAAACAGTGTTAAAAGTTATCTAAACAGCAAATTTTCGATGAAGGACCTTGGTGAAGCTTCATATATATTAGGCATTAAAATCTATAGAGATATATCAAGACGCCTAATTGGGCTATCACGGAGTACATACCTTGATAAGATATTAAAGAAGTTTAATATGGACGGAAGTAAGAAGGGGTACTTACCTATGTTGCAAGGCAAGACATTGAGTAAGACTCAAAGTCCGGCTACGGCGGAACAAAGAGAGATAATGGATAAGATCCCCTATGCCTCAGCCATAGGCTCTATAATGTATGCCATGCTATGTACAAGACTGGATGTGGCACATGCTATTAGTTTGACTAGTAGGTACCAATCTGATCCAAGTTCGGAACACTGGATAGCGATCAAGAATATCCTTAAGTACTTGAGAAGAACTAAGGATATATTTCTTGTATACGGAGGTGAAGAAGAGCTAGTCGCTAAGTGTTATGCCGATGCTAGCTTTGACACTGATCCGGATGACTCTAAGTCCCAATCCGGATACGTATTTCTCTTGAACGGAGCAACAGTTAGTTGGAGGAGCTCCAAACAACCTATGGTGGCTGGATCAACGACGGGGGCGGAATATGTTGCTGCTTCAGAAGCAGCGCAGGAAGCGGTTTGGATGAAGGAGTTCATAACGGAACTAGGTGTGGTTCCTAGTGCATTGGACCCAATGGTGATCTATTGTGACAATAATGGAGCCATAGCCAACGCCAAGGAACCAAGGTCTCACAAGAATTCCAAGCATATTAAGCGCCGGTTTCACTCCATCCGCGAGCATGTCAAGGATGGAGATATAAAGATTTGTAAAGTGCACACGGACCTGAATGTAGCAGATCCGTTGACTAAAGTACTCCCTAGGGCAAAACATGATCAACACCAGAACTCCATGGGTGTTAGATTTATCACTATATAAACTAGATTATTGTCTCTAGTGCAAGTGGGAGACTGAAGGAAATATGCCCTGAGAGGCAATAATAAAGTTGTTATTATGTATTCCTTGTATATGATAGATGTTTATTTTGCATGCTATAATTGTATTGATAGGAAACATCAATACATGTGTGTTTAATAAACAAAAGGGTTCCTAGTTATGCCTCTCTTATAGACTAGCTTGTTGATTAACAAGATGATCAAGGTTTCCTGATCATGGACATTGGATGTTGTTAATAACAAGGTCACAGCATTTGTGAAATGATGTGATGAACATTCATCCGAAGTATAGCATTACGATCAAGTCATTATGTTTATATTGCTATAACATCATACAAAGTAGTCTTAGTCCTTAGACCATGAGATCATGTTAATTGCTAACACCGGAAGAGTATCTTGATAACATCAAACGTCACACCGTAACAGGGTGACCATAAAGGTGGGTTCAGTGCTATGAAGGTGTTATGTTGAGGCTCATGGATCAAGAGTGGAATTTGTCAATCCCGATGACGGATAGATATACTCTGGGCCCTCTCGGTGATATCACATTAAGATAGCTTGCAAGCAAGTGATGTGATCACTAGAATGTTATATCACTGGAACGAGAAAAGAGTGCATGTCGGTAATGAGATCAAACTAGGTATTTGGATACCGATGATAGAATCTCGGACATGTATTATATCATGAGACAAAGGGATTAAATTGCTGACGTTAAAGGTTCTCAAGATCATAGAAGTCATCGTTGAATATGCAGGAGTCGGTATGGATCTCAGTCCGCTTCGATTATTGATCTGAGAGGAGTCTCAATCATGTCTGCATTATTCACGAACCATAGGGTGACACACTTAAGGGTTACCGGACACCATTTAGGAGCACATATGTTCCAGACAAAAGGTTTGCAAAGCGCAGGAAATGTTTCGATAGAAACCAGAATTGTTTCGGGTGAAATTGCAGAAAGTGGTTCTGCATGTGATATTGAAATGTTGCAAGGGGTTTTATGTGAATGTTTGTTAATTAAAGTAATTAACAAAATTCTGAATAAAATAAATAAAAGAGTTTTATTAATTGAGGGTTGCATTTAATTTGGTGGAAATTAAATACATGTGAGTGGGATTTTGGGTGGAGGCCATGTTTATGTGAGTGGAGGTTCACCACATGAATGAAGGAGGGGAGGAGTCCCCCCCCTCATGCGCCTGCTATGGGAGGGGAGGGGTATCCCTCCCTCCTATATAAAGCCCCCCTCTCCCCTCTCACAAACTACACCTCCTCGTGAAGGATCTCTCTCCCCCTCTAGATATTCCCCCATGGTCTCGGATTAGCGAGATACATGTTCCCGGTGGCCTTGCGTCTAGAAGGAGTTGCTGCTTCCGCTGATTCGCTGGAGCGAGGAGGTGGTGGTTGTCCGGTGGCTTGAACGTGTGTGCGAGGACGGATGCGCTGCTGATTTGCGGCGCTCGGACTTCCACACGATCTTGAGATCGGCAAGCGTACGACTACATCAACCACGAGTTCCTACTCGTTAACAAAACTCGTTGTTTTCGAGGGTAAGTTCTCCATGGATGTATGTCCACCCGTTGCTCTGTATCTAGTAGATAGATCTTGGCGTATAGTTCTCATCGTAGGAATTTTTTTGTTTTCTATGCTGCGGACCCAACACTTAAAGAGTACTCATGGCTTTTGTCCCTGGCTATTCTCATGGCCAGACTATGAAGAAGACTATCAAGATGGTGGCCAGCAGGACGGCTATGATAACTAGGACTATCTCACAAGCATTGCTCGTGCTCCGAAGATGGACCCCACCGCTACGCTTATATTTTATTTCCGCTGCTTGTTGTATTAAGACTGGATCATGAGATCCTTATTTGTGTAAGACCTTATGTATGGTTTGTAATGGATGATGTACTGTGATATCCAATCCGTTATGTCTCGCAAAAATGGTAATCCTGGGATTGCGAGGTATGGCATAACGGACATCTAGGATTAAAAATCCGGGTGTTGACACAGGGATAACCCTGAATCATCATACTTAATATGCGGATAATCAATCATAACCTTTCCTTTACACACCCTAGTATAAGCACCTCTCCTATGAGCTTGGCCTCCCAGCCATGGCCATCTGCCATCCTGGGCACTGCATAGGTGGACAACATCAAGAGGTAGCCTCAGCTCAAACCTCTCCCGCGAGGGAACCCATACTAATGCATATAAACTTTCGGCTAAGCCTTACCCAATTCAGGTATTGTGGTTGTACGGTAAAATTGGAATGGTATCGCATCCGAACCCAACCATCAGTTTTTATAAAGGGCCAAGGCTCTTGCCTCAACATTTTCACCATCATAAACCATTTGTGTTTCTCAACACCTGTCAAAATATCTCAACAGAATGACTCATCATTCCAAGGTTTTCATAAGCATTTTCACCAAGTATTCCCATCTAGAGTGATCAAGTTTTTGGTTTAGCACCAACCACTAAGTTAGGAGTGTTCAGTAAGGTGGGATGCTAATCTCAATCTCATGCCATAGAATGACATCTAGTATAGGCCAAGTTTTATACTCTTTATGCTATCTATACTACTTTCCAAAATCTCACAAGGCATTACTAAAAGTAAAGAACTTTGGTAAAGTAAAAGTAAAGCTTGCAAGTAAAACTTGGAATGGGTATAAATGAAAAGGTATAACCAAAGCATGCCTAATGCATCTTGCTTAGGTTAACTTGCATCTATTGGTGGCTTGCAAGTGTTAGCTTGCCAATAATAGCTTGCCTTGATTGGTGCAGTGGTTGAAATTCTCCTCGTTTTCTTCGGGATAGAACTCCTCCTCCTCGTAGACTTGGTCGGTACTATCGTCTATAAATACATACGAGATACACAATCACCAAACAATACTTAACTAGTCTATTTAGCACACTAAGGCACACACTTGATGATCTAGTATTATCACAATCATCACAAGATTTAAAGAACTAATTTCATTTATTTTATTTGAGAAAAGTAATTTCTACTCATTGAAATTAATTAAGATTTAATATTCTCCAATTAAAATATGGGATCATGTGGACACATGTCATCACCACATATTCTAATACATGGGAATGTGATTTAAATGTTTGATCATATTTCAATAAGTTTAGGTTTATCATTTAGTTGATTTAAAGTGACTAGAAATGACTATATAGCATTATTTTGGTACTAGTCCAAGGTCGCTGCATGCAAACCTAAATATTATTACATATTCAGATAGATATTATTAAATATGATTTTTGAGAGTTGGAAACAACTCAAAAGCTATTATGGTTGATTTTTGAAAAAATGTTTGAATGTAGAAAAGTCTTTGTTTTGTTATTTTTGCTATATGTGATCTCTAACTCCAATTGATTTAAATCCAACGGGCCTGGATAGAGATTTTAATTATCTTTCTAGCAAAATTTGAATCATGCATTTTGGTTAAGTGGATCTCTCTGCACTGATTTTTAAACAAGTGGACAGAATCTAGTTTAAATCTAAATAGAAAAACATCTATTTGAATTTGTGGGCTAGCGCGGGAATACTAACGGGCCGGCCTAGTGGCGCTCCGCAGCGCAGAGGACGACTGACAGGCTGGTCCCGCATGTCAGCGACTAACTCTTAACCGAAGCGGTACGGGGCGATATTAGCCGTGCGTTTAGACGACAGATCGACGACTGACGTTCATCGTTTTTCGGTGAATAGCTCCGGTGAGATCAAACCCTAATGCGGCACGGTGGGGGTCTACGGGGTCTTACCAGGGCTCCAGCTAGACGTGGCGATGGGGGCGATCGAACTGGTGGACGACGGCGGTTCTAGGTGTGGTGGCGGCGGCTCCTGGGGCAGTCGCAATCAGCGGCGCCTCTTCTCCTCTGCTACGGCCAGCTCCGATGGAATTCCGGCGACTGAGGGCTCGATTGGCTCCGGGGAGAAGTAGGAAAGGCTCAGTGGTGAGAGGGGAGTTGAGTGGTGTGAGAGATGAGGCTGGGGAGGCCTCCTTTTATAGGCAAGACCGAGCGGCGTGGGCGCGGCTCGTCGGGGGCGATGGTACAGGTAGCTATTGCCAGGGCTGAGGTAGGCGGACGGTGCGCGGTCTGCTGGCGGTCCTCTATGGCGTAAAGGCGCGGCTAGGGGTGGTGGCATTTGGTCGGGCACGGCTCGTGCTCTACGCGGCAGAATCGACGTTCGACGCGGCTCACGGTGGTTGTGGGTCAAGCGGCTGCGAACGGGCGTGTCCCGGCGGCTGCTGGGGTCATGGCGATGCGGCGCACGCGGGCTACGGTCGAGGCGCGGCGTGTGCACGTTTGTTGGGCGCGGCGCTCTGGCACGTGCTCGGCATGTCGCAGACACGGTGGGCGCGGTGTCGTTGGGGGTGGTCCACGGCCTGGCTATCGTCGAGAGGTGGACAGGAAGAGGCGGTAGGGTGTGGCGATCATCCTAGACATGACGGGAGAGAGAGGGGAGCTCCGGGCTAAGCGGTCCATGGTCGACCGACGGTGACCATCTTTGGGCGGCGCTCTACTGGCGCAGCGGCGAAGGGGGAGTGTTGTCTGGGGCTGGGTTAGGTGCTAGGGAGACAGAGGAGAGATGAGGGGGTCAATTGGGGGACAAGACATTGATCAACAACTGTGTTAGTTAGGCAGTTTATTCTGTGATCACCAAGTGTTCGACACAATGGCCGCAAGAAATGTATATTTGAAATTTGGAAAGATTTTTGGTGTGTGTGTTGTTCATAAGCTTGATCATCTGTGGTTGCTTGGGTTTGGCAAGGGGAGTTCATTTTAGCGGTTTTTGAAAAAGTGGGATATATGCATATGTAATGGATTCACTTTTCAAATGTCATTTAAAATTAGTGGCTAAGGGTTTTTGTAAGATTTTAAAGTGGGTCTTGGTAGATCTTTACTTGTACTAGCAAGGGGTGAAAAGAGATGAGAATGTTTCTGTTTGAAATTTACTTCTAGGAACACCTAAAGTGGCATAGTGGATTAAAATGGTCAAAATGACCATTTGGTCTTTTTATTCTTATTTGATTTCTTTTTCTTTGGATTGTGTTTTTAAAGGGCCTAGATGATGTGTCATTCACCTTTAAACCATTTCATATCATTTAGAACAAACAACATGGCATTTTCAAACAATTCTATACTAATACAACATACACATGCATTTATAATTATTTTAATAATAAAAAGTTTTTTTGTTAACCTTAAATTGGGTGATTTGGATCTTGATAATTTTGATTAAAAATTTGGGATGTTACAATATAGCGGTGATAACCTAGGTCGTCAATGATCCGTACCGCGGGGCACTCTCATCCATGCACTAATAATCAGAGAGTTTTACAAGTCTTCTCTTGGCCCCAAGCACAGAAACATGTTACATGTACACTCCTACGTATTCCCTCCGTTTCAACATATAAAATATTTTAGATTTGTAAAATAAGTGTATCTAGACTCTTTTTAATGTGTAGGTTCACTTCAAATTTAAATAAACCTATACACTAAAAGCAATCTAGATACACTTCTTATATTTTGAAACGGAGGGAGTACGTGCCACTTCCCCGCAGTGTGGTTAGGACCTCCAATTTTCTAATCCGCACCCCATCCATGATTGGCAGGAAGGAATAATCCGACACTCATTTCAACATTATTCATTCATTCATTCCACTATGCTGGTACGCACGCATGTCGCCTTCTCGCGGCCTCAAAAATGTCAGCGTGTGATCAACGTACGCGATCAATCTGTGCTGAAAGGCCACACAAAAGTTTCCCGGCGGTTAAGACTGCACGATTGTTGCCAAGCCAGACGTCATGGAGAATTTCTTGAACGCAAACATGATGTAACTAAAAAGGCTCACCACAATAGGCGTGGCCGTCCGGGAGAATATTTGGGATCATGAGATCATGAGATGAACATCTCTTTCACAGACTTTGAGCCGGTGCTGCTAGCTAGCCGTGCTTATCAGCGGAAAGCAACGCGACATTCCCGTCCGTGACATCTCGTTTAGGATAGTCTGATAGGCACTTGGAATGGATGCCTGATGATCGACCTGTGTAGTTGGAAATTAATGGAGGGCTCGTGGCTCGTGCTGTAGATGAGACGCGTACCCGTGCCCGCCTCTAACCACAGCACCTACCGGCAGTGTTCATATGGATGGCGACGAGCAAGTGGTACCAGGATGTTTTAGTTCTCCTGGGTACAGGTGGCCTCTGGGAAAGCTGTAGTACTGACTGGACCTTGTCTGGGTTGCAGTTATGTGTCCCTTTCTCCTCCATCCCACATCATGTGGATTGCATGGGTGGAATGCCACCTTCAGCTTAAGCGACCTGTTAGTCCAATATTAACTTCCACTGAACATCGAGGTGGGCATCTTTCTGAACCATTCATTCAAGCACCAAATGTCACAATTCAAGAGAAAAAAAAGAGTCTGAAATAATGTCATTACAGCTTCAGATACCTTCAGTCCTTCAGGTGGCAGTTGGAACTGCAAAACTTGGTGTCAAGACCAAACTGCAGTAGTTCAAGTTTCAGATTTCCTTTTAAGAGGCTCTGTCTGTCTGTGTCTGGGCTGTGGAGGGAGGGAGCAATGCCAGAATCCCCAGCTACGGAACGGAAGCGTGACAGTTTATGGTCTGCTCGTGCCTTCTTTCTATAGTAGGAGTTACACGTGCTTGCCAAAAATTGGATTTAGAAATTCGCTGATTTGATCATCTCCCCATCACTGGGAACCTTTTTGATACTAGCTAAGATCCATATCCTTTCTGGTCTTCTGCAAGCAGCAGCTACAGCTACTGGCTAATGCCATAGGAAGAAGATCATCACAAACTACAGAATGAGAATGATTGTTACTGTATCACTTGTTGACTGTAGTATCACATACAGTACTAACTATGCACCTGAAACAGGTGAAGATAAGGAATGTCTTGTGTTTCCATATGGACAAGATTCTCCAGGTTCCACTATCAGAGATAACGGAACAACAGAATTTGTCTGTCACGACTCACGCACCCTCCAGGCAAGATAACACGAAACATGAATTTGTCTGTAGCTTAAGTTTTTGGGACAACTTAAGCTACAGCACGCTGAATCCTTCGACTCCTGATTCCATCGGTCTTCATCATCTGAAGGCACTTCCTGGGCTTCGATCCTCAGCGGTCCAGGAGCAGTCGTAGCCTTATGGAGAGCCAGAGGATTTCTCTGAATATTTGCAGCCCCTTCCAGGATAATAGTTTTGTCACTCTTCTTTTGAAGACCCGCCCAATATTTGAGAAAAGAACAAGCATAGCAAATGATCTCAGCTGGAGACTTAATCAATTTCTGGTCCATACAAGCTCTGTTTCCAAGTTTCCAGAGAGACCAACACAAAGCAGCAACGCAAACTACGTGAACATATTCACAAGCCACATGTACTTAGCAGCAGGGCAAAGAAAACAAAAGATGATGGATAGTTTCTAATTCATCATAGAATCTACATTTCAAATCACCTTGCCAACCTCGTTTTCTCATATTACCTTCTGTTGCAATTGAGTTATGCCAAATTAAGCAAAGACAAATTTTAATTCTGGAAGGCACTCTTGCTTTCCAAAAATGTTTGAAAGGCCTACTTGTCATATTAGCAGATAATTTAGTGTACAGAGATTTTACTATAAAGATGCCAGATGATGCCAGTAACCAAACTGGTTGGTCCTTCCCCCCACCTAGAGGACAGGTCAACAAGATATGTTTCATCCTTGTAAGTTGAAGATGTTGTTCTTCATTCAAGCATCTTCGAAAAGTAAAAGCACATCTTCTCTGCCGAGCCTCTGCAACAGATTGCTGCTTCTCATTGCAAATATCATACAACTGAGGAAAGGTAGTTTTTAAATTTTTGGGAGTGCACCAAGCATCATCTGTAGCATCCCAATTGTCTAACAATTGCAATGCTACTAGCCTAGTCTATATAATGCTACCTTGCTACATATAATTGTTGCATCATAATTATATCATGCTCATGTCATCATGCCACCTTGCATTTGAGCATCATATAAAAACCCTTTTGTGTTTTGTGTTCTGGTTCTTTTCTCATATGCATTGTTAATTGTATTTGCCTCTTGATATTGTATTTGGTTCTTGATATATTGTTTAATGCCCAAGTTGAGTTGGGGGCATATCTCTTATTAACTCCACCACCTTTCTTTCACCACCTTATAATTCCACCATCCAACTAAATATGAGTTTTGCACTTTATTTGAGTTTACCTCTAGCTCATGTGGGTTGGGATGGATCCAATTCTTGTCCACATGCTCTCATCTTAGCATCATGTTGTTTTCACATCATTGATATATGAGAGCCACATGGCCACCTTTGCATGCCTTGTGAGTGGAACCCTTTTTCCTAGCTTTCATATGGATTATCATGGAATTATGCTCATGTTGGAATATTTTTGGGACTATTAAGCATCTAGTGGAATATACACACTAGCAAGTCCCAAACATAATCAAATGTGATCATCTCCATCTACTCCACTTGGAGCTTTCTCTTAATTCTTTCTGCTTGGCCTTTATTTCAATTTTGGGAATGCATAATAATAATGCCATGTAATAACATTGTTTTCACAAGAGTCAATATGGCAATAAATATTTTTGCATGGCCCATGCAAGTACCACCTTTTGCTTGTCTTTTGGTTTTTAATTGATTTTTGAGTGGATCATCATCTCTCTCTCTCTATCCCTTCTTTTGGGCTTGATCTTTTGTGATCTTGCTTAAACCTCATCATCATCTCCATCCACCCATCACCACCTCCCTTTTCTTCTCTCTTTTGGTCGTTTCTTGCTTGAGCTTGTTTTGGTCTTGCTTGATCTTGTCCAAGAGAACCACACCACATCTCTCTCTCTCTCTAAAACCCTAATCTATCATACCCTCTTTTATCACCCCCTCTAAATCCAAACCCATACCCCTAGCTCCAAACCCTAGATACCACCCTACCCCCTCTCTCTCTCGGCCTCTCTCTATCTCTCACCTAGCTTGGCCCCACTTGGCCACCCTCTCACCAAAACCCTACCCGAGCCATACCCCCTCTCCTTCCTACCCTAGTTCCAACCCTAACTCTACACCCGAGGCTACCCCTCTCTCTCCCTCTCTCTGCTAAGTGGACCCCAGCCCGAGCCTACCCTCCCAGACCCCCATACCCCACCTGGAAGCCTTCCCTCCACCTGCCCTGCCTCTGTCCCAGCTCGAGCACGTGAGGTGGTAGGAGGAAAAGGGGCACCGAGGCCACCTTTTCCCCATCTACCTGCTCCCCACGGCATCCTCCCTCCCTATGCCTTATCTCCTTCCCCACGACTCTCCTCTGCTCGCCCAGATCCACCCCAGAGTCTACCCCCTCCTCCCCTCTCTCTCTACCGCCTCCGTCTACCCCCAACGCCGACCACCGTCGGCCTCCACCGATCTCCCTCTTCCAGCAGTGCAGCACGTCGTGGAGGTGATCGAGGAAGGCCACGCAGTGCTCCTGCAACCCCCTACTGGTCGAGGAGGAGAAGGACCGGAGCCGAAGGACCCTGCGACGCCGACCCCGAAACCCTAGCTCGCTGGGCCTCTGCATCATCGTCGTCCTGCTGATCGCCGACCCGATCCAACGCCACCGACACACTCGCGGTGAGCTAACCAACCCCCCAGACATCCTCGTCGTCGCAGCCTTGCCCTGGTCGCGCCGGACAATCCGACGAACGGCCTCTGTGCGCCGGCGTCGCGTTCGTTTCTCCTCGCCGTAGCATCGCGTAAGCCTTAGCTAGGCCCCAGACCACCTCCTGTCAGCTACCCCGCCCTACCGTAGTGGCTCCGCCTCCAAGCGCCAGCGTCGCGCTCGATCTGCGCTCTGCCGAACACCGACCCGTCCGCGCTGCAGAAGATCCACGATGGCAGCCACTTTACCAATACCCCGCTGTTTTGCTCTGCCGCAACCCGCTCCCTTAGGACCCCACTGGCCGCCGCTTGCGGAAAAACCCCGGTGTTTCCTGTTCGCAACCAGCCCAGCTCGGCCCCTCAGCAGCCTCAGCCTGCATTGGGCCCGAGCCAGTTAGCCCCACCTGTCATCCTCTAGGCTAGATCCAGCTGCGGTGAGAAAAGCTTTTCTGCGTGCTGTGACATCCAGTCAGCGTTGGCCCCACCGGTCAGCGTCTGTGTCTAACTTAACCCGAGTAACAAAAGTATTTGCTGCTTTTCTGTTTAATTCAAATCTTTTCAAAATTAATTCATATTCAAAATTTAAATCTGTTTTTAAATATCTTTTAAAATATAAATCCAATTAATACAAATAATATATGTTTTGAGATCAGAAAAATGTGAGGATTTCAAATATGCCATCCAAAATATATTTTGAACACTTTATTTTCCAAGTTAATTAAAATTACAAATAAATGCCCTTTTTCCTTAATTAATTAATAACTTTTGTTTTATAACTCCAAATTTAACAAATGATATGTCTAAAATGATTAGCTCGACGAGACCTTTCTGTTTATGCATTCCATGGTTTGTTTTGAAGCATGCATCATATAAATATAATATGTACAGCAACTTAATTGTGAATAAAATGTGGCCAAAACCCAATATAATGCTTTATTATTGTTTTCCACACCTCACCCATGCCATGCTACCTTATTGCCATGCAAATTGTGCATCATTCATCATGGCATGATTGTTTGCTTGTCGCATTTATTCATATGCTTGTGCACTTTATTTATGTTGGCCCTTGTTTGTTTGGTTCTTCTCCGAATAGACGAAAGGTGGGATATATCAAGAGAACCAGGAGCACTATCCAGATCCTTCTCTCGCTTCAACTGAGCTGCCAGGCAAGCACTACCACATGCTTGCATACATATAGTACCTATTGCCTCTATCTTATTCTTGCATCATTGAGTCGCGATTGCATTAAATTGAATCCCAAGTATTGCATAGCCTTTACTTTTAAACCCCAAGCTTGTTTCCCCATCCCATGAGCCATTACTACAGAGTTGTTTGAGCCATGCAGTCGCAGTAACAGCATGTAGGGTATGTGAGTGTCGATGGAAAACGAGGTACCTAAACAACTTAACCTGAGTAGTAATGGGATAACTAATGAAAGTGGCATCGGTGAGCCATATTCGCTATCTGGTTTTCAGGCTCACTTGTGTCCCGTGAGGACCCAGTACTTGATTCCTGTTCCTTGAATATTCGCTATCCACATCCGGGAGGCTTATGAACCCCCTGAGCGAGCTTGATTCATTCTTATTTCTTGAGGGCCACAAACTATTTGAGGTTTTATTTACTATCCTGTACTTATGCCATGCTTTCGCTTTATTTAAAATTGTGCGAGGAGCACACTGATCTGTTAGGAAAGCGGAGTGTTTTCATGTGTCGACAAGCCCAGTCCACATTTTCGGGTTCCCGATCGCTCACAGCCATTGACACAAACCTTGAGGCCGTCTGAGTCAGCTAACTTGCTATGGTAGCTCAATGGGTGGCCCTCAAATATTTCTGAATCCTGTAATTGCTTTGTCGTGATGCCTCGTTGGGTTTTGATTTGGTTTTTCGAGGCATATCGAGTGTGTGTTGCTATTTGTGCACCCTGCAGGTATAAAACTTTCTGAAAGCCGTGTCCGCGGTTATGGACGACTTGGAGCACAGTTTCTCGATCATAGACAAGAATAACTAAAGTACCGCTTTTAATTTGACTAGACTAGGTACCTGACTAGTAAATAGTGCAAAACTCACGGAATGGATAATAAAACTGCCAACGGATGGGGGGTTGTTCGTCCGCTTCCTCGTCGGTAAGCGAGGAGGAGGATGGATCTGTTAAGATTACCGTTATAACTATTATAACTGTTGTTATTAATTCACGGACATCCGTCTATCTATGGTTAGGCGGATGGTTAGCGAGTATCTATAGAATTGCTAGGGTTTATCTTTTGCTGCAATTGCGTCACCCCAGGTTGTGTCCCCTTTAGAGGCATAAAGACTTGCTGAGTACCCCTAGGGTCTCACACGATAAATTATTGGTTCAGATGAACATGTACACTCGCAAGATGGATACTGGGTGGAAGAGACGGACGATGTGGGCAACGATCATTCGGTGTAGAGATTCCGGGAACGGGGATCCGTGAGATCTGTGGGCGGGATGTGTTTGTTTATGGGGCATCTTATGCCGATTTGCTTCTTATCCGTACTCGGATTTTGTCTTTCGCTTCCGCTTGATACTCTGTTGATTGATGTATGAGGAGATATCCTAAATTATTATATCTAGCTAGGATATTTGGATCTTGCCGTATGGCGTTGCTATATTTCCTTTCTTTTTAGATGGAATGGCTCTGATGTACTGTTGTATGGTGGCTTGCATACATACTCATTTGTGTATATAGTTGATCCCTTCGCCTGCCGATTACGCCGCCCGTTCTTGTCCCGATGTTTAGAAATGGTTGGGACGGCCGAAAGGTCTACCTGTGAGTGGCATTTGGGCCCCACCGTACTATTTCAACCATTTCCGTTCATCCAGGCTTGTAACCAGGAGCGTAATTCACCGAGGTAGTTACATCATCCCAGAAACTTGTTTGCTTCCCAGCACCAATAACCATTTTCTTATTACTCAGATACATCTCTTTAATGTTCAAAGGTCGGCCCAGCAGGCTGAATCAATCTGTCTGTGATTTACCAGAGCTACAGGTTTATCGTGTACTCCCTCTGTTTCAAAATATAAGATTTCTTTTTGTGAAACACATGTATCTAGACACTTTTAGTGTGTAGGTTCACTTATTTTGCACACTAAAAGATTTCTAGATACGTGTATTTTTTTAAAGGCTAAAACATCTTATATTTAGGAATGGAAGGAGTACATACTTTTTCTGAACAATATCTTGCCACAACGATTCTTCCTTTTCTAATTTCCACCACCAATTACATAGTAAACTAGTAATCATTTTTTCAAGATCTTTTATTCCCAGACCTCCTTTGTTTTTAGGCTTGCAGATAAATTTTCACTTTATCATGTGGTACTTTCTGACTGAGATCCCACCCTGCCAGAAAAAACCTCCACTTGAAGATAAGGAATGTCTTGCTTCACATAGAGCAGCTAAGGACATAATAGACTGCCCTCAAATCCACGTCACCTGACCCCAAAGAGTAGCTAGTTAAAAAAATGACCCCAAAGAGTAGCACCATTTCAAAATAAATGCGAGCAAATTCACAAACAGAGAAGCGAAGCCTCATTTAATTAAAATTCAACATTTGTATGCACAACTGCACATATCATCATCACATGGATTCAATCTAGCATTCCAGATCATTCCATCATATCAGAAATTCACAATGAGTGCTCTAATAAATGAAGACTTTGTTTTCTCCTCAGGTGTTTAAGAATGGTCCTATATAAATGGAGAAAATGACATCCTAATCTTCTTTCATCGGCCCTTCAGAGTTGCTAGAGCCATGTTCATCCATGGTGGTGTCTTTGCCAAATGCGATTTTCGAAATTTCCCTCTCCTTTGGCTGGATGAGAACTGGTCGATGGTGCTTCAAAAAGCATCAAGCTGCCTTTAGGTCGTCCTCACTTTCCTCTTGCATCATAATCATGCCTTCATGTTGGTAAGGTTGCTAACTAGGTACTTCAATTTTGGTGCTATCTAGTGGCCATTGCCACAATGAGATACCTCCTTGAGGCCATCTCTGTTGCATTGTAGCTCTCTTGTTTCTGCTGCACCTTGAAGCGTGAATGTGTAATGATCCTGGCTTCATCAGGAGTCAGCCACTGGCCAAAATCACTGTAATCAGTGGGGCAGTCCCTGCTTCCCTGGGGAAGGTGTCCCTTACTACATAGATGTTCGAGCCAGGAACACCTCATGGAGGTAAGCTGAGAGGTGCCGATAGGCTGGATACAGACTATTGAAGTCGTACCGCTCCCCATCCATGTTTCTAGTGCAGATCCGGTGATTCTGGAAATGACACATGAAGGCAGTTTCCAGTTGACTGACCGGGATGCCTATGCCGGTTGGGAGTACATGGAGATAAACTGGAGGTTCTGACCTTGATAACCTGTTCAAGGCAATTTTTGCAATACATTCAGTTTAAATATATGGTGAAATGGTGTAGTTACCATCTAATAAAGACATCTTCAATTTACCTGAGAACGCTTACATTGCCACACTGGCAAAGTCTGAGACCATGTACTGCAGATGCCAGTTAACGCCAACTTTTAATAAGATGTCAAAACCATTCTGAAATTAAATCTGGATCCTTGCAAAGAGTATCTTCATTGCACTCCTTTTCCACGAATACGACAAGAAGGTCCATCATGTGTCTCATCTCTGTTGATCGTTGGAGCGAAACATCATTGGAGACAAATGTCTGAACCTTTCCACCTACTTCTATCCAGCTACAGCCGGGCACCTTGTTGCCGCACATGTTCCTCATATGACTTCTTACCTTGGCAAGCTCACTCCAAGCTCCTGCAGCAGCATAAGCATTAGATATAAGCAGGTAATTTGCTGACTCATTTGGCTCCAGACCGAGTAGTCTGTCAGCAGCCCACTTTGCCAGCTCAATGTTGCCTCTCGTCTTGCAGGCTGCAAGGAAAGCTCCAATAACATCAGTGTTTGTTTGGCAGGACATGTTGAGTAAAACGTTGTAGGCGTCCTGAACCCTACCAGCCCTCCCTAGGAGATCAACCAGACAAGCAAGATGCCGAGGACATGGATCAATTTGGTAATCCGTTGTCATTAGAAGAAAATACTTTAAGCCGTCTTGAATGAGCCCAGCATGGCTGCAGGCAGAAAGAACTCCAAGAAACGCAATGCCATCAGGTTGCATGCCTTGATGGAGCATTCTCTCAAAGACATGGATCGCGCTCCTAGCACGCCCAAGGTAGGCAAAAGATGAAACCATGGATGACCATGAAACTATGTCTGGGTTATGGATGGTAGCAAATGTTTGTGTTGCTTGTTGAAGAAAGCCATTCTTACCATAGGCCATGATCAGAGCGTTGGCTACTTGCAGATATCCTTGTAGTCCCCTTTTGAGGGCATAAGCATGAAGCTGGGTAGCCTCATAGGCAGCAGCCATGTTGGCACAGGAACTAAGCAAACTGGCAAGTGTGAGCTCATCGGGCCGACAGCAGCATCCGTCATCATTCCTGAGCATCGACACGAAAATGTGCAGTGCTTCCTTGCCTCCACCATGGTGGCCATAGCAGACAATGATGGCATTCCAGGAGACGGTGTTCCTGAGCAGCATGGCATCAAAAACCCGGCGAGCGTCAGCGACCTGACCGCACTTTGCATACATGTCTAGGAGCGCTGTGGCGACGACAAGATCCAGGTGGAGGCCCAGCCTGAGAACAAGGCCATGCGCCAGGAGCCCCAGGTGGTAGCTGCACGAAGACGAAGGAGCGCGGGTGCTGAGCAAGGCGCTGAAGGTGAAGCCGTCCCCAGAGAGGCCAGAGCTCCTTCGCATGGAGACGAAGAGCGCCCATGAGTGGTGGAGCAGGCCGTGGGAGGAGTAACAGGAGATCATGACGTTCCAGAGCACGACGTCCCTGCGCGTCGTTTCGTCGAACACCCTGCGCGCGTGTGTGACGAGGCCGGACTTGGCATAGGCGTCAGCGAGCGCAGTGGTCAGACGAGCGTCGGAGGCGTGCCCGGACTTGACGAGGAGCGGGTGAATGCGCGCGCAGGCGTGGCGGTCAGTAGCGCCGGCGGTCACGCGGAGGAGAAGACGCGAGAGGAAGCCGCGTGGCCACATTAGACATGTTTTCCTGTCGAATCCCTCTCTCGCTTCTTAGAGCCCAGCTTGACGGAGCGGAGAGCAGAGAAGGCAAGCCTTTCGCGGACGTCGAGGTCCGCAACAATCTCGGCGCCACTCGGCGCCGTCAATCTATGAAGGTCTGAAGCCCGCAGAGCAGCCCCACTGTATCATGCTAGAGGTAGAGCATTCCAAGAAATCTCCGTTAACTTTCTCCTCTCCTAGACTGAGTATGAGCAGATATCTCCGGCCGTGGCACTCGATGGGGGATACTTGGATAGCATCAAATTCGCATCCAGCTAGCGGTAATGGCGAGAGACTTTAGCACATAACACCACTTGTCGGGACATGTTTTGCATAAAAGCACAACTCTACTTTTTCTTTGCACAAAACACCAATATTTATCATAAGTGTTGCACAAAACACATATGTCGTCATTAACAACCTTGATAGCCGATTAGTTAATCGGATCCATTGTCGGGAGTTGTAAGACAATATGAGATAATATTGAGGGTATACCACAAAACACGTTGGGCTCCTGGGGGTTCTCATTATATAGACATCACATGATACAAGTTAGATATAAGTTAAGACTCTACACGTACACATTACGTACTCTGACAGCCTCCTTCAATCTCAACCGGAGACAACATGTTGAGATTGCGTTTACACTCCTCAAACATAGGAAGAGGTAAATGTTTAGTGAATATATCTGCAAGTTAATCCTTGGATGAAATAAACCGAACTTGCAAGAGCTTCTGAGCTACTCTCTCTCGAACAAAGTGAAAGTCAATTTTGATGTGCTTTGTTCGAGCATGGAATACTGGATTTGATGAAAGATATGTAGCCCCCATGTTATCACACCATAGAATAGGTGGAGATCGCTGTCGAACACCAAGTTCTTTCAACGACGCCTCAATCCAAATAACTTCAGTTGTAGCATTAGCAACCGATTTGTACTCTGCCTCTGTACTAGAGCGTGAGACTGTAGCTTGCTTGCGAGCACTCCATGCAACTAAGTTACCTCCATAGAACACTTCAAAGCCCCCCGTGGATCGACGATCATCCACATCACCAGCCCAGTCGGCATCATAGAAAGTCGAGATAGCAGTAGATGAGGAGGGGCGAAGATGCAAAACGTGTCCAATAGTGTGCTTGACGAACCGAAGAATCCGTTTGACAGCAGCAAAATGATCTTCAGTAGGAGAGTGCAGAAACTGACATACTTGATTCACAGCAAACGAGATATCAGGCCGGTCAAGGTGAGATACTGTAAGCCACCAACTATACTGCGATAATCAGTAGCATTGTCAGGTTGAAGTGGTGGACTATCCGCATGAAATAGTTTGGTGGTTGCTGACATAGGGGTGATGGCGGTGTTGCACTTCAGCATCCCGACGCGTTTGAGAAGATCATGAGCATATTTCTGTTGTGTAAGTGTAAGACCAGTAGAAGAACGGGCAACCTTCAATCCCAGTGTAAGTGTAAGACCAGCAGAAGAACGGGCAACCTTCAATCCCAAGAAGAAGTGAAGCGGACCAAGATCTTTAACTGCAAACTCCTGACAAAGACTAAGCACCAAACGATCAATAGCAGAGTCGGCTGAGCCGAGCACAATGATATCATCCACATACACCAGGAGATAGATGGTCACATCCGGCTGGTGCAGAATAAACAAGGACGTGTCAGCATTAGAGGGTACAAATCCTTGCTGATGAAGAACAGCCCCAAGGCGAGCATGCCAAGCGTGTGGAGCTTGCTTTAGGCCATAGAGAGCTTTATCCAAGAGACAGAGATGATGAGGACGATGAGGATCTTCAAAACCAGGTGACTGACGCATAAAGACTTTCTCTTGGAGAATGCCATTGAGGAAGGCGTTCTGAATATCCAACTGCCGAAGAAACTAGCCACAAGAAACAACAAGAGAGAGCAACAAACGAATAGTCGTGGGCTTGACCACTGGACTGAACGTATCATCATAATCCAGACATTGGCGCTTTTTTAATCCCTTGGCTACAAGACGTGCCTTATATCGCTCAATATTTCCATTTGCATGACGCTTCAATTTGAAGATCCATTCGGAGTCAATGATGTTGACACCAGATTTTGGTGGAACAAGATGCCAAGTGTTGTTCTTGATCAGTGTATCAAACTCCTATTCCATAGCCACGCGCCAGTGCGGGACACCAAGCGCGGCACGGAAGTGCCGAGGTTCAGAGGATGGATCAGCTGCAATATCAGTAAAACAGGCAGCCATCCAAGCGACCGTACCATCAGTCCGTTGCTTAGGCTGACGGAGGCCACGCTGGAGGCGAGTGACCAGTCACGGCGGAGCGGAAGACACAGGAGCAGCCTCAGGAGTAGAGGATCCAGTCGAGGCTGCAGAGGCCGGGGATGATGCAGGCGTCGAGGGAGATCATGTCGGGGACAGGGACGTTGTCGGAGATGCGGGCGCCGGGCTGGGAGATGCGGTCCGTACGTGAGCACGAGTGGTGCAGGCGGCGGTCCAATGGACCGGGTGCAGGAGCCGAGCGCCGGGGCGGCTTCTGCATGTGATCGACGTCCGCCGACGCGGACGGGTCAGCAAGCGCGGGTGATGACGAGGTCGGACTTAGCGAGGGCGAGGGCGACGGAGGGTCGGTAAGCAGCTCAAGCTGAGCACCACGACCAGTACCTGCACCATGGTTAGGGAGCAAAATAGGAGCATGCGCAATATCTGCAAATTGATCAAGCTCAGTAGGTAAATGATACGTCCAAAACGTATCTACTTTTCCGAACACTTTTGCTATTGTTTCTCCTCTAAACATGTGTGATTTGGATGCAACTAACGCGAACTGACGCTGTTTTCAGCAAAATTGCCTTGGTGTCTACTTTTTGTGCAGAAAATCAACTATCAGTAAAAAATCCGAAAAATATGCCAAAAATCATATTTCACCAGAAGACTCCCACAGCCAGAATACGAGACGGAGGGGGGCTGGGTCCAGGCCACACCACCTAGCCGCGCGGGCTAGCCTAGGCCACACCAGGGGGTGGTCTGGCAACCCCAGACACCCCCTCGGTCTCCCTCTTCGCCTATAAGTTGCCTTCTGACCTAAAAACTTAGGGGGTCGACGTTTTTCGCCGCACCACCAGATTCCACAAAACAGCACCAGAAACTCCGTTCTGGCACCCTGCCGGGACAGGGAATTGGAGGAGATCATCGCCTTCATCGCCACCATAGCTTCTCCATCGACCATCCATGTTTCTCCCATCTATGAGTGAGTAATCCCCCGCTGTAGGCTATGGGGATGGTAGGGATTCGATGAGATCGTTCATGTAATGGCACCAGATTGTTAGGGCATAGTGCCTAGTATCTTTTATTAGTGCTTTATGACTTTGTTGCGACTTGTTGTGCTTAATGCTTGTCACTAGGGCCCGAGTGCCATGATCTCAGATCTGAACATGTTATTGATTCATTATGATAATATTGTTTTTGGTCTTATCTGCAAGTTGTATACACACGTTGTCCGGAACCAATGGCCCCGAAGTGACAGAAATCGGGATAACCGGAGGGAATGACTTTGATGTGAGGATCACATGTGTTCACGGAGTGTTAATGCTTTGCTCTGGTGCTCTATTAAAAGGAGCACCTTAATTGCCAGTAGTTCCCTTGAGGCCCCACTGCAAACGGGCTATAAGGACAAAAGATGTTGTGCAAGTTCTCATTGTGAGCACGTATGACTATATATGGAACACATGCCTAGGATTATCTAGTACTTGGATGCTTTATCTTATTTATCTGCAATTGCCCTATGTTCTGATTGCTATGTGAATTGTCTTGTCCATGCAACGCCCGTCCAGCCATCCCTATGTCTACCGCACTCGAATCCCACTGTTTACTGCTATTGTTACTGCTGTCTTTACTTTACTACTGCTGTTACTTTACTATTCCTACTACAAAACTGTTGCTACTGATAAACTGCTGTGAGCAAGATTGTTTTCAGGTGCAGCTGAATTGACAACTAAGTTGTTAAGACTTATAAATATTCTTTGGCTCCCTTGTGTCGAATCAATAAATTGGGTTTCATTTCCCTCAAAAATACTGCGTTATAACCCCTATACTTGTGGGTCATCAAGACTATTTTCTGGCGCCGTTGCCGGGGAGCATAGCTTTATTTATTAAGTTCACTTGGATTCTCTATTGTTCGCTGCTATCCATCCATCATGGGTAAGTCTTGTGATGGCAAGGTTCCTATTTTACCATCCACTACAAGAAGAGGTACGGTTCTGAACACCTCTGCTGCTCTTGATTCACCATCTGTTATAAGTAAGCTCGTTACGCCACCACATACACATGCTACACACACTTCTACTACTGTTGATTCTGAAACTTCTGATGCTTATGATGTTGCTTCTACTATGCTTGATAAGAGTGGTTCATTAGGTCCTTTCCTAGATGCTACGATTGCTAGAACTATAGCTGGAAATACTGAAAACTCCTAATGAAGACACTACCACACCTGTTAGTTCACCTGAGTCTAGTGAAAGTTGTGATATTGAAGATGGTTATGTTGAGATGACTGATGAATTTATTAAAGAATGTAAAAACACCCATGATAGGAGTGCTGCTAAGAGTCTCCTTGAGAGGCGTACTATTAGACCCAAATTATCTCCTATTGCTAAGTTTGCTGCTTCTCCCATAAACATTATAGATAAAGATTATGATTTCTCTCTCGATCTATCTTACATAGCTATTGTTGAGAAAGAACCTTTTTGTGGGACTAAGAATGAAAGTGCGGTAGCACATATGAATGAACTTTCTACCATGAGTGGCTTGTTTTCTGATGATATTAAGATGCGTACTTACTTTGTTGCTAAGATTTTCCCCTTTTCACTGAAAGGAGAAGCTAAAACTTGGTTTAGTAATTTACCTCCTGGATCTATTGATAGCCCTGGTTGCTTGATTAGTACTTTCCTGCAGAAATATTTTCCTCCTAGTGCTAGACATGCTATTTTGCAGGAACTTTTTGATTTTAAACAGGGAGAAAACGAGGTATTGCCCGAATCTTGGGCAAGGTTTTGTGCTTTGATTCATGCACAAGCTGGAAGTCCATTACCTAAGAATGAGCTTCTTGATATATTTTATAATGGAGTAACTGAGGAATCTAGGACATACCTAGATAGTTGTGCTGATTGTGTTTTCAGGAATAGGACTCCTAAGGAAGCTGAGGAATTAATGGCTAAAATAAGCAAGAATTATGAAGATTGGACTCCTCCTAAACAAGCTATGCCTGAAGTAATTGTACCTGAACCTACCATTCCGGTGCCTATTCCAACATCAAAGAAGAGGGGAGTTATTGAATTAAATGATGAAGTGATGAGGGAAGCTAAGAAATGTCTTAAGGAGAAGGGAATTAAAGCTGCAGATGTCAAGAATTTACCTCCTATAGAAGAGTTATGTAAGCCTATTCCCTACTCACCCACGATTGAGGTACACTCTCTCCAACACTTTAATGAAGGTGATATCCCTTACTCTAAACCTCCTGATCAATGCTTGGAAGAATTTGATATCTTTATTGTTAAGCAAGATAATTTTAATAAAAGGGTGCAAAATCATCTAATGGAAAACACTAGAGCTATTGTTGAGTTGAAAGATATTGTGGAAAGAACCTCTAATGATGTTAAAATGATTATTAAACACTTTCAAATGGTTCAAACTCAAATAGATCAACTCATTAAAGTGCAAAAAGACTTGCTAGTTAATGCTGCTAAAGAAAAACATGCTTATGAAATTAGAACTAGAAGTGGTGCCGCTACCCAGGATCCTCTATATCCTGAGGGGCATCCCAAAAGAATTGAGCAGGATTCTCAACAAGCTGAAAATAGTGGCTCTACTCGTAAGAAAAGGAAAAAGAAACATAAAACTGTTGTAGAACCCTCTGAACCAGCTATAGATCCTAATAGTATATCTATTTCTGATGCTGAAACTGAAAGTGATAATGAAGAAAATGAAGTTCCTAATGAAGAAAAAGTTGAAGAAGAACCTGAAAACCACACTAAGAATACTAAATACACTAAAAAAGATTTTATTGCTAAGAAACATGGTAGTGAAAGAGAGCCTTGGGTCCAAAAACCTATGCCTTTTCCTGATAAGAAACACAAGTCAAAGGAAGATGAACACTATAATAAGTTTTGTGAGTGGATGAAACCTTTATTCCTGCAAATTCCTTTGACTAATGCTATTAAATTGCCTCCTTACTCAAAGTATATGAAGGATATTGTCTCGAATAAAAGGAAGATCCATAATGAAGAAATTTGTACTTTGCTTGCTAATTATTCCTTTAATGGTAAGGTTCCTAAGAAACTTGGAGACCCAGGGATTCCAACTATTCCTTGCTCTATTAAAAATAGTTATGGTAGAACTGCTTTGTGTGATTTGGGAGCTGGAGTTAGTGTTATGCCTTTCTCTCTCTATAAGAGACTTCAACTTGAAAAACTGATACCAACTGATATATCTTTGCAAATGGCTGATAAATCTACCACCATTCCTGTTGGTATATGTGAGGATGTACCTGTTCAAGTGGCTCATAATTGCTTGATATTAACTGATTTTGTTGTGCTTGAAATGCCTGAAGATGATAATATGTCTATTATTCTTGGGAGACCTTTTCTTAATACTGCAGGAGCTGTTATTAATTGTAATCAAGGAAAGGTTACTTTCAATATTAATGACAAGGAACATACTGTCTATTTCCCCAAGAAGATTGAAAGGACTTATGGTTTGAATTCAATTGAACATGTTGAGGGCATTCAAGTTGGAGAAATATATTGTCCCATACCAAGAGAAAAATTTGAAACTATTATGATTGGGGCTATTGCTATCAAGGTTGAGATAACATAATCACTAGTGAAATACAAGTTTTGTCTCATATGAAATTGTTTTGGTAGCAAGACCTGATCAATCTTGTTAACAAAAGGATTTCATTGAACAAAACAATGTTTTCACTATGATTATCTCCGCTTACTTCTATTCTACCCATTTTAGTTTTTGTTTTTGTTTAGCTTTCTTTTTGTTGTTAGTTGCTTGCATGTTAGAGTGTCTTAGAACTTCTGTAGTTCTAGCCTTGTTTTGTCATTACATCATTTCCAAAAAAAAAATCTGTCTGTCAGAAAATCATTCTTCTATTCCTGAAAAATGCTCAAAAATAAAGTGTCTCGAAAAATTCTAGAAAATTCATATTAAATTTTTGCGTGAAAAAAGGGGCAGAGGAGTGCCTGAGAGGTGCCAGGGGGACCCACCAGGCAGGCTCACCACCTGGTGGCGCGGCCTGCCCGGGGTGGCGCCATGCCATGGTGTGGGCCACCCCTGGCCCTCCACTAACTCTCTCACCTGCCACTTTCTTCTCTCTCCCGAGTAAGCTCCAATTCATTGCTCAAAATCACGTTCTTGCTATGCTTGCTCTCGATTTTTTTGATCTCCTTGCTCAGCCCATCTTTCTTGCTGAAATTTGGAGCAATTGTTCCTTGGTATGTGACTCCTCCCCTTGTCCAAGTAGATTTGTGTTTAGTGGATTATATATTGAGTATTTTGCTGTTGTAGGTGACAGGTTATGAGAGCTTGTAAGCTTGTTTGATGCTTAGAGATATAGTTTTGATGTATGTTTAGGCCTCTTACAAGTCCCTATGAGTAGAATCCTTCATTATATTTACTTTGCAATCACTTTTTTAATAGGTGTTTAAATTTCAGAATACCAAGCATGAACAACCATACCTTTGGAGAGATTTTGCAGTATTGTAGGTGTAAGCATGACAGGGACCATGAAGAAAATTCAAGGGCGACCCGCTGATTTGCTGGAGCTTTACCGAGGAGTGACCAATGATGATGATCGTGTGGCACAACACGAAAAGATAAGAAATATCCAACTCCCTGCTCTTAGATACTTTGCATATTATCTTGATACTAGTGTACTATGAAGGAAGAACACAAGTAATATCTCCAACTATCATTTAGCCTTCCTTGATGCTACGCTTAACAATGATACTCGGTACAACCTTGGCCCGCTTATTGCTCGCCGCCTAGCTGCTAGGGGGCCTATCTATGGGGGCATCATTGCCTCGCGTATGATTAATGCATTAGGCCTTTTAGTGGACCCTAATGATACTATACTAGCACCACAAAGGCTTGACCTTGTTGCTATGAAAACTCATCACTTTGTCACTTCTACTTCTGATTTGAACAGTCTAGTATATAGGATGCTTTTCACTGATGGGGATGAAAGGGAGATCCCTTTGCCACATCCTTCCTTGTTTAGTGTTCACAGGAGACCGTGGTCGCGCTCCAAGGAGGAGGTGGACGAGTAGCTTCGCATGCTGGGTTTCCATGAGCAGCACTAGGAGGATGTACCCTCCTATGACTACTCTGCACACTATGGAGGGACGTACTCGAGCTCGCACCAGGACGAGGGGACCTCCTCGTCATACTACGATGACACATCATCCTGGGCGGCTTGGGATTGATACCCACTTAGGCCAAAAACCTAAGCTTGGGGGAGGTACGCCGACACCACACTCACCTCCTTATCATGTTGTGTCGGTACTTTGTATATTCATGTTCGTTCTCTTTTTAGTTTTCGTTCTTTCTTTGCTTTTGCTTTCTAAAACACAAAAAGACCAAAAATATTTCTGTTGTTTCTCTTTGTGTGCTTCTTCTTCTTTTTTGCCTTGGTTTGTTTTTCCCTTTTTGCTTTGTTTGAACTTTTCGAAAAAAACAAAAGATTTTGCTTCGCTTGTTCTTCCATTTTGGTTCTTGCTTTAAAAATCAAAAACAACAAAAATATTTGTCATTCTTCTTTGGTTTTGTGAGGTTGCTACAGGGTTCAGCAGTCCTCAGTGGATATTGGTTTCATGTTATTATTCAAGCCACACAAGTGAAGAGCAATAATGAGGATTAATGACAACTCGTGGTAAGAGGCTGGTAACGAACTCTATTTGTTTTCATTTTTGTACATATACTCATCATTGTGGGCATGCTTAGCCTGTTCGTGTAGGGTGTATGTTATCTTTGGATGCTTAGTAGTTCTTGCTTTCGTTTTATTAGTTCCAGCTTACTAATAGTTTGTAGCATGTTTTATGAATGTTTGCTTGCATTACTCTATTCATAACTTGGTATGACACCGTGGTATCCTCCTCTGAATGTTTCATTTGAATTGACTTGGCGCATGCTCACGCATGCACGTGACTGTAATAATCAGTTAAGCCTTGATGAATTATTTTGCCTTGAGGATCTTGAATCACTTTCATGCCATGATTAGTCCTGTTTTGTTGCAAGCATGATTATGACAGCTATTGCTCTCTCGTTTGTCGCTCCCTTACTATTGCTAGCCTTCACTTTCACTGAGTATGTTTTACTCATGTTTCCAACCCCCCAAAACCAAATATTGCCAAAGTGTCCACCATACCTACCTATTAGCATCATTTGCTACTTCCGTGCATATTCAATATGCCTTGTTTTCTTCCGAATAAAATGTTTGCTTGTTATGAGAAAGTTAGTTAGTAAAGCTCTCACGAACTTGATGGCACACTTTATTTCCTTGCATTTAATAAAACTGAACCATTGCGTCCTTCTTTGTTGCGTATATGCTTGCGCTTTATAAGGTGAAGTTAGCAGAACCATGTGTCATGGGGAACGCTTTCAACATTGCATTGGTACTTAGTACCTCGTTGATATCATGTTCTTTTGCTTATGGATCCCGGCGGTGTGAAATAAAAGTGGAACTTGTAAGATCCTTGAGTTTGTATATGTGTTAGGGAAACGCCTGGGCCGCTAGCCTAAGCCATGCCTAATCATGGTGGAAACTTGCAGCATAACCATAATGAGCATTCTATGAAGCATCTGTTGGGGATATACTTTCCGGGTATCCTCACAGTTCCTCACTGACCAGGGTGGCCCACTTCGGGTTAGAGCTTTGCTTCACGGGCGGCCCAGTCAGGGAGAAAGACGGAGTCCAATCCGGCTATGGGAAGGCCCAGAAGACTTACCGACTTAGGCCCATAATGTTACTTGTAGTTCAAGATGTACTCTGTAACTAACTCTTAGTCGTAGCCGGATAGATCTCTCCTATAAACCCTAGGCCGGATATCTATATAAGCCATCCTAGGGAGAGCCTTTAGGGCACACCTCAATAGTCTACAATCTCAACTCGCACAAGCGAAACCCTTGTAACCCATATTCCGGCTCTGCCGTATTACTAGATTGCTAGCAGGAGTAGGATCCGTCCAAAGCTGGCGGATTCAAACCTGGGTAAACTTGTGTACTCACCGTCCTGGAATACCGTACGTCTCACACCCCTGTCTTCCGCACGCCTCGAGGACCCCCTCATGGCGTACTTGTCATCAATCCGACGATAGTTGGCGCCCACCGTGGGGCAAGTGAGCTTCGGATCTACGTTCCGAGCGGAATCTGCAAGAATCGGAATTGGCGAGACTATCGCCGTCGGTCGCATCCTCTACGCCGGCAACGTCCCTCTCATCGTTCTCGATGAGACTTGGATTCCGGCTAGGGAGGCCGTGACTGCCTACACAATCATGTCTTTTGGCAAGATTGATGTTTACATCAGTTTCGCTGAACCTGCCCCACCCACCCCAGCGGTGATGATAGAGGCAGAAGAATCTTCTGGGTCCCCTTTGTCCGCAGAAGCGGCAGAGTTCCGGATCTCAGAAAACCCTAATCCCACCCATCCCGCACCAGTTGCGGAGATAGTGAAGAAATCCGAGCCTAAAAAAGACCTAGCGGTCCAAGTCGAATCTGGAGTAGATCTCCCTGGAGAAGCCGAATCCCAGATCGACCCACCTGTGGAAGTCGAAATTCAGGAGGAACATATCAACGACACTAATTCCGGCTCTGATGATGCCGGGACAGACAGGCCTTTCCTAAGGTACACACTACGACGTATGATACTGCAAGGCGAAAACGCAGATGCAATCCTCGAGACCATCAAAAGTTTCGACATGGCTGATCGCGAAAGTCGCAGGTACCTCAGGAAGCACGCGTCGCACTTCGTCGGATACGTGGGATCTGGATCCAGCTCTACCGATGCTGGAGAAAACACCGACTCTGTGCTAGAGGCAATTGGAACAAACGCCGACGTACCCGCATCCTCGGATGAATCGATGACATCAACAGATTTTCGAAAGTTCTCCGCGGAATATGAAGAGGAGTATAACTCCAAAGCTGCAGAGGAAGGAGAAGCCATGGATGAAGGATCCGGGGAACACTCTCCCAAAGCGCAGGATGACATGGACGTCGGAGATAATCCTGAAATCCAGATGTCGGAAAGTACCGATCAGAGCTTGACTCCGGAAAACGGACCCAAAGCCGTCTTTGCTACCGGCGCTGCCAAGAAGGCAAAGAAGAAGAACAAGAAGAACAAGACCCCGGCAAAATACCCTTTGAAAGAGGAGGTGATTGCCAAGGAATACGAAGAAGACTCGCATGGAGAACTTATCCTAGAAGAGCTGAAAAAAGAAGAATCGGTGGATGGACACGTGATCACCGAAGGTGCGCGTAAACTCATCGATGCTGCACTAACCACACCTATCCCTACAGCTGCAGAACTTACTGCTGAAGAGCTGGACGAAAGGGCCCAGGCCCTAGAAGCGCGTCGTCAGCAACTGCTGGATGAAGCCAAAAACATCGAGGGGGAAAAGAAATGCATGGCAACTAAGGATTACATGTCTCGGTTGCACCAGAAGACCCGGAAACGTTACAAAGGTGACGGTAAGTTTCCGGAAGTGAACAGGGTCCTCTTTGAAGGAGATCCAGGGATGCCTCGTCTCGATAGCAAAGGAGATCTGGTGTACCCAACGCCGGTACAGAACACTGTCACAACGCGAGATATCCTGTCAAATAACCTAGGCCCAGAACAGGTTCGATTGGGCATCAAGCTACTCACCAAGGGTCTGGAGCAACAGATGGCTGCGAAATCCGGAAGTGGAAAACTGGTCTCGAAATCCTACCAATGTCACACGGACTCAGCCTAGAATGATATAAGACCCCAGCGTGTTCCGGAACAGCGTCGCCGTTCCGACCGACGGGAAGATAACCACTCCCGAACCGGATCGTCAGGACAACATCACAGAACCGCACGTGACTAGAGCAACGTCGCTCCAGCAGACGAGCAAGAGGCCATTGCTGCACTATATCCGAGGAACCCTCCCCGACGAGCGTCGAACGATCGAAGGGGAGAAGATAAAGAGAAACGTCGGGAGGAGGATCGTCAAAAAATGCCACCTCCTAGACATGCAAGCCGTCCGGCTGAGCCTCACCAAGGTGGGAACGATGGACGAAGGAACGATGGAAACCATGCTGGCACAAGCCGGCAGGGGGCTCGTCGTAGCCAAGACCCTCCCCGGAACCAGAATAATGACGCTCCGGACGGAGGCCGGCGATCAGCCGGAAACTACCCAGCTGCCCCACCCTCTCCACCAAGCAGTCATCACAACGGCTCCTAGGGAGGACGACATGGTGGAGGAGGTGGTGGCAGAAGCCGAAGTCCGGCTCCAAGGCACCGCAGCCATAGCCGGCATTCGGGACGATCTCTATCCCCGAACGACACAAGGCACAGGATCAATTCCAACATAGAGGCGCGGCGCTACGAAAATGATGATATCTATGTGGGCCCAAAGTGCTTCGGACCACGCATCAGAGCTACAAGATTCCCGGAAGGATTTGCTATCCCAAGGCATATCCAAGCCTACGATGGCATTGCTCGGCTAGATACCTGGCTACAGGATTTTTTCCAAGCTTGCTGCATCGCCAAAGGCAGAAACAGCCTGGTCGCAACCCGATATCTCCCACTTATGTTGCAGAAGACGGCACAATCATGGCTCAATGAACTTCCGGAGAACACCATCCATAATTGGTATGACATGCAAAGTGCGTTCTTTCGGAATTTCGAAGGCACATATCGGAGGCCCTATACGGTCGGAGACCTACAGCGTTGCACCTAGAAGGACGGAGAAACTTGTCGGGATTACCTCAGACGATGGATCGACACCAAGAACTCATGTGAAGGAGTAAATGATCAAACCACGATTGAAGCTTTCATCGCAGGACTCCCAATTGGTCTACTACGTCACCGCTTGAAGTGTGACAAGGTCACTGATTTGGGAGAGATGATAGAAAAAGCGAGCAAGTATGTAGATGCTGACGATGATGCAGAGGGATTACTCAATGTCCTAGCTGTGCCTCAGTCGGCAACAAGCTCAGAAGCGCAAAAATACCTCGGAAGAGAAACCCAACACGGAAATAGCGGTGGTTACTATTGTTTCCGGGTCTGGAGGACGAGGAGGACGCGGCGGAGGCCGCGGGCATGGCCGTGGGACTTCAAGGGTCCAAGGTAGAGGAGAACAGCAACCAGGCAAAACCTACTCTTGGGCCGACTTTGCCAATAACCCATGTGTGCATCACCTAGACGCCAATGGGGGCTCCTCCCACACCAACGCTGAATGTCGTTTCAATGACAACATCAAAAGAGATGATACCGCGGGCTACAAAGCTAAGCGGAAGAAGGGAAAGAAGAATCCTGAAAAAGAAAAAGAGACCAAGGAAAATTCCGACATGGAGGAAGCTGATGCTTCAAATCCCAAGCTGGAAGGGAAGAAGACTTTTCCCACCAAGAAGGACACTTACGTCACTTTCCTCGGATCTCAACCAGCAAAGGTCAAGAAAGCAGTTCTACATGAGCTCAATGCAACAGTTCCGGCTGTCCCTCAATATCTGGACTGGTCGGAAGTGGCAATCAGATTTGACTGCGCTGATCATCCGCCTAAGTTGCACAGGCGAGGTAAATACGCCTTAATCGTTAACCCACTTATTGACAGTTATGGTTTCTCCAAGACCCTCATGGACGGTGGTAGCAGCATAAATATTCTCTATGTCGAAACGCTACGCCGGATGAAGATCTCGGAAACCCAGTTGAACCATAGCTCTTTGATCTTTCACGGAGGGTTCCTAGGAAGACAAGCTAATTCCCTGGGAGAGATTACTTTGGATGTCACCTTTGGAACTCCAAAGAATTATCGGACGGAGGCACTTTCCTTCGAAGTGGTCCCGTTCAAGAGCGCATACCACGCTATATTCGGACGTCTAGCTTACTGGGCTTTTATGGCTCGTCCGTGTTACATTTACAATATGATGAAAATTCCAGGTCCCAACAGCGTGATCACCATCAGGGGAGACCCGAAGAAAGGGCGAGAGTGCGAGGATGGAAATACCGCCTTTCTTTGAAGCCGTCTTTGCATGCCCAGGAGTACCAGGAGATCAAGAAGAGCATAGATCCGTTCGAGATGCCCGCAACAAAGAAGGAGGTGACAAAGCCAAATCCGGAGTTCAAGGCATTAGAAGAGACGAAGAAGATGCCATTGAAGGATGATGACCCCTCCAAGGTGACCCAGATAGGCGTAGGCCTAGGTAGCGCATAGGAAAGCGCGCTCGTCAAGTTCCTCCAAGCAAATCAAGATATCTTCGCATGGCAGCCATCTGACATGACCGGAGTACCTAGGGAACTTGTCGAGCACTCTCTAAATGTAAACCCGAACGCTAAACTCGTCAAACAGTCCCTACGACGGTTTGGCAACAAAAAGCATAAGGCAATAGCTAAGGAACTAGCACGACTCGAGTTAGCCGGATTCATAGAAGAGGTCATCCACACTGAGTGGTCGGCCAATCCTGTAATGGTCCCTAAAAAGGACACCACTGATTTAAGGATGTGTGTTGATTATACTGCCTTGAACAAGGCTTGTCCAAAAGATCCGTTCGCTCTGCCTAGAATTGATCAAGTTATTGATTCTACGGCAGGCTCGGAACTCCTCTATTTTCTCGACGCATATTCCGGCTATCACCAAATCCGGATGAAGGAATCTGACAAAATCAAAACTTCATTCATAACCCCTTTTGGAACCTTCTGTTTTGTTACGATGCCCTTTGGGCTGAAGATTGTAGGAGCTACGTACCAGCGCACGATGCAGTATTGCCTACATGACCAACTCGGACGCAATGTACATGCATACGTGGATGATATCACGGTAATGTCCAAAAAGAAGGAAACACTGATTTCCGACTTGGAGGAAACATTTGCCAATCTACAAAAATACAACATCATCCTTAACCCGAAGAAATGCTTCTTTGGAATACCAGCCAGAAAATTGTTAGGTTTCATTGTGTCTCAAAGAGGCATAGAAGTGAACCGAGACAAAATCAAGGCTATACTCAATATTTCCAGGCCAACTCGCCTGAAGGACATACAAAGATTAACTGGTTGCATCGCTACGGTCAGTCAATTTGTAAGCCGGCTTGGTGAAAGAGCCGCACCACTATACAAACTCCTGAAAAAACCAAGGATTTTATTTGGACTGACAAAGCTGAAGCTACACTACAAGACCTGAAGAAAGTACTCTCATCTGCTCCTATCCTTGCAGCGCCGGAACCTAAGGAACCGATGTTGCTCTATCTGGCTGCGACAAATAAGGTCGTTAGTATCGTCATGGTGGTGGAGAGACCAGAGGAAAATCAGGAACACTTGGTGCAGCGTCCGACTTACTTTGTCAGTGAGGTCCTGACAGAATCAAAACAGCGGTATCCGAACTATCAAAAGTTGGCTTACGGTGTTTTTCTAGCATCTCGTAAGTTACGACATTACTTTCAGGAGCATCCAATTACCATGGTGAGCATAACTCCCATGAGAGATATAATCAACAACAGTGACGCCACAGGACGCGTCGCCAAATGGGGAATAGAGCTCTCAGCTTTTGACATTGAGTATAAACCTCAGACATCAATCAAATCCCAGATCCTTGCTGACTTTGTCACTGATTGGACAGAGACGAAGGAGAACATGATCCTCCCTGAGTCGGAATATTGGACCCTTTTCTTTGATGCGTCTAAGGCTTGGGGGGGCTCGGGGGCTGGCGTGGTGCTCAAATCACCCCAAGGAGATAACTTTTATACGTGTTGCAGATCCACTTCACAGCAACAAACAATATTGCCGAGTATGAAGCACTGCTGCATGGAATCCGGATTGCTAAGGATATTGGCATCCGACGTTTGATGTGTTATGGAGATTCGGATCTTGTTGCTCAACAAGTGTTGGATATTTGTAATTCAAATAAACACATGGCAGCATATAAAGCTGTCGTGGATGATCTATCTAAATCGTTCAAAGGGTTTGAAGTTCAACACATCCTGCGAGCAGAAAATGAGGAAGCAGACGCACTATCTCGGATAGGTTCTACGCGGAAAGAGGTCCCGGATGGCACTTTTTTAGAGCACCTCAAAGTTCCCTCAATAAAGGGAGTAGATGAGGAATATCCGACCAAATCTGACTCACCTTTGATAGCAGTTCTGGCTGTAATTCCCAGCTGGACTCAACCCTACCTAGATTATCTGGTAGATGGCAAATTACCCGAAGACGAGGTTCTGAGACGGAAGATTATCCGACGAGCAAAAGCCTATACTATTGTTAAAGGTGAGCTCCATAAATGGAGTATTTCTGGGGGTTTTCAGTGTTGTGTATCTCCGGAAGAAGGAGTGGAAATCTTAAGGGAAATCCACGAAGGCGAGTGTTGAGGGCAAACCTCTAGGGTGGCCCGATCTTTCATGATTCCCTTTCAAATCGAGGATGGAGTGCGGGGAGAGGAGGGGATGATGAACACGACGAACGCACGCACGAAGAACGCGATGAACACACACACGCAAAACCACAATAAACACCAATAGCTCACGCCGGCGGTGACCGGTCCGACACAATCCCTAGGATCGGCGTCGGGTGGAGGACTCTCTCTTGAACCGGCACGGCGAGATGGGAGACTCAGTGAGATCTTGACGTCTAGGCAAAGGGACACCGATGCCTAGGCCCTGTACAACGCGGAGGCACAATGCAAACTCCAACGAGGTTTGGGGATATTGGTGCTCCTTAGTCAAGGAGCATGAGGCAAGAATTAGATAGATCCACAAAGGGGTTTCCACTAATTCCAATATCATACCTAGGGTTTACAATGGAGGTGGGGGTCTATATATAGGCCAGCCACTTAAACAGGGGTACTTTAGGAATAAAAGACAAGTTCTGCACGGACTAAGGGGTACATGGGCCGAAGGCCCAAAGGCCTTTTCATGCCTGGCGACGGTCGGACCGGAGACTCCGGTGGGGTGGACCGGAGACTCCGGTCTAGGCCGGAGATTCTGGTGTAGTCTCTAGACCAGCCTCCGGAGGGGCACACAGATTGTCCCAGGGCCTGGTGCAGGGGGTCAGACCGGAGACAGGGCCGGAGTCTCTGGTGTCTTCAGGTCAGAGACTTTGGCAGGCCGGAGACTCCGGTGTGCGCAGACCGGAGACTCCAGTCTGAGCAGCTCCAGCAGTGTTTGCTTCATGTTCTGCTCCTTTTCCACCATCCTTGGGTGCTTGGTGATGTGTCGAGGCTTCGTACCTGATGATGCATAGGGTAGTTGCATGAAGTAGCATACCATCCAAGGAGGTATCGAATTGGCACGAGGAGAGGATAGAGTTCACCTTAGCTTGTAGGAGTTTGGCTCAGGCATGAGTCATGGGTCCACTTGGGGGACTTGTTGGTGCAGATGTAGAAGCGTCCGTAGGACGGGCTGCATCAGCTCCCCCCTTGGGAAAGAGTCGTCCTCGACTCTTCATGGTTATCATCGTGAACATCCCCATGGTAGAGTGAGAGGTCCTTTACATTGAATGTATTGCTTGCAAGGTACTTGGAGGTTGGTATGTCGATGATGTAGGCGTTGTTGTTGATTCGTTTGAGGACCTTGAAGGGACCATCTCCTCTTGGCTTGAGCTTGGAGTCACGTTCCTTGGGGAAGCGGTCTTTGCTTAGGTGTATCCACACAAGGTCACCTTCCTCAAAGATCATCTCCTTCTTGTCCTTGTTTAACCTTGAAGCTTAGCGAAGGACTTGTTGTTCGATAGTAGCTCTTGTTTCTTCATGAAGCTTCTTCATAGCTTGTGCGCGCTTCTCGACGTCCATGTTCGTTCGCTCATGTAGAGGTAGTGGTCGGATGTCGAGTGTGGTGAGGGGCTCGAAACCATAGACGATCATGAATGGACTCATCTTGGTTGTTGAGTGCTTGGCACGGTTGTAGGCGAACTCAGCGTGTGGGATGCATTCCTCCCAATCCTTCAAGTTTTTCTTGATCAGCACACGAAGTAGAGTTCCGAGGCTTTGGTTGAAAACTTCGGTTTGGCCATCAGTTTGAGGATGTGATGCGGATGAAAAGAGTAGCTTGACGCCCAGCTTGGCCATGAGGGTCTTACATAAGTAGCTCATGAATTTGACGTCGCGGTCGGAGACGATTGTCCTTGGCACATCGTGAAGACGGACGATTTCCCTGAAAACAGATTTGCAACATGTGAAGCATCGTCAGTCTTATGGCACGGTATGAAGTGTGCCATTTTGGAAAAACATCCACAACAACAAATATAGAATCATGACCATGCTTAGGCCTAGGCAATCCTAACACGAAATCCATGCTAATGTCGGACTAAGGTGTATGAGGAATAGGCAATGGCATATAAAGACCATAGGGATTAGCTTGCGACTTATCTTGAACACATGTCGTGCATCGTTGAACATAGCGCTCCACGTCCCGCTTCATCTTGGGCCAAAAGTAGTGGTTGGAGAGCATGTCCAATGTCTTGTCACGACCAAAGTGACCCATGAGGCCTCCACCATGAGATTCTTGGAGGAGCAAAAGTTGAAGCGACGACTTCGGGATGCATAGCTTGTTTTGTTTAAATAGAAAGCCCTTATGCAAATAGAAATCATCAACTCCTTTGTTATTGGAGCACTTTGCGAAAATTGGTTCAAAGAACGGGTCAGAAGCATACAAAGATTTTATTTCCTCAAGACCCAACACGTTGACTTCAAGTCTCGTAAGAAGGCTTGTATGTTTGCGGGCAATGCGTCCGCAACTACATTATCTTTGCCCTTCTTATACTTGACAATGTAAGGAAAAGACTCCATGAACTCAACCCACTTAGCATGTCTCTTGCTCAAGTTAGCTTGGACTTTTAGATATTTTAACGACTCGTGGTCGGAATGTATGATAAATTCCTTGGGCCACATGTAGTGTTGCCAAACTTGAAGGACACGAACTAAGGCAAAAAGCTCTTTGTCATAAATCAGATAGTTAAGGCGAGCACCATCAAGTTTCTCGCTATGGTAGGCTATAGGACATCCGTTTTGCATAAGGACTCCTCCAATGCCAATACCACTAGCATCACACTCTGTCTCAAAAGTTTTTGTGAAATCGGTAACGCAAGGAGAGGTGCTTCGGTGAGCCTCTTTTTGAGTTCATCAAAAGCTTTTTGTTGTGCTTTTCCCCACACGAAGGTGACATTCTTTTTGGTCAATTCATTAAGGGGACAAGCAATGGTCTAAAAGTCTTTCACAAAGCGACGATAGAAATCGGCCAACCCATGAAAACTTCGGAGTTCACTCACATTTGTTGGGATGTGCCAATCTCGTATGTCCTTTACCTTGGAAACATCAACTTCAATTCCCTTCGAAGAAACGACAAATCCAAGAAAAATCAACTTGTCTTTAGCAAAAGTGCACTTGGGAAGATTAGCATAAAGCTTTTCATGTCGAAGGATTTGCAAAACTTCCTTGACATGTGTTATGTGGTCCTCAAGTGATTTGCTATAAACAAGAATATCATCGAAATAAACAACAACACTTTTTCCAATGAGAGAACGCAAGATATGATTCATTAGGCACATGAAGGTGGATGGGGCATTAGACAAACCAAAGGGCATAACCAACCATTCATAGAGACCAAGTTTGGTCTTGAAGGCGGTTTTCCACTCATCACCTTCAGCCATGCGTATTTGATGGTAACCACTACGAAGATCAATTTTCAAAAAAATAGTGGCTCCACACAACTCATCAAGCATGTCATCGAGACGTGGTATGGGATGTCGATAATGCATGGTGATAGCATTGATTGGACGGCAGTCCATGCATAACCGTAACGTATCATCCGTCTTTGGAACAAGAATCACGGGTACGACACTTGGACTAGTGCTAACTTGGATCAAACCTTTGGAGACGAGTTGGTTGATTTGACGTTTAATCTCCTTTGTATCCTCCGGATTCGTGCGGTAAGCGGCGCGGTTGGGAAGTGGTGCACCGGGGATGAGGTCAATGCGATGTTCTATGCCGCGAAGAGGAGGTAGTCCATGTGGAAGCTCCTCGGGGAACACATCCTTGAATTCCTGCAAAACACTCATCAAAGATGGAGGAACATTGGTTAATTCGTTAGTTCCTTGCGCTAGTCCCTTGCAAAGGAGGACATAGTGCAAGATGGATGGGTTGTTCTGAACATCTCTCATCTCACTTTTGGTGGCAAGGAGAACACTCTTAGTTTTTCCACTCGAATTTGGCTTGTGGCTCTCACTCACTATGAGGTGGTTCTCTCTTTCACCGCTCTTCTCACAAGTAGGTGTTGTGCTTTGCGCCCTTGCTAAAGCCTTTGCATTGTCCGCAATTATTTGGCTAGGAGTCATCGGTTGCAAAACACATGTTTTGTTGAGCCATTTGAAGGTGTATATATTGGTGAGACCATCATGTTGAGCAGCCTTGTCAAATTGCCATGGTCGACCAAGAAGCATGTGGCAAACTATCATAGGAACCACATCACACTCCACCGTATCTTTGTAAGGACCAATGGCGAAGGAGACCGATACGGTATGCTTGATCTTCACAGACCCTTGGTCACTTAGCCATTGCATGTGGTAGGGGTGCTTGTGTGGATGGAGGGTGAGGTTGAGCTTCTCACACAACTCGGTGCTAGCAAGGTCGTGGCAACTCCCTCCATCAATGATCACCTTGATAGATTTACCATTGATGCCGGCTCGTGTTTGGAAGATATTGGAGCGTTGGTCTTCATGCTCTTATGCTTGAGTGGTCAAGATCCTTGTGACGACAAGCGATGGACTTGCGTCATGTTCACACATGAGGAGTTCTTGATCATCTTCCACTCTTTGCCTTGCCATTGCTTCCTTCACACGGGCATCAAACTCATCTTCACTCAAGTACTCTTCATCACCATTGTCGTGGATGAATAAGACTTTCTTGTTTCCACATTCGGCCGACTTGTGTCCTTTACCTCCACACTTGTAGCATTCACCGTTGAAAGGTGTATCACTTTTTGCTTGCTTGCCACTTGGGGGTAGTTTTCCTTGAAGGAAGGCTTGGAGGTACTTGAGGAGCTACCATTGAAAGTTGTTGGTGTAGGGGTTGAAGCTTGCTTGTAGGTGAAGTATGTCTTGGGCTTGTTGTACTTGATATCCTCTTGCACTTGGCGTTCAGCCTTTGTTGCTATGTGTACAAGCTCAACCATGGTGTTGTATGTTTGGAACTCGACGATGCGCTTGATTGGGTGATTCAAGCCAATAAGGAAACGTGCCATTGTTTGCTCCATGCGCTCATCAATGTTGGCGCGAATCAAGTTGAGTTCCATTTCCTTGAAGTACTCTTCCACGGTCTTTGTCCCTTGACGAAGCGCTTGAAGGTTGTTGAAGAGGTCACGCGTGTAGTCTTGAGGACAAACCGGGATCTCATGTGAGCCTTCATGTCATGCCAAGTTGTGATTGGCAGTTCTTGTCTTGCATCATGAGCAACTTGAACTTGTTCCCACCAAAGGTTGGCGTAATCATCAAACTCTAGCGAAGCCATGGTGACCATCTTCTCGTTGCTATAGTTGTGCATGCGGAAGATCTTGTCGACTTTGAGTGCCCACGAGACGTATTCTTTGGGGTCATTGGATCCGGTGAACTTGGGCATTGTGAACTTGAGCTTGCCAAAAGTTTCTTCATCGTTGCGGTCATTGCGACGAGCTTGGTGACCTTGTTGATGATCTTGTAGTTGGGGAGGTGGAACTTGGTTCTCGCGTCCTTGTTGCGGAGCTTGCTCTTGGTATTGTTGTTGAGGTGCTTGAGCCTCATGGTGGCGAGGGTGTGGAGTCTCTTGACGCAGATGATGACGAAGAGGAGGCTCGTTCCTCAGTTGGTGATGTTGGTTAGGCACAAGGGCCTCACGGCGAAGAACATGGTCATGAGCCTCTTGACGTGGTAGGCGTTGCTCAACTTGTATCACTTGACGCTCCAAGTTTTGTTGATGTGGAGGAGGCGCCTCGTGATGACCATGGTGTCGTTGTTGACGTTCATGACGAGGAGGAGGATCTTGGAGAGCTTCACGTCGATGACGAGCTTGATTCTCCAAGTTGGAGTCATCACTTGTTGTGTCAAGTATGTGTCGCGGTCGATGGTGGTAGACTTGCGGTTGTACTTGCGGTTGCGCTTGCGGTTCCTCTTGTGGTTGCTCTTGTCGGATCACTAGTGCCCTTGCGTGATGACGGTGCGCTTCTTTCCTTGCTCGTGGCCTTGAAGAGAGGTCACCATCATAGCTTAACGTTGTGGCGTGCCGTGGGGAAGGTACATAGTTCGAAGAGATTCCATCTTCAACCACGGGGCATCATTGCGTCTTTGAGCACTTTGATGTAGATCTTGTGGAAGGGGTGCATGACGATGCGAAGAACTTGCCGAGCTTGATGCGCGTGAACATGTACTTGCCATGCCATTGATGAGGCGTCGAAGATTGTCATTTGTTTCGGCGACGGAGCGTTGAAGCGCTTCATTTTGGTGGCCGAAGTTGTGATGCATTGCATGCATTTGTCGTTCGAGGCCGTTGAAGCGGTTGTCGATGTTCTTGAACTCGGCTTGCGTCTCGCCAAATTGTTCATCTTGTCTTGTCTCAAGTGCTTGGCAACGTTCACGGAACTCTTGTCGAACGATGAAGTGACTTGCGCGCGTCATGTACGGACCTTGATCTTCTTCTTGGGGGGTGGTTGGCTCGACTCACTGTGCCTATCCATCATGCAAAACACACAAGTATTGTATATGGAAGTGGAATATGGTGGTGTTAGCCTTGTACCTCACCTTGGGGATTGCACCAAACTAGAAACCACAAGTGAGAGCTATAAGCATGCAAAGTGAAATTGCAAAGAAAACTCACAGTAAAGAAAGAACTAACTCTCAAAAGCTTGTTGGTGGTAGGTTAGGATTGTGGAAAGCCAAAGAACAAACCAAAAGAAAAGGGATAGTCAAATGTGGGTAAAATACAAGAAAACTCAAGTCAAAGGGGAAGGTCAACAACTCAAAAGGGTGACGGGAACCTATGACTATGTACACACACCTGGAGAAAGTTGGGATTGACACGACTATGAAAATGAGCAAACAAAATGTCCTAACGAAGACTAAGCTCGTTGTCGTGCCAATGCAAGGAGAGACCGTGGATCGTTTGCAAAGAGGAAAAATGAGCAACGGATTTGTGCACTTGCCTTGGGCGCTCTTCTTTCTCTCTTACTTACAAGCTTTGAGACTCTCTTTGGCAATGGGAGACTATTTTTCTTTTGCTTTTTCTTTGTATCTTTTTTTTTGCTCTCCCTTGATGCTACCTAGTCACACTTGATATTGCTCTTGCACTCTCACTATCCAAGGACAAATGCACAATGCTCAAGCAAACACAAGATGAGCCACTCTCATAGGATAGGTCCACACAACGGAAGATAGGGGTTAACAGGGTGACGCAAGTTATACCTTCTTTGATGATGAACTTAGAGTCGGTGGTACGGGATGATGTTTGCGGTCCGTGGTGTCGATGAGCGCGGGGGTTGTCGATGCGGAAGCTTGTTGTTAGCTGGCGGCACGCACACGGGCACAAACAAACAAGGAGAAATTAGCCAATGCAAGATTAGAGGCAAAACTGTCAAAATCAGGCGTCAGGCCGGAGACTCCGGGGTTTCAGGCCGGAAACTTCGGTGTAGGCCGGAGACTCCGGTGTGGGTAGGACGGAGACTCCGGTCTGGAGTCAGATTGCGAACTGCTCGTGTTCTTGAGCGGAAATCCACGCCTTGGGTCCTCAAATCCGTGAAAAATTGGCCAAATTGGGCTGGGAAAACGCAGGATAAAGCTGGACCAACACCTAAAACAAGGTTTGGTCGGATCAAAACCACAAATAACACTCCAAATCAAGAGATCGATCCAAAGGCAAATATGGGCTGTTTTTTTGGGGATTTTCGAATTTTTGGTGGATAGAAGGAAAATTTGTGGGGGAAATCGTGAGCAACGAAGCTCTTGATACCAATATGTTGAGGGAAAACCTCTAGGGTGGCCCGATCTTTCACGATTCCCTTTCAAATCGAGGATGGAGTGCGGGGAGAGGAGGGGAGGATGAACACGACGAACGCACGCACGAAGAACATGATGAACACACACACGCAAAACCACGATAAACACCAATAGCTCACGCCGGCGGTGACCGGTCCGGCGCAATCCCTAGGATCAGCGTCAGGCGGAGGACTCTCTCTTGAACCGGCACGACGAGGTGGGAGACTCGGTGAGATCTTGACGTCTAGGTAAAGGGACACCGATGCCTAGGCCTTGTACAACGTGAAGGCACGATGCAAACTCCAACGAGGTTTGGGGATATTGGTGCTCCTTAGTCAAGGAGCATGAGGCAAGAATTAGATAGATCCACAAAGGGGTTTCCACTAATTCCAATATCATACCTAGGGTTTACAATGGAGGTGGGGGTCTATATATAGGCCAGCCACTTAAACAGGGGTACTTTAGGAATAAAAGACAAGTTCTGGACGGACTAAGGGGTACATGGGCCGAAGGCCAAAAGGCCTTTTCATGCCTGGCGACGGTCGGACCGGAGACTCCGGTCTAGGTCGGAGATTCCGGTGTAGTCTCCGGACCAGCCTCCGGAGGGGCACACAGATTGTCCCAGGGCCTGGTGCAGGGGGTCAGACCGGAGACAGGGTCGGAGGCTCCGGTGTCTTCAGGCCGGAGACTCCGGTGTGCACAGACCGGAGACTCCGGTGTGCGCAGACCGGAGACTCCGGTCTGAGCAGCTCCAGCAGCGTTTGCTTCACGTTCTGCTCCTTGTCCACCATCCTTGGGTGCTTGGTGATGTGTCGAGGCTTCGTACCTAATGATGCATAGTGTAGTTGCATGAAGTAGCATACCATCCAAGGAGGTATCGAATTGGCACGGGGAGAGGAGCGAGTTCACCTTAGCTTGTAGGAGTTGGCTCAGGCACGAGTCATGGGTCCACTTGGGGGACTTGTTGGTGTAGATGTAGAAGCGCCTGTAGGACGGCCTGCATCAGCGAGTGTGGTCATCACGCTGCAGCTAAATCTTTAGTGGCGAAAGCTTTTAGACACGGATTTTTCTGGCTTACAGCTCAGGCAGATGCCGAACAATTAGTCAAGACGTGCAAAGGCTGCCAAAAGTACGCCAAGCAAACTCATGTTCCGGCTGATCAGCTTCGAACAATACCTATAACATGGCCCTTTGCGGTCTGGGGGCTTGATATGGTAGGACCTTTTAAACGAGCTCCAAGTGGATTTACTCACCTCTTAGTGATGGTGGATAAATTCACAAAATGGATTGAGGCTAAACTTGTCACTAGTTGTGATGGAGCAACAGCCAAAAGATTTGTCGAGGATGTTATAATCCGGTATGGTTATCCACATAGCATTATCACGGACAACGGGAGTAACTTCTCTATGGGAGAATTGGCTGAATTCTGCAACGAGCAAAATATCCGGCTTGACATTGCGTCAGTCGCACATCCATAGGCTAACGGACAAGTCGAAAGAGCAAATGGTTTAATCCTACAAGGGCTAAGCCGAGACTCGAAGCACCACTATGACGTGCTGCGGGGGCTTGGGCAGAGGAATTACCCTCTGTAATTTGGAGTTTACGAACAACTCCAAACATGTCAACATGATACACACCTTTCTTCTTGGTCTATGGCGCAAAAGCAGTTCTTCCTAGTGATTTGATTCATACTTCTCCTAGAGTGGCCGCGTATATCGAAGAGGATGCCGAGATTTCTCGACAAAATGATCTCGACTTAGTCGAAGAAGTTCGCGTCGTTGCTGAAATGAGATCTATAGCCTATCAGCAGAAGTTATGCAAGTATCATAGCCAGAGAGTCCGAAATAGATCTTTCAATAAAGGTGATTTGGTTCTCCGGCTTGTGCAACAAAGAAACCACAAACTTTCCCCAGTATGGGAAGGGCCCTTTTTAGTTAGTCGAGTATTGCACAATGGATCGTACTACTTAACTGACATGAGGCCAGTCAAAGAAAGACCTGCTACTAAGAAGAGAAAGAGAGCTGGAGGCAGTACAAATCCGGATGAGTTAGACAGACCTTGGAATATTTCTCAGCTACGTCCCTTTTATTCTTAGTTTATCCTTCTTTGTAATCATATATATGTACATGTTCTGTGAGAAATAAAAGTTTTCGTTGCCTCAAGTTTTTCTGAGAAGTTTTTACCATCTTATTTCCAAATGATCATGTCATAGTCGAAAATCCCAGAATGCTTGAAAGTACTTTATGCTCATGTTTGTTCTGGTTTAGATTTCCGATTCTAAAATTGCTACCTTCGGGTATAACTCTAAAATTTCTAGTCTTTACTATGGTTATTTGTCTGATTGCTGGATGCGGGCATTTTCCGAGTAGTGAATTATTGGTACTGGAAGCCGGCTTGTTTCTGAGTTTAAACTGGTTTAGCAATTGAGCTCCATTGCTCGGCAAAGTTTCTGGCAGAAGGTTTAGCCGGCTCACGAAAGGGACGAGGCGAAAAGCCAGATAAACAATAAGTATGGGCGAAAAAATACAAGTGCTTGTGTAAACATTTCAGGCACGCAAAAAGTTTAAAAGCCAAAAGTGCTGAATAGATCAAAAGCTTAGCACTAGCAAAATTATAGTACTTCATAATTACAGACGCATCATATTTTTTCAGATAATACAAAATGTTTCTAGTAATCTATGATGCAGGAGGAGATGAAGGAGCTGCCGGCTCGCTGGAGACGCCGCCTTGGTATCGTTCCGAGATGTCCGCATCCGAGGTGGTGCGTTCATCGTCGAAAAATTCTGCTGATTCTTCTGGAGGAGGAGGCAGAGTATCCACGCGGGTGAAGAAAGGGGTCTCATAGCTGGTCAGGTTAGCCACGTGACACCCATATCTAGCACAGGAGTGCATGATGGCTTGAAGGTCCTGCTCCTGGCCGTCTTCATCTACTTTGCAGTACCCTTTGGTCACTTGCCATATTTCCATGTTTCCATGGTGGCTCATAACCATGGTGAGAGCGTTCTGTGCCGCAGTCCACGCGTAGGACATGTTCCAATCCTGAACAGGTTGCGGCATCTCCTTTGCCTTGTCCCGCAACTGAAATTCCGACATGTTGTTCATGTCCAGAATCTTGAGAGCTTCGCCGATATCCTCAAGGGATTGGCGGAAGTCATGAAGCAGGTCACCGACTTGGGTAAGCCGGTGGGTGCGGGGCTCGGTGGAAGAAGAGTCCGTCAAGTTCAGAGGACCTATACACAAAACAAGTTAAGAAAAATACGACATTGATAGAAGTCGAAGAAAAAGACAAGTCAGACAGGTGGAACGTACCGAAAATGACGTCGTCAATTTTGGTCTTGTCCTCCCGGAGACTTTGGAGTTCAGCCCGGAGCGCCTGGGAAAGGTCCCTCTCTCCACTAAGCTCATTCTTGATGTCTGAGATTGTTTTATCTTGAGCAGCAATCTTGCGCTCATGCTCTTCAGTAGCCATGGAGGAGGATTCAAGGACTTGAGCTATGCTCTTTTCATGATCCACCTTGAGCTTATCCAGCTCTTGGTGAAGATCCTTGTTCTCCACCACCAAGGTCTTGAGGTTCTCGGCCTCTTCGATCATGGCGCAGGATTGTTTCACCAGCACTGTAAGTCAAAAAGAACAATAGTTCAGAAAAATTCGACATTGAAAAAACAAAGACAAGGTTTGAGTCTCGGAATGTTTACCTTCAGCCTCATCCTTGGCAACTTTAAGTTCAACATTTTTAAGTCGGAGAGCCTTGATCTCTCTCCGCTTATCACAGACATTCTTCAGTAAATCCTGGTTATAGGAATATACTTTCTGTAAGTCAGAATACCCAAAGTCAGAAAGCTACTAAAGACTCGGGCCAATATTTTTGCTAATATGAGCACGAGCCTTGGGGGTTACACTAGTTCATTCTTTAGCATCCTAATGAAGCATAAACCCGGATTATTTATCCTACTTCATGCTTGGGGGCTAGAGGATATGATATGAAATAAAGGAAAAACAAGAGTTGGAATTCCGACTTACATATTGTTCGCGAGTGAGTTTATCCAAACTCGCGTTCACCTCAATGGCAACCTTCTCAGCGAGAGTCAGAGGGGTCACAGGAGCAGTTGGAAGCTCCCCGGACCTGATCCTCTCGTTGCAAAGAAGCACTTGTTCAAGAAGATTGGAGTGCTTAACGTCCTCTGCTTCTTGTGCTTCTTCTTCGGCGGATAAAGTACTTTTCTCCAGGCATTGCCTGGCGAGCCGCTAGATTTCTTCAGTAGATTTCTGGGACAGGCCAAACTTGGCAAGTCCCGGATTGCTGATGAGGTTTTCAGCGAAGGTTTCTGCTGAGGGATCATTACCCAAAGAGGGTTCACCCTTATCTAAATCTGACTCACCCATGGTGACGTCAGTTTGCGATTCATGGATCACAGGCTCCGTTGAAGGAGCCGGATCTTCTGCGACGACCGGGGAAGGAATGGTCACCGGCGTTGCAGAAGGTTGAGGCGAGTCGAGGCGCCCGCGGCGAGGAAGCTATGGTGAGCTTAAATGCATTGCAGGGGCTTCGAAGAAGTTCCCTTCCCCTTGCCCTTGATGAGCGGTTTTGCTCTGAGAATGTAGTAAAGTCGGAAACATTACATCTCGGAAAGAAATTTGAGTAAAGTACAAAGGCGGAAGTTGTGATTGAAAGTTACCTCTTTATGACGGGCACCTCCTTTGTGCCAACAGCCACTGTCAGAGCTTTGCGCTTCTTCAGCGCAAGGTCCGGCAATGGTACTACCTCTGTCTCCTGAGAAAACTCAAGAGGATATCCTTCGAGCGGAGCAAGTTCTGACTCGGGGAGGTCAGCAAGCTGAAAATAAGAAAACATATCAGCATTGCAGTGTAACTCAAATATTGAAACACATAAAAAGGTGTACTGATGGAAGCTTACCAGCACTACGGGATTTTCTGCCGTATGCATATCCAAAGAAACCTCCGGGATCCTCCTCTCGATCCGCTCCCTGATCAGGCACTTGATCTGGCTTATATAGCCCTGAGTGGTGTAGGATTTGGGGCTGATGCGGAGGGAGTCTTTCTTGGGGGACGTGATGGAGTGCATCAGTCGATCCCCATGGTACTGAAGGGGCTGGATCCGGTGTGAGACCCAGCATTGGACTAAGTCGGATCCCTTCAGTCCCTTGTGTTTGATCAAGTATTCGATCCGCCTCTTAGCAAGGATCAGATCATCGGTGAGAGCTGGAGCGGCCTCGTCCCAGGATGGTTGGGCCGTGGCAGCTCCGTCGATGAGAGCCGGCAAAGCAGTGGCTTTGCCGAGAGCTGGAATATCCCTATGATAGAAAAATGTGGCTGGCCATTGTTTGACCGAGTCACTAGCTAAGATTTTGGGATACGCACGCTCACGTCTAAGCGAAATGCTAATAGTACCAGTGATGTAAGGAACACCAGCAGCAATAGAGTTTCTCCGGACATGAAAATAGTACCGGAAAAGAGTCAAACTCGGCCTAATGCCGAGAAAGCCCTCACACAAAGAAGCGTACGCACTCATCTCTAAGATAGAGTTGGGAGGAAGATGATGGAGTAGAACTCCGTAATGATCAATCACCTCGGAGAAGAACTCCGAGGGAGGAAACGACAAACCTCTGTCGAGGTGGGTGTCGAAGTGGACCCGCTCGCCGTCGCGCGGGTTGGGGACGGTTTCCTCGAAGCCGCTCCACCAGTCGCCGGCGGTGAGGAGCCCTTCCTTCTCCACGTCCTTGAGACCCTCGTCGTTGAGCGCACAGGGAATCTAGAGCCTACAAAAGCTCTCTTTCTCCGCCACCGCTTCTATCGCCGCCGCCGTTGCCGCCAAGCCGGAAGAGGAAGATGAAGCCATTTCTCCGGCGATTAGTTGACCTAGAATGGGCGGCGTTGGGAGTTCTTTGGGGGAGGAACGGGGGAGCTCTATGTGCGCAGGGAGATTGGAAGGAGAGGAAAAGGCAAAGGACTGGTGAAAGAAGAAGGAGAAAATCCTAACCCCTTATATCCACCTAACTGCGCCAAGATTCGTGCAAATGCTACAGTGTAACCGCCATGCGTCGTGGAAGGAACTGGGAAGGACCCCACGTGATGATTACGTCGCCTTGATCTCCACGCACGCATTGAAACGGCGCCTCGGTTCCGCGAACCATGGACCCACCAATAGTCGTGCTGACGGAATGCCTGTTAGATGACGTGACTTGACCATGACTTGTGTCAGATGGCGTTAGAGACCAAGTTCCGGCTTATTTTGAAATCAAGCTGGAAAATCCGACTAACCTGTTGATAGGTCTGACTTATTTTTTAAGACCCGGATCGTATTTTTTGTTGTGAAGTTTCAGGAACCCTTCAAGATTCTGCAAGCCGAAGATCAAGCTAGACGATGATAAATCCGACTTTGGATCTTGGAGGCCTCCGGGGGCTGCTGTTGGGGATATACTTTCCGGGTATCCTCACAGTTCCTCACTGACCAGGGTGGCCCACTTCGGGTTAGAGCTTTGCTTCATGGGCGGCCTAGTCAGGGAGAAAGACGGAGTCCAATTCAGCTATGGGAAGGCCCAGAAGACTTAGCGACTTAGGCCCATAATGTTACTTGTAGTTCAAGATGTACTCTGTAACCAACTCTTAGTCGTAGCCGGATAGATCTCTCCTGTAAACCCTAGGCTGGATATCTATATAAGCCGTCCTAGGGAGAGCCTTTAGGGCACACCTCAATAGTCTACAATCTCAACTCGCACAGGCGAAACCCTTGTAACCCATATTCCGGCTCTGCCGTATTACTAGATTGCTAGCAGGAGTAGTGTCGTTGTATTGGGAATGGCAGTACCTAAGAAGGTTAGATAGAGGTGTGGGGACTAGCAGGGAAGCTATCGACGGCGTCCACAAGCGGGATTGGATACGAGCAAGCGTAACGGGACACAGGAAGTACCCAGGTTCGGAGCCCTCATGATGAGGTAAAGCTCCTACTCCTGCCGGATCTGACTATGGGGGTATACAAACTACAAGTGCTCCTGGAGCTGTATTCTCTAGCTACCGCCTTAAATGCAATGAGACCAACCCCTTCTACTGAGGCCTTGCCTCTCCTTATATAGGCAGAGAGGCAACGGTCTCACTAGCCAGTCCGACTAGCAGGCCCCACAGCGGTCCCGGTACCTGGTCATCTGATGTCCGGTATGGCATGTCGCATCGTAGTACGAAGCGTATGGTCGTCAGAGGAATAGTGGACGCCAAAGCAGCATATTTCAAAGACCGGCCACTGTTCCCGTGTCATCCTCACAAAGTCTTCGGTATGGCCGAGTAGTGGCCGGTCTTGTCATCGTACAAGGCGTACCATGCACGATCGATACGCCGCCTCATCTCCGTGATTGGTTACGGCTATGTCGTGGCAGCTGCTTCTTGTCGATCCGGCTGCCGCGCGGTAGCCAGCCTGGCTTGCTTTGTCCGGCTGCCTCTGGCCAGCCGGACACCATCCGACTATCTTGTTTCTTGTCTGGTTGGGGTATCTGGGGATCATCCCCCCGACACTAGCCCCCGAGCGCGTGTGGATTCCGCCCTTAGGCGAAATGTGCGCGCGCTCCCTCCTAATTTTGAATTTGTGTCCGGCTACGCCTGGCGTTTGCGCTACCCGTGACGTCAGCGCTGACACCGGCCACGCGCGCACGCACCATCATTGCATTGCGGTGGGCAGCGTAACGTCCCGTCGCACATCGCCTCGGGAAGCCGCTGCCCGGCGCTTCGGTTCTCGCTCCGGGATCTTCTACGCATCCTGCTTCGGCACACGGGATCTGGGCGGCGGTTGGGGTGAGGGTCGTCCGGATGCGTGCCACATGGCGTTGTTGACGGTTGCGCTTCCGGTCCTTTAAAGGGATGCCGCGGGGGAGCAATTCCCCTCCTTTGCTCCCCCGCTCCAGTTTTCCTCTTCCCAGCGCGCTCCTGCCCTTTGCGCCCTTGCTCTGCTGCCGCTGCACCGTCCGCTCTTCGTCGTCGGCGGTACGGGCCACCGTCACTCCTCCGCCACCGCGCCTCCCTACCAGCCGGAGATAGCAGCCGACCGCGGGGCCTGGTGCGGCTCCTCCGTCACCGAGGATTAGATCCAGAAGTACCGCGCCACCCGCGTTCTCCCGTCGGAGGAGGAGGTGGCGGTGCGGTTGGCGCCGACGGGAGAGGTGTCGCCGCACCCGGCGGAGGGGGAGCGCGTCATCTTCCTCTCGCACCTGTCACGTGGGTTTGCGCTGCCGGTGCATCCCTTCTTCCTCACCTTCATGGCATTCTTCGACCTCCGCCTCCACCACCTCGGCACCAACGCCATCGGAACGCTGGCGCACTTCATGGCGTTCTACGAGAGGTACCTTGGGATCCAGCCGGATCTCGGGCTCTTCTGCCGGCTCTTCCGAATCCAGCCGCAGGTGCAGTTCACGCTAGGGCCGCTAGTCGTCTGCGGCGGCGCCTCCATCTACTCCCGCGCGCAGACCGGCTACCCCAAGTTTCTTCTGCACGACACGGTATGACTGTGGCAGCAGTCGTACTTCTATGTTAAGAACCTCACCAACGTCGACCGGATTAACCTTCCGGCCTTCCAGGATGTCGAGTCCAGCCGGCTGAACTGGGACTTGAAGATCCATGGCGACAAGGCGGAGTCAGATGCGATGCTGAAACGCATGCGCTCCCTCGTCC